>CM051241.1:62698736-65098736 GCA_027917425.1 Gastrophryne carolinensis | reverse complement strand
TCTGGGTGCACATTTGGGAGTGAATTGCCCCCTGCATCTAAGTGAGCTTTTTCATTTTAATACATAAAAAGTGCAATAAACATATATTTGTTCTAATCACCTTCACATGTGATGGGGCGTTTTCACAGATGAGGTGCATCATTTTTTCTGTTGAGGCCAGAATAATTGTTTGAATAATTAGCTTGCATTGGTGCACTAGGTTTCTCCTGAGTCCAGCCTGGGCTAGGTCTGGAGATGTGCTTGGCCAGTCCAGCACCTTTACGCTATGTTTCTTTAGCTAGGCAGTGGTGGTCTTGGGGGTGTGTTTGTGGTCGTTATCATGTTGGAATATTGCCCTGCTTCCCAGCCTCCAGAAGAAGCTGTGCTCTGCTCCAGTATGTCATAGTACATGTTGCCGTTCATGCTTCCCTCAATTAACTGTAGCACCCCACAGCTGCCAGCACTCATGCAGCCCCAAACCAGGACACTCCCACCACCATGCTTGACTGCAGGCAAGACACACTTGTCTTTGTGCTCCTCACCTGGCTGCCACCTACACATGCTTGACACCATCTGAACCAAATCCATTTATCTTGGTGTCATCAGAGCACAGGACATTGTTTCAGTAATCCATGCTCTTAGCCTGATGATCTGCAGCTAACTGTTTGTGGGCTTTCATGGCCTTCATTTCCTTCTGGGCCTACAGCCATGCAGACCAATGTGATGCAGTGTGCAGTGTATGGTCTGAGCACTGGCAGGCTGACCCTCATCCCTTTAACCTCAGCAATGCTGGCAGCACTCATACGTCTGTTTCGAAAAGACAACCTCTGGATATGATGCTGAGCACATGCACTCAACTTCTCTGGTCGACCATGTCGAGGCCACAGTGCTGCAGCTCAGTGTCAGGGTGTTGGCGATCTTCTTAAAGCTTTAAGCCTAGGCCATCTTTATGTAGAGCAAGAAAGGAGCTCCCCATTCACACCTGAGACCTTGTAACACTAACACAAAAGAGGGAACATGGCTAATTGGGCCCATTTTGGCCATTTTCACTTAGGGGTTTACTCACTGTTGTTGCCAAGGATTTATTTTGAGGGCACATCAAATATACACTAATTTACAAGCCGTACATTGACTTCCAGTGGCCTAACTAAATGTAAGAGGGCCCTGGTACGAACATTAGACGGGGCCCTTTCAAGCCTCATACAGTAAACATTTCTTCTGTCATTCAACTCTGTTGGATGCAGCTAGACAACCAAAGACTGAATAAGAGACAAATGGTGCTTCCCTTCTCTATGAGTGAGCACAATATAATAAATATGATGGAGGTGAAACAATGATGGGGCCCCCTGACCTTCTAGACCCACGGTGCAGACGCACTCCCTGCACCTCCTATAATTATGCCTCTGATGACTGCTTTACTTTGTATCAAATACTGTTTGATCCTCATTGTTGTCCTATGAAAAAACAGAAATTTCAGTAAAATGTAACGGGTGAACATGGCATGATAAATGACTGGATTAGATAATTAAGTCAGGTAATGGAAAATAGGGTAGAGGAAATCATCCGGGATCCCCAAATACATACTCAGTTGGAATTCTTAAAATAATTAAATCTAAATCTTGCAATAAAAACTGTATACTTACTTTTGCATTATATATATATATATATATATATATATATATATATATATATATATATATATATATTACAATAACAAAAAAAACACATACTTTTTCCATACCCAGGAGAAGTGGGCTTGAACCACGCAGCGCGTCGGTGAGAGGTAAGTGGGGAGGACTAAGGGCGTTGGATTAGTAGATATAATCAGAGTTTTATCGTATTTGATGTATGGCAACATGACATGGCGGATGCTTGCAGGGATGAGTAGGAGCACTATTAGTTGGTAGATTTAGCACTTGAAGCACTTTAGGCACTTTTTGCACTGTAGCATTGCACTTTCTTGCTGAGTTTGCACATATTGTAGTATTTTTAGGGGCTGTAAATATCCTTTATAAAGGAGCACAGTTCACTAGTAATTTTAGTTTTATATGGATTCGCTTATGTAGTATCTCATCATGCGGGCGTCCGCTTATTGTTTATGTATGCCATCTACACTCTAAAATTAGAGATATATGAAATTATACAATATGAATGGTTAGACACACACATTGTGAATGTCTTATATATTAGCCCTAATAAGTTCCTCCCCACTTGGATTTTTATGTATATGTTTTTTAAAGTGTGATGTTGTGTGATATATGTTATGTACTGACAGCATTTGGCTAACAATAAATTTTCATCTATTTTTGTAAATTGTGTGCAGCCTGCTATATGGGGATATAAAGGTGGGCTAGCTCTGAAAGCCCACCAGGTGCATAGATTAACATACCCAGTATATACTAATATATAACAAAAAAACACAAAAACAATACTTTCCCTACATAGCATATAATATATATTAGAAATACAATTTAAAAAAACACAATTCCTTTAAATGTTGTGAATTGCATTTTCAAAAGTTAGCTAACCGATTAGTGAATTCATTGAATCTTTTATTCCTGTTTTCTCTGTTCGTTTGAAAGTGAACTATTAAACAAAGCACATAAAATAACCTGTGAAAGGTATATGTGTCTAATCCATTTCAAGGGCCCAGCCAAATAGTTGTGTGATCTCGGTACATGATTAATACATGGTATGCAAATGAACAAGTAGCTGGGAAACACCCATGATGAGTTTGATGTTAAGTCCTAATTATTGCAAGAAGTTAATTAAGCTTTATCCCTTAGCTATATGTTAATTACTAGTTTCCATTGTGTAATAAGCTTTTCTTCATTGTAGCAGAACATTTTCTTACGCAGAGCTTTCATCTTTAGGTTCTTCAATTGGGAATCAGTTACTCATATTTTTTGATGTCCATGTTTAAGATTAGGATTTAAGATTAAGACGGTTGTAATCAGTTGTGTCTATGTAAAAATTCTTGCTAAGACCAACGCGGTATCTGCTTTTATCTTCTTTTATTAATATTTTAGGTTTTCATCATATAAAAAAAATTACAAATACATATCTAAGAGGATTAGTAAAAATGTTTTAAAGATGTGACGTTATTATCCTTGTCTCGGGTAGCAATCTAGATGAGAGATATCAACTCAACAGCCAAGCTATGGCCTGTCTCGTTTCCATGCTAGTAATCTGTCTTACAGGGGTTGACCTGCACTGGACAAAAATAATTAAAATATTATAAATCATAAAAATACCAAAATCCTCCAGCTTCCGAGATGAAAGTCAGATCATCTAAAGGCTGTTGTATTACTGTTTTTTAATCAGTTATAATCCCTTGACTCCTTTTTCGGGGAAAAAGCTAGGTTCAATTTGGTTTGATATGAACATTGGTAAAATTCTGGTAATAATAACCCTTTCAGTGCCGGCCTATCCAGAGATGGCATCCTCTGTTGCCAGGCCATTTTCTAAATTTTGCGCTCTATATATTTAGCTGTGATTTTAGCAGTGATTACCAGGAAAATTATATATTGTTCTTTGGCAGAGTTTGGGCTTTAACATATAATGTCTTTCTAAAGCTCAAGGTGAAATAAATGTTTTTAAAAACTTATGATTAAAAATAAAAAAATGGCAAGAGGTCCTTAGTCCAGTCACTAGCTATGGGGGCTGGTAGACCAGGACAAGGAGGCTGACCAGCGCCCCTCCGGTCCAAAAGGCTACCAGCCTGCATAGCGCTCATGAGCTTTGGGCTCTTCTACACCCCCCCCCCCCCCGGGCATTGGGGATTCAGTTGATGGGGCAGGGGCCTATGGCAAGTCTTTCCAGCCCCTCCTGAACTGTGAGGGTGGTGGGAGAGAGGCAGCTATGTAAAGTCTATGTAGCTGGCAACGAGAAGGTTAAAGGAAAAGATGTGCTTTCCTAGAGCGAAAAGTAGAGTGAAAGACTATCCAATGGAAATTTCATTGAAACAGGCCTCCATCATCATATACAGATACCTGCACAAGTTAAACCTACCAACCTACTTGAATGGTGTTCCCTACATTTCTGAACTGCAGTCAAACACAAACCTACTCAAGCAGCACTGCACTTGGCACTTCCAGAATAGATTACACAATAAATTACAAAAAAGAGGGTTCCATCGAAATTTAAGTTAAACAAATTGGGGAAGTGCTAAAAAGATAAAAGAGCTTGGTCAACCTTACACATGCCCAGCAGCAGTGTTCTGTGAGTACAGGGCTTACTTCTCTCTTCTTGGTGTACAGACTTGGTGTACTTTGCAGACAGTGAAAACCGCTTCTTTAAAACTCACATTTTCTAACATAAGAAAAAAAATACTAAATTAGCTCAGCACATCGTGGAGACATGATTGCTGGCACATAAAAATATACACTTTCAAAAATTCCATCAAAAGTGGATTTACTCTAAAAAGAAAAATAATTACCAAGACCTCAAATTACCAATGTTCTTTATGGCAAGATTAGTGATTATTAATGGTTATCAATTAAACCGCCAAGAGTAAAAGAACTGAATTATCAGGTTAACAGAGTTTATGAATAATGAAAGGGATTACTAAAGACAACAAAGGGAAATAAAAATCAAGAATTCCTTCACAAATTGGAAAAATAGCCCGGCTGAGCATGATATAAGCATAACAGTAGAAAGGTTAGATAAAGGTTATATTTACCTCCCTCACAGCTACAGTCAAATTGATAAAACCCTTCAAAAATGCAGATCTTAAATGTATGTCTTGTATAAATAAATGTTGGGCAGAAATTAGGTTTTAGAAATGCACATTAACCCCTAAAAGGGAAAGTCCACTTCCAATGTACCAGGGTGCCAAAAAGGATGTCCCTAAAGGATCACCCAATATTAAACATTCATAGAAACATGCTGGATAGTGAAAACAATCCCTGCAAAGCTTGTGGTTTTCTTCTCCTTGTAGGAATAAAATACAGAGGTGGCATGTTTTGGAGTGTTGCATTTTACTTTTCTGTGGGTGCTCTGTTCTATTACAATGCCTTTCTCCTAAGCCAGCCTGTGGGGGGCAGCTGCATTAAAGCGGTCCCACACCTATTTACTAACGGGTGTGGGGCAGTATCATGACAGGCTCAGGGGGGCATCCAGACTGCCAGCCTCCAAAATCCTTACTTTAACATTTATCCTGCAATTGGCTGCCAGTAGTCACGTGGGCTGGCCTGGACCAGGGGCTGGGAAAGAGAAAGTGACCCCAGCCTGCGTGACCTCCGGAGGCCAACCACAGGACCACATTTTGGCCGAGGATCAAGGTTAAAGGAAATTCCCTTTTTGGCAGGTTTTTGGTGTTCTGCTGTATTGTTTTCCTTTTTTGGAATGTATAATAAAAATGTTCCCATACCTGTGATTTACTTATTACTATGCTGTTTCCAAGATTCTCAAATTCCTGGTGCTCTGTTTTGCTACAGTGGGACTGGTCTGGATTAAATGATTAGAGAGCTAGAGCAAGGAAGTCTCAGGTATGTATTCAGAACTCATTGTTGGTTCTTTTATAAAACAGAGTTGCAAACAAATAGAAAATGTAAAAAATGAAACATAGAAACATAGAAGGTTGACGGCAGAAGGAGACCATACGGTCCATCTAGTCTGCCCTTATGTGTATACTGTATGTGCTCTTTATCTTAGGATAGATGTGTGCTTATCCCAGGCATGTTTAAATTCACTGACTGACGATTTTTTAACTACCTCTGCTGGAAGTTTGTTCCAAGCATCTACTACTCTTTCTGTAAAATAATATTTTCTAACATTGCTCCTGATCTTCCCCCCGACTAGCTTCAGGTTGTGCCCCCTTGTTCTATCATTAAGCTTCTTCTTAAAAACACTTCCCTCCTGAACCTTATTCAATCCTTTCATATATTTAAAGGTCTCAATCATGCCCCCCCTCTCCCTTCTTTCCTCCAGACTGTACAAATTAAGTTCTTTAAGTCTCTCCTGATAGGTTTTAAGTTTAAGTCCTTCCACCATTTTCGTTGCCCGCCTTTGGACACGTTCTATTTGAATAATGTATTTTTGCAGGTAAGGTCTCCAGAACTGCACACAGTATTCTAGCTGTGGCCTTACCAGGGCTCTATACAGCGGCATCACAACCTCCCTCTTCCTACTGGTGATGCCTCGAGCTATGCAGCCGAGATAATGACAGATAAGCTTAGCACATTGAAGACAAAATTTTGGCATACAATAATGGAAACTTTAAAAAATGCAATTGAAAGTGCAATTATCCTTTAAGGTAAGGTTGTTGGGGGGGTCATTGAACGGGGGGGGGGGGGGCTCCAGCAATCTGAGTGCCCCACTAGAGCCTGTCCACACCTGTTAGAAAATGGGTGTGTGACTGCTTTAAGCATTTTAAATATCTTCCCAAAGCATTGCATGATGGGTAAAGCATCTGAACACAACAGAAGAATTGCAGGCTCTGGCCATGCATATGAACGAAGGCTTAGAACCTACAGAACCCAGCATAGACTCCAAGATCAGCCGAAACAGGTTTTGGTCCACTTTAAAAGGACAGGTTAGGCTGCAGCAAAAAAACGAATAACCTGCCATCCCACAGGCTCAGTCCCACAAATTCCTGCTGATTATTTTCCTCTGGTTCTTCTCAACAAGCCTCACTTATCCCCACACTGAATTCCAATCCCTCTGGCTCATGATAGTGTAGGCCCATGATCCTTCAACCCCAACCATAAAGCGCAGACATCCTTTTCCTAGCTAATGGATGTCAGTCCAACTGTATTGAGAGAGAATTTCTGAGAATTTCCGACCAATGGTTTCCAGCCGAGGAATAAGCATAAGGTAATAATTTCAGGTATTGGGGGGCGATGTA
Organism: Gastrophryne carolinensis; assembly: GCA_027917425.1. NCBI lineage: Eukaryota > Metazoa > Chordata > Amphibia > Anura > Microhylidae > Gastrophryne > Gastrophryne carolinensis. Next base: position 65,091,910 of record CM051241.1, on the reverse strand, counting down.
CGAGCGGGGCACCAGCAATCTGGATGCCCCCCCCCCAGCCTGTTTCAATGCAACCGGATCCACACCTGTTAGCAAGCAAATGGGTGTGGGCCCGCTTTAATAAGGAATAAGAGAGAGGAGAGCTGCCAGTTTAGCTCTGGCATACTAGTCCATCATAGCCTAGACAAGGGACGAACCTTGCTGAAGTCCATGTCCAGACACACACCAACTTCCTACCCCCTTGGGAACAGTGTATAATAAGCCATTAGAGAGCATCTCAAAATCTCAGATAGATGTAAATACCTTATGTATTCTAAGTGAAGACACATTCTTTTCTTCAATTTCTGTGCCGTGGCTGAGCCGGGAAGGGCATGTCATGGTGCAGCTTTATGAGTCATAATCATGTGGTCAGAAACAACTGTGCGACCACTTTCACTGGCTTGTCGTTCTCACCAGGGCCGGATTAAATGTGGTGGAGGCCCCTGGTAGCAAAATCTGGCGAAGGCCCCAGATACAGTATTTTTTCTTTAAAATTATAGTCCAACCAAGTAACTGATTGGTGGTTGTCTGGCACCCGCCTACTTACTGGAACATCAAATCGAATCCCTCGTGCTGCTATTGTGCGGGTGCGTCCTGCTCGGGAACTCCTGCTTTGCCATTCTGCTCGGGGGGGGGGGGGGGGGGTAGTCGCCCAGCTGGTCCAACAGAAAGCAGTTCCCTGCAATGAGCTGCCACCGGCTGTGCTTGGTGGCATATGTGCAGTGAGCGGTCGCCGATTGACAGCTCTGCATGCACCCATCACTGTAACGTTGCTGACGTCGGCTTTGCTGCTCTAGACACTCCGCCCTGCCCTGTGGTGGCTTTGGCTGAAGGATTGCCCAGGCTCGGGGGGGGGCCCAACTGCCGCTAATAGCTTTGTTGTTGGCCCTGCGGCCTATCAGACCAAAGACTGAAAAGCCTCCTGGATCAGACCATAACCCAAAGTTTGGTGGAGGCCCCCTTTGCAGGGCAAGTGGTGGTCTAGCCCCTTGCGCCCCCCTCATAATCTGGCCCTGGTTCTCACCCACGCTGAGATCATCAAGGGACAGAATGCCTATCAGACTTTTTTGCGTGGTCCCGGAGAAATGAAATTGAAAGGAGGGCCAAATTTGTAACTCTGCTCTGGCATCGGGGTAAAGCTGCTTATCATTGGGTTTACAGTCCCTTGAAACGGGTCCTTTGAAAAGGTATTGGCCTTTTCTGGGGGGCACCCCCTAAATCATACCTGAAACCACCGCACCGGGGAAAATGTCACATGTCCCATCCTAAGCTGTCAAAGCGGAAGTCGGAGAGCACAGTTTCAGGTAAGATTTAAAAATCGCACAAACCACTGCACACTTTTTTCGAGTAAATACCTGGGTGTCCGACTCCTGGCAATACTTTAATTCTAAACAAGAGAACAGAGCCAGTGCTCCAAAATGAGCAGCAAAATCTTGCATTAGCATTTGCCAGAAAAGCCTACGTTTCGGGCTAGCGCAGTATCCCTTTCTCAAGGCAGGTAAATGTTTGTCTGCATTGAGAATGCAACCGGATCCACACCTGTTAGCAAGCAAATGGGTGTGGGCCCGCTTTAATAAGGAATAAGAGAGAGGAGAGCTGCCAGTTTAGCTCTGGCATACTAGTCCATCATAGCCTAGACAAGGGACGAACCTTGCTGAAGTCCATGTCCAGACACACACCAACTTCCTACCCCCTTGGGAACAGTGTATAATAAGCCATTAGAGAGCATCTCAAAATCTCAGATAGATGTAAATACCTTATGTATTCTAAGTGAAGACACATTCTTTTCTTCAATTTCTGTGCCGTGGCTGAGCCGGGAAGGGCATGTCATGGTGCAGCTTTATGAGTCATAATCATGTGGTCAGAAACAACTGTGCGACCACTTTCACTGGCTTGTCGTTCTCACCAGGGCCGGATTAAATGTGGTGGAGGCCCCTGGTAGCAAAATCTGGCGAAGGCCCCAGATACAGTATTTTTTCTTTAAAATTATAGTCCAACCAAGTAACTGATTGGTGGTTGTCTGGCACCCGCCTACTTACTGGAACATCAAATCGAATCCCTCGTGCTGCTATTGTGCGGGTGCGTCCTGCTCGGGAACTCCTGCTTTGCCATTCTGCTCGGGGGGGGGGGGTAGTCGCCCAGCTGGTCCAACAGAAAGCAGTTCCCTGCAATGAGCTGCCACCGGCTGTGCTTGGTGGCATATGTGCAGTGAGCGGTCGCCGATTGACAGCTCTGCATGCACCCATCACTGTAACGTTGCTGACGTCGGCTTTGCTGCTCTAGACACTCCGCCCTGCCCTGTGGTGGCTTTGGCTGAAGGATTGCCCAGGCTCGGGGGGGGGCCCAACTGCCGCTAATAGCTTTGTTGTTGGCCCTGCGGCCTATCAGACCAAAGACTGAAAAGCCTCCTGGATCAGACCATAACCCAAAGTTTGGTGGAGGCCCCCTTTGCAGGGCAAGTGGTGGTCTAGCCCCTTGCGCCCCCCTCATAATCTGGCCCTGGTTCTCACCCACGCTGAGATCATCAAGGGACAGAATGCCTATCAGACTTTTTTGCGTGGTCCCGGAGAAATGAAATTGAAAGGAGGGCCAAATTTGTAACTCTGCTCTGGCATCGGGGTAAAGCTGCTTATCATTGGGTTTACAGTCCCTTGAAACGGGTCCTTTGAAAAGGTATTGGCCTTTTCTGGGGGGCACCCCCTAAATCATACCTGAAACCACCGCACCGGGGAAAATGTCACATGTCCCATCCTAAGCTGTCAAAGCGGAAGTCGGAGAGCACAGTTTCAGGTAAGATTTAAAAATCGCACAAACCACTGCACACTTTTTTCGAGTAAATACCTGGGTGTCCGACTCCTGGCAGTACTTTAATTCTAAACAAGAGAACAGAGCCAGTGCTCCAAAATGAGCAGCAAAATCTTGCATTAGCATTTGCCAGAAAAGCCTACGTTTCGGGCTAGCGCAGTATCCCTTTCTCAAGGCAGGTAAATGTTTGTCTGCATTGAGAACGGGGTTCTGCGCTACCCCAAAACGACAGGGTTTTAGCAAATGCTAATAAAAGATTTTGCTGCTCATTTTGGAGTACTCACTCATCTGTTCTTCTCTCATTCATGTAAGATGTAGGGGGGTTGCAGGGATCAATCGAGGGTGAGTACCCAACTGGGTGATGGTCTGGTTTAAAGTAAATTCTTATTCTTCCATTTCAACACACTACATACAAACATTGCAGATCTATATTCAACCTTTTTTTTAATACACCGGTGAGATGCACCTAGGCAACCAACTGAATGCCAGAAACCGATATCATAAAAAAGCCAAGTCATAAGGTGTATGTTTTCCGTCAGACGGGAGCAGGGAACTTTCTACTGAAACAGAATCTTTTGCCAAGTTCACGTTCAACATATGTCACTGTATTATAGAGCACCTATCCATCACTGCGGACCTTTTGTGAACACACCAAATCTGACAAGTACAACATTTTTTTCTGAGACAAGGCCCTCTAATCCTATTACTCATTCATCAGCTGGTGGGTGATGGGGGAAAACCAGGATCGAACTCGGCAGAAAAGAGCAGCACGAAGCTTTCCCTGGCGCTGTGTTGCTCAGCTTAGCTGGAGGACAATAAGTGTATAATTTAAGGTTTTTGTTAAACTCAAATCCAATCACATACTTGAGTGGAGGATCATAGACAAACACACGTGAAGGGGATGAGATAATTCTCGCCTCACACAACCACAGAGGCCAAAGCTTCGATCTCATCATCCTTTCACTCCAACTTCTTTCGACTTCTTGTATTGAAATTCCACGTTGACCAACGCTGACACGCCTCACTGGCATGGCGTGAAATGAGGTGTCTCTGTTGTTGCTTCAATATTCCTCCCAAAATCCTAATGGGTTTTTTTTGTTCAGCGATATCCTCTTTTCTTTCTTTCTTTTCTTTTTTTTACCTTAACTGGTGGTTTATAAGTATTATATATAAGTAACAATCAAGAGATTTCGATATGTTCTCAGCTGCCAGCATTTGCAGGTATTAAACACATCTTTCTGTTTCTTCCAATGTTTTAAAAGCATATTTGATTAAATTGAAAGCTGGGAAAGCATTAAATCTTGTAAATAGAGACGAGCAATTTCATAAAAATTTGATTCAGATGATTCACCGAATTTCCCCAAGAAAGTCGTGCTCGTCCAAATCAAATTTTCAAATCGCTCAAAGGTTGCTCATCTTCCTGTCCTTGCTCCTTGAGGTTCCGTTCAGACCAAGGCCATTGTGGAGCGATCGAGCCTCAAGGCAATCGCCCTGCAATCACCTTGGAAATGCTGCCCATGTTAAAGTGGACCTTCAGCATAATTTAATGAAAAGCCCACAGCCTTAAAAAAACATTCCCCAGCATCTTAAAATAATATAGTTTATGTTTTAGACACTTACTTATTATTCATTTCCCCACTGGGCTGCAACTCTGTTTAAGACTCTAGGATACGGGCGCCGACATTTTCCTTCAGAAACATCACAAACTGAGGAGAGGAGGCAATAGTACAGGGGTACTATAGCTGTGCTTTGAACAGACAGAGCAGAGATGGGGTCAGGAAAAGGACAGCAATCCCAGAATGCAGAGCGGCACAGTCAGAAGACACTTCCTGAATGCAGGCAGCCTGAGACTTCATGGGCTGCCATCTTGGATGTTTAAAGGCTCAGAAAATGCAGTAGATGCCGGTAGGATGGTTTTTAATGAGTTCACTGAGCCAAATGTTTGGAAGGGTGCTGTGATTGCTATCACAAGTGCTTTCCATATGATGAACACCAGCAATTGTGGGGCGATTGCCCTGAAAGTGCAATCACACCATAATTGTTAGATCTGAACGCAGCCTGAAATCTGGTCCCTGGTCTATGTCTTTGAATGTCCACGCTGGCCCCCGTACCCTGTCCAGGGGAGGTGGTGTTAGGCTGCGGGGGTAGGTGTGGTTTGAGTACAGTCTCCCTGCTCTGGTGATGTCATCGGGCGCTATTATGCGGGGCAGGCAAGATCACCTTTCTCACGCCCCCTCATGGCTTTGCTCTGGCAGCCGTCTTCAATTGGGGCTGTGGGATTGCACACACTTTGGACGTGTCAATCCAGCTTCTTCTTGGGGGTCTACTCTCCCTTCCTTTAGATAGGGGGCATGTTCCTTTCTGTGAATGGCAGAACAATGAGTTCAGGGTAAAATTAGATCGGCACAAATCCCAAGAAATCGGATTCATGTAAATCGATTTCCCTGACATCCTGGATGAATTCTGATTCGCATGACCTCTACTTGTAAAACTATTTTCATGTACTTGCTGTTTCACACGAGACCTGCAACATATGGGGCAGCCGGCATTTTATGGGCTTTTAACCTTTTTTATTTGATCACTGTGGGCTTTGGGCCTGAATCGCCTATTTTACACCAAGCGTCTCTTTGACATCACTGGTTCCTAAATTAATGAGAAGGTCCTGAACTATATAAGAGCATTGGCATGTTAAAGTGGACCAACACCCAGGATTTTGACTATCCTGGGTTCTGGTCCACTTCAGCGGGGCACCCCGATCGGGGGTGCCCCGCTTTGTGAAACCCCCCAGAAACCCCGAAAAACTCACCTCTCCTCGCTCCCAGGTGACCGCCGCTGCCAATCCCCGCCGACGGACAAGAGAGCGCACCCGCCACCACCTCCCGCGCGTCACTCTTACAGGGCGCGCGCCCATGCCGGCCATTCACAAACGGCCGGCGCGGGTGCGCGTCCTGCTAGAGGGACGCGCGAGAGGCGGCGGCGGGCGCCGCTAGATCGTGGATAAGGTAGGGATTTAGGGGTTTCTGGGGGGTTTCACACAGCGATCGGGGTGCCCCGCAGTCAGGGGTCTGATCTTATAGATTCCCGGGCCGATCATGGGAGGGTGTTGGTCCACTTTGTCCGGGCAAAAACAACAAACAACAGATACTCAATCACCTATAGCCCCGGGCAGCCGATTCATCTGATAGCAGTAGTTTGAATCTTCCCAATCAGCAAGATCTGGGTCTAAGCTCGCTTTAGCCCAGATCCGAAGCCCATCGCTATTCATGATATGAATTATTTCACAGCCACCTGTGGAGCTATCACAAAGGTTATCAGGGCATGATGGGACTCGTACATTAACAATAACTTTTGACACGTCAGCATAGAAGCTTCTCCATCAGACATAGACTGTCTGACTTAGGAGGCCCTGCAGGCAGAAATAGAATTTGTCTGCAGACTTTTCATACATTAGTCTTTTTCCTCTGCCTCTAGGACAATTAAAGTAACACTTTAAAACACAAGGCCAAGTCTTTCAATGGTTTTTGTTATAGAGCTAATAGTTAATAATGGTTAATAACACTGTAAACCTGTTCAGTTCACCTTAGCAAAAGTGAAAACAATGTTTCTCTTTATTTTAGCCCACCTTTAATGTAACTGTGTTTCCACACATGAAGGCTTTTATAGGCGTTATTTGCTTTATATGAATCTTTTCCGTGTGTATACAATTGTCCTCATGAGCACAACATGTGGCTGTAATTACATTATAACTTGTCCTATTTTTAACCAGAAATTGCCTATTTTGAGCAAGTGAAGGTTTTATAAATACATTTAGCAATCCAGAAACCAGGGATGTACAAAGGTTTTACTGTGCCCCATAAAAAAAGTCATAGTGGGCCCCCTAAAAAAGATAAAGCCATCTTGGCTGGCCCTGGTTATCTTTTATGAGGCCGATTTCCTCTCCCAAATCAGAATAGCCCGCTGTGTGAAACCCCGACTATTGCCGCATTAACAATCCCATGGCACATGCGTGTCCCTGCTATAGATTTAGCTAGGCATTTATGAATGCCCTGGTGCATGACCCCCCCCCCATATCAACGATTGCTGCGGCTTCCTTGCCGAGGTAAATATCCAGAGCTGCATCTCCAGCATCTTTGGGTTGTGCCGTACTCCTGCCCCTAGCCATTTAGAAAGGCTGGGGGACGGGTATGCGCCTGTACCTGGGGATGCTGCCGCTCTCGCTCCTGATTGCAGTGCACAGAGCCAATATTCAAGCATCAATATGCACAGCAAATGGCTCTAATTGGATGAGAACATGTACATGTGACGTAGGACCAGGGAAAAGTGAGTTTTATGGGCAATTGTTTCAGACAGTGGGGCATTCCAAACCCGAGATTTCAGGTTAAAAATAGAGCCTCAAGCCACCATGTGAAGAAACCCTTGTTCATATTGGGTGCCAAAGAGACCAAAATACCCTCTACTGAAAGATAAAGGAAAAGAGGTGCTTTCCTAGAATGAAAAGTATTTGCACAGCGCCCAACACAAGCAATGATCACTCCTTGCAGTGGGTGGAGCCATGCAAATCATCTCTTTACGTCTCGGGGGCCACGCAAGGCATTAAAAAAGCTGCTAAATGTGTGTGGATGTGTGTTTTGGGAATGTGGCCCTTATCAGCACAAGGTTTAAAGTATTTGGCTGTATGGGGATAAGACTTGGTGAGTACCAAAACAGCAAACCACCATGTGGAGGTTAAAAATAAAAAAGTGAAATGGCTGTTTATCAGGTATTTCCCACCTCATCAAACATGCACAAACAAGTTAGGATCAAAAGAAGTTGTCCTAAAGTGCACCGAGAACCCGCAAAGAAAGCAAATTCCAAAGGCCGCAGCAAATGAGCCCATTACCAGGAGACGCAGCGGCTCTTTTATTAATCTGGTCATTTGGAAATCACAGCAAGACGCTACTTGTGTGTGTGCGCGTCGCAGAGTGTGCACGACGACAAAGCCACCGGCGAATTCCTGAAGAGCCAAAATGAAGCATTGAGTGAAGATGATATGGTTATTATAAGATTATACATGGATTTAAAGAGAGGTGAAAGTCAGAACGCTACTTCAGCCCAGTAATCCGCACAGATGCTAAAACTTGTCAGCGCTTTACAGTGTAGAAAGAAAAAAAAGAGGAGCCTGTGTTTACATAAAGGAAAGGATCACTTCTCATGAAAACATAGGCGGCCCGGATACCCGATGAGTGAAACTTGAAAATGATCAGCGCTTGCAGATGACTAATCAACACTGCATTTTTCTGTCTGATTCCTTAAAGCGGACCAAAAGTCTTAAACCGTAATTCCATGTCCTTTATCGTTTGCCAAGATGAAGGTGCTTATTTGTACATTTGTTTCTTTTCTATTTGTTTGTGTTATAAACTCAACTCACAGACAACAAACCTTAGCAATGTACACCAAAGTGGTGTTCTAATGTACATTTCAGAAACTTCCTGACATGGCTTTATAATCAACTGAGTCAGAGACAACAGGTTTAACTCTATCTGCATTAATTCAACCTCTTCAGATGGGGGGATCACAGTCTTGTGTTTCAGTATCTAAAGGGTTACTGGCAGCATTCTTAGCTGTTTTGTCAAAGCTGTTGACAAGCTCACCTGTTACAGTGGAAGGATTCTGGGATTTGTAATCACTATACTAAGAACTTTTCTAAAGGCCTGGGAAGCCGCTACTATGCTACCAAGACAGAGCCATAGGAATCTAAGAAATTTGCAAATAGCATGCTCAAGGGCATACATACCATAGAGACAGGGGAGGCAGCTGCTACCAGGCCCATGGCAGAAGGGGGCCCTGTGCAAGCTGCCTCCCGGTGGGCCTAAGATTCTATGGTGGGCCTAGGATTCTATGGTGGGCCTCTGGTCGTGGGTGCTGCCCAGGCCCTTCATGCAGTACATCACTACAGAACACCAGAGGCCATAAATGTAGGCTCCACAGGATGGCACAAAGATGCCAGCCAGGGGCGTAACTTGAGGGGATGCAGTGGGTGCGGCTGCTCTGGGGCCCAATCATTGTTTTTGGCATCATTTAGAGAAAGGAAGTACCATTTATATCTGCTGTTTCAGTCATTAATTGTCTAGATGCATCCAATGCATCCAAGATGCTTCTTGAGTTAAAAGACAGAAAAAAGTTTACTGTAGTGTGAAAGACCGTCCCGCATATTCCAGGTATTGTTGCGTGCACTCCTGGTCGTTGCTTGTGGATGGCGACGCGCATGGGTGCAGATCAGTATGGACTGGGCAGCCGCGAGCACATCGGCATGCATCCGCACCCGCCTGCACATTGGAAGGTCGTCGGGACCGCCTATTTAGACCATGCTGATGGAGGGCACTTTGCTATCAGATCTTCAGCGCTGGCCTTCCTGTTTATTTTGGAACCTGGATTTGAACTTGGTTATTCTTAATCTCTGCATACGTTGTCAACCCAGACTGTTCCTGACCACACTAGATCTGTCTTTTTGTTGAGAAACCCGGAGCAGACTTGGCTTAAGCTATGCACTACCCCGCCACTCCTTGAATCTACCAATCCCTGAACTCTTGTGCCCTGCCCAGAACTTGGCTCCTGTCTTTCCAGAATTCCCACTGCTCCTTCAAGAGGAAGCGGCTACTTTCTGGACATCTTCCCAGCCTGCCTGTACATTACAAGTGACTGTCCCTCTTGTTCCTTGTTGCCCAGGAGACCGTGTTCCCATCCTCAGGGAGACCCAGACTCAAGAGACAAGAGACCCCCCTCCTCAACCAGCACTCAACCAGGTACATGATAATGAGCTGTGAAAGGGCCCCATCTAATGATTACACCAGGGCCCCATCAGATCTAGTTACGCCACTAATGCCTGCAGCTTGTTTCCCCCAGCTCTCTGACTATAGTGCAGTAGGTTAAGCAAGCTGCTGGCCCAGCTATTTTGATCATATTAGAGGTGATGTCAAATAATTATTTTTTTTGGGTGGGGCCCACTATGGCTTTTGCTTTGGGACCATGTGAACCTATGTACACTCCTAAGAATGCTGATAAATCACTCCAGAAGAGAAAAGCAATAAGGCAAAACTCCAAACACCTGACAAAGAGGAGCAACACCCCCTGAAGTCTATAAGACTCTTGGGGCAGTGGTCTACCTCTTTGTGTGGCATTCCACTGTGTCTATGTACATGAGAACAGGAAAACTCTTTCCTCTTCTCATGTACATTGATGTTGTTGTAGATGTGGAAGGATTAGACACACTGTGGAATCTTTGAACCCCAAACAAAACTATACTCTCATAATCCTCTCTATTTTTTCTATATTTCAAGTGTGCATCAACCGATAATTAATTCCGCTGTGTCTACCATGAGTCTGCGCTGCCCTTAACCCCAGCGTACATATAGCTTGGCGTGTATCCTGCGTAAGACCAGTGATGTGCTTAACCACCACACATACCAGACAAGTGCTTGGGGCCCCCACCTGCCAGGGGGCCACCAGAGGCAGGTTCAGATCAGTGCCAACTTTTTGTTTAAAAAATTAATGACAGCACTCGGAGGGTGGGTGGCCTGCCTTTTAACACAATGCAGAGTATGGAGCAGAAAGGAATCCACTGCACACTTACGTGAGTCAGCAGAATTCATGCACTCCACTCCGTTCATACAAGATGCTGTGACATCACATCAGCTAGTGAGCTGAATGGTACAGAGTGGGCCATGGGTTGCATCCCCATAGCTGGGGGCATGCTCAGGCTGGCCAGTTAGAAATGGCTGCCCGGGGTTTACGTCTACCTAAAGATATTACGAGGCTGTGACCTACGCATGTATCATTGGAGCGAGGTAAGGAGAGCGGATGCGGCAATGTAATGGAACATCCTAGTTTGGGACGCCACATGGAGTAGAAATTGGATGGCCATATGGGCAATTCCAGGACAATTCCCTATGCCATGGATGGGCAATGCCAGACTGCCCCTCTGTGTAAACCCCTCTGGGTTTGCTTGTGCTCCCACAGCTCATGAACAGACTTCGGCTACATTTCTGACAAGGTGCATTAATATTGTATTTTGCTATACGAAATTTGTCTTCGATTAGGGCCCCCCAGACATAACTTTGAATGGGGCCCCAGAAATGATAAGTCTGCCCCTAGCACCATCACAGTTCATGTTGTAGCTAGACCTGTTTAATTCCCTAACCGGCCCCAAAAAATTCTATACTAGCCTTTTATTCCCTATAGCTCCTCCTTGCAGCGCAGATGTCTTCTTACTTACCGATACTGGAGAACCAACGATCCCTCCAGCGAAGAGACTCTGTCCACCAGACTTACACCCCTCCTCCATCCTGAACCCCAAACTTCTATTTACCACCTAAAACAGTACCTTCAGCTTGACAGAATGACATGCTCCAAGGTGGTAATAAGGAGCTTAGTTATCAGCAAAAGAACAGAAGCGGTTTGTAGTTTGGCTTTGAAGATGGTAAAGGTTTTACACAAGTGTTACAAAGGAGGGGTTATCCAAATGATTTTGAGAATTGATAATGACAAGCCTTTGTATCAGCACATGGTCCATCTTCATGCAGTCCTGAGCTCACACATGTGCGGTATCAATTATTTAGCTGGAAACACTGACAACACTACTAATACTCAAATTTCAATCAAGATATATATTCATCTTGAATAATCTACATAGCAAAGACCACAAAAAGCCATTCTAAGAAACATACATCACAAAGAGAGACTAAGAGGCCGATTCATTAACAGCGGCAGGTAGCGACAGTTGAGCGACTGTAGCAGTATTTTCACAGCGCCCGCTAGTAGTCGCTGTGCTTGGCCGTTGTTCGGTTGTTGACAGCGACTCAGTCGGTGTGCAGTAATGTTGAATATTGGGTGAGGAGTCGCTATTTGACAGGTTCTGCGCTGTATGGTAGCGCATGATAGCGACTGGCCATAGCGACCGGCTCCCACCATATTCATTAACAAATCACGCTCAAAAAATTCTCGCGCTGTGAAATGCATGTTTAAACCCCAGAGCGCTGGCGGCGATGGGTTAAAAGTAGTTTTTTAACCCCCAAACAACCATATTTTTGGAAACAAAAAAAACAAGTTTTTTAAATAATTTTGTAATATGAATACATTAATATCAGACCTGTAATATCAATTCTGCACAAATTAGTTTTTTTTTTTTCCTTAAAAACATATCTAACATGGCAGAAGTGGTCACAGAATTTTTCACATTAAAAAAAAAAAAAAAAAAAAAAAAACATTAATAACAATTAATTATGAATATTTAAAGATTGTCCCATTGCAATGCATTGGAGAGCGCCAGGTAGCGAGAGGTCATACCTGTCGCTGTTCAAGGTCGGACGCTGGCGCTGTGGGCTGAGGCTGGAATAATGATGAATGAGTCGCTATATGGCGCTATCTCAGTTGCTAAGCAGGATCGGCTTGATAAATGTGTGATTGTGGTGGGGAGCCGGCGTTCTCGTGGCGGTGCTCGTCATTACCGGTCGCTCACCATTCGCTACCTGGCGCTATCCCTTGTTAAATAAGGGCCTAAGAGCACGTGCTGGGTCTACCTGCTGAATACTCTCAGAAGTTAGTAACTAACCAAAGTGAGACTTACAAGAATAACCCCAAGCTTGAAACTATTGGGGTGTTGTCGGTGGTAAACCATTCTGTGTATCAATGCCAAGGTTGTAAGCCTGAAGAAGTTGGCTACTTTTTATAAGGCATAATTATATTCCCCAGCCTTTAATTATGACATTGGAATAGAAGATATAGAAAAGTCCCAACATGCCCACACAAAACACGCTTCCTTAGAACAGCCCCATATGTAAACCTTCATGTTACAGAAATTCTTCTCGAGCCATGACTGGCGTTGTGAAGAGGCTGAACAAATTACTCTTACAGGTAAATACGACTCAGCCTTTAATTATATACAACACCCTTCATTATACAACAAAAATTGCAACATTTGTGTGTCCTTATAGATCAGGGTTATTCATGTATTAAATAGCATTAGTGATCTGGGTGTACCCAAACTATGCCATGTGTGAGGATGGAGTTTTTGCGTGCGTCATTAGTGTAGTGTTACTATATAATAACAATCCGTCAGTAATGCTCAGCCAGCTAATTTGCTGTGTCGCGCTGTATACTAACAGTTCAGACAAGTGCCATAAAGTGTTTTATCATCATAACTGCTGCAAATATTGTCCAAACACTTGTGTTTTGCTTGGCTTTTGTCAATAATTGTTTGGAAAAAAGGCTTAAAAGCAGAACAAAATCCATCTGGGCCGCTGGCCTTCCCCCAGGGCATCCCGAATTGTGTGAAACCCCCAGGCGCCAGTAAGCACTCACCTTTCCTGGGTCCAACAGCACATGCGTGGGCTATCATCCAACGAGAGCCTTTTGCCTTGACATGTCATTTGGCAAACGGATCTCATTGTTTTCAATGGGCAGTGGTAGCGGCTGCATCCTCTGGCTGTGCACACGCTCCCGCAGCAGCCATTAGGATTGGCTGATGTGGGAGTGCAGTTGCTGGACATGTGGCCACTTGCGCTCCGCATTGAAGTCAATGAGAGACGTTTGCCGAATGACATAGTCACAGCGAATGGCTCTCATTGGATGAGACCGCATGCATGCGCCAACCGCGTATGCATGGGGTCTCATCCAATGAGAGCCATTTGCCAGGAACCAGGAACCAGGAAAAGTGAGTGATTACTGCCATTTTGGGGGGTTTCTCACAGCAGGTTGCCCCCGGGGGGCGGAACAAACTCAGGAAAGTAAAAAAAAAAAAAAGCAGAAACAAATTGTATGTCTGCAGAAGCTGATTTAGAGGCTGATTCATCATTAGCGGCAGGTAGCGTCAGATGAGCGTCTGTAGCAGGCATTTTCAGAGCGCCCGCTAGTAGTCGCAGTGCTCGGCCGTGGGTCGCTACTTTATAGCGACTCAGTCGCTGTTCAGTAATGTTGAATACATTGTGAGGAGTCGCTATTTGACCAGTACAGCGCTGTATGGGAGCGCATGTTAGCGACTGCTCATAGCGACCGACTCACACCATATTCAGGAAAAAAACAGCCTCACAAATCTCTGGCGCTGAAAAATATTTGTTTGAAGCCCAGAGCGCAGGAGGTGGTGTGTTTAAAGTCTGTTTTCAAGCATCTGTCAAATAGTAACAAAGCGAAAACATATGGAATTACATTGTAACATGAACACTTTAACCCCCTTAGCGGTGATCCCGAGCGTGACTCGGGGTTAATTTGCGCTGTAAGTAGCGGTAACCCCGAGTCACGCTCGGGATCGATTTGGGAGCAAGAGCGGGCGGCGCAGCCTCCTTACCTTCTCCCTGCGATCCAGCGATGTCCCCGCCGTGATCACAGGTGAGAGCCGCGGCTGCGACGTCCGTCTCCACTTCCGGGTTCCGTCTCTGTGAGCCGCAGAGGCTCATGGGGGCGGAACTGTGCGTCAGAGACAAATGCAATGGTAACGCTTTCGTTACCATTACATTTGTCTATTTCAAAACGCCAGGGAGGTTAATGCCAGACCTGTAATGTTATTTCTGAGGAAATATTTTAATATTTAAAAAATTATGAAAAAACTGCTATTTCAATGCCAGAAGAGGTCACAGAATTATTTGTGATTTTTTGAAAAAAAAAACCCATTTAAAGAGAAGAAAAGGATCGTCCAATGAATGATGTATGGGAGAGCGCCAGGTAGTGAGAGGTCATACCTGGCGCTGTGCAAGGCTGAACGCCGACACTGTTCGCTGAGGCTGTGAAAATGATGAATCAGCCGCTACATGGCGCTATCCCAGTCACTAAACAGATTCTGCTTGATAAATGTGTAATTGTGTGCCGTGTCCGGCGTTCACCAGTCGCTACCTGTCGCTACCTCTCATTAACCAGCCACTACCTGACGCTATCCCTTCTTAAATAAGGGCCTTACTATTCAACACAGAAATAAGGCGGCTAAGGGGACCACTGGATCTCAGATATTTGTATATTATGATAAAGACCATTTAAAACATTAAACTAATCCATATACACTGTTTGGCCAAAAATAGTCACTGCCTGAACAACTAAGCAAATAGATGAGAGCCTCCCAGAGTATAATTACTGGTTGCAGGGCCGGCTCCAGACCTATGTGGGCCCTTGGGTGGCAGAATCCCAATGGGCCCATTGCGGTGTCCAATTCACCCCCAGCCCCTTACCCTGTGCATTTGGTTATAGATAGAAAATAATAATAGAAAGTATAGGGAATAAATTAAAAGAAGAAAAAGAAAGAAGGAATGAAGTGAAAGAATTAAGAAATGACAGGAAGGAAGGAAAGATGAAAATAGAAAAGGAAAGAAGGAAAGGTGAATAATTCATCATGTGCTTAGAGAGAAATCATCCCGCTCCCAAGGTGCAAGGGCCCTGGCAACTGCATGGCTACGGCCAGGGTGACGCCAGCCCTGACTGTATGGGGGATTATGTTTCATCTGGCATCTCTAACTGATGCAGATGTTAATCTGTTTCAGAAGGGCCAAATAATTGTAGGCATGCATCAAGCAGAGAACACCTTTCTGGACATTGCTGAAACGACATAAATCAGGTTAAGAACTGCCCAAGGCATTATTTTGGTGAAATCAAAACGTAGTAAAACAACAATAGAAATAAGAGCATTTCCACACACACAATGCAATGGGAATAAGCCGTGTAGTCTTTTTTTTGTGTTCCTTTTGACTGAGGCATTCTCAAATTGGGATGCCCCGCTGTGTGATACTCCCCAGAATGGCACTTTTCTTCCAACTCTTCCTGCTTGCCCGGACCATCCAATAGGAGCCATCTGCCATGACTATGCCACATCCCTGGCAGAATGCCTGCTCCCGCCCCAGCCATTCAGATAGAGCACACACAGGGGATTCACAGCAATGAGAATGACGCAGTCACAGCAGACAGCTCTCATTGGATGAGAGCCCACACATGCGCCATTGGAGCAGGGAAAGGAGAGTGTTTATGGGCACCACGGGTCGGTTTCACACAAACGGGCTTTCCTATTTGGCCAGCGGCCAGCCCTGTAATTTTTAACCCTGGGTGGGTTTTGTTCCACTTTAAAGGGATTCAGCAGCCATAATAAAGCGAAGCATGTTAGCAGGGTTCATCTCCAGAAGTGACACGGTGATGTCCATTCCCCTCTCCTTCACACTTAAATGAGAAAATCATGGGCAAGTAGCTGTCCCTAGGACACAGGCCCTTCAAACCTTTTTACCAATGACAAGACAAGCTTTAGCATGTTTATTATGGGTTCTTGTGTGTCAGTGTCTTTGCTCCCCACCCTGCTCTGCCTGCTCCTAATTGCAATGGAAGTTTGTTTCTTCTTCAGGGTCGCCATTGGGGGGGCATCCCTGCTGACTGTCCTGTCCGATTTATTTTTTACTGCCGATGACAACTTCCCCCCAGCTACCCCCTCCCCACCGGCAAGTACAATAGCCGCTTCCGCACATCCTGGCGGGAAAGCAACAGCACACAGCACATCGGGACTCTGGATTTTGATGCCCCCCCCTTAGTACAGCCCCCTGTTCCCTGCCGAGCCCAGCTCAGTGGGGAGCCAGCAGTCCCCCGGTACAGCCCCCCATGACCAGAAAGCACGGGAACCACTGATATCAGAGATGCCAGCGGGTGACAGCAAGGAGAGGTTTAGAGCAGTCACAATGGGTCCAGGGATTGTGCGCATATTCACCTGAGGATTAAGCGCATATGTATCCAAAAGGTGGGCACATGCAAGTCCTGGGAGTGCGCAAATGCCCATCTGGGAATGCTGGTCTAGACATCCAATGAAGCCTAGCAACAGGGAGAGAGGGTTGGAGCACAGCCAGGGTGATGAGAATGCCGGTGTCAGTGGCATGCTCGCGGTCTCTTAGACCTAGCAACAGGGAGAGATGGTAGGAGCACAGCCAGGGTGATGAGAATGCCGGTGTCAGTGGCATGTTCGCGGTCTCTTAGACCTAGCAACAGGGAGAGAGGGTTGGAGCACAGCCAGGGTGATGAGAATGCCGGTGTCAGTGGCATGCTCGCGGTCTCTTAGACCTAGCAACAGGGAGAGAGGGTAGGAGCACAGCCAGGGTGATGAGAATGCCTGTGTCAGTGGCATGCTCGTGGTCTCTTAGACTTAACAGGGAGAGAGGGTTGGAGCACAGCCAGGGTGATGAGAATGCCTGTGTCAGTGGCATGCTCGCGGTCTCTTAGACCTAGCAACAGGGAGAGAGGGTTGGAGCACAGCCAGGGTGATGAGAATGCCGGTGTCAGTGGCATGCTTGCGGTCTCTTAGACCTAGCAACAGGGAGAGAGGGTTAGAGCACAGCCAGGGTGATGAGAATGCCGGTGTCAGTGGCATGCTTGCGGTCTCTTAGACCTAACAACAGGGAAAGAGGGTAGGAGCACAGCCAGGGTGATGAGAATGCCTGTGTCAGTGGCATGCTCGCGGTCTCTTAGACCTAGCAACAGGGAGAGAGGGTAGGAGCACAGCCAGGGTGATGAGAATGCCCGTGTCAGTGGCATGCTCGTGGTCTCTTAGACCTAGCAACAGGGAGAGAGGGTTGGAGCACAGCCAGGGTGATGAGAATGCCGGTGTCAGTGGCATGCTCGCGGTCTCTTAGACCTAGCAACAGGGAGAGAGGGTAGGAGCAAAGCCAGGGTGATGAGAATGCCCGTGTCAGTGGCATGCTTGCGGTCTCTTAGACCTAGCAACAGGGAGAGAGGGTTGGAGCACAGCCAGGGTGATGAGAATGCCTGTGTCAGTGGCATGTTCGCGGTCTCTTAGACCTAGCAACAGGGAGAGAGGGTAGGAGCACAGCCAGGGTGATGAGAATGCCGGTGTCAGTGGCATGTTCGCAGTCTCTTAGACTTAGCAAGAGGGAGAGAGGGTAGGAGCACAGCCAGGGTGATGAGAATGCCTGTGTCAGTGGCATGTTCGCGGTCTCTTAGACTTAGCAACAGGGAGAGAGGGTAGGAGCACAGCCAGGGTGATGAGAATGCCTGTTTCAGTGGCATGCTCGTGGTCTCTTAGACTTAACAGGGAGAGAGGGTAGGAGCACAGCCAGGGTGATGAGAATGCCTGTGTCAGTGGCATGTTCGCAGTCTCTTAGACTTAGCAAGAGGGAGAGAGGGTAGGAGCACAGCCAGGGTGATGAGAATGCCTGTGTCAGTGGCATGTTCGCGGTCTCTTAGACTTAGCAACAGGGAGAGAGGGTAGGAGCACAGCCAGGGTGATGAGAATGCCTGTGTCAGTGGCATGCTCGTGGTCTCTTAGACTTAACAGGGAGAGAGGGTAGGAGCACAGCCAGGGTGATGAGAATTCCCGTGTCAGTGGCATGCTCACGGTCTTTTAGAGACCCCGCCCATTATGCAGATTAATATGCATCATCACAGAGCCAATGGCCACGCCAACATGCCTCAGAAGAGGAATCATGAGGTAAACCGTAAACCTCAATATCTCGGCCATTACTTCTTCAATTTAAAAACAGAAAACAGTTTAGAACAGTGCCAAACACAATGGTCTGACTTGGCTATGCCTGTTGTATCACTTTAAGAAAACCATTCGTCAGTGAGGCTTATCAGCAAAAACGGCTTACATTTTCTAGGGACCATAAAGATTGGACTCTGAAGCAAAAGAAGAAGGTCATGTGGTCTGATGAGACCAGATTTACCCTGTTCCAGAATGATGGGGGCATCAGGGAAAGAAGTCAGCTGAAGCCTTCTGTATTGCGTTGGGTAAGTGCCTGGGGCCCATCAGAAAATCCTCTGGCCTCTGGTGGGACAGGGGGTGGGAGTAGCTCCATCACTATTATTTATACAAAATTATCAACATTATTATTCAGGGCCTGGGAACCAATTTACCGCCCAGTTTAACCCTCTCATCATCCAAGTATTAAGCACCAAACATGTCTAGCTATGTGGAAAGACAGAGATTTGGTTGCACATATCTGCAGATACATGTGGAAGCCACACTGCCCCGGCAAGGCACTCTGTGTTTAGTGTGGTCCCTACTCTTATTTTTGAGTCCCCAAAGTTGGGACAGTCCGACACTGGCAACTCTGCATTATAATAGACATTTGTAATGATGCCCTATCAGCTCTGTGTTAGAGTTCCATACTAGTGTGTAATTAGAATTAGGCTTATCATTCACCCTATCATTTAGACAATATGGATCCACTATGCCATGTCTTTCAAGGACCTGCCCTGATCCGAAGATTACATTTGCTAAATCGTCATCCTTCTGCTCTATAGTTAATATTATATCTTACACCATCTAAACGTCCTTCTCCATTTCCCACACCCCTATGACAGCAATCCTATTTTTATTTATTACTGTAGCTGTCTACACCTAGTGTTTCATCCTTGTTATACTATATAAATAATGTGCAAAGGTAATAATTACATGCAAAAATGCGGAAAAGCACAAACGCCAAGCAAAAAAAAAAAGAAAAAAAAAATTCCATTACATTGTCATATAAATGTAAAGTGTACATTAAAAAGTAGCAAGGTGGACAAAGGGGCCGGCTGGCATTTCACTAAAAGTTTCAATGACTCCAAACTATTTGACAACGAATTAAGTGAACATCAAAGCGTTGGCCTCGTTCCAGATGACATTATTGAAGTTTGAAGAATGTTATCGAGCTTCATGATGAGGTCATTACAAAGGGTGCGTCTACCTCATTCAGCTGTATTCATTTATGTTGTAATCATGGTTGTTAAAAGAATTAAAAAAGAATTTTCAATTAGTGAAATGTATTATTATTGATATAAATGTGTTGTACAATTATACTGATTTACAGGAACAATTTGTTTTTATGTGCTTTATACCTATATGTCAAATGATTTCAAACTGTTGTTTTCCCAACAGCAGCCATTGTGATTTCCAATGTGTAATATGACATTTTATTCTATTTTTTTATATTTTTTAAACCGGACCTTCACCATGATTTATTGAAAAGCCCAAACCCTTAAAAAAAGTATTTCCCAGCATATAAAATTAATATATTTTTAAGTTTTTAGTCACTTACTTATTATTCTTTCCCCCACTGGGCTGCAACTCTGTTCAGGACTTTAAGATACAAGCGCCGCCATCTTGACTCAGAAGTATCACTCTTACTGAGGAGAGCTGGATAAAGTACAGGGGGTGGGGCTATAGCTGTGCTTTGCTCAGACAGAGCAGAGCTGGGTTCAGGAAAAGGTCAGCAGTCCCAGAATGCAGGGCAGCATAGTCAGAAGGCACTTCCTGTTTGCAGGCTGCCTGATGTTCCACGAGCAGCCATCTTGGATGTTTAAAGGCTCATAACATGCAGTAGATGCAGGTAGGATGATTTTATATGTGAGCAATCTGTATGTACAGGGTGTGGGAAACATATAAGATAGGCTCTTATTCAGAGTAAAGGACCACTTTAAAATGGAACAAAACTCTAAGTGGAGTCGTAAACTCACCTTTGCTGGCGGCTCCTGCGGTAATGTAAACAGCGAACACATCCCCAGCGCCTCTGGGCTGAGGCGCACTCCAAGGCCCAGCCATTCCAATAGGAACGTCCTCAATCTAAAGGGAACTGGGGGTGTGGCCTCTCTGACTCCAGATTGGCCAGCTCTGGTCTAAACAGAGCCATATGCCAATCATTAATATGCACTGCATATGGCATTGACTGGACAAGAGCCTGCAGATGCCCCATAGGACAAGGGAAGGCTAAGTTTTTATTGGTGATTTCACACAAATTGGGATACCCCACTGTTTGAAACTTCAGGGGTTGCCTGCACGTCCCCGTAAAGAATGGCTGCCGCCTCCCCAGCATCTCTGGATTGGGATTTAGTAAACGGTACTGGGGATTCTACACAAATCGAGATGCCCGCTGTGTGAAACCCCGGGGGATGCCGATCGACTCACCTTTGCCAGCGGCTCCCACAGCAAAGTGAACAGTGGTGACCGTATCCCAGGCGCTCCCAGGCCCAGTGGTGACCATATCCTGGGCGCTCCAAGGCCCAGTGGTGACCGTATCCCAGGCGCTCCCAGGCCCAGTGGTGACCGTATCCTGGGCGCTCCAAGGCCCAGTGGTGACCGTGTCCCAGGCGCTCCCAGGCCCAGTGGTGACCGTGTCCCAGGCGCTCCCAGGCCCAGTGGTGACCATATCTTGGGCGCTCCAAGGCCCAGGCATTCAGATAAACTGGGAGGAATGATCCCCAAACTAAAGGGCATTGAAGAAACAGCCACTCCCATTCCCAATTGCTGAGCTATGGTCTAAACAGAGCTGTACTGGCGATCATTAATATGCACCGCATATGGCACTAATTGGATTAGAGCCTGTGCATGTGCCATAAAAGTGCGTTTTTATGGGAGATCTGGGGAATTTCACACAAATCGGGATGTCCCTGGGGCAAGCAACAAAACCTGGGATTTAAACTAAAACTGTTCTACTTTAAATTCGTTATTCAGGCAGGGGTTAAGTCTTGCCATGGGTCGCCTGCCTGTAGAAACTCCTGGCCTCAGTGTTTGCTTTCACTTCAGCCCGAGGATCACTCCTTTCCAGGCTCCATTTGGCAACCCACCCTTTCCTTGCCTTTAGGCATTGTCCACAGGTGCATAACTATAGGCAGTGCAGGGGTAGCAGCCACACCGGGGCAAATAAGGTCAGGGGGGGGTCCCATTATTGTGGCTCCCCTCCACCTAATTTATGAGATTTGTGCTCACATGGTACCATATATAGAAAAAAAAGAAAAATATGTCTTGGTTGTTTCAGTTTTTAGTAGCCCAGTTGCATCCCGTTAGGTCAAAATGGCAAATAAAGGGTTAATGTAGGACCCATGATGGGGCCCAGTTCACACTCAGTTAAGTTACTGGCCGTCCAGCAATCAAGGTGATAGCACATTCAGAAACAATTTGCTCTGACCAGCATAGTCCAGGAATATAGCAAAATAGGGTGAACAGTAAGGTACAAAATGTATCTGGTCAGAGTGATCAAGTATACAGTGGCATCATTCCAGATAGGCAATAACAGGATATATACATGTTGTATACTTGAGCACTCTGACCAGATACATTTTGTACCTTACTTTTCACCCTATTTTGCTATATTGCTTGACTATAGCAAAATAGGGTGTGCTAAGACATACACTCTTCAGGATCGTTCTTGTGACCCCTCATAGACCTCCCAAGTTGTACATAGTCTCTTGTATATATAGTATATATGGTTACTGTTTAAATCACCTATACTTTCTCATCTGAGGTGGCCAACATTCCTGGAGAATGAACATACCATTGCATATGAAATACTTACCCTGTATCCTTGTTCTACTGAATTGCTGTAATCAGATTGATAACTGTTTAGTGTGATTTGATTTTCAATACATTTTATTTGCAAACTAATGTTGTCTGGTGTGCATCAGTCCACCTAGAGAGTATGATGTCCTCAACCATGGAACCATCCTCCATTTGCAATGTTTGCCTCTGTTCCTCTCTCCCCTGGCTGCTAACCACTCACTTTTTTGTACTGAAGGAAAGCCTCATGCTAATACAGATAGGACATGTAGAAAAATAGAAAGTAGGTTTTAAACTTCATTGCTGTTTGCTTTGTGTGTTTGCTGTGTGAGCCAAAATAATGCCCTCAAGGTGCTGAGCTGATTTTTTCATTTGTACTCATGTGAAAATTTAAATAGACTCGAAACCCGATGGCAATAATTAGCCATCAAGCAGCTGACCTGATGCCTGTCTCCTCCATTTCCAGCAGCACGGGGTAGAAGCTGTAACAGGGCTTCAAAGTTTGCAATTTTACATTTCTTCAGGACCATGTAAAAAAGTCCTACAGCTACTTTGTTCCTGCTTGAGCAAGCACAGCAAGCCAAAATGGTCCCCAACTGTCTCTGACCACAGCAGAGCCTGCGCTTCCAAGCGCATACAATCAGAGATTAATATACAATCAGAGATTTTCAGGTGCTTTGAAACGGCTCATTTTTCACTTTTCCCAAGGGAGATACGTGGGAAAAGTTAGTGTGTGTCTGGACAGGGACTTTAAGCTTCAAAATATCTGCTTTCTATTTTACAGCTTGTGATGTCTAAATAATTGTGTTACTGAATAGCATGTTCACTATCTATAATTGTTGCTATTAGCAATGTACACCAAATCTGTACACTAGGAAGAAAAATGTGAGCCCTGTACACAAGGACACTGCTGCTATGGCCCCTGCTGAGGTGGGGGAGTTCACTCAACCTTACACATGCCCAGCAACAGTGTTCTGTGTGTACATGACTCACTTCTGTCTTCTTGGTGTACACACTGGGTATATGGTTGACAATAGCAACCATGGTTAAAGGTTTTATCTGGTCAAAATATGAGGCTGTATTTATCCGGCTATGAACAGGATTGATCCCTGTCATCCCTGCAGCCTGTTTCTCCACTATTCTTCTGCTGTCAACTCTGATGCTGACAGCATACTGCCAATCAGCTCCAGCATGCTTTTGAACTGATAAGCATTTCAGCTAAAAAGATATGCCAGCAGTGAACGTTTACATGGTGTGTTCTGACTTCCGATCAACAAGGGAGCCTGTTCCGTTAGACTGGAGAGCAGAAGATATATATTTTCTCATATATATATATATATATATATATATATATATATATATATATATATATATTTTTTTTTTTCTTATCTTTTCTCTCTAGCTCCCTTGTGATATATATATATATATATATATATATATATATATATATATTCTAACTAGCCTCTCTCTCTCTCTCTATATATATATATATATATATATATATATATATATATATATATAGTCTTTTTGTCTTCTTTCCTTATATTCTTTTGTTTTTTGGTCATTCACACTTTCTTTCTTTTTTACCTTCTTTCTTTGTGAGAAGGCCTGTTGCAGATCACTCTCTCTAGCTGCTGATTACACACTTCCTGCCCCTGCAAGTCGGGGTTTGCAGACCTTGACTGGAGGTATCAAAAACTTTATATATATAGGCCTCAGAGTAGAGCCTAGATCACTTCCCAGACTGCTGCACTAGTCACCTGTGTGTCCAGCTGCCACTGCCATGTGGGGGAATCTTCTGTTGCTGCTCTCTAACTTCTCCATTGCCTCCTGCCGGTTAACCTGCCGTGTGTCTTGTGGAGGATCTTCTACTGCTGCTGCATATCTCCTCATTGCCTTCTGCACGGGCCTTCTTCTGGGCCTTTCATTGTGTTGTTATAGTGTGTATGGTCCATTCATACTTGCAAGTTAACCTTTATTACATAATGTTCCTAGTACTGTTATACTTGACTGTGTCATTAAATGACTAAGTTAAATGGTTGCTGAGAGCAGTAGTTCCTCCTGTATTATTTTGTTTAGACAACTTGCTCTATTTCCCAGAAAGGTGCTTCCTATTAGCTACAAGGGCCCTATTCTGGGTGGAGGCACTTGCACACCAAACATTTAACCCACTCTTCCACTTAGCAAAGGCTCGGCTTATTTTTGTTACCAACAGGTGTTTAGCATCACCCCCCCAACAGCCATTTTTTTGTTATTTATCTTTCTTTCCCCCCAAACAGACATTTTTTTTGTTATTTCTCTTTCTTTCTGCCGTTCACTCTATTTCTTGTTTCTTCTACACTTTCTGCCAATCCTTCTATTTTTTTTTTCTTTCTATTATTTGCCAATATTTACCATACATGCCACTTTACTACCATGTATGGAGTGTCACACCTTGCCACAAGGGGCCCACTGAGACGCTATGCCCCAGGGGCCCACATAAACACAAAGGCAGTCCTGGAGGCAATGGTTCTTTTTTTCATTTTAAAACTGTACTTTATTTACTTCTTTAACTGTTTGTGAACTGGTAAGCGGTCCAAGGAAACCCCATTACCAGATAATACATTATGTTGGACGCTCCATTTGTATCCAGCTACCGGGGTTACCAAATGCCGGACAGTGGGCAGTATCCAGTCGGGAGGGCTTCCGAACTAGATTGCCCCAACTCTGGCTCATTAACAGTATGCAGCAGTCCAGCTGTGGTCTTTTTACTGGAAGTCCACTTTAGGTATGGGTGAACTTATTTATTAGAAGCAACTTTAGGGGCAAATACCGTTTTCCAGTGGAAGTACATGGGTTTCATTTTACCCAACCATGGAAATTCTGTACTTTTAAAGTGGACCATAACCCACCCTGAAGTCTACAAGACTTACTCCCTCACCCAGGAGCATCCCAAACTGGGATGCTCTTGGGCATGCAGGATACACAGTAAACTCCCCTGAGCCCACGGCGGCTGCACGTCACTCGCTTCTCTTCTCGAATGTGCGTGGCCCTCCACAGCTGAATGGCTGTGTGGGGCCGTGCACAGCTGAAGGGAGCTGAGTGAATGCTCACTAGTGCGGCTGCGACTCGAGCTGGCTGCTCTAGCTGCAGCGTTGGCCTGAGGACAGGTAAGACGACTCGGCCCTGGGGTGTTTCCCACAGTGGGCACAGACCAAAACCACCCAGGATAGTGAAAATCCTAGATTTTGGTCAACTTTAAATACCGATAGATAAAGGCACAGTCCTCAGTAACCGGAATATAATGTATCAGGAACAACATCCCCCTTCCACTTGTGAAAGCGTTTGTGATCCAACATTACAGATTAGGACCTCATAAACCAAGTTTAGCGCTCACACCTCTATTAATCCTGTACTGAATACTAATGATGCACATCTGTAGAACAACACCGTGTTCAAGGGTAAAATCTTTACAAGGACATCTTGTCTTGGTTCATGCTAAGTGGAAATTCAGGTTCAGTTCTACCACACCCCATCATATAAAATGGCTAAACACCAGAGTGACAGACATCCATTTACAGCATTTAAACATCTACCTCTAGGTAATGAGGTAATAACAATATATAACCTCTGCATTACTCATGACAGGTTAACACTATAATATCACTGGTTTTAGTAACCAAAACAATTTGTAAAATGTTTTTCTTGCAATTGAATATTTAATTACTTGGGTAGTGTTTACAGTAAGACATGTTATAGGGCACCTAACTCATGTTTTGCCAAAGATTACGCTCTTTAATCTTTAACCCTTTAAACGCCAAGCACGTAGAATCTAAATAGCTGCCTCTCCGACCATTGAGTGCCAACTACGTTAATTCTATCTACCTGGCGTTTACCCTAGTTTGCGGCCCAAAAAGATGCTGACCTCCATCCTTGATCCAATGCCCGGGGGCTCCTCTTCCCCCAGGGAGCCTTCGATCCCTATCAGAGTATTTAACAGTGCAGGGAACACCTGCGTCTGCTCTCTGACCCTATCACAGTTCACAGGGCCAGAGGAGCTGGTAAGCCAGAAAGCAGCTGACTTGCCAACCCCCCCATTACCTGCATACCAAAAGCATGCCAAAGTCCAAATGGGTGCAGAAGAGCGCACAGCCCATATGGACTATCCAGTACCCATAGCTGGTGCCCAGGCTGGTTTTGCTGGTGATGTCCCCCCCCTTATTTTTTTATTTTTAAGGGCCTAACCCTTAAAATAAATGTAATGGTGTGCCTCCCCCCCAACGAAAAAAAAAAATTAAGTGTTTAACCTTTGATTGTAAAGCACTGCAGAATCTGACTGTAAATCATTGAGGAATTTGTTGGTACTAAATAAATAAATATTAGTACTATTATTATTGATAGTTGACTGCAAGGTGCAGTTAGTTGCACTTTATTTGAAAAAGCCCAGGTGTCTCCTGGACAGAAAAGGATGTCTACCAAAACATATGTG
Source organism: Gastrophryne carolinensis (assembly GCA_027917425.1). Classification (NCBI taxonomy): domain Eukaryota; kingdom Metazoa; phylum Chordata; class Amphibia; order Anura; family Microhylidae; genus Gastrophryne; species Gastrophryne carolinensis. The sequence goes on along the minus strand of CM051241.1, from coordinate 65,065,364 downwards.
ATACTGTTATAATCAGGAAAAATTGGACTTTTACACTCAGTATAGTTTTCTGGAAGAACTTACATTTTTTATTAAAAAAAAAACACTACGAATTGAAAAAAAAATGTTCACATATTTAACCCAAAAATATTGCTAACGCACTGAAACATTACAAACAAGACATTTCATGTAAAGCTCAAACTCTGCTGAAACAAACAATATAACATTTTCCTAGACATTCCTGAAAACATCAAGGTTAAACATATATAGCGCAAAATGTTTACATCTCTAGGTAGGCTGGCAGAAAAGGGGTTAAACCAGACTGGTACCAGTAGATATGCATGGGTATAGATAATTATACTATTTTTTTTTTCAGGAACAAACTCCCAACCCCAGCTTATGTTACAGATGTGAATAGAATGTGCCACTGCCTGTAAACCATCCACTCCATTCTGTTGAAGTGAAAGGGATTAATATTCCCAATATACAGTCAGTTAATACTACAATAGGTCAATAGGCCAGCTGCATAGAAAACGTAAAGCAATTCATGCTTCGGCTGAATTTTCTTTCTTGCTCTTAAACAATGATCCATTAAACCTGTTTACTATGGAAATCCTGGAAACTGTTACAAAAGCTTGCCGTGTATGCAAAGGCTGCATTACTGGAACTGCCTGTCAAGGGGGATACACAATGAACCCATGAAATGGCAAGTGCAGCCAATAATGCGGCTGAATGTTTCATTTTCTCCCTTTATAAAACCCTAATCTGTCAGATAATCACATCTACAGAGAACACACCATTGTACATAGCAATCTCACACAAGCTACCATAGCTCACCGACATAGGAGGTATTATTTCTTTAGTCATCCTTTGTCTCCCTTTGGCCCAGTTTAATGTCAGGGGGAAGATTTAGTTTAAAAAATAAGAAGGATTATATGTAAAACCACACACACTACTATCTTTATAATGCTGGATAAAAAGCACAGAATCACAAACAGAACATTAATAGGTATATACATAGTGCTACGGATGCAATCAGAAGCATCCCAAAAATAATTACATACTCACCAGGATTGCTCAGCAGGGTGCTTGAATGTAGTGTAGGCCTAAAAATGCCTTTGAGTGTGGCTTCCAGGTGCTAGTTGGTGGCACAGATATTGGGGACTTATGCCAATGAGATAAGTGCAATAAGAGCATTAATAGGTGTCTACACAGAGATACGCATGCAATCAGAAACCTCACTAGGGTGGGACTTGCCCAGCAGGTTGCTTGAAAGTTGTGTAGGACTAAACATGTTATGACCCTTGTGTGTGTGTGGCTCCCAATGAAGTTTCATTAGGGTTTCTTCCATTGGATAGTTGGTGGCACAGATAATGTGGACAATTTACCAACAGGGTTGGTGAGTGCAGAATATTAGTATGTATATAGAGCTAAGCATGCAATCAGAAGTCTTCCAAAAAAAACACATTCTTACCAGGATAGGACTTGCCCAGCAGGGTGCTAGAAAGCAGTGTAGGCTTAAAAATGCTATGGTCCTTCCACGTGGCTCCAAATGAAGGTTTGATAAGGTTTCTTCCGTGGGCTAGTTAGTGGCATAGATAATGTGGACTTTTGCCAATGGAGTTGGAGAGTGCAGAACGTTAATATAGTATTAGCCCCAGGAACATCAACAGGAACACAAGGATTGGGTAGAAACATGTGATCAAAGCCATAGTTGGCTACAAAACAAATGGGACCAGTCAACCAGTGTAGGCACATTTTAGGCAAATTTTTCCTGCAAGAGCAGTAAGCCAATAATCCTGGAGTACTGATGAAAAACAGTGCAAGTATTGCTCAACCGATTGGTTAACTCACCCAGTCTGCCAATTTGACTGGGGATGATAGGCTAATGAAATGCTCAGGTTTGATGCATAAACTTTTCCAGATAATTAACCATAATTTGGAGGTGAACAGAGATCCACAATCTGAGATGATATTTGCAGAGAGCCCATTAAGGTAGATCACAAAAAATCTATCCAGCTCAGAAGTGGAAGGAGAATTAATGTAGTTGGAGAATAAAGTAGCAAGGTAGTTGTTCACCACCAAGAAAGAGTTGCAGTCTTCAGAAGGACAAAGTTCCATGACAAGGAGTCCATGGAGATTTCAATAAAGTAAAGCCAGCAATGAAAAGCATAAAAGTTCCATCTTTATTTCATCATAGTTAAAACGCCACCCAAACAATCCAGGCAGTGTAAAAAGGCATGGAATAACAGGTCCCGCGTTTGTCAACGCGTTTCAGACATAGGGTCCTTACTTATGGATGGTGTTTTAACTACGACGAAATAAAGATGGAATTTTTATGCTTTTCAAAGCTGGCTGGCTTTACTTTATTGAAGTTACACTGAACGCAAGGTGAGCACTCGGAGCAGAAGCAGCATTTGTTTGTTTCCCGCTGTGACAGGAATTCCTCCTCAGGTAGAGCTGACAACTGATATTGTTTATCTTATTACAAGTCCATGGAGATTTGCTTCTTCTTCTTTGGTTTCACCAGCACTGGTAGGGGATTGAGGAGGCTTGCAGATCTGGAATGGATGTGTTTGTTACTGGCATATGTCAGAGTATTCTGAAGAACTTCAGGGTGCATGGGTCCTGGAACAATAATCTTCTGGCTGTGAACCCGCATCTCATCTACCCAGGTTAGCTCCTTTCTCAACTTATTGGGAATGCCTGAAGAGGCTCTTCTGATCTTTGCAATAGGTTCAGACTCGACTAACATGAAGTGACGTGTCTGCAAGATGGTATAAACTTTAAGTTCTTTTTGGCAGGAGAGAAGAGGCAAGGGCATCAGGTTTAGCATTCATAGAATAATTTGAAAAGTCTGAATGCTGCCATAAAATTGGAGATTTATTCAAACCAGCTAAAAGCATCAAAATGCAACAGTAATGAAATCAGGAGCTTCAGGTGTGGGCTGTGTCCTTAGTCATATAGGATATAAAGTATCTATCCAGTTACCTAAATAACAGGCTGTTGCATGAATTAACAATCATCATCATCATTGAATTGACCCCGATTTTGGACTTTGCGTCACTGCACTGCCCCGGCCCCATTGTCCACCCAGTCTTTTGGACATTCTATGGTAGAATGCCTGATTGGCATTCCTGGCTATAGGAGGTGTGTTGGTTTTCACCTCCTGGTGTCCATTCGGCAGGCAGTTTCTGGGGTTGAGGCATTGTTTTGCTTCCTTGCCTCCATACAATGTGGTGCTTTACCTCTCGCCGCTCTATGGTGTTTTCACCAAGAAGGTCTTTGTTGCCCCCGACTGCCTCGTCTTCTTTCCATTACTGGTGCTGTATAATCTGTGCCTACCTCCCTGGGACCTGTTAAATCCATGGTTGAGTACATTTTACCCAGACTTTTGAAATGATTAATGTCTGCTTGGATCTTTGATGACTCCCGTCTAGCACCACTGGGTCTCCATAAGGTGAGCAGCCATCATGCCTCTTGATTATTCATATGGCCAGGTCTGTAGAAAATATGGATTGAAACCTTGAATGGGATTGTCAAGTGTGGAGCCTCTTGACAGTATGGAGGCATTCAAGATTCATCTGGTCTGTGAGGATTAGAATTGGATCCCTCCGCACATCGTGCAGATAATGCCATTCCCAGCGCAGGGGGTACAAGTGCTCTTCAAGTTCAGAAAGCACCTCTTCAGTGGCCTTATGCCAGGAGTACAGAGATTTATTACGAATCAGGTCAGTTCTTGGCCGAACCAGCTTAGACAAGTCCTTGTTATAAAGTGTTGGACTTTCTTCCTCCTTTGTAAGTATTGGCCGTTCCAGGATCACTGACACCTTGAATAAGTCCATGGCAATCCAGTAGCTGGATATGTTTAGCCCCAGGATTGTAAGGAAGGCTGCTCGAACTGGCATTTCTCCAACTTAGCATAAAGATTATGTTGACAGAGCCAGAGAAGAACCTGGTGGACATGGACCCAGTGGTCTTGAAGTCAAGAGGAACAGGTCAGAATTTCAACAAGACAAATGATGATGTAGATATCAATATAATCCAAATGGCATTTCCAGGCATGCTCTTCTTGGATTCAAATGGGGTAATATGCCTCTGTGGGGTCTAGTTTGGTGAAGATCTGGGCATTATCTAATCATTAACAGAGAACAAAGGTCAGAAGCAATGAATATCGGTTCTTGTCTGATCCAGTTCAAGATTCAGTAGTCAATATAACGTCTCAGGGAACCATCTAGCTTCACAATGAAGAATATCCCTGCTCCACCTTGGAAGGTGGAGTGATGGATAAAAAAAAATAGCAGATTCTTTTCTATGTATTCCCAAAGTGACTGTAACTCGGGTTTGGAGAAAGGATGGATCCATCCACAAGAAATTATATAGGCAAGGAGGAGGCAATCGAATAATCTGCTCCTTTCTTGTCAAAGATGCATAAAAGGATTGACATTACGGAGGCATAGTCTCTAATAGTAATGAGACAATAAAGAGCCCACACCAGAAGGCCTACCAATTGCAGGGTTGTGTATTTCTAACCACAGGACTCCCAGGATAACTGGATACAGTGGGGGGCACATCAAAATGAAGTGAACAATTTGAACAAGGGAATCAAAGGCAGTGCCCCCCCCCCCCCCCCCAGCACTCATGAGGCTGTCTTGTCATGTTAGGATGTCAACAGTTCTAGTATAGGGTAAGTGGCCTGAAGTCTACAAGAGGAATCGGTGGCCTTTGGGGATGTAGGTAATGGGGCGGGGGGTATTGGCAAGTCACTTGCTGGCAGGTAATTTCTGGCCCCTCTTGCCATCTCAAGGACACAAGGGTAAATTGTAAAAAAAGACACACACACTTTAAAAAGTCCTTTATTCCCCCCACCCACTTACCTCCTTCCTCCGGGTGCTGTCTTGCACCATCTCATCTTTAGCCGGAAGTGGCCAGCGCGAGCCACTTATAGCTTCCGCTGTTTACTCATTCCTGTTGCAGGGAGGGGCCTTTTGTCCTGGTGCAGTGAGCTGTCAGTACACTCACCGGTAAAAAGGCCCCTTTTGCAGCAGCGAGCGAGATGACAGAAGCTGTGTGCGGCTTCAAATAGAGGAAATGCCAGCCACATAGAATTCACATGGCTGGCACTTAATGGTCGGAGATGCAGCCTGGTAAATTTTACGTGGCTGGCATTTAAAGGGTTTAGGTGGGCTCATGTCATAGGGTGCCAGCATTCCAGCAGCAGTGACATATTCTTCCACTGAATGATGGTCTTGATGCAGATTCCTGAGAGCTACACAGCCAGGATCATCCTACATGGTCGCTATGGAAGTCTGGGAAGAACCTTGAAAAGCAAGAGTACAGTTTACACTTGCACCTCCTCTGAGAAATAGGTCCAAGGCTGTAAGGCAAATAGCCGCTGACATTTGTTCTGTGAACTTCTCAAGTAGCAGAATACAGTGTTTGAAACCCATGGTTTCTGCAGAGGCCCAGATAGGAACCAGAATGTGAGAATGTGGAAGCTTCCTTTGGAGAAAATCTAGATGCAGCTATCTCTCTTGCACATCCTGAAACACTTCTGTGAGTTTGAAGAGCTGCTGAACGAGGGCATCAAAGGCAGTGGGCCCCCCTCCAGCGCTCATGAGGCTGTCTTGCCATGTCAGGATGTCAACAGGTCTGGTATAGGGTACGTGACCAACCTATGGGGCCTGAAGTCCTGAATCCGTGGGAGTGGAGGATGCTTGACAAATGGCTGCATTTTAGTGGGGATTAAAATGACCAGCAGACAAACATTAGGAGCAGGGGATCCAATGGCAGTGGTTAAAACAGAGAGCTCAGATTTGGATGTATTATTTTTCTTACAATTTCAGAAAAAACAGCAACGTCAATTGGTTTTTAATACCCTATAGAATGCTATTTTAAATTTGAAAAAAAAATCTAGTGTAGACCACGCTTCTTTTTTTTTCGAGGTGGATAGGATGCTTGGTTATTGAACTTGGTAAAACTATGTTCTTACATTTCCATTTAAGGACCTTACAAATGAACCCATCAAGTTGATATGTATAAGCGTCTTTGTATTCTTTAGTGCAGTTGTCGTCATACAAATCATAGGATTTTTAAAATTTTTTCAGGTTTTGAGTACGTTTTTGTCGGAGAAAGTCCATATTTATGTTTTATTACTAATTCAATTAACAATCTTGCAGAAAATGCCATTGAGTTTTAATGTTTACTTACTACAGATCTTGTGTGGTGGTGGAAGCCTTCCAGATATATGTTAATGCTACTATCATATCATTTCTTACGGTTTACATTCTGACATTGTAGAGTGTGAACGGCATGAAGAATTACAAGCAAATGCAATCTGAAAACGAGAAATTAATTTACACCCTATGTAATTGAGGCTGTCGCTTTAAGAGGTGGAAATGCAAAGTGGAACATAGGCCAATTTAAATCAAAGAATACATTCTGAAGAGCAGATATGTGGCCATGATTTCAGGGGAGACACTAATGGGTATTTAATGCGCCCATCAGTGTTTGTAAGTTTCTGGCATAAGGAACACACACAATAGCCTCATATCCCTCTTTAACACTTATTTGAGATGACAGGAAAAATGAAACAGTTTGTGCTTTCAATGGAAAAGCAATCATTTCTACATTATATTTCTGCTTGCCCTATCATGCTAATGCATGGTAAAAATGTCACCAGATGTATTTAAGGACCTGATGGAGCTCTAAGGCTTCATTCCTTTTACTTGGCTGATTAGTTAAGGGAGGAGAGGGAAAAAAATCTTCAATTTGTATGTAAATGCGGCATGGTTTGCTATCAGCTGTACACCTGCACCTGTAAAAAATAATAAACTAGAGTTTAATGCTGTAATTATAAGCATTTATGGAAGTTTTAAAGAGGCTCTGACCAGTAAGATGAGATATTTATGCAGGGATATTACTGATGCCCAGACAAGAAGAAATATATGCCGGTTGCCGATTATACCACTTCTTACTTTTTATGGCTATTTTAGTGGAAACTTATATTTTTTGGAGAACTGATAGCATGTAATCCAAGTGGAAGCATTACAGCTCACAAATACTATGTGAATAGGCAAGTGCCCTTTGAAGTAGGACCTACAGTCACATCAAAGGTGGATATTGTATGTTACAATATATCTTTTCCGGATTTATTTAAGACCAAACTGGGCAAACCAGTGCCAAACTGTGTGATAAAGAAAGAAACATAGAGATACATATAGATCATACCGAAATACTGTAAGCTACTGTAGACCAGAAGTTGACCAACAGAGACAAAACTGCCCTGCATAAGATAGAGTTTGTTAATTAATGATGTCTTGAGATAAGGTATTGGTTGCATTCTATGGGGGTTATACTAATCATTTGGTGAAACCAGTGTGCATTGTGATGTGGACTGCAACTCGGTGGGCTTTTTAGCATTAACAAACAAAAAGTGGAAAAAAAATTATTGTTCTACTCTTTGTACCCCAAAATTACCTGTACCGCCAATGGGGCATTTTTACGTGAGAGATACATGATTTTTCAAATGAGATAAGAATTTTTTAAGTTTTAAAACAAATGCACCCTATGGGCTATGCAGAAATGGCCAATTCTTTAGCATAGCCCATAGGGTGCTGTTTGTATTTCTAAATGTAAAAAAAAAATATCCTTACCATTACCATCATTGGATAAATGATGTACCTCATATGTAAAAATGCCCTATTGCACCAAGGGGAGAAGGCACCATCATCTGGGAACCACTGTGAGGGTTCTGGGGGCGGCGTTCAGGGAGACAAAAATCACAGAGACAACACATTTAAGGGTTAAAATTTCAATTTAGATGGGCCCACGGCTTGTTACACATGTGCAGACCCCAACTAGGGGCAACTAGTTTAAAAAAAAACATATAAAAAGTTTCAATGTCAGTCAAAAGTCATAATCGTTCCCTTAGTAATGTTGGTCAGGTCGACGGGCCAACTAATGCAAAATGTGTATTTACATTGTTATACTGCAACCTTGTATTGTACAATTGTACTCCTCAATCCAATTGAAACTGGCACTTTTTGTGTATTAAAGTGGACCAAAACCCAGCTTAATTTTACAGATTCCCGGGCAGAACGATTCCCCACCCCCTGGCATCCAAAATTGGATTTCCCTGCCGTGTGAAACACACTAGGTCGGCCCAATAACTTACCTCATTTTCTGGTTTCACGGCATGTCTAAGAGCAGCGGTCGCATCCCGAATGGCCCGCGCGGGCACGCTCCTTGTTAAAGGGAAGCAGAGGATGCGGCCGTCAGAGCTGCTCCTAGACGCGCCGTGGGACCGAGAAGAGGTGAGCTGGTCTCTGCGTCCTGGGGGGGTTTCACACAGCGGAGAATCCCTGATCAGGGTGCTCCCGTGGAAAGGACCACAAACCCAAGATAGTCAAAATCCTGGGTTTTGGTACACTTTTACACCAAAAAGCTCTCCGGGATGCAGTTTGCAATCCACACCGGAAGTCACACTGACTTCAGCAAATAATAAGCATGAAGGGTGTTAAGGTATACCCCTAGAAGCCGCCTGTTCTAACATTACGAGACTCTGTAAGGGCACCAGAACTATCTCTGGCCTACTCCCAGGAATTTGAGGAATCCCATATCCAGACAGGGGTACATTCTAAATCTCAGGGCAGACACGAAACAATTGACTGACCTAGCTTTCCTCCTTAGCGGCTTCCTCCCTTTTCTACCCTCTCTCCAGGTCCCCAGATCCTCCTCAAGACTATTTTCCTTACATAGCGGGTGGAAGGATGTGAGCCACACACATCAGGAATATTCAGTTGGTGCAATTTTAATCTAACTTAATGTTCTGTAGGAGGTATGCCAGTTGGCGTGCCAGACTAATGATTGAAGACATCAAATGTGTCTAACATCAGGGCACCACCACTCAGGGCACCTCTCAAGTGTCACTATACTTTCTGATCCATATGTAGGCACAAATAAGTAAAGAACAAAAACAAAGTGTGAGACAGAAACAGTAAGTGACAGCGTGTCACTGTAATTTTTGGCTTCTTTTCTGTGCATTTTATGAACCTACAGTAACTCACATAAGTGAGAAGCAGGACTAGAAGAGGATTCAATTTGCAACCTGTTAAGCTCTAGTGAGCTCCATGCCCAAGAGAGTTAAGGGAGTGCTGCTAAAAAATAGTGGCCACATAAAATATTGACAAATTGGGCACAATTTTGCTATTTTCACTTCGGGGTGTGCTCACTTTTTGCTAGGGGTTTAGACATTAATGGCTGTGTTGGGGAGTTATTTTCAGAGTACACCACACTTACAATGTTATACAAGCAGGAATTTAAAGATAGCAGGATTTTGAACTACCAGTACCAGTTCCATTGATGAATTTGTAGCTTTCCAAAATTTGAAGAAGGGGTCCAAAAATCTGGGGGAAGAAAAAAGTAGACGCCCAACACATTATACCATGTAAAGCGCTACGGAAGTTCATGGCGCTATATAAATAAACAATAATAATAATAATTAAAAATGGTTTTATCTTTGGTTTTTGCACTTTTTAACATACTACACAGAAATGTCAACTCGTATGGACAGATTATAAATCAGATAAGATAAGGAAAACCAAATACTTATGATTCTTTAAAGCATTGTCCAGCAAATAGGTTCTGGACTGTATTGGGACAGGCTTGGGGACAAATGGAGCATCTGAGGCTTTGGGGGCATCTGGACCACTCCCTACCCATGCAACCCCCAACTTCCCTCACCTGAACTACAAGCCCCCTGGCAGAATGCTGCTCCACAATGGGTTGCTGCTGGCAAATTTTGGGACAGCATTTTGCAAAGGCCAAGGGAAAGCCGGTAAACAGGGACTTGGGTGCTGTGGGACTGAACTTTGGATCCTAGGACATTTTAAAATGGCTGTTAAATATTTTTCCTCTCTTTGCTGTAGACTGCATTTCTGTGTTCTCAATGCTTAGATTTACCAGCAAAGTCTTCCAGGCAGGGGTTAAATCTTACCATGCAGGTCCCCTGCCTGTAGAGCTGCCAGCCTCAGTTTTTGCATTCACTGTCAGCTGATGTTCACTCCTTTCAGGGCTCCATTTGGAACCCTCCCTCTCCCTCCCTTTAGGCATTGTCCATCAATCAAGGGGATCGTCCTGGATGACGGACTGCCCCCCCTTTCAGAATGTATGTCTCCTCCTCCTCCTGGATGCTCGTTTCCCCTTTTTGTCAACCCTCTGAGCTCCTCCCTTTCCTCTCTGCATTCTAAAGGAAAGCCTTATGCTCATACAAGCAGAACAACCAGAGAAAGGACATGCCCATGACCCAGGCAATGTAGAAATAAAACATATAGTAATCCCTGGGTAAGAGTGGAGGGCACCGGAGAGACAACTTCTTGCCCACAGGAGTAACAAGTATAACTGTTGTTGGCATTGGGCTGAATTCAGTTGTAGACCCACTTCTATATGAGAAAACCTCAAAACTGTTATTCATTAAGCAATTGTGGAATATAATTTATGGATTATCATAGTTCCTGTTTCCCATGACTGTTCCTGACTATAGAAAGGTAGGTAAAAATAGATTTCCACACTCAAGCATCAGTGGTTTCATTGTTTTATACAACCACTACCCACATGTTTTTGCTTCAGGGCACAGCAGTTCCCCTTTCTTCTATTCAGATCTGAGATTTCCCAGCAAAGTTGAACCTCCCGGTTCTTCTGGCAGATGTGCTGTTTCTGAGATGAGTTGATAAAAACTTCAAAAAGGACACAGTAACAGATAGGTAAAACATTAGCAATGGCAAAAGGTATATAGAGCAGTGACTGCAGGTTGTATACTGATAAGGAAGTCTATGCTGTCAGCTTTTATCCCCAGCCCGGTGCCCCAAACAACCAGTGTTCCTTTTTTTCTATAAAACCTTTGCCTAATTTTCATAAAAACACAAACTGGATTCAAATAGTCGGCCATATTGCACCCTGGTCCTTTCCAGCAATGATACTTTCAGTTACACACGGCTCAGCATTGGGTGTCAGCCTTATCAGATATAATAACTGCAATAAATCTAAAAACAATACAAGCTAAACTGCCTCTATGTGACAGTTCACCTTGGAACTGAATGCATTAGCATATGGCTGCCATTCGAACATCATAGTGCTTCCTGTTAGTGTTTTTATGAATATTGGGCTTTAGTAAAAAAAAGAAACACTGTTTTAGGGCACTGGGTTGGGATAGAAGGTGACAATATAAACTCCCTATCTGGGTATAGGAACACCTTAAGGGTGAACATGATTTTCAAGTTACTCATTCAGGGTAGCTTTGCAGAACGATAGGCACATGACACGGGAAGTTCTTTTTCTGGTGTGGAGCCACTTTTTATAACAACCAGCAGGAACAGACTGTTGAAATCAGGTTATCTCAGGGCACAGGGCAGTAAAAGAGCCCAAGCACACTTCTCTCGGGAGCTTGCAGGCCATCCCACTTGTTCTTGGCTTAAATGGCCACTCATGATTGTTGAATAGTATCCAGGAGCCTCTCTGCAGAGCACCCTTCTATTCCCTGACTCATAGGGCCCACGTGACCGTGGGCCAATGGTGCAAATTCAGCAAAACAATCACACAATAACATTTGGTACGCTATGACGTGAAGGCCACCCCACTTTTCAGTCACAGATGTTTTTCCTGTAGATTAGACTAACAGGACCCTTTCAGATGCCACCACACTCAAAGCCCAGCCGGTCGGATGGGGTCAGGGAATCATCTGCTCCACTTGACTTGGTGAGTGATTCAAGGAGAGGAGAGCTGGTTGGGTTTTCACAGTCTGGGAGCATGGCACCTCCAGGGAGTGCATTGGGGTCCTTTCTCTCTGGACACCCTCTGAAGGCACATTGATTCTTCCCTGTCCTCTGACTCAACAAGGACCTATGTCCTTCCTCTCTCAGTTCCTACATTCTGCTCTTTAGATGGCCTTTTCTTCAGTTTTTATACCTGGTGCTGAGGTCCTTTCTCACAAAACCTTGAAGCTTGTCTGTAATTTATGCCACCAGTAGCAAGAATTTAACTACAACCCTCCAGGCATTCATAACTGAGATGCTTAGCAGCTTACAGCCCCAGAAAAAAGCTTGCAATTTGCCTTGGTGTTTATACGGGCCTATGCTCTCTGCAAACCTTAAGCCAATCCAAGCGGCCTCCTAGAGTCAGTCCACATACTGATCTTCAACATTAACACCCTGGTCCATGATGCTTGTATGTAGCTTTTTTAGGTTCTTGTGTGGTAGCTACCTATTTACAGTTCTATGTGAAGTTTAGAAACTCCGCAAGCGAAATGGAGAAACCTTCAGTCTTAAAGTCGCTCTAGCACTAACTTTCTTCCTACTTCTCCCCCTTGGGAACAGTAAATAATGAGCCATTTCAAAGCACGTGAAAATTTCAGATTGTATGTAAATACTTGGGATAGGCATGTTATGTTGCAGATTTATGAGTCTTGAACTTGCTCTGCTGTGATCAGAGACAGCTGTAGGACCATAGTGGCTTGCTGTTCTCGCTCACACGAAGAGAGCACCAAGGGACGAGGTGGCTGTAGGACCACCTTTTTGTTTGGACCTAGAGGAAAACAATTTTGGAGCCCTGCTATGGCTTCTACACTGCACTACAGAAAATGACAGGCACATTGGACAGGCATCAGGGGAGCTGCTAGGTTTCGAGTCCTTTTAGCATCTTATCTTGGATTACTTGCAGAAAAGTAATAACTCCAAGTTTGCCGGGGAAATTGTGGCAAGTTCTCTGTCGTGCCTGGGACCATATGCTACATGAGCTCCTACAGCATCTAATCTGCCAGTGCACCCACATGAATTGTATTTATGGGATTCTGCTGTGTATAATAGGTGTCCCCCCGCCCGTGGTCACATGCTCCTCAGACCTTCAGGCCATAACTAATACTGGCGATGGAGCCAGTGCTCAGCCAATCCATGCATTCCCCCACCACTATGCAACCAAAGTTGTAAACAGCCCAGACATCCTGCATTTAATGGTAAAGCCTCAAAGTCCGACTGTCCCACACAAAGTGGTCAGTTTTATGATAAGTGTTATTATCATTATATTACCTAAAGATTTCGGCTAATTGGCTTTCTTAAAGGGACTGAAAACCCAACAGCAACAATAACACAGCAAGTGTGTGGCACAGGGTAGAAGCTGTAGAAGGGCTCCATAATTTTTCTCCTTTCAATTTAATTCCACACAAAAAAGGGGATTATTAGCCACTGTGTCCCTTGGTGCTCTCAGTGTGAGCAAGCACGGTAAGCCGCAGCTGTCTCTGACCACAGCATGTGCAGGACTTAAAAAGCTGCGCCATTTCCTGTAGTGCCAGGTAGAAGCCGTAGTAGGGCTCCAATGTTTGCCCTCCTTTCAATTTCATTCCTCCAGGACCACACAAAAATTGGTCAAACTATTGCTTATGTTGATAAGCTGGACTAGAGCAAAAGCTGTAGATCCTCCCAGGAGGAAGATCTAGAGGCCTGGCTTCCTGTAACTCCCCAGTCCAAAGCAATAGAGACCAGGTCTCTGGAAGGAATGGTCAAACCCAACAACTTGAGAATCTCAAGTCACTCTTGTCAAAAGCAATGGAAACGAGCACAGTCGCAACAACCCTCGCACAATGACAGGTCAAGCTGTCCCTTGGTGCTCTCAGCTTGAGTGAACCCAGAAAACTACAGTGGCCCCACAGCTGTCCATGATGCACCCTTCCCAGCTCAGCCGCGACTTAGAAATTGAAGAGAATAAAGCAGCTTTCCTTAGAATACAGTTAGGCACATCTATACTGTAAGTACTGTAATCATTATACCTAAAGAAACCAACCATAACAAGGCCAGAGAATCTCAACATCCAATAAAAAGTCAACTGAAATGAGCACAGTCATAACAACGCTCCCGCAATGATCCGAGTCAAGCTGTGAGCGGGAACAGCAAGTCACAGTGGTCACAGTCTCCTCAATTTCTGGATTTGTGGCTGGGCTGGGAAGGATGTCGTGGTGCAGCGTTATGAGTCATAAGCAGTGGTCCCACAGCTGTCTGATCGCAGGCCACAGTCTTCTGTGGGACCACTGCTCATGACTCATAAAGCTGCACGATGCCAGATCCTTCCCAGATGAGCCACGACCCAGAAATTGAAGAGAAGAAAGCATCTTTCCTTAGAATACATAAGTCATTTACATATAACCTGAGATTTTGAGATGCTTTAAAATGGCTTAGTTTACACTGTTCCCAAGGGGGGGGGGGGATAAGGTGGGAGGAAGTTAGTGTGTGCCTGGGCAGGGACTTTAAATGTTGTTTTCTGAGCAAGCGCCGGATCTTGGCTCGAAATACACAACACATATTTTATCAAGTAATAGCATAGCTCTTCTGGGTGGTATTGGCCAAGCTCTGGAATAGCTATAGAAGTGAACAGAGTGTATTGTTAAACACCTGTTGGGTTACTCAGAAGTGAGGTTAAGTGTAAATTGCCGTCACTGTAGCTTTTATCCCACAGTAGCTGGCTTTGTTTCCTCTGACAATATATTACTGTTTTCTGTAACTTGGGCAATGCTAACCCAAGCCAACAAAGTGAATAGAACAAGAAATCCCACTGTTGATTGAGGTAAACAGTAACTGTAAATGAATAAAACCCAGCCAAAAATATTGTTGCAGCACAATGAGAATAAAAACATTAGTACCATAAAATAGTTGTGAGATGTTGTACCCTAATAAAAGGCCTTGCCTTTGTTCTCTGTCTATATGGCCAATTTAGGGAATTTACCCAAGAAATTTGGGTTCGTCCGAATTTTAATGAAACGTTAAAACAAAACCCACCTGCTGCCTTGTCCCATGAACCGGCGCAGGTGCCCCATGCTGCCCCTCACTTACCCCAGAATCAACCTCCACCACCTCCCTCAACACCCCTGACATCTGTAAAAAAAGAAGCAATATTTTATTCTATTTCTCTGTATATAGATTGATGTATATATTTATGTATATATTCATTCATTGATGTATTTATTTATTTATTAATGTATATACTATATGTTTGCCCTATAAGACGCAGCTGCCCATAAGATGCACCCAGGATTTGCAGGAGAAAAATAAGAAAAAATATATTCACTCCACAATCACCCCATTACTGATAGTGCGCAGAATCCCCCCATCACTTCATAACAGAACCCACATTACAGGCAGTGAGAGGCACCCCACATTACAGGCAGTGAGGGGCACCCCACATTACAGGCAGTGAGCAGTATCCCACATTACAGGCAGTGAGGGGCACCCCAGATTACAGGCAGTGAGCAGTATCCCACATTACAGGCATTGAGAGGCATCCCACATTACAGGCAGTGAGGGGCACCCCACATTACAGGCAGTGAGCGGTATCCCACATTACAGGCAGTGAGAGGCATCCCACATTACAGGCAGTGAGGGGCACCCCACATTACAGGCAGTGAGGGGCACCCACATTACAGGCAGTGAGCAGTATCCCACATTACAGGCAGTGAGCGGTATCCCACATTACTGGCAGTGAGAGGCATCCCACATTAAAAGGCAGTGTGTGTGGCATACCAATTACAGGCAGTGTGCGTAGCATACCAATTACAGGCAGTGTGCGTAGCATACCAATTTCAGGCAGTGTGCGTAGCATACCAATTACAGGCAGTGTGCGTAGCATACCAATTACAGGCAGTGTGCGTAGCATACCAATTACAGGCAGTGTGCGTAGCATACCAATTTCAGGCAGTGTGCGGGCATACCAATTTCAGGCAGTGTGCGGGCATACCAATTACAGGCAGTGTGCAGGCATCCCAAATACAGGCAGTGTGCAGCATGCCTCAAAAACAAACAAAAAAAACTTACATTACCCAGCTCCCACGTAGCGTCTCCCACTGACTTAAAGTGGACCAACACCGAGAGGTGATCGGCCCGGAAATCTATAAGATTCCCGGGCCGATCACCTCCCACCCCGCGGGACATCCGAGATCGGGATGTCCCGCGGGGTGAAACCCCCCTAGACACCCCAAATCGCTTACCTGATCTTCCCCTGTAGGCGTGCGCGCGCCCGCGTCGGCCGTCTGCTAATGGCCGGCGGGGGCGCGCGCGCGCCGAAAGTGACGCGAGGGAGGCGGTGGCGGCGGCAGCCGCTTGGACGTTCCTGATCCCCGCCTGGACGTTGGCGGGGATTGGACCATCCAGTCACGTGGGAGCGGGGACAGGTAAGATTTTGGGGCTTTCTGGGGGGTTTCACACAGGGGGGCACCCCCGATCGGGGTGCCCCGCCGAAGTGGACCAAAACCCAGGATAGTCAAAATCCTGGGTGTTGGTCCACTTTAAACAGAGAGAGAGAGACAAACAAACACACACACATTCATACATATTACAGGCGTGCTCTGTCTTTGTCATCACCGCCCGCTGCCTCCGGTGGCTGCTGACCTAAACAGAGAGAGACAGACATACACACATACGCATTACTGACGTCCTCCCCGCCTGCTACTTCCGCAGGCTGCTGCCTTGACTGTCACTTTCACAGTAACCAATGGCACCGCAGCCACTGCTGTCCACTGCCTCCGTAGCCTCACCTTTCTAGCAAGCCACTTCCAGCTTCCGGGTGGGCGTGGCCTATGACTCACAGGTCATGCCCATCCCAGTTGCCGGAGCTGGCTCCCTCTGAACTTGCGTTGCAAAGGCATTGGCGGCTATGGAGGTAGCAGACAGCGGACACTGGTAATGTGTGTGTCTGTCTGTCTCGCTCTTTCCCTCGGTTTAAGTCGGTGGGAGACGCTGCATAGGAGCCGGAGAATGTACAGGTTTTTTTAACACTAGATAAGATGCACTGACACCCCCCACTTTTGGAGACAAATAAGTGAGTCTTATAGGACGAAAATATGGTATGTATAGATTGAAGTATATATTTATTTATTGATGTATATATGTATAGCTTGATGTATACATTTATTGATGTATAGATTGATGTATATATTTATTTATTGATGTATACATGTATAGCTTGATGTATACATTTACTGATGTATATATGTATAGAGTGATATATACATTTACTGATGTATATATGTATAGAGTGATATATACATTTATTGATGTATAGATTTATTTACTGATGTATATATGTATAGAGTGATGTATACATTTATTGATGTATAGATGGATGTATAGATTTATTGATGTATAGATTGATGTATACATGTATAGCTTGATGTATACATTTACTGATGTATATATGTATAGAGTGATGTATACATTTATTGATGTATAGATGTATTTACTGATGTATATATGTATAGATTGATGTATACATTTATTGATGCATAGATTGATGTATTTATTGATGTATAGAGTTATGTATTTATTTATTGATATATATATATATTTTTTTATTGATGTATATATGTATGGCTTGATGTATACATTTACTGATGTATATATGTATAGATTTATGTATATATTTATTTATTGATGTATACATGTATAGCTTGATGTATACATTTATTTACTGATGTATATATGTATAGATTGATGTATACATTTATTGATGCATAGATTGATGTATTTATTGATGTATAGATTTATGTATTTATTTATTGATGTATATATATATATATATATATATATATATATATATATGTATAGATTTATGAATATATTTATTTATTGATATATTTCTGTAAATATGTACATGTTGATGAATGAATTATTTTGTTTCTTTATTTGTGAATATCTTTAATCTTTTAGTTTTCTGTTATTGTTTTGAGTACTTTCTCTAGTCTATTTTGTGCAGAGCAATCACCCAGGTGTTACCCCCCCCCCAAAATTAGTCCTCCAACACCCGTCAAAAAACTAATATTTTAATTTTTTTCTTTATTGGTGAATTTCTTTATTTTTTTTTTTTTCTGTATTATTCTGAATATATTCCCTAGCCCATTTTGTGCAAAGCAATCTCCCTGGTGTCACCCCCCAATTTGACCTCTGACAAACATTAAAAAAAATAATATTTTAATTTTTTTTTTTTCTGATTGTATTTCTTAATTTTTTTTTTGTTTTCTGTTACCGATTTGAGTACTTTTCCTTGCCCATTTTGTGCAGGGCAAGCACATTTTACAACAATTTTTGGGCCCCAAAGTTCAAGTCCCCATTGACTTCAGCGTGGTTCATATTCGGATTCGCCCCAAAACAGCATGTGTTTTTTTTTTTTTACTAAAGCCTATGACCAATATTCATAACAACACAAACTGGATGCAGTTGTCCATATTGCTTTATGGCTAAGTAGCCTCAACCCCTGGTGCTTTCCAGCAATGCTACATTCAGTTACAGTACACACAGCTCAGCATTGGGGGTCAGCCTTATCAGTTGTAATAACTGCAATAAATCTTAAAAGAACTACAACCAAACTGCTATTATATGAGATATATGTAAAAAAAAAAATGAATTAGCATATGGCTGTCATTCGGACATCATACTGCTTCCTATGTGTGCTTTTATGAATATTGGGCAGAGACTTTAGTTAAAAAAGAAACACAGGCTGTTTTAGGGCACTGAGGATAGAAGGTGACAACATAAACTTCCTTTTTGGGTATAAGATCACCTTAAGAGCCAGTTACTATTTAGAGCAATCTGATCCCTCATCTCTAGTCACGAGCTGTTCGTGGAAGACATCAGAAAGACGTGCGGTGTTCTTTCTGCCATCGTCCATATGAACATATTAACATGAAAGATCCTGGTGGGAGTTGCACTGCAGGTTAAGGACGGAGAAACCAATTCTGTTGTCTCTCATTTATCATTCTAAAATCATCATTAATTATAATCAACCGGCTTTTCTACCCCTTCTTCCTCGTATCATTAATAATCATTTAAAAAATCTCTTGTTCAACAGAAAATGTAATCAAAGAGGAAAAAAAATCCCTGCCTTTATTCCCTTTTAAAAAACTCAAATCAACATAAATATTTAAAGAGACTGTAAACCCAGCAGCAATAATAAGGCAGCAAGCAATTCACCTGATGTTTGTCCCCTTTGCCTCTCCCAACATTTCCTGCAACACTAGGTAGAAGCCGTAGCAGCGCTTCAAGTTTGCTCTCCATTCAATTCTATTTCTCCAGGACCATGCAAAAAAGTGGTGTATGACTCATAAAGCTGCGCCATGATACGCCCATGCCAGCTCGGCCACGACCCACAAATTGAAGTTAAGGAAGGGGCTTTGCTTAGAATCCATGATGTATTTACATATCATTGAGAGTTAGAAAATTGCTTATTTTCCACTGTTTACAACAGGAATAAGGTGGGAGGAAGTTATTGTGGGACATGGGAATACATACCTTAGAGGCAGGGGAGGTAACTGCTACCAGGCCCATGGCATAAAGGGTCCCAGTTAAACTACCTCCCTCTGCCTTGGAGCTCCTGTTGGGACAAACTCCAAACTCAAACTACTGGCTGAAATCCATGTTCGGACTCAGGAACGGTACGAACCAGAACTTTGCAGTTCAGGGTCACCCAACACTACACAATCAAACATCTCTGTTGGGCCTAAGCTGTCCAACAACCGTCTCCTCTGGAAAATGTGTCCACCACCTAGTCTTCCCTAGTCTACATGTGTCTACATGTGTCACAAGTAGGAGTCACTGGAAATAACCCCTACCCATGATACTCTGATTTATGCCAGGCTTGTTGAAAGCAATGAAGGGGGAAGAAAGAACCATTCCTAGATGTGAGTGTGCATCAATGTAATCGGTGCAAGGGGCAGAATTTTATGGCTAAACCCTCCAAATATTATTCAATAATCCCCTAGGAATAATTATCTGTAAGTTACTATATATATATATATATATATATATTACAATATATTAAAGGGTCTGTGCAGATGGCCTTGGAGCTCAGCAGTGTGGAGTCTCTGCCAGGTACACCAAACAATTAGTTTGTGTATGGTTGCTAAGGTAAATGCATTGCTGCTAGATTTCTTTGATGTTGAAAACAAATGTTGCATTACCCTTTAAGTGCAATGAAAGCAGAATTACCCTTTAATTACCCTTACCCAGGGGGGATCGGCCCGGGAATCTATAAGATTCCCGGGCCGATCAGATCCCTCCCCGCGGGGCATCCGAAAGGGATGTCCCGCGGGGTGAAACCCCCCAGGACGCCCACAAACCTTACCTTAACCCCGTTCCAACGGCGCATGCGCGGGCCGTGGCCGCATCTCGCGCTTCCCTCTAGCAGGGCGCGCATCTGCACCGGCCGTTTGTGAATGGCCGGCGCGGGCGTGCTCCCTGTTAGAAGGAAGCGCGAGACGCGGCCTCCAGCGCTCACAGCCGCTGTGGTTGGACGCCGCTTGCATGTGCATACCACAGCGGCTCTGAGCTCTCTGATTGGACGAGCCCCCGCGTAGGAGCGTGGGGAGGTGAGTGTTTACGGGCGTTTTGGGGGGTTTCACACAGCGGGGCACCCCCCACCGAAGTGGACCAAAACCCAGGATAGTCAAAATCCTGGGTGTTGGTCCACTTTAAGTGCTATATTTGTTCTTTTTATGGAATAAAATCTACTATATTTTGAGTGAGAACATCTCCCAAAGCTTAGCCTTTCCAAATATTGCCCTAGGTTTCTGACATTACGTATAAGGCTAACTTCCATAGTCTACATGTGTCACAAGCAGGAGTCACCGGAAATAAGCCCTACAAATGATACTCTGATTTATGCAAGGCTTGTTGAAAGCAATGAAGGGGGAAGAAAGAACCATTCCTAGATGTGAGTGTGCATCAATGTAATCGCGCTGCATCTCATGAGCGGATGTCTGGAATAAACCAGGGTGAAATATTCAGGAGTCCTCATAAATAAACCATGCATTTTGCAAAAATAAAAAAGATAGGAGCCTAAAAATTGATGGATTTGCATGCAGCACGCTGACTTGGAGAGCTGTTGTGTTTATTCTCCTCATTTAGGTCGGCAGTGATCTGACAACATATTCACATCAGCAAACTTAGTCCATGTACAAGCACAAACCCCAGCAAAAAAAATGAACCCGACAATGAAGTTGGCAGCATGCGCGCGCACCTAGGCTTCCTTTCGCTCACGTAGGAGCCAAGTTGCGGGGAGATACTAGTAAATAACACATCTCTTATTAGTTTGCTCTCTGTCGTGCATCTAAATGTCATGTTTTCCTTGCCAAGTATTGATTTGTTTCATAAATCACAGGGAATAAAATCAAATGAAGTGGATTCTTGGAATAATAGGAATAATATCGAAGCGTTCGTGTTTACACGGTTTAAGTTAATTACGGTACTGATGTGCATCAGCCTGGTATAATAATCCTTGTTTTGCTTGTTCATCCACTAAATTTCCTAAGCCTGAATTTCTTTTCCTTTATTCGTACAAAGGCAGTTAAAGCAGGCCTATGATGAGAAATTCAACTTTTACATCTTGAGTACATTGCTGCATATTACAGCAAGCAGGGCAGTTTCTAGACAAAATCACGCTTATTGTGGGAAGGAAAAAACTCTGCCCCCTCCTCACCCATCCTATGGCGCTGCTGCTGTCCCATACAGTGGACGTGCCATGCGGTGCCTCTTCCTTAGCAGCAGGCAGTGCCCCCTCCCCATGACTGAGCCCAATATGGGGGGATGAGGGGCCTGCACCACTAATAGTCTCCCTGACTCATCTGCAGAAAACAGGATGGCTGGAATAAAGGCGCCCCAATGGTGCCCAGGCCGATCACCCTGCTTGCCCTCCCATCGAAACAGCCCTGACAGAGAGGTATAGAAATGATTAAAGTGTTAATCAAGAGCAAACTTTCTCTTTGCCTTTTGCCCTGAGCAATCAACAGTAGTAGATTGTCCTGGCCATACCCTACCTTCTGCCTTCCAGCTGCTGGAAGTAGAAGATTTTGCGCAGGATTCGGAGGGGGGAGGTTAGCTGTATTGTGGAGGCCTTTAACTCTTCCTCCCCATTTACTCCACTAGACGTATATGGCAACCTCAGGTAAGCTACTCCCAATGTATCTATTGGTTTGCATGCAGAGCCAGATTAAACACTGGACGACCAACGGGCCGCCACCAGAGAGGATCTCCTTCACTTTGGGGACCTGGGGTCAACTCTGTACTGTATTGTTTTTAATCTATTTTATTTTTTTACGGCTTTGTGAACCAAGGGACCCATATACCAGTTTATAGGATAGTGGGAATCGGGGGTATTGCATTCGGCAAGGGTACTGAATACCAGATACTAGGCACTATCCGGCCAAAGGGCTCCTGAACCATACAGATTCTGCTCTGGTTCATCACTAGTGCCAACCGAGACCTTTGTTTTTACCAGATTTTAGAAAGAGATTTTAGGATTGGTTGCTAGCTAACAAGGTTGGGTGCAGTGGCTCCTTTAAAAATGTGTGTATTCCAATTGCCCAGGTTAGTTATAAACTGGTCTTAGAATCTGCCACCTCTCTCTTTTCATCTTTTGGAACTGGGGTGTGAGCACATGTATATATTATTCATTTAACTTGCACTTTAGAATATTTATGAATTGTATGAGGTTATTTGGGTGGTTGTGCAGCAGTTGATCATAGATAGGGAATTCCTATTAGGGACAGCTTTATTATTTTAGATTCTTCTATTATAGACTGCACTGCAACCCTCCATTATCCATTGGTATTAGTTTATGTGCACTAGGTATGACTGCCACAATAGTGAAATTAGCATACCAATGACTTTAATAACATTTTAACAGCGCTATAGATAATATAGGTATAGACCTGCCAGCTTTAGCCCAATTTACAGTACGTCTATAGTGCAGACAAGTGGTGCAGTGTGGCGGTATCAAGTGCTAGAGTCAAGGTTTTGTTGCTCTACATACTGTTTTTTTACAAACGTAACCTAATGCAACGTATATCTGTTTAATGTAGTATTTGGCACCCTCTGGTATTTTTCCCCGGTTTGCGCCAGTATACGCCACTGTGCGCAAAAAAAAAAAGACATTTACTGCTGACACAATTTTCACAGGGGACACATTAGCAAAAATAAACTCAGGACATCACTTGGTCATGCCAACTTGTGGCCAGAGTAACCATAGGCTGCGGATGGCTACGCTGTCGAGGGTTGTACAGTCATGTTTATGATAAAGACTTTTTAGCAAGACAGGACCTACTTGACAGTCATGTACAGGATATACTGGAAAAAACACAAAAAAAATAAAAACTTATATACATTTGGGAATATAATATCCGAATTGGGATGCTCCACTGTGTGAACCCCCCAGAAAGCCCACTAAAACGTACCTTTCCCTGCTCCAACGGCACATGCACGGTTTCTCTTCCAGTCAGAGCATAGCATATATTCACTAGAGAACACACAACCTAAAAAACACCTAAATGCAAATTGCAAATAAAAGGACCACATAGCAATAAGTACAAAATAACAAGTAGAGATGAGTGACCAGGCCAAACTTCAATTTGTACCAATCAGAATTTCTGGCAGAAGTGATAGTAAAAAGGCCGGGAGCCTTTTTATCATCATCCATAATCCCTTGCACACAGCCAATCAGCACTTAGCTAGCCCCTGTGTGATGTCACAGATGAGAGATCCTTAAAGCGATCCCACACCCAAGCCCACCAAAAAAAAAAAACATATCATGCACCTGTATGTGACTTTTCACACTGACTGAGTGTGAAAGAACATTCAGTGCCTGGTTTTTGGCTTATTTTCTGCTCATTACAATGTTTCAATATTCACGTTCCTTTGCTCCATCTTTATTCCCCTGGAAGCTTTAGCTATCCCATATTTGTTCTGTATCTTCCAGGCTGCTAATTCGCTCAGCTGCACTGTGCGCTAGGCGGGCGCGCGATGTTTGCACACTGTGAGCCTCGATTCTGGGCATGCGTTTGGCCTCTACCCTCATGCAGGAGCGAGCCTGACGCATTCAACAAGCATAGACAAACCTTCTGCTAGTCCATATAATTTACATAAACACCCCTGACCACGTGCAGCTCACTCTTTGTCCATCCTCAAGTAAATCAGCGGCCTTCACCTCCCCATTCTGTATTCCCCGGAAGAGTGATGTGGTGAGTTTTAGTGTGACCCACCATTTTCTCATGTAGAATGCGCCATAAGATGCTCCCCCAAAAAATGTGAAAGTGAATGTAAACAAACAGCTCTCCCATGCTGCTGATTGGCCACTGTCATCTCCTGAGGGGTTGATCCGGACGGGGAGACCAGGCCTCTAACACAATAAAACCACCAGCGGTAGTAGCTGGAATGGTGAGTGCTAGTCCTGCTCGAACCTCCATCCTGCAACCACAGGTTCCTCATCCCAGAAGTAAGGTACACATGCCTGGATTACCTCCCCCCCCCTTCAGGAGATGACAGTGGCCATCTTGTATTTAGGTCATTTTTGTTCATACATAGTTAAATGGAGCAAAAATGCTTTTTCTGAAGTTATTAGAGCCATAGTAAGCTATGTTAACTGGTATATTTGTTACCTAAGTGATACTTCTTGGAATGCAATATTGCACAATGTGTTTTTTAACATGCGTATTTTTGATACAATAAATGGCAATGATTATAAATTGATAGGTGTGCTAGTAGTTAACTGGGTGGGGTATTCATCTGGGACTACCCAAATGGACAAACATTTGCAATTGGCCCTTCTTGGGGTCTACAGTCTACTAACCAGCCATTTACTACTACCTTTCATGTGGAACATACCAAGCAGGATGTCAAGGTTGATAGCTATCCCCCTCTGACTATCCCTACATTTCTTGAGTCAATTTTTATAATGCATTGGATTTGATTCAGTAAGAGTTGAAAAAATTATCTTGGTAGCAAAAGATCACTTCAGGTGAAAAGCCTGAGAACGTCACTGTTGCTGAATCAGCAGCTAGGAAGACAATGGAAGTCAATGGCACTTTTATCTTTTTACACTGTAGGAAAAAGTGCCATTGCCTTTCAGTGTCTTCCTAGAAACATAGAAGAAACATAGAAGGTTGACGGCAGAAGGAGACCATACGGTCCATCTA
The DNA here is from genome assembly GCA_027917425.1 of Gastrophryne carolinensis. Taxonomy (NCBI): domain Eukaryota; kingdom Metazoa; phylum Chordata; class Amphibia; order Anura; family Microhylidae; genus Gastrophryne; species Gastrophryne carolinensis. The sequence goes on along the minus strand of CM051241.1, from coordinate 65,040,391 downwards.
GCCTGCCCTTATGTGTATACTGTATGTACTCTTTATCTTAGGATAGATGTGTGCTTATCCCAGGCATGTTTAAATTCAGTGACTGTTGATTCCTAGCTGGTGATTCAGCAACAGTGACATTCTTAGGCTTGTTCACCTGAAGTGAATTTTTCGATACCAAGATAATTTTTTTCAGCTCTTACTGAATCGAGGACATTGCGCTTGGGGAAAATCAGACGCATTGATGACATATTTTTTATCTCTCTTTTTGAACAAAGGCCACTTCATTTTACTGATCTCTTTAAAGCAGTGGACGCATAATAGTGCACACAATCAAACATTAAAGGGTCTTTTTTTTATTTTAAACATCCATCACTCAACGCATTGAAGTCATACCGATGACTTAATTATAATGTTAACAGCGCTCTAGATTTACAGTTTTGAGCAGTGAGATTGTCAGCATAAATACCACTTGAAAAAAAAAAAGAACAGTGAGCTTAAATCGTGTGGCAGAAGTTCACCTTATCAAATCATGGATATTGAAAGGCAGAATGCAATGCTAAGTGGGAATATCATTTCTAAGCACAGCTGTCGCCGGACACTTAGTTATCCATTTCTATCAAAACTGCTGGGAATTGACTATTTTCATGCAACAATGCAAAACCCTCTCATTATCATCTCCTAAATATACATGAATAAAATGCTCGATAATCTCAGCCTACAGACTGCTCTTCTGCTGTCCGGCCTTAGACATATTTATCTTTTAGCTATATAGCAATAATAAAAGAAGCAGCCGCGGCACATTGGTAGGCAAACGAAAAAAATGCAAAGTAGAGAGAGAGAAAAAAACACTCTTATATTGAGTGACATTTTGTGCATCTTAACTGATGAACCATCAAACAGTCAAAATGGGTGAAATGAAATGAATCCGAATCAGGCGGAGACATTTGAGGACTACAAAGAGCTTTGTAGGCAGAATACACCCACATAGAACTCATTATCTTTGCTATTAGTACTAGGCCTCTGTCAGGGATCAATTATTGAAAATGATATTACTTTTATGTTTATTGTTACCTTTAATAGATAAATTAGTAGCACAATCAGGGCTGTTAGTTTTGACTGAAGTCAGCTGATAAAAAATGTTACGAAATCAAATTGTAGAAAAACAACAATAGGTAAATAGTGAAAGTAAGAGCATTTCCATACACTCACAATGCAAAGGCTACTCAAAGGATTGCGACAAATCAGCCGTGTAGCCTTAAGAAAACCACTTGTCATTGAGGATAACAAGCAAAAACGCTTCAATTTGCTCAGCAACATAATGATTGAATTCAGAAGCAATAGAAGGTCATATGGTCTGATCAGTCCAGATTGACTCTGTTCCAGAATGATGGGGGCATCAGGGTAAGAAGACAGGTTGCTAAAGTGATGTCCCCAGCATGCCTAGTGCAATTTATTGTACAAGCCTGTGGGCTGCTATGATCTGGGGCTGCTGCAGTTGGTCAGGTCAGTGTTCAGCAATGTTATGTGCCCAAATAATGGGGTCAGATGACTACCTGAATATACTGAACCATCATGTTACTCCATCCATGGATTTTTCTTTTCTGATAGCACATTGTGCAAATTCCAAGATGACAATGCCAGGATTCATCCGGCTGACATTGTAAAAGAGGTTGGGATATTATTGTCACACATGGATTGGCCACCACATGGGCCTGATCTGGACCCCAGGGAGAATGTTTGGGATGTGCTGGAGAAGACATCTCTCATCATTAATAGAAAAGAAAAATGCAACTCTGGACAGAAATACATGTTGCGCCATTGTAGAAAGAGGCCATAGTAAAGCTAAAGGTGCTCCAACCAAATATTGCAACAAAATTTGCCATAAAAATTGTGTATTTGGACTTGCACACACATATACAATATTTTTAAATTGCCCCATCCATGCAGTGAGACAACACAGAGCGGTGGGCTGCCCTAGCAACGGCGTGGGGGTAGTAGATGGGGGGATTATATGCCTTGTTCAAGATCACTTCAGTCATGTCCCAGCCGGAACCTGAACCTGCCACCCTCTGGTCACAAGGCCCCTTCCTGACCTCTAGGCCATGACTGCCTCTTCAATGTATAACTTGTAAAATCTTGCAAAGTTAAAGTAAAATAAGTATAAAACATATCGTGGTAGTGGAGGAACAATAACAGTCTGTGAGGTATATTACAGGGCAGTATCCCTAATTTCCGCAAACGAACCACTGTGATTGCAAGAATAGGACCGATCAGCTGCCGGGGGCAAAAGATGAATATGGCTTTCGTGTTTTTATCAATTGCGCTTTTAGTCTATAATGATTTGCTTTTTCAATTGAAAAATTAATACATGTGTGGGAACTGTGACACGGTTGCATTAGTGTCATGTATCTATTTTGGAGATCAACAACCAGCAGTACCACCCATGGCTTCCCCAGAGAATGGGTACTAGGAAAACATAGCAGAAGGGAAGGCCAGAATTCAAGAATGGTTTCCAGAGGCGTTGGCGGATCTGGTGAGCAGAGTGAGTGAATTCTGGACACTCAGGACCTGGAAGACAGAAAGTCTGCACTTGGGTACACCATGCTCTAAACCCGATGTGGGGAGTCTGCTGGCAATCTTGGCTTTCACTGGAGCCCCCCACAAGGAAAAATGAACTGTGCTGCATTTCAGTATGGGGAAGTCCTGTTCAGGTATTGCGGCAAAAAGAGCCATGAAGTCTAGAGCCAGGGTAGTTTGTAATCCAGAGCCATAGTTCAGAAAGGCAACACAGGTAGTCATCCAAAACAGGGGGTCAGGAGCCAGAGCAGAGTTGTCATACAAAGCAGGGGGTCAGGAGCCAGAGCAGAGTTGTCATACAAAGCAGGGGGTCAGGAGCCAGAGCAGAGTTGTCATCCAAAGCAGGGGGTCAGGAGCCAGAGCAGAGTTGTCATCCAAAGCAGGGGGTCAGGAGCCAGAGCAGAGTTGTCATACAAAGCAGGGGGTCAGGAGCCAGAGCAGAGTGTCATCCAAAGCAGGGGGTCAGGAGCCAGAGCAGAGTTGTCATACAAAGCAGGGGGTCAGGAGCCAGAGCAGAGTTGTCATCCAAAGCAGGGGGTCAGGAGCCAGAGCAGAGTTGTCATCCAAAGCAGGGGGTCAGGAGCCAGAGCAGAGTTGTTATCCAAACTCGGGGGTCAGGAGCCAGAGCAGAGTTGTCATCCAAAGCAGGGGGTTAGGGGCCAGAGCAGAGTTGTCATCCAAAGCAGGGGGTCAGGAGCCAGAGCATAGTTGTCATCCAAAGAAGGGGGTCAGGAGCCAGAGCAGAGTTGTCATCCAAAGCAGGGGGTTAGGGGCCAGAGCAGAGTTGTCATGCAATGCCGGGGGTTAGGAGCCAGAGCAGGGTAGTCACCCAAAACCAGAGGTCAAATCCAAAGCAGATAGTAAGTAGGGCCAAGGTCAAACTGGATATTCACCTTCATCACTGCACACTTCCTCGGCGGAGTGAGAAAGGGAAAGTCGGAAGAAAATGGAAACACTTGAAACAGGGAGATAGAGAGGAATGGAAGGAGTGGTATAAAGAGAGGTCGATGAAGAGAAGGTATAGATGAGGGAATGAGGACATGAGATCGACATTTTGGGAACATGGAAACAAAATGAGAAAGTTGTGTATCTGGGGAAAGGGGAAAACCAGGAAGACTGAAGAAAGTGGAAGAAAAAAGAAAAACATAGAATATGAGAGTAAGAGAGAGCTGGAGGAATCGGGAAAAAGGAGAGCTGCTGAGCCAGCCCTTAGCCCTTGCTCTAAAGGCGTCTAAATCATATCTCCTGATACCCCCGGACAGACAGATTTTGATGGTGTCCTGTGCCACTGCACAGCTGGCACACCCCAAACGCTGGTGCCACCCAATTTAATACCCTAAATTCCACAGAACTGAAACTGTTATACAAATAAGTGGCTCACCACAAATGTCCTGAGTTCTTGTTGCAGGTCAGGGACTCACCGAGTATTTCAGCACAAGGAGAAGCTTAGCGGTCAGCCAACTTGCATTTTCCCAAAGGAGATTAGGAAGTGTTAGTAAATTAGTGGTAATGATTTTCACAGTGGGATAAGTACCTTTTTTGCGTTAATTTAGGCTTAATGGGTTATTGAAGCCTATACTAACTTTACCTCAGGGACAGAAGATCCAGATTAACGATCACAGAGAAAAGGCAACTACTTCTACTGTTATTTTCAAGAGTGGTGTCTCCCTCATGACTCTTCTGACCGACAACACTAAAAATAAGGGTCGTTATTGGTGCCATTCAGGAAATGTTCCCCATCCTGTAGTCAGCAAGAAGACTATTCGCCATCCAGCTTCTCATCCTTTAATGGCTACATTGGATCCTCTATCCCTAGGTGAAAGTGGACCTTATCTATAATAAGCCTTTAAAGGGCAATTCTTTGGGGCTTGTTCCAACCATAATTCAGGATACCCTGCTGTGTGTATCCCCAGGTGAGAAAAACTCACCTCTTCTTGGTTTCCATGTGGGCTGCTGGATTCAGACTTCCTTTGCCACTCTAGAATCAGAGTGACAAGGAAATCTAAATGGAGCGAGTGCAACCAGCCACATCCTGCTCTTGTCTAGCTCGCCAGCCATCCAGAAAGGCCTGGCACAGGTACGAACCTCAACTAGAGGTATGGGGATGTGGCCGCAGTGCCCAGGCACGGTGAGGGCTCCAGGAAAAGGTGAGTAAATCAGGCAAGCCGGGGGCTTACATACTTAGAGGGCGAAAATAATGAACGACACATACTTAGCGGGCAAAAATAATGAAAGACATATAATTACCTATAGTCCCCGTAAGCTGATCAGCTCTATTTCAGGAGTTTGAAACTTACCTCCACCGGAGATACAGAATCTACCATCTGCGCTAGTGATTGGCTTCGGATCGGACGGAAGCTAGATTTTACCCGGATGTTGCCAATTCGCTTCAGCGCACCCCACCCCAGATACTGGCAAAATCTGGAAACCAAACACTAGGATTTTCATTCTACCGGGTTTTGCTCCCTGCCCTGGGGGCATCCAGATTTGATGATGGACCGCTTTGTGGCACCCCCCTGCGATAAGCCAGAAAAACTCACCTTTTCCCATTCCTATGCACATGCTCTCGTCCAATCAGAGCCATTTGCTGTTCATATGTAATATTTCAGCAAACTTCTCTGTTTGTGGCCACCAGTAGCGGGCATGCTACCACCGCCAGCCTATTTGAATGGCTGGGGCGAGAGCTTGCGCACAGCCCAAAGGTTCTAGGGATTCAGCCGCCACATAGAAAAGGAAGCCAGAAATTATGTCAGTTTACCGGCGCCCGGGGGGGGGGGCACACCACAGGGCATTCCAGTTTGGGATGCCCCAGGGGAAGACCGGCCATGGAATCTTTGAGATTCCAGCCCGGTTAGGTTTTGTTCTGCTTTAATATAAAATAAAATTATGACATGACCATTTATGTAGGCTTATAAATTAACCAGTCTGTAAATCAAGACCAGAATTCTGAAACATGAAGTGGCCATAAATTATCCCCAGGAATACTGCCTAATAGATGCTATGTAAACAGTCAGGTAATACGTTTCACTCTAACGTCGTGAATTACTTTTTCTTTTTTTTCCGTGGAGGAAAGGGGGGGGGGGAATCAAAACATTGGGCAGCCTCGTCATTAAAAAGCAATGTCAAAAGCTTTCATACGGCCACTTACTAACATGATACAGTGTGAAAAAAAAATCTTAGCTCAATTTAAGTCTCATGCAAAGAGCTTACAATTGTAATTAAATCATTAAATTCTTGTCTACGCTTCACAGAGCGTAGAGAAATTAACTTCCCACCAACCTCATTTTCTATTTGAACATGAAATAATGATTTTCTGCCAGTCTAATTACAAAGCCAACATCTGATCAAGGCAGCATCCAGTAGGGATTATCAAATGCTCGCGTATTAGACCTCATTACCAGCTTGAGTGCAAAATTATTACATCTTGTAATTGGATGGTGAGATTTATATACAGATCTGCCTGGTTTCTGTAAGATTGTAATTACAAGCTTGGTTGGTTAGCTACTTATCAGAACTTTGCAGGAAAACAAAACAATATGGCTCAGTGAAATGAGCATTTCATTAACCTCTCACCTTACCATGGGGGGAAACTGGTGTAACATTCATGTATGCATTAAGCAAAATGGGTTCATCCATTTCTCTCTTGCCTGTTGGTGACGGCTGAGCATAAGAGTCCGTTTCATTTATTTAACCTGGGTAATCTCTGCTGGAAAAACGATATAAATGAGCTGTCTATTCTTGCAGGATAGGCTCAATGTATCTTTTTACTTACAGCTAACTAGCTGTGAAACCATCACACCTTGGCCACCACGGCATTTTTCAAGGCTAAAATGGAAAACGGACATTGATTTCCCCCACCCCCAACCCTGACAGCTGCTTAAACAAAACATCTTTAAACAAAAAAAATAAAATAAGCTTTTTTTTTGTTTTATCTTCTACCGACGTGCGGACGTTTAATCGATGCTTTGAAGAGTACATCGAGAAAAAAAAGGAGGGAGAAAACAAAATAAAAATTGTTCAATTACCGAGCAAACATGATTTTTCTTCTTCTTCTTTTTTTTTTAACGAGTGATTTCGCGGAGCAAATCAATGGTGGCAGGTTAGGCTGACTGCCACTAATCTTGGCATTAGGGATCTCCAATCAGAACCCGGCAGGTAATGAAGTTGTTATTTGGTCTTCATAGTTTAGATTAGATTCTCAGTAAGGATCAATGCGGCACTAAAATAGGATTGATAAAACCTTGATAGGAATCTGAATCCCTGAAGCCACTGAGTTTATCATGGCTTTTATTCTGTAAATAGAAGAGAGAGAGAGGGCCTTGGCAAAAACCCATTACTGACTGGTCCTCTTAAGCTTTTGCTGCCCGAAAAAAAAACGTTGCTATATGAAAGGCTGCTGGGCTCTTGGGAACTTTATGAAGTGAAACAGTTAACCTATAAAAATACCATAGGCAAGAGTTAACCGGCCATTTGAACCATGCAGCACTGACATCACAGGAATAATACTATATATTTTATAATGAAAGTCTGCGCAGTCTCCACTTATGAATGCTCATTGTGTATTGTATTATGTAGGTTAGAAAAACTGTTTGATGGGTATTCAAAACATTACCCAATCTTTTATGGAACCTTTTACATTTCCTGTTTGGTGACTTTAGACTCAGACGACAGAGCTAACGACATGGCAAGCTAGAGTTTATTTTATTATAAATAATAGACATAGCTCAAATTAGAGTAGTGTTCCGGTCAAGCTTGGAATAGTCTATAGTCATTAGCATAGGTTTTTGATGAAAAAGGATGTATTTTCTTTCTAAGTAAATAAAATATATGAAACGCATAAACCAACCTATATCTTCACACACAAAAAATTACAATATATTTTCTATTTTTACCCAGAAATCACCTGAACCTGCAATGGGGCATTTTTACAGGTAGGTGACATCATATTTCCAGGGACAGCATGAAGTATGAAAAATAATTCACCACATTTTTCTATATACCCTATAGGGTGCTGTTGTTTCCAAACTTTTCAGAAAATATCCATTCCTCACTGGAACCTCCCCTGCAAAAATGCCTAAGCAAGACTGCCCTTTGTGACCATTGCAGGTTCGATTCCTTAATGGGATGTGTCTGAGATGCTCTTGAGCAAGGCACCTAACCCTTCATCCAACAATAAAATGCAACATCCAATAGAATCCAATAATAAATCCCAAACTTATTTGGAAGCACATTTAATTAAGTATTTTCAGAAGAAAACCCAGGGTGATACATTTGACCACTGAATTGATCCCTGCTAAGCCAGCTGTGGTATGTTTTAAACCCCTGCCTCTCAGTATTGTGCAAATAATATAATCTCGGGTGCCTGAGGAATTTGGAAGAATATTTCAACCACAGGTTCGACCATTTGCACAAATGATCTGATGTTTTTATGTTTTAAACCATAATCGTTTGCCATGTTTGGTCAGCCCGCCCACCCACCCACGATGCCATGGAGTGCACTCAATGCCTGTGCTGCACTACAAAATTGGTCATAGGCTCAAGAGACAGGTTAATCCAATCTAAATTATGTGAGGCCTTTGGAGAATAGGTTTGAGGGAGTTTGAGATCCGTCTTAGGGTAATTTATGGCATGGGAGCGCTCTGTGATTTCAACATTTTAGGAGGATATAATACATTTTAAGGCAACAGCCTTAAAGTTTTACTAAAGGCAAGCCCAACTGTTGACCCATTGTCTCGGTTTACACGTTGCACTGCCCCAAACTTCATCAGTTTTCAAGAAGACCCTGTAGTTTCTAAGTTTTGTAAAAGTATTAGTGTTGGACGGTCTTGAAGGTGAGCAAGACCCAGGCAACTGTTTGTGTAAGCCTTGCAGTAGCCATTTTGTTACCCTGTACCTAAGCATCCTTAAGACTTTCAATTAGAGCATTCAAGATGCAGAGAAAAATGAGGAGAAACATTGGGTGTGGCAACAGCAATGTGATGTAAGCGCACTGTGTGCTTTACATATGTCATAGTAAAAAAAAAGTGCCTTGTTGCACCTTTTGTTATTACTGCCAGCAGATAGTGTGACCAGAAAAAGGGGGTGAGAGATGTAGCAGGCTGACAGCACCTCCAGTCTGTCAGCACAGTGTGACTAGAGAGGAGGGTGGGGTCTCATAGCTGCAGAGAGAGGCAGCTAATCAGTACATCTGGGGGGGAGTGGATGGTGTGTATGGCTAATAGCTTAATGAGGAAGTGATTTCCTTACTAAGCAGACTGACATAGCTGGAAGGAGAGTGATGGAGGGAGTCACTGTGAGTTAAGCTACTGAAATTTGTTTTTTACTTTTGACTAGTCAATCAATTTAAACCTACCTGTAAAAATGTGTTTTATGAAAAATTCAATTAGTTTGAATCGGAATTTCTTGTCGATTCATGGCAACAAATTGCTTTTTCCATGAAAAGCCCCAAAAATAAAAAAAAATCTACTTCCTCTTTCCAACACCAGGCAATGTCCTCAATCTCTGGCGGGTCTCCACCTGGCTCCAATGGTTGTGGCAGCTCTGGTGTCCTTTTCATCCCATCCTCAAGTCCATCCCTGATGTCTCCCGGTGTGTAGGTTGGCGGTGGAATAGCAGCTAATCAGCTGCCATCCACAAGCTGAAGACAATCAAGGATTGTGCTGGGTGCTAGAGGATGGACCACACCAGATGCAAAAAGAAGAGGAGCCCGCTAGCTGGATGAAGAGGAGGACACCAGAGACCCGCCAGCAAGTGAAATAGTATTTTCTTTAGTAATTCACTAAAAACTCAATTCTAAACAAACCAAACCTCTTGGGGAAATTCGACAATTTGCCTGAATCAAATTTTTGAGTAATTTTGCTCATCTCTAGTGAAACAAGAATGAGGTGTGAGTTTGATGTATATGTTTTACTCTCCTCCCCCTTCTTGTTGAAGTTCTCCTCACAAGAAGCAGTTGAAAATTATACATAAGAATGTGCCCCATTGTAGGTGCAAGTGATTTCCTGGGGAAAATTAGAAAACACATTTTTTTGCACTTTTGAGGTGTTAAAGTTAATCCCCAAATGCACACCCAGAGTTAAACTAGCTTCATCAAATAATTATCATGACTCTCTCTTAGTGCACGTGTTCATTTTCTTCACATGGCAACTAATTTATATTTTAATACATAAAACAATCTGACCATATACGTAAATAGCCGAACTTTTGGTGGGAACAGATCACGGTCCACAGCCACCGTAATCTTCCAAATGCGTCAAGCACCTGAGATGATTTTATTTGCACAATATTGAGAGGAAGAATTCATCGGCAGGCGTCAGGAAGGCAGCAGCAGTGTTTAAAACATACCACGGCCGGGTTAGCAGGGATCAATACAGTGGGCAAATCAATCACCCGGGGTTTTCTTCTGAAAATATTTAATTAAATGTGCTGGCAAATAAGTCTGGGATTTATTGTTGGATTCTAAGAGCATTACTGATTTTTCTTTGCTAAATTTCCACCAGGGAACTTCGGCGCATTCCTCCTCCATATATTCTAAGAGGCTGGGGAGTAGAAAAAGAAGACAGTTTTTCAATATATAATAATGTATATATATACATGGTTATAGACAGACATGGTGCTTTAAATAATCCACTGTGCCGAGGACTCATTTCACGGGCCTGAGAAAGGCTACCCTGACGTTTAAGAGATGTTTTTAGTAAATTATTCCATCTTACACAAAATCTATTCAACTTCTTATGGCTGACAAGGGGGAACAATTTCTATCGATTTTACGTTAGAAGGTTCTCTGCCTTCTTTTCCTACAGCCCTTGTGGCACTTTAGATTTAACCCTTCATGAAAAAAAAAAAAGACCAGGCCACGATTAATAACAATCCTTCCATAGGAGAGACAGGCCGTTAGCAATACAGATACACATTATGTCACCCTATTACACAGAAAATAAATTATATCATTTATAATAATTATAGTTAAATATTAATAATCTAGTTTAATTTGCTTGCAGTGGCCAATATATCATTGGCTGTGGCTGGTAATTAGACCCGGCGAGCATGATGCTTTATTGTTAATAATACTAATCATTTGCTGCAATAAAATGAAGAGTGTCTTAAAAAAAAATTAAACAAGATTTCTGCGTGAAATATGCCTTCATTTCCTTAATGCACTCTTTATTCTATCTTTCTCTCCTTCTCTCCGCTCATTAATCATGTAGGCAGGCAGAGTGGGCATGGATAATATTTGTGTGGGTCCACCTTTAGTAATAGCTCTCATCGTTATTTATTTCTTCAAATTTCAAGAGGGGCCGGAGTGATTGGCACCATGAAAGATAAAGATTGAACACTTGGACCTTTGGAGATGCTCGGCAGCAAAGACACTTCTAATTATGTTGATACCACATCGTTGTAGCCAGGACGTGATGCAAAATGAACTGATTTAAGAGGTATTTTCCAACAGCTTGTTAGTGCCTTGTCTGTGTCCGGCCTGGGTTTTGCCTTTGAGTTAGGAAAGGAAAACAATAAAGATGATACGTCCTTTGTTTCTGTTTCCTTAAAGGTGCGGAGACTGAAGAAGGATACAGATCTGACAAGATTAAAAGTAATCTGTCACCGGCAAAATAGCTCCTTGGCATTCTGTAGGTCTCTAATTAGGCAAACGAACATGTTTCTACCATATCTGTCGGCATCCATATTAATCTTACAGTGCAAATACTAGAAGCGGTGTAGGCACGGCCACGTTAAATAATGACTTGCCTTGCCTGGACAAAGAAACTTATCTACAGATCTACGTGGCTGTAAAAGCAAATAAAAATTGCCCTAACAGTAATGTTGCTGACAAGTTGGCGATGATTTAAACTGGACCAACACCCATTTTACATAAAATGGATGCAGGTCTGCTCCAGGGGGGCTTACCAATTGCCAGGGCCCCCTCTCAACTAGCCCCAGCAAACCCCCTAAATCTTACCTCTAAAAGACTCCAGGGCCCCCAGGACCACGGTAAATTCACCTTACCTGAAGACTCCCAATGTCTTATACTGTAGCTGTGGTGTGCTCCTGCGCCCAGCCATTCAGATAGGCTGGGGATGAGAGCGCTTTCCAGTCTACAGGGAAGCTAGGGATGCCACCAGTGGGCTGGTCACATCAGCCGGCATTCTTGATATTAGCCAGTTATCAATCTTAAAAATGCCAGCTGGACGTGGCCTCAGAAGTGGAAAAACCATTCTCTTAAAACCGGGCCACCATCGCGCTGGATGGTACCACAGCAAAACATGGACACCTAATAGGCCTGCGGCGGTCACGTCTCCTTTCACCGGCCGCGGGAAGGCAAAGTGGCAACCTGGGAAACATGGTATAAGGTTAGATATAGGGGGGTTGCAAAGGGTAAATCGAAGGGTGGACTCCAGCAGAGGGTTAATCGAAGGGTGGATAGCGGGGGGGATACTGATCCAGTTTAAACTCTAAAGGAACACTCAAAGGTATTCCAATTGTGTAGGGCTACACATGACAATGTTTTTTTTTATTAATTATTGTAATTATAAAATTAAGCTTCACCTTGTGTAATGCTGTCCTCAGTGGGAGTGACAGGGCTGAGAGACAGTTAGTGAAGGGCTTAAGATCCAGGCCAAAGCTAGATTCAATGATCAGCAAGTGTCAAATTGTCTGGCATGCCAACTGTCGGTGCCTGCAGGTGGCATTCTGGCCACCACAATGAGTGAGCTAATAAGGTGTCACGATGGAAGACCTAACGTGCGCTGGCGGGTGTGCGCTTGTCCTCGCGAGTGTGCGCAAACTCACTCACACCTCTAAGGTGTCTCCATTCAGGCTGTGAGTGGCCGGGAGTGTGTGCGGGCATATAGGTGACCAGTATGCTGGTCTGGGAATGCCCTGCCGGCCCTTGACCATGTACATGCACTGTGCATGCGCAGCAGACACTTCCTGGGTGCCTAAGACCCTTTAAAAGGGAGCCTGCAGCACTAGGAAGCTGCCTGCAGATCTTCTTGGAGTGACGCTTGCCTCTGTTTCTGTGTGACTTACTGGTTTGACTTTTGGCCCTGACTTCTGGCTTTGGATTATGACCCTCCTCTGGCTCTTGGATTACGACCCCACTCTGGTTCTGACCCCCTGGCTCCCCCAATCTCCCTCTCGACCCCCAGCTTAGATGGGCTCTCTGGCTTCCTTGCATCAGGTTCAACAAAAACCCAGACTGGACTATTTCCATATTTGGGCTCACTGCACCCTGGCAGCAGTAGTGGGACCCCTACTTTTCTGCAGCATAGCCCGACCCACCCTGCAGAAGGCTCTGGCGAAAGCCAGATCTATTGGCAGACCTCCCACGCAGAAACCAGTGTATGGTGTAGCACCAGTCAGCTTTAACTCCCTATTGTTTTTCCAGATCTTTATCAGTTCCTGCCTGGTGTTGCTGATTCTGCATCATCCTCACAATTGACACTCCAGCCCTCCCCTCTGCTGAGTTTCCCCAGTCTCCATTATCTGGGGAGGCTGCAGGTGGTACTGCTGGTAGCTCTCTGTATCTACATTGGCCTGGTCTGTGGAAAGATACATGACATAAAGGGCCCCCTTCACAGACTGTTAACAATAAACATAAAAGCAAACAAAAAAGAACTCTCCTTTCTATATCTTCCTATGTTTGTCCCCCATCAGGTGGCATCCTCTCTTCAGGTCTGACAATTTTTCAGCAGAGCTCCTTTAAGTGCCTTGTCCAGGCACACATTATTATCAAGACATCCTACTCTAGACAAATGTCTTGCTGCCAAAGACAAGATCACCGGTAAGTGACCTCTGATGTTTTTGTTTAAATTTGAACAGCATGATATTGTGATCTTCCCATAGTGCACTTTGGGGCATTTGGCTACTTTTATTGCTTGCTGGAGACCTGGAACTTTCCCCCATAGACTTTAATGGTATTAGGATTGGGGAGATGCAGAATATTGCAAACTATTCAGGAGAACTGCACTAGAACAGAATAGAGGCAATTCCGCTCCTCTCCATCCATGACCTGCTTGCCCTACGTCGACTTTACCTAGAACACTTTCATGGAGTATGGTAAAAATGTGCGTTTGGGAGATTCAGAGAGTGAAGGGGAGAGGTATTTACAGGCTTTCTGCAAATTAAGCTTTAAATAAAAGAGAACATGACAGCTGCTCAGCCAATTAAAAACCCAGCATGTGGGTGAGAAAATTAGAACAGGTTTCCCGGGGCTTTAGCTTAGCTAGGAATCAGCAGGGTTCCCTGTTCTCGAGCCTAGTTAGCAATCAACGAGTTCCTTGATACTTATTTACTGTCTCAGAGAGAGAGAAGCAATGGACCTTAATGGTAACATGGACCTAGTAAACATCTCTGGTGGTCCCACAGATTCAACTGGAAGGAATATGATTAAAGGCACTGTAAACCTAATGGCAATAAGGCAGCAAGCAGCTCTCCTGATGTCTGTCCCATGTGCTTTTTCTCCATTTCCTCCAGTGTTGTGAAGAATCTGTAGCAGGGCTCCAAAGCTAGTCCCCCCTTTCAGTGTCAACCACTGTCCCTTGCTGCTTTAAAAATACAATCGTTAAAGTGGTCCAACACCCAGGATTTTGACTATCCTGGGTCTTGGTCCACTTCGGTGGGGCACCCCCGATCGGGGTGCCCCGCTGTGTGAAACCCCCCGAACCCCCCGAACTCACCTCTGTCCGCGGCGACGGACAAGCCGCGGACAAGCGGCTCCTCCGCTGCCGCCTCCCGCGCGTCCCTTTTGACGCGCGCGTGCCCGCGCCGGCCATTCACAGACGGCCGGCGCGGGCGCGCGCACGACTACAGGGGCGCGAGGGAGGCCGCCGACGAAACTAAGGTAAGGAGTTTGGGGGGTTTGGGGGGGTTTCACCCCGCGGGACATCCCGATCTCGGATGTCCCGCGGGGAGGGAGGTGATCGGCCCGGGAATCTTATAGATTCCCGGGCCGATCACCCGTGGGTGTTGGTCCACTTTAATGCCAAGCCAGACACAAAAATATAAATGTAATTACCTTCCAGTTGCTCCAGCAACGGCCATTAGCATACCAGCAGCTCTATATTTTTATCTTCTTTATGGTTGCCATTGTGTTACACCAGACACACAACCTTGCACATCTGAAAATATTGGCCAAAACTCCCTTCTGCACTTCTATTTGCTCCTGCATCCACCATCTGCACTTCTATTTGCTCCTGCATCCACTAATAGCTGAAATGTTGCTTCACCAATTTTCTCCTGGTCGCGGCCACCTTGAAGCCCTCAGGAGGCTTCTTCCTTTCCTACCATCCTGTAATAATAAGTCCAATTAGAGCATAGAGTGATGGGAAAGCAGACGTGACTGTGCTTCTTATTGGACAAAAGAAAAGTGGCACTCCTGGAGCAGGGTAACACCTTGGGAGAGAGACTAACCCGCAGAGCCCAGAGCCTGCTGATAGGCCTGATAGGCCACAAGGGGGACAGACTGGGCTGCAGGCACTACCAGGGTTATGCCCAGGAAAGTCAGAAGGGTGGTCAGACAGGCAGAAGGTCGGGGCTGGCAGCAAAGGTTCTCAATGGTGGACAAGCAGAAGGTCAAGGCTGGCGGCAAAGGTTCAGAGTCTCACTATTTAAGGTGGTAGGCGCCATTGCGTACACGCAAACACCCAATGCACACACACTCAAGCGCAAGGCCAGCGTACACTTCCATATCCAGGGTTCTGTGGAATGCACACACTGGTGCAAATGCATGTGTGGTAGCACAAACATACCGAAGCACACGCGCATGTGCTGAAGTGCGTTTAGGTCTAGGAGTGTGCCGCTTGCGGTTAAGGACAGATTCCTGACACATCCCAACCTTGCTGCTGCCTGTACTTAACCAACATAAACAGCAATGCAACGTGGCAGGAATCCCAGTGGCACTTTCTATTTGCAGGCCATTGGCAGCTCAAAAGAATGCCATTGAGGGAAGAGGAAATCGACCACTGTCACAAAAATGTAAATTCATTTAAATGTGCAGAAATAGGAATTGCCCTGGGGAGGGATGTGTATGAGCACTGTTTCTTGCAAGAGTGGTCTGGTTTAAGCATGCATTTCTTCCCCCATTGGGAGCAGACTGATTGGAGCGAGGAGCTCTTATCGGAACACCAATAGCTCCTAATTAAGCTTTGTTGGTCTGGTTCAGCTATAGCCAATGGAGAAGCTTGCCTTGAATGAGAAACAAATGCATCAGCTGTCAGGAGGTAAGGTGAGTTTTGCCTTTAGATAGACTTTAATTGTTATATAATGTATAGTTGTTTCCACCACCTGGAACCAGATCAGACTTGAGAAAACAGGAGTTGTGTTTACCAGTTTGTTTAAAAGTGTATTGTTCTCTCAGTGGTAAAGGCACGTGTACCATAATTACTGAACAAAAGACTTTCTGTACCTGGTACGCAAAACCTTTTTTGGATGGGCATCCAAACTAGTTCAAAAGGCAGCAGGAAAACAGGAAAGTAATTGAAAGAAAATGGTTTCTTTCAATACACGCTAAAACACAAAAATGACATTGAAATAAGAATCGGGACATGTCAACGCAATTATAGTTAAAGAGGAACGACACACCTAAGTTTGCCTTCCTTGGGTGTTGTTCCTATATGCAGTGGCATCCCGAATCAGGATGCTGCGCTGTGTGTATCCCCCCAGGTCACCTGATCAACTCACCTTCCAGTTGTTCCCACAGCACAGGCTCTAACTGAAAGCAAGCACGCAGATTGGCTGAGCTGCACGCTCAGATTGATATTGATATATATAAAACTATTCCCGAATTATGGTTCCAGATATCTTACCCATTGTGGTGTTGTACAATCAATGTCACCAGGTTCCACCAAGCTGCCGATGTCACCTTAATTTGCCAATGAATTCCTCCTAAAGGAGAGGGGCACATCAAATAGGCAAAAGGAAGGAGAGAGGATCCGCACTCCTAAAATCTTGAAGCTTTATTTCAACCAAGTAAAAACAGCATCTTCAAAATATCCACGGCAGCATAAAAGCAATAAAGGACCCCGGCATGTAAAATTATGCCACGTTCACTAACGCGATTCGGACACACACGCGGTCCTTAATCATAGATAGTTTGTGACATAAACAAGTGTACTTATATAGAATATACTGGACTTACCTCCCGCCACCTGCCGCCTACGAGCGCGAGTTCCCCTGGTGCCGCTGCCGTCGTCGCGGTGAAGTGACGTCATGCGCAAGGCAGCGTCCGGTCAAACCAATCATAGACACGGAACCAATGGCCAATCACAATGAAGAAGGCCCGTCATCAGCGTGGAGGTTGCCAAGCAACCATAAAGCCGGAAGGCGACAGCGGAGAGGAAAATAATCACGCTGGCAGTTAATAGAAAGCAGGCAGCATAGAAAATCCACCATATGGAAAAAAGCCACATTTTGTGATTATTGATATTACTATTATCTCAACACAAATCCATATCACATGCAAATGTCTGTATAGAGATGACACAAAACATAATAGATTCATCTCTAAAGTGCATTAAAAACGGAAGGTAATCAAATAGCCCTGAGGGCCACATGTGGCCATCGGCCACAGGTCGAGCATGCCTTAAAGTGGACCAACACCCACGGGTGATCTATAAGATTCCCGGGCCGATCACCTCCCTCACCGCAGGGCATCCGAGATCGGGATGTCCCGCGGGGTGAAACCCCCCCAAAAGCCCCAAAAAACCTTACCTTATCGGCGACGGATCAGCCGCCGCCGCCGCCTCCCACGCGCCCCTCTAGCAGTGCGCGCGCCCGCGCCGGCCGTTTGTGAATGGCCGGTGAGGGCGCGCGCCCTGTAAGAGGGATGCGCGGGAGGCGGCAGCGGCGGCTTGTCCGTCGCCGAAAAGGTACGTTTTTTGGGGGGGTTTCACACAGCGGGGCATCCTGATCTCGGATGCCCCGCTGAAGTGGACCAACACCCAGGATAGTGAAAATCCTGGGTGTTGGTCCACTTTAAAAATGTTATCTGTTATGGTACACAATAATAGTCGGTCAGTCAGTCAAACCCTGGCCTTATTGGCATCTTAGGGTCAGTAGATATTGGCATATTTTATGTTCTAGAATTCTGTCTAGAAATTATTATTTCACATATATTGCGTAAGAGGTTTACTTTTAAGAATCTTAATTCTGCAGTTCTATATATATGTATCAAGTGACCTGTATGAATTTATATAGTTGAAACTGATCCGATTTTCAGAGAAAAATCTATTTCACAGAAATCCAAACTTTTTGGGAATCAAATTTTCCCTGAAATAGTTAAAAAGGAAAACCTCACCTGCTTCCTGGCTATGGAGCATTAGGCAATGTCCATCATCTGGTTTGGGTGTCACATGCCGCTCCCTGCTCTGAAGCCTGACGGAGGACACAGATCCTTCAGCTGGCTACCTGAGCTCCCCACCACAGGCCGGGGCTCACAAGTGAGCTGACCTGGAAATCCCTCACTGCCCCCATCCCTCACAATGAAGTTATATGAGGGAAGCACTGTGGTGGTGCAATGTGAGGTGCCTACCCACCGAGAAGAGCCCACCTGCATGCTGTCAGGATCCCGCCTAACCATCTGCCAAAAAGCCGGCCAAAGCCCATCTTCTCAGCCAGCCCGCTGGCGGTCAGGCTGCCCATGCATAGGATGTGTGTGCTCCACCCAGCTTTGGATCCAAGCAAATTTCTTGTTTGGTGGGTGGTTTTGTTCTGCTGGTCTTCCCCAGGGTGCCCTGCTGTGTGAAACTCCCTGGGGCACCCATAGACACTCACATTTTCCCACTGCAATGGCGCATGCACGGGTTCTCTTCCAATGAGAGACGTCTCCCATGACGATGTCATTCGCAAACGGCTCTCATTGTTATGAATGAGAGATAGGCTGGGGCAGCAGTGCATGCTCCCCATTCTGTTGGAGCCATTTGATGAATGACAGTAGTTGGCTCTCATTGGACGGCAGCTCGCTCATATGCCATTGGAACCAGGAAGAGGTGAGTGAAAAGCAGCATTCTGGGGTTTTTCCAAACAGTGGGGCATCCCAATTCAGAATGCTCCAGACGAATGGAACAAAACCAGGAAAAAGTCAAATTCCCAGGGTTTTGTTCCGCTTTAAGCGAATTTTCTAATTTCTATTTCACATAAATAATAAATATTTTTAAAAAATGTAAAAAATGGACAGTGGCTTCTAACCAATCAAAAAACAAAGGATGTGTCTCCTTCAGTGGCTTCCTCTAATCTCTAATATTTACTTCAATAGCTATTTATTTATTTGCCTCTGCTGGTGAGTCCTTATGTGTCCAATGCTAGCTTTCAGTGATTTCAAGCAATCTGGACATGGACCAGAATTGTGGGACAATTGTAAATTCTATTTAGTTAGTTGCTAATATTATTGTTATTATTAGAATGCAATAATGTTTTTCTATTATTACTCAGACTAGTATGTTTGTGCTAATAATAGTAATAGGACATCTATGTGAATTTGCAGTAATAGAGTCTTGGTTGAAGATCTGTCCATTCAGTTTGTCGCTGTCCCTCTGGAGGAGGCTTTACACTTGCTAACCTCAGGTTCACGCCGTGCAGCAGGAGAAAAAGCTTCTCTATTGGAAATCAATGTCATGGTTAACATAATAATGGCTCAGCCATAAAACTACCCATGGACAAAACAGCAGATAAACTGGGCCAAGGGCCAGCATCATGGGAGCAATGATCCCGCTAACGCGCTGCAGAAAGCCTCTCTTTGTGCTGCACCGGGCTTCGAGATGCATCCGTCGGTTTTGTGTGATTGATTTTTTAATATGGGGATAGCCTCATTTTTCAGAGGCGTATTAATGTTGATGATGTGTGATGATGATGCTCGAGCACTTTCCATTCCATGTCTGTTAAACTGCTGAAGGATATGTATTTAGCCATAGGTCATTTCTCAGTGTCACATACAACTCTATTATGCCCGCCGCTAACTTCCCTGTTTGATATTTAAGAGCTATGAATCCTCATTGCCATCTTCAAAAAAAAAAAAGAATATACAAAGGAAGAAAAATAGGAGCATGTGAAATTGTATGCCATTTTTGTGCCATTTTAAATAATTTGAAAAAATACAGTATGAACATATAAATAAATTAAACATAAATTAAATATATATAAATATATATATATATATATATATATATATATATATATGAAAGATCTATATTTCTCTCTCTACATATATATATATATATATATATATATATATATGTGTGTTTTTTGCACTATAGGCTAAATTCCACTTTGTGCGAGAAAGTATTCTCACATGTTTCTTGCGAGATAAACTCGTTTTTGACACGGCGAGCACATTTTTTGAGCAAGTGTACATTTGTGGGTGTGGATCCTGCCACACTGAGACAGGCTTGAGGGGGGGCATCCAGATTGCTAAAGCCCCCCTTGCACATTTCCACCACCCCCACCCATGCACTGCAAAGCCTGCAATCCTCACCTTGTCCTTTATCCTCGGCCAGAAATGCAGTCCCACGATCACGTGGGTCGGGGTTGCATTCTCGGTGTCGCCAAAAGGGCCAGGTCCTTGTGATCACTAGCGGAAAGAGTAGGGATTCCATTTTGCTTTTATGTTATTTTTGGCACTGGCACTAAGGTCCTATGCCCTGCCTTCCTGTCTATTGAATCCCCATTAAAATCTATGGTGTCACAAACGCAAAATGCATGTGTTACTGCATAAATATAAACATGCATTCACATTTGCGCTTAAGTTCGCGGCACCATAGAATTTAATATGGTTTGCGGCCCAGATGCAGCACGCAGGACTTTTTGCTGACACGTTTTCTTCTGTTATGCTGCACGCGAGAGGCCTGAATGGGGCCATAGAGGTGCTATTGTTGGATTTCTTTCGCGGTACTGTGCATCTGCCACAAACGCACACACATGTGGTACCTGACAGGTGTGTACGAAAGCTTACCTCCTGCTCACTGATGCTCTAGCCAGCCATCCAGTGCAGTTGATATATTTATCCATTTGTCTCTCCTGCCAGTGGACCCCTTTTGCATACATGAATTTTTCGAAAGCCGGAGCTCATCAAGGGATTCCTGACGGCGCAATCCGAGCCTTCACTATATACTACATTCATTCCATAAGATGCAGAGACATCTTCCCCCATGTCACCCACCTGTTCGGCATCCATGGGTGTGGGTACCTCCAGCGCGGTATGTCCTGAGGCCTGACCAGCCATTGTCCCCCTTGGCTCCTCAGGCACTGCAGCAGGCAGTTTAGGGAGGCACAGCACCATCGCAGGCCGGGGGTTCCTCCGCGTCTGTGCCCCCACCCAGCAGAGGGTCAGATGCTCCTCCCCTCGTGCAGGCCTACCGGGTGCACATGCTGTGCATCCTCTGTGTCAGGACGTTAGGTCCCGCATAATCCTCCTTACCTCCATGATAGGGTTGTTGATTAAGCTGACTCTGGTCAGCTGATCCAGGGGCTCCAATCAGCAGACATCAGGCCCTATTCATTGGAGTCTCTGGCAGTCATTCAGTGCCAGAAGATTCCTTTGGATCCCTCTTGCTGTGCCATTCTTGACCTTTGTATTTCCGTGTATTGAAGATCCTCCTGTGTATGACTCAGCTTTCCCCTTTTGGACCCCTATATTGGATTCTCCACTATGGACTGTTGATCTGGTGTCTGACTCGGCTTTCACTCCATTGCCTGCTTAACCCCTTGTGGATTCTGCTCTCTCCCGTGTATGACCTGGCTTGCTCTATTGGCCTTAGCTCTCAGGTTTACCCTTTAAGCCTGCCATCCTGTGTATGACCTTGGCTACCCCTGACTTCGCATCACTGCCTGCGGGGCTCCCAGGGCAGTGACCACGGACCACCTAGCAGCAAATCCTCCCTTGCGGGGGGGCTCTAGAGGGGGCTGGGGTGGCCCTTAGATTCCGATTCTGCAGGGTCGAGCTTCAGACAGTAGTCTCAGGGTGTCGTTTGCAGCAGTGGGTGTCGGGGCTCCTCCCATCCGCTGTGCTCACCCATAGCTAATACAATATATACGGTGCTTCGTATATATATATCGCTTGAACTTTTTCAGATTCCACATTTTTAAACATTACAGCTACAAGCTTTTTCTATTTTACTGAGATGTTATGTGATAGAGCAACACAAAGTAGCAAGAATTTGTGAAGTGTAAAGAAAATGATGTTTCAACAAATGTTTAAAAAAAAAAAACTGAAAAGTGTGATGTGCATTTGTATTCAGCCCCCTGAGTCAACACTTTGTAGGACCACCTTTAGCTGCAATTCCTCCCCTCAAATGTGGTACCATTTGGATGATTTCCCGATCCTGTCTTCTCTCCTTTTCCAGCATTAGATCTGGCATTTTCCATGATTAAATCATGAGCCAGAGACCGAAATTGGAACTCTTGTCCAACTTTGACTGCACTTTCACTGCGTAGGAAATGCCCACCCCGGAAATCGTGATACGATGAACTGGCAGCTGGACAACAAAACAAAAAATATATTTTTCCAATCCCAATGAGATTGGCTGATTTAGTTTTGCATCACTGGTGGGTTTTGGTCCGCTTTAAAGTGGACCAACACCCAGGATTTTGACTATCCTGGGTCTTGGTCCACTTCGGTGGGGCACCCCCGATCGGGGTGCCCCGCTGTGTGAAACCCCCCCGAACCCCCCGAACAACTCACCTCTCCCCGCTCCCAGCGCCGACGTACAAGGTAAGACCTTGAACGTCTAAGCGGCGGCGGCCGCCGCCGCCTCCCTCGCATCACTTTGAACGCGCGCGCCCCCGCGCCGGCCATTCGCAGACGGCCGGCGCGGAGGCGCGCACGCCTACAGGGGCGCGAGAGAGGCGGCGGCGGCTGGCCGCCGCCGAAGATAAGGTAGGTGAGTTGGGGTGTTTGGGGGGGGTTTCACCCCGCGGGACATCCCGATCTCGGATGTCCCGCGGGGTGGGGGGTGATCGGCCCGGGAATCTTATAGATTCCCGGGCCGATCACCCCTGGGTGTTGGTCCACTTTAAGTATTTTAACCCTTTAACTGCCAGCTGACCTAGAGATTTTGTCACCCTCTGTTGTCAGACAATTTTTCTGCCTTTTGCTCTATTTAAGTTTAACTGTGATTTTTTGCGGAATTTCCACGAAAATTAAAAAAAAACAATTTTCAGAAGAATTTGTACTTTAACATGAAATGCATTGTTTGTAAATTTTTCAGTGCTTTCTTGAAATTTGTGGGGAAATCTGTGAGAAAAAAAAATTAAAATCATCTTTTTGCAATTTTGTAGTGCATGTAAAAGCCCCATTCCTTCTGATTACAACGGTACCACATATGAATCATTAGAAACCCGATCCTGCCTAGGAGACATGCCAAACTGAAAAGAGCTTTTTATGAGATTTTCAAATAACGACTAACTACTATGCGTTAAACCCTTTAATTTTCTTCTCCCCTCTCCAGTGAGAGGCACTCCACATCTATTAAACTTTTAAAATTAATAAGAAAGGGTCACTGGGCCCTTTGCACCCTTCCCCCCACCCCTTCCTTCCGTTGTGGATGCAGGTAATGGGGCTAGGGGGTTTGGCAAGTCACCCACTTTCCATCAGGGGACTTTCCAGCCCCTCCTGTCCCGTAAACTGGTATAGGGATCTCAAGTGGTAAGTGTATGCACACACACGCACAAGTCCTTTAAAAAAAACATGTTTTACTACTACTACTACTTACCCCCTGCCAACAGCACTTGCTGCTGTCCCGCACCATCCATCATCAGATACTGGGTGTCAGAGAAGCAGCCGTGTAGAATCTACGGGCTTGGAGTTTAAGGGATAAAAAGGTCCACTTTTCAAATAAAGGATTTACTTTAGAATGTGTCCATGTTTGCCCTATGGGGATGCCTATAAAGGTCACTTCCCTGCAGTCTTTCATTTTCATTGCAGTTTGGGGATGGGTACATGTAACATATGTTAGAGTAAATTATCAATAATGTCAGGCTCTGGCTATAGGGTCAGATAAGGTCATCTACAATGAGACCATATTGCTCAGCTGCTCCATTTAGTACATGACCCTCCTCAATCAGGCATGATTACTCCACCCCCCCACCAAAAAAACAATAGAATAGTAGCTCTTCTATAGCAGCAGTGGGATGAGCACTACTGTGGTACCTGAAATGATGTAAAAGCTATTGTTAGTCCTAAATATGTCAATATATATGTATATGTAGTCATGCACTTGCACTTTAATGTCGCAGCTGGATGCACAAAAACACACTTATGATGGAACAATGTATAAAAGTGATTGAGCAGCTAATAGTCCTGCGATCAGCAACTCACCTGATCACTGGATCCGAGCCCATGCGCTGCCCATGATCTACGTTCTTAGCATTTTCCCCAGCTAGCTAAAAAAAAAAGGGTCTTCAGCTGGGCAGAGAATGCCCGTTCCCTGCCCCATGCTGGCTTCTGACTGGTCCCGACCGGCCGCATTTTATACCAGGAGTGAGATGACATCATCTCATGCTGCCAGCATAAAAGGCCACTCCCAGCAGTGGTGGCTGAGCAGAATCCAGAAGTGATAAGACTGTGAGGTCAGTACTAAAGTATATATAATGCCCATCCAGCAGACTAATAAATCAAAAAAACAGCCAGTACATACAACAATACTGAATCACACAAAATACAAAAATCCCACATTATATAGAGTGGCTAAAGTGCTGTGCATTTTGTTACTTTGTTAACTTTTTGTTAACTGGTAAGGGGTCCCATTACAAGCATCTCCCAAGCCCAGGGGGGGGGGCAAAAGAGCCCATGGGGGCTATGCGGGGTAGTAGCTTTCAGGGCCAAGGGCTGGCAACTCGGCCTATGTACCCAGGTCTACCAGCCCCCACAGCTGGTGCCCTGGATGGTTTTGCTGGATGGTGGGGACCCCGTGCAATTTAATTTTTAAGGGTTTGACAGCTATAACAGGCACCAGGAAATGGGCTGGATGAACTTTATAGTAGTGATGTGGTTGGCAGATACCCTAAGGCTAAGTGTCTCCAGTAATCCCAGAGCTGATAAGCCCACAGCAACCTAAGGGCTACTATAAAGACAGGGCTCATTGGCACTGGCTCAAACACTATAAAATGCCCCCCCCCCCAAGGACATGCAGCTCCACTTCTCAATAGTGCAACCCGGGGGTAGAGGTGGGGTGGGGTCGAGTGCGCTGAGTTACTAGTGATTGACTTAAAAACATGGCAGCGTGCAGAGGTGCCTTCGATTTCGACTGAACTACTAATAAAATAGTGGTGAAAAAAAATGGTGTCCAGTGATTGCAGCCCCCTCTGCAGCGCCGACTGAGGCGGCTGTCTCACATGGCCTTGTTACAGGTGCACCCCTGACAGTCACCAGAGAGCATATAGCGGGCATATGCAAACCCGCACTGAGACGGGAAAGAAGAAACCCAGATACTCCCAAAGGTGGCGACACAAGACGCTCACAAGGTGGTGACAAGAGACGCCGCAGGAGCGAGAGAGAGGTAAGAAGACTTTCCTTACAGATATTATCCAGTATGGGGTGAACTGGACTGGCAAGAATCTAGCTTCGGCCCAGATCCAAAGCTCATTACTAGTCTACACCAGGGAATTGAATAAAAAATAACGCTTATCACTGCCCTAACCAGTTTACGGCTGCCACTAAAGATCAGTTGCTTTAGTCTAAATAAATATCTGTTGTAGTAAATCTACCCAGTGATTTGAATGAGTCTTGGCTGCATGAAGCCAGCTTGCATTTTAATTTGGCATTGCAGGTCCCTATCGATCGAAGATTATGCTGAATCAATGTTCATCTTGTTAGTCGGGCTATTTCCGTGTAATACAGTGATAGCAATGCCCGGAGTTACTCATTCTCCTCCCAAAGTCAATTCACCATCAAATCAATGTTTGTTTGCTATTGATATAAGGCATCATCCAACACGTCAGGGGTACTGAGTGCATTTGCATTTTCAAAGTCCTTCATTTTCGAATTTGTTGACACAGTAAGATTAATCAGATGAGGAAACTGATTCATGCGGAATTTTTGGGAAAGAATCGATTTGGCATGAACCCGAACTTCTTGGGAATTTTGGGGATTCACGCTTATCAGATTTTTCCCTGAGATATGTAAAAATGAAAAAAACACCTGCTGTCTTGCTCCATCGTCCAGCAAGAGTGGTCCCATGCTGCTCTGTGCACAGATCACTATTTCCTGACCTGAGGCACACATACCACAAGGGTACACAGCAACATTCAGGGGTATACCAACAGGGGGTGTCTATGATATTTTAATAATAAAACATTATTCCTTTTTGGGGTACTTCATTGGAACTTTTTGTCACTAGGGGGCACTTGGCATAAAAAGGTTGAGAGCGACTGGTTTCGAGAAATTACTTCAAGTGGACCAACACCCACCACTGATTGGCCCGGGAATCTATAAGATTCCCGAGCCGATCAGCTCCCTCCCTGTGTGAAACCCCCCCGGGTGCCCACAAACCTTGCCTTCTCCGCTGCCGCCGCCGCCGCCTCCCGCGCGTCCCTCTAGCAGGGCACGCACCCGCGCTGGCCGTTTGTGAATGGCTGGCGCAGGCGCGCTCCCTGTAAGAGGGAGGCGCAAGAGGCGGCGGCCCCAGCTAATCCATCGCTTGTCCGTCGGCAGTGAGGTAT
Source organism: Gastrophryne carolinensis (assembly GCA_027917425.1). Taxonomy (NCBI): domain Eukaryota; kingdom Metazoa; phylum Chordata; class Amphibia; order Anura; family Microhylidae; genus Gastrophryne; species Gastrophryne carolinensis. The sequence goes on along the minus strand of CM051241.1, from coordinate 65,014,186 downwards.
GTTTTTTGGGGCTTTCGGGGGGGTTTCACACCGATCGGGATGCCCCGCGGAAGTGGACCAACACCCAGGATAGTGAAAATCCTGGGTGTTGGTCCACTTTCAGTATACAAGGTGGCGGGCGGTGGGCGCACTGTTATTCAGTCCTTATGCTTCTGCCATACCTCCAAGAAGTTAGGGGAAATCTGTCCAATTGGGATGGTGGTTGACAAGGAAGGGCACAGCGTCATCCACAAGCGATGCATACCACACATACCCCAGAATTTAAGGTCCCAGAAGGCAGTCACATTGGTGGGAGCATACTGTCGTCCAATCCTCTACTTCCTTGGATGGTATACTACTGCCATATCATCCAAGGAGTAAGGGGAAAACTGGTCAGTTCAGATGGAGGGGCATGGAAATGCACAGCATCATCCACAAGTGATGCTTACTGTACCCGAGAGTGAAGCCAATCCCAGGGATGCACCTATAATGAGGCCATGTGAGGCCGCTGCTTCAGGCAGCACTGCGGAGGGGGAGGCAATTGCCTAACCTCTCATTAGTGGCTCAGTGGAGTTCAGGGGCAGTGCTGCACACTCATTAATGGCTCAGCCCCCCCTTCTCCTCAGAGCTGCACATCTGGGGGGTGCCTTTCTATAGTTCGCATTAGACAGCAGAGAGGCTAATTCACCCCTGGCTTATCCCCATTACGCACAAAGAAGACCAATCCGCCTCCCAAAGGAGACATTATAGATCCAACCTGCACAACAAGTCACCATTTAGCACAGCACATGCGGGAATGCCCCTCCATCACTCTCCGGACTGACAGACTAAGGATACCAGCGGCCCCCCAACAACATACAGCCACAATGGGACCAGGGCAGACACATCCCGATTGGCACTTTGGAGGGTTTCACATAGGAGGGGCATCACAAATCGGGATGCCCCAGGGGGCAAGGACCAATCACCCGGATAGTGAAAATCCCGAAGACTGGTCCACTTCAAAGGACAAGTATCATTTACAAGCTCTTCTGGTGACAGGCTGAATATATTTTCATCACATACAGTTCTCTGCCGCTCAGCTGATACATTTGTTACATTGTCATCTGACTGGTTGTTACATTGTGATACACTGTAACAATATTTTTATCATACAGTGTATCACAATGTAACAGACACTCAACTGTTTACTCTGCAGCAAGGAATGCAATGTCATTATCAGCGGAGAGGCATGTGATGAAAATATATTAAGCCCCTCCCCAGAAAGAGACAGCTAATGATACTTGCCCTTTAAAGTATAGAAATACTTACCTGACAATGGGTCCTCCCATGGGCAGGTGACTAACACCACACATGCAGTGAAAAACAATGGCACTACATCAGGGATGTTTTACCTATTTCAGGGAAGAATTCCATTGGAACGTATCTCCAAAAACTCCCAAAATCAGTTTGTGCAGCATGGGACTGGCAGGCGGCAGGTGTTTTATTTTTCTTTTCAGCTATTTTTTTTTTAATTTGATTCGGACGAACTCGAAATTCGTTGAATCAGCCGAAACAAATGTTTAAATAAATTCGCTGCTTTCTAGTATTCATCCATGAGCACCTTTATACTGATTGCTTCATAGTTCTATACACACTTTGCCTATTAGTCATTACACATCACTTTAAATTAAAGCAATGAAATATAAGGGCTGATTCAGCACCGTGATTTTTTTTTGTGACAAAAAAAATCTTGATTTTTTTTTTCTTTGGTGCAATTCATTTCATTTTTAGCTGTGCAAATTATTCAAACATTTGCAAAGCTAACAATGGTGCTGAATTGCACCAAGGGAAAACATTTTCACAAATAAAGTGAGAAAAAAAAATTCACGGTGCTGAATCAGCCCTTTAACCTTCATGTATGCCATGTAAATCATTTGGCTTTCGGCTGATAATGAAATGTTCGTCTAATAGTTGAAATCACTCGCAATTATAAACATATCGATTTGCAAACCGCTAGAAATGCCGCCGCTGTATATTTACATAGTGCTTGTTAGGAAAATCATTATAGTGTCAGCTTGAGCTAACGCAATTTGCAGAAGTGCACAAGATTGACTGAAATGTGCTCCAGAAGCAGCCCGTGTATGTGCATGACAGCTTAAAGGAGAACTCCATACACTGAAATAATACACAAACCATATTGTCAATTCACATCATTAAAGTGGACCAACACCCAGGATTTTCACTATCCTGGGTTTTGGTCCACTTCCGTGGGGCACCCCGATCGGGCTGCGTGAAACCCCCCCAATCGCCCTAAATAACTCACCTCACCTCGCTCCTACGCGAGCGCTCGTCCAATCAGAGCGCTCAGAGCCGCTGTGGTATGTACGGACAAGCGACGGACAACCACAGCGGCTCTGAGCGCGCTGGAGGCCGCCTCTCGCACTTCCTTCTAACAGCGCCCTGCTAGAAGGAAGCGCGAGATGCGGCCGTGGCCCGCGCATGCGCCGTTGGAACGGGGATAAGAAAAGGTTCCTGGGCATCCTGGGGGGTTTCACCCCCCCTGGGTGTTGGTCCACTTTAAAAATAAACATGTTTCCATTCTAATCTGCACCTGTCTCTTTTCTCCTGTCTTGCCTTCCTGACTAACAGCCTTCTCTTCCTTTATGTCATCCCCCCCTGAAAAATGAACTTGGACATGCACTTCACAAAACTTGCAGAGCAATTCAACGGCTCTATGGTGTGCATTAGTTTGCACGGCCTAAAGAGCTGATTGGACAGGACCCACACATGTGACGTAGGCACGGCAGAAACATGAGTAGAGTTGGCATCTGAGGGGTTTCACACCTCAAGGCAGAGACCAATAACCCAGAGGCAGAGACCAATCACCCCGAGGCAGAGACCAATCACCACCCCAAGGCAGAGACCAATCACCACCCCAAGGCAGAGACCAATCACCCCGAGGCAGAGACCAATCACCCCGAGGCAGAGACCAATCACCCCGAGGCAGAGACCAATCACCACCCCAAGGCAGAGACCAATCACCCCGAGGCAGAGACCAATCACCACCCCGAGGCAGAGACCAATCACCACCCCGAGGCAGAGACCAATCACCCCGAGGCAGAGACCAATCACCCCGAGGCAGAGACCAATCACCCCGAGGCAGAGACCAATCACCACCCCAAGGCAGAGACCAATCACCACCCCGAGGCAGAGACCAATCACCACCCCGAGGCAGAGACCAATCACCACCCCGAGGCAGAGACCAATCACCACCCCGAGGCAGAGACCAATCACCACCCCGAGGCAGAGACCAATCACCTCGAGGCAGAGACCAATCACCTCGAGGCAGAGACCAATCACCCCGAGGCAGAGACCAATCACCCCGAGGCAGAGACCAATCACTTCGAGGCAGAGACCAATCACCCCGAGGGAGAGACCAATCACCCCGAGGCAGAGACCAACTCCCCCGAGGCAGAGACCAATCACCACCCCAAGGCAGAGACCAATCACCACCCCAAGGCAGAGACCAATCACCACCCCGAGGCAGAGACCAATCACCACCCCGAGGCAGAGACCAATCACCTCGAGGCAGAGACCAATCACCCCGAGGCAGAGACCAATCACCCCGAGGCAGAGACCAATCACTTCGAGGCAGAGACCAATCACCCCGAGGGAGAGACCAATCACCCCGAGGCAGAGACCAACTCCCCCGAGGCAGAGACCAATCACCACCCCAAGGCAGAGACCAATCACCACCCCAAGGCAGAGACCAATCACCACCCCAAGGCAGAGACCAATCACCACCCCGAGGCAGAGACCAATCACCACCCCGAGGCAGAGACCAATCACCCCGAGGCAGAGACCAATCACCCCGAGGCAGAGACCAATCACCCCGAGGCAGAGACCAATCACCCCGAGGCAGAGACCAATCACCACCCCGAGGCAGAGACCAATCACCACCCCGAGGCAGAGACCAATCACCACCCCGAGGCAGAGACCAATCACCCAGAGGCAGAGACCAATCACCCCGAGGCAGAGACCAATCACCTCGAGGCAGAGACCAATCACCCCGAGGCAGAGACCAATCACCCCGAGGTAGAGACCAATCACCCCGAGGTAGAGACCAATCACCCCGAGGCAGAGACCAATCACCCCGAGGCAGAGACCAATCACCCCGAGGCAGAGACCAATCACCACCCCGAGGCAGAGACCAATCACCCCGAGGCAGAGACCAATCACCACCCCGAGGCAGAGACCAATCACCACCCCGAGGCAGAGACCAATCACCCAGAGGCAGAGACCAATCACCAGGATAGTCAGAATGGTGGTGATGGTATTATGAGAGTCGCTGACCAGCAAATGTACAGTGGGAACGTAAGAAAGGTGAGTTTCCAAGGGATCCTGGGAGACACGCATAGCGGAGCGTCACAAATCATTTAGCATCCAGGGCCGGCCGAGCAGGGTTTTAATCAGCTTCCTTAGATTAAAAAAAAAACTCACCCAGTGCCCCTCTGTTCGCATTGAGAGCCTGATTATGCAGTGTGCCCCTTGCCTGTGCTTTAGTAATACATTGGGCTGAAACTGATGGATGAGCCTCTTTTAGGGTAATATGACATACTTTGGCGCAGTGTGCCGTTACCATTCATAAATAAGGCCAAGCAGTATTGCTAGCAATTAGAGATGAGTGAACCGGTTCGCTCAGAACTTCAGGGAAAAATCTAAATAACAAGAGCGGTGTGAAACCCCCCAGATTGCCCAGTACAACTCACCTTTTCCCAGTCCAGCAGCACACGTGCAGGCTCTCATGCAATCCGAGCCATATGCCATGACTAGGTCATTCGGCAAACGGCTCTCATAGGTTTCAATATGAAGCGATTGTGGCGGCATCCCCAACGGGTTTTTAAGGGTTGTGGTAAGGTGGTGCAAGGGGCCGTCATTAACGGCAGGTATGTAGCACCAATGTACCTGGCATTGGTGCAGTAAAGTCGTGTAGTCTGATTTCCAGCATCAGCTGCTGGTGGCAGTTTGTTGCTGTTGCTTTAGAATAGCCGAAAGGCTAACCTGGGACGGCTTTACTGGGATGGAGTACAGCAGGGTGGGTCCGGGTCCGGGTTTTGCGGGCTGTTTAAATAGCCTGGGGAATCAGCTGTGGCCTGTCCTTTGTCTAGAGCTCACATGGGAGTGAGACTCTGTGAGCCTGGCTGAAATCCCCTGTGGAGGCTGTTTCATGCGGACCTGAGGCCTATTTTGACTGTAAACAGGGCTTTTGCTCAAGGACTAAAAGCTGTTTGCCTGATTGAATCATTTATGCTGCGGTTTCCTGAAAAGGTGATGTAACCTGTATGGACATATGCTTTTGTGGATGTTTATGTGAAATAAACACAGACTTTACTTCAAACTGTTTGCCTCCGCCTCTATACTGCTGACACCCGGTCGCCTACCAGAGCTAATCTCCACAGGGTTAAACTCCTAAAAATAAAGAAAAATGATGCAGGGTCCCCCTATGCAAGCAAAATCAGCCCAGGCACCAGCTATGGGGGCTGGTAGACCACAGTACAGTGGCCAAGCAGATGGACCACAGCCCTGAAGGCCACCGGCCCACATAGCCCGTATGGGCAGCGGACTCTCCTGCACCCTCCGCGCTTTGGGGGATGCAGGTAATGGGGGTTATGGCAAATCGCCCACTTGTTGGGGAGGTGACTTGCCAGTCCCTCTTGCCTTGTGAACTGTTATAGGGATCTCAAGAACCTCTTACAAGTTCACAAAGGGTTAAATGTATAAAAAAACGCATACAAAAAAAGAAAAGTATTTTATATTTTGTCCCCCTACTTACCTCGCCTATTGCTGTAGTTCTGTGCCATCCGCTGCTGCTTCTGACAGCCAGAGGGATTGGTGAAAGCAGGGGATGTCCTGTGCCCAGAGTCTGGCTCCCGAAGTGTGGTGGAGGCCCCTGGGCACAAAATCTGATGGAGGCCCCAGATACAGTATTTTTCCCTTTAAATTTATAGCTCAGCAAAGTAATTGATTGGTGGTTGTCTGCACACCAGAACGTCAAAGACTTCAGGGCCACTTGAGTCTCTCTCCCAAACCCCCCCGGATCCCCAAGGCATGTGTGGCTGGCGGCAGCATCTCTTTTGTGGGCTATATGCGGCTATGTTCAGCTGGGCTTCCATTCAGCTTCCCCAGAAACACATTAATTATTATTAATTATTAATTAATATGTGCTGCCTGAGAAGCTGATTGGAGGAGAGTTGTGCCTGCACCATGGGAACTCTGGCAAGGTATGTATTACTAGTGATTGGCTGGATTTCACACAGTTTGATACTGTGGGATCAGTATCAAACCTACTTTGGTCTACTTTAAAGCGAAACGTACTCCAGGAATTTGACGCCCAGGTTTTGTTCCATGCTAGAATCCGGATGCTCCACAGCATGAAACCCCCCAGTTCCTTTCCACACTCTAACGGCACATGTGTGGGCTCTCGTTCAATGAGGGTCATCTGCCGTGACTACGTCATTCAGCTGGCTCCCATAGACTTGAATAAGTCTCAATGGCTGGGACAGGAGCAAGTTCATGACGCCGGGTATGCGGCTGTGTGCAGACTCCACACCTTCGCCAGAAAGTTTCACTCACCTTGTCCTGGTGCCCTTGCTGTGTCTCTCCGCCACAGAAGCATCCCGGCTCACCTCTAGCTCAGTGGGCAGCGTGGGCATGCGAAGGCTAGGAGGTGAGTGGGGGATGACATAGTCACGGCGGACAACTCTCATGCATGTGTTGTTGGAGCATGGAAAGGTGAGTTGTAGTGGGAGAACTGATGGGTTTTAAACTCAGGAAAAAAAGCCATCTTTAAGATTCCAGACTGGCCACTGGTGGGTTTTGTTACCCTTAAAATGGACTAAAACCCAGGATTTTGACTATCTTGGGTTTTGGTCCCTCTCCCAGGAAATCCTAATCCTGTGTGCTATATGACACCCCCCAGGTTGCCCAAACTAACTCACCGGGGGCCTATGGCTGTGGGATTTGGTCCACTTTAAGGTAGGTTAGGTAGCCTAGTGGATGGGTGTAGATACTGAGTGGGCAGGTAGGTCGGCTGCTGAGTGGGTGGGTAGGTCAGTATGGGTGAGTGGGAAGGCAGGTAGGTCAGGAATCACCACACACAAGGCACAAGGCTGAATAAAGACTTCAGTCCATCCAGTTCAGCCTGTTTATCTCCTTCCAGTGGTCCAGTAGCCATAGCTGGAAATGTGTTTACATGCCAATTTAAAGCGGACCTTCACTCTGAATAAGAGTCTATCTTATATGTTTCCCACACCCTGTACATACAGATTGTCCACATTAAAAATCATCCTACCTGCATCTACTGCATGTTATGAGCCTTTAAACATCCAAGATGGTGGCTTATGGAAGCCGCCATCTTATCGGGCAGCCTGCAAACAGGAAGTGCCTCCTGACTGTGCTGCTCTGCATTATGGGATTGCTGACCTTTACCTGACCCCAGCTCTGCTCTGTCTGAGCAAAGCACAGCTATAACCCGCCCCCCCTCTACCTTATCCCACTCTCCTCTCCTCAGTAAGTGTGATGCTTCTGATTCAAGATGGCGGCGGCCGTATCCTAAATTCCTAAAAATAAAAAGAGAAATAAGAGTTGCAGCCCAGTGGGGGAAAGAATAATAAGTTAGTGACTAAAAACTTAAAATATATTAATTTAACTTTTACTTAGCTCAGCCTGGGCTCCCTCCAGCTCCTCCACTTGGTCCACCTGCCGTGATTCTCAGCTTCTTCTCTGCCTGTCATACTCTTCCTCCTCATCGCACACACTTCCTTTTCCTCCGCTTCGCACTGCACCCTCAGAAGCGGAAGCAGAAGTGTTAGCTGTGCTCCGGGGGGGGAAGCTAACAAGGCTGAATTTTTTTGTTCCCCCGGGGTCCTTGGCTGCATCTGTGAGTGACAGCGCCGCGCACCTGAGTTTTTAATGCCCGCAGGCTAAAAATCCTGCCTGCAGGCATTAAGAACACAGGTGCGTGTCACCGCTGCTCACAGATGACCCAGAGGTTGGTGGAGGCCCCCCTCTTGCAGGTAAAGTGGTGGAGACCCCAGGGTGCTCGCCCGTCGAGCCCCGCCCATAATCCAGCACTGATTGGCAGAGTGAGGTGATGTCAGCTCACTCACCAGTATGAAAGGCCCTCCCCTGCGGCAGGTAGCCCAGCGCGGGACAGGAGATGTGGGCTTCTATTCCACTGAAGACATTTGCCAGTGCCAGGGGATGAGGACTTGGCCTGCCGCTGGAATGGGGACGGAGTATCTTATTTTTTGATTTGTAAGCAAGTTCGTAAAGGTTAGATTCGGACAAACCCAAATTTCTTGGGTAAATTCTGCGAAACACCCGAATTAAACTTTTAAAAAGTCTGTTTATCGCAACAAGCAATGCTCAGCACATCGGGATTCTCCGGACGAGCCAGAGCGCTAGCTTAGCGCATTGAAGAATTAGGCCTCTGTACTTCAGGGATGCATTAAAAAAATTATGCATTGTAGACTTTTTCCTATCAAATCCTCAGGATTTTGCATTTTGTATTCATGATGATATCCACACAAATGCTTTAATCTTCTGAGGATAAAATGTAAAATGCTAAGCTAATATGCTAATGCTTTATTAATACATTTCAGCATTTTATATAAGACTTATAATAAGTGATGAGCTCCAGCCCAGGGTCAGTGTAAACTGCATTGTTGCTCTTGCCCATTCAGTTTAGCTCAGCCTGGGAAGATCCAGGTAAAATGAATAAATGCTTTTTACTTTTTATTTTAAAATGTAGGGTTTCCCTCCTGAGCTAACAGCCCAACATACATCTACCAGCCCAACATACATCTACCAGCCCGGCATACATCTACCAGCCCGGCATACATCTACCAGCCCGACATACATCTACCAGCCCGACATACATCTACCAGCCTGACATACATCTACCAGCCCGACATACATCTACCAGCCCGACATACATCTACCAGCCCGACATACATCTACCAGCCCGACATACATCTACCAGCCCGACATACATCTACCAGCCCGACATACATCTACCAGCCCGACATACATCTACCAGCCCGACATACATCTACCAGCCCAACATACATCTACCAGCCCGGCATACATCTACCAGCCCGGCATACATCTACCAGCCCGACATACATCTACCAGCCCGACATACATCTACCAGCCCGACATACATCTACCAGCCCGACATACATCTACCAGCCCGACATACATCTACCAGCCCGACATACATCTACCAGCCCGACATACATCTACCAGCCCGACATACATCTACCAGCCCGACATACATCTACCAGCCTGACATACATCTACCAGCCCGGCATACATCTACCAGCCCGACATACATCTACCAGCCTGACATACATCTACCAGCCTGACATACATCTACCAGCCCGACATACATCTACCAGCCCGGCATACATCTACCAGCCTGACATACATCTACCAGCCCGACATACATCTACCAGCCCGGCATACATCTACCAGCCCAACATACATCTACCAGCCCGACATACATCTACCAGCCCGGCATACATCTACCAGCCCGGCATACCTCTACCAGCCTGACATACATCTACCAGCCTGACATACATCTACCAGCCCGGCATACCTCTACCAGCATGACATACATCTACCAGCCCGACATACCTCTACCAGCCCGACATACATCTACCAGCCCGACATACATCTACCAGCCTGACATACATCTACCAGCCCGACATACATCTACCAGCCCGGCATACCTCTACCAGCATGACATACATCTACCAGCCTGACATACATCTACCAGCCCGACATACATCTACCAGCCTGACATACATCTACCAGCCCGACATACATCTACCAGCCCGGCATACATCCACCAGCCTGACATACATCTACCAGCCTGACATACATCTACCAGCCCGACATACATCTACCAGCCTGACATACATCTACCAGCCTGACATACATCTACCAGCCTGACATACATCTACCAGCCCGACATACATCTACCAGCCCGACATACATCTACCAGCCCGGCATACATCTACCAGCCCGACATACATCTACCAGCCTGACATACATCTACCAGCCCGACATACATCTACCAGCCCGACATACATCTACCAGCCTGACATACATCTACCAGCCCGACATACATCTACCAGCCCGGCATACCTCTACCAGCATGACATACATCTACCAGCCCGGCATACATCCACCAGCCTGACATACATCTACCAGCCTGACATACATCTACCAGCCCGGCACCTATGGCCCCTATGGTTTCCAGCACAGCTTTGGCAACCAACAGTAGTTGAGCACACAGGAATTTTATCCGGGGGGTGGGGACATATGGGGTGTGGCTTCAGCTTTTCCCAGCTATCAAAGTGGAGAACATCAGGATGCAACCGCTGCTGAAACATTGATGGGCATTATTTCCTGGGTGCTCCTGATGCTGCTGAACTCTTTGTGCCCGGGCGCCCCATCACAATGCCTCCTGAATCATCATAGCCCACTCCTTCTCCAGGTGGGTTCCTTTTCCTCTTTAACCTACATCGCCACTATAAACCAGCGCGCAGCTTAAACAAGGGCGACTGGTGCTGAGAACCATATAGCGCTAGCGATAAATTAGACGCATGCTGGCGGCCACATCAGCGCTGCCTGCTTCTTGTTTGTTAAATCGCACACCGAGAGCTGCTGAGGCTGCTGTTGGCGCCAAGTGGTATTAACAGGCGCTGACGCTTGATAAATCAGGCTCCCCATTTCAGGGCATTATCTGTGCATTCCACTTAAAACAGTTCAACCGCCACTCTGCGCTGTGCACTATTTTATGGTCATGTGTAATATGTTTTTTTTAAAGTTCTAAAATGAAAATAAAAAGGACATTGGTAGGCATGTAAAACATAGCATGCTTATCCCCTTACCTGGGGGCCAGCTCCCGCGACGCCATCTTGCTGCACCCAGGAGGTGTTGGTATCCCCTGGGTGCAGCCTCCAGGTTCTGCGCCAGCGCGCTCGCCACGTTGATGAATCTCTGGGAGGCAGCAGCTGCCGACTGAGTGACGCCCGTCACTCAAATGTCCGCTGGGACTTTTACTCCATTTTAAAGGAAAAGTCTGCTTTCAATAGCATTTTTGAAAGTGTATTTTTTTGTGCCAAAAGGATATCCCCAAGGTGCTGAGTCAATCTTTTTTTTTTTTCCTATGTTGGGGAGTGTATATTTTATGGAAGCAGTTTTCACTACCTGCAATCTGTTGCTTTTAGCAACCGTACACCAAGTCTGTACACCAAGAAGAGAGAAGGGAGCTCTGTACATACAGAACCCTGTTGCTATGGCCACTGCTGAGGTGATGGAGCTTACTCACACTTACACAGGTCCAGCAGCAGTGTTCTGAGCTGTAGCGGTGAGTATGGCCCTTTTACCTCACCGCGATGCACCACAGGCAAATGCAATAAGTGCGCAATACCTAAGGTGCCCATAAACTTCCCTCGGCTGCGCTGTGGGCAAAACAAAGCGCAAAGTTGTGAAAAGGCCCATTTACTTTCATGGGCTGTGGTTTCTGCCCATTTGGGACATGGTGGAGCAGGGCCGGCTCCAGGTTTATGGGAGCCCTTGGGGGAAAAAAAGAGAAATCAGAAAACAGAGTGATGGAATTGGAAAAAAAGAAGAGATAGAAGGAAAGGAAGGAAAAACAGACAGAAAAAAAAGAAACCAAAGGAATGAGAGAAACAAATAATAGAAGGAAAGAAGAAAAAATTGAATGGCAGAAAGAAGTGATGAAAGAAATTAAGAATAAATGGATAAATAGAAAGAAAAAACTAGAAGGAACTAAACAAAAAGAAAAAAAAATAAATGGCAAAAAGAGCAGATAAAAGAAACAAAGAATAGATGGAAAGAAGGAGAAAAATAAAGAATAGAAGGACGGACAGAAATGATAGAAGAAAATAAGGAAAAAGGGAAAGGAAAGGCAGAAAGAATGGAAAAGAAAGAAACAGAATAGATGGAAAGCAGGAAAGAAAGAAAATAACTGAAGAAACAAAGAATAGAATAGATGACAGAAAGAAAAAAAGGAAGAAAAGCTCTTCCAATGGCCTCTGGCTGACAGTCCTTAGTCCTGGTTACTGCACGGTCCTGTTTTCTCCATAATGGCTGTCCAGGGTAGAGGAAATGAGGTGGGCCCTTCCAAGGTGCAGGGGCCCCGGCACCTGCCCAGGTACACCGAGTGCTGACGCCTGCCTTGCGGTGGAGTATTTGTACTCCACTGTGACACAAACAGAAGGATGTGAAGGGGCCTATGGGTCACTGAAGTAAAGACATTTGGTAACGTGTATCTAAGAAGGGTTCTTCTTTGAAGCTTGTATATTTGTGATGTCACAGTTGTTCTCTGGTTTGGGTCATTGTTCATGGTATCAGTGAGAAAGCTTGAGAATCAGCCCCCTCCTTAGTGGCATTTTCTCAAAATAATCTGCTTAATGAGGTGATTAATAGGTTATCTATTGCTAAACAAATGATGTCTTTCCTTCCTGGTCATTTGGAGATGTGAGGAAATTGTGTCGTTATTTGACATTCATAGAATTGATTCTGATCCTGTTTACATAGGCTAATGAAAACATCTCCTCAGCATTTATTTACCTTGAGGTGTGGAAGTGAAGGTTAGGCCTCGGCCCTACAAGCCCATGCTCCAGCTCACGCCAGGGTATATTGAATAGGATACAACTTACCTCAATAAACTCTCATATCTGCCCCTGGAACTGATTTGGATATCCGACACTGTTGTTTTAATACAAATGAGATTAGCAGGAGAGCAGGGCAGAGATGGGGGTGCAGCATGGAGCAGGGCAGAGATGGGGGTGCAGCATGGAGCAGGGCAGAGATGTTGGTGCAACATGGAGCAGGGCAGAAATGGGGGTGCAGCATGGAGCAGGGCAGAGATGGTGCAACATGGAGCTGGGCAGAGATGGAGGTGCAGCATGGAGCAGGGAAGAGATGGGGGGGCAGCATGGAGCAGGGCAGAGATGGGGGTGCAGCAGGGCAGAGATGGGGGTGCCGCATGGAGCAGGGCAGAGATGGAGGTGCAGCATGGAGCAGGGAAGAGATGGGGGGGCAGCATGGAGCAGGGCAGAGATGGGGGTGCAGCAGGGCAGAGATGGGGGTGCAGCATGGAGCAGGGCAGAGATAGGGGTGCAGCATTGAGCAGGGCAGAGATGGGGTGCTGTATAGGGCGGAGCAGAGATGGGGGTGCAGCATGGAGCAGGGCAGAGATGGGGGTGCAGCATTGAGCAAGGAGGAGATGGGGGTGCAGCATGGAGCAGGGCAGAGAAGGGGGTGCAGCATGGAGCAAGGAGGAGATGGGGGTGCAGCATGGAGCAGGGCAGAGAAGGGGGTGCAGCATGGAGCAGGGCAGAGATGGGGGTGCAGCATGGAGCAGGACAGAGATGGGGGTGCAGCATGGAGCAAGGAGGAGATGGGGGTGCAGCATGGAGCAGGGCAGAGAAGGGGGTGCAGCATGGAGCAGGGCAGAGATGGGGGTGCAGCATGGAGCAGGACAGAGATGGGGGTGCAGCATGGAGCAGGGCAGAGTTGGGGGTGCAGCATGGAGCAGGGCAGAGATGGGGGTGCAGCATGGAGCAGGGCAGAGAGGTGGTGCATCTTGGAGCAGAGCAGAGATGGGGGTGCAGCATGGAGTAGGGCAGAGATGGGGGGTGCATCTTGGAGCAGAGCAGAGATGGGGGTACAGCATGGAGCAGGGCAGAGATGGGGGTGCAGCATGGAGCAAGGAGGAGATGGGGGTGCAGCATGGAGCAGGGCAGAGAAGGGGGTGCAGCATGGAGCAGGGCAGAGATGGGGGTGCAGCATGGAGCAGGGCAGAGATGGGGGTGCAGCATGGAGCAGGGCAGAGTTGGGGGTGCAGCATGGAGCAGGGCAGAGATGGGGGTGCAGCATGGAGCAGGGCAGAGAGGTGGTGCATCTTGGAGCAGAGCAGAGATAGGGGTGCAGCATGGAGTAGGGCAGAGATGGGGGGTGCATCTTGGAGCAGAGCAGAGATGGGGGTACAGCATGGAGCAGGGCAGAGATGGGGGTGCAGCATGGAGCAAGGAGGAGATGGGGGTGCAGCATGGAGCAGGGCAGAGAGGTGGTGCATCTTGGAGCAGAGCAGAGATGGGGGTGCCGCATGGAGCAGGACAGAGATGGGGGTGCAGCATGGAGCAGGGCAGAGATGGTGCAGCATGGAGCAGGGCAGAGATGGTGCAGCATGGAGCAGGGCAGAGATGGAGGTGCAGAATGGAGCAGGGCAGAGATGGTGCAGCATGGAGCAGGGCAGAGATGGGGTGCAGCATGGAGTAGGGCAGAGATGGGGGTGCAGCATGGAGCAGGGCAGAGATGGGGGTGCAGCATGGAGTAGGGCAGAGATGGGGGGTGCCGCATGGAGCAGGGAAGAGATGGGGGTGCAGCATGGAGCAGGGCAGAGATGGGGGTGCAGCATGGAGCAAGGAGGAGATGGGGGTGCAGCATGGAGCAGGGCAGAGATGGGGGTGCCGCATGGAGCAGGGCAGAGATGGGGGTGCAGCATGGAGCAGGGCAGAGATGGGGGTGCAGCATAGAGCAGGGCAGAGATGGGGGTGCAGCATGGAGCAGGGCAGAGATGGGGTGCAGCATGGAGTAGGGCAGAGATGGGGGGTGCAGCATGGAGCAGGGCAGAGATGGGGGTGCAGCATGGAGTAGGGCAGAGATGGGGGGTGCAGCATGGAGCAGGGAAGAGATGGGGGTGCAGCATGGAGCAGGGCAGAGATGGGGGTGCAGCATGGAGCAGGGCAGAGATGGAGGTGCAGCATGGAGCAGGGCAGAGATGTGGGTGCAGCATGGAGCAGGGCAGAGATGGGGGTGCAGCATGGAGTAGGGCAGAGATGGGGGGTGCAGCATGGAGCAGGGCAGAGGTGTTGGTGCAGCATGGAGCAGGGCAGAGATGGGGGTGCAGCATGGAGCAGGGCAGAGATGGGGGTGCAGCATGGAGCAGGGCAGAGATGGGGGTGCCGCATGGAGCAGGGCAGAGATGGGGGTGCAGCATGGAGCAGGGCAGAGATGGGGGTGCCGCATGGAGCAGGGCAGAGATGGGGGTGCAGCATGGAGCAGGGCAGAGATGGGGGTGCAGCATGGAGCAGGGCAGAGATGGGGGTGCAGCATGGAGCAGGGCAGAGATGGGGGTGCCGCATGGAGCAGGGCAGAGATGGGGGTGCAGCATGGAGCAGGGCAGAGATGGGGGTGCAGCATGGAGCAGGGCAGAGATGGGGGTGCAGCATTGAGCAGGGCAGAGATAGAGGTGCAGCATGGAGCAGGGCAGAGATGGGGGTGCAGCATGGAGCAGGGCAGAGATGGGGGTGCTGCATGGAGCAGGGCAGAGATGGGGGTGCCGCATGGAGCAGGGCAGAGATGGGGGTACAGCATGGAGCAGGGCAGAGATGGGGGTACAGCATGGAGCAGGGCAGAGATGGGGGTGCCGCATGGAGCAGGGCAGAGATGGGGGTACAGCATGGAGCAGGGCAGAGATGGGGGTGCAGCATGGAGCAGAGCAGAGATGGGGGTGCAGCATGGAGCAGGGCAGAGATGGGGGTGCCGCATGGAGCAGGGCAGAGATGGGGGTGCCGCATGGAGCAGGGCAGAGATGGGGGTGCCGCATGGAGCAGGGCAGAGATGGGGGTGCAGCATGGAGCAGGGCAGAGATGGGGGTGCAGCATGGAGCAGGGCAGAGATGGGGGTGCCGCATGGAGCAGGGCAGAGATGGGGGTGCCGCATGGAGCAGGGCAGAGATGGGGGTACAGCATGGAGCAGGGCAGAGATGGGGGTGCAGCATGGAGCAGAGCAGAGATGGGGGTGCAGCATGGAGCAGGGCAGAGATGGGGGTGCCGCATGGAGCAGGGCAGAGATGGGGGTGCAGCATGGAGCAGGGCAGAGATGGGGGTGCAGCATGGAGCAGGGCAGAGATGGGGGTGCAGCATGGAGCAGGGCAGAGATGGGGGTGCAGCATGGAGCAGGGCAGAGATGGGGGTGCAGCATGGAGCAGGGCAGAGATGGGGGTGCAGCATGGAGCAGGGCCGAGATGGGGGTGCCGCATGGAGCAGGGCAGAGATGGGGGTGCAGCATGGAGCAGGGCAGAGATGGGGGTGCAGCATGGAGCAGGGCAGAGATGGGGGTGCAGCATGGAGCAGGGCAGAGATGGGGGTGCAGCATGGAGCAGGGCAGAGTTGGGGGTGCAGCATGGAGCAGGGCAGAGATAGAGGTGCAGCATGGAGCAGGGCAGAGATGGGGTGCAGCATGGAGCAGGGCAGAGATGGGGGTGCCGCATGGAGCAGGGAAGAGATGCAGGTGCCGCATGGAGCAGGGCAGAGATGGGGGTGCAGCATGGAGCAGGGCAGAGATGGGGGTGCAGCATGGAGCAGGGCAGAGATGGGGGTGCAGCATGGAGCAGGGCAGAGATGGGGGTGCAGCATGGAGCAGGACAGAGATGGGGGTGCCGCATGGAGCAGGAAAGAGATGTTGGTGCCGCATGGAGCAGGGCAGAGATGGGGGTGCCGCATGGAGCAGGGAAGAGATGCAGGTGCAGCATGGAGCAGGGAAGAGATGCAGGTGCCGCATGGAGCAGGGCAGAGATGCAGGTGCCGCATGGAGCAGGGCAGAGATGGGGGTGCAGCATGGAGCAGGGCAGAGATGGGGTGCAGCATGGAGCAGGGCAGAGATGGGGGTGCAGCAGGAAGCAGGGAAAAGATGCGAGTGCCGCATGGAGCAGGGCAGAGATGGGGGTGCCGCATGGAGCAGGGCAGAGATGGGGTGCAGCATGGAGCAGGGCAGAGATGGGGTGCAGCATGGAGCAGGGCAGAGATGGGGGTGCAGCATGGAGCAGGGCAGAGATGGGGTGCAGCATGGAGCAGGGCAGAGATGGGGGTGCAGCATGGAGCAGGGCAGAGATGGGGGTGCAGCATGGAGCAGGGCAGAGATGAGGGTGCAGCATGGAGCAGGGCAGAGATGGGGGTGCAGCATGGAGCAGGGCAGAGATGGGGTGCAGCATGGAGCAGGGCAGAGATGGGGGTGCAGCATGGAGCAGGGCAGAGATGAGGGTGCAGCATGGAGCAGGGCAGAGATGGGGTGCAGCATGGAGCAGGGCAGAGATGGGGGTGCAGCATGGAGCAGGGCAGAGATGGGAGTGCAGCATGGAGCAGGGCAGAGATGGGGGTGCCGCATGGAGCAGGGCAGAGATGGGGGTGCAGCATGGAGCAGGGCAGAGATGGGGGTGCAGCATGGAGCAGGGCAGAGATGGGGGTGCCGCATGGAGCAGGGCAGAGATGGGGGTGCAGCAGGAAGCAGGGGAGAGACATTGGTGCAATTAGGAGCAGTGAAGAGATGGGGTTGCAGTGTGGGAGGCTGCAGTGAACAGGGAGAAACTAACTACCAGCACCTGGAGCCCCCGCCAATGAAATCATAGAAAGGTAATGTGCACTTAGTGGGCGTCATGTTCCTGCTGGGGGAGGCTGTGATATTCTTCCTCCTATTTTGTTTCTCATTATCCTCCTCTAAACCCTAGGGGCGACTTATAGTCAGGTATGTAATTGTGCGAAAATGTACTTGGCTACAATAAATCTGGATTCATAAAACTCCACGCATTGCGTTTCATCTCTATAGACTTCATCATGGGCACACAACCTCAGAATGTCTTTTGAGCTTACCTAAAGACTGGCAATACCTATTCTTAGTTTTGGTTAGATACTTTAACATGTTTGACAGGTCTTAGCCTAGACTAATACCTTTCCCTTTTACAGCTTTGTTTGTGCTATTTGATTTTGCTTTGTTCTGCCTAAGTGGAGACAAGGAGCACCTCCAGCTATCCATCATTATCGCATTGTAGGGACTGTCAAAATCTGAAACGCCCCAAACACACATCAGTGGGAATTATGACGGGTCCAACCAGGAGAATAATGTGACGCAGACAGACAGACATTCCTCTGCTTGCCATTCATGCCAGACCCTGGACATGGAGACAGGGCCCAATTGACTTCAGTCACAGCTGTGTCCATAAACAGGGATGCTCGGGTTACTGGTTGCTCTTGTTTATATCTGTTCTCAAAGGAGGTCTTAGGGAATAGGCACTTGCTGGTGCCAGCTTATCTTTCGGGAACAGGAGATTTAAATAAGCGTTATAACCTTTACGACCTCAAGCAACATTAAAAAATAAAAATAAATAAGCCAATCATTACCTTGTAGCCCCTGAAGCAGTTCGATTGGTGTCCAGCTGTTTGATCCCATTTCTTGTATCTGGTCACATGATGAGCACACATGCACCAGTTCCTAGGTTGGCGCTCAGCCCTCTGCCAATGTCACAGTGAATGACAGGCATTGCCTTGATGCAGCTCTTCTGAACGAGATAGCAGAGGCCTGTGAACCTGTCAAAAGACCTAACCGAAGTTTTTAGCTACAGGAACCAGGGGCGTGCAGGGAGAAGGTAAGGGCCCTCCATAATTTTGCTTCTCTATTATTTATCATTATTATTTGTGCTCACTTGAAATAATGTAATGGGAAAAGAAGAATAAGCGCTGCTGATTGGCTGAGCAGCTTACAGGAGATCCAGGGTGGGGCATCCCAAAATGGCAAAAAAATCTTGGGTTTTGTTCCTCCTTAAAGTAAAATGGGCAGAAATATGAGCAATGGCCCATTTTAAAGATTGACTTGCAAGCGAAAAATCAGATAAGAATAGATCCAAGGCCCGCAGCAATTGAGTGATGAACAATAATTTGTTCCTTGGCTGAGCATTGTATTGTTTAGGCTGACCTAAAAGAGCTTGGCTTACAAAACTTACGCCAGCATCTGCCAGTATCCGTTAGTTCAAAACTAACGCACCTAAATCACTAACTACATTTTTATACCCCACGGATGTATCTCTGTGCTGCTGTCCTGATCAGGGTACAAGGAATGACCTGTGCTTATAACTGATAAACTGAACATTTTAACTCACCTGTAGCACATTCTACTTTTTGGTAACTGTTATAGTTTCAACAAAAAAAACCCAAAGGGGAAATTCATATCCAATCAGCCCACCATAAATAAATAAACAGATACCCCGATGCACAAAAAAAGGAGCCGCCGCTAAGCTCATTCACCAACATTTAAAGCCAAAGGAGAGTCTTCAGCACAGGAGCTCTGGAATAGCAATGTTAAAATATACTATTTTACTAAGCATGCATTAAAATTTTAACTCATGCGGGGACCGACCATCCAATTCCCAAACCAGACGGGCAACGCGTTTCGGGGGAGCACGCTTTATCAAGCAGCCTATTCCAAAGCTCCTGCGCTGAAGACTCTCCTTAGCCTTTAACTGTTATAGTTTGTTAATGACAGAAAGTGGTGTAAACCAGCGGGATATGCCAGTCTCTGCCCACAGCATTGGAGACAACAGTGACCAAGTCCTCTGAAAATAATGTAGCTGAACAAGCTGGCCCCAATTGACGTGTGGAAACAGAAATTGACCACAAGTAGGATGCAGAGCACACAGCACCAACGATCGTTCTGATGAACATTTAGCTGATTAATATTCTGCATCTGAAGGCAAGTCGTCCACTCAAATATACGAGCTGTGCACTTATTCGCTTGCTCAACAAGCGGCCGATTGTGAGGCCCACACAAAATGGCAGGAGGAGAGACAAAACGGCGTGAAATGAGTCAGTCGATGGTTGAATAGGCCCAATTGTACCTTGTTTTTATGAACTAACATGACTTACTAATGTCATGTTAACTTCTTTTCAGGTAATGCCTGGGTGTGATAAGTGAACCTATACCCAGAAAGGAAGTTTATGTCATCACCTACTATCCCCTGCCCAGTGCCCCAAAACCTCCCATGTTTCTTTTTTTTTTTACTAAAGCCTTTGCCCAATATTAAAAAAAAAAATAACAGGAAGCAATATGAAGTTGAATGGCAGCCGTATGCTAATTCAATCAGCTACAAGCTAAACTGTTGCATAATGGCAGTTAGGTTGAAGTGCTTTCAGATTTTTTGCAGTTATTATGAGCTATGTAACTGAATGTATCATCGCTGGAAAGCACCAGGGGGGTGGGGCTGCTCGGTCAGGGAGCAATATGGCAGACTGCATCTGGTTCATGTTGTCATGAATATTGGGCAAAAGCTTTAGTAAAAAAAGAAACATAGGCTGTTTTGGGGCACTGGGCTGGGGATAGAAGGTTACGACATAAACTTCCTTATAACCCACGCCACATCGGCCCTGAAATCTATAAGATTCCAGGACCGCTGGATTTTCCCCCCCCCCCCCCCGGGGTTTCCAAAATCGGGATGCCCCGCTGTATGAAGCCCCCCAGGTCTCCCGGAAACTCACCTTTCCCGGTCCAACGGCCCGAGTGGATCCGAGTGCACTGATTGGACGAGCGGACGTGTCCTATGACCGGGAAAAAGTGAGTTTGTTTCGGGCAACCTGGGGGGTTTTACACAGCGGGGCACCCCCAATTGGGATGCCCGGGGACAAGGACCAAAACCCAGGATAGTCAAAATCCTGGGTTTTGGTCCACTTTAAAGCTGATATGATCTGATGGCCTTGGGTCTGCTTGGAAAGGATTTGGCCAGCCCTCTCAGTAGCAGACCAAAAGGTTCATTTACCTCCTTGAGGTTTGCAGTGCGCTTGCATGGAAAGTACCGTTGCAAAATTCTTAAAGGGGGAACAAATGGGGAGCCTGGCACACCTTTGCTCATTGTAGATTTTCCCGGGCACTCTGTCTGTTGCTAGTTGCTATATATATATATATATATATATATATATATATATATATATATTTAATAATGTTGCATTGTACCACTTATATTGACTTGCTTCTTTCTAATCATATGTAACCTGAGGTCTTAATTAATTGGCAACACATCGATTTATAGGCCATTAGTCTCCTTTTCATTCAGATACCTTTTTTTTTATATATATATTCTATACCAGTCCAGCTGTTTCATAGTACCTGTTTGGGCTCTCATTGTTGCTTGTGTACGCTCAGGTCGGGCATAGTGAACAAAGGTCCAATGGCTCATTATCCACTTCCCGCTCTTGCATTTGGCTAGCGTTGCTGCAGTTTAGGCAAGTGGATACACGGTTTTTCCAATACGCAGGCTTTGATCATTGAGTCGGATCATTGGAGTTTTCTTATTTCCATTGTTTGCCTGTTTGTTTTTGACACTAAGATGCTGTAAGCATGGAGTTTGTCGAAGTGTTAGTGGCCGTTTGTTGAAGCTCGTACTTTCTAGGAATCAACATTTTCCTAATATACAGCCATAAAAGAGCAGGAAATGAGACCTTCAAAGCAATTAGTCATTAGTAATTACAGTTTAATGATGTGATTCTATGTACAACATAGCTAGGTAAACAGTCTATCTACATCTTATCATTGCACATTACTGCGTAACACCAGTATCAATGCCTGGCCCAAAACAATGACGCTTCCAGAGTTAACACTTGTAGGTGTGAATTTGCATGTCTCGTGATTAATTGGGACCATAAAAAGAATGGTGTATCAGATGTCATGCTAAAGATCTGGTGAAACAAGTTTACCTTTGGGTGAACTTGAAGCTTACATCTGAGTGAGCTTTTTAAATTGAACACACTAAGAAATTCTGTAAAATAGTGTTCTATTTTTTCCCAAAATATCACCTATCCCTGTGATGGGGCAATTTTACAGATGAGACCCAGCATGGTGTAAGAATATTTTTTTTTATGTTTGAAAAAAAAAAAAGCTAAAGAATTTGCCAAATTGTTCTGTATAGCCCATAGGGTGCTGTACTCAACATGGGCCTGTCAAATATCCAGCATCACTAACAGTGGCCCTAACTCATCTGCAGAAAACAGGATGGCTGTGATAAAGCCATAGCACACAGGGCAGCCTAGGAAGTCCTGGTCCCACACTATTTGAAAAAGATCCAGTGAATCTGACAGGTTAGCAACATTGTATTCAAAAATCATGATGGCCGCTAATCAGGGTTGAACCTAGCTTCTCTGCTGCCTGAGGCAAACTATCGAAAGACGCCCCTCTACTCTCCATCAAAGCAACATAGGGGTGTGGAGTTGAGAAGAGCCGTGGCTGCTGAGCCAATAATAGGTAACTTGAAAAACAGGGGCATACATGGCCCTGGTGGGACCCCAGAGCGGTACCCCCATTAGCAGGCCCAGTTTCTGCGCACACATCTGCTGGAGATGCGGCGTAGGAGGCATGCAGGGCGCTCACGGCAACGAGGGATGTGTGAGTACACACGGCGATAAGTGAGGCATGTGCCTGCACGGGTATGTACACCCCTGTTGAAAAACATGAAAGCAGTGATAAAAACTGTATTTTAAACAAAAAATAAATAAAGAAGCAGTTCCACTGCCGCCCCCTCTGCAGTGCCGCCTGAGGCAGTCGCCTCACATGGCCTATGCAGCTGAACTCAACAAGACTTCACCAAAAGGGACACTGTGCTTTTTCCATGACTTTGCAATTGTTTGTATTGCTGGGTCAGAATATGGGAAGCCATTATAACTTGAGCATTGGAACAGCCTGCCATTTATTCCCTAGGCTCTCCTGTAAACTCACTCCTTCTTCATTCCGATGACGCATACACAGGCTGCTTAGCAAATCAGCAGAGCTCATTCCATTCAGATTTCAGATGGCATCTGAATGGATTGAGCACCACCAGTCTCATCCCCGCCCTTGCCTCAAGCTGTGGACTCGTAGAGGTGGGTGGGTGGATCAGGCGATCTGGGGGGGTTCACACAGGGTATTTCATGTCAGGATGCCCCTAAAGAGCTAAGCCAACCCCTCAAGGGTATACTAGACTAAAGGGGGTCTTTAATAAAGCTATGGCAGGAGATTTAACCAATCATCGTATTATTTTTTACACTTTACCCTCGAGGTTGAATTTTTTTTTATCTCACTTAAGTTGCTACCTTATTTTAATTTAGTTATACATTATTTTATTTTGTTTTATACATTTATACATTCTAGGCAAAATAGTAGTCATTGCGGGAAGCAAACTTTTCTTCCCCCTCCTCACCTATCATATGGTGTTGCTGCTGTCCCATACAAGTATATGCCACACTATAAGGTTGATCCATGGTCGTGAGCCTCTGCATTTGCGCATGTATTTTGGAGCGTCAGATCACGGTCGGTCTTCCTCCTGATGTCGTCAGAATTTGAAGCTCATTGTTTAAGGTGGAAATTTGCGCACAGGCACGTGCCAATGCGAACACTTGCACCTGAAATTCACTGCAAGCGCAAATTTGGTACCGCAAACTGGCATCGGCGACTGATTTATGGGGTGTTTAGAGGGCAGGCAGAAAAGCGTTTGTAAATGTGTCAATTTCATGAATTTATTTCCTCCAGCAAAAAGCTGGAGTAACCTGCCGACTTCACTGACTTGTATGTTTTTAAGCGATAGAAGTGTCAGCAAAAAGTTTATTTAAAACTAAACATTTGGAAAAACAACACCAGAGGTAAACCTGGAATCAGGATATCCTTTTGTGGCTATAGCGCCAGTTCAAGAGCGCTGCCATTTTTTTCTTATCATGCACCGTGTTCTGGATCAGACGCCACAGAGAACGCTATCGGGTTAGCCTGGATTGTTGCACTAGGTATTGGCCGGCCTATGTCAGCGCCTGGTGAGCACCACTTTGGTCCTGCCGCTTTACCGGTGCTCTGCAGCATATTTATGACATTTTTCCTCCATTAAATCATTGGCGCTATATTTTGCCGGAGCTGATGTGCATTCTTTGATTACAGTAACCAGAAATCACTGTTGGGGCCAAGGGGGACAAACCATGTAGGTCCTGTGTTTCAATCAGTGACAAGTCCCAATGCAAGTTCTGTACAAATAAATGTGTATATTATTGATTATAAGCATTAAACCCTTCATTCCAGTTCCGTCCATTGTGCTCTATGGGATCTTGAGCTACATCTGATCTCCATTTTGAAGTGTATTCCCTGTCACGATGGAAGCCACTGGAACCAGTTAAGGGCTTAGCCAGCCAAAAGAAATTCGGGCAGAGCCATTTGTGCTTCAAAACGGCAGAATTTCAGGAGGAAGGAGTCTGAAGAGGAATTTTGCACTCGCCACGAGCGCATGCCATTTGGTGCAGTGCTCACGAAGCCATGAATCAGGCGTCTAGGCACATGCGGAATCGTTTGTGCTCGGTTTGGGTTTTTTGTGCACAGACCATGAATCAACCCTTATGTCTCTACTTTAGCAGCAGGCAGTGCCACCTCCCTATGACTAAGCCTAAGCATAAGGGGCCTGTATTATGGCCTGCACAAGTATTATTACCACTTAATATTTGTATACCATTAGCGTAAAATTAGTATTTAGTTGGTTGGATGATATTTTTATATATTATAGAATTATATTTTTATAATAAATCAGTTCCATACTGGCGGTACTCGAAATCCTTGAGGTAACACAATAAGATTGGAACAATTAGCCGACAAATCTTCCACTTGCATAAAAGTCATATGCTCATTCAGTCGCTCAATGAACAGTCGATTTCTCTGTTTGCAGGAATGGACCATATTAAAAATAAGATCAGCCCCGCATCAAGGAAGTCATGTTCTTTGAGAGGATGGCAGCGTCGATGCAAGGTGACCCCGCCCCCTTCCTGTCCACCTGGGAAGGCTGGATCATAGACTTCCAACCCAAACACTTTGACCGCTCCCTTCTCGCTACTCAGTGATGTATTGTACACATCCCGAACCAGGCGGTGGCTGGACACCCACTCTTAAACCCTCTCTTTCTTCACCCCCCTATCCTTTCCATTTTAGCCCCTTTTCCTCTGCCTTCCATTCTTCCTCCTTAGGTACATGGTTTGTAGCTATATGCACCTCATACCTTGTCTTTGGAGATATTGTTTCTAATTGGTATATAAATCGACACCCTCTTGGGTGTAACTTTAGGCTCCATGAATTCTAATGTACGCTGTATTCCGATGTACTTTTCTTTTATTCTCAATAAAAACATTGTATATAAAAAAAATAAGATCAGGAAGGCATCTGAGACGGCAGCCTGGGTGAGAGGCTCCGTACATCAAGCCTGTTACACAGTGTTTTCGCTAGTGCTTGAACCTTTTTAAATCTGGAATACTGCCTGTATTAGCATGAGCCTTTAGCATTCAGAGAGAACTTAAAGAATTGACATAAAAAGTAAAGGCGTGATTGGTTAGCAGCCAGTAGGGGGAGGAACATTAGGGAGAAGGCATAAATTCTGAATGGAGGCGAGTCCGTCATCCAGCATGATCACCTTGATTGATAGTGGAGCTTAGAAGGAGGGGGGGTTGCCAAATGGGGCACCCCTATCTATGATTAAAGTGGACCAACACCGAGAGGTGATCGGCCCGGAAATCTATAAGATTCCCGGGCCGATCACCTCCCACCCCGCGGGACATCCGAGATCGGGATGTCCCGCGGGGTGAAACCCCCCAAAAAAACCCCAAACACCTTACCTGATCTTCGGCGGCAGCCGCTTGGACGTTCCTGATCCCCGCCTGGACGTTGGCGGGGATTGGACCGTCCAGTCACGTGGGAGCGGGGACAGGTAAGATTTTGGGGCTTTCTGGGGGGTTTCACACAGCGGGGCACCCCCGATCGGGGTGCCCCGCCGAAGTGGACCAAAACCCAGGATAGTCAAAATCCTGGGTGTTGGTCCACTTTAAGGGCCGCTGAAGGACCCGAAACGCGTCAGAGGGCCCCACTTCTTTCTCCTGCCCCAATCCATATTGATTTTACTTGACTTGGAGTATCCTGACTTGATTTGGAGACACTGATGTTTTTAAGAATTTTTTGCAATAAAGAGTCTACTTTTTAAGGAGTGCGGATCCATCAACCTTTGTGCTACTTTGGGTTGCCAAATGGAGCCTGGAAAGGAGTGATCCTCAGGCTGAAAGTAATACCAAACACTGAGGTCAAGACAGTTGTACTACAGATGGGGAAACTGAATTTTAAGATTTAACTCTTGTCTAGACAATGACTTTTAACTACCTTTACCTGTAAGTTCTGTTTACCCCTCCAATTTTTCCCACAGCTGGTCAGAGGCCACATGAGATGGCTCCAGGGGCCACAGGTTGATGATAATAGATTAATATTTTTTGTGCAAAATGTTTTTATTGGAAAGAAAGAAACAGAGCACAGGGCATCATGACATATAACATCACAATCTTAATGCATGTTACTTGAGAAACATAATAAAGCGTGGACAACATATGAAACACGTGGCCCCCAAAGAAGCCCTCCCCCGACACCACACCCTTGGCCTAATATCGTCAATACTAACCGGGATCACCCTGGGGGACCTCAATCGGGCCCCTTAAAACAACTTCTACCCCCTGGTCCGGAAGGTCCGGCCGACTGGGCCCCTCAAAGGTGTCATAGATTAATATTTTGAGATGATTAACTACTGAACAAGAGTTGGGCAGTCAGCAGTTTATTAATTAGTCAAATAATATTTGTACAAGTCTTCAGCATCTGTGGTTCAGAATAAAAATTGTACTCCGTAAACGGCCATGTTAAATGATCAAAATACGTGGATCGCAAGCACCACATACATTAAATCAGCAGCAAGTCCAGGCTATTATTTGGGGGTTTATCCAAATGATTTTAGTACCTTTGGAGAGCCTTTAAGGGACTTGGGAGACAATAGCACAAGGGCAATTTCTAGTCTAAATAGCACTAGGGGCAAGGAAAAAATATCTACCTCCACCCAATAATTGTTACAAAGAATGCCAGCAGACCCCCCAGACCCAATTTATATGTTGAGTACAAGTGGATGCCTTTTAAAGCATAAGTCACTGCACTTTAATGGAGGCGAGGAACTAGGCAGAGTGCGGGTTCAATTCCCAGCCTCGCCTATGGAACGCGACTGAAGTGCAATTGAGCAAAGTACCTAACCCCAATTGCTCCCCAGGTGCTGGTACTAATATACTAGACTCATAATAGCCCCCTGTTGGTGAATCCCTGAACATCGTTGCATACCCCCTGGGGTACTTGTACTGGAGATCCCTGATCTAGACTCTAGGTAACAAGCTTTTGCCAGTCCATCAAAGAGAGTGGGGGCAGAGGATCATGCAGTTTAACGGATGCTTTTACGCATACACCACCTATACTAAAATAATAAAAATAACAACGCCAACCATTTGTTTACCATGTTCATAGTGCCTACAGCAGGAGGCTGCTAAACCCTTTATTTATACAAGGTGTGTCCTAATTATCCAAGTTACCCAAAGCCCTAACAAGCATAATGAATGTATCCTTATTAATCTGATTAAGGCTTATGGGTATGTATACAGTCACAATATGCACAAATGTTGCAAATGCTAAAGCTGCCTGGACAAGTCTCTAACTGGAAGAAACATTTGCTTCTCGAATCCAAAGACTCAAAAGCATTTGCATGCTCTGCTATGGCTGTAACTAGGGCCTTGGCCTTGTGATGTAACACCTAAGCAATTTTCCACTATTAAGCTTATTCCCGACAGGGTCATCATCAAACCAATGTTATGCATATGTAAAAATGTAGGGATGTTGTTATATCCCTGAATTATATGTCACTTAGCCAGCTCCAGGTTTCTGTGGACCCTTGGGCAACAGATTATCAGTGGGTCCTTTGGGGTGTGGTGTGACATTCCAAACATGGTGATAAAGTTGGACGTACTACCAAAGAATAGACTGAAAGAAAAATATTAGAAAGAATGAAAGAGTACAGAAGGAATAGTAGGAAAGACAGAAAGAAAGAGAAATGAAGGATGAAAGTATAAAAGGAATGGCAGAAAAAAAGCAGGAAACTAAGAGGCCGATTTACTAATAGCGCCAGGTAGCGACAGATGAGCGACAGTAGCGTGATTTTCACAGCGCCCGCTAGTATTCGCTGTGCTTGGCCGTTGTTTGGCTGTTGACAGCGACTCAGTCGGTGTGCGGTAATGTTGAATACGGGGTTAGGAGTCGCTGTTTGACAGGGTCCGCGCTGTATGCGAGCGCCTGACAGCAAATGGTCATAGCGAACGGCTCCCAGCATATTCATTAACAAATCACGCTCAAAAAATTCTCGCGCTGTGAAATGCTTGTTTAAACCCCAGAGCGCTGGCGGCGATGGGTTAAAAGTAGTTTTTTAACCCCCAAACATCCATATTTTTTCATTTAAAAATTAAACAAGTTTTTCTAAACATTTTGTAATATGAATACATTAATATCAGACCTGTAATATCAATTCTGCACAATTTTTATTTTTTTTAATTTTTTTACCTTAAAAAAAAAATCTAACATTGCCGAAGTGGTCACAGAATTTTTGACATTTAAAAAAAAACATTAATATCAATTAAATATGAATATTTAAATATTGCTCCATTGAAATGCATTGGAGAGCGCAAGGTAGCGAGAGGTCATACCTGGCGCTGTGATGGGATTAGCAGCGGCGCTGTTCGTTGCAGTCCGCTACATGATGAATCCCGCGCTAGCTGACGCTCTCGCCGGCGCTAGCCTCATTTAGCATGATAAATGCGTGATTGTGTCCGCCGCCTGGCGTTCTGGAGTCGGTAGCCGCCGATAGCTGGCGCTACCTGGCGCTAGTGAGACACTACCTGGCGCTATCCCTTGATAAATAAGGCCCTAAGTAAGAGAGAAAAAAATGACAAAAACATAGAAAGAATTAAAAAAGCAAACAATAAATGGAAAAAATCAAAGAAAGAACAAAAGAATAGCATGAATGACAGAAACAAAAAAAAGAATAAAAGCATAGAATCAGAGCCGTACATACCATAGGTGCATTGCAGGCACATGCCCCCAGGCCCGTGGAACAAGGGTGCCCAGCCCACGCTGCCTCCAGCCCGGCTATGGTATGTACCTGCATACTTACCTAGCCATGCCATCTCCCTGTCCCTGTCTCCAATGGCGTGTTGAAGAAATATGGCGATCGCCCGGTGAGTGTTGGCGGGGGGGTTGATGGCTTGCTGATGATGGGGCCGTGGTGGGGGCCCTGCTATGGGGCCCCATCACAGGCCATGTACGCCCCTGCATAGAATGGATGACAGAAACAAAGTGGGTATATAAGGAATTACAGAAAAAAATCAGGAAAGAGAAAATAGAAATGGGAGAAAAAAAAGAAGACATGGAAAGAAAGAATAATAGGACTAAGAAAAAAGAAGGAAAGGGAGAGAGAAGAAATTGGAGAGAAAAAAAGAGATGGAAGGAAAGAAAGAAAGAAAAAAGGAATGGTAGAAGGAACAGATGAGAGAAACAAAGAATTGATGTAAAGATAGAAATGCTTCCCCAATCATCAATCTGCCCATGGCTGACAGTCCTTATTCCTGGTTACTGCATGGCTTTGCATTCTGCAAAGGGCCTACCCAGGGTAGAGGGTGTGAGGTGGGCCCTCTCTAGGTGCAGGGGCCCTGGCACATGCCCAGGTGCTGACACCTGCCCTGCACCTAGCCATAAATGTTACAGATTGCTGTCTGCATTGGGAAATGCCCCAGAGTAGAAGTTTATCTCATCCCCTTCACCCTTCACCCTACACCCTACGCTGTGGAGAGATTATTACAATTTCCTTGAAATTTCTAGCAGGCTACATTCTGTAGGCTTGAGTTTCTATCTATAGCAACAACTAGGGATGAGCGAACCGGTTCGGACGAACCGGAATTCGCTCTGAATTTCAGGGAAAATTAGATTCGGCACGAACCCGAATTTTTTTTGGTTCGTGCCGATCGAATTTTCAAGAAGTTCGCTCATCTCTAGCTACAACTACAGACCATTTACAAAAGTTTAACACAGTATTCTAGTTATACTTTAGTTATATATAACATTGAGTAGGGCTAAGTAATAAGAAACCTAATGGAGCTATCAATTTTCACAGCAATAAAAGGTAGGGTCAAACTATGGCCCCGGCATGAAGCTTCAACAACTAGCCAAGCTTTTACAAAGAGAAATAGACATAACAGGTAGCCCAGCCAAAGGACAACTTTTAATCAAAGCATTAGATGCTTCAAAACCAGCTAGGAACCCCCTCAACCTCTTAACTCGAAAACACAAGAAAGAAAATAAACAACGTAAAGAAATATAATACATATCCCTAAAACAAGAGAGACGTAAGCATGGAGAATTGCTCGGACTCCTTTCAGGCATGGGTGGTGGACACCCCCGCTATATTGCTCGAAGAATTTTAGTAGGAGTAAAATCTGAAGGGGAAAAAGCAAAAAAGGATCTTAACTAGTTTAAATTTCTTTTGTTACCAGTTTGCCCCTTGTCTGTCCAACTCCACCCTATATTCTAGTCACCTGTCATCACTGTCTCTCTCT
Organism: Gastrophryne carolinensis; assembly: GCA_027917425.1. Taxonomy (NCBI): domain Eukaryota; kingdom Metazoa; phylum Chordata; class Amphibia; order Anura; family Microhylidae; genus Gastrophryne; species Gastrophryne carolinensis. The sequence continues at coordinate 64,983,863 of CM051241.1, read as the reverse complement.
TGTCCTTATACATATTCTTGTCCCAACTTGTTAGTGCCCCAACCCTACGTTTCTAGACCCAGCCTACTCTTATTCTTTCACTTCCTTCATTTGCATCCCTACTTGAATTTATTGCCCCTTAATGTGGTGCCCTGGAATAAAAATGGTTGCCAGGGTGGGATAGTCTTAGTTCAAGTAGGTTCTCTTCTCTTCTTTCAATTCTCACCACTGTTTCTGTACCCCTATCCTCCTTTCCTCTCCTGGACAGAGACCTCCTCTACTTGGCCTGTGGATAGAATGACTGCTTTGCATGGTATGGTCCCAACACTGGAAGTACTTTTGGTCCATTTCCACAACCATTCAATGAGCAAACAAACGAGTGTGATTTGTTGGCTGTTTGTGACCTCCACATCCAATTTCTGGTCAATTTCTATTTCCACATGCCGACGGTAACATAATGAACTAGAAATTTGATGTCAGCCAAAATGATATGATGAACAAATTTTCATTGATTGCTTGATCGCAGCAGACATTATCTTGGATCAGTTATCATCTGATTGTGCTTGTATTAGCGATTTCTTATTCGCAAATCATTCTGTGGACATGGGCCATTTCTTCTGCCATTATGATACTGGGATCCCCTCTACAGCATGCATAGCTGGGGCAAATTCTATATACAATGGCAATATGTTTATTTTTATACACACAATGGCCATATTTGCTAACTAGATCATTCTACCCGACCTGTAATGTCAGCTCTGACACCAGGCAGGAGGACACAGGGGTGTTTTTTTTTCATTATTTTAGTGGCACTTGGCGAGTGGCCTGACTCGTGAAACGCTGACCATATTTGATGAATTACTCCTTTGTTACCTTCTTTTGAAACACAACTCAGTTTAAGGATTTGGATTGTTGGCTCTTTCTTCTGTTTGCTTAGATGATACAGTGTATCCACGAGCCTTTGCAGCCACAAGCTAATTCCTATAAGGGTGCATTGGTGTATAGGCAATTAAATTGACATCTGTGACCCAGATGGTTCTTCCACGTTCCTCAATTTATTTAATTCTCTTCTTCAATACGCATAATCGATTAAAGTTAAATGTAGGATTTTATTTTGAAAAATGACAAATCCGATCAACTCCAAAAATACATAGCTCACCTGTCAGAACCAAGATCTTCGAAACCTTTATTTTTAGCAGTTCGGGCTGTATTCATTGGTGGTATATGGACAATTAAATTGACTCCTGGGACCCAGATGGTTCTTCCATGTTCCTCAACGTATTTAATTCTGTTCCTCAATCCTTATTCTGCCAAGATAAGGTTTGTAGCTCCCTACCCGATGCTCCCTTCTACCACTATTTCCTAGTATGTATGCACCTGTTGTAATAAACCTGAATTTGATTCTAATGTGGACATTTTGCATCTATAGGTGGTTCCGGGGGAGCAACTACACTGAGGCACAGAAGGTCAGGGGGGCCCCATCATTGTCGCTTCCATGGGCGTACATACTATAGCAGCAGGGTCCATGGCATAAGGGGTAACTGATGCAACCTGCCTTGAGGCAACAGCATTGGCCAGAGCAATATGCATAGTTGATGTGCTATCTACAAGGAGCAGCAGGGGAAAGAGCCTGAGGTTTTGCAGGACAGAATCAAGATGCACATGCATTGTTTCCCCCTGGCAGTCTGTGTATTGGGCTCACTTGTCATCATTTCGAAAAAGGAAGAACCATCCCTCTCTGCTGTTTCAGTCTTTAGTTGCTTAAGACATAAAAAAGATTATTTAGGGGGCCTTAAAACATTGTTCACAACAGGACCCGTCACATTTATTTACACCTTACACTTTCTATTTGGTCATCAGAGGTAAAAACGAAGACAAAATAGGTGGTGTCCAATACAAAATACAGGGCTCCGGGTCACCTACACCCCACCCCCATGTCAATATTCAACCCTGGATTTCCTGTTGACAAACTCCCTGTTCAGTTACCAAAGACAGAAGCTGAATCTCCCCAGTGGCACAACCTAGAGGAGCAATACCAACATTACGGTGGCTATAACCCTTCCTCGCTATCTTTCACACATGTAACAAAAAGCTTTGGCTAGAAACCAGTTTTAAGACGCACAAGTATAGACATGAGACGAGCTCTTTAAGCTTTAGGGGAGAACATCGATCTGACAGTTTTTTTTTTTTTCTGACAGCAAGCCAACAGACCTGTTCAAGGGTGGCAAGATCAAGCCTACCTATCATCTTCTGATGTCTGTGGACAGTTAAACAGCGATTTCTGCAGTGATCTCGCCTCGTGGGTGACCCTTTAAGTAAATATATCAGACGCCGTTATGAGTTTAATTTCTCTGAGTAGGCAGTAATAAAGAAGTAACTGCAGGGGTGCTTCTATTCCTATAAAGGTTTTTATATATGGCTGAATATATATAGCTCACCACTGACTTATGCTTAAATATATACTGCTGAATAGAGCCATGATGCAATGCCTTTCTGATCCAGTCCCTGTGTACTCAGGAATTATCATCCTTATTACTTTCATCACATATGGGTCTAGTTAAAGAGAATCTGTCCTCATTATACTTACCTGTCAGAGAGACGCCTCCGCTGGCATAAGTCGCCTTTGTAGTCTGAAACAAGCCCGTGCAGTTTTTGGAGCTCTTTTGCATCTAGTGTTGTCATTTGCATAGCGTCTTCTAAAGTATGCATACTTTTCATATGCGCTTTATTGGGTCAAGAGTTGAGCAACAATCTCGGTCTTAATAAATGTGTAAAATATGGTCGCCCACAGAGATGCAGCGCTAACAGTAAACAGGATGGGGGGGGGGAATTAAATACAACACGACAAAAAGCAACACTTAATTAAAAAAAAATAGCTGGACTGTTGTATATTTTCTAATATTGGATCGCTATCAGACACTTAATTAAAAAAAAAAAATAGCTGGACTGTTGTATATTTTCTAATATTGGATCGCTATCAAACACTTAATTAAAAAAAAAAATAGCTGGACTGTTGTATATTTTCTAATATTGGATCGCTATCAGACACTTAATTCGAAAAAAAAAAGCTGGACTATCTATTGTATATTTTCTAATATTGGATCGCTATCAGACACTTAAAGCGGACCTTCACTCTGAATAAGAATCTATCTTATATGTTTCCCACACCCTGCACATACAGATTGGTCACATTAAAAATCATCCTACCTGCATCTACTGCATGTTATGAGCCTTTAAACATCCAAGATGGCGGCTTATGGAAGCCGCCATCTTATCAGGCAGCCTGCAAACAGGAAGTGCCTCCTGACTGTGCTGCTCAGCATTCTGGGACTGCTGACCTTTACCTGACCCCAGCTCTGCTTTGTCTGAGCAAAGCACAGCTATAACCTGCCCCCTGTACCTTATCCCACTCTCCTCTCCTCAGTAAGTGTGATGCTTCTGAGTCAAGATGGCGGCGCCCATATCCTAAATTCCTGAACAGAGTTGCAGCCCAGTGGGGGAAAGAATAATAAGTTAGTGACTAAAAACGTAAAATATATTAATTTTAGATGCTGGGGAACCGTTTTTTAAGAGTTTGGGCTTTTCATTAAATCACGCTGAAGGTCCAGTTTAATTAGAAAAAAAATAGCTGGACTGTCTATTGTATATTTTCTAATATTGGATCGCTATCAGACACTTAATTAGAAAAAAAATAACTGGACTGTCTATTGTATATTTTCTAATATTGGATCGCTATCAGACACTTAGAGGCCGATTCATTAATAGCGCCAGGTAGCGACAGATGAGCACCAGTAGCGTTATTTTCACAGCGCACGCTAGTATTCGCTGTGCTTGGCCGTTGTTTGGTTGTTGACAGCGACTCAGTCGGTGTGCGGTAATGTTGAATACGGGGTGAGGAGTCGCTATTTGACAGGTTCCGCACTGTATGGGAGCGCATGACAGCGAATGGCCATAGCGAACGGCTCCCAGCATATTCATTAACAAATCACGCTCCAAAAATTCTCGCGCTGTGAAATGCTTGTTTAAACCCCAGAGCGCTGGCGGCGATGGGTTAAAAGTAGTTTTTTAACCCCCAAACAACCATATTTTTTGAAAAAAAAAAAAACATGTTTTTACAAACATTTTGTAATATGAATACATTAATATCAGACCTGTAATATCAATTCTGCACAAATTTATTTATTTTCTTTTTTTACCTTAAAAAAAAAATAACATTGCAGAAGGGGTCACAGAATTTTTGACATTTAAAAAAAAAAATAAAAAATTAATAGCAATTAATTATGAATATTTAAAGATTGCTCCATTGAAATGCATTGGAGAGCGGCAGGTAGCGAGAGGTCATACCTGTCGCTGTTCAAGGCCGCTCGCTGGCGCTGTGGGGTGAGGCTGGAATAATGATGAATGATTCTCTATCTGGCGCTCTGTCAGTCGCTAAGCAGGATCGGCTTGATAAATGTGTGATTGCGGAGGGGAGCCGGCGTTCTCGTGGCGGTGAGCGTCATTACCGTTCGCTCACCATTCGCTACCTGGCGCTATCCCTTGTTAAATAAGGGCCTTAATTAGAAAAAAAAAATTACTGGGCTGTTTCTTGTGTATTTATCTAATAGCCAATCTCTATCGTTGCTCTAATAACATTCGCCAGTCATTGGTTTGTCATGTCAGCATCGCTTTATTCATTCCGAAACTATGTTATCTTTTTACAGAGCAGGTAAGGACTGAACCCTGGATTAAATTGTACAGTCGCAATCCTCCGACGTCGACTTTTGTGATAAATTTACACTAACAAATGCTGTTATCCGTTTCTTAAAAGATTTATTTTACGAAAGAGGCGGGGGGGGCGTTTAATAAGCACGAAAGCAACGAGGCATTTAATTTTTTCGCTGTCAGTCCAGTTATAGGTATGAGAAATTAACATCTATAAATTTTTAAATACGCTCACTGTTAGTAAGCAGCCTTGGAAAGGGCGGGATGATTTACTAACGGGATTATTTTGACATCAACCCGGAACACCTGCGTTCACTTCAAACGTTCGATAGGTCCAATTCCCACGGACCTGATTGGAGGTTTTTGAAGTCAACATACGTCTTTCTGGGTCAGCCCATGGATAAGTCCTTTAGTAAATCATCCTGTAAAGTGAAGCTGTCGTATAGGAGTTGAGATCACAGTGATTCAAAGCAGATTAATATGCCGAAGTGCGTTTATCAAAGTAGAGGATTTTTTTTCTTCCTTTTTGAATTGTGCTTAGGAAAAAAAAAAAAAAAAAACAAATGGCTGAAAATGTGACAGAGCAAAGCGAGTTAGTCAAGGGGTTAATTACACTGTTCACCAGTTTCCTAGCCGGTTATTTATTAAGGAGAGAGCTTCTTCTCAGAGATTAATTAGGTAGGGAGGATTAAAAATAAAATCTGATTTCCTCTGCCCATGAATAAAAGTATGAGTGGTAGATTTTACAGTGTAATATATCAATGTATATATAAACCTGGGTGCGGCAGGGTGTGACAGCACTGGGGCCCAGGAGTTCAGGGGGCCCCATCAGTGTTGCTCCTCTGCCTTATTTATCATATCTGTGGCATCATTTACATATATAAACCACCATTTATATCGTTTCAGTCTTTAGTTGTCTAGCTGCATCCAATTACATCCAACTTTAATTAAAAGACAGAAACAAGTTTACTATACAAGGGCCCCGTTTAATGTTTGCACCAGGGGCCCATCACATTTAGTTACACCGCTGTGTATATAATACTGTGATTGACCCGGTGTATAATAACTGATTGGCCCGGTCTGTCATTTCTTCTCGTGTAGCGCCATGGAGAACGAGGGCGCTTTATAAATAAACAATAACTAGATGTGCATTTCCAGGAGGAACCATCTACATTCAAGTGGCCATGAGTGAAGTGACAGGAGGATCTGGGCAGGTAATTACACTCTGATTTCATTGATTATGATACTTGGTCCCGGACTTTAAAGTGGACCTGACGTTCGTGAGATTGTGCGCATGTGTCAGTGAGACTGGGTAGACTCTAATATCATAAATTGCCACCTTTAATCCACGTTGAAGCAGACCTGAAGTGATCAGGAGTGAATTTAGGACTTAAATTTGGGAAACTGTTTGATAGTTAGACTCTAATATCATCAACGGCAGTCAAATTATGATACGTAATCCGCAAATTGGAGTCTTTAATCCACGTTGAAGCAGACCTGAAGTGATCAGGAGTGAATTTAGGACTTAAGTTTGGGAAACTGTTTTGGTAGTTAGACTCTAATATAATCATCGGCAGTCAAATTATGATACGTAATCCACAAATTGGAGTCTATAATCCACGTTGAAGCAGACCTGAAGTGGTCAGGAGTGAATTTAGGACTTAAACCGGACCTTCAGCGTGATTTAATGAAAAGCCCAAACTCTTAAAAAACGGTTCCCCAGCATCTAAAATTAATATATTTTACGTTTTTAGTCACTAACTTATTATTCTTTCCCCCACTGGGCTGCAACTCTGTTCAGGAATTTAGGATACGGGCGCCGCCATCTTGACTCAGAAGTATCACACTTACTGAGGAGAGGAGAGTGGGATAAGGTACAGGGGGGCGGGTTATAGCTGTGCTTTGCTCAGACAGAGCAGAGCTGGGGGTCAGGTAAAGGTCAGCAGTCCCAGAATGCAGAGCAGCACAGTCAGGAGGCACTTCCTGTTTGCAGGCTGCCTGATAAGATGGCGTCTTCCATAAGCCGCCATCTTGAATGTTTAAAGGCTCATAACATGCAGTAGATGCAGGTGGGATGATTTTTAATGTGAGCAATCTGTATGTACAGGGTGTGGGAAACATATAAGATAGGCTCTTATTCAGAGTGAAGGTCCGCTTTAAGTTTGGGAACCTGTTTGGTAGTTAGACTCTAATATAATCAACGGCAGTCAAATTATGATACGTAATCCACAAATTGGAGTCTTTAATCCACGTTGAAGCAGACCTGAAGTGATCAGGAGTGAATTTAGGACTTCAATTTGGGAACCTGTTTGGTAGTTAGACTCTAATATCATCAACGCATCTGACGTGGTCAAGAGCGTAGCAGAGGGGCTGTGCTTGTGTCTGGGAGACTGGGTGGAAGTCAGACAACATCATTTATCATCAACGACAGTCAAACTATGATACATAATCCCCAAATTGGATCTTACAATCCCCTTTCAGGCAGACCTAAAGTGACCAGGAGTGAATTTAGGAGAGGGGCTGTACCTAGATGATGTGTCAGTGAGACTGGGTGGTAGATAGACTAATGTCGTCAGCGGCAGTTCAATTATGATACATAATCCTTTAAATGTTTTAGTTTACTATCGACTTTAAAGTGGACCTGAAGTGTCCATAGTTAAATTAATGTTTGCTTGTGTACTGAGTCTGTATTGTGGGCGGTTGTTAGACTGAAATCATTGATTACAGTTAAATGAAATAGGAGACTGTAGTTTTAAAAACAACAAACCTGACTCCAAAAATACATAGCACACCTATCAGAGCCAAGATCTTGGAAACGCAGTATCGACCTGGATGTTTAGCGCTTTGGCCGGCATATATGCATAAACCTAAAGAAAAAGAATAATAACAATTGGAAAAGGTATTTCAATATAGTGTTTTTTTTTTTCTCGAGCAGTATGATAACACTGAGCAATCCTCACATAGGAGTTCATGGCTAGGTACATAACACAGCATTCTATGCAGCAATCCCCATAGAAACAGTAATGTTAGCATTATGCCTACAAACATGAAAGAGCCCGACATGTGAAAATACAGACCACAAGCAGGAAAAGGAAAATGGGCCACAATCTCTGTGTTATTGGATTATCCCCCTCCCACCCCCCAACAATAACAGCTATGAGTGGCACTGCTAGGGTCAGAGACCTCTATAATGTCCTAAACCATTGCGAAAATGATGCACATACCCACTTGACATTTTATGTTATTATAGTGCTTGAGAAAAGCACTATATTGAACTCCGCTTTTCTTTTATCTTATTATTATTATTATTCTCCAGTTTTCTTGCCTCTAAAAAGTGTGCTATATCTTATTAGACTTTAGATAAGTCGGTTTTCAACAGTTTACCATAAAAATGAATGGTGAAATTCTTCAAACAGTCATAAGTGAATTGCCATTGTCTTACAACCACCCAGTCTCCAAGACACAGCACACAAGCACCAGCCTCTCTTGGACATTCACTCAATGGCACTTCAGGTCCACTTAAAAGTGGATTGTAAGCTTCTTTTATTTTTTTTTCAATGACTAGGTATCATAATTGAACTGTCATTGATTAAATTAGAATCTAACTATCACCCAGTCTCACAGACACTGCACACAAGCACAGCACCTCTAATACATTTCAGAATCGACACGGCAGGTTCGCTTTAAAGTGGATTGTAAGCTTTTTTTTTTTTCAATGACTAGGGCCCTTATTTAACAAGGGATAGCGACAGGTAGCGCCTGGTGAGCGACCGGTAATGACGAGCACCGCCACGAGAACGCCGGCTCCCCACCACAATCACACATTTATCAAGCCGATCCTGCTTAGCGACTGAGATAGCGCCATATAGCGACTCATTCATCATTATTCCAGCCTCAGCCCACAGCGCCAGCGTCCGACCTTGAACAGCGACAGGTATGACCTCTCGCTACCTGGCGCTCTCCAATGCATTTCAATGGAACAATCTTTAAATATTCATAATTAATTCATAATAATGTTTTTTTTTTTTTATTTTTTTTTAATGTGAAAAATTCTGTGACCACTTCTGCCATGTTAGATATTTTTTTTAAGGTAAAAAAAAACAGGTCTGATATGAATGTATTCATATTACAAAATGTAATTAAAAACAAGTTTTTTGTGGTTTCCAAAAATATGGTTGTTTGGGGGTTAAAAAACTACTTTTAACCCATCGGCGCCAGCGCTCTGGGGTGTAAACATGCATTTCACAGCGCGAGAATTTTTGGAGCGTGATTTTTTGATGAATATGGTGGAAGCTGGTCGCTCTGACCAGTCGCTATCATGCGCACCCATACATCGCGGAAATGTCAAATAGCGACTCGTAACCTTGTATTCAACATTACTGCACACCGACTCAGTCGCTATCAACAACTGAACAATGGCCAAGCACAGCGACTACTAGCGGGCGCTGTGAAAATACCGCTACAGTCGCTCAACTGTCGCTACCTGCCGCTATTAATGAATCGGCCTCTAGGTATCATAATTGAACTGTCATTGATTAAATTAGAATCGAACTATCACCCAGTCACATAGACGCTGCACACAAGCACAGCACCTCTAATACATTTCAGAATCGACACGCCAGGTTCGCTTTAAAGTGGATTGTAAGCTCTTTTTTTCAATAACTATCTATCATAGATAAAACGGTCATTGATGATACTAGAATCTAACTATCACCCAGTCTCAGAGACACACTACAAAACACCATTCGTCCCCGAAATTCAATCCTGGCCACTTCCATGACTAGAGCCCTTATTTAAGAAGGGATAGCGTCAGGTAGTGGCTGGTTAATGACAGGTAGCGACGGGTGAACACCGGACACGGCACGCAATTACACATTTATCAAGCAGAATCTGTTTAGCGACTGGGATAACGCCATGTAGCGTCTGATTCATCATTTTCACAGCCTCCGCGAACAGCGCCGGCGTTCAGCCTTGCAAAGCACCAGGTATGACCTCTCGCTGTCGCTCTCCCATACATTTCAATGGACGATCCTTTTCTTCTCTTTAAACAGGGTTTTTGTTTATTTATTTTTTTTCAAAAAATCACAAATAATTCTGTGACCTCTTCTGGCATTGAAAAAGCAGTTTTTTCAGATTTTTTTCATTTTTTATATATTTCTTCAGAAATGACATTACAGGTCTGCCATTAAAGTGTTCATGTTACAATGTTGCTACAATGTAATTCCATATGTTTTCGCTTTGTTACTAGTTGATAGATGCTGAAAAACAGACTTTAAACACACCGCCTCCTGCGCTCTGGGCTTCAAACAAGCATTTTTCAGCGCCTGAGTTTTGTGAGGCTGTTTTTTTGCTGAATATGGTGTGAGTCGGTCGCTATGACCAGTCGCTAACATGCGCTCCCATACAGTGCTGTACTGGTCAAATAGCGACTCCTCACAATGTATTCAACATTACTGAACAGCGACTGAGTCGCTATGAAGTAGAGACCCATGGCCGAGCACAGTGACTACTAACGGGCGCTCTGAAAATGCCCGCTACAGACGCTCATCTGTCGCTGCCTGGCGTTAGTGATGAATCAGCCTGTTGGTATCATAACTGAACTGCCATTGATGACCTTCAAGTGTAACTACCCCCGTTTTAAAATGTACTCCTGGCCACTTCAATCCACGTAAAAGTGGATTCCAAGCTTATATTTGGGGATTCCATGTATGTAGCATAATTTATATTAGAGTCTAACCAGCACCCAGTCTCCCACATACATCACGCATGCACAGCCCCTGTCCTAAACTCACTCCCGGACCACTTCAGGTTCACTTTAAATTGGATTTAACAATTCAATTTGGAAATTATTTAGCATAATCTAACCATTGATTATATTAGAATCTACCACCCAGTCTTACAAACACGACACACATGCACAGCCCCGGTACTAATCTCACTCCTGGGCACTCCAGGTCCGCTTTAAAGTGGATTCTAAGCCCCTATTCTGGGAATAAATATCATAGTATAATTGTCATCAATGAAAGTGAAGAAAAATAGTCTAATTATGGCTCAGTCTCAGCATGCATGCAGAGATCCTCACTTGTGGCCACTTTAGTTCCACTTTAATGTAGATTGTAAGCTCCCAAGCACTATGTATTTCCTCTAGTTTTAAGCTTTCGATGCCAGCTGACCTGGAATAAAAATATAATACTCTCAATTTTGAATCTGCAGCATGTCGCAGAGCTCTTTTATCAAGTAAATAATCCATTTCGTTAGTTAAGCTAAATTAGAATAAGATGTTGAATGACTACTAAATGCATTTTTTAAAAACCTGTTTTACAAAATGCTTATTATTTTGGGTTGTTCTCATTATATTTAGAAACCTAAGGGTTGGTTCTATTATATTTAAGAAAACAACATTGCAAGCCCTTGAATGAGTGGCTAAACATCAGGTTTACAAATAGGAGCAAATTACTTATAGTGGGTAAGCGCTGCACTTGGCTGCTAAAGTGCTGAGACTGGACTTTTAGATTATTAGTGTGTCTATATGTGTGTTTCTCTTTCGCTCTCCCTTTAGTACATAGAGTAATACATTAAATGGGAGACTTTATTTACTAATCGAACTGAGAAGAGAATTAATTTGCTAAAAGTATATTGATCTTCCTTTGCCTTAGCGCGGCTTGTGAGGGTATGCGCTTTTATTAGTAGCGCGCTATCAATAACATTAATAGTGGTCGCCAGGGCGACTACCTAAATCATCCGGGCTTGCCTGTTCATTTTCATCCTTCTCAGCTGTTACCCCAACATTCAGTGGTCATCCTTTGTCCTATAACTTACGCCCTGAGCTTCAGTTTTTTTTTGTTTTTTTTTGCCTTGTACACCCCGGCACATGTTTCTTTAATTATGGGTCCCTTTGAAAATAGTCAAGACTTACTCCAAAGGCATGTTTCGTTTTATTCTCGTTCTCGAGACATCGACTTTCTGGCCTTTCTGGATCTTTTTGCATTTCCTGTCCATTTCTTTTCCATTAATAAACCATTACTCACTTTCCTAGTGACCTGAACCCAGTATCACTTCTAAATGTATCACCCCCCCTTCCTTCCATAGTTGTCCCAGTCCTGAAAGGTTTTCGGCAACCTTAACTTTCCCTCCACCCCGTAGCCTTTTGGCTTGTTCACTTCCCTCTCAGTCTGTCGTCTGCTGATGGCATCTCACCTGTACCATCCATCATGTCCTGTCTTGCCAGTGTTTGAGCGGGCGTCCCCTGGAAATATTGTTGATCTGTTCTGCATACACAGCCCCCCTCCTCCACCTTCTTCCCATTGTAGGCAGCATCCTCTGCCCCAGCCCCATGTAAACACATGTACTGCACTCACTGCGGCCTGATCTCTATTGATTTTGTTTGTTCATTAAGATCTATCTTCATGACACTAGACAGCAAGCCCAGATAATAAACTCATCACCTTGGCTTTATGAACTTAGCCAGGGCTTTTTACTCATGGACGGATAACCCTGCTGTTTTTTCAAGGGGGGGGGGATCCTTTCGGAGATGTTTTTTTTTTTTTGCTTTTACAAAATAAAACAAAATGTAGATTGTAAGCTTGCAAGCAGGGCCATCCTTCCTCCTTCTTTCATTGGTTTATCTGTTTGTTTTGAAATTTATTACCCTGTTTGCACACAAACCTTCTGATTGTAAAGCGTTGCGGAATATGTTGGCGCAATATAAATAAAGATTATTTTTTATTATTATTTATTATTATGAAATGAACACACATGCATTTACTTTTTCTTATTTTGTCTCTGTAAATATAATTGAAAATATAAAAAGTAATAGGATTTTGTATACTGAGCGGTGCACGTCTTCCCAGTCCCACATAATGATTTTAATCCTGAAACATCGACATTCGATCGACGCGCAATTTGCATATGATGACAATTATTTAAGATCACATTTGTCCGCTTTAGTACACAATCAGGTCAAGAAGACACGTCTTACGAATTGTAGATTATAGTTAATACGGTTGAAAAAAGACCTATGCCTATCAAGTTCACACAAAACCCAAAAAGGTACAAACGCACTATTTGCCATAGCTAACCAAGGGCTTGTGCTGGAGTCTCAGCTTTATTGATCAGTGATCAAGTTGTGGAGCAGAATTTTCCTCCAAGGACTTCTTCACACATCCAGACGTGCAGCCTGTGTCTGCTCTAACAAAACGGAAAAATCTAAAAAAAAAAAGCGTCTCTAGTCCTTTACATTGGAGTAGCTGGTTTTTTGGTCACCTCAGCCCCCTGATATTAAGCCTAACATAGGTTTCTCCGCATGGTGGCTTGTCTTTTTGTAGACGTATAAGCGCTACGGAAGATGATGGCGCTATATAAATAAACAATAATAATATGTATCTGGGAGAGAAGATACCTCCTCTGTTCCTATTATTAGCATCATAACAAAAACAGGATTAATGATTGTATTTCATTTATATTTCTAGTGATTTATGACAGCAGATAGTTACAGGAGCTTAGGTAAGTATAGACAGGGAAGATGATTTAAATAAAAATAGGTATAGATGCCCCTTAAATATACTTGACAGGTTAAAAAAATCTGTAAAGAAATAAAATATTTTCTTTAACTATACAGCGAAGTGTAGTGGATGTTTAGACATTGTAAATGGTTGCTAGAAAGATAGATAAAAGAAGTAAAGAAAAAAGATGTTCTATAAATATTCAACAAGGGGGTAAATGGCTGTAAATCTGGACAAAGAGAACAACAGATGTAAGAAAAAGAAATCAAGATGTTCTTTAAATATATACAGCAAAGGGTTATGGCTGTAAATTTAGATCTGGTGAATGGCTGATAGAAGGATAGATGAAAGAAAAGAAAGAAAGAAAGTTGAAAGAAAGTATATCAAAGAAAGAAAAAGAAGGAAAAAAACGATGTTTTTTTAAAGATACAGCAATGGGTAATAGTGGTGAATTTAGACTTTGTGAATGCCTGATAGAAGCACAGATTAAAGAAAGAAAAAGAAAGAGAGATGTTCTTTAAATGTACAACAAAGGGTAATAGTGGTAAATGTGGACTTTGTGAATGGCTGACAGAAAGATAGATGAAAGCATGTAATAGAGAGAAAGAAGGAAAGAACAGGGATATAGATGTATACAGGTTGAAAAATCTATGTAAAGTCATAGCTTGTAAAGAGATATACAGACAGTAAGAAGGGAAGAAGAAAAAGAAGTCAGGTAATGGGTGTATTACTAGTTGTTGTAAATGACCAAAGGAAAGAACTCTATGCAGGTAGGAGCCTGTATTCCATAGATAGATAGATAGATAGATAGATAGATAGATAGATAGATAGATACTAATGGGAGGCGATGTGGGGTGATGTTAGAGGATGTAGAGTGATGTGGAGTGATGTGAGGCGATGTTCGGAATTATGAGGCAATGTGAGGTGATGGGGGTGATGTGAGATGTGGGGAAATATGAGGCGAGGTGATATGAAGTGATCTGAGGTAGTGTGAGGAGATGTGGGCCATGTGAGGGGATGTGAGGAGATGTGGGGTGGTGTGGTGCGATGTGAGACAATATGAGGAGATATGGGAGGATGTGAGGCGATGTGGGGAGATGTGAGGAGATGTGTAGCTGTGTGGGGTGTGTTATGCCATGTGTAAAGTGATGCGATGCCATGTGTAAAGTGATGTGATGCGATGCCATGTGTAAAGTGATGTGATGCCAATGCCATGTGTAAAGTGATGTGATGCCATGCCATGTGTAAATGTGTAAAGTGATGTGATGCGATACCATGTGTAAAGTGATGCGATGCCATGTGTAAAGTGATGTGATGCCATGTGTAAATGTGTAAAGTGATGTGATGCGATGCCATGTGTAAAGTGATGTGATGCGATGCCATGTGTAAAGTGATGTGATGCCATGCCATGTGTAAATGTGTAAAGTGATGTGAGGCAATAGTGGGCGATATGGAGCGATGTGAGGCGATGCGCGCTCCTCTCCGACGTTATTAGATCGGGATTAGTACATAGGCGGGGGGATTAATACCGGCAGAGCCGTAATACGATTAGAAATGTCTCTTTCGGGATTTCCCTTCTATCGATTCAGGGAATTTTAATTCTGAAACTTGTTAGATAATAATCTGTATCTATTACAAGATGAAAACATTCTCTTATGAACTAAGCTCCGATGAAGGTCGGAATTGATCCGCAGAGAGAGAGCGAGAGCTTTGCTTTATTTCTTCATTTTATGGGCGATTATTATGAATTAATCTGAGGCGAATTATGACCCCCCCGATCTCTATGGAGCGGGAGGTGGCTGAGTCTCTGAGCCCAGTGTAAAGTGTGTGATGCCGTTCTGCTCTGGGGCAATGGCCTCCCTCTCTGTGTGTGAGGGGAGAAAAGTGATCATAAATTTTCTAATTACACTTTAACACGGAGACAAAAAGGTGTTAATGGGTTTAATCCCCGGGCCGCCCCCTTCTTCCCGGGACCCTCCACGCCGCCCCGTCCACCATTGCAATCCCCCCCACCCCCCTACTACCCTCATGTCTTTGAAGTCAAAATGGTGACCTGGCGGGCTTTTGAAGCGTCCTGTGAGGAGAAAATGAAGCCCCTTCCATTTTCAGAGCTAAGAGGTTTAAAGACGTGAGAGAAAAAAAATCCCACTAATTCCTCATTTGCATCGAGGAACGGACATTAGCATACGCCCTGAATGTGCCCCATTCGGCGAAAGCGAAATTAACATACCAAAAAAAAAAACAAAACAAAAAGTGACTTTTATAAGTGTATTTTTATTTATTTCTTATTAGTACAAAACACGTCTTGACTTTCCAGTCAGACCAAGGGAGGAGGAGAGGTGGGTCCGGCAGCGAACTGGTTAAAGGCGACTGAAAGAGAAAGCCGAGTGAAGAGGAGGAGGCAGGGGGCGGGGCCAGCACGAGGCTTGAAATGTCAATCACGGGGTTGAGGGCCAATGATCTGAAGCAATCTGTTAGGAGCTGACCTGGGTCCCACTCAGATCAATAGCACCAGAGGGAGAGGGAGAGAGAGCGCACACAGAGGCCAGCGAGGAGCCAGCGAGCGCCACAGGACAGCGGACCCTTCTCTCGTCTTCCTCTCTATCATCTCTTTCTGGATGAGGAGCACACAAGCCGAGCCCTAGGCGAGCGCCGCTGCTGCACCCAACACCGCCAGCACCATGTCCTTCCCGCAGCTGGGCTACCAGTACATCCGACCTCTCTACCCCACTGATAGGCAGGGCGTGGGGGGCGCCGCTAGGAGCGCTGCTGAGCTCTCCCCGGCCGCCGGGACCCTCTCCAACGTCCTTTCCTCAGTCTACGGCGCCCCGTATGCTGCAGCCGCCGCCGCCGCCGCTGCCGCCCAGGCGTATGGATCCTTTCTGCCCTACAGCGCAGAGCTGCCCCTCTTCTCCCAACTGGTAAGGGAAAGCTCTATGGAAATCCTTCCCCCGGCTCCCTCATAGCGGAGGGGGGACTACTTTTCTCTCTTTCTGCAACTAGTTTTTCGCTCACATTTTTATTGCATATGTATTTGTTTTTGTGTATGGTGTAACCAGTCTATATATAAATATATATTATTTACTAATACTTTAATCGTTTAGGCATTTATTTAAGGAACTGACTAGATATAACAATTATGTATTTAATTTTTAAAGGAATAATCACTTTTACGGACTAAAATATATTTATATAGTTTGTTTTTAGTCGTTAAAAGTTATTCATCTTTTATAACATTAAATAAACAATTAATCAGTTCCTTACAACACAATAATATCAATAGTACTTTATCGTTTAGGCATTTATGGTGTCAATTAACCCGGTCTTAACTGGTAATGAACTGACACATCAATTATTCATTACATTTTAGAAAGGAATAACCACCTTTTTATGGCTAAAACAGTATATATATATATATATATATATATATATATATATATATATATATATATATATATAATAGATATATATCGCATATGTTCTTTGGTAAGGATGAAACTTTTAGGCGTTAGGAGGTAACTTTGTTTGGGGCGGTGATCCTTCATTTGGATTCTTTGCCGTGGAAATACGTATGTTTTCTGTGCCATTGGTAAAAATAATTAAATAATTGGGTGCCCAGAGTATAGTTATACAGCATGCCCTGTGTATAAAATGGGATGGCTTGTGTATAGTTATACAGCATGCCCTGTGGATAATATGGGATGGCTTGTGTATAGTTATTTAGTATGGCCTGTGTATAATATGGGATGGCTTGTGTATAGTTATATAGTATGGCCTGTGTATAATATGGGATGGCTTGTGTATAGTTATATAGTATGGCCTGTGTATAATATGGGATGGCTTGTGTATAGTTATATAGTATGGCCTGTGGATAATATGGGGTGGCTTGTGTATAGTTATTTAGTATGGCCTGTGTATAATATGGGATGGCTTGTGTATAGTTATTTAGTATGGCCTGTGTATAATATGGGATGGCTTGTGTATAGTTATTTAGTATGGCCTGTGTATAATATGGGATGGCTTGTGTATAGTTATTTAGTATGGCCTGTGTATAATATGGGATGGCTTGTGTATAGTTATATAGTAGGGCCTGTGTATAATATGGGATGGCTTGTGTATAGTTATATAGTACGGCCTGTGGATAATATGGGATGGCTTGTGTATAGTTATATAGTATGGCCTGTGTATAATATGGGATGGCTTGTGTATAGTTATTTAGTATGGCCTGTGGATAATATGGGATGGCTTGTGTATAGTTATATAGTATGGCCTGTGGATAATATGGGATGGCTTGTGTATAGTTATATAGTATGGCCTGTGGATAATATAGGATGGCTTGTGTATAGTTATATAGTATGGCCTGTGGATAATATAGGATGGCTTGTGTATAGTTATATTGTATGGCCTGTGTATAATATGGGATGGATTGTGTATAGTTATACAGCATGCCCTGTGTATAATATGGGATGGCTTGTGTATAGTTATATAGTGTGTCATGTGTATAATATGGGATGGCTTGTGTATAGTTATATAGTATGGCCTGTGTATAGTTATATAGTATGCCCTGTGTATAATATGGGATGGATTGTGTATAGTTATATAGTATGCCCTGTGTATAATATGGGATGGCTTGTGTATTGTTATATAGTATGGCCTGTGTATAAAATGGGATGGCTTGTGTATAGTTATATAGTATGCCCTGTGTATAATATGGGATGGCTTGTGTATAGTTATATAGTATGCCCTGTGTATAATATGGGATGGATTGTGTATAGTTATATAGTATGCCCTGTGTATAATATGGGATGGCTTGTGTATTGTTATATAGTATGGCCTGTGTATAAAATGGGATGGCTTGTGTATAGTTATATAGTATGCCCTGTGTATAATATGGGATGGCTTGTGTATAGTTATATAGTATGGCCTGTGTATAATATGGGATGGCTTGTGTATAGTTATACAGCATGCCCTGTGTATAATATGGGATGGCTTGTGTATAGTTATATAGTATGGCCTGTGGATAATATGGGATGGCTTGTGTATAGTTATATAGTATGCCCTGTGTATAATATGGGATGGCTTGTGTATAGTTATATAGTATGGCCTGTGGATAATATGGGATGGCTTGTGTATAGTTATATAGTATGGCCTGTGTATAATATGGGATGGCTTGTGTATAGTTATATAGTATGGCCTGTGGATAATATGGGATGGCTTGTGTATAGTTATATAGTATGGCCTGTGTATAGTTATTTAGTATGGCCTGTGGATAATATGGGATGGCTTGTGTATAGTTATATAGTATGGCCTTTGGATAATATGGGATGGCTTGTGTATAGTTATATAGTATGCCCTGTGGATAATATGGGATGGCTTGTGTATAGTTATATAGTATGGCCTGTGGATAATATGGGATGGCTTGTGTATAGTTATATAGTATGGCCTGTGGATAATATGGGATGGCTTGTGTATAGTTATGTAGTATGACCTGTGTAATATATGGGGTGCCATGTGTATAGTTATTTAATATGGCCTGTGTATAATATGGGATGGCTTGTGTATAGTTATGTAGTATGACCTGTGTATTATATGGGGTGCCATGTGTATAGTTATTTAGTAAGACCTGTGTATAATATGGGATGGCTTGTGGATAGTTAGTTATGTACAGTACAGTATAGTACGGAGTGGCCTGTGTATAGTATGAGGTGGCCTGTGTATAATTACTGTATTTATGGTGCCATGTGTATAGCATAAGGTAGCCTGTGTATAGTAATATAGGGTGACCTCTTTATAATTACACAGGGTGTGTATAGTAATATAATATGGCCCGTGTATAGTATGGGGTGGCCTATGTAAAGTTATATAGGCTACCCTGTGTACAGTATAGGGTGGCCTGTGTATAGTATAGGGTACCTTGTGTAAAGTATGGGGTGGCCTGTGTATAGTATGGGATGGCATATAATTTTACAATTATATAGGGTACCTTGTGTAAAGTATGGGGTGGCCTGCGCATAATTGTATAGGGTGGGGTGGTAGGTCTACCTTATAATTGGGTGGCATCTCTCTGTCTCTATCTCTTTAGTGGAGTAATATATAATAGGGTGTAGTTTAACGGAGTGACTTGTATAGTTTAATAGGACGATAGGGTGGATATATATATATATCATATAATGGGGTGACATATGGGCATATTTGTATATTGGGGGTCAATATTTGTACATAGCAATGCACTAGAGTCTGTGCTGTGTAGTAACTTGAGGTCTTTTTGCCCCCCTCCCTCCATTTGTAGGGTTCTCAGTACGAGATGAAGGAAAGCCCCGGGGTGCAACACTCAGCCTTCTCCCACCATCACCAGGCTTTCTACACCTATGGCCAGTATCAATTCGGGGACCCTTCCAGGCCCAAGAACGCCACCCGGGAAAGCACGAGCACCCTGAAGGCCTGGCTGAATGAACACCGGAAGAACCCCTACCCCACCAAGGGCGAGAAGATCATGCTGGCCATCATCACCAAGATGACCCTCACCCAAGTGTCCACCTGGTTCGCCAACGCCCGCAGGAGGCTGAAAAAGGAGAATAAAATGACCTGGACCCCCCGGAGCCGCACAGATGAGGAGGGGAACCCTTATGGGAGCGACCACGAGGAGGAGGAGGACGAGGTGGACAAGCGGGAGGACGAGGAGGAGATCGATCTGGAGAACCTGGACACGGAGGACGTGGACAGTAAGGAAGATCCGGAGGAGCAGGACCCCGACCTCCTCCTCCACTCCGACTCCAAAACCGACGCCAAGAGCGACTCGGAGGCCTCAGAGGGCTACGAGGAGCTGAGGGGCCCCGAGGATAGCTTTCTAAAGGCGGTGGTCGGGGAGCACAAGTGTGAACTTTCAGTGGAGGCTAACAAGCCTCATCAACATCAGCCTGAGCAGATCAAGCTGGACAGTCTCTCCCCCAATGCCCCCTCCTCACAGGACAATCATCTGCCCCCCGCCGCCCAGAAACCCAAAATCTGGTCCCTGGCAGAGACAGCCACTGCCCCGGACAACCCCCGAAACAAGTCCCCCCAGGGCGCCCAGCAGCAGCAGCAGGGGCTCTTGGCCCAGAGTAGACTCGTCCACTGTCCGGGGAGCAGGTTCCAGGCCTGGCCTGGGAGGACATTTACCGCCCAGCACTTATCTATACTGAACTCTGCCCATTTCCTGCAAGGACTCAGCAACCAGCCAACGAGCACCGGGGGCTACCACAAGCCGGGCGACCTGGCGACCAGCACAGGTGATTAAGCCACCCTTCCCCTCCAGATACCAAATGGCCGGTCTATAGAGGGTTAAAGCACATCTATATATGTTAGCCAGACTAAGTAAATGTATCAAGCCAACAGACTCATACGAATAACTTTATATCCAAGTATAAAGTATTATATAAGAATACACCAAACAGGAAGGAGAATGTCACACTGTTTACCAAAATAATCACCTCTAGATGTAAGCTTCGTTGTAGCTGAAATAATAAAATACAATTCAAATATCCTGATCATAACAACAACATATAAAATTAACATATATATAAAACTTATCAGGACGCACCTAAAAATAATTAAACATAGAATTTAGATAATACAAAACATACCACTAATAATAATAACAACAACATATAAAGTGTAAGATATCGCTAATTTAAAATCAGTCTACTATCTCAAACGCATAACATAAGAATATAGTACACACACACATATATAATAATATCATATAGCTAATGCAGAATCAGTCTACTATCTCAAATGCATAACATAAGACTATAGTACACACACACATATAATAATATCATATAGCTAATGCAGAATCAGTCTGCTAATTGAAACTCAAAGGCATCACATATATAGCTTAGATAACATAATAAATAACACATAATAATAACATATATTGTAACATATAGATAATTAAGAATTAGACTGCTAACTGAAATGCATACCATATAGAGCTTAGATAATATCCAGTTGTCTGGATTTATTAACACATCTAATAAAATAATTCCGGATACTCTATATATTGATGTGCTAACTCAAATGCATAATAGAACTTAGATAATATTATATATAACACAAATAATCAGCCTGCTCATTGTGAATCAAAACCATTACATATCGAGTATAGATACTATAATACATAACACATATTCGATTATTAACATATAAAATATCACACATAGCTAATTAAGAATCACTCTTTCAACTCAAATGAATAACAGAGCTAATAATAATAATAATATAATGTATAATAAAATTAATGACATAAAGCTAATTCAGAATAAGTCTGCAAATGGTAACTCAAAATCAGTACTTATATAATAAAACATATAATAATAGCATAACATGTAACATATAGCTAATCCAGAATGTATCTGCTAACCCAAATAAATAACAAAGTTTAGTTATTATATTTCATAAAACATAGAATCGGTTTTAGAAAACATAATGCAAAATCATTACATATGGAGGATGAGATAATATAAAGCATAACACTTATATAATAGTAATAACATATAAAGTGTAACATATAGCTTATTTAAAATCAGTCTTGTACTTCAAATGATTAACAGGTAGAGCTTAGATATAATACATAACACATATAACAATAACTTGTATCTTTATATATTGAGAGAGAGATTATCCAAAATGAGTCTTTTAATCGTAACTCAAATGCATAACAAAGTTTAGGTAACGCATCATACATAACCGATATTATTATTATTATTATAAAACTAATTCAGAACCATTGTCTGATTATTGTAACTGGTAAATTATTACAAAGAGACCCTAGATAATATAATACATAACGCATATAAAATGGAGCATAACGTTTATTTAGAATCAGTCTGTTAATTTAAATGAATAAACAGTTCGAGCGTAGATCATATAATACATAACATAAAGCTAATTCAGAATCCGTCTGCTAATTGTAAATCATTACATATTGAGAGAGATTAGATTATAAAACACATATTAACCATCTATAATAATCTATTACATTGATTTGGTTTTATTTGCGATTAGTTTGCTATGTTGGCATTTCCCTGTCTAAGGTATTATATTCTATGCAGAGATAGTGTAGCGAATACATCGAGGCAATGGGGCTTGCTCTTTCATTTCCTCCAAGACCTCATCGTCTGCCAGAATAATAAACCAGCAAGTCCAGTTGCCTCGATGTATTTGTAAAGCTGCACCATAACGTGGATGAAGGGGAACGCATGCTACTAACAACCACTCCCCACGCCGGAATAGATACTTGTTATTGTTTATTTATAGAGCGCCATCGTCTTCCGTGGCGCTGTACTAGGTTAGAAATGACAGCAGGGCAAGATGATGAATCCAGCACCTCTGCCAGGCAGGGCCACAATTAGAGTAGTAACAAATATAATACAATATAAGAAGCACATTTCCTAACATTAGCGGTACATGCTGACAAATGTATCAATCCGATTTTTCACTACTCTCATTTGTATAGTGTTGCATAAAACCATTATATAGAGTAATACATGCAATGTGAGGGGTCAGAAATGCAACACAGAAGTACATGGGGGGGGGGGGGGACCCTGCGAAGCGTTATATAATTATGGGCGAGACCAAACTTTTATCAGTGTTATTTCTATGGCTTTTTTTTGTTTCTTTTGCGGCATGTATTTCGTGCCTGTTTATTTATTTATTATTTATTTATTTTCAGAGCGAAGCTTACTGGAGGTAGAGAAAAAAGTACTAAACACAGCTTTTCAACCAGTTCAAAGAAGGTACGAAAGCACATTGTAAATAAATATTATATATATATATATATATATATATATATATACACATTGTATATTAAAATGCCCTTTTTAATTATTGAACTTGAATGCAAATTAAGTCATATCTTAATATTTAAAGTGTATTAAAATATTTTTGAATTTCTGAATTTATCAAACGTGGCAGTGGCAATATACTTTAGTATTTAGTAAAAGGAGCAGCCCAGGTCCCATCAGTCTATATATAATTTATTTTTATTTACTTATCAGAATAACTATATATATATTTGTGTTTCCTATAGCTGACCTGTAATAGGAGTTATTAGCCGTGTTTGCATAGTGTTTTTTTTTTGGGGGGGGGGGGTGGTAGTCCAGCAGATTGCTCCTAATGGGGGCCTCTGAATAATCCCGGCCGCTGTCCAGTCCTCTATCATTCTCTGCCTGTCACTGGGAGCTCATCATTGTGTAGCGGAGCCGATAGTCATTAGAGCTGCTCGCTCGGCTTTTACTGGATTTGAAAGTTTATATTTTTTACTTTTCACTTTTTTTTTGTATTTTCGATTGTTTTGTTAGATAAAAGAGCAGGGCGCAATGGTTAGGAGCCGCCAGTCACTTGTAGATCAGACAGGACAGAAAAGTCCTCTTCGCTCATGTACTAACCTGTCGCTCGACCTTTGCTTTTTGCAGATCGCAAACCCAGCTGGACGCCGCGATGATTCTCTCGGCTCTGTCTTCCTCATAACATCCGGCTTTATTCGTTTTATATAAATTTATTATTCCCCCCCCCCCCCCCCAAAGCCTGTAAGGACTGTACAGCGCCCCCTCTGCCCGCCTTGTAAAGCATGTCCCGTGTCTGACAGGAGAGCTCCTCCTCACTCTCTATGTGATCCTCCAGCTTTCTTATTATAATTATTATTTTATTATTTGTTTTGTTTTATTTTTTCGTTCCCTTTGTATATATATAGAGTACAAAAAACAAAATGTACATAGGTCTTAAAAAAGAAAATTGTTGAAGAAATTATATATTTTTGGTTAATAAACGAAATGTGAAGAATTTAATTCTTGGCATCCTCTCTTTCTATTGGTGGATCGGTTTTTACACTTCTGTGGAAAGTTTTGATGTATTCTCTCTTTCTATTGGTGGAAAGTTTTTGAAAGCTCGTGGTAAAGTTTTTTATTCTCCCTTTCTATTGGCGGAACGTTTTTGAAGCTTATGGGTTAAGTTTTTATTTATTCTCTCTTTCTATTGGTAGAACGTTTTTGAAGCTTATGGGTTAAGTTTTTATTTATTCTCTCTTTCTATTGGTAGAAAGTTTTTGAAGCTTATGGGTAAAGTTTTTATTTATTCTCCCTTTCTATTGGTAGAAAGTTTTTTGAAGCTTATGGGTTAAGTTTTTATTTATTCTCTCTTTCTATTGGTAGAACGTTTTTGAAGCTTATGGGTAAAGTTTTTATTTATTCTCTCTTTCTATTGGTAGAACGTTTTTGAAGCTTATGGGTAAAGTTTTTATTTATTCTCTCTTTCTATTGGTAGAACGTTTTTGAAGCTTATGGGTTAAGTTTTTATTTATTCTCCCTTTCTATTGGTGGAACGTTTTTGAAGCTTATGGGTAAAGTTTTTATTTATTCTCCCTTTCTATTGGTGGAACGTTTTTGAAGCTTATGGGTTAAGTTTTTATTTATTCTCTCTTTCTATTGGTAGAACGTTTTTGAAGCTTATGGGTAAAGTTTTTATTTATTCTCTCTTTCTATTGGTAGAACGTTTTTGAAGCTTATGGGTAAAGTTTTTATTTATTCTCTCTTTCTATTGGTAGAACGTTTTTGAAGCTTATGGGTTAAGTTTTTATTTATTCTCTCTTTCTATTGGTAGAACGTTTTTGAAGCTTATGGGTAAAGTTTTTATTTATTCTCTCTTTCTATTGGTAGAACGTTTTTGAAGCTTATGGGTTAAGTTTTTATTTATTCTCTCTTTCTATTGGTAGAACGTTTTTGAAGCTTATGGGTTAAGTTTTTATTTATTCTCTCTTTCTATTGGTAGAACGTTTTTGAAGCTTATGGGTTAAGTTTTTATTTATTCTCTCTTTCTATTGGTGGAACGTTTTTGAAGCTTATGGGTTAAGTTTTTATTTATTCTCTCTTTCTATTGGTAGAACGTTTTTGAAGCTTATGGGTTAAGTTTTTATTTATTCTCTCTTTCTATTGGTAGAACGTTTTTGAAGCTTATGGGTTAAGTTTTTATTTATTCTCTCTTTCTATTGGTAGAACGTTTTTGAAGCTTATGGGTTAAGTTTTTATTTATCCTCTCTTTCTATTGGTGGAACGTTTTTGAAGCTTATGGGTTAAGTTTTTATTTATTCTCTCTTTCTATTAGTTGAACGTTTTTGAAGCTTATGGGTAAAGTTTTTATTTATTCTCTCTTTGTATTAGTTGAACGTTTTTGAAAGCTCACGGGCACCATTTTTATTTATTCTCCCTTTCTATTGGTGCAATGTTTTTGGAGCTCACGGGTTAAGTATTATTTATTCTCCCTTTCTATTGGTGGAACGTTTTGAAGTTTATGGGCAAAGTTTTAATTTATTCTTCCTTTCTATTGGTGGAAAGTTTTTTGAAGCTCACGGGTAAGGTTTTTATTTATTCTCTCTTCTATCGGTGGAACAGTTTGCGGCAACGGTTTTGTTTATTCTCTTTTTTTTTTATTGGTGGAACGTTTTTGAAGCTCACGGGCAAAGTTTGTTTTTTATTCTCCCTTTTTATTGGGGCTAAGTATTTAAATGTTTATGGGCAAACGTTTTTATTTATTTCGTAAGACCAGTGGCAAAAATGGCAAAATCCATCCCCAGTAATTAGTGATATGAATGGCGCCCGCTGATTTAGCAAGGTGCGGATTTTGAAAACATTCCTCATCAGAAGCGTTTTTGTTAATTGATCGCAAGCGATTGCGTTTTGTTTCCAGAAAGAGAGAAAAAATCAGGGGCATATTGGAAGGTTTCTAAGCTGTGAACGGATTTGTTCGAGATGCCGCTGATAAGCTAATGGGGCCAGACAGCGAGACGTAAAGCGCGGCCGCGCAGCGCCCCCTATGGGCCGCCCGCATCGCTGCGCTGTGCACAGAGCACAGGGTAACGGACCAAGGCAACACTGACACCTAATATTATGGGAGAAGGCTTTGCTGTGTCCTACAAACCAGCAGACGGGTTAGATCCTCTATTGGAGGAGGGGGGGGGGGGGGTACAACACAGACTGGGACTGGCCCACATGGTTACCAGGAAATCTCCCGGTCCCTCTGAGAGCCTTCATCAACAAAATGTGAACTATGGGGTTTATTCATCAAGGGATAGCGTCTGGTGAACGCGGGCGCTGTACGCAATACCATATTTATCAAAGCGATTCTCTAACAGTACCATGTAGCGTCTGATTCATCATCACAGACGGCTCAGCGTATAGCGCCAGCACTCTGGCTTCCAGAGCGCCTGGTATTACCTGTCACTACCTGTCGCTCTCCCATACATTTCAATGGATGTTACTCATGAAGGGATAGCGTCAGGTAGCGCCTGGTTAATGACAGGTAGCGACTGGTGACACGGCAGCAATTACACATTTATCAAGCAGAATCTGTTTAGCGACTGGGATAGCGCCATGTAGCGTCTGATTCATCATTTTCACAGCCTCAGCGAACAGCGCCGGCGTTCAGCCCTGCACAGCGCCAGGTATGACCTCTCGCTACCTGTCGCTCTCCCATACATTTCAATGGACGAACCTTTTCTTCTCTTTAAACTGTGTTTTTGTTTTTTTTTTTTATTAAATCTCAAATAATTCTGTGACCTATTCAGCAGTTTTTTCACATTTTTTTTATTTTTTATATATTTCTTCAGAAATGACATTACAGGTCTGCCATTAAAGTGTTCATGTTACAATGTTGTTACAATGTAATTCCATATGTTTTCGCTTTGTTACTAGTGGATAGATGCTGGAAAATACACTTTAAACACACCGCCTCCTGCGCTCTGGGCTTCAGAGATTTGTGAGGCTGTTTTTTTGCTGAATATGGTGTGAGTCGGTCGCTATGACCAGTCGCTAACGTGCGCTCCCATACAGCGTTGTACTGGTCAAACAGCGACTCCTCACAATGTATTCAACATTACTGAACAGCGACTGAGTCGCTATAAAGTAGCGACCCACGGCCGAGCACTGCGACTACTAGCTGGCGCTCTGAAAATGCCGCTACAGACGCTCATCTGTCGCTACCTGGCGTTAGTGATGAATCAGCCTGTTCTTCTCCATAAACAGGGTTTTCTTTTCTTTTTTTTTAATCAAATAATTGTGTCACCTCTCCTGAGTCCTGGCCTAGAAAGAGTCATTTTTGAAAATATTTTTTATATTTTTATGCAGAATTGTCATTACAGGTCTGGTATTAAAGTCTTAATGTCACAGTGTGATAACAATGTCATTCCATGTGTTTTCGCTTTGTTACTAGTGGATATGTGTTCAAAAACGGACTTTAATCACACAGCGTCTGGCGCTCTGGGCTACAGCGACCCAATATTGAGCGCCAGCGCTGTGTGAGGCTGACCAGTCGCTACCGTTCGCTCCCATATAGCTCTGTACTGGTGTTATAGCGACTCACACGTCAAATTCATCAATGGCAGACATGTTACTACAGCAACTGACGAGCTCTGTAATAGCGACTCACAGCTGATCAGAGCGACCACTAGCGCTCTATCTTAGCGCCGCTGTACAGACGCTTATCTGCCGTTACCTGGCGCTAGTAATGAATCAGCCTGCCCGTATAGAGATTATTTGTGGCATCCCCAGAGCACAGGAGACAAGCCAGTACTCAGGGCAGGCATCAGCCTTTCTTTCTTACCTTCTATCTATTCTTTGTTTCTTTCTGCTATTCCTTTTCTTTCTTTTTTCATTTCTTTTATTACCTCTGTCAGTCATTCTGTTCTTTGTTTCTTTCCTTCTAGTCTTCTTTCTTTTTTTCTATCCATTTATTAGATGTTTGTTTCTTTCATCTATTCGTTCTGACATTCATTTTCTTTCTTTCTCTTTCTCTTTCTTTCTTTCCTTCTTTTTTCAGTAATTCCTTCTATTCATTTATCATTCATTTTTTTCTGTCAGTTCTACTATTCTTTATTTCTTTCTCCCATTCCTCCGCTTTCTCTTTCCTGCTTTTTTCAGTCATTCCTTCTATTCTATTCTTTTTTTTCTTCTAGTTTTTTGCCTTTTTATGCCATTCCTTCCTTCCATTCCTTTTTGTTGTTCCCATTCCTTCTCTCCTTTTCTGTCATTCCTTCTATTCTTTCCTCCTATCTTTCCATTGATTTTGTTCTTCTTTTCCTTCTCTCGCTCTCTCTTTCCTGCTTTTTTTTTTGTCATTCCTTTTGTTATTTATATCTTTCCATCTGTTTGTTCTTTTTCTATCATTGCTTTTTTCTTTTTTCATTTTTCCTGATTTCTTTTTTCTGCCAGTACTTCTATCCTTTCTCCCATTCGCCTTGTGTCAGCTTTTTTCTGTCATTTCTTTAGTTTTTTCTGTCATTTCTTTTGTTTTTTTTTCTGTCATTTCTTTTGTTTTTTTCTGTCATTCCTTTTGTTTTTTTCTGTCATTTCTTTAGTTTTTTTCTGTCATTTCTTTAGTTTTTTATGTCATTTATTTTGTTTTTTCTGTCATTTCTTTTGTTTTTTTCTGTAATTTCTTTAGTTTTTTTCTGTCATTTCTTTAGTTTTTTCTGTCATTTATTTTGTTTTTTCTGTCATTTATTTTGTTTTTTCTGTCATTTCTTTTGTTTTTTTCTGCAATTTCTTTAGTTTTTTCTGTCATTTCTTTTGTTTTTTTTCTGTCATTTCTTTAGTTTTTTCTGTCATTTCTTTTGTTTTTTCTGTCATTTCTTTTGTTTTTTTCTTTATTTCTTTCCATCTGTTCTGTTTTTTTGTCATTTTTTCTTACTTTTCGTCATTGCATCTATAATTTTTTTCTCTCTATTCTGTGACAATATTCACCCTACATGCCACTGTCTCTCCATGTTATACCACGCCACAAGGGGCCCATAAAGATTCTATCGCCCTGCCAGTGATAGCTGCATCTAAGCATGGGGATGGTCCCTAGGTCCTGATTTATTTATATTCCTACTACTTTGGAAAGCGCTACGGAAGATGATGGCGCTATATAAATAAACAATAATAATAACCATAGTAATAATAAATAAATAGCAGTGCGCCCGGCGTGGTGTAAAGCGCCTCCGCACGGAGTGGCGCAGCGAGTAACTAGAAAGCGTGTTTCTATACAGTCCATCCATATGGAGCGCGTCAGACTGGCGCACACAAAACACACACTTCTGAT
Organism: Gastrophryne carolinensis; assembly: GCA_027917425.1. Lineage (NCBI taxonomy): Eukaryota > Metazoa > Chordata > Amphibia > Anura > Microhylidae > Gastrophryne > Gastrophryne carolinensis. The sequence goes on along the minus strand of CM051241.1, from coordinate 64,954,569 downwards.
GGAAACGGTTTATTTATACCAAAAGGAAAATTCGAGCAGAAAAAAACAATAAATGTAACAAAAAGAACGGATGTAAAATAAATCACTAGCAGAGAAGTTTAAAAAAAAAAAAAAAAGTGCACTATAAACGACATTTCTGTGTTTCTCTTATGTCCCGAAAAGCCACGGGCGAAATTTTATTCGAAAAAAAAACTGGTAAAATAACATGCAGCATCATTTGCCCATTATATCCTATGGAAGTAGCAAGCTGTGCGCCACAAAAAGCAGGCACAGCAAATGGCGAGTGGATTAATAAATGCCTCTTTAACGCTTGCACTGACATGACACGATATTAAAAACGTTGCGCACAAAAACCGGCGCAGTGCTTTGCTGAATGAGGCCCCAGACATCCGTCTCCGTGTTACATGTGTTTATGGCAGAAAGCAGCGCGAAAATAATAATTAAAAAATATTTAAAGGAACATTGCAGGCAAAAAATGAAAGGGAAAGTCCAATTTCGTGTTAGAGGCGCCACGTATTGCCAGATGAGCATCTGTATAGTGGCGCTTAGAGCGAAGTAAGCTGGTATGGGGGCGCTGTAGTAACCTGGCCGGCACTGATGAATGTGATGTGTGTTGGGCACTGTAACAACAGTACAGCGCTTCAGCGAGCGCCAGCTCAGTGCGTCTAGCACTCTGCACTCCACACCATATTTAACAAAAAACTACACACACACAGCATCAGCGCTGTAGCATAGCACACCAGATGCTGTGAGAACACATATCCACCAGTAACAAAGCGAAAACACACGGAATGACATTGTTGTAACACTGAGACAATATCACTTTAGTGAAAGACCTGTAATGACAAATCTGCATAAAAATATAAAAAGTCCCAAAAATGTATAAAAGTGTTTGTTTGCAGCCAGGAGAGGTCACACAATGATTGGAGCAAAAAGAAAAAAAAAATTATTTAGCCCAATTGAAATGTATGAGAGAGCGCTACAGAGCGACAGGTACTAAGAGGCCGATTCAGTAATAGCGCCAGGTAGCGACAGATGAGCGCCAGTAGCGTTATTTTCACAGCGCCCGCCAGTATTCGCTGTGCTTGGCCGTTGTTCGCTTGTTGACAGCGACTCAGTCGGTGTGCGGTAATGTTGAATACGGGGTTAGGACGCTCTCGCCGGTGCTAGCCTCATTTAGCGTGATAAATGCGTGATTGTGTCCGCCGCCTGGCGTTCTGGGGTCGGTAGCCGCCGATAGCTGGCGCTACCTGGCGCTAGTGAGACACTACCTGGTGCTATCCCTTGATAAATAAGGCCCTAAATAGCGCTCCTGAGCCTAGAGAGCCGGCGCTATACGCTGAGCTGCCTGTATTACCATGTGACGCTACATGGCGCTGTGAGAGTCGCTCACCAGTTTCGCTTTCTTAAATGCGGTTTTGCGTACAGCGCCCGGCGTTCACCAGACGCTGCCTGCCGCTACGAGGCTCTACCTGGCGCTAGCTCTTCTTAAATAACCCCTTAGTATTTTTTTCTTATGTTATGAAATGTGTGTTGCAGGTTGTGCTGTGTTGCTATTAGCGACTGTACGCCAAGACCTAGAAGAAGAACGAGGTGCGTCTCGTACACGCAGAACGCTGCTGCTGGGCCTGTGTGAGGGTGATTGCGCTCCCTCACCTCAGCAGTGGCCATAGCAGCAGGGTGTACGGCGCTCACTTTCTTCTACTTCCTGTACATCCCAATGGCAACAGATTGCAGGTAGTGACACACACTTTCTAACACAGGAAAAAATTAAAAATACGGGGAGGCCGATTCATTAATAGCGCCAGGTAGCGACAGTTGAGCGACTGTAGCAGTATTTTCACAGTGCCTGCTAGTAGTCGCTGTGCTTGGCCGTTGTTCGGTAGTTGACAGCGACTCAGTTGGTTTGCTGTAATGTTGAATATTAGGTGAGGAGTCGCTATTTGACAGGTTCCGCGCTGTATGGGAGCGCATGATAGCGACTGGCCCTAGCGACCGGCTCCCACCATATTCATTAACAAATCACGCTCAAAAAATTCTCGCGCTGTGAAATGCTTGTTTAAACCCCAGCGCACTGGAGGCGATGGGTTAAAAGTAGTTTTTTAACCCCCAAACAACCATATTTTTGGAAACCAAAAAAAACAAGTTTTTAAAATAAATTAGTAATGTGAATACATTAATATCAGACCTGTAATATCAATTCTGCACACATTTTTTTTTCCCTTAAAAATAACATCTAACATTGCAGAAGTGGTCACAGAATTTTTCACATTAAAAAAAATAAAAAAAAACCTTAACAATTAATTATGAATATTTACAGATTGCTCCATTGAAATGCATTGGAGCGCGGCAGGTAGCGAGAGGTCATACCTGTCGCTGTTCAAGGTCGGACGCTGGCGCTGTGGGCTGAGGCTGGAATAATGATGAATGAGTCGCTATATGGCGCTATCTCAGTCGCTAAGCAGGATCGGCTTGATAAATGTGTGATTGCGGAGGGGAGCCGGCGTTCTCGTGGCGGTGACCGTCATTACCGGCCGCTCACCAGTCGCTACCTGTCGCCTAAGAGACTTATGCCCTTATTCATCAAGCGATAGCGCCAGGTAGTGTCTGACGAGCGCCAGGTAGCGGCAGCTAACGGCGACTACCGACTCAAGTACGCCCGGCGGCGGTCACAATGATGCATTTATCAAGCAAAATGAGGCTAGCGCCGGCGAGAGCGACGGCTAGCGCGGCATTCATCATGAAGCCGCCTGGACCGAACAGCGCCGCTGCAAATTCCCTCACAGCGCCAGGTATGAGCTGTCGCTCCCTGGCAATGTCCAATGCATTTCAATGGAGCAATCTATAATTAATCATAATTAATTGGTATTAATTTTTTTTTTTTTTTTTTTTAATGTCAAAAAATCGGAGACCACTTCTGCAATGTTAGGATTTATTTTTAAGTAAAAAAAAAAAATTAAAAAAATATGTGCAGAATTGATCTAACAGGTCTGAGATTAATGTATTCATATAACAAAATGATTCTAAAAACATGTATAATGTTACATTCAAAAAATATGGTTGTTTAGGGGTTAAAAACTAGTTAATACAGATCGCCGCCAGCGCTCTGGGGTTTAAACAAGGAATGGACAGCGACAGCACATTCGGAGCGTGATTTTTTGATGAATATGAAGCTAGCCGTTCGCTCTGGCCATTCGTTGTCAGTCGCTCACATACAACGCTGGACCTGTGAAACAGCGACCCCCCAGCCCGTATTCAACATTACCGCACACCGAGTCGCTGTCATCAAGCTAACGCCGGCCAAGCACAGCGAATACTGGCTGGCGCTGGAAAAATCACGCTACAGTCGCTCATCTGTCGCTACCTGGCGCTATTGATGAATCGGCCTCTTATATACAAAGCATGAGCAGCACACAGCCTCAGCGGCATCCAGCGTAGGATGTAAGGAAGAAAGAAATGGCGGCTGTGGCCACCGCCTAGCGTCGCGTTTAACGCTCTGGTTGCTGCTCTTGCTTAAGATCCCATAGAGCACAATGGGCAGAACTCGATAGAAGTGTTTAATGCTTATAATTAATATTAAACACATCTCTGGATATATTGGTCCATTATTATTATTATTATTATTATTATTATTATTATTATTATTATTATTATCTCCCTTCAGTCTCACATCTTAAGCATGTTCCCGACACTCATCCCATCTAAGCTTCCACCAATGCTAATCATACAATTATTAAAGAAAAACTATTTTATGAAATTATTGTGCCAAAGATGTCAGCCAGGGGTTTGTGCTGTACAATCAAAGGCGCTGTGTTCCATCTAGCTCGCGCTGTCACCCTTTTCCTACATCACTGTCTATGCAATCGCCCATCCTTACTTTACCCCTATTTAACTACCTTTCCCCATAGCAGGTCAGGGGCCACATCACATGACTCTGAGGGCCACACGTGGCCCCTGGGCCGCAGGTTGGGCACATGTGAGCTAGATCATATGATATATATATATTGCTGTGACATTCGGGGTCATGCTAAAGATCTGGGGAAGTAAGTTTACCTTTGTGTGAAGCTTACGCCTAAGGGGGTTATTCATGAAGGTCTAGCGGCAGGCAGCGTCTGGGCGCTGTACGCAAAACCACATCTATGAAAGTGAATCTGGTGAGCGACTAACAGCGCCATGTAGCGTCCGATGTATTATTACAGGCGGCTCAGCCTCTAGCTTCCAGAGCGCCACGTATTACCTTTCGCTCACTGACGCTCTCCCATACATTTCAATGGCCGTTCATTTGCTTGTGTTTAAACAGCGTGTTTGACATTTTATTTATTTATTTATTTTTGCTCCAATCATTGTGTGACCTCTCCTGGCTGCAAACAAACGTTTTTAAACATTTTTTGAACTTTTTATATTTTTATGCAGAATTGACATTACAGGTTATTGTCACAGTGTTAAAACAATGTCATTCCGTGTGTTTTCGCTTTGTTACAGGTGGATATGTGTTCAAAAACAGACTTTAATCGCACAGCGTCTGGCGCTCTATGCTATAGCGACCAGCTCCAGAGCGCCGACGCTGTGTGTGTGTCCTTTTTTGATAAGTATGGAGTGGAGCGCTGAGAGTAGGTCGCACTGAGCTGGCGCTACCTCTTGCTCGCTGCAGCGCTGTACTGGTGTTAGAGCGCCCAACATACATCACATTTATCAATGCCGGTCAGGTTACTACAGCGACTGAGGTGATACCCACTTACAGTGTCTACTAGCGGCGCTATACAGACGCTCATCTGCCGATACCTGCCATTAGTAATGAATTAGCCTCCACAAGGCCTTTTTGTCTTGAACTCTCTACAATTTCTATAAAACATTTCTTTTCTAATAGTTCCCAATACATCACCTACCTCTGTGATCAGGCATTTCTACAGGCAGGGGCAGACTGGCCATAGGGAGACCTGGCAGAATTCCTGCTGGGCCACACTGAAACATAGAAGGTTGACGGCAGAAGGAGACCATACAGTCCATCTAGTCTGCCCTTATGTGTATACTGTATGTTCTCTTTATCTTAGGATAGATGTGTGCTTATCCCAGGCATGTTTAAATTCAGTGACTGGTGATTTTTCAACTACCTCTGCTGGAAGTTTGTTCCAAGCATCTACTACTCTTTCTGTAAAATAATATTTTCTAACATTGCTCCTGATCTTCCCCCCGACTAGCTTCAGGTTGTGCCCCCTTGTTCTATCATTAAGCTTCTTCTTAAAAACACTTCCCTCCTGAACCTTATTCAATCCTTTCACATATTTAAAGGTCTCAATCATGTCCCCCCTCTCCCTTCTTTCCTCCAGACTGTACAAATTAAGTTCTTTAAGTCTCTCCTGATAAGTTTTAAGTTTAAGTCCTTCCACCATTTTCGTTGCCGGCCTTTGGACACGTTCTATTTGAATAATGTCTTTTTGCTGGTAAGGTCTCCAGAACTGCACACAGTATTCTAGCTGTGGCCTTACCAGGGCTCTATACAGCGGCATCACAACCTCCCTCTTCCTACTGGTGATGCCTCGAGCTATGCAGCCGAGCATCCTGCTTGCTTTTCCCACTGCCTGGCTACACTGTCCACTCATCTTGCAGCTATCAGTAATCAGTACCCCTAAATCTCTCTCCTCCGAGGTCCTGGATAACACAGTGCTGCCCATACGGTACTCAGAGCAGGGATTCCTTCTACCCAAGTGCATGATTTTACATTTAGAGACATTAAACTCTAGTTTCCACAGTTTTGACCATCTATCCAGTAAAGCTAAATCATTTCACTGCTTAGAACTTGTTTGAACTGCTGCTTCTAACACTCCCATCTAGCCCCAGCCTCCCTGTACCAAGACCTTATTGTAGCCCTGTGGTCAAGTAGCCAACAATTCCCAGCGCATGTTCTGCCCCTATAGCCTTAATATGATGGTTATGTGGGGGGGCATCCCACCATCCCACCCCTACACATAATGTACCGTTCTAAGTATAGCCTCAGCCTTGGAGGCTGCCCATCTGAGAAGCCCATTGGGGGGCTGAGGGAGGATGTCGCAGGTCGCTCCTGGGCTGACCAGATCAGCAGAAACGTTAGTAATCCAGAGATTTGTAGGGAGGGCTGTCTGGAGAAAACATTTTCGAAGGAACCAAAATGACATAAATATTTGAGCGCTCTTTCTTACACTTTAAATGACAGAGCTGCTTCTCCTGCACGGTGCATCTTGCTGGCTGAAGATTCTGTCTAATGAATCTCTTTTAGGTGACTATCAATTAAAATATCTATATATTATTTTATTATCAAATGATCTATATATTATATACAGGGCAGGCATCAGCACTGGTTGCACCCGGCACATGCCGGAGCTCCTGCACCTCATTCCCTCTACCCTGGGCAGTATAGAGGGCCATGCAGTAACCAGAACTAGGGACTGGCCGCCAGGGGCAGTCCTTCTATTCTTTGTTTATTTCCTTCTATAGTTTTTGTCCTTTCCATCTATTTTTTTGTCTTTGATCTTTCTGCATTTTTTCTTGTCTTTCTTTCATTTTCTTCTATTGTTTCTGACAGTCCTTCTGTTCTTTGTTCCTTTCCTTCTATTCTTTTCTCTCTTTCCTTCTTATTCTTTCTTTCTTTTCATTCATCTGCTGTTTCTACCATTCCTTTTCTCTTTCTTGGATCTATGTTCCTTTTATTATTTCTGTCAGTTCTGTTCTTTGTTTCATTTTTTCTAGTCTTTTTATTTCTTTCTTTCTTTCCATCCATTCTTTCACCTGTTTGTTCTGCCAATCATTTTCTTTATTTCTTTGATTCTTCTTTTATTATTTTTCTGTCATTCCTTCTCTTTCTATCTTTCTGTCAGTTCTTTTTTTTTCTTCCTTCCATCTTTTTTTTCTGTCATTCCTTCTTTCTCATTCCTGATTTTATCTGTCAGTCCTTCTATTCTTTGTTTATTTCCTTCTATAGCTTTTGTCCTTTCCATCTATTTTTTGTCTTTGATCTTTCTGCATTTTTTCTTGTCTTTCTTTCATTTTCTTCTATTGTTTCTGACAGTCCTTCTGTTCTTTGTTCCTTTCCTTCTATTCTTTTCTCTCTTTCCTTCTTATTCTTTCTTTCTTTTCATTCATCTGCTGTTTCTACCATTCCTTTTCTCTTTCTTTCTCTTTCCTTCCTTGGTTCTATGTTCCTTTTATTATTTCTGTCAGTTCTGTTCTTTGTTTCATTTTTTCTAGTCTTTTTATTTCTTTCTTTCTTTCCATCCATTCTTTCACCTGTTTGTTCTGCCATTCATTTTCTTTATTTCTTCTGTTATTATTTTCCTGTCATTCCTTCTTTCTAGCTTTCTGTCAGTTCTTTCTTTTCTTCCTTCCATCTTTTTTTCCTGTCATTCCTTCTTTCTAGCTTTCTGTCAGTTCTTTCTTTTCTTTCTTCCATCTTTTTTTTCTGTCATTCCTTCTTTCTCATTCCTGATTTTATCTGTCAGTCCTTCTATTCTTTGTTTATTTCCTTCTATAGTTTTTGTCCTTTCCATCTATTTTTTTGTCTTTGATCTTTCTGCATTTTTTCTTGTCTTTCTTTCATTTTCTTCTATTGTTTCTGACAGTCCTTCTGTTCTTTGTTCCTTTCCTTCTATTCTTTTCTCTCTTTCCTTCTTATTCTTTCTTTCTTTTCATTCATCTGCTGTTTCTACCATTCCTTTTCTCTTTCTTGGTTCTATGTTCCTTTTATTATTTCTGTCAGTTCTTCTGTTCTTTGTTTCATTTTTTCAAGTCTTTTTATTTCTTTCTTTCTTTCCATCCATTCTTTCACCTGTTTGTTCTGCCATTCATTTTCTTTATTTCTTTCTTTCTTCTGTTATTATTTTCCTGTCATTCCTTCTTTCTAGCTTTCTGTCAGTTCTTTCTTTTCTTCCTTCCATCTTTTTTTCCTGTCATTCCTTCTTTCTAGCTTTCTGTCAGTTCTTTTTTTTTCTTCCTTCCATCTTTTTTTTCTGTCATTCCTTCTTTCTCATTCCTGATTTTATCTGTCAGTCCTTCTATTCTTTGTTTATTTCCTTCTATAGTTTTTGTCCTTCCCATCTATTTTTTGTCTTTGATCTTTCTGCAATTTTTTGTCTTTCTTTCATTTTCTTCTATTGTTTCTGACAGTCCTTCTGTTCTTTGTTCCTTTCCTTCTATTCTTTTCTCTCTTTCCTTCTTATTCTTTCTTTCTTTTCATTCATCTGCTGTTTCTACCATTCCTTTTCTCTTTCTTGGATCTATGTTCCTTTTATTATTTCTGTCAGTTCTGTTCTTTGTTTCATTTTTTCTAGTCTTTTTATTTATTTCTTTCTTTCCATCCATTCTTTCATCTGTTTGTTCTGCCATTCATTTTCTTTATTTCTTTGATTCTTCTTTTATTATTTTTCTGTCATTCCTTCTCTTTCTATCTTTCTGTCAGTTCTTTTTTTTCTTCCTTCTACCTTTTTTTTCTGTCATTCCTTCTTTCTCATTCCTGATTTTATCTGTCAGTCCTTCGAATTTTTTTTTTCTCTTTCTTCCCATCTCTTTTTGTTTTCTTCCATTCCTTCTCTCTCTTTCCTGCATTTTTCCCTCATTACTCCTATTCTTCCGTTTTTTATTTCTGCTTCTTTCTGTCATTCCTTCTATTCTTTTTTTATTTCTTTCTGTTTTTCCTTCTATACTTTGTCATTCCTTCTATAATTTTTTTTTCTATTATTTGGCAGCAGTCACCATACATGCAACTTTATCATCATGTATGCGTATCACATCACACTGCAAGGACAACATAAACCTGGAGCCGGCCCTGATCATACAGCCATCTCTTATTTTGTGTGAACGCTCCCCCATAGCTGAGAACATACAATCCTGTGATTACTCACCTGTAGAATTGATTTTACAGTGTACAGCATGGCTTGCTTCATTTCTATTCTTTACATGTGAGTAATCCGCCACCAGGTGGCGCAGTCGACTGCAGGAAGACTTATGGCCCCTCCCGGCCAATATAAGGGCCAGAATTACCCAGAAGACCCCAGTGTTTGAAAGCAGTAATGCAAGAAGACGGGAGGCAAGGACCATGTTAATAAAAACACAGCCCACTAAAGAGTAACTCTCTCAACAAAAATCACCATAACAAGGCAAAAGAGAATAACGCTAACAAGGGTGGGATGAAGCAAGCCGTGCTGTACACCGTAAAATCAATTCTACAGGTGAGTAATCACAGAATTGTATTTTCCCAGGTGTACAGCACAGCTTGCTTCATTTCTATTCTTTACATGTGGGACATCCAACAGCAGTGTCCAAGAAAAAGGGTGGGATCCCCAGAGAGCAGCAGCAAGCAGTTCAAACTACCGCCTGAAGCACCTTGCGACCAAAAGCAGCATCAGCTGAGGCTCTAACATCAACTTTGTAAAACTTAGAAAATGTATGAACCGAAGACCAAGTAGCGGCCTTACAAACCTGTTCAACAGAAGCCTGGTGCTGAAAAGCCCAAGAGGCACCAATAGCCCTAGTGGAGTGAGCTGTAACACAGAAAGGGGGTTCCTTCCCCTTGGCCGAGTAAGCTTGCACCACCGCCTGTCTAATCCACTTGCTGATAGTGGATTTGGCTGGAGGCAAGCCCTTCCTAGGCCCGGCAGGAAGAACAAAAAGAGAATCAGACTTCCGACCAAATAATACGTGAGTGCCCTGACCACATCCAGAGAATGAAGGTTCCGTTCCTTAGAATTAGAAGGGGCAGGACAAAAGGAAGGCAAGACAATGTCCTCGTTGAGATGAAAGGCAGAAACAACCTTGGGCAAGAATTCCGGTTTAAGATGCAACACCACCTTATCCTGATGCCGCTCAAAATAAGGAGGTTTCATGGAAAGCGCCACCAGCTCAGAGACGCGACGCAAGTGAAAGCAACCAAGAAGGCCATCTTAAGAGTCAAGTTGGATAGAGAGGCATCGCACAGAGGTTTAAAAGGTGGACCCTGGAGAGCAGGGAGCACCAAATTCAAATCCCACACCGGTAGCAGTGGCTTACACTGTGGGCGCACATGAGTCACTCCCTGGAAAAAAGTCTTGACCAGCCTATGAGTGGCGAAGGATCTTTGGAAAAAAAAAAAAATGCCAAAGCCGAAACCTGTCCTTTGAGGGTACTCAGTTGTAGACCCAACTCCAGACCATGTTGAAGAAACTCCAGAATCCTGGAAATTGAAAAAGCGCGACAAGGAAAAGACTTAGACTCACACCAGGCAATGTAAGCATGCCAGATCCTGTAATAAATCAAGGAAGAGGATTTCTTCCGAGCCTGAATCATAGTACTGACGACCGAAGCCGGCAAACCCTTATCCATCAGGATGGAGGTTTCAGCAGCCAAGCCATCAAAGCCAGCGTTTGTAAATTGGGATGGCACAGCTGTCCCTGAGAGAGAAGCTCTGGATCGTCGGGCATGACGTACTGATCCACCGCCGTCTGCGAACCATACCATCCTCGGCCAGCGAGGGGCCACCAGAAAGGTCGGTACCCCCTCCTGGGCTATCTTGCGCAGCACGCAACCCAACAGAGGAAAGGGAGGAAAGGCATAGAGGAGTCGAAACTCCGTCCAAGGAATGGCTAATGCATCCGTGGCGAAGGCCAGAGGATCTCTTGACAGGCAGACGAATTTGGGAAGTTTGTGATTGGGACGGGACGCAAAAAGGTCCACGTCCGGCTGACCCCAGCGGCGACACAGGGCTAGAAAGATCTTGTTGTCGGGAGACCATTCCCCCAGGTGAGACATCCCCCTGCTCAGGGAGTCTGCCTCCTGGTTCTCCACTCCTGGAATGTAAACCGCCAAGATGCAGGGAACATTCTCCTCTGCCCAAGACAAGATCAGGAACACTTCCTTGAGGTCTCGTTTGCTCCGAGTCCCGCCCTGATGGTCGATGTAAGCGTCAGCCGATTGTCCTAGCGGATCTGGACCGCCCGACCCCGTAGGTGAGGCGTCAACTGGAGGAGAACCAACCTGATCGCTCTCAACTCCAGGAGGTTGATAGGCGCGTGGGCCTCCTGAGGGCCCCACTGGCCCTGGAACTTCAGTGATAGCCAGAACCCTCCCCAACCGGTCAGACTGGCATCCGTGGTGACAATCTCCCAGCACGGAGGCAGAAAGGACCTGCCCGCTGAGTATCCCTCTCGGCCTGGTGAAAAGATGGAGCAGCAACCAATGGGTCGTCCAGGTAAGGAAGAATGCGAATGCCCTGCACAGACAGGGCGCAGACCAGTTCCTACAGAACTGAAAGCGTGACAGGCTAGCTGATCCGTGAGCCTGTCAACATGATCGCATAAGTAGGAAGTCTCAGGAGACGGCATAACCGAGGTATTGGAGAGCCCCAGACCAGGAGCATCTGCTTCTGGGGGATGGGACCAGATGCGAACCAAATCCTCCGAAAAGGGATACCGCCTGTCCAGTCCCCTAGGCATCGACGGCAACCTATTAGGCTTATCCCATTCCTTAAAAACCATATTAGAGAAGTAGCCTTGTTCAGGAAAGACAAGGCGCTGTCTGTCCGGCCGAAACAGGTCCCCCTGCTCCTTCTTGGCCGCCTTAGGAGGATCAATGTGGAGGGTTTCAAGTACCGTTGACAACAGCTGCTCTGTATCATCTGGAGGCCACTCGTTCTCCTCAGATGAAGACCCGGGGCGACTATCAAGGTCCCCCCGACTGCCCCAGGAGGAGTCGGAGCCCTGGAGCAACTCACCCTCCTCAGTGGAAAACTCGGCCACCAAAGGCCTCATAATCCTCATCGTCATCGGTAAAGATGGCGTGAGCCGGTTCCAGATGCTGCTTCTTACTGCTGGCTCAAAGCTTAGCAAGTCCCGGGGGGGTTCCCAAGCCCGCTATTCCCAGAAGCCTCCATTATGGTGATTATGGCAAGAAAGACAGGTCGCAAGGCACTAAGGCGGCCCAGAACCGTACAAAAAAGCCCCAATCTGACCCTCCGCACCCTAACCCACGGGGCAGGAAGGGGTGGGGGGGAGGAGTGTGTGGAGGGGGTAATGAATGGACCAGGAGGAACCACAGAATCACAGAATGGGACCCTGAAAGACACAAGGGGGGACAAAATGAGCGCCCCGCAGCGCATGCATAGCAATATTAAGCAACACAAAAATCAATAGGTGCTAATAAAGAAAAAGACCGGACTCATGGACCAAAGGGCGCTTGAGAAATGAAGTGAAGAGCCCACGCAGCCTGTAGCAGACCCGCAGTGCGCTGTAAGAAAGCCCCTCTAAAACGGAGCGACGATGTGAGGAGGAGCACAGCAGGAGAAAATGGCGCCGGCCGGCCGGCCGGCCGGCTAGTGCAGCACCTCGAGGGGCGGGGCGCGGCACGATGGCGCGGATTGCGTCATCGCGCGGCCCCGCAGCACACCAAAAGACTTTGGGAGCAGGGAGAGAAGGTTGTGAGGGACCCCCCCTCCCTCCGCCGCGGAGAGCACCCGCGCGGCAGCAGGAGCACGGCCCATGATCCGTCGCCCTCACAGCGAGGACGCACGCCCCCCCCCGACGCTAACGTACAGGAGGCGAAAGGAGCAGGAGCGGGGAAGGTAAGTAGACTGTGAAGCATAAGTAAGAAACATGAAGTAAAAAACATAAGTAAACAATACCACAGTTAGACACAATAATAAAGAAAGAGGGTTACATAAATGACAAAGGTCACCGGGTGGTTCCTCCCCCCCCCCTCCTATAGGCTCACCATAGCCTATGGACGACTTACCCTGAATAAAGGGTCTGCGGCCCAGAGCATAGCTCTGCCTAACGCCTGACCCTCAGCATTCCCCTACCAGCACCTGATCCGCAGCCATGGCTGGGAGGCAAAAAAAGGGTCCCGGAAGCAGGTGGAAAATAGGGCTTGCAGCGGCCGACGGAATTGGGATGTCCCGCTGTGTGAAACCCCAGGTGGGTGCCCACAACCTTTTCCGGTGGCTCCCATGGTAATGTAAACAGCAGAAGCTGCATCCCCAGCATCTCTGGGCTGATGCAAGCTCCTGTGCCCAGCCATTCAGATAGGCTTGGTGTAGGAGAGCGCCGTGTAATGAAGAGCTGCTGGAGAATGAGTAGAGGAAGTACTGCTGCTACTGCTGAGCTACTGAGATGGCAAGATCTTGCTGACAGGCAGTGAGTGCAGCACAATTAGAGTTTGGTAGAGCAGCACACACTTTGCAGAGGTTAGCCAGCCTTCATTGTGCCCGGCTGTCAGCGGTGATGGAGGAGGAGGGGGGGGGGCAGCTTGCATCAGGCCCATTTGTGCCACAGGCCCAGTAACACCTGCCTTTCCTGCCTCTACAATACCTACACCACTGGGCAGGAATACAGCCAGCGGTGCTCACTTTCTTCCCACACTGATGACAGAGTGGCAAAGGAAATCCAAATGGGACAAGCACCACTGATGCCATGGGGATAAGGAAAAGGTGAGTTTGCAGCAGATCCCAGGGAATACACACATCAGGGTATCCCAAATCGAGATGCCCAGCCAGAGAGTAATGAAACCCAAGAAAGTCAACTTCCTGGGTGTTGTTCCTCTTTAAGCTCTATGTCACAAAACAGCCCAGGACAGAGCGTGGTGAGCAACCACATCCCTGGTTTCCCTCCAGTTCTCACCTGATAGGCTGGAAGCCAGGGGCGCATCAGCCAGGAGATGCTGGGCATGCAGACGTTACCCGCACATGAGTATATGGGTGATCCCAGGTGGTTTCACACAGGGGAGGCATAAGGTGTGGGATGGCCCTGTGGTCACTGTACAACATTTAAAGCCCTGACCGGTGGTACCCTGGACTAGAAACAGTCCACTGCCATCCAATGGGGTCCTACAGCAGTCAGCAGTAAATCTAGTATATCTGCTTTATGTGTTGGGGGGGCAGTATAACTTTTGCTATGGGGCCCTGTGAATCCTATGTACACCACCACCACTTAGGTAATCTTAAGAACATTTAACACCAAGTCGCTGCAAAAAAGTGAGGCTTAAACTCTGGTGGGGAACTTTAGGAGCTTTCCATGGAAGAGACCAATTGCCAAGGTCAAGTCTCCATCTTCACTGCTAAAGAACAATGTAGACAAGCAAGTGTTTGTTGGCTTCATTATTTAGTGGCCCCGAGCAGTTGCATGTGATGTGCGATAGTCACACTATTTATCATCCCCCATGCTACGAGACACAAAAACAATTGTTTCCTAAGTGTAAAGCTTGATCTAGCCCTTCTACCAATGCCAACCGTCAAACCATAAGGCGAGGCAGCGCAGCCACCGAACCAACATGACTTCCGAATCGCAGCAGTGATCGCAACATCAACGTGAAAATCTAGTATCACCCCCAAAGCACATTACTTTTTCAAAGTGATCAGCAATAGCTAAGCTTTTTTGTGTCGCTAATTGTGTCGCGACTTAACCGCGCTTCTCTCCATAAGTTGTATAGTGAGCTGCGGCCATGGTGAGCCCGCACCACAAGGAAGGGGCAAGCAATTTCAGGTATGACCAAGATGCTTGGCTGCCTGCAATTATTGGCGAACGGCTCGTTCCAGAGGCTGGGTGCCCTCTCCGTGGGGATCTCCCAGCCTACGCTGAGCCACGCGCTATCCAAGTTTTTGGAAGGCATAGCTACCATTAGTAAGAAATATATTTATTTTCCTGATGACATGGTAGCCTGGAACGCACTTAAGTTGGCTTTTTATAATATCGCCGACATGCCCAACGTCATGGGTGCGATTGATTGAACCCACGTTGCATTGGTCCCTCCTGCAGCCGATGAGTACATCTATAGGTAAGTTCATTTATGTCATTTTGTTATATAGTTTAGACAAACTGTATTGTAAATATTGATTAATCCCTCCTTGTAAATTGTCCCTGTGACCCATTTAACCGTGTATACCTTAATCCCTCCTTCTCAAGTGTCCCTGTGACCCATTTAATTGTGTATACCTTAATCTCTCCTTCTCAAGTGTCCCTGTGACCCATTTAACCATGTATACCTTAATCCCTCCTTCTCAAGTGTCCCTGTGACCCATTTAAGCGTGTATACCTTAATCCCTTCTTCTCAAGTGTCCCTGTGACCCATTTAATTGTGTATACCTTAATCCCTCCTTCTCAAGTATCCCTGTGACCCATTTAAGCGTGTATACCCTAATCCCTCCTTCTCAAGTGTCCCAGGGACCCATTTAAGCGTGTATACCTTAATCCCTCCTTCTCAAGTGTCCCTGTGACCCATTTAAACATGTTTACCTTAATCCCTCCTTCTCAAGTGTCCCTGTGACCCATTTAATTGTGTATACCTTAATCTCTCCTTCTCAAGTGTCCCTGTGACCCATTTAACCATGTATACCTTAATCCCTCCTTCTCAAGTGTCCCAGTGACCCATTTAAGTGTGTATACCTTAATCCCTCCTTCTCAAGTGTCCCTGTGACCCATTTAAACATGTTTACCTTAATCCCTCCTTCTCAAGTGTCCCTGTGACCCATTTAAGCGTGTTTACCTTAATCCCTCCTTCTCAAGTGTCCCTGTGACCCATTTAAGCGTGTATACCTTAATCCCTCCTTCTCAAGTGTCCCAGTGACCCATTTAACAGTGTATACCTTAATCCCTCCTTCTCAAGTGTCCCTGTGACCCATTTAACCGTGTATACCTTAATCCCTCCTTCTCAAGTGTCACTGTGACCCATTTAAGCATGTATACCTTAATCCCTCCTTCTCAAGTGTCCCAGTGACCCATTTAAGCGTGTATACCTTAATCCCTCCTTGTAAATTGTCCCTGTGACCCATTTAACTGTGTATTCCTTAATCCCTCCTTCTCAAGTGTCCCTGTGACCAATTTAAGCATGTTTACCTTAATCCCTCCTTCTCAAGTGTCCCTGTGACCCATTTAACCATGTATACCTTAATCCCTCCTTCTCAAGTGTCCCTGTGACCCATTTAACCATGTATACCTTAATCCCTCCTTCTCAAGTGTCCCTGTGACCCATTTAACTGTGTATTCCTTAATCCCTCCTTCTCAAGTGTCCCTGTGACCCATTTAAGCGTGTATACCTTAATCCCTCCTTCTCAAGTGTCCATGTGACCCATTTAAGCGTGTATACCTTAATCCCTCCTTGTAAATTGTCCCTGTGACCCATTTAACTGTGTATTCCTTAATCCCTCCTTCTCAAGTGTCCTGTGACCCATTTAACCGTGTATACCTTAATCCCTCCTTCTCAAGTGTCCCTGTGACCCATTTAACTGTGTATTCCTTAATCCCTCCTTCTCAAGTGTCCCTGTGACACATTTAAGCGTGTATACCTTAATCCCTCCTTCTCAAGTGTCCCAGCGACCCATTTAAGCGCGTATACCTTAATCCCTCCTTGTAAATTGTCCCTGTGACCCATTTAACTGTGTATTCCTTAATCCCTCCTTCTCAAGTGTCCCTGTGACCCATTTAACCAGGTATACCTTAATCCCTCCTTCTCAAGTGTCCCAGCGACCCATTTAAGCGCGTATACCTTAATCCCTCCTTGTAAATTGTCCCTGTGACCCATTTAACTGTGTATTCCTTAATCCCTCCTTCTCAAGTGTCCCTGTGACCCATTTAACCGTGTATACCTTAATCCCTCCTTCTCAAGTGTCACTGTGACCCATTTAAGCATGTATACCTTAATCCCTCCTTCTCAAGTGTCCCAGTGACCCATTTAAGCGTGTATACCTTAATCCCTCCTTGTAAATTGTCCCTGTGACCCATTTAACTGTGTATTCCTTAATCCCTCCTTCTCAAGTGTCCCTGTGACCAATTTAAGCATGTTTACCTTAATCCCTCCTTCTCAAGTGTCCCTGTGACCCATTTAAGTGTGTATACCTTAATCCCTCCTTCTAAAGTGTCCCTGTGACCCATTTAAGTGTGTATACCTTAATCCCTCCTTCTCAAGTGTCCCTGTGACCCATTTAACCATGTATACCTTAATCCCTCCTTCTCAAGTGTCCCTGTGACCCATTTAAGCGTGTTTACCTTAATCCCTCCTTCTCAAGTGTCCCTGTGACCCATTTAAGTGTGTATACCTTAATCCCTCCTTCTCAAGTGTCCATGTGACCCATTTAACCATGTATACCTTAATCCCTCCTTCTCAAGTGTCCCTGTGACCCATTTAAGCGTATTTACCTTAATCCCTCCTTCTCAAGTGTCCCTGTGACCCATTTAAGCGTGTATACCTTAATCCCTCCTTCTCAAGTGTCCCTGTGACCCATTTAACTGTGTATACCTTAATCCCTCCTTCTCAAGTGTCCCTGTGACCCATTTAAGTGTGTATACCTTAATCCCTCCTTCTCAAGTGTCCCTGTGACCCATTTAACCATGTATACCTTAATCCCTCCTTCTCAAGTGTCCCAGTGACCCATTTAAGCATGTTTACCTTAATCCCTCCTTTTCAAGTGTCCCTGTGACCCATTTAAGCATGTATACCTTAATCCCTCCTTCTCAAGAGTCCCAGTGACCCATTTAAGCGTGTATACCTTAATCCCTCCTTGTAAATTGTCCCTGTGACCCATTTAACTGTGTATACCTTAATCCCTCCTTCTCAAGTGTCCCTGTGACCCATTTAACCGTGTATACCTTAATCCCTCCTTCTCAAGTGTCCCTGTGACTCATTTAAGCGTGTATAGCTTAAACCCTCCTTCTCAAGTGTCCCTGTGACCCATTTAAGCGTGTATACCTTAATCCCTCCTTCTCAAGTGTCCCTGTGACCCATTTAAGCGTGTATACCTTAATCCCTCCTTGTAAATTGTCCCCATTTAAGCGTGTATACCTTAATCCCTCCTTCTCAAGTGTCTCTGTGACCCATTTAACCGTGTATACCTTAATCCGTCCTTGTAAATTGTCCCTGTGACCCATTTAAGCGTGTATACCTTAATCCCTCCTTCTCAAGTGTCCCTGTGACCCATTTAAACGTGTATACCTTAATCTCTCCTTGTAAATTGTCCCTGTGACCCATTTAAGCGTGTATACCTTAGTCCCTCCTTCTCAAGTGTCCCTGTGACCCATTTAAGCGTGTATACCTTAATCCCTCCTTCTCAAGTGTCCCTGTGACCCATTTAAACGTGTATACCTTAATCCCTCCTTGTAAATTGTCCCTGTGACCCATTTAAGCGTGTATACCTTCATCAATGTTTTTAATGTAGGCCTTAGCAAAACATTTTAATGCGGACCTTAATTAGTCATTAGAATGTTACTCTTTAGTTTCTCCCACATACATATACTTTTTGATTTTAAAACTACTTATGTACTTAGTTAGCGTTATTTGGATTGTCAAACATGTATTTGGGAGGGTGTTAGGAGTTAGTGTTTGAGTAGTTTACCTTGGATTACTAAAATTTTTTTTTTCCTTTTTCCTTCCAGGAACCGCAAAATGGGTCACTCACTGAATGTCCAAGCAGTGGTGGCCCAGGACATGCGGCTCCTTAGTGTCCTCACCGGGTATCCAGGCTCATCCCATGACGCGTACATCTTACGGAGATCAGGATTATTCCGTCGGTTTGAGTCTGGAGAATTCTCTGGTGGATGGCTCCTTGGTAAGTTTCCTCTAATTACATCATTCCCTTTTCACTGTATGCCTATGAATATAGTTGATGAGCCATGTCTTAAGCTATGGCTGTTTTTACCCCTTGATGACATGTTAAACCGGACTTTAACCATGATCTTTAGAAAAGCACAAACCCTTAAAAAATGATTCCCCAGCATTTCCACCTAATATTTTTCTAGTTTTTAATAACTTACTTATTATTCTTTCCCCCAATGGGCTGCAATTCTGTTCATGACATTAGGATAGGGTCGGCGCCATCTTTGCTCAGGTGCATCACACTTACTGAGGAGAGGAGATCGGGATAAAGTGCAGGGGGCGGGTTATAGTTGTGCTTTGCTCAGACAGAGCAGAGCTGGAGTCCGGAAAAGGTCAGAAATCCCAGAATGCAGAGCAGCACAGTCAGAAGTCACTTCCTGTTTGCAAGCTGCCTGATATTCCCTAAGCCGCCATCTTGGAAGTTTAAAGACTCATAACATACAGTAGATGCTGGTAGGATGTTTTTTTATGTGGGCAATCTGTATGTACAGGGTGTGGGTAACATATAAGATAGGCTCTTATTCAGGGTGAAAGACGGCTTAAAAAATATTGTTGTTTGGAATGTATAATTTATGTAAGTATTTTATTATTCTTTCAGGGGATTCCGGCTAGCTGCTTCTTCCCTGGCTGATGACGCCCGTCCTTCGGCCACAGAATGCGGCCCAGGAGGCCTACAATAGGTTGCACCGAAAGACCCGGGCCGTAGTCAAGAGGGCCTTTGGCCTGCTAAAAACCCGTTTTCGGTGTTTGGACCATACCGGGGGGGGGGGGGGGGCACTCCAGTATGACCCCAACAAGGTCATCAACATAATCCTGGCCTGTTGTGTCCTGCATAACTTTGCCATCATGCAGCGTGTCCCCTGGTATGTGGATCTGCCCCCCTCTCCACCCAGCCAAGAGCCAGCTGAGCACTACCCTGGCACACCTAGTGCCTCTGGCCAAGCCGTGCGGGCCAACCTAATCACCGGCTATTTTGCCTAATTTTGTCTTGCTTTGTTTGTTTGCTGATATTTTGCGCTGTATCTGCTCCATATCTTTAATCTCGTCCCCCGCTGCATTCACCTGTCTGGTGAGCTCCTCCAAGATTTGGGTCTTTCTCATTTTGCTTGTAGATTTTTTATACAGGGACCACACGTGCCAGAGTGGCACAACTGAGTGCCAGGGTCCTTCAGTTGGTGGGCGAGATGCAGGAGCCGCATGGCTCGTTGGGGACCACAGATGAAGAATAATGTTCTGGGGCTTGCTATTGCTGTGTATATAGTTTTAAAAAAGAAATGGAAGAAATGGAAGAATATACTGAGCGCGAAGTGATTTAGCTATGCATTGTAGCAGAAGTGAGTGAACCAAATATGTAGGTGAGCACATTAATGAGTTAAGTTTGTAGTTCGCAGGCGTAAGATCATAGCGATTTTCGTCTGGACGATTAGTTATAGAAAAAGGAAATCTGAATCTAACGGGAAACGTAAATGATTTGTGGGAGGAGACGATGGAAAAAGGGCAAAAATGAAAGCCTACGTTGTAACATGAGTAACATAAACGGAAAACGAAAGCTGAAAAATGACATTCTCGTTGGCATACGAATGGACGAAGACGTTACTGAAGGCTTGCGATGCATGCTTAGAATCACTCGTACACTCATACGCGAGTGGGAAAATTAAAAAAAAAAAACAGATCGACACAAAAACGAAAGTTTTTTAATGTCTCTCCGAATCAACTTTAGTGTGCAGAATCTGCCCCCAATCAGCCCATTACAGGCAATGTGGAAGAATCCCCTTCAATCACCACATTACAGACAGTGTGCAGAATCCCCCCAATCACCCCATTACAGACAGTGTGCAGAATCCCCCCAAAATCACCCCATTACAGGCGATGTGGAATTACCTCATTACAGCCAGTGTGCAGAATCACTCACCAATCACCCAATTACAGAATCTCTCACCAATAGAGATGAGCAAACTTCTTGAAAGTTTGATCGGGCGATTCGCCGAATTTCCCCAAGAAATTCGGGTTCGCCCGAATCGAACTTTCACGAATCGCTCATCTGAAAAAAAAAAAAATGCCGGCATGGTGGCAGCGGGCAGGCCGGCTACGCTGTCAGCGGGCCGCCGCCGGCCCGCTGACAGCGCAGCCGGCCTGCCAGCTCCCACCATGCCGGCATTTTTTTAAAAAGCAAACACTTACCTGCATGGTCGGAGCGTGGAGGCCGGCGCCGCTCTCAGCTGTCATCAGAGGACGCGTCATCAGAGGGCGCCTGAGAGCGGCGCCGGCCTCCACGCTCCGACCATGCAGGTAAGTGTTTGCTTTTTAAAAAAAATTTTTTTCTTTTTATTTCAGGGAAAATTCGATCAGCACAAACCAAAAAAAATTCGGGTTCGTGCCGGATCGAATTTTCCCTGAAATTCGGAGCGAATACCGGTTCGCTCATCCCTACTCACCAATCACCCCATGACAGACAGTGTGCATCCCCCACTGGAGCCCCCCTCATGTCTGGAAAGTCAGGAGCTCACCAGAGACAAAGAGGCACAGTACAAGGTGTGAGGCGGAGATGTGGTCAGACAAGCAGAAGGTCAGGGCTGGCAGTGATGTTTCATAAATGGTAGGCAGGCCGAAAGTCGGGGTTGGCGGCAAAGGTTTACATAGATATCCAAGCAGAAGGTCAGGGCGGGCAGCAGAGGTTTGACAACCAGTAAACAAGCCGGGGTCTCAACAAAGCTCAATCCAAGAAGTAGCCAAGAAACAGCACACAATCCAGACCTGGGAATAAACTGACAGGACAGCAAAGAGTAATGGCTGAATCCCGCTATTTAAAGTGGTGGGCACCAGAGTGCATGTGCAAACACCTGTATGCTTGAGCAGAGGGCTGGCACACGCTTCTGCTCATGGGTTGTTCAGTGAAATGCCCGCTTGGGTGCTAGCCCTTGCATGTCAAAGCATATGTGCATGCTCCAAAAGTCCAGGAGTGTGCCTCCTACGGCCAAGGATGGATTCCTGACACTCTCAGAAAAGCTCATCAGCAGGCTCCTCATCTGTCACCCACTGAGCATGTTTGGGATGCTCCAGATCAGCATATATGACAGCGTGTTCCAGTGCCTGCCAATACCAAGAGTGGACCAACTTTCCACAGGCCACAATCAACAACCTGATCAACTCTATGCAAAGGAGATTTGTTGCACTGCATTAGCCAAATGGTGGTCACACCACTTACTGACTGGTTTCCTGACACCCCCAATACAGTAAAATGCCACATTGTTGCCGGCCTAAAGCACACCTGTGCGATGATCATGCTGTCTAATCAGCATCTTGATATGTCACACCTGACACATTTGTGAAGAATATTTGCAAGAAAAAGTTCTTCTTCGTACATAGAAAATGTCTGAGTTCCGCTCATGAAAAATAGGAGAAAAAACAAAGGTGTTGTGTATATATTTTTGTTAAGTATAAATCTTTTATAGTGATGTAATATTCTGTGTGTTTCTATTGGAAGTTTGGGCATTTTTCTGAAAGTTATAGAGATGTTGGATTTTTAGATTAATCAGCGTGGGCCTGTTTTCCCCTTATATTTTTAGACACGGGCCCACTGTACTTTGAGCTCTCTCAAGCTTCTGAATTTCAATAAAATGACATTTACTTTTTTCTTTATTCTAATTCTATTTTTTCTTTATGTCTAATAAGCGTGTCAGGCCTGAATGCCGGATATATCCTGGGGTGGGGGGGTGGGGGGGGGGGACAAGAGGAAAAGCTGCTTTATTCCTTACAGCGTGTAATGTGAGAATGCAGATGATGGCACTTAGTATTCTATGTGTGCGCATACATACCATAACAATATATGCACCAAAAAGCCATTAAAACATTTTGAAATGTATTGGGTGTTCTGTTGGAAAGTCTCCAAACTCAGATCACAAGTATTTAGTTATAGCTTGGATAGGTTCTATAGATCCTATAGAACAGTTTTCTTCAGTGACAATGTGTTTACCAACTGGTGTGTTTGGTGTCTGGAGCAATGGCTTCCTGACTCTGGCTTACTAATCATCTGACTGGCTGAGGCAGAGACAACTTTCCATGTTCCTGAGCTCACAGGTTTAACTGCTCCTGCTCTAATTCAGCCTCTGTGAAGGGATCACAGTTTTGCTTTCCAGTAGCTAAAGGGTTACTAGTAGTGTCCTCACCTGGGGAGGTCATTACTGCCGCTTGAAGTTGCTGATGAGTTCACCTGTGACAGTGAAAGGATTCTGGGATTTGTAGTCAGAAACTATACTAAGGGCTTTACTCAAGGCCAGGAAAGCCACCTGAGCAACAAAGAGCCAAAGGAATATAAGAAACTCGGAAACAGCATGCTGATAAATAAATCATGGTTCTGGGGCACAATCCTAAATGTTTATTTTACATTTCAAAGGAGGAAAACAATAAGGCAGGAAACTAAAAACCCACCAAAAATAGAGTTTTCCTTTTTATGTCCCACTTTACTGACTGACGTTAGTTGTAGGAAGACTGTTCCACCCAATCCAGGCCGTGCTGTGGCCCATTGGCTAAACAGCGATAGTGGAATGTACAGATTGGCTGAGCGTTAGGTTAGTCCCCAACATCCTTTAAGGACTGTAGATATCCAAGTTGTGCTTTAAAGACAAAACCCAGGGCTGCACCACTGTGCAAAACCCCCAGGTATTCAATCACCTTTCCCTGGTCCAATGATGCATGGGGGGACTCTCATCCAATCAGAGTAGTTTGCCGTGCCTATGTCATTTGGGGAACAGCTTTGATTGTTTCCAGTGGAGAGCGAGAGTGGGTGTATCTCCTGCATCCTGAGGCTGTGCGCGCACTCCCATCCCAGCCATTCAGATAGGATGGAAGGGGAGAGCAGGTGCCGCTGTGGATGCGGGCGCTCTCACTCACAAGCCTATCAGAGACGTTTGCCGAATGACATAGTACGGCAAAAGGTCTTGATTGGATGAGTGGCCGTACATGTGCTGTTGGACCGGGAAGAGGTGAGTTGTACTGGGTCATCTGAGGGATTTCACACAACAGGGCATCCCAATTTATTCCGCTTTAAGCATATCAGCTTACATATAGGACCTGGTTCATCCAGCACTTGTGTCGCTGCACTGCCAGAAATACATTTGGAGGCTGATTCACTACTAACGCCAGGCAGATCGGCAGATGAGCATCTGTATAGCGGCGCTTAGAGCGACTGCTAGTAGACACTGTAAGCAGGTATCAGGCGCTGTAAAAGATTCGGTCACTGTAGTAACCTGGCCGGCATTGATGAATGTGATGTATGTTGGGCACTGTAACAACAGTACAGCGCTGCAGCGAGCGAGAGGTAACACCAGCCCAGTGCATCCAGCACTCGTGCCGCTACGAGGCACTGCCTGGCGCTATCCCTTCTTAAATAACCCCCTTAGTAACACATTAGTGGTACAGCAACATGCTGAGAAATGTAGAGATCATATCGTGCACTGAAACGCCAGAAGTGTTTGATAATCAGGCCCTTAGTGTACCAATGATACAGTAATATATATATATATATATATATATATGTATATATATATTGCCTGGGTGTCATTCTGGACTCCTCTCTCTCCTTCAGACCTCACATTCACTCCCTGGCCACCTCCTGTCGCCACCAACTCAAAAATATCTCTCGCATCCGTCCCTTCCTCTCACCTGTCACCACTAAAATGTTAGTACATGCCCTGGTCATATCCCGACTGGACTACTGCAACACCCTCCTCTGTGGTTTGCCAACAAACAGACTGGCTCCCCTCTAATCTATTCTAAACTCTGCTGCGCGCCTCATCCATCTCTCCTCTCGCTTCTCCAGCACCAATCCCCTCTGTCAATCCCTCCACTGGTTACCTGTCTCCCATAGAGTTCAGTTCAAACTTCTAGTGCTAACCTACAAAGCTCTCTCTAACCAGGCCCCTTCCTACATTTCATCTCTGATCCAGCATTACCAACCCAAGCGCAACCTCCGCTCCGCCTCTGACATTCTCCTGTCCTCTTCCTTGGTTACTTCCTCGCACTCCTGCCTTCAAGACTTCTCCCGTGCCTCCCCACTTCTCTGGAATGCACTCCCCCGCTCAATCCGCCACTCTCCATCACTCCAAGCCTTTAAAAGCGCCCTCAAAACTCACTTCTTCAGACAAGCATATGACCTGGCGTAAGCAACTCCTATAACCTTCTATGGCACATGCAGCCACACTCAAGCTCTACCACGTGTGACCCCGCCCCCTTTGTCTCCACCCCCATCCTTTAGACTGTAAGCTTGCAAGGGCAGGGCACTCCTCCCTATTGTCTCCGGTGCTCACAACACTTGGTTTTAACCTGTGGCATCTAATTTTGTATTGTTCTCTGTGCTATATGTTTTACCTTGTCTGCATTCTTACCTTGTAAAGCGCTACGGAAGTTGATGACGCTATATAAATAAACATATAACTATATCACTAGGCCATGGCTGCCCCTGCTCGCTGCACACATTCATATCATACAGAAGACATATAAAGTGGTTACATGGTGTGGCCGCTGAATCTAAAGCGCAGTGCACAATTCACTTTGAGTGTCGCCATGTCCTTTGGCCCTCTTAGCAATGCACCTGGGACACCTCATTCCATTACAGAGCAAAGGCTATGCCATCTGTTTCCAAGCACATCCTTCAAACCTTTAATGTCCTGTCACTTTCCAGCCAGAGGATTCCCTACTCCACCATCCTGATGTCATTGTCCAAAATGGAAACCGGCCCCGAACACTGTGCTTTTACAAGTAAATACATTTGCATTCATTTTGTTTACTAAATGTAAATGTATTTTTGTTGTCATTCTTTCCACTGCGATTGATGATCCAAATTTCTGTTCTGCCAAATAGTTTCCAATATTCTAGTTCTGCATCGCCCCATCCCATTATAGTCTATGGGGAGGATGGGTTCTTCTTGGAAGCAACCAAATGCCTCAAAATTGCACGATGGGAAGAACACAAAAGCTGGTGCATATTACCTGAAATAAACACTAGAGGTCCCCTTAAATGCCCCAAAATTGCATGATGGGAAGAGCACAAAAGCTGGTGCATATTACCTGAAATAAACACCAGAGGTCCCCTTAAATGTCCCACAATTGCATGATGGGAAGAGCACAAAAGCTGGTGCATATTACCTGAAATAAACACCAGAGGTCCCCGTAAATGCCCCAAAATTGCATGATGGGAAGAACACAAAAGCTGGTGCATATTACCTGAAATAAAACACCAGAGGTCCCCTTAAATGCCCCAAAATTGCATGATGGGAAGAGCACAAAAGCTGGTGCATAATTACCTGAAATAAAACACCAGAGGTCCCCTTAAATGCCCCAAAATTGCATGATGGGAAGAGCACAAAAGCTGGTGCATATTACCTGAAATAAAACACCAGAGGTCCCCTTAAATGCCCCAAAATTGCATGATGGGAAGAGCACAAAAGCTGGTGCATATTACCTGAAATAAAGCACCAGAGGTCCCCTTAAATGCCCCAAAATTGCATGATGGGAAGAACACAAAAGCTGGTGCATATTACCTGAAATAAACACTAGAGGTCCCCTTAAATGCCCCAAAATTGCATGATGGGAAGAGCACAAAAGCTGGTGCATATTACCTGAAATAAACACCAGAGGTCCCCTTAAATGCCCCAAAATTGCATGATGGGAAGAGCACAAAAGCTGGTGCATATTACCTGAAATAAACACTAGAGGTCCCCTTAAATGTCCTAAAATTGCATGATGGGAAGAGCACAAAAGCTGGTGCATATTACCTGAAATAAACACTAGAGGTCCCCTTAAATGCCCCAAAATTGCATGATGGGAAGAGCACAAAAGCTGGTGCATATTACCTGAAATAAAACACCAGAACCCCTTAAATGCCCCAAAATTGCATGATGGGAAGAGCACAAAAGCTGGTGCATATTACCTGAAATAAAACACCAGAACCCCTTAAATGCCCCAAAATTGCATGATGGGAAGATCACAAAAGCTGGTGCATATTACCTGAAATAAACACTAGAGGTCCCCTTAAATGCCCCAAAATTGCATGATGGGAAGAGCACAAAAGCTGGTGCATATTACCTGAAATAAACACTAGAGGTCCCCTTAAATGCCTCAAAATTGCATGATGGGAAGAGCACAAAAGCTGGTGCATATTACCTGAAATAAAACACTAGAGGTCCCCTTAAATGTCCCAAAATTGCATGATGGGAAGAGCACAAAAGCTGGTGCATATTACCTGAAATAAAACACTAGAGGTCCCTGTAAATGCCCCAAAATTGCATGATGGGAAGAGCACAAAAGCTGGTGCATATTACCTGAAATAAAACACCAGAGGTCCCCGTAAATGTCCCTAAATTGCATGATGGGAAGAACACAAAAGCTGGTGCATATTACCTGAAATAAACACCAGAGGTCCCTGTAAATGCCTCAAAATTGCATGATGGGAAGAGCACAAAAGCTGGTGCATATTACCTGAAATAAAACACCAGAACCCCTTAAATGCCCCAAAATTGCATGATGGGAAGATCACAAAAGCTGGTGCATATTACCTGAAATAAACACTAGAGGTCCCCTTAAATGCCCCAAAATTGCATGATGGGAAGAGCACAAAAGCTGGTGCATATTACCTGAAATAAACACTAGAGGTCCCCTTAAATGCCTCAAAATTGCATGATGGGAAGAGCACAAAAGCTGGTGCATATTACCTGAAATAAAACACTAGAGGTCCCCTTAAATGTCCCAAAATTGCATGATGGGAAGAGCACAAAAGCTGGTGCATATTACCTGAAATAAAACACTAGAGGTCCCTGTAAATGCCCCAAAATTGCATGATGGGAAGAGCACAAAAGCTGGTGCATATTACCTGAAATAAAACACCAGAGGTCCCCGTAAATGTCCCTAAATTGCATGATGGGAAGAACACAAAAGCTGGTGCATATTACCTGAAATAAACACCAGAGGTCCCTGTAAATGCCTCAAAATTGCATGATGGGAAGAGCACAAAAGCTGGTGCATATTACCTGAAATAAACACCAGAGGTCCCTGTAAATGCCTCAAAATTGCATGATGGGAAGAGCACAAAAGCTGGTGCATATTACCTGAAATAAACACCAGAGGTCCCCTTAAATGCCCCAAAATTGCATGCTGGGAAGAGCACAAAAGCTGGTGCATATTACCTGAAATAAAATACCAGAGGTCCCCTTAAATGCCCCAAAATTGCATGATGGGAAGAGCACAAAAGCTGGTGCATATTACCTGAAATAAAACACCAGAGGTCCCTTAAATGCCCCAAAATTGCATGATGGGAAGAGCACAAAAGCTGGTGCATATTACCTGAAATAAAACACCAGAGGTCCCCTTAAATGCCCCAAAATTGCATGATGGGAAGAGCACAAAAGCTGGTGCATATTACCTGAAATAAACACTAGAGGTCCCCTTAAATGCCCCAAAATTGCATGATGGGAAGAGCACAAAAGCTGGTGCATATTACCTGAAATAAACACTAGAGGTCCCCTTAAATGTCCCAAAATTGCATGATGGGAAGAGCACAAAAGCTGGTGCATATTACCTGAAATAAAACACCAGAGGTCCCCTTAGCTAAATAATTTATTTTTTTATTGCCGAACAAAACCCGGGAATTTTACTTTCCTGGGTTTTGTTCCGTGCCGGCTGGGCATCTGAATCGGGATGCCCCCCCGTTTGCCCATAAAAACGCGCTGTATCCACGCTCCAACAGTGCATATGAGCGGGCTCTTGTCCAATGAGAGCCACCTGCTGTCACTATGTCATTCGACAGGCGGCTCTCATTGGTTGATGGCTCGGACAGGAGCGCGTGCACAACGCAAAACATACAAGACCTTCTGACGCGTTTCGGGTATTCTGTCAGCCCTAAATTGTCAAGAAGCAGCGCTAAAATACAAAGGTAGACCCAGAGTGACACAAAACATACAAGACCTTCTGACGCGTTTCGGGTATTCTGTCAGCCCTTAGTCATAGTCAGAATACCTGAAACGCGTCAGAAGGTCTTGTATGTTTTGTGTCACTCTGGGTCTACCTTTGTATTTTAGCACTGCTTCTTGACAATTTAGGGCTGACAGAATACCCGAAACGCGTCAGAAGGTCTTGTATGTTTTGTGTCACTCTGGGTCTACCTTTGTTTTTTAGCACTGCTTCTTGACAATTTAGGGCTGACAGAATACCCGAAACGCGTCAGAAGGTCTTGTATGTTTTGTGTCACTCTGGGTCTACCTTTGTATTTTAGCACTGCTTCTTGACAATTTAGGGCTGACAGAATACCCGAAACGCGTCAGAAGGTCTTGTATGTTTTGTGTCACTCTGGGTCTACCTTTGTATTTTAGCACTGCTTCTTGACAATTTAGGGCTGACAGAATACCCGAAACGCGTCAGAAGGTCTTGTATGTTTTGTGTCACTCTGGGACTACCTTTGCATTTTAGCACTGCTTCTTGACAATTTAGGGCTGACAGAATACCCGAAACGCGTCAGAAGGTCTTGTATGTTTTGTGTCACTCTGGGACTACCTTTGCATTTTAGCACTGCTTCTTGACAATTTAGGGCTGACAGAATACCCGAAACGCGTCAGAAGGTCTTGTATGTTTTGTGTCACTCTGGGACTACCTTTGTATTTTAGCACTGCTTCTTGACAATTTAGGGCTGACAGAATACCCGAAACGCGTCAGAAGGTCTTGTATGTTTTGTGTCACTCTGGGTCTACCTTTGTATTTTAGCACTGCTTCTTGACAATTTGACTAAGGGCTGACAGAATACCTGAAACGCGTCAGAAGGTCTTGTATGTTGTGTGTCACTCTGTGTCTACCTTTGTATTTTAGCACTGCTTCTTGACAATTTAGGGCTGACAGAATACCCGAAACGCGTCAGAAGGTCTTGTATGTTTTGTGTCACTCTGGGTCTACCTTTGCATTTTAGCACTGCTTCTTGACAATTTGACTAAGGGCTGACAGAATACCCGAAACGCGTCAGAAGGTCTTGTATGTTTTGTGTCCCTCTGTGTCTACCTTTGTATTTTAGCACTGCTTCTTGACAATTTAGGGCTGACAGAATACCCGAAACGCGTCAGAAGGTCTTGTATGTTTTGTGTCACTCTGGGTCTACCTTTGTATTTTAGCACTGCTTCTTGACAATTTTTTGGAGATGATTTTAATAATTTTCATTAAAGACTTACATTTTTAAGGTGTGCGGACCCATTCCCTTTATCCTTTTACATTACTGGTGTTGAGTCGGACCTAAATCTGACCAATATTCTGAACCAAATTTGCTAAATTGTGGTTGAATTTAGCTTTGACCCAAATCTGAAGCCAACACTCACCTCTGCATTTATTGTGCTCAGTGTAAACTGGAGATTGTTTTGTTTAAAGCCGCCAGCGTGATGGCTCTTCCATAATTCAGATGTGTTTCTGTAGCAGATGCATATTTAATAGGGTGATTAAGTGTTCTTAAGGATCTCTGAGCTATATTTAAATCAATATTTGCGATTCCAGTCTCTGCTCTTTAAACATTAACACAATTATCATGCAAGCTAATTAATTTACAGGCTGTGCGCGATGGGGAAAATATGCGGCGTGCAGGCCTGGAAACAAGTGTAAAGGAAGGTTTTATCAACACCAACTAAAAGGTTACAGGAGGTTTAATAAGGTCCGGAATGTGGCAAACAAATCGCCAGCGTGCAAGTGTAACGCGATCCCGTCAGCCCCATACATATTCAATGCTAATTCTTTTTTCAAACAGTTGGTCGGCTTGTCTCGATGAAATGTGAGCAATGCCATAGAAGTCCGCTCTGTGACTACATACACATGCCTGTCCTCTGTGATTAACTCTTAGAAATGGAGATTACACGCAACCCCATCCTTCATCCGCTAGCCTTTTGCATGCAAAAACAAGAGGTGTAGCCAGAGCCCAAGGGGTGTGCACCCCTGGGCCTCCAACATTTGCTATGTCAAGGGGGGCCTCCACCACTTATTCATCGTGGTCATCGGGAAATGAAGCAGGAAAGATACCAGTGGCGGCACGCCTGCATCAGTAAAACAGGATACTCACAGTGAAGATAGGAAGAGGGCCCCTGCTTACAGCCCCAGAAACGGCTTCCACAGCACAGCAGCGAGGTCGGCACAGGCAGCAAAGACACAGCCAGGATCAGCAGCTGTGAGGCATTTTCTCACCTGCAGCCAGCGGCTGACTGGGGCTAAAAAAACGGCCCGGGACTTTATGGGACACACCGGTCCTGTTGTACTGTTCCTGACCCAGGATAGTATCTTAATGTCAATATATATACATTATTTTTCATTCCATAAGACACACACAGGGTTTAAAGGACAAAAATAAGAAAGAAAATATTCTGAACCAAATAGTGTGCTTAAATCCCCCCATTACAGGCAGTGTGCAGAATCACCCCATTACAGACAGTGTGCAGGATCCCCCCATTACAGACAGTGTGCAGAATCACCCCATTACAGACAGTGTGCAGAATCACCCCATTACAGATGGTGTGTAGAATCACCCCATTACAGATAGTGTGCAGAATCCCCCCATTACAGAGAGTGTGCAGAATCCCCCCATTACAGACAGTGTGCAGAATCCCCCCATTACAGACAGTGTGCAGAATCCCCCCATTACAGGCAGTGTGCAGAATCACCCCATTACAGACAGTGTGCAGAATCACCCCATTACAGACAGTGTGCAGAATCACCCCATTACAGACAGTGTGCAGAATCCCCCCATTACAGGCAGTGTGCAGAATCACCCCATTACAGACAGTGTGCAGGATCCCCCCATTACAGACAGTGTGCAGAATCACCCCATTACAGACAGTGTGCAGAATCACCCCATTACAGATGGTGTGTAGAATCACCCCATTACAGATAGTGTGCAGAATCCCCCCATTACAGAGAGTGTGCAGAATCCCCCCATTACAGACAGTGTGCAGAATCCCCCCATTACAGACAGTGTGCAGGATCATCCCATTACAGACAGTGTGCAGAATCACCCCATTACAGACAGTGTGCAGAATCACCCCATTACAGGCAGTGTGCAGAATCACCCCATTACAGGCAGTGTGCAGAATCACCCCATTACAGATGGTGTGTAGAATCCCCCCATTACAGGCAGTGTGCAGAATCACCCCATTACAGACAGTGTGCAGAATCACCCCATTACAGACAGTGTGCAGGATCATCCCATTACAGACAGTGTGCAGAATCCCCCCATTACAGACAGTGTGCAGAATCCCCCCATTACAGACAGTGTGCAGAATCCCCCCATTACAGACAGTGTGCAGGATCATCCCATTACAGACAGTGTGCAGAATCACCCCATTACAGGCAGTGTGCAGAATCCCCCCATTACAGACAGTGTGCAGAATCCCCCCATTACAGGCAGTGTGCAGAATCACCCCATTACAGACAGTGTGCAGAATCCCGCCATTACAGGCAGTGTGCAGAATCCCCCCATTACAGACAGTGTGCAGGATCACCCCATTACAGGCAGTGTGCAGAATCCCCCCATTACAGGCAGTGTGCAGAATCACCCCATTACAGGCAGTGTGCAGAATCACCCCATTACAGACAGTGTGCAGAATCCCCCCATTACAGACAGTGTGCAGAATCCCCCCATTACAGACAGTGTGCAGAATCCCCCCATTACAGGCAGTGTGCAGAATCACCCCATTACAGACAGTGTGCAGAATCCCGCCATTACAGGCAGTGTGCAGAATCCCCCCATTACAGACAGTGTGCAGGATCACCCCATTACAGACAGTGTGCAGAATCACCCCATTACAGACAGTGTGCAGAATCACCCCATTACAGGCAGTGTGCAGAATCACCCCATTACAGGCAGTGTGCAGAATCACCCCATTACAGGCAGTGTGCAGAATCACCCCATTACAGGCAGTGTGCAGAATCACCCCATTACAGATAGTGTGCAGAATTACCCCATTACAGGCAGTGTGCAGAATCACCCCATTACAGACAGTGTGCAGAATCACCCCATTACAGACAGTGTGCAGAATCACCCCATTACAGACAGTGTGCAGAATCACCCCATTACAGACAGTGTGCAGAATCACCCCATTACAGGCAGTGTGCAGAATCACCCCATTACAGGCAGTGTGCAGAATAACCCCATTACAGGCAGTGTGCAGAATCACCCCATTACAGACAGTGTGCAGGATCACCCCATTACAGACAGTGTGCAGAATCCCCCCATTACAGATAGCGTGCAGAATCACCCCATTACAGACAGTGTGCAGAATCCCCCCATTACAGGCAGTGTGCAGAATCCCCCCATTACAGACAGTTTGCAGAATCACCCCATTACAGACAGCGTGCAGAATCACCCCATTACAGACAGTGTGCAGAATCACCCCATTACAGACAGTGTGCAGAATCACCCCATTACAGACAGTGTGCAGAATCACCCCATTACAGACAGTTTGCAGAATCACCCCATTACAGACAGTGTGCAGAATCACCCCATTACAGACAGTGTGCAGAATCACCCCATTACAGACAGTGTGCAGAATCACCCCATTACAGACAGTTTGCAGAATCACCCCATTACAGACAGTGTGCAGAATCACCCCATTACAGACAGTGTGCAGAATCACCCCATTACAGACAGTGTGCAGAATCACCCCATTACAGGCAGTGTGCAGAATCACCCCATTACAGGCAGTGTGCAGAATCACCCCATTACAGATAGTGTGCAGAATTACCCCATTACAGGCAGTGTGCAGAATCACCCCATTACAGACAGTGTGCAGAATCCCCCCATTACAGACAGTGTGCAGAATCACCCCATTACAGGCAGTGTGCAGAATCACCCCATTACAGACAGTGTGCAGAATCCCCCCATTACAGACAGTGTGCAGAATCACCCCATTACAGACAGTTTGCAGAATCACCCCATTACAGACAGTGTGCAGAATCCCCCCATTACAGACAGTGTGCAGAATCACCCCATTACAGACAGTGTGCAGAATCACCCCATTACAGACAGTTTGCAGAATCAGCCCATTACAGACAGTGTGCAGAATCCCCCCATTACAGACAGTGTGCAGAATCCCCCCATTACAGACAGTGTGCAGAATCCCCCCATTACAGACAGTGTGCAGAATCACCCCATTACAGGCAGTGTGCAGAATCACCCCATTACAGGCAGTGTGCAGAATCACCCCATTACAGGCAGTAAGTAGCACCCCTCATTAAAGCGAGCGAGGGGCATCTACAGAGGCAAATTGCAGCATCTTCCATTACAGGCAGTGAGGGGCATCCCTCATTACAGGCAGTGTGCAGCATCTCCTATTACAGGCAATGAGGGGCATAGGGTGCGTGACCTGGCCCTATGACTCGTATAAGATTCCCAGGCCGATCGGATCCCTCCCCACGGGGCATCCAAAATCGGGATACCCCGCTGTGTGAAACCCCCCAGGACACCCCTTTCACCTTACCTTACTCCCGTTCCAACGGGGCATGCACGGGCCGCGGCCGCATCTCGCGCTTCTCTCCAGCAGGGCGCGTGCCCTGTTAGAGGGAAGCGCGAGATGCAGCCGCCAGCCTGCTTGGAGCCGCTGTGGTTGTACGTCCCTTGGACGCGCATACCACAGTGGATCCGAGCGCCCGCGCATGCGCTGTAAGAGCGGGGTAAGGTGAGTTTTTTCTGGCGTTCTGGGGGGGTTTCACGCAGCGGGGCACCCCAATCGGAAGAGGAAGCGGAAGTGAACCAAAACCCAGGATAGTAAAAATCCTGGGTGCTGGTCCACTATAAACATTTTAAAAAAATTAAAAAAATGTAACACCCTATCAGCGCCAGGAGATCAGTTAAACAAAAAACGATATATTCTCCTTTGTAAACTGTCCCGTTTTTTTGTTCTGGCCAATAAGAAGTTAACCCACAATCTTAAAAATAAACTGTCCCAGTTTAGTGGTGAAAATCCTCTTGGTGCTAAAAATGTGTCAATCAGCCGCCATGGAAGTGGGTTGCTGTCTGGTCTCGTTATGCAAAACAGCAGCGAAGCAGCAAATATCATCAAGGTGCGCGGCGTCGGCAGCGGAGTGATAGCGCCATTAGCTCCATGCAAACATGATTTGCTGTATTTTTAGTAGGCGAATGTAGGGCATGGACATTGACATTAGCATCTAAATAATCATCACTTTCCGAATCAAAATACATTCCTTGATAGCTCACTCATTAGCACGTCCATGCTTTAATAAAAGAAAACAAAAATAAAAGATATTTCGACAAACCTGAGTACTTGATTTAAATATTTATTGTAATATAATGGGATGATGACCCATTTTCTTGGAATGCTGTTCCTGATAAAGTATCACATACTTGAAATGACAGGATGATGTCTTGGCCATTTACATGGAAATGGATGACGGTGCCCGCATCAGCACTGGGTGTTCCCAGGCATGTGCCGGGGCCCCTGCACCATGGGAGGGCCCACCTCATTCCTTCCCCCTGGGCAGTCCCTATGCAGGACGCAGGCCCATACAGTAACCAGGACTAAGGACTGCCACTCAGGGGCAGATTGGACATTGGAGAGACTTTCTATTCTTTCATTCCATCTAATTTTGTGTTTCTTTCATATCTTTTTTTCTGCCATTCCTTCTCTCTTTCTTTCTTTATTCTATTATTTCTGCCATTCCTTCTCTCTTTCTTTCCTTATTCTATTATTTCTGCCATTCCTTTTCTCTTTCTTTCTTTATTCTATTATTTCTGCCATTCCTTCTCTCTTTCTTTCCTTATTCTATTATTTCTGCCATTCCTTCTCTCTTTCTTTCCTTATTCTATTATTTCTGCCAGTCCTTCTCTCTTTCTTTCTTTATTCTATTATTTCTGCCAGTCCTTCTCTCTTTCTTTCTTTATTCTATTATTTCTGCCAGTCCTTCTCTCTTTCTTTCCTTATTCTATTATTTCTGCCAGTCCTTCTACTCTTTTTCTGTTTTTTATTTCTTTTATCTGTTCGCTCTGCCATTGCTTCTCTTACTTTCATTCTTTTATTTGTTCTGTCATTACTTCTATTCTTCCTGTCATTGCTTCTGTGAGTCCTCCTAAGTTTTCTTTACTTCCATCCCTTCTTTTTTCCCTTCTATCTCTCTCTTTCCAGTTTTTTGTCATTCTTTCCTTCTTCCATCTCTTCCTTTTTTTTTTTATCCAAATCTCCTTCTATCTCTCCTGCTTGTTTTCATTCCTTTTTTCTTTCTCTGTTTTTGTTCTTTGTTTCTTTCCTTTTTTTTATTTCTTTCCATCTATTCATTCTTTGTCATTCCGTTTCTCGCTTTCTTTTTATTCTGTCATCCCCTCTCTTCTTTAGTTCTTTACTTCTCTTTATTTCTGTCTTTTCTTTTATTCCTTGTATACTTTGCCATTTCTCTTATTTTTTATTTGTGGCCAGTATTCACCATACATGCAAATTTACCACCATGTATGGAGTATAACAGCACAACGCAAGGGGCACAGTAAACCATCTGGGCCTGGAGTCTTTTACGCTTAGATAGGTGGTTGGTCCACATTAATCATAGAGATGAACCTTTATAAGCAGAGATTCTAGAAAAGCTTTTTTAGTGCATCCCCCCCCCCCCCCCCGTGTATTCTGATGGTAGTGTATTGTATTAGGTTGCTAAGGATGCCTGGATAACACCGCTCTCTCCAGTGCAATTCCCACACTCCTGTGAATGATGCGACGTATGTGCTAACAATAAACAGAAACATGTATCAGCACCGTGCGGCAAGGTTTACATTTCAGCGTTTGCATGTGGATGTGTTGAGGTCAGTGAGATCTGTCACCATTGTGCCAGGAGCTCAGCAAATACAACAGAGAGCTGCACAGCCACATGTTATGCTTGAAAATCTATTGGGACAGGCTCATCCTACTATGGGGTAACAGGGCCATGGAGTCACAGAAAAATAGAAAAAGAACTGTACCATCAACCAGGGACAGACTGGCCATAGGGAGCACAGGGAGAGTTCCCCCTGTGGGCAGCAGTGCATTGGGGCCGAAAGGGCTGGCACTTCCCCCCAGGGCAGGAGAGCCAAGACTCTAGTATGGGGCTCGGGTGTGAAGAGGAGGCCCCTGGCTACCATGACTAGGGATGAGCGAATCGGTTCTAACGAACCTGAATTCACTCCGAATTTCTGGGAAAATTCCATTCAGCACGAACCCGAATTTTTAGTGGTTCGTGCTGACCGAATTTTCCCTGAAATTAAAAAAAAAAATGCCGGCATGGTGGGAGCTGGGAGATCGGCTGCGCTGTCAGCTGTCATCAGAGGAAGCCGGCTTCTGCCGCCCGCTGACAGCGCAGCCGGCCTCCCCTCTCCCACCAGAGATGAGCGATTCGCTAAAGTTCGATTCGGACGAACCCGAATTTCTTTGAGAAATTCATCGAATCGCCCGAATCGAATTTTTGAGAAGGCCGCTCATCTCTAAACATGACCTGAGACCCGCTGGCTGCCACACTATTACTGCTGGTGTTGATGATAAATAAGGATGTCTAACCCCCCAAGCTGGTTTGCCTTGGGGCCCATTTTAAACCTAGCCATCACATATAGGTTATGGGGGCAGACTTTATACAGCCAGTACTGTGTCTGGGCCCCCATAATGCAGAGATCCCAACTTTTCTTATTATGAGAGCCACATTCAGCACTGAGAGATGGTTGGGAGTCACATTTAATTTGGATTTGCTGTTGTGAGGGGGCACACCCCACCTGCCCAGTTGTAGGTAGTCACCTGGCATAGTACACCGACATCTTGCTCCATTGGAATCCAAATGTACGGGGTTGCCTGTTTGCTGGCTTGTGTTAGGAGTAAATGCAGAGGGGCGTCCAAATCTGGGTAGAGGAGGTAAAGTCTTTTCTAGGCTTACCTTTCCAGTTGGCATACTTATCTTCCCTCTTCCTGCAAAACTCTGCATTAACCCCATACATTGTCCTATTCTGGGGGCCATGAACCTCTCCCATTGTCCCATTCTGGGTGCCATGAACCTCTCCCATTGTCCCATTCTGGGTGCCATGAACCTCTCCCATTGTCCCATTCTGGGTGCCATGAACCTCTCCCATTGTCCTATTCTGGATGCCATGAACCTCTCCCATTGTCCCATTCTGGGTGCCATGAACCTCTCCCATTGTCCCATTCTGGGTGCCATGAACCTCTCCCATTGTCCCATTCTGGATGCCATGAACCTCTCCCATTGTCCCATTCTGGGTGCCATGAACCTCTCCCATTGTCCTATTCTGGGTGCCATGAACCTCTCCCATTGTCCTATTCTGGGTGCCATGAACCTCTCCCATTGTCCCATTCTGGGTGCCATGAACCTCTCCCATTGTCCCATTCTGGGTGCCATGAACCTCTCCCATTGTCCTATTCTGGGTGCCATGAACCTCTCCCATTGTCCTATTCTGGGTGCCATGAACCTCTCCCATTGTCCCATTCTGGGTGCCATGAACCTCTCCCATTGTCCCATTCTGGGTGCCATGAACCTCTCCCATTGTCCCAATGGGAAAGGTTCATGGCACCCAGAATGGGACAATGGGAGAAGTTCATGGCACCCAGAATGGGACAATGTATGGGGTTAATGCAGAGTTGTGCAGGAAGAGGGAAGATAAGTATGCCAACTGGAAAGGTAAGCCTAGAAAAGACTTTGCCTCCTCTACCCAGATTTGGACGCCCCTCTGCATTTACTCCTAACACAAGCCAGCAAACAGGCAACCCTGTACATTTGGATTCCAATGGAGCAAGATGTCGGTGTACTATGCCAGGTGACTACCTACAACTGGGCAGGTGGGGTG
The DNA here is from genome assembly GCA_027917425.1 of Gastrophryne carolinensis. Lineage (NCBI taxonomy): Eukaryota > Metazoa > Chordata > Amphibia > Anura > Microhylidae > Gastrophryne > Gastrophryne carolinensis. The sequence continues at coordinate 64,916,169 of CM051241.1, read as the reverse complement.
TGCCCCCTCACAACAGCAAATCCAAATTAAATGTGACTCCCAACCATCTCTCAGTGCTGAATGTGGCTCTCATAATAAGAAAAGTTGGGATCTCTGCATTATGGGGGCCCAGACACAGTACTGGCTGTATAAATTCTGCCCCCATAACCTATATGTGATGGCTAGGTCCCTGGTTTAAAATGGGCCCCAAGGCAAACCAGCCTGGGAGGTTAGACATCCTTATTTATCATCAACACCAGCAGTAATAGTGTGGCAGCCAGCGGGTCACAGGTCATGGTTAGAGATGAGCGAACTTCTCAAAAATTCGATTCGGGCAATTAGCCGAATTTCTCAAAGAAATTCGGGTTCGTCTGAATCGAACTTTAGCGAATCGCTCATCTCTGGTGGGAGCGGGGAGGCCTGCTGCGCTGTCAGCTGTCATCAGAGGACGCGTCATCAGAGGAAGCCGGCGTCCTCTGATGACAGCTGACAGCGCAGCCGGTCTCCCTGCTCCCACCATGCCGGCATTTTTTTTTTTATTTCAGGGAAAATTCGGTCAGCACGAACCACTAAAAATTCGGGTTCGTGCTGAATCGAATTTTCCCTGAAATTCGGAGCGAATTCAGGTTCGTTAGAACCGATTCGCTCATCCCTAGTCATGGTAGCCAGGGGCCTCCTCTTCACACCCGAGCCCCATACTAGAGTCTTGGCTCTCCTGCCCTGGGGGGAAGTGCCAGCCCTTTCGGCCCCAATGCACTGCTGCCCACAGGGGGAACTCTCCCTGTGCTCCCTATGGCCAGTCTGTCCCTGGTTGATGGTACAGTTCTTTTTCTATTTTGCTTTGACTCCATGGCCCTGTTACCCCATAGTAGGATGAGCCTGTCCCAATAGATTTTCAAGCATAACATGTGGCTGTGCAGCTCTCTGTTGTATTTGCTGAGCTCCTGGCACAATGGTGACAGATCTCACTGACCTCAACACATCCACATGCAAACGGGACAAATTAGAAAGCAGACAATATGGAATAGGACACTTCAAACTAAGGCCTCAAGCATCACATATAGGTTATAGAAGGGTCCAGTCTCTTTACAGCCCATAATGTGTCTGGGCTCCACATAAAATGTGATGGCTGGGCTGCTATTCTAAGTTTTTTGTTTCTTACGTGGTTTGCATTTTGAGGTAAGCCTGGTTGCTTTGGGGCCAAAGTCTCAGTTTAATCCAGGGGCCAAGCCATCACACATTAGTTATGATGGGGCCAGACATTGCTTCTGCATGTGGCACAATATTTGCCCCTTTGACCCTTTGATGGAGTTTATTCAATCTGCAGGTGGCGCTGTGCTGACTGCTGAGCGCAGCCTCTGAACGCATTGCATTGGGGTACAGTGCTGATTGGATGAAAGTCTTTTCAGTACCACACTGCGCATACCCACATGCATTGCCTTGTTGCTGGCTGCGGGTTCACTACCCCACATGACGCCATAGGACCATACATGATGGGCATTGGTCACATGGGGTGACAAACCACTGGCCAGCTGCATTGGAATGCTTGCGGGCGTGTGGGGGTATCCAAAACAAGTCCCCCTCCTAACAAGCCCCCCTCCTACCCAGAAACCTAAGCAGTAGTACCAGCAGTATTTTTTTTTTTTTTATTCGAGGCGCTAGAATCACTGTTACTTTTTATTTTTGTTTCTAACATTCCCTTCTTACTTGGGCTCATGAGGGGTGCATGTCCAGCAGCTATTTCAGTCCTCCAGAAACAGCCGATGGCGGTTCGCCTACCAGCCTCAAGAGGGGTATGGGGGCACACGTCCCGTAGCTATTTCAGTCCTCTGGAAACAGACAATGGCGGGTTGTCTACCAGCCTCAGGAGAGGCATAGGGGCACACGTCAGGCAGCTATTTCAGATGATGGTGGTTCGCCTAACTGCCTCAGGAGGGGCATGGGGGCACACGTCCGGCATCTATTTCAGTCCCCCAAAAACGGATGATCGCGGTTCGTGTACCAGTCTTAGGAGGGGTGCGGGGGCACACGTCCAGCAGCTATTTCAGTCCTCCAGAAACAGATCATGGTAGGTCACATTCCAGCAATTTAGGAACCCCTGCTGTATATATATATATATATATATATATATATATATATATATATTTTGCTTGTAGGTCAAATCTAAGTACATTGCAGGCCAGAGTTTTACTGCCCCTACACTGCAGTGTTGTGACATTTTAACAACTAGGTTATGTGGGCTGGTAGACCTCAGGGCTGGGGGCCGGCCACTCGGCCTCTGCGCCTTTGTCTACCAACCCCCTTAGCTGGTGCCCGGGATGGGATTGCTGGATAGGGGGAACCCCACTCTGTTTTTTTCTCCCTGGAAAGGGGGACCCCCGTGCATTTGGTTGGACCCTATTTTATTACTTCCCTCCCATACTTCCCTCCAATCCATCGCCGATCCCGATGCCCTGCGCCATCCACCGCTGCTTCTGACAGCCGGAGAGATCGCAGGGCACAGTTCTAACAAACCGGTTTGTTCAACTCTAATTATAAGCTATATATAAGACTATGTGATTATATGATCTATGTAGTTGCCTGGACAATCCCTTTAAGTTTGACAGTCAGAAGATCTTATTACCACCATCTATTAAAGGTTTTATGTGTTAATAACCAACAAAGGCCTTTATCAACTCCTATAATGTTTATCCTAATATTTTATTTTATGCCTGAATCAAGGCGATTGTCTTTATAATTTTGTTTAATGTTTTAGTGTGAGAATTGTGATGAAGCTCGGCGCCTCATTGACACTAGGTCTTGTTTAACCACTGTATACAATTATGTTGTTTGTCTCGGCCGGTGGAGTGTATGTTGTCATATGAACTGTAAAGTACAAAGCTACTGTGGAAATAGAATGGCATTATTATTGTCTCACAATGCTTCCATTCCACAACAGAAGAAATGAACATCCTTCAGGGTGATCGCCCCAAATGAAATGACACAAAACAACAAAGCGGGAAAACTTTTTCCCACTCTTGAAAGGTCGGCTGACAAAGCTTCAATGAGCCCTGCACAGCTGTATAAAACACACCGACCATTCTGGAGATGGAACAATTAGCTTTCAGATGGGTAAACGCAAAGCAACTTAATCAAATGTGGGAGGAACTGTCACCAGAATAGCTGCAATCGCAGTGTGTGTGTGTCATTGTGAAAGAGTTTGACTTCTCTGTCACTTTGTTTTTGTTAAGCGACACGGCACAGACAAAGCTCTTGCTTCTCAGCCACCCATGTCCGAGGACCTGACCATCCCAGTGTCATCCAGTCTTGCCTTTGAAGTCATTGTCCTGAATAATATAAGTCCTGTATAGGGCTCCTGTCCTTTATTAACAACTAACATAAGGACAAAGAGGGCGGCCTTTAGGGGTAAATCAAAAACAATGCTGCATCACAAAAAGTTGTATAGCACTGTATATATTGATGTATACTTGCCAAACAAAATTACTATCTAATCATCTATCTAATTATTTATCTATCTAATCATCTATCTATTTCATATCTATCTATCTAGGACTTATCTATCTAATCTATCTATCGTGAATCTATATTCTGTCTGTTTTTCGGTCTATAAATCTAATTATCTATCTATCTAATTATCTATCTATCTATCTATCTATCTATCTATCTATCTATCTATCCATCCATCCATATATCCCATATCTATCTTTTTATGTATCTAATAATCTATCACTCCATTCATCTATTTTCTGTTTATCACTCTGTGTATCTAATTATCTATCTATCTATCTATCTATCTATCTATCTATCTCTCTCATATCCATCTATTTATGTATCTAATCATCTGTCACTCCATGCATCTATATTCTGTTTATCACTCTATGTATCTAATTATCTATCTATCTATCTATCTATCTATCTATCTATCTATCTATCGTTTCCATATCTATCTATCTATCTATCTATCTATCTATCTATCTATCTATGTAGCTAATCATCTATCATTTATCTATATTATATCTGTCTATCTATCTCCATTAATCTATCTCTCATGTCTTCCTTGCTTGCTTTGTCTTCTCATTCTTCTAGCAATACTGTACTTATTTTCATGTTCCTGTTCATATTTTTTCATGTTTTTGAAACATACAGGGATGTTAAAAACCACAAATTAAAATTAGTTTGAAACATTGTTGGACAGTTTGTTATAGAAGCAAGCGATTTTATTTACTCCATGCATGTTGAATACAGGTAGCACTTGCATTTCTAGTACTGTATATAAAACCCACTTCCCTCAGCAGGTGCTGTGCCCCCTTAATCCCAGGGATTCATATTAGGGAGGCCCGGTTAATTCCCTCCCCCCCATCCCCTGAGGGTTCTGAAAAGGGGTAAAGGTAAAGAAATATCACTGACACTACTTGGGGGTCCCTGGTTTTAGATGGCAACCACTGAGTGGCCCAACCTGAGATGGGTGAGGGGGGGGGGCGAATGTTTTCCTTCCCGCACTGTGCGTTGTTTTGTTTCGAAATTTCCTTGATTACTGTTGCCTGCCGTATCATCATCTGACATTAACCTGTTTCTGGTCATGACTTATCTTTACCCTTAGAATACTGCATAAACCTTTATGACCTTGATTTCCAACTGTTGGCTAGGTTTAATGCTATGTTCTCTCTATGCTGCCTTAGTTGTGATGCTTGGAAGGCAGACCACAAGTTTCTGACCTCACCTAACCATACCCATTCTCTTGCCATCGCTGTTCCCATTTTGTCATGGTTGTCAGTGGGCCGTATTGCAAGTCATAACTTGCCAAACTAAGTCCTGTGGGCAACTGTGTTTGGGTAGGGGAGCCATGTCTAAACCCAACCAGTCCTGATTTGAGGCATTTTCTACACCTGTTCCCCAAAAACTCTTGGGACGCATAAATGTCCCACTTTGAGTAGCCTAGAATTCTGTGGAAATAAGTCTGTAAATAAGCCACCCTATAAGCCACACCCCCACCCTGCCCATTACCCACAAACTGTTTTAGACTTTTGCTAGTCAGTATGTTGTATAGGTCACCCCAGAGTTTTCGGGGTGACAGTGGTAGAAAATGTCTTTATGTGGGGCTGTCCTGCTGAAAGCGGGATCTGGTCAGGTCTGGTCCTGTCCAAACACAGTTGCCAACAGGACTTCTTTTTGCAAGTTAGGACACCTGGGGCCACAAAGGGCGACTGACCATGAGAAAACATGAACAGAGATGGCAAGAGAATGGTAGAGCTTAGCTGGGGTCAGAAAGCTGTGGTCTGCCCTTCAAGCATCACAACCAAGTCGATGAGGTGCTCACAGCCTGATTTTGGGATGACCTTCTGCACACCCCCCCAATAGGAAGCCAGCATATACTTACTGCCTTCTGTGTTCCCTCATCACCTTTCGCCAGGCTTGCAGGTTAACAGCACCGTGCAAACCTGATAGGCTGCCGACAGTCACATGGTGTGTGGTGAGGGTAAGTAGCATTGTGTGAACTTGATCTTCCATGCAGTGGGATGCTCTGAGGGTGAGCAGGCCTGAGGTCAGTTTTGGCTGGAGATCCCCTTTAATGGATCCACCATCCAAATAAAAAACAAAATGGTATTCACCTTTTGTCCCCCACAGCTGATCACCCAACTGCTGGATTGTACCCTGTGCTGGCTAGGTCCGGACTCCAGTCATTGGCATTTATGTGTTCCACCAACAGCCACAGGGGCACTGCCACACCCGCTCACTTGTAGAGAATGGAGAGGGCACGGCCACCAAGCTCAGACTGGCCCACAGGTTTACCAGGGAATCCTCCCTTTGCCCCTGGACTCTGGGTCCTATTTGAGGTCCTTTATCCCTAAAACCTGATCTATAGTGGATTTGTAGCATCCCAAGTGCACAGACAATACAATACAGCTTGGCATAATGTTTCTGTAGATGGGCCCTGAAAATAAGCTGGTAATACATCTAAGTGCGGGGTGAGCCCCCCGAGTTAGTTCTACTGGTAGGCCCCAGACACCCAGTGCAATGGATTGTATTTATATAATTGGAGAATTTAAGGGTCCAGCTTTAGGGGAGACAGTACAGAGGCAAAATCCTCCAATACTTCACCGAGATGTATCCACACAGATGCCAAAATTATAACGATCACCATCAATATTAGTGGAGCATGGTCCCTGTCCTGCCATGCATCCGTCATCGGGATTTGCGGCACTACTTTTAATTGCGACCGATATAATATTGGCATCTGGAGTTGTTTGAATATTGATTATAAAATCTCCCTATGAATGACTTTGTTATCCCCCCCCCCCACTGGTTTTTCCGCTCCAGTGAATAAATTACTACACGTGGTTGCCACATGTAGGTGGACCATTGCAGGCGGAAAGATAGAAGGGATGTTAGAGAAGCATAATTTACCCTTGACTTTGAGGGGGGCTCTTTAGATGACGCAAACAAGAGGGCCCATCTCTGATGATTCCTTTCCACTTGTCTGCCACAACTTTTCCCATATCTACCGTAATTCATCTTGACCAATTTGGAACTGCATATATTGAATTTGAATTTGTAAACCACTTAAACAGCAGGTGAAATAAGTATTGAACATGTCACTAATTTTCTAAGTGAAGAGGACTTTTCCCAGTTAGTTTTGAATCATCCATATCAAATGTTTATTCGCTCATCTCATCATATTACATTAACATAATGTATTACATTAACAGAAGGTAGAAAGGAAACAAGGAGATTCCTTTTGTAGGCTGAGTATATTTTACTTTCGAGAAGACCTAGTTCTCTTTGTCCGACATAGCAAACCGAGCTCAAAATAACTAAGAAGCATGGAAGCTAAATGCATCTTTTTTGGATGAAGAAAACGTTTTCTGGGCAAATGAACGGGAGGCAATAATCCCAACCAGAGAGTTGCTCTCCCGAATTACCATCTAATAATGCTATGTTAGTTTAACACTGTACTTAACTGTCATCTGGAATGCGTTAGCCATAGCCACCGAGGGCCACCCGAGGAATCTAAGCAGCCTGCTCAGACTGGATGACACCTATTGCCTGCTGGCTTCTATGTTTCTCCATCCCAACTGTAAGTGCCAACAGCTGTGGCTTTAACCACGTCTGAGACGTCTATTCTGTACAAGCAACATCTTCCTATGGTCAACAGGCCTGTACTTTAACATTTCATTTCTCGTGGTCGTCAGGAATCTGGAGGACATGTGTGAGCTGAAGAGAGGGTATTTTCACATCAACTAAAAAATGATGGGCAGGGCTCGCTGTGTCAGAGGACAGCTGGACTTGCTTGTCACTTGTATGCAATGCACGCACAGGAGAAAGTTCACATCGGCCGGCACGTAATATGTTCTCATTTAGTCATTACAGACTGTGAGCTAGTGTGACTAAAGCAAAGGCAAGGACAACCATTGTACAGAAAGGAATATTTGATGCTAATAATCTGTAATAAATACAATAATTAATTGCTTTAATTACAAACATGATCAGGTGGATATCTTAGAATATCTAGTTATAAACAGCTAGCATTTTTAGTTACAAGTTAATTCAAATCATGACAGTTAAAGTGGACCAAAACCTGGGATTTTGATTATCCAGAGTTTCGATTGCTCCCCTGTGTGAACCCCTCCTCGCATCCCCAGTAAAACGTACCTGGCCGCCGATGCACACCGCATACGCGGGCGCACAGCCAATCGGTGCACTAAGTGCTATTTGGTTTCTCTAAGCCGATAAGACTTCTCAGCGGCTAAGAGACAAATGGAGCAGAGCACTACAACAGGCACATACCTGCTAGCCTCTAATGCCTTCATAAATGTGTGAAGGCATTAGAAAATCGCGGCCACAGCTGACACATGTGACATTGGATTGGCAAATAGGTACGTTTTGGGGGGTTCAAAAAGGAGGCCATCCCAAATCCCAGGGAGAGGGCATCCCTCCAGTTTTGTTGCTCTCTGGCGGGTATGTCTATTCCGGTTACCATGGATTGCCAAGGAAACCTACCTTTCTAGCGATCCTGCGGTGCAGGGGTGTGTGGGCAGCCAATCTGCTAATTGCTCGCAGCTCACCGTACCAGCCATTAATAACTGCCTGACGAGGGTAAGCACCTCAGGTAGAGGTGTGCCCGGGATTGCTAGCTATGTAAGTAAGGACGGTGATCGCAGGGGGGTTTATACAGTGGGTCATATTAAATCAGGATGCCCCAGGAATAAGGAATTGGCCAGCCCTGGAATCTTCTAGACTCAAGGGCCGACTAAAAGGATGATGTTACTCTTTAAAATCAGAACGAGACCCAAAAATGACTTTATGTCACTTTTAACACTCTCTCTTGGGGCATCTCAATTTGCAATGATCCTTAGGAAGCCAAAAGCAGGCATTAAGTCCTGTACGATAGGGGCAGGAAGTAACTGCACACTTCATGGAGGAAATCCTATTGGATGAGCTGTGGATTCCACATATGTTTAGCTATTAAAGGATAACTATAATTTGCCAGCTGGGCTGGTTACAGGTATGTATGTATTTTCATCAAAGACACTCCTCTGCCTCTCAGCTGATAAATCTGTCACTTTCTCTGCTGCAGGGTAAACGTGTTACATTAAGATACATTAGTAGTTCTAAAAAAAACCTTTACAATGTATCACAAACAAATAAACAGCTGCAGTAGGAGAATGTAACATATTTATCAGCTGAGAGGCAGAGAAATGTCTGCAATGAAAATATAGTCATCCCCAGGCCAGGAGACACTTGTCCATTAAAGTGCACTTATCCGCAAATAGGAAGTTTATGGCGCCACCTTCTATCCCCAGCCTGTGCCCCAAAACAGCCTGTGTTTCTTGTTTTACTAAATCCTTTTCCCAATATCATCATAAGCAGTATGATAATGAATTCAAGGTTAACTGCCACATAATGGCAGCTAGGAAGCCAGTGGCTTCCCCCTGAGGCCTAGGTTAGTGCAAGGCAGGTCTTATGGCCAGCATAGGAAAACCTGGTGCCAAAGCTGTAGCAAGCGCATGACCGGGTAACTGCCAGGGAAAGCTTTAGGATGAGGAAGCCAACCAGTGGTCCACAGTGAACCCTTAGGGTAGTAACTGAGAAGCAAAGCCCCTCTTCTCTTTCAGGAGCTGCATCTGTCCTATACAGATATGTGCCATGTTGTGCCTCTACCTTAGCAGCAGGCAGCGCCCCCTCCACATAACAGAGCCCAATATGGGGGGGGGGGGGGGGGTGAAGTGTCTGTCATATGGTCTGCACCACTAACTGACTGCAGAAAACAGGATGGCTGGGATGAAGACACCCCAATTTCCATGGTGCCCAGTGCGATTGCCCTCTTCCCCCCCCCCTCCCCTGGCCTGCACCACTAATAGTGTCCCTAACTTCAGATAACAGAATGGCTGGCACAAAGGCTCACCCTGCCCTAGAAACAGCCCTGGGTGTATGTACCTTTTACTCTCTGTCATGGGGTTCGTCTTCCGGGATAGTACAGCAAAGGTGTCCATTCTCTTTTGAAAAGGTCCCAGACAAGCAGTTTCAATAACAAAAGTGTAAAGAGATCATTTGCATAGGCCCGCCACTGAGTGATTTCAAGCTAAAAATGGATTATTAATGCACTTAGCCTCCCTGGCGTTCTGATTCTATGTGCAATTTTGTGCACAAAGCGTTACCATGACGTTTAAATCTGCCGCCCAGTTCCGCCCCCATGAGCCTCTGCGGCTCACAGAGACGGAACCAGGAAGTCAGACGGACGCAGCTGCCGGGGCTCTCACCTGCGATCACAGCGGGGACATCGCTGGATCGCAGGGAAAAGGTAAGGAGACTGCTCCTCTGCCTAATCTACCCCGAGCGTGACTCGGGGTTACCGAGTTACCGCAGCGAAAATTAACCCCGAGTCACGCTCGGGAAGACCGCCAGGGAGGTTAAAGCAGACCTGAAGCTGCACAATATCGATATATGGATTCATTCTTTGTTGTATTATGGTTCAGAAAGGACGGTTCCCGACGCCGCTGGCCCCGTGCGCGCCTCCATGCTGTGGTTGGCTGTGCTCAGCCTGCCAGTTAGCGTGGATGGCGTGTGCGCTGGGACCGACGCTGGACGGGAAGTGAGTCACAGTGACGCGGCCGCATCACGTGGCGCCTGGGAGCGAGGCTGAGTGAGTATAAAAACACTGTGTGGGGGAGGATAGGAAGCGTATCTTTGAGAAAGGGCTGCAATGGCCCGAAACGGCCGTCAGGTGGTTGATACATGCTATGGATAAAGGTTATTTGTATGGGTAATTCTGTTTGTTGTTTGTCTTTTGTAACATGGTCTCATGTATCTTTTATTTGTGCTGCTGAACTATTGTTTACAATGGAACGTGCAATATGTTACTATGTGAGTTAGGTGCAATATACTGCTGCTGGGCTTGTGCAATATTTACTTTTATTCATACTTGATACATCTTTTTACTTGTATTCATTATAGATTTCATGGCTGTGTCTAATTGCACAATGCACTTTAGCCGTACACTGCAATGAATTTATTATGAGTGATTTCAAGCTAAAAATGGATTATTAATGCACTTAAAGCAGACCTGAAGCTGCACAATATCACAATATCACAATATCGATATATGGATTCATTCTTTGTTGTAATTATGTGGTATTTTTGATTTCTTATTTTTAATGTGATTTCTTTCTAATAAATTGATGTCATTTTGAGTATATAGATCTTTTGCCCTTATTGCCCTTATTTATATAAATTGCCCTTATTGCCCTTATTTATATAAATTGAGTGCGCGCCTCAATCTGAAATTTATAGTATTTGATTGAGGAATTTTAGAGGTGGAAATCCTTGGTGAGGCTGCAGCACTTGGAAAGAGGACATTTGTAGCTCCTAATATTAAAGGGGTGTGCTGGATCAATAATTAATGTTCATAGGCCCGCCAACTGCAAGGGATTCTGGGAGAAAATGTATTATCCTTGGCCCCCATGTAAATACTTTCCGTTTTAGAAAACCACTTTCTGCCTTCTGCAAAGATTTCAGAGATACAATTAGAGATGAGCGAACCGGTTCGGACGAACCGGAATTCGCTCCGAATTTCAGGAAATATTCGATTCGGCACGAACCCGAATATTTTGTGGTTCGTGCCGATCGAATTTTTCCTGAAATTAAAAAAAAAAAATGCCGGCATGGTGACAGCGGAGCCGGCCGGCGGGCCGGTAAAGCCGGCCGGCCCGCTCCCACCATGCCGGCATTTAAAAAAGAAAAAAAAAAAAGCATTTTTGCCAGCATGGTGGGAGCGGGTCGGCCCGCTCCGCTGTCAGGGGAACCGGCCGGCCCGCTCCCACCATGCCGGCATTTAAAAAAAAAGCAAACACTTACCTGCAGGTCCGGAGCGTGGAGGCCGGCGCCGCTCTCAGCTGTGGGCGCGTCATCAGAGGCGCCCTCTGATGACGCGCCCTCAGATGACAGCTGAGAGCGGCGCCGGCCTCCACGCTCCGGACCTGCAGGTAAGTGTTTGCTTTTTTTTTAAATGCCGGCATGGTGGGAGCAGGCCGGCCGGTTCCGCTGACAGCGGAGCGGGCCGGCCCGCTCCCACCATGCCGGTAAAAATGCTTTTTTCTTTTTTTTTTGTTTTTTAAATGCCGGCATGGTGGGAGCGGGCCGGCCGGCTTTACCGGGGAACTTCGTAAAAGTTCGATTCGGCCGAACCCGAATTTCTTTGTGAAATTCGGCGAATCGGCCGAATCGAACTTTTCAAAAGTTCGCTCATCTCTAGATACAATCATTACACTCTAACAATTTGTTTAATGCTTTTTTTGCAATAATAGCGTAAAAACAATATAATACCTAACATCTTTAAACTCTGCGGAAAACTCTTTGTATCATCTCCGTGCCAAACCCTAATACACAGCTCTGTCGCTTACACGGCAGTGAAGTTGTTAAGCACAACAGAAATTCTTTCTTGAGCTCCGTGATAATAGTCAGTTCAAGGTTCGTAACGCGGACCAATGAAAAGTTTGCAATGTTCCTTTTCATTAAAAGTAACTACCACTTTAAGGAAGATTACCCCTATGGTATGTGATAATAAGCAATTTAATTAGCAGAGGCTGTAATTCAGCCTCGGAAGAGGCCTTCTACCATCATAGACAGTCTGACTCCTGGCAAGTGCTCCGCGGCAGGGGGATGCATTTCATGCGCGTGTATGCTGCGCCGGCGAGACGTAGCTGCTGTTGAAAGCTTCTCAACATCTCTATATTAACCTAAGTAAACTTTATAGGCTGGAAAATGCCTGTGATTCTCCATACATATAATTAGACAGGCAATTTCATAGTTACACAGTGCTCTCTAGTTCTCATATCATACTATTAGCAAAATGACAGTGGTAAAGTAATTGCTCACGCCGGAGCTGCTATTATCACCAATAAAATACACATTTAATAATGTTTGGGTGTTACTAAAGCTGTTGTAGCCCTGTCAGAAAGCCAGAGCACATTCCCTGATGTGGCATAGAGAAAGAAAGGGGTATCCCAGATAATTTAGGTGTGCTTGAAAGGGAGACCCTTGGACCAGGCCATCTTGAGAGAGGGTTTTTTTCCAGGGACTTAATATCATGGTAGTTGTGGTGTCCACTCAGTTCCAAGGAGAGATCCCTACTGCTGGCAGATTTAGGTCTTTTATGAAAGTAATAGACAAGCATGTCCAAAAACATTGCAAATAAGGCTTCTTCATTTGACGTCCAGACTTCTACATGGGGGCCCTGACACAAAGGGGCCCTGACACAAAGGGTCCCATTCCACCTTGTCCTTTTTTTTTTTTTGCTCTTGACCTGGTCCACCCTCCAGCAGCAGTCAGGGCCATAGAGAGCACCTTCCTGCATTTCTGTCCCTTACAGCGGGGGGGGGGGGGGGTGGGGGGGGTAATCCTCTGGTCTGACGACCAAGGTTCCCAGGTGGGTAGTCTTGGATTCCTCAACTCCAGTATCCCAGGAAAGTATCTACAGGTGCAAGGCAGCTGGACTTCCACATGGGGGCCCTTGACACTTAGGGTCCCATTCACACCTCATGCTGTGTTTGGACCTCACCTGACCCACCCTCTAGGAACCTTCCCAGCAGGATTTTTACCCCAAGGACCACAGAGAGCACCTTCCTCTCTGGCCCCTATAGGGGAGTAGTCCTCCGTCCTGACCACCAGTACTGAGTGCCTCAACTCCAGCACCGCATGAAAGTAACTACCGTTGCAACGCCTCTTTAGTTGACAGTTGGACTTCCACAAGGGCCACTGACACATAGGATCTCATTCCCACCTTGTGCTGTATTTGGTCCTAACCTGATCTACCCTCCAGGAGCCGCTCTGGTGGAGTTTTCACTGCAAGTGCCACAGAGAGCACCTTCTTGTCTCTTTGGTCCCTATTGGGAGTAGATGAACACCTGATGAAGGACCCACACCCGAATGCTTGTGGTAATGCATCGCATCATTAAAACCCCTTTTTGCACCAGCATTGGTACTCTATTTTATTGTCAGAACTTATGGGGCTTTGAGGGACCCTGCACAACACTACCCTCGTAGGGTCACTTTGTCTGCTTATTTATTCATTGGCCTCTACAGGGGAGTAGTCCTCAGGCCTGACCTCCAATGTCTCCAGGTGAGCAGTATCAGGTATCAACAACCCAGGACAGTATCTACCATTGCACCAGTGTCCCATTCCTACCTCGTGCTATATTTTATCCTCACCTGGTCCACTCTGCAGAAGCCTCAACTCCAGAACCTCAGGAAAGTATCCACATTTGCAAGGACTCCTTATTTGACAGTTGGACTTGCAAATAGGATCCTACTCCCACCTTGTGCTGTATTTGGTCCTCACCTTTACCCAAAAGGGCCACAAACAGCACCTTCCCACCTCTCAGGGAGTAGTTCTATGGCCTGACCTCTAATTTCCCCAGGTGAGCAGTATTGGGTGCCTCAACTACACCACCCAATTCCCACCTCATGCTATTTTTGTCCTCACCTGGTCAGCTCTGCAGAATAAGGTTTTCATACCATCCCCATACCACAGGGATCGCCTTTCTGACTCTCAGTTCTTAACAGGCAGTGCTTTTTCAAACTGAATGTCCAGTCATACCACAACCCCTCTGTCCTGTCTTCCTTCCCTGATGGGGGGTTTAACATAAAAAACTTCTTACCTTACTCTAGTGCTGTCACCAGCGCAGAGCGGAAACCCATGCTTTCTGCGTGCGCCAACAAGTGAACATTCAAGGTGGATATGCAAAGGCCCATGGGTATGGACCCTTTCACCTTGCACCAAAACACTGCTACTGCAAGAATTTCCTAAACTTCTGGTACTAGTGGTGGAGGCCCTCTGACTTTATAGGCATGAGGTCCTCAGGGCCAACCTAAGTCCTCTGGCCTGACCTTCAAGGTCCCCAAGTGAGCAGTCTTGCATTCCTCAGCTCCAGCACTCCAGGAAAGTGCCTCAAACTTCCTATGACATACCATCAGCAGCTTCTCACTCTGGCTCTGTCTCTCTTCCCCCAAAAAATTGGGTTAATCCAAATCAAACTCTTAATGAATCAATACTAAAAGAAAATATCCTATTAACTCAGGGTCTTCAGTGGGATGGGAGGGCTCCGCCACAGGAAGGGGCAATTTATAGGTGAGGTGGCTATCACCCTGGGGGGGGGGGGGCATGGTGGATGGAGCCCACTGCAGAGTGAGCAGTGTGAGACACCCACACTTAGGATGATGAAGGAAGAGTTGAGTATCAGTCACTTACCTGAAAGCCTGCTTCCCTTTTTATTTGGACTGGTGGTGGGCCCCCTCACGTAGCTGACAGCATGGTAGGCCGACCCTCTCCCCTCACCGTTTGCCGCTGGACCAGTGCGTCAGGGGAGCCAGCATGCAGGTAAGTGACAGTGGGTTTTAGAGAGAATTCAATCCGCATCAATCAATAAGAAATTCGGATTTATGTTTAATCAAATGTTCCCTGAAATTCGAAGAAAATTCTGATTTGTATGTTGCTCATCTCTGATCAGGAGCAGTGTTAGAAAATATTATTTTACAGAAAGAGTAGTACTACTAGTAGTAGTAGTTAAAAAATCAACAGAAAGTGAATGTAAACATGCCTGGGATAAGCACACATCTATCCTAGATGGACCGCGTGGTCTCCTTCTGCCGTCATCCTTCTATTTTGGGTATATTGTATTCTTTCCCTACAGAGTCTTCCAATTTAACAGTATATAATATATACATAAAAAGGGTGGCTCTGTCCTTGGCATTGGATGGTGATGATTTATGACAGAAGGATTTTGGCCAAGGCACAAAGACAGCAGGTTCAAAAAGACTTTTTATCCTCCTATTTGTCATTTTAGGGTTCCATGACATCAAAAGCCAAAACAGTGTTTCCAATTTGCTATGAAAACTATCTTGAAATATTGAAGCGGCGTAGCCATGCCATGGCCACAAGCACACACTGAGAGGGAGATTCCAGCTTCGGGGGGATTGGATTTAAAGCATACCTTGGTCAAAAATGACAAGTGACCCCTTAGCTTTAATCATTTTAGAATCTTTATGTTGGCTCCCACCTACTCCGAGCAAACAGCTTGCCTAAGCTTCTTCTGAAGCTGCCAGCGAGATGGCTGCATGCAGAGCGTGTTATACAAGCCGTGATTCCGGATCGTACATGTGTTTTGAGGTTTCTGTTTTTGGCCACATACCATTTCCTCAGCTTGGTTGGCTCAAACATTCTAGCTTGGCATACTAGCTTTTTTTTCTTTCTGTACTTGAAAGGGGAAATAAAAGAGATTTTAGGTGGATGGTGAGCCAAATAAATTTCCTTAGGTTGACATAAGATAAAAAAAAAATGAATATCCCCAACCTTAATCTTTTATTATTTAGGACTTTGAAGACTGACTTAGGGGCAAATAAACAGGTGGTGCACACAATCAGAATATTGCTATGAATGTCAAGAGGTATTCTTTGAGTCTTAAAGCCTCTGCAGACACATGGTCAGCACAGCTCCTTAGGCTCATGGAAGACTTTCGAGGTGAAATGTAAAAGTCTTTTATGAACACCAGCCCTGTCTTACTGAAATATACACCGACAGTTCAAGACTGGATTTGAGATTTCAACATTTTATGGGTGAATAAAGCTAATGCGAACCGTTACCTAAATAAAAATGAAATGTTTGGAAAGAATGAAGCTATATATTGTATGCCCAAAATCTGAAAGCCAAGGAGCTTGTTGGGAAACCTTTCAAAAGATGCAGAAGTCCTATTTCCCTTCCTTAATTTTTATCATAGATGCAATATCAATTATCACCACTTGATTCACAATAACCCCCACTAAACCTATTTACTGTAATAGGTGTAAGAATTTGCTTTCTGTTGTTTAAGGTTGGGAGGCCGCTGCCACCATTTTAGCTGTGGGCAGAAGGGAGTACACGTGTGGGACCTTTCCCAGGATACCAGCTGCGAAGCCCTGTGGGACACCCGCCTTCTTGGTGAGTCCACAACCCGCTTTATACACCTCACCAGGCTCGGTTGCCCCCAGGACTTAAAAGTACAAGGTTGTGAACTTACAGGGGTGAAGGCAGGTGAACCTGGGGCAAGACTAGACAATGTTGGGTAAGCCGGGGTCATACACAGGTTGGCAATCCTGACACAGCAACAAGGGAGAAGCAAGAGAAAGGTCAATGGTCAAGCTGGGTGGTCAGAGGGTTTGTGGTACAGGGGATGATCATAGTCAGAGTTCAGGCAGGTGTCGGTCCAGGCAGCTGTCATGGAGTGGTCAGGCAAACTAGGTCAGCAATGATAAGCAATCACAGAGGTCAAGAACTTTAGCACCCAGCAGCACGCTATCACGGGCAATGGCAGTATGGCAGGGATTCTTCTTTATAGGGCTATGGTGCAGGGGAATTGCTGGGCACTCGGAGCTCATAGGCTCTTCAACGTTTCAAGGGCTGATTTGCCCACTGGTAATTGGGGCGGCTGCCCACATCAAACATTGGGACTCATTGGCCCATTTAAACTAGCCATTGGCGGGAGCGCTGTCTGCAGTTCTCAGCTTGGTCAGTAAGCAGTCAGAGGAGCAGGGGATGCAGCCAAGAGAGAAGGGAGCGGAATCATTCAGCGCTGCCCAAACCACGCTGCTAACGCGGCTGCCGTGAATACGTAAGACATTATGAACAGTTGGGCCAGTTCAGGAGTGGATGGGAGTTTCGTCAGGGGAATGAAATGCACCATCTTACTAAATCAAATCAATAGAGATCTGGGTCCATGGTTCTCCAGGGGTACCAGTAACCCCACTGGAGATCTATGGGTCCCCTTGCTATGGGCACACACAGAACAGGCTTTGACAAAGGTGGTAACATCGCCCCTGATAGTCGGTCACCATACATAGCTTCTGGCGAGAGTCTTAGAGTTGCCTAAATCACCTGAGGTTTTAGCATCATGAAATTCCTGTAATTCAGAGAGACGCAAATGCAGCAACCAGGGGGCTTACCCAGGGGGAGTCTGTCTGAAATGGTGCCAGGGAATTAGATAAATCTGGTGGTAATACACCAACTAAACAACCAGAGGGCAAAATGAGTTCCTTCTCTTCGAACCTACCCTTACATTCCCCAAAGTTGCATGACAAGGCATCAGCTTTGGTGTTTTTTGCTGCCAGTTGGAAAGTAACGAAATTGAAAGGGAGAAAAAGAGCACCCAGCGAGCCTGAAGTGAATTGAGCCTTTTTCGGATTCAATATATTTGAGGTTCTTGTGGTCGGTGTAAACCGTAATTGATGCAAGGTCATGAACCCCCATCCTTCTTTTCGACAAAGAAGAAGCCTGCTGCGGCTGGTGAGGTGGAGAGACAGATAAACCCCTTTTTTAAATTCTCCGAAATATATTCTTTCATTGCTAATTCCTCGGGTCGGGTAAGATTGTAGATCTTACCCCTAGGGGGCATGGTACCTGGAAACAAGTCACTTAAAAGGGCTGAACAGAGGTGAGCATGGCACCCTTTCCTTTTAGCTAAACAAATGTGCACCCCAGCAGCTATACACCCCCCGGACCATGGCTCCCTATGCAATAGCACACCTCACACACCCCAAAGACTGACCCTGTATCTGTACTAATATTCTACCTTCTATACTTTCTATCTAAAAAAATCCCAAGAACCACAGCTGGAGATATACCACTAAAGACCAAGCAAAACTTGGACCCTTCCCTTACCTACTTAGCAGAAGGTAGAAGCAATGCGAAAGGTGGAACAAGCTACATGATTGTAAATATATTCAATTTTAGGAAGTGATCATTATCCCAAAAAAGAATAGGCAGCTTGACCAAGTGTAACCAATAATAGCTTTCATGAGAATGTCCTGATTTAGTTCCAGTCCAACAAAGAACATTATTAAACATTTTACCATTAATTAATGACTTACCCAAGGTGGTGCTGCTGATACATATGTATCTATTGTTCATCTTTACCAAGCAAGAAGTATGTCATTTCATTTTCCACATACTGATTAGTACATACATAGGGGAGCATTTATGCTATTTCAAATGAATCTGATCTCCTGGAATTTTGGGAATGACAGCCTTAGCCCTTCGCCAAGCAGCATGCAGATAGAGCACCGCTGTCAACTCTCAGACACAATCTGTTTTGCTTCTTGTTTAAAAGTGCTTAGCTAATTCCTAGGACTGAATTAGGTTGAAACATCATACGTGTGACGGTGCCAGTCAGCTGTCTCGCTCTCTAACAAGCTCTGTCCAAACTTCTGCTGGAAGAGATTTTCTAGCCTGTTCTATACTGGAAGAGGTCAGAACCCCGTGTGTTCTTTCTCTATAAATAATCACAACTTACTCAAGTCACCAGCTAGGTTCTCTAAGAAGTTTCTGAATCAATGTTAGTTTTGACTTCATGCTGAATAATGGCTTTCCTTTACCCTTGGAATACAAATATCTTCTCTAATTTCCTTGACTTAAAGTTTATAAAAAGGCAGTATTAATATATTAAAGTCCCAATGGGAACAGTGTAAAATAAACCAGTGGTTCTCAGACTTGTTTACCAATTCTAAAGTAAAGAATTCCAGCTTGATCCCTAAAACTTAATGTACTATCCCATGTTCAAAAGATAAGACATCCCAGGAAGTGCCACCAAAACAACCAGCAGAATCCAGTTAGTTCCCTAAGTCCGCAAGGACCATAGCGATACGTATCGGGGGCGCGACTGCCCTTGCCTGCTGCACAAGGCGAAAAATACAATTCTGTGATTACTCACCTGTAGAATTGATATTATGAGTATACAGTACGTCCTGCTCCAGATAAGAATCATTACTCTTGGGTATTACTCCGCCAGATGGCGCTGGACTGCAGAGACCGCAAAATTGGCTCCTCCCGGCCCCTCAAATACCTGGGACCTCCCACAAATCCCCAGCATTGAAAAGCAGTTAACGAGAAGCCGGGAGAAAGAAAACAGAACCAACCAGTAACTATAACAATGATAACAATCACCATACAGGGGATCCAAGGATAATGCAAAACCAAGGGTGGGGTGGAGCAGGACGTACTGTATACTCATAATATCAATTCTACAGGTGAGTAATCACAGAATTGTATTATTTTTAGTATACAGTACGTCCTGCTCCAGATAAGAATCATTACTCTTGGGACATCCAATAGCAGTGTCCATAAAGTAGGGTGGGATCCCCAAAGGTAACAACAGACAGGTCAGACCACTGCCGCCTGCAGAACCTTGCGGCCAAAAGCAGCGTCAGCTGAGGCCCTAACATCAATCTTGTAAAAAAAAAGGTATGAACAGAAGACCAAGTAGCAGCCTTGCAAACTTGTTCAACAGAAGCCTGGTGCTGAAAAGCCCAAGAGGCACCAATAGCACGCGTCGAATGAGCAGTAAGGCGGAAGGGAGGATTCTTCCCGTTAGCAGAGTAGGCCTGAATCACAGCCTGACGAATCCACTTGCTGATAGTAGATTTGGCAGGAGCCAAACCCTTCCTAGGACCAGAAGGGACCACAAAAAGAGCATCAGTTTTTCTGAAAGGTGCAGTAGCCACCAGATAGTACTTCAGATTCCTAACCACATCCAAGGAATGCAACACCCGCTCCTTAGCGTTACCAGGATTAGGACACAAGGAAGGAAGAACAATGTCCTGATTCAGATGAAAGACAACCTTGAGAGTAAGAATGGCCAGGGCAGCATCCTGCATAGGTTCAAAACGAGCACCCTGCAAGGCAGACAAGACCAAGTTCAAATCCCAAACAGGCAACATAGGCTTACGTGGGGACGCACATGAGTAACCCCCTGGAAAAAGGTCCTGATCAGAGAATGCTGGGCAAAGGACCTCTGGAAAAAAAAACAGCCAGGGCAGAGACATGACCCTTCAGAGTACTGAGTTGGAGCCCCATCTCCAACCCATGCTGCAGGAACTCCAAGATCCTGGGAATAGAGAACACACGACAGGGAAGAGACTTAGACTCACACCAGTCAATGTAGGCACGCCAAACCCTATAGTAAATGGAAGAAGAAGACTTCTTTCTAGCCTTTATCATGGTATCAACCACAGAGGCAGACAGCCCCTTTTCCATCAAGATGGAGGTTTCAGCAGCCAGGCCGTCAAAGCCAGAGTCTGTAAATTGGGATGGCGCAGATGACCCTGAGTAAGCAGGTCTGGCACCCTGGGCAGAACATACTGATCTACTGCCAGCTGCACCACGTCTGCAAACCACACTCTTCTTGGGCACCTGGGAGCCACCAGGATTGCTGGCACCCCCTCTTGAGCTATCTTGCGCAGAACTCTGCCCAACAGAGGGAATGGGGGAAAGACATACAGGAGCTGAAAGTCCCACCATGACATTGCTAGCGCATCCATGGCCAAGGCCAGAGGATCCTGGGACAGGGAGACAAAGGCCGGGAGCTTGTGGTTGTGACGGGAAGCAAACAGATCCACATCTGGTAGACCCCAACGGTGACACAGAGACTGAAACACCCTGCCGCAGAGGGACCATTCTCCCAGGCGAGAGGTACCCCTGCTCAGAGAGTCCGCACGCAGATTCTCCACCCCTGGAATGTACACAGCTGACAGGCAGGGAACATTAGGGTCGATTCAAAGAAACATGTAACAGCTTGGATTTTGGTGCCGATCATCCTATTTTTCCCGTGCGCTCGTGCGTTCGTATGAACTTGCGAGTGATTCTATAAGCAAATACGTTTCTATCCTAAAATATACGTCCGTTCGTATGGCAGTTCGGGAATCAGACCTATGTCAGTTTCCATCCTGAATTTTCCGTTTCATTTCTCAGGTTGCAACATTGGTTTTGCCCTTTTTCCTTTTTTGTCTGGACGTAAATCCTTCTGATCTTGCGGCTGCGCACTACAAACTTACCTCATTAAAGTGCATTCTAAATATTTGGTCTTTTATTTTTCTTTATTTCATTCATTTTGTAGTAACCAACCATTAATGAATGCATTTGCATAAGTAAATCTTACTTTGTTTAATTTTTAGTTAACTTGCATTTTTTACTTGTGGATTTAATTTTAATATTTAGGCTTCAAATGGTACAAATTAAAATTTTGTGTGTGGTTACCCACACCCTCTAGATACAGATTGCTCTCAAATATAAAAAAACACCCAGCAACTTCTGCATGTTATGAGCCTAGAAACAGCCAAGATGGCGGGTCAGGTATTATCGGGCAGCCTGCAAACAGAAAGGGCCTTGTGACTGTGTTGCTCTGCATTCTTTGATTTCTGACCTTTCCGTGCCCCCAGCTCTGCTGTGTCTGTGCAAAATACAGCAGTAACCCACATCCTGCACTTTATCCCGCTCTCCTCTCCTCAGTAAGTGTGATGCATCTGACCAAAGATGTGCTTAAATAATTAAACAAAGCAAAGGTAAACAACTACACCAATAAATGCAATCTAAAAATATTATTCTAGTACATCAATTTAAAAATAAATACCAAAGGACATAAGTTTCTTTAATTAACGCAAATAGATTGCAAAATAAAGGTTTACATGCAAAGGACTAATTAAGGTCCACATTAAAATGCTTTTATAAGGCATACATGAATCAGGTATGCATTGCCATACAATTTATGGCCTCGGACATGCTGATACATGCAGTTCATTGCAGCTCAAGACGCGCAGACTCCTCCACATAGCCAAAAAACCTGTTCAAGAACAGCAATACGACTGCTAAAAGGTGTCGGCAGTGGCTTTCTTTTAAAACGTCTTTAGAGGTTTGAAAACTGTTCTCTGAATCACACCTAAACCCATTCGATTATCCTAAGTTTTACGTTTTGATCCTAAGTTTTAGGATTTGATCCTAAGTTTTACGTTTTGATCCTAAAATTTAGGAACGAACTTGCGATGATCGTAAGAGCATATACGAAATCGTACGTAGGCTCGTGCGAGTCGTAAATGGCCAAAAAAACAGGAAAAAATGACTAACACCCACCCAAACTTACGATTCTCGATCTGAAATCAATTAACTTTTGCTCTTTGAATCGAGGGGATTGTCTTCCGCCCAAGTCAGGATCAGAGACACTTCCTTGAGGGCCCCCTTGCTCCGGGTCCCTCCCTGATGATTGATGTAGGCAACCGCCGTCCGGTTGTCCGAGCAGATCTGAACAGGCCGGCGCCGAAGGTGTAGGGTCAAGTGAGCCAGAACCAACCTGATCGCCCTCAGCTCCAGAATGTTGATAGGTGTGTGGGCCTCCTGAGGGCCCCATTGCCATTGGAACTGGAGGGACTTCCAGAAGCCCCCCCAACCCATCAGACTGGCATCCGTGGTGACCGTCTCCCAGCAGGGGGCCAGAAAGGATCTGCCCACCAACAGATTCCTGGAGTCCAGCCACCACGAAAGGGACCGCCTGACTAGGGGAGCCAGCACAAGGACCTGGTCCAGGGACGCAGGATCCTTGTCCCATACTGACAAGAGAGTTGCAGAGGCCTTATGTGAAACTGGGCATAAGGGACCGCCTCGAAGCACGACACCATCAGGCCCACCAGCTGCATTCCCTGCCTGATGGAGGGATGAGGGCAAGATAGCAGGAACTGAACCTGCGCTAGCAGACTGTCCACCTTCTGCTGAGGAAGAAAAATCCTTGCCTGAACTGTATCCAGACTCATTCCCAGGAAAGGAGTCACCAAGGAGGGAGACAGGGAAGACTTGGGATGGTTGATCACCCAGCCAAATGACTCCAGTGTGGACACTACTTGCCGAGTATCCCGCTCTGCCTGTTGAAGGGACTGAGAAGTGATGAGAATGTCGTCTAAATAGGGCAGCACAGGAATGCCCTGAGACCTGAGCAGAGACATCACTCCTGCCAGCACCTTGGTGAACACCCTGGGAGCTGAAGTGAGACCGAAAGGCAATGCCACAAATTGGTAGTGCTGATCCTCCAGAGCGAGCCTGAGGAATCCTTGATGACCTGGAAAAACAGGAATATGAAGGTAAGCATCCTTGATGTCCACAGAGGTCATGAAGTCCCCTGGACGCAGGGAACTGATAGCAGAGCGCAAAGTTTCCAAGCGAAAGTGCCTGCACCTGACAAATTTGTTGAGGATCTTTAAGTCCAGGATGGGCCTGACTGACCCATCTCTTTTGAGCACGGTGAAAAGGTTGGAATAGAAACCCTTGCTCCTTTCTCGTAAGGGAACCTGACAAATGACCCCCAGCTCCAGAAGGCTTCGCACCACCAGAACTAGAGCCTGAGCTGACATAGGGTTCTGAGAGATCTGGGATCTGATGAATCTTGGGGGCGGCCAGGCAGCAAAATCTTGTAACCGGAGGACACTACCTCCTGAATCCACCGATCTGAGACATGAAGCCTCCAGACGTGAGAAAAATGCCGAAGCCGTCCCCCCACCCGGATGGGTGAGGGCGCCACTTCATGCCTGAGGGGGCTTGGGAGAAGACTTAGGCTTGGAGCCCCAGGAAGAGCCAGGGTGTCCACGTCCTCTGCCCCTACCCCAGAAAACTCCTCGGGCCCCAGTAAGGGAGACCCCCCCTCCCCTGTCTGGCTCCACGGTAGGGGGAAGAAAAGGAGCCCTGGCCCGAAAGGGCCGAGACTGCCACCTGCGTTGGGGTAACCTACCTCCCTTAGCAAACAGGTCTTGGCGGTCCCCAAACAGGCGTAGTCCTTTGAAGGGAAAACCAGTGAGAGCCTTCTTGGCAGCGTTGTCAGCAGCCCACTGGCGCAGCCATACCGAGTGGCGTATAGCCACCACAAGGGCAGAGGTTCTGCCACACATCCTAATGGTATCATCCAAGGCAGAGCGGACATAAGTCACAAAAACCTCACAACGAGAGAGAGCATTAAACTCCTCACTAGACACATCATCAGGAGCACCATCTAGGACACTTCTCAGCAGGGTCCTAATGGCCACAGCTGTAATGGCAGAGGCACAGACCAGGTGCAGCGCCGTCCCCACGCAGGCAAAGGCATGGGACGCCAGCTGATCAATACACCGGTCCTCACCATCCCGCAGCGTAGTAGAGTCAGGGGAATGCATGACAGAGGTGTTAGATAACCCTAGGACCGGGGCATCCACCTCTGGAGTGGATGACCAGCGCTTCACCACATCAGCAGGAAAGGGGTACCTCTTATCCCAACTCTTAGGGACTCCGGGAAGTCTGCTGGGACGCTCCCATTCCTTGAGCACGAGGTTATTAAAATGGGCTTGCTCTGGAAATTCCAAACGTGACTTAGCAGTATGAAACAATTCCCCCTGCTGCCTGGGGGCCACAGCCGGGGAGAGATAGACAGTACCTCAAAAATCTGAGCCAACAGCCTATCAGTATCATCTGGGGCCCAGGGGTCAGAGCCAGAATCATCATGACCCCTGGGCCTCTCATCAGATGACTCCGAGTCAGAAAACAATTACTCTTCTTCCAAGGGGGTATAACCAGACAGTTCCAACTCATCAGCCTCCATAGGGAACAGAGTGACATCAGGGGTCAAGTGCCGCTTTTTAGCAGAGGCCTTATGCGCCAGGGTATTAGCCAGCAACTTCTCAACACTAGCCAGTCTGGAAGACACATCAGGTTGAGAGTCCCCACTGGTAGTTGTGGCCTAGAGGTAAGGGGAGCGTACTTTTGACTGGAGGGTTGCAGGTTCGAATCCTGGGAGATGACTGAAATGCTTTGGTGGGGGATTGCGGTGGAGCAGCGCTCCTAAGCACCTGACAGCGGTGCTGCCTACCATCACCCGAACCAGTGCAGCCAAGGCTGGTAGGCCCATAATGGAACGGGTGGGAATAGTCCTGCAGGGCCGCAGGCTAATAGCCCCGCTCACCTGCGAGAAGAGAGAGCCATCTTCTTGTCCTTCGCAGTCCAGACTGCAGAGAAGATCTGGGGATTTGGGGGAGGTCCCGGGTATTTGAGGGGCCGGGAGGAGCCAATTTTGCGGTCTCTGCAGTCCAGCGCCATCTGGCGGAGTAATACCCAAGAGTAATGATTCTTATCTGGAGCAGGACGTACTGTATACTAAGAATATATATATTTATAATCTTATTTATATGCACCACTGTACAGTATGTACAGTATCCGATTGGCTGATGTTACCATTCCTTTTTGATTCTGATTGGCCTCATCCCCATTGACTGGCTCAAGCTCACAACTCTTTATTTGGGGCCAAGTATGCAGCCTCATTCAATGGCTTAGTTCTGATGCCCCCTGACCTACAATGATGTCTGGTTTACTTCCGATTTCTGCTTGTGCAGTGGAGATAGATTAGACTAATGCAGCTTTATTAACTCCCGTGCAAGTGTTGGTCCCTGCCACTATAAGGCGGTCTAATAAAGGCATCCAGAATGCTGGAGCATAACCCCACAGAATGCCCCTAATCCTTACCTTAGCCTCAATCCTCCGCTGGAAATACAGTTCCACAATTGTCTGCCAGTACTCAAGTGGGCGGGGCTTTCTGCCTGCCAGAACATCATTGGCCATGTGAGTGCTAGCCAGCCAATTGCTGCACTGGATTCTGGGTGGGGGATTGAGGCTAAGTTAAGGATAACAGGCTTTCTGGGTGGTGATGTGCGAGAGGGCTTTAGCATTCTGGATGCTCCCGCCCAACACCCGCACCGATGTTGGTCAGCTTTAAGTCTTTCTCTGGCAGGTAAGGCAATGACTAAGGGCAAACATCACTAAAAATGCATCACTATGGTCCTTGTGGACGTAGGGACTGAATACATTCTCACTAATCGATTGATTGCAGTGGGCATTTCCACAGATCCATTATTGTCTGATTGCATTCACAAGTTGTTCCATGGAAATGGCCCATAAATCCTTTGCCTTCACAAGGCTCTTAACATTCCAGATTTGATTTAGGACCACTACAAGCAAAATATAATTACTATAAAAATTAGTAATGAGCACATCGATTCTAACAAATCTGAATTCGATTTGGCATGAATCTGAATTTCTTAGAATTCCAGCTGATCAAACTTTCCAAGAAATTCCTTAAAATAACAACAACGAACTCGCTGTCCCTTACCTGCACGCTGTCTCAACGTCGATCTGGTTCAGTGGGCGATGTTTCAGTAGTGCACAGAAGCCGGCTCACACAGCTAACAGCATGGCCGGCTTCTCCTGCTCCCCCTTCTGCTGTGCAGGTGCACGCCTCTGCACAGCCTGGCCCATCACTCTGTGGTTTAGAACACAGAAGAAGGTTCTGTGGGCGGCCAAACTGTCAGCTGTGCAAGCTGGCTTCCGGTGTTATTGAGACAGTGCCCCAAGAGGACAGGGGCAGCATGCGAACCTCGGCATGGGCATCTCACGTCACTTTGCCGCCAGGGGACACAGATCCTCCCTGTCCACGGCAGGGTGGAGGATCTGTGTCCTCTTTCCCGTTGCAGAGTGGTGTGGGATATCCGTGCCGCAGGAGGAGAAATTCCATTTGGAGGAACACAATTTTCTTTGCGAATGGAATTTTTAGGAAGTTTGCTTCTCTAATATAGATACATTACATCACAGCACTCTGCGGCAGATGGATTTGTATTCAATTTGATGAGAGTTAAATAATTTATGTCTTGTTTAATGTTGTAATTTGCATCTGCAATCCAAGTCGTATTACATTGCCTATGATTTCCTGTTTTGTGACAATTTATGGCTTCACCATTGGTCACGAGACTATAAAAGCTGCTGGCACAAGTTTTTTCCTTCCAGTATTTTAGTTTTATCCCCTCTGGAAAGGGCCTCTGTTCGTTGTGTTATGAGCTACTAGCTATTATATACATAAAATACCCCCACCTTCCCTTACAGGCGGCAGCATGCATCACAGTGGTTGATTCGCCCAAAATCCCATCTTCAAATCCTTGTGAGTGAGTTTAATAAAAAATCCATTCTGAATCCCCAATAAAGCTCTCGGTGTTATTCTTGGCGATCCCCAGCTCTTCCATATCCTCCTATAGAATAAGCCGCGCCATGAGGGAGGAGGGAGAGCGCAGAGATTCCCTTTCTGCTGCTCCTTGAAGTCCTGCCATAAGAGCTGGAGATGATTTGCTAAAACGCTCCAAAGGTATTCAGATTTCTTTTCAAGAAGGAATTCAATTTATGTGCATTTATATTACCGCGTCTTTTGGGAAGAGGACTGTCTAATCGCTGGCATGCTGGAGATTTCCATTTTCTCCTGAGCATGAGGTCATGGTGCTGGGAGTAAACACAGAGTCTTAAGAGTTGATTTAACAGTATTAGTTCTGTTCCTTTCGGCTGTTCCTTTTTTTTTCGCTCTTTTGTTTTTTCAAGTTGGGAGCATGGCGTATCATAGCTGAGGTTTTAAAGATTAGAGAGTACATAAATGAAGGTAAAAAAAAAAGAGACACAGAATTACCCCAGCCGCCACTATATATTTAGGGGCTTGAGGGTTGAAAATTTTCATGGGTTCTCCAAGAGGTGGCAAGCTGTCTAGATATTATACCATAAATAAACATTCTTCAGTTCTGAACGTCAATGCTTAGATGCTGGAATCATAGATATGCTTACTTCAAATAGCCTGTATATTTTATTTATGTTCCTGCTTTTCTGCCAGTTATTGTCATATACCACTGAATTCTTGGTAAGTATGGTTTCAGGATACATTTACACTTTAAACGTATTTTCAGAATCTTAAGAACGTAGCCAATATTGCCCCTCTTCCCTTAACTTAAAGGAAATGTCCATTATTGTGTGCCAAAATGATGTCCTCAAGGTGCTGAGCTTATCTGTGAGTTTCTTTTTGTTTGCAACCCTGTCTTTTAAAAGAAAACAGTTTTCTCTAGCAACAATGTTTTACCTTAGCAACATGTTTGCTGTACAGAGCAGAGACTTCCTGACTCTGGCTGATCATCGGATTGGCTGAGGAAGAGATGATGATCCGCATTCTCACCCTTCTTGCTGTAACCTCTTTAGACGAGGAGATGACAATCTTGTGTTTCAGTAGCTAAAGGGTTTCTGGCAGCGTTCTTGCCCAGGGAGGTCATCACTGCTGCTTTATTTAGCCAAAGTTGCTAACCCTAGCCGAAACGTTGAGGGTTAATCTTGTATCCACTCGGTGTCTTGCCTGTAAGCCTTGCAATTATCTTCTATATGTGTTACTTGTTTACCGTTAGCTCTGCTAGTTTGAGTTTTGCATTGGGGAACAACCTGCCATATTTAAGCCTGTATATTGCCTTTTTTCCTGTATGCTCTTATGCATTGATTGTACTGTTATATATACATTACTGGGTTATCTGGCAGCTTGCCCCCATCTAAGCTGGGCACCGTAGTTTCACCATGTACTAAGCGGTCCATGTCATCTTTATTATAACTGTGTTCATTTTGTAAATATATTGTATATACACCTTATCATGCTATGCAGCATCCTTGTGATTTGTGTTTGCACCAGCATTAAAAACTTTCTCAAAATCTAGCAGCGCTTGTTGGGTGTTCGATCTTCCTCTTTTTCTCAAAGTTGCTGATAGGCTCACCTGTTACAGTCAAAGGATTCAAGATCCCAGGTTTTAGTAGTTTTTACTGAAGGCCAGAAAAGCCAAACCCACTTAAGCAAAACAGAGCCACTGGAATAAAGGAAACTTGGAAACCTTATGCTGATAAGTAATTCACAGGTATAAGGACACAAGCCTAATACAATTTTTTTATTTGACATTCAAAAAGAGGAAAACAATAAGACAGAACACCAAAAGCCTGACAAAAAAAAGGGAGTTAAAGGAAAGGTTTTTTTGGTTCCAAGTTTCTTAGATTCCCGTGGCTCTGTGTTGCTTAAGTGTGAGCGGATTTCCTAGCCTTGAGTAAAGCCCTTAGTACAGGTTCTGCCTACAAATCCTACAAGCTCTAAAAAAAATCCCCAGGTGAGAACACTGCCGGTAACTCTTTAGCTACTGGTACACACGATTTTGATCCCCCTCATCAGAAGAGGCTGAATCACAGTAGGAAGGGGTTAAACCTGTGAGTCCAGGAATGTAGAGCATTGGCTCTGCCTCAGCCAATTAGATGATTGAGTCACAAAGTCCCTGCTACGTTCACCAAAGACACCAGTTCATGTTGAAAACAAATAAAACCAAAATCAAATCAAAATAAGACAAACAACAGATAAGCTCAGCAACTTGAGTACATCAATTTGGTACACAATAATGGACAATTTTAAAAAGGCCACCCATCTCTTAACCTAGGCGAAGTCTGTTTTGGGCATTAAAATAAAAATAACAACTCATCTGAGGCCACAATCCTCCCTTATGCCCATAGGGGCTCTGCAAGGCAGCCGTGGGCTTGAGTGACAGTTGGACTTGGGTGCTTTGGGGCCAACTGGCTGTAAACCCACACCTGGAGGCTGTTCCCTGCTTCCTGAGCCATGTTCTGGCCTATGCAATGCTCTAGCCTCAGCATCACAGCTGTAGAGGGCCAAATCCACCCTGAAACATTAACTGCTTCAGTACTATTGCATTAAGAGCAGCCATATCTATCATCTGCCTGTGCAATGCTATAGTACTATATATATCATCGGGATGCCATGGGCTGGCCGGGGGACCACTAAAATCCTGGACTGCTTTCTGACCCCAGTCTGCCTTGGATCAGAAACAAAACTTTGTATATCTGCGATAAACTCCCAAGAAGGTCTTAAAGCAGACCTTCACTCTGAATAAGAGTCTTATATGTTTCCCACACCCTTTACGTGCAGATTGCTTACATTCAAAATCATCCTACCTGCATCTACTCCATTTTCTGAGCCTAGTGGTGGCCCATGGAGTCTCAGGCTGCCTGCAAACAGGAAGTGTCTTCTCACTGTGTTGCTCTGCATTCTGGAGTTGCTGACCTTTTCCTGGCCCCAGCTCTGATCTGTCTGTGCACAACTATAACCCACCCCCCTGTACTTTTCACCCCTATCCTCTCCTCAGTATGTGATGCTACTGATCCAAGATGGCGGCACCCGTATCCTAGAGTGCTGAACAGGGTTGCAGGCCACTTGGAAAAGCATAAAAGGTAAGTGATTAAAACCTTTAAATCTATTAATTTTAGATTTTGGATAATCGCTTTTTAAGGGTTTGGGCTTTTCATTAATTGATGCTGAAGGTTTAGTGCAAGGAGCAAATTACTGGCAGCAAGAGACTGTGCTCTTATAGGCCGACTTCCTGCCAGCCAGGCTTTTGCAGCAATTGTAAACTACTGCTAGTCCCAGCCATTCAAAATCTTTCCCCATCCTAATGAGCACGTTGGTGTACGGGCCCAATATGGGTAAAGGGGGACAAGCAGAAATGTTTTGACCACCTATGACTGAACTTCAACATCCCTAAATGTTTAAATAGAAATGGAGGAAGCTCCCAAAACAACCAGACAGGAGCATGATAATGATTGCGGACAAGGAAGGCATCTTCCTGACTCCTTAATGAGGCCCTCCCCAAATGCCTCACCCCTCCTCTTTATCCCCCACATTCCCAGGATAGGCCTCAAGCCAGTAACAGCAAACTTTATCCATCAGGCAACTCATTAAGATCACAAACAGCTAAATAGAAAAAAGAAAATACATTTTAAAATGAAAAAAAAAAAGAACTTACCATTGCTGC
Organism: Gastrophryne carolinensis; assembly: GCA_027917425.1. Lineage (NCBI taxonomy): Eukaryota > Metazoa > Chordata > Amphibia > Anura > Microhylidae > Gastrophryne > Gastrophryne carolinensis. The sequence continues at coordinate 64,885,185 of CM051241.1, read as the reverse complement.
TTCTTCCTTTATATGACCCCCACTAGGTGGAATCTTCTCTGCAGGTTTTCCGGGTCGGGGGCTTTTTTTCTGATCCAGTGGGACTGTGATCCTCTTGATGCTGAGGAGCCGCTGGCATCTGTAGTGAGGCCCCTCCTCCTTTCTTAGCGTCCCGCCAAGCTAATGCTGGCCCGCCATGGCATGGAGGCCTTTATATGTTATTAGAAAAGGTTGCAGCACACTGCGTTTTGTTATAAAAAGGGTAATAGCATAGAATCAATCCACAATGTTTAAAGATATAGGTTCAAAAATCCTCCCAGTACCTCTGCTTAGAACTGTACTGAAACACTATTTGTATAGAAAAGGGAAGAATGAACACCAAAAGGGTTAAGCCAAAAAGCAATTGTTTTTAATGCGCATAAATTAGTGATACAAGCAAAGTGATAAAGACTATATACAGTGCATATATGGACTCTATATACACAGAGACAGTGATCCATCAGGATCCAAGAATATCAATATGCAGCATAAGGTAACATACATAGGCTCAGTCTAATAGAACAAACAGACATTCCTAGGCTTAATGTATTAAAACAGGCAGACCTAGTTTAGTAAAGGCAGAGTATCAGTACAGCGAATATATATATATATATATATATATATATATGATGGATCACTGTCTCTGTGTATATAGAGTCCATATATGCACTGTATATACTTTGCTTGTATCACTAATTTATGCGCATTAAAAACAATTGCTTTTTGGCTTAACCCTTTTGGTGTTCATTCTTCCCTTTTCTATACAAATGGAGGCCTTTATATCAACGAGATGGAGCCTCTGTGGAATCCCCTCATGGGGGGAATGACATCACTGGAGGGGAGGGACATAGAGAGATGTCCAGTAACATCATTAACAGCAGCCAGGCCAAGCAGGAAAGAGCCCCCGGACTAGAGGACCCGCAGAGAGAAGAAGCGGCAATGATGATTTTTTTCATGTATTTTCTTTTGTAATTGTTTATGAACTGGTAAGGGGTCCAAGGGTAGAGATTCCAGCATTGGCGGGTGGCATACTGGATAATTTGATTCAGATCATGCTGATATCTGGAATGGCAACAAGATGCTGGGGCCCATATCCGAAGCCCAACACTACAGATAACCTACCCCTCCTGGCAGACATACTTGCAAATGTAGCAAATGTACAAAGAAGTCTTTGAACAATCCCAGAAGAGTGCAAATGAATGTGGCTGCCACATTGTCCGGTTTGAAATGATTGTTGGTTCCCAGATGCTTCAGGTTCTCTCTGGCAAGCGTCCTTTCTATTCCTGCCTCACTTTCTTTCCAGCTTTTCCTCTCATATTGCACAGGCCATACATATTAGGATTTAGGAGATTACTGTATTATAACATTTATTGTTTATTTTAATTATCTTAAAATGAAATAACTCAACAATTTAACAGCGGCGTCATGCTAATTATTAAATGAAGCAAGTTTAAAGGGGAACAAAACTAAATTGGGATGCCCCACTGTGTGTCAGATGGCCAAGAACAACTCGCCTCTTCCCAGTCCTATGGCGCATGCATGGACTGGCGTCCAATCCTAGCTGGCACTAGGAGTGTCCTCACTCATGGGAGCGGCGGCTATCTTCCTGTGGCCCCTGCCATAGATCATTTTTACTCAATGCTGCGGGTCGGAGGGTCAGGGATTACAGGGCTCAAGTAACTTGTACAGCAGCACTTCCCGCTGCACACTCTGCGCCCCTACCCCCGCCACCACCATTATTTTTCCATCCCAGATTCTGCGTCTGGGGGTCCTTTGACAGAGTCCCCCCCCACCCTCCGCCAGGGTGGGTGGTGAGTGGAGAGGGGCCCCCAGAAGAAGAATCGACCCACAAAGGCCCCCAAACCCAAACTTTTTTCTTCAAATGAACTTGTCGAACCCAAACTTTGGGGGTTCGCTCAGCCCTAATAACAAGTTAAAATGTATTTCTGTTGATTAAGATGAGTTATAAGGCAACAGCAATAGGGTCCTATTTCTGAAAAATGTGCTCCATTGAAGGACATGAAATGCATCTCATGATGACTGCTCTTGTTCACTTTAAATTGGCCTATGCCACAGTTAGGTGTGGCTACAGTAAATTTCTGATTGTATAAGGATACTTGCTTCTACAGTTACTTCTTTCCAGGACTGTATATTAACGCCACCTGGGGATCAAACCTAGAACCCTCCAGTTACACATTTGGTTCCTTAGCCACTAGGCAAATCATCCCCAGCCTGTAGCTCTGGTGCCGCATGTGGCTCACAAACCCCTGCTGGGTGACTCACGCGGTGTCTGCTATACCAAAACACATGTGGATGTGTAGCACACTGTTGAGGCTGAGGGTTACATAGTGCCTAGGGCTGAGCATTGTAAATTCCCCACATGGGAGTTAATGCAGAGTTGGACAAGCAGAGAAACATGTCGGCTCTCCCTCGCTATTTTAGTTATGGGACATCCCTGCCAAATCCCTGGAAGCACAGGACAAATGCTCCCTGGGCTGCCTGAATCTGCCATTTTAAATGTTGGGGGCTAAGGAATTGGTATTTTATGGGTTGGGGTGGAGGGTGGGAAGGCATTCACTATATTCATTTTTAGGGCCTGGAGCGGGGGTCAGTGCTTAGAAAGGTTATACGACTTCTATTATCAGTTCACATTAAATGTGGCTCACGGCCATGTTTCAGTGCTAAATGTGGCTCTCCTGCTATGAAACGTTGGGGACCCCCACACTAGGCCACGACTGCCCACTTGTACAATGCCAGGCAGTGGAATGCAAGCCAGTATCAGAGGCACAGGCAATGCAGGGCCCATGCCACCTCTGCCTGGTGGCAGCACCCACCCACCACGTGGCCACTGACATGCGAACAGGCAGGACCCACGGAGGCAGGGGTGTATACATCACCGGGGTTGCTGGAATCCATAACAAAGGTAAATAAGAAGTAGCTGGTGACACTGGGTCGTGGATCATTGAGTGTAACTCACATACAAGACAGAGAACATGCATTGCTATAGATAATGGACCTATAATGTCAACAAAAATAATACTGAAGTATATTTAACAAAGGTATTAGAGTTAATATAGAGGAATGTGGCTATAATATATTAACAGAACTATTAATACAACTACTGGATGATTGTACAAATAATAAAGGAAAAGGTACATAAAACCTATAATGGGGAATCAAGGAAAGGCCTCTGAAATGAAAGTCCATTGTCCTAGAACATCCATAGAGCATCAATGTGACATATAGCACGGGATGCTCAAATTAGCTAAATAAAGGAGAGTGGATCCACTTATATTTTTATTCCTTATGTTAAGATAAAATGTATAAAAAACAAATGTGAAAGTGTTTGGCTGCCAGATTAACCCAAATGATTTTAAGTGCAATGTATTCCAAAATATAAGCTGGTCCTGCGAAATTGCTTTCTTGTTTGGCGTGTTTGCTTTGGACGGACACGACAGCAACATGTAAGATTAAACCACAGCCACAGCCTGTAAGTAGCAGGGGACAAACAATTCCAACTTAACCAAGGTCTGGTCCTGTAATTGTTGTGAATCGCCGTTCCAAAGCACGTCAAGAATTATAGGGATATAGGCTGTTATTATGCATGTAGTCACCCAGGGGGCCAGGCGCTGGAAGCGGTTATAACCCAAAATGAACAAAACCCTAAGTGTTCATAGAGGTTAACCAGGAATGGCCATCGTAATCATTCAAAAGTTCTATTTTTATAGACAAGTATAGGAAAACATTCACAAGTTAGGAAGCTGCTTAAAGAAACAATATGGGGTCACGCTAATTAGATACAGCCTGATTCAAGATGTGTATGCGCCATTTATTGATTTGAGTTTGACCACTGCTCCACTATATGCCTAATTTAAGGCATGTGACAGTTAGCATCATGTAGAATGTGTTATAGAGATGAATTTAGGACTTTCACCTTTTATACAGCACAGTGCAGTGCTGTTGTTTAAGCTACGCCAGACATAAATGGCGCTAAAAGCTGAGTTACCATAGAGGCAGGGCAGTGTGGGAAGCCACAGCTAGAGACTGCACGGGGGATGTGGCTGGCGGTATGCTCAGCTTCATTTGGCTAGCGGAAGCCACTCAACCAATAAGCGCACTTGGTTTTGCCTGCACTGTGGGAATGACAGTTTTTATGGCGACTTGAGGGGGATACACACAGTGGGGAGAGAGAAACAATGCCCGGCAGAGTACACGGGTGGTGTTCTTGTTAAATTATATTATGGCAACCAGCGCCTATAAAATCCACCACCAACCTCCGCTGCCTAATAAGATATATGTCTACTATGGCGTGCAGCACCAACAAGTTGGCAGAACAGAGAAGCCTACACTGGCACGGTTACATCCAGCAAATGGGCCCATAGGTACATGTTGGACTAGCTTTAATGCAACAACTACATCCTGTATGTGACTCTCTGTTTGTTATGTTATTGATAAAGTTAGTTTAAACTACAAACCAGGACATCTTAGGAGACCATGTGACTGTATGCATAGTGTGTTTAGCCTGCTAACAGAAAGGAGCTGTGTGTCCTTTGCTTGATGTTGAAATATCTTACTAAATAATCCTGTTCACGTTTATATGCCCCTGATTGTTGCTGAATAAACATCTGTTGTTCTTGAATGCAAGAAGAGTGTCGTATACAATCCGTTGCCAACAGAAAACAAACAGGCACTGACATAGGCTGTCCTATAGGGAGAAACCTTGTGCGCCAATGCAAGCTGATTATTTATGTTTTGACTTGCTGCAGCATTCAGGAAACATAACAATGCCCCAAAAAGAGACGCCCCAAGGCTGGCAGTAATGTCAAAATGACACACTTCATAAATGGGGCTCTTAGTAAAATAAGTGAAACTCTGGGGGCACAAAACCAATAGGGAGAAAGACAGAGGCAAGGCCAGGAAGTGGGTGGGACCAGAGACAAAACGCAAAAGGAAATGTCATGGGGCGCTCCCTGCCTTTGTATTATGTGCACTCCACCGTGGAGCACACCCCAGATGCGCACAGGCTGATTACAGCTCCATTCCCCATTGGCGATGGAAGTGGGCGTTGCTAGGGACACACATGAACCCATATGGAATGCTGGCGTCACACACAGCATCAAAGGCATAGGGCATACCGACGCGTCAGGCCAGTAACCATGCCAACCAACACACAAAATGGATGCCCAAAAGAAGGGAAGACAGCTAGACAGCCACCCCAGATCAACTTGCTGGTAAAGGGGTAAACTAACATCTGTCACATGCAGAAAAACATGAAATTCTGTATGAAAGGAAATCCTATTGTGGTGTGGAAAAATAAATGGAAGAAATGCAGTTGCCATCAATTTTTATTAGATATGTTATTATTAATAGTAAAAATAATTATGATATTTTTTCGAGTGTTTCACTGGTCATTGCACTTGGTGTTACAGCCCCAACACATGCACCCCAAACATTTGGAAAGCAAGATGGTCTGAGTGATCTGGGATAGGAGAAGCATCCCCTCTGAGAAGTAGTAGAAGGGCCTTGTCACAACAGCTCTCTGACCTGACCGAGTGCCCATGTTACGTCATCCCTTGGTGCCGTCTGCGACACTGGCCGGTGGTGAAAAGGCTGGGGACATGCAGGATGGGTTGTCTACATTATTGTATTTAATGAGCATGAACAGGGAGAAGAGCTATCCCTGATGAGGCCTGGAAGCCTTCTCTTGCATCTTATTGGGAACCGCCTCTGGCATCTCGTTGGAAGCCAGCCAGACACGCTCCATAGATGGTAATGTTATAGTGGTTCACTTCGTTTTCACCTACCTCTCCGTTTGGTCCTATGTCTGAGGGATTATATATTTTAGACAGGTGAGTCATCCTCTACCATTTAAACCTCTACCATATAATTTGATCAAAAATACCTTTGCTTATGTCTACTCCTCTCAGTTGAGGGATAGGGACTCCTGGGGTGTGCCTTATGAGAAAACAATTTAAACTGAATAGAGGGAGGAGATAACTAAATACCTCTTCCTCATGAGAACTTATGGATTCTACCTTCAGTGGCACCTCAACCTTACAAGTAATTAGTTCAAAATTCCACATTTATTGGTTTGTATTAATGAAAAATCACAAAAATGATGGTTCTGGCATTACATTTCCAAGCAAATAGTATAATATATATATATACACACACATGAATAAACAGAAAATAGCAAAGCTCTTATATCTGTGCTAAGAACTTTGCACTCTGTGGAATTTTCTGTTTATTCATGGCATCTATATTTGGACTATTGCACTAGTCTAAGAGCACGTCTGAGCATTAAGGAGTTTAATTACTTTGTTTTAAGAATTTTTTAAGAGTAGAAGCGCAGGTTATTGTCACTTACAATATATACACACACGTCACCAAAAACATAGACACTAATATGTATGTTTGCATCCTATAGTCTAAGAAGGTTCAGTGAATCACCGCTGACGTGTTTCATCAGTTATGCAGATTTCTTCATAACGATATTGTGAGAAATGGCATGAATGGTGTTTTGAACCAGCGATCCACAGTCTGTCATTGCTAAGAGTCCTCTGCTCTAGCCACTGTCTGCTATGGTGCTGCTGGAGTGCCGTGGTTCTCCCCTGGGTCCTAGAACTGCCTTGTGTAACCTCATCTGGTGTTCATTCTGCTATTTAAATGCATATGCCTGGCCCTGCCCCTGTGCTGGACCATTGCTTTGTCTTCCTGAATTCTGACTGTGCTCTCCAACCCTCTGCTATACCTCCTTAACCTTGTGGGGCCCACGGGCCTTTCTGAATTTGGCCCTTGGTCTTTCTGAGTCTTGACTTTGGGCTCACGCCCTTCTTGTCCTGACGTCTGCATTGGGGCCCAGTGAACTGTTCTGCTGTTGTTGGCACTAGGGCCCGATTCTGCCATTGTCTGCACTGGGGGCCCGGTTCTGCCATTGCCTGTATTGGGGCCCAGTTCTGCCATTGTCTGCACTGGGGCCCTGTTTTGTCATTGTCTGAACTAGGATACAGTTCAGCCATTGCCATCTTTGTGGCCCGAACCCTCCATTGTCCGCATTGGAGCCCAGACCATCTAGTCTTGTCTAGACTGCCCTGTGTTTTCCCCTTTCCAAGTCTGTGACCACCAAAGGACTACCCGGGGCCTATGTACTCTCCACCATAAGGAGCACTGCTAATAAACGAGGTTGGTTATGGGCTCTCTGAATACTGGACCTTCCACTCCCCACGTGGTCAGTGGCTTTCCTCTTTGGTGGCGCAGGCGGATTGTTTGTCCTCTATGTTCCTAGTCCTGTATTCCGCTGTCCGGTCCCGTACTCATGTCCAGACTCCTTCACCAGGGAATCCCGGAAGTTCAACCAAGGGTGTTGGGGTAGAGGAATTATTTACAGATAACAGCTAATAGTAACCATTAATGTAATTGTCTTCTAAAAAAGCATCTCATTCTTTTTTTTTAAGCGGTCAGATCTGGAAGACCATTTTTATTTCTAAGGAATCTATGTTTGTTGACACTTTATTAAGTTTATTGTTGGATTATACTTATTTTCTTGTAGATGGCTTTATATTTATCCCAGATGTATAAATAGTTCACTATATATTTAATATGAGAAGTATTTTATTGAGGCACATCTACTTTATTTAGCGTTTTTAGACCAGTCCGGATATCTTGGCCGGTTTTATCTGTATTTTTATGATGTTTTATATGCAACCCTTTATTTAGCATGTTTTGTGTATAGATTTTGTCTATCAGTGCCCTACAACATTGGTCAACCATTAATGGATTGCTGGAACGATTTACTGTAGTTTTATTTGCTTATTTTTCAAAAAACGTTGTTGGGATTTGTTCCAATCAATTTTTTTTCTGAAAAAAGTAAAACAAAAACAATAAACTCACCTGCTGCCTCGCTATCCAGCTCCAGGTCATACCTTAAAGAGAAAGTCCACTTTCAATGGTATATATATTTTATAGCGAGTGTCCTCGGAGTGCTGAGCTTATTATTTTTTTTCCTATGTTAGCAATTGTTTGTTTGTAATGGAAGCAATTTTCACTACCATCAGAAGTGTTGTGTGTGTACAGGGCTCACATCTCTCTTGTTGGTGTATGGCTGACAAGAGAGATTGTAGGAAGTGAAGACTGCTTCTATAAAACACACCACACTTGCTAACCTAAGAAAAAATAAATAAAATTCTGGATCAGTTTAGAATCTTGAGGACATCCTTTTGCAAAAAAAAACCCTTTCAAAAATGCAATCGAAAGTGGACTTTCCCTTTAAATAGGGAATGCAAGGGTCCTATTTGCCCCCGCGCCGACTAAGGTGTCCAAGCCACTGCCTGCCCTCTTACGGTAGAGATAATGCCTTTCCCGATCATCAGCCAATAAGGTAAAAGAAATGCCATATAAAATGTGCGTTCCACCGGGTGACATCACTTCCGCCAAACTCCCTTCTTCAGCACACATGTTGCATTCCACCTACCTGCCAAAAAGCAGGGCGGAGCCCAACAGCCCGTCTAGCTGCTGTCTGGAGCCCATCTGCCCACTGATATGCTGACCAAGATGACAGCTGAAGCACGTCCTCCGAGATGCCAACAGGCCAGATTCCTCCTGGCAGCCCACCCGCCCGACGAGAAGCCACTCAAGGCTACAGGGGAGTGTTTTTTTATGCAGTTAACAACCCTTTTAGTCAGTCAATTGAAATAAATCTAACACTATTAGGGACAAAACATCTAGAAACGTGCCTGGGGCTCGGCAGAAAATGCAGCAATCCATGTACAAAATAAATAAATAAATAAATTAGATCAATAAACAATTTTTTGTTAAAACATTCTACAAGAAAAACAGAGGACAATGTACCACAAAAACTAAATGTTTATTGAACATATTTGTTTAGCAGTTTTTCCCTTTGATACTTGGTTTACATGTTGCAGCAAACCATATGGCTGACCTGGCTGAAGTTTTTTTTTTTTTACTCATTTGGGATGATTGATAATTCACAGTTACTTTAAGCAGTCTAAATACTTCAGTGTACGTCAGTCCAGTATTGCTTCAGAAGTATTTCCCATAATGCCGTTTTCCAGCTGTCAGCCATTCATTGCTCGAAGATTTAGCTCTTTCGTGAGCCACTCTGACATCTGATCCCTTTCTGTTGCCAAGTGGCAATATCCTTAAAAATAACAGAGCAAGATGTTACCGATACAGCTAGAGGAGCAAGACCCATAAATCTCCATGATTGGGAGCGTGCTCTGTTTGGTTTTCTTTTCCTGCCTTCTGCCCCTAGGATCAAACAGCTACAAACGGGCGCATGGCAGGGGAACAGTCAAACCAGTACGCTGGGTATAATAACACTGCAACAAGCCAGACAGAGGAATGAAAAAAAGGAAAATACCTAAAGTGTGTAAAATTCATTGTGAGATAATTAGAAATGATAAGGCAAACACTGATCCGTCAATAGGATTTATTGTAGATTTCTTGTAAAACTGATGGCTGAAATACAAAATATATTTAAATAAAAAATTGAGTGAGGAGCATTTACATGGCGCATAAAGACCAACAACCACAAAATGACCATGATTCTTAAAGTGGATCTCTAGTCAAGAAATCAAAGCTTAGTAAATTGCTCCTCTAATGCACCCCCTCTGGCAATCTGTGGCGTAACCTATTTAAGAGATTCAGATGTGAAATAGTAGGCAGATATTGCACACCTGAATTGCCTAGCGGCAGCCATCTTTCCACATGCTGGAACCCTGCTTCTGAAAAACCAAGTCCCATAGTAAAATTGCCTCAAAGCTCTGTGCAGTCATCCATTATTTCTAGCTAGCAGTGATAGTAAAAGACACTGTCAGCCTTGGATGGCACCGAAACTTAAAGAGATGATATGCATGGCTCCGCCTACTGCAAGGACTGATGTGGAAATCTATTATTCCTTGTGTTGGGCCCTGTGTAAACACTTTCCGTTCAAGTAAAAAACTTTTTTTCTTTTACCCTTTGAGTAAAGAGTTTTTTGGTCGCTTTGACTTTCCCCCATATTAAGCCTAACATGGTGGCTTGTGGCTTGGTACTCACAAAGTCTCACCCCCATACAGCCAATTACTTTCAGTCTTCTGCTGATGCGACACACAGGCTTGCTACGTGTGTCCACAGGTGGGAGGTGGTTGGCTGTGTTAAAACGGACCAAAACCCCAAGCCAAAGCCCCTGACAAGACTCCCTTCTTAGGGCGTAGACCTAGAAATGGACATTTTAGTTTACTGAATTGTCCTGGAACACCATTTATTTTTTTTGCTGCCCCTCTCTGTAAGATCAGTCATTGCATAAATGTGAAAAACAGCACATTTTAGACCAGAGAGCCCCGGCAGACCTGAGGAGGAAAGAGGAAGAAGCTGAAAGGTGATTTTTTATGTACCAGTAATTCTCATTTTTTTTTACACTTTGTGAACTGGAAAGGGGTCCAAAGCAGGGGTGTACCTGTAATAGGGCCAGGTGAGGTGGGGCAGCAATCACTGGACCATTTTTTCTTCTCACTAGCAATCATGTTTTTTAAATACATTGAATTGCTGGCCACCATTAACTGAATGTATTGAAAAAAACAACATGACAGCATGCACCTATCATATTTATTATACAGGGAGTCTACAATTTGATAAGGCAGGGGTGGGGGCAACTTTCTATAGTTTGCCTGAGGCAGCAATCACCCCTAGTCCAAGGGACCCTTATACTAGCTCACTTTCAGGTGGCATGCCATATGATTTGAGGATAAATTAATTTTTAGGGGCAGGTTAGATGCATAAGGTATTACTAAAAACCAGACAGTGCACACAGGGTTGGAAAAATGAGGCAAAAGGGATAAAACAATCACCTCACTGTCTGGTTGAAAATAGATATAATGAGGCGAGTACATAAGTTGTTATATGAACAAACAAAATTTCACATACTATGTACAAATATGTATATAGGCATCATTACGTTTATACACCACAGAACCACATATATTTGAGCGAGAACACAACAAATGGAATTTTAAGAGTTTGAGAATTCTAGTCTAAAAATTGGACAATGTCCCCCAATGTCACTGAGGACAGGTTTCACCATATGTGAAGGTTTAGTAGGTACCTTAGGCCCTTATTTAACAAGAGATAGCACCATGTAGCGAATGGTGAGCGAACGGTAATGACGGTCACCGCCACGAGAACGCCGGCTCCCCTCCGCAATCACACATTTATCAAGCCGATCCTGCTTAGCGACTGACAGAGCGCCAGATAGCGACTCATTCATCATTATTCCAGCCTCACAGCGCCAGCGAGCGACCTTGAACAGCGACAGGTATGACCTCTCGCTACCTGGCGCTCTCCAATGCATTTCAATGGAGCAATCTTTAAATATTCATAATTAATTGCTATTAATGTTTTTTTTTGTTTTTTTTTTAAATGTCAAAAATTCTGTGACCACTTCTGCAATGTTAGATATTTTTTTTAAGGTAAAAAAAAAATGTGTGCAGAATTGATATTACAGGTCTGTTGTGTTTTGAAAAACTTGTTTTTTTTTATCCAAAAATATGGTTGTTTGGGGGTTAAAAAACTACTTTTAACCCATCGCCGCCAGCGCTCTGGGGTTTAAACAAGCATTTCACTGCGCGAGAATTTTTTGAGCGTGATTTGTTAATGAATATGGTGGGAGCCGGTCGCTATGGCCAGTCGCTGTCATGCGCTCCCATACAGCGCGGAACCTGTCAAATAGCGACTCCTCACCCAATATTCAACATTACAGCAAACCGACTGAGTAGCTATCAACTACAGAACAACGGCCAAGCACAGCGACTACTAGCGGGCGCTCTGAAAATGCCGCTACTGTCGCTACCTGGCGCTATTAATTAATCGGCCTCATAGTATGTAAGACTGAAAAAAAAAACTTTAGTCCATTCAGTTCAGCCTGTTATTAGTATAGTAGTTTATTAGTTATTAGTGGTATTTTGATCACTTTTAGTGTATACTTCATGACTACCTCCTCAGAGTTCCATAGTCTCACTGCTCTTACAGTAAAGAATCGTCTTTCCTCTAACCTTAGTGGATGGCCCCTACTTTCTTACAGTCCTGGCTTTAAATCTTTATATTGACCCCGGATATATTTATACATATTTATCACCCCTCAGGCGTCTCTTTTCCAAACTAAATAAACCTAACTTTGATAAACTTTCCTCGTTCCATTTATTAATTTAGGGGTTCAACTTTGAACATGCTTCAAGTTCTGATATGTCTTTCTTATGCACTGGTGCCCAGACCTGTACACAATATTCCATATGAGGTCTGACCAGTGACTTGTACACAGGTAAAATAATGATCTGGTCATGGGCACCTCTGCCTCTCTTGATGCCCCCCATGATTATGATTGCCTTGACAGCTGCTGCCTGACATTGATCACTACAGTTTATTTTATTATTTATTACAACCCCTAGGTCTTTTTTCTATTGTTGTTTTACCCAGTGTTTCCATACTTATTGTGTAATAATGGAACTAATTTCTACTGCCCATGTGCGTAACCTTACATTTATCTGTAACTTAATTTGCCATTTTTTCTGCCCACAGTTTTTTCCCATCCTAGCAATTTCTAAAATTCTAAATCAGCTTGTAGCTGCATGTTATCCTCTTTTCCATTACTTTACATAGCTTAGTATCATCCACAAACTGAGATTTCACAACCCATTAAGCCAATTACCCATGTACACACGTTTTCCCCTAGTCCAAGAATTCTCATCTTTTGTACCAGTCTTTTATGTGGCACGGTATAATGCTTTAGAAAAGACAAGATATATGATATCCAATGACTGACCCTGAGCCAGTCTTGAACTTACCTCCTCATATAAGCTGATGAGGTTTGCTGGCAGGAGCGATTTCTCATAAATCCATGCTAATAAGGAGTAATAAGGTCACTTTCACAGAGATACTTCAAAATGGCATCTCTTAGAAAGCCTTCAAAAAGCTTGCCTGTCTGTAGTTCCCAGGTTCTTTAGACCGTTTTTTGAATATTGCCACCACATTTTCTATGCACCGATCCTGTGGAACAGTCCCCAACATTAGGGTTTTTTGAAATATTAAAAATAGTGTCTTGTCTATTACTGTATATAATTCCATTAACACACGAGGATGAATTCCATCTGGTCCCAGGGTTTTGTCTTTTTTAGTCTGTTTAAGGCGGTGCCGCACTTCTACCTTGGTAAGAAAAGTGATGTTTAATTGGGAGTTTGGTTTATTGCTCTGTATTACATATATGTCATGTGCCTCTGTAAATATGCAAGCAAAGAAGAGGCTTAGTACATTGGCTTTTTCTGCATTCCCCTCTATAGTTGCTCCTCCTTGCTTTTCAGGGGGGCACACTTTCAGGTTTGTATCCATTACTATTTACATAGCTGTAGTACATTTTAGATTAGTTTTACTCTCTTTGGCAATCCCTCTTTCTGTCTCCAGCTGTGCGGCCCTTATCTGTTTACATTGTTTAACAATTTTTTCATAATCTTGAAACGCTTCCACAGTGCCTTCTTCCTTTAAATGCTGTTTTTGTTATTTATTGTCCCCTTAACTCTCTTGTTTAGCCACACAGGCTTACTCTTGTTACTACCCTTTTTATGCCATATATCTATGGCATTGCGTATTAAGAATTACTTTAAAGATACCCCATTTGGTGTTTTTGAGGACATTTGCCCAGATAATGAGGTTTAGGGCATCTCTTTAGGGCAGATCAAATAGTGACAGTTAAGTAGAAATTAATAATATTATGATCACTCTTTCCAAGGTGCCCCCTGACTTATACCTGTGTTATTTTGTCTGGTACGATGCTTAGTATTAAGTCCGAGATCTTCTCCTTATTTATTGCAACCATTTCCCTCAAATCTCTGTCTTTCCACATAGCTAGACATGTTTGTTGCTTGATATTTAGACGATGAGAGGGTTACACTGGGCGGTAAATTTGTTCCCAGGCCCTGAATAATAAAAATAATTTTGTATAAATAGTGATTGAGCTGCTCCCACCCCCCTTTATTCATTTGAATTGCCATGAGCACAAGCAGGGAGGAATTCAGTCAATATGGATTTCTCCCTGTGAAGTGTTCTAAAGGGAGGCTGGCAGCTTCCCAGGTGAGTAGCTCTCAGATATTTGTCTGCATTGCATGTCCCAACTTTGGGGGCTCAGAATTAAGAGTAGGGACCACACTAAACACAGAGTGCCTTGCCGGGGCAGTGTGGCTTCCACATGTATCTGCAGATATATGCAACCAAATCTCTGTCTTTCCACACAGCTAGACATGTTTGTTGCTTGATATTTAGTTGATGAGAGGGTCAAACTGGGCGGTAAATTAGTTCCCAGGCCCTGAATAATAATAATAATAATAATAATTTTGTATAAATAATAGTGATTGAGCTGCTCCCACCCCCCTTTATTCAATCAGGGGGAATCTTTGGGAACGGCCAGTCATATAGAGCTTGCAACAGTAGTGGCCCTTGAACACATCATTTTAGGGTTTTTATTTTATGGTATTATGCCACTTAAATATCTCTATTATTTACAGCCAAAACCAGAATAGTTTTTTCACAGTTTGTGGTGGTATCTGTTGTCTGGTAAATGTCTGGTTATAGCTGAAAGGTCTCTACAGAGAAAGCCTTTCTGCTACCTGAGGTTAACTATGGAAAGGCGCCCCCTTGCCTTATCAAAATGATATATCAAATATAATTTGCAGTGGAACCCTGATCCCAATCTGAACCACCAAATAACTAGTAAAAAAAAAAGCCAATAGTCACCCCCCACTTTTCTCTAGATGGTGCTGCCTTAGGCAGCTGCCTCACCTGGCCTTGTTACAGTTGAACCCCTGTGTCTCTGAAAGTCACATACCAAGAGGGGGCGGTGAGGATGCATATCTCTGCAGTGCTGGAGCACCACAGTGGAACACCGATGAGGTCTTTTGGCCAATTCTCAAGCTTTCATTTTACTTTGACGTTGTAGGATGGGTGGGGACATTTCTAGCAGTCCTAACATTTCTGCCCGTTGTGATATTGTTTTAGTTAAATAGTAAATCTTAATATACAGAATGTGATACAAATCCATAGAAATATGCTGGATGGCAGGAGGAGGGGTCACTTATATACCCAGCATCAAGAAATATACAGCCAGGCTTGTTTCTTACTTTTAATAGAAAGAATAGGAAATCGGGGGGTGACAGGTTCTGATATACTTAAGCTGGTATGGCTAGATTTTATTCCTACCAGCCTACACAATTTCGTGACACCACCTTCAAGTCTGTTTAATACACTAGCTGTTAAAAGAGCCATTGCTACTGTGCAAAAACATAGCCAGGAGTGCACCTGTAATGAGGCCATGTGATGTTTTTCAAGTCAACTATTAGTGGCTCAGCAGCCCCAACCCGCCTCCTTTGTTGAGGAGTGGAGGAGTGACTTTCTCTTCTCAGTCACAGAGAGGCTAGGTTCCCCCCTGCACATAGCTCACCCAGCAGACGAATATACATATAGCCATAAAAACCCCAGAAAACTATGCCTATGAAAAGAAAACATATAGCATAAAATGATAATGAAATTCTTACCAATAAATGCTAAATCTGCCCCTTTAAAGCTTGGGTAGCTTTCGTACACTGCGGGGATTCTAATCCAGAAGAAGCTTTTTCTCTGGTCAGAAAATGCCTGACCCATCTAAATTTTCTGAACACATGGTGTTTACAATCGACGTTTGTTTTATTCCTTGCCAAAGCTCGTCTTTCGGAGAACCACATCTGTCAAGCGTTAATAACAATTTGCATGCCATGTAAAACGGCAGTCATCAGGAACATTCTGCTTTTCCATGTCTAGGATGATCACTTATTGATTTGCACTTCTGCAATGTCACAACATTTATTTCTGTCCAGAGTTGCGTTCATTTTTCCCCAAGATCTTGTTTTGATGATGGGAGGTTTGCAGACGCTCAGCCAATCGGTACATTCCACTATGGATCCTAAGCCAAGGATCTGGAGCAGAGCCCCAGCTTTAAACTGACCAGACATCCAGATTCAATGAGACACATTTTCCTATAATGTCAGAAAAAGGTGGCATTTTTTTTTGGGGGGGGGGAGTGGTCAGTGGGCCAAAATGCCTCAAAGTGGGAATGTCCTTCTGAAAATGGGACATCTGGCCAGTTTACTAATGTAATTCTTCAGCACACTAGTAGCCTGACATTTTTTTGCTGTCCTTTAATATTAAATAAATCTTTATCTATTTGGCTTTTTCTCTCTTACTATCCATTTCAGTAGATCACCACTTCCCCCGAGCACCAGATTCCCCTGGAATGGCACTGGTGACAGTGTTGATAGCTTATATTTGTCACTGTGCCGCCAAATCTGATCTGGTTCAGACGTTTTAGAGTATTGCTTCTCAAATCCAAAATGGAGGACAAATTTGACTTAAAGAGGAGCAACGACCTCAGTCGAGTCTATAGGACTTGAGTGGAGGTAGACTCGCTTTTTATGGTGCATCCTCATTTGGGATGCCCTGCTGTATGAAACCCCCAGATTGCCCGATTTAGTCACCGCATCCCCAGCATACCTCTATCTGGGGCACGTACCTTTATGAATGGCCAGCGCAGGCATGCCCACAAATAGAGGTGAGCGGGGGTGTGGCTGGCAGCATTAGCTCTATGCAAATGTCCTCACCACACTGAGCTCAGAGCGGAAAAGACAATCTGAATCGAACGAGCCCTGCTGATTGGCTGGTTGGCCCAACCTGCAATTCGGAATTGGGATGCCCCATTGTGTGTATGTGTCCCCATGGCACATGCACGGGATTCTCACCCAATCAATGTTTCGCATACCTTTCAGATTTTCCTTGATGCTCAGAGCAGCAAAGAAATCATAAAGGATCACAACCACACTCTTCTGCGACAGCATGCCCAGGCCAACCGTTTAGAAATGCCTGTGGTGCAGGTATGCACCAGAGCTAAATATATTCCGGGGATGCAGTCCAGAGATGCAGCGTGGGATCACTGTTCAGGTGAGTGTTTTGGGCGTTCCCTGCGTTCTTCACACAGTGGGGCACCAATGGCCCTAGAGTCGAGGGATGCCACCAGAAGCTTGTACATAAACTGTGGAATTAAGGATCAAGATGCGTATAAGGGAAAACCAAGGTCACAGTCCCAATTTGCGATGTCCCTAGGACAGGAAATTACCCAGGCCTAGAGTAGAATTTAATTTATGAATTTTTAAACCATAAAACATGGCACTGCAGGTACCAAACAACTGCAACAACTTATACACACTGACTCACTTACAATATACATGGGCTCAACTGGGGCTCTGTTCCAGGCTGTGTGTCCCTTATGAGTGAGTCCAGTATTCTTAGGACATAAGAAGGGTTAAACTGGGCGGTAAATTAGTTCCCAGGCCCTGACTAATAATAATAATTTTGTATAAATAATAGTGATTGAGCTGCTCCCACCCCCTTTATTCATTCTTAGGACTACCTATTCTATTTCAATCAATGAATATGGGCACTGAGGCCAAGGACCCCAGACTTTCATACATTTATGGTGGTACAAACCACAGAAGGGTAACGACTTGCTACACACTGTGCAATAATAATAACGCAGCAACAAAGCATCAAAACCCAATTTGCAACAAATTGAGGGTAATACCAGCAAAACGGACCATCAAGTTGGAGGGCAAGCATTAAAGCCCACCCTAAATCTGAAACTCATCAGGGACACTTAGCAGATAAGGCTCAGAACACCTTATAGACACTGGAAATAAATGCACTTTCTTTATTTTGTAGGACTACAAAAATCCTATATATGCAGACCAATTTGATTAGAATAAATGAATTATTATACTTAGACAGTGAGGGACTTCCCCCTGACACCACACTGTCATTTGGTGACCAGGGGTAATGACAGCGGACCCGAGAACCCCCCCCCCCCCTTTTTGCTTATAATTTGCGCCCACAGAGGCCAAACATACTGCCACACTGCCAGGACACGACTGAGAACCAACCATCATATACATACCAAACCCCTTTCCTTCTTCTGCCCCCCCCCCCCCTCTTCATTATATAAAGGTAGCTTTTGGTTAAAAACCCCTCAAAGTCTTTACTGAAGGCCATGCCGGATGTTTCCAGTTTATTAAAATTTCCTGACATAAAAAGTAAAGCAAACTTAGGACCTTTTGGTACACCTACCACTTTACCAATCATTTTAGACTGAACAGTAGACCAAGAGAGCAGAGCTATAGACTACCAGTCAAGCCCTATGATTGGTGGTCTATTGCAAAGGCAACTCCGTGCTTGATTTTCCTTGCAGGTGCTGCTGTGATCTGAGGGAAGGCATGAGAAGGTAAGCTGATAAATCAGAATTTATACACTTTGCCTGGACAGCCCCTTTCATTGTTTTACAAAGGGCAGACACATCCTCAGCAGATCAGATGTAACATTTCTATCACCAGAAAATAATTGGTGATTAATTAGTAATAAACCAGTCTTTGGATTATAAATATACATATTGTTTTATCAAGCTGTGTCAATTTAACAACAACAGAAGAAAACCTAATTACCAGACACATCAGCCTCGCTGTTGCCTCCGGTTTGCAGTTCAGACACAATACGCGACTTTTCCTGGTGTGGGAAAATGGAGCGGCATCGTCTCATGATGTTTTATGCTACAATAACCAGGATTTTAATTGCAATCTGGGGATAGCGTTAATGTCTCTTCTGTTGACACTACAGCACATTTACTTTTATGACCCTTCATTGTGCACTTTAAGTTCACTAAATAGTCTCCAGCTTTGTCTTATTAGCTTTAATTAGAAAGAGACTTATCTGCGTGTGATTTATTGTGTCAAAGGAAAAAGAGAGGGAAAAAGGAGGTTGACCGGTGTCTGACAGTATCTTTGATTTTACTGTATCATTATTGCATGTGTGGTCCTTTTATTTTAAATACAGGTCTGAATTCTGAAGTTTTATTATTCCTAAACCACTTAACAGCCTTTGCTTATTCAGGCCTAGCTAACTTGCTAGTAAGGTAACCTGTCACTGTGGTTAAAGGGTAAGTATTATTTTGTATACAGGAAGAAAGTCCCTGTCCAGGCACACACTTACTTCCTCCAACCGAAACCCCCATAGGAACATTGTAAAATAAGCCATTTCAAAACATCTTAGATTATGTAATTACCTTATGTGTTCTAAGAATGCTGCTTTCTTAGCTTCAATTTCTGTATGTAGCAGCTTTATGAATCAGTAGCATACTGTATTGTGGTCATAAACAGCTGTGCGACCACTGTGGCTTGCCGGTAAGATGTGGTCAGACAAGAATGGGTCGGTAGAAGTGCTTGGCATCAAGACATGATTATAATATTAGATGGGAGGTTGAAGCACACAAAAGTCAATAGATCATAGAAAGTTATATTAGATGAACTATAGGGGGGGTTCTGATAATACCACGTGCACCCACTCTATGCACATAAAAGACACTAATAGTACAAGTGGAATATCGAACACCCAACAAAAGTACTGCATTCAAAAAGTTTTTAATGCTGGTGACAATTGCTATACAGAAATATTTACATATGACAACAAGAGACACTATATACAACATGTGGACCACAGTACAAGGATTAATAGATATGGTAACCAGCATGCATATAACTAGACTGCTTTTAAGAGAGAAATGGCTGAATATCCAGTACTACAGCGCTCTCTTGATAAAGGCCGTCCCGGCCGAAACGTCGAGGTTCTTTCTTTTTGTTCACTTGGTATGCCAGCTTGTCTGCCTTTCTTTGTAAGTTACTTCATTGCCTACTGCTTTGTACTGCATGAATTGTTTGCTAGCTGCTTAGTGTCTTCCTTGCAATACTTACCAGATACACTGTAGTACTGGATATTCAGCCGTTTCTCTCTTAAAAGCAGTCTAGTTATATGCATGCTGGTTACTATATCTATTAATCCTTGTACTGCGGTCCACATGTTGTATATAGTGTCTCTTGTTGTCATATGTAAATATTTCTGTATAGCAATTGTCACTAGCATTAAAAACTTTTTGAATGCAGTACTTTTGTTGGGTGTTCGATATTCCACTTGTACTATTAGTGGCATCAAGACATGGTCAGAAAAGGCAGGGTCAGCAACATGACTTGGCAGAGAAAGGCTTCCCAGAAGGCTGGAAAATCAGGCACACTGAAAATGTGATCAATGGTGTGTTAGTTTCTGGGTGGGGGGTTAATTAAATACCTGCCTGTCAGCTTTTCAGGACATCAGCATTGCCTAGCAACTCCAGACGCAAAGGGCTGAGCTGTGCCATAGGACGCATCACTCCTGGAATCTGGAACAACCTTTATTTTTAGCATGTTAGCTTCTCAATAGGATGGTCTGGCATCACACAGAAGGAGTCTCATCAAACACAGTAGCCTACGTCTAGGCCCAGAGCGTCTCAATCTGTTCATTCAGCTGCATGACTCAGAGGAACCTAAATATATTCCCACATGTGCACATAATGGACCATATGAATTCTATGTTTAAGTTAATAGAAATAGGAGGACCATTGTTGCTTTAAACTACAACATTTAATACATATTTTGCATATATGTATAGAGAGATATTAAATGTAACCCCCCACCACCAGAGAATTTTCATGCATTCGCAATAGCAACTGTCCAGATGTGGATATATACCCCTGCTTATGGTAATGTCCCCAGATCAATAGTTTTTGTCATAATATTCATTGGGATGCTGCAACTAAATTATTGTATTTTCAAATTGCCCCAGAGTGGGCAATTTTTGGAAAATGGGGTAAAACAGGGCCAAGAATCTAGGCTTTATCATATATTCAGTAGTTAAATCGAACCAAAAGCCTTGCAAAGCTGAAGAAGAAACTCCCCAAAACTCACTTGCCCCCATCTGCATGCATGATACTAAATCATTGTCGGCACTTACATTTGCTCCTGCACCCACTCAAAGCTGAAACGCTGCCTCACCGATTTACTCTGGGTCACCTTGGAGCGGTTTCTTCCTTTTCTAGCATCCCAGCCATGCTGCTGCCTGGATTTAACCGACATAACCCACAATGCAAAATGGCAGAAAACCTCTTTGAAGGCCCCTGGAAGATCCATAGGACACCATTGAGGGGGTAAAATCGACCACAGCAGGAGTTACAAAAAGGTAAATGTGAATTGCCCTGGGGAGGGATGCATATGAGAACTGTTTCTTGTAAGGGTGTGTGTCCGGTTTAAGAAATGTTTATTGCAGGTGTGGTTTTCTCCAGATCCTTCCCCATTTAGGCTTTTTCTCATAAGCGTACAATTTGTTTTGCACTGTTCCCAATGGCCGTACATTGGGAGGAAGTTATTGTCTGCCTAGGGCTTTAAGAAATCAGTTACTAACTGTCAATCTCTTGAATACTTGAAAATAAACTCTGGTCAATAATGACCGGACCCTTTAGAAAACTAAATAAAAGAATGAGGCTGCCCAGTACTCCCCCTGTACTCACCTCTTCCAGTATCATTTTACAGCAGTGGCTGAACAGTAAGGTGCTCAGACGCCAGGTGCCGATAGGCCGCTCATGGTCATGTGAGAGCCGTAACTCCAGAAGAGACAGGCCTATTAAAGAGCCTGGCTGACCATTTCTGACCTGAGTTCCTCTAAAAAGTGTATTATATTTCTGATTTATCTTCTGGACATTGTATAGTAGGTTTTTTTTTAATTCTCTCAATAAATAAAAATAAAGCCATCTTCCCAGGAGCCATTGATGACTGGTAGTCAGGGGGGACTTCGCCTGGGGCTTTCCTTTCCGGGTCATGACACGGCCCGGGACTCCAGGTGTTTACTGGCGGGAGGTAAGTGCTTTTACTCATTAGTAGTACTATATTTAAGCATAGCTTGCTCGCTTCACAAATTGTATGACTAAGGGCCCACCCGGGCCTGAAACGCGTCACGTTCAGTATCTGCCTTCGGGGCTCGGGCCACTTTCACATTTAATGATTTAAGCTTTTTTTATGGAATTACATTAAAAGTTAAATTTTATGGATACGCTGGACCCAATATTTGGCTTTTGGACTCTCTAACACTGGAGGAGTTTGTGTTCAGGATCTCCCCTGTCCGTGCGGACGTAAGGTTGGTGAGCTGGCTAATCTGCTTTAACTAATTGATGACTGGTAGTGCCTTTGGAACACCTCTCAGCTTTTGTAGTGTTAAATCTTTTTGTAATACTGCCTGTAACAAGCTTATTTTTTTTCAAACTGCACAAAAAAGACAGTATAGCAATATATACTTACCTCTTTACTTAGTACACTGACCATAGCTGTGTTAACCTTTGATTCACATGTGCACTTTCACTACATTTTAATGGTACAGCACTTAAAAATCATTTTCTATGTCATTTCAGTTAAGCCCTTTGCACAGCTGGACAAACCGCACACAGATTACACACCAAATAAAAATTCCTCGTAAAAATCCTCGCGGTGGCATCTAAAATGTATTCTCAGCATTTCTTTTTAGTAAAGAATGGGGATAGCTAGCTCAGCGCAGAAGCAATTTCTGAAGATCCCACTTTAGCTCGAAGAGCCTGAGGGTCTTTAGTGATTATGCCCTCTTTTGTGTTATTTCTTCAACCTTAAATGCTTCCCTATTATATAACACACGTCAGCTGCCGTTATCACCTGGGGCAGCCATTGCTCTCAAATCAAACAGCACACTGTTTTACTTGTGTATTGATCTACTGTGAAGATGGCAACCACACAAGCAGAGAACACCTCTACGAAATGCCACCCTTACACACTGATTGGGGACTAAATAAGGGTGCATTCATTATTGTACATTTAAATAAAGGTCTTCATTCTAGCGTGTAGGAGAAAATTAAAAATATAAGTACTGTACCGTATTTAGCTGTGCAAATGGACAAAATCATGAGAAAATGTGTTTACTCACAAATAAATGAAAGTAAAAAATATGGTGCTGAATAGAAATCTACAAATTGTCCAATAGTATAACGTGTTCAAGCACCCAATCAGGATGGTCATTTGACTTCCTTGGTTTCCATTGCCTCTCTGTATCAATATAAGTGGAGTACTGCAGATCAAGGGCGTTGGTTGCAGCTGGCCTTCTTGTTTAAGACTTCATCTCTGAGTGATAGCCTCACTGGTAGAGATACTTCTTATATATATATTTAGAAGCAAAAATTATTTTTGACTTTCTTTACATAATTTAAAGCATAGCCAGAAAGATGCAACACACGTGAGTTTAAGTGGTACCTTATAAATAATGAAGGGCTTCGGATCCGGGCAGAAGAGTCGACATGGATCTTGCGGATTCAGTCTGGTTCATGCCAGCCATGATACCGGCAAGATCTGGGTAAAATTACCCGACATACCACCTGCAGGAAAACCCTTCCATGCCACACCTCTTCAGTTACATCATTAGTCACATGGGGGATTCCACAGAAAAAAAACTATATATATGTATATAGGTAAAAATTCAACACATCACCAATTTTCTAAGTAAGTATATTTCTAAAGATTATATTGACATAGAAATCTCAAATGCTATTGACCTTGGGACTCAACTCATCCAATCTACACATGCAAGGAAATCAAACCATAGATGTTGAAAAATGGAGTTGTGTGTAAAATTCAGAAATGACACATGGAAATACTATTGAACACAACTATTTAATGCAGCTTCAAGGTGCCTCCTGTATGGAGAAACTAGTCATAAGCATTGTTCAGGTGTGATTTTGGAGCACCCTTCCACACAAATACTCATGTGGGTTACATGGTTTCCTTCTTTGAACTCTGAGCTTTAGTTCCTTCCATAGATTTTCAGTGGGATTCCGATCAGGTGATTGGTTGGGCCATTATTAAAGCTTTATTTAATTTCCCCAGAAACAAATTTAGCATTTCCTTGGTGGTGTTTAGGATCATTGTCCTGCTGAAATATCAACCCTAGTTGATCATCCTGGTTGATGGCAGCAGATTTTTATGAAGAATGTCCCATTACATTTGTCCATTCATTCTTCCTTCAATTATATGAGGGCGATATGCAGTGTCACCTTTTGACCTCCAAACATGGTGAGTATTATGGCATCTAAAGAGTTCAATTTTGGTTTCATCTGACTCGACTATATTCTCCCAGTATTTCTCAGGTTTGTCTAAATGTTGCTAAAAATGTTTAATCTTTAAATTTTAAATGCGCTTCAACTTCAACTGCTTTTTTTCAGCAATGGAATCTTATGTGGTGAGTGAGTATACAGGCCATGGAGGGTGAGTGCTTTACTTATTCCTTTGAAAAAATGTACCTGCTGATTCCAGGTTCTCTGTATCTCTCCACCGGTAGTCCTAGGCGCTTGGACAACTCTTCTGAAAATTCTTTTCACTTCTCTGTCTGGGAGTACTTGGTCATGGACGGTTAATGGTGAAATTATATTCTTTCACTGGCTTTTTGTGCCTCTCTTTCTTCATGTGTTCAATACTTTTTCCCTGTGTCATTTCTCATTATTACTCATAATTTATGGACAACTATGGTTTGGATTGGATGGGTTTTTACTCACATCTGGTGAGATGTTACCATGCCAACTGAACGTTTATAAATAGATTTAAAAATTAATGAAATGTTCAATACTTATTTCAACCGCTGTAAATATATATAGACACATTTGTATAAAGACACATCTAAATAGTCTACTGATCTTTTAAATGTGATACGTTTCCACCATTTGGATACATCAATATTGGTTCTCTTATTCTTTTACTTTACAGCTGTTTCCAGCAGGAAAAGTGTTTGATCCTAATGGAATGTGAGCTTTAGCTCGGAGGAGTAAAATGACACAGTGGGCTGGTTGGAATCTTCCAGTGGCACATAGTTAAAGTCTTCTAATTTGCCTCTGCTAAGGAGCAGATCAGTGTAACAAGAGCCAGAATGAGTTATGGTCATTAAAATGGCAAAAGACATTTTCTGTCTCCAGGGCCCAATTATCTTTGCTATGCAGATTTTAAAAGCTCGGTCAAAAATATCAATACCATCCTCTTAATTTATCACTATGTTAAGGATCATGCATTGACGAAGTGATGCATTGATTTTCTGTGCCCTTTAAAAAAAACATTGAATCATAGGAGGTTAACAGGTACAACTAGAACAGCGACTACAAAAAAGGGGCAAGCTTAAAAGAAAACAAGCAAAATCTTCTTTGCGCCTAAAGCCTGGCACTAGTTTGTGATCTTCATAAGATTAACTAAAGATGATTAGTAAAGAAACTAATAGATGCTTATACCTGACAAACAGCCTTACAAGAAAAGATGCTCATATCCATTATATCAAATCCATTTACCTTTTTGTAACTCCTGCTGTGCTTGATCTCCCCCTTCAATGGCGTCCTATGGAGCTGCAAAGAGGAAGTGCTGCTGGGTTTCCTGCTGCTTTGGGTGGCTGCTGACAGGATTGGATTACTCACCTGCCACCTAAGTTCCAGCTCTCACAAAAGTCACGGCTGCTCCTTAGGGGTGGGAGGAGGATTGCCGTAATCAGGTCAGTCCTTTTTTTTATTATATTACCCAAATCAGTCTTGGCACAGTGGAAGCGAGGGGTGGGCAGGGGATTGCTCTGCGATGGGACTTTCTCTTTAACCCCCTAACTGTTGTCCATTTTAATAAAAGGAGCTTTCCAGTTTGGTTGAGTGGAGTGCAGACCATTACACAGAGCCCCACACTCGGCACACTCGGCACACTCGGCACATGCTCCTGCTAATGGAGATGCATTTTTGGAAGTTTTTTCTAATTCAGGGGGTTAATGTATTATTAATCTGACTTTATGTTCATGCAGAGGGGAATAAGCTTTCCAACAACAATGTTGGCATCTTCCCGGGGTTAAGCTAAACTGACATTAATACATATATTATACATAAAACTATAAAAAAGGGTTATGTCAAACATGCATTAATATCCGGAACTGTAGATCAGCTGAAGCAGGTGGCAGACACAATCCACACAGGTATTGTTTATTTGTTCTGTGGGTAGAAAGAATTATGTGGATTTATTAAAGATGATTACCATGAGCAATTAATGTCACCTACAGCATGCTGCCATTAATTGATGAAGATTTTAAAAAGGGAGCCCTGAAATCAAAATGGCAGGCCTGTTCCTATTGCATAGTAAACAGGGCGCTATTGCCAACATAGATACCATTTAACTAGAGACCTTGCAGCGATTAGCAGCAGCGATGCCACAGTATGGAAAATATACTTTTAAAGTGGACCAACACCCTGCCCTTTTTTATTTTTTTATGTCTTTTAAAAATATGGCAAATATGCAGACAGACCCGTTATAAATATTAAAGAAAAAATAACTTACCTATAATGCTTCATCGCTGCGTCGCTTCCATTTGAATATCTGGCCGCCATCTTTGATTTGCTTCAAAAAGGAAGAGATCGTTTGACCTCTTCCTAAAGCAAATCTGGCGCATGCGCAGTAGCGCTGATTTAGGTCAGGTGAAGCGCCGCTTCGGGAGCTAAATCAGCGCTACCTCCGCCACCCCCCACAAGACTGTCGCCTACCTCCGCCACCCCCCACAAGACTGCCGCCTACCTCCGACACCCCCCCACAAGACTGCCGCCTACCTCCGCCACCCCCCCACAAGACTGCCGCCTACCTCCGCCACCCCCCACAAGACTGCCGCCTACCTCCGCCACCCCCCACAAGACTGCCGCCTACCTCCGCCACCCCCCACAAGACTGACGCCTACCTCCGCCACCCCCCACAAGACTGACGCCTACCTCCGCCACCCCCCACAAGACTGCCGCCTACCTCCGCCACCCCCCACAAGACTGCCGCCTACCTCCGACACCCCCCCACAAGACTGCCGCCTACCTCCGACACCCCCCCCACAAGACTGCCGCCTACCTCCGACACCCCCCCACAAGACTGCCGCCTACCTCCGACACCCCCCCACAAGACTGCCGCCTACCTCCGCCACCCCCCACAAGACTGCCGCCTACCTCCGCCACCCCCCACAAGACTGCCGCCTACCTCTGCCACCCCCCACAAGACTGCCGCCTACCTCCGCCACCCCCCACAAGACTGCCGCCTACCTCCGCCACCCCCCACAAGACTGCCGCCTACCTCCGCCACCCCCCACAAGACTGCCGCCTACCTCCGCCACCCCCCACAAGACTGCCGCCTACCTCCGCCACCCCCCACAAGACTGCCGCCTACCTCCGCCACCCCCCACAAGACTGCCGCCTACCTCCGCCACCCCCCACAAGACTGCCGCCTACCTCCGCCACCCCCCACAAGACTGCCGCCTACCTCCGCCACCCCCCACAAGACTGCCGCCTTCCTCCGCCACCCCCCACAAGACTGCCGCCTACCTCCGCCACCCCCCACAAGACTGCCGCCTTCCTCCGCCACCCCCCACAAGACTGCCGCCTACCTCCGCCACCCCCCACAAGACTGCCGCCTACCTCCGCCACCCCCCACAAGACTGCCGCCTTCCTCCGCCACCCCCCACAAGACTGACGCCTACCTCCGCCACCCCCCACAAGACTGCCGCCTACCTCCGCCACCCCCCACAAGACTGACGCCTACCTCCGCCACCCCCCACAAGACTGACGCCTACCTCCGCCACCCCCCACAAGACTGACGCCTACCTCCACCACCCCCCACAAGACTGACGCCTACCTCTGCCACCCCCCACAAGACTGCCGCCTACCTCCGCCACCCCCCACAAGACTGCCGCCTACCTCTGCCACCCTCCGGCACATGGGCCACTCACCCACAGCCACCCTGGTTCTGCCGCTCACCAACCTGGCCAGTGCTAGGAAGGCCCCGTGCACACTCCCGAGAGCAGAGAGAGGCCACAGGTCTGGTATTAAAATGTTCATGTCACAATATTATAACAATGTCATTCCATGTGTTTTCGCTTTGTTACTGGTGGATATGTGTTCAAAAACGGACTTTAATCACACAGCGTCGGGCGCTCTGGGCTACAGCGACCCAATTTTAAGCGCCGGCACTGTGTGAGGCTGTGTTCTTGATGAATAAGGTGTGTGTCGGTCACACTGAGCAGTCGCTACCATTCGCTCCCATATAGCGCTGTACTGATGTTAGAGCGACCGACATACATCAAATTCATCAATGCCGGCCAGGTTACTATAGTGACTGAGGCGCTCTGTAAAAGCGACTTACGGCCAATCAGTGGTCACTCTTAGCGTCGCTGTACAGACGCTCATCTGCCATTACCTGGCGCTAGTAATGAATCAGCCTGTTAGATGTCAGTATCATACATACATCCATGATAAATAGTTCCCACTTAAATCATTATTGTTAGAGAAAAGAGTAATGCAAACCCCTTCAATCACCCCATAATAGACAGTGTGGCAACAATGCCAGAAAATAATCTGGGGCACTTGCTTTCCTCCAGCCCAAAGCATCATTATGACCCATAGTTGCAGATGACAGCTGCACACTTACCACATGATTTGTGGGTGCCAGATTCGTGAAGGCGCCACAGTGAATCCAAAATGTAAAAAAAAACAGAACTCGAGTCAGGAGTCGGCATCTGATGATGAGTGAACCAGGGAGGGGGGAACACTGTCAGCGCTGTGGTTATTGCTGAGTCAGGAGTCGGCAAGATGGAGCCAAGGTCGATATCTGTCCTGTGGAGTGAGGGGAGGGCGTGGTTCTGGAACATGACTGGATAGGCCTCAATGGGTGGCCAATGGTTGCCACCCTCTCAGGTACTCCACCTGAGATCTGCTTGTTTCTAGCACAACCTGGGTCCGGTGTGAATGCGGTGTGAATGGTTGTTGTGGTTGTCTGATAGGATGCCATTTTGATGTTGGGTGCCTGCGGCACCTAAAATACAGAGCAATTTGAAGTGTATATGTATGTTGTTTCTACATTACAACGCAAAATAAAAACTTAAAAAACTGAACTCTGTATTCAGTAGTTATAACATTCCCAGTTGTATTAGGAAGCGAAAAATAGTCCAAAAACAATCATCCAATGGTCCCCGAAAAGTTGGCCTGGACCATTGGATGATTGTTTTTGGTCTATTTTTGCTTCCTAATACACTTGGGAATGTTATAACTACTGAATACGGAGTGCTGTTTTTTTTTTTACATCATTATGACCCAGGGAGCATAAGGAGTATACCCGAGGCCCACACCCTGGGGCTTTCAGGACTCATTATAGCAAAGGGAGTTCTCTACAACTTCCCAGTGGTCTCCCTTAGTCAAGATCAGAGCGCTCCCTCCACATACAGTGTTATCATGTGACTGTGGGGTAAAATATGAACATATGCTTGCGACATCATTAGAGCCTCTATAATCTAGTAATACCTGTGTGCTCGTAAATACAATTTACCATAGGGTGCCATTATTTACAGATATGGAACAAAAGTCTCACTGTTTAATAGCATTTTGAAGGTGTGCCTTTTTGCTAGACAATCCTTTAAACTAGACCAATAGTCTTGCATAGTAAAAAAAAATAGTTAACTTAGTTAAAGTTATTTAACAGTTTTGATTTGCTTGAGCATTGATATAAAGTTACTCTATATATAATTACCATTGAGCGTAACATATTTTGTTCCAGAAAGTTATCAATGGCACATATACCGTAACAACTTAATAAAAGCTAAATGGCGAGCCCTACCACCCACCCCAGCCAGCTGACAAAACCAGCAACACCACCTCCCAGATAAGAAAAATGAAAGGGGAATAGAATATAAGGTTACTTATTTACAGTAATATATCACACTTTCATACATTTTTCTCATGGGAATCTTAATTTCTCATTTACTAAAATTCCATTTAGCCTCTTCTTTGATGGCCTGGAATGAGACAGGCTCTAAAACAAGTTGCTGGATAACTTGGGATTGCCTTTGCTGTGCAAGATGGTACTAGGTAGCAACCCTGAGAGCATTTTATATCTTTATTCCAGGGTATGATGTTGATGAAACATTTATTATTATGTTTATTATGGTTGCCCATTGGTTTAAAGAGGAACACCAGAAAGGAATCTTACTTTCCAGTGTGTTGTTCCTCTCACTGGGGGCATCCCGTATTGGAATTGCCCACTGTGTGTATCCCCCCAGGTCACCTTACTGTTGTCCCCACTGAGCTGGCTCGGCTGATTTGCTGATTGGCCCGCTTAACCAATCAGCCCGCTCAATTTCACTTGGCTTATGCCTAAGCCTCCAGGACAGCTAAGCAGAAGAGCAGAGCCAAAGGGAGCTGAGTGCACCACCAGCCACGGTTTCCACGCCTCCCATTCAGAAAGGCCATATATACTCACTACTGCTAGTGATCATGCACCACTCAGAATCTTCACAGAATTAAGTAATCAACTAAAAGTTCTGCCTATGAGTATCATACACACAAAATACTAAACAATTGTTTGGACTCACTGGTGCACTGGACGGATTCGCTGGCACCAACTCACAAAATCAAACATCCACATAGATCTAAAACAGACCAACAGATACACATAATGGGATGTCCATATTAATAAGAAATAGCTGTGCAAAAAATGGTGTGCCATTGTGTGTTAATATTGGCTACAGCAGCGCAGAAGCCGCGTAGACGGCGAAACGCGTAGGAATCACTTGCTTTACTGGTAATCTTATCATTTGGAGGAAGGAGTTCCTTGGCGGTGAGGATTGCTGGACTTCTTGTTTTGGATAAGCGCTTTTTTCTATTGCGGTTTGTGAGTGCAATTTTATACTATTAAATAGCTTGTGCTTTTAAGAACATATTACACTAGTGCGGTTTCCTTGTGCTTTTCTCCCACATGGTGTTATGGAACGCATTTGGAGGAAGTCTAACCTGGAAGGAAACAAATAGTAGATAATTATTACGCATATTTATTTCTGTTTCTGGAAGTCGCCTTCTATGGAGCACTGAATATTTTTATATGAGTGAGAAGATTTATTCTACATTTGGATTTTGATGAATAAAGGGGGGTGGGAGCAGCTCAATCACTATTATTTATACAAAATTATTATTATTATTCAGGGCCTGGGAACTAATTTACCGCCCAGTTTAACCCTCTCATCAACTAAATATCAAGCAACAAACATGTCTAGCTATGTGGAAAGACAGAGATTTGGTTGCATATATCTGCAGATACATGTGGAAGCCACACTGCCCCGGCAAGGCACTCTGTGTTTAGTGTGGTCCCTACTCTTAATTCTGAGTCCCCAAAGTTGGGACATGCAATGCAGACAAATATCTGAGAGCTACTCACCTGGGAAGCTGCCAGCCTCCCTTTAGAACATTTCACAGGGAGAAATCCATATTGACTGAATTCCTCCCTGCTTGTGCTCATGGCAATTCAAATGAATAAAGGGGGGTGGGAGCAGCTCAATCACAATTATTTATACAAAATTATTATTATTATTCAGGGCCTGGGAACTATTTTACCGCCCAGTTTAACCCTCTCATCAACTAAATATCAAGCAACAAACATGTCTAGCTATACATTTGGATTTTATATACGATTGTGTGGTGCAATTTGCCCACGATACATCTGGTAAGAGTTTTGGGTGCCCGGTGGCGGTTTCACTCCAGGATTGTACTAGGAGCAAGCACTGTGGGACGCACCGATTTTTAAGATAGCTCTGTGTTATTATTATCGATAATATTGGCTACAGTACTGCCAGGAGCATGACCCATGGTGCCCTGCAGCCCAGCTGGTCCTTCTATGCGGAGGGCCCCAGTGAAGACCAGGGCATCGCGTAGACCCTGGAATGTCATGCATTGCTCCTATAAAAGGGAGTATAGATTCTATTTTGTTTGTGCCTTGGCGGGGATTTAAAAAACTATATACATTCTGAAGATGTAATTATTCACAATACATTTGCAGATGAAACCACTATTAAAAGTTTACTGCAAATAAGGTGCAGGTTTCCCAACATACTCTCATGTTAAATCTTGAAATATTGAAGGGAATAAATATTGAAGAGAAATAGCACTGGATGTGCTTGCCGAAATGCAAAAATGCAACAGAGAGTTGTCTTCCTGTAGCGGGGGGGGGGGGGGGGGGGGGTTTGGATCACAGAAGTGACTGAACCAGATTTGACAAATCTCTTCTGGTCATTAGCAAATTCTTTTAGATGTGTCTTTCTTGGTAGCATTAGAACATACCTGCTAGACATAAGTCGCTGAAAATCTAGTGGTGTATTCATTAATAAAAACATCAGACATCACCGTGTGTTTCTCCTTGCTAGATAAGCCCAACAGAGTGTCAGCCCTTGCATTTATAATTCAACCGATTCCATGTTCAAAATCCAAGCAATGGTGTAATCTATATATTAGTTATTATTCATTAGGTACAGATGGATTCTATTGACTGGTGTCCCATTTCTGTCTGTCGTAACCTTAATCAGTATACCGCTATCCATGAGAAAAAAAGGCTTTGTGTGCTACACAATTTTTATTGTCTGCATCTGCTCTCCAAGGTACTGGAATAGTTAAAAAGCAATAATGTTGATTCACAATGGTGCATATGGAAGTGCAAACGCATCTTAGTAGAGGTAATAACCAGGGCATCAGGTCTTTCATGATTAATATTAAAGAGATATAGGGAAGCAGTGTCCTTAATACCAAAGAGATATCTCCGAATCGGTAAGGGTCCTGACTGAGAACTCTAAGCCATCAAATGAGCACTACGGATTAGGTTATATTCACAGACAGGCTGAAGAAGAAGCGCTTATGCAAAGCTTGTTATGATCACAGCACTATCCAAAAGGTCATGAGATACAGGCAAGCTATGGAGGAAAATAATTAACCCCTTGGTGGGTCTAGAGCCGCGTTTTGGTCTAGACTTGGTTGCATTACACACATGTATAAATAACATTTGTAGAAAATTTAGTTCTGTTTCTGTTGCATCAGAAGACTGCGCTAAAAAAGGTCCCATTTATCTAAAAACATGAATGTTTTAATTTGTTTTATCTTTCAATTTCCAGTTATATACAATATTATGACTAAGTCCTACTTTGGATGTAGATAGTGTGTAGATTTAGAAGTAAATCACGTGTCATGAGTTGCTTGGTGGGTATTTAAGATGAGCGATATGCGCACACATCAGCCGTTGTTGCGCACTCCGAGACACCTAACACTCCACATTGATGCTGTGGGTAGAGACAGCAGACAAGACAATAAACTACTGAGCCACCAATGGCTTGTAATACAATGATAAACAGCACGTGGTTCCCATATTCAGCTGGCTCCAGAATCCAGTCCAATGCGATTCTGCACCCTGAGTGATAGAAATGCTGGGGGCCATGAACTTCAGAGGCCTAGATTCTATTGCAACAATTCTGATCTGGCCCTAATACTACAAACTAATATGTAAAGAAAAGAAATGCAAAGGAAATAGAAAGTGTTGCACAGTTGCAAAACCTACTGTAGGTGAAGGAACTTTTTTTTTTAATTTAAAAAAATTGATTTTTTGAGCAGGACAATCTCAGGATCACAGGTATTTCATTTGAGGTTAGGGAGGCTCTAAATATTTATCCATGAATATGTCTATATTTATGTTTTGTTTTTTTTTAGAATACAACATCACGTTAAAATGTTTCCACTTTAAGAGGAGACGTCTATATATTTTGTATAAATATGGCCGATACCAAAAATATGGGGAAAAACTGTTTCAGGTACAATCTTCTCTAAAGACAAGGGGGCACTCCCTCCACCTGGGAAAAAAAGGATTCACTCTCCGGAGCTGACAATTATTTTTTTTACCATAAGTCTGTGGAATAGCCTCCCACAGAAGCTTGATACATCAAGCTTTACCCAATTTAGCCAAAACTGAAACTTGTTTGAACTTGATGGACATACATCTTTTTTTCAGCCGTATTGACTCGGTGACATGAAAAAGTTGACATTTGTCTTTGTACCTCTAAGGAGCTAACAATGTCTCCAACATGCATACATCATCACTATTTTAATTTTAGGATTGTGGGAGGAAACCACAGGATACCTACAAGGAAACAACTGTCATAAAGCACATGATTACTAGACTACTCCTCGAGTCTAGGAAATGGCCTGTTTTTCAGAAGAGCCCCTAATGGTGGGCTGTGGGATTACCTCAGGTCACCCACCTGCGAGAAAAGATACTTGGGTATAAGACAAACTGCCCCAAGGCCTTTAGATAAAATGTCTGAAACTTAGAGGAGTTAAATGGATTGTCCAGGCAGAAACAAAAAAAGTCTTAGTCCTAAGTATACTTACCATTTGACCCCCTACAGCTCCTCTGTGCAAGTCCAGTGTCCAGTCCCTGCAGCTCCTGAAGCCAGCAATTCCATCTTCCAGCACTGGTGGCATTTATGGTGCCTTGTTGCCCCTCCCCAATGGGGGGGGGTGCTAAGGCAGGTTCGGCACTCCTTGCCTCGGCACTAAATCCCCTCTAATGCAAAAAACGGAGCCTCCATGTCTGCTCAGTGAAGGGGGTATGAAATGGCTGGTTCTTCCTCATTGGTAAGTATAAAAATGCTGGTGCTACATAGAGAACGTGCTGGGAGAGTATAGACCTTTTTATGTTCTTGTCTGGACAGGAACTTGACTTAACTGGACATATATTGAATTCTAGAAAAATCACTTTTATCATAGTGAGAAAAAGCCTGGTTTTGCCATTTTACTACAATAAATTTGTTATTACTAATCATTGGCCATTCATGAAGGAGACGGATACAATAAAATAATCTGATAAAATATAGGCGGACTGTCCTGGAGTCACCAGAACCCCTAATGGAGGGGGTGGACTGGGCTGTAGGAGCCCCTCCGGTTGGTCACCCACCTGGAAGAACAGATGACTGAGTGTAGGGCAAGGTATCATGTTAGGCAAAGCCAGGAGCCAAGGGCAGCTCCGGCTCTTGGGAAGAAAGAAACAGGCTGAAGTTGCAGGTAGTAGTGATAGAGGTTCTTAACTAAGGATACAAGTCGAAGTTTTGGGGTCACAAATGATCAAACCAAAAGTTGGACTAGGTTCTAACCATGAAACTCGATTGAAAAATGGCCAATGGCGAGTGGGGTCGTAATGAGGAATGTGCTATAGCCAGGAGGCTGTCTTTCTACATTATTGCAAGCTCCAATGGCTTGTGCCCAGCCATATGTATCCTAGCTTCCCTAGTGGTCATGCATGCTCCTCTCAATGCACACACATTAACCATGCTCTTAAGATCAGGACAAAAGGCTACAGGCAGTCAGTGTCTGTGTTCTAAGTCACACTCATTCTAACTTGGCGGCTGTCAACATCACATTTAAAAGAAAACTCTTTTTGTTTGTTTTTTAAGGTTTTCCTCTTCTGAATTGTAAAATAAAAATTTGTGTTAGGATTGTGCCCCCAGACCTGTGATCCACTGATTGGCATGTTGTTTCCGAGTGTTTTAAATCTTTGAAACTCCGTGTTGTTCAAGTGGGAGTGAATTTCCTGGCCTACAGTAAAGCCCTTAGCATAGTTTCTGACTACAAATCCTAAAATCCTTCCCCTGTAACAGGTGAACTCATCAGCAGTTTTGGCTAAATCAAGCAGCAGTAATGACCTCCCCAGGTGAGAACACTGCCGGTAACCCTTTAACCCTCATCTGAAGAGGCTGAATAAGAGCAGGAGGGGTTAAGCCTTTAAATGTAGGAGTGTGGAGTGTCATCTATGCCACAACAATCGGTGTCCATTGCTAAGGAATCTTTTATCTTGTAGTGTTCCCCTGTTCACCATCACTTTGGACCATTGACACATGTTTCGGTCCACTTTATGATGTTCAGGTATCCTATGACATTGGCGTGCTTCATTATGGGCCGTGTTCCGGCAAACTAAGCATGTCCAGGTCTAATTATTATTAGGGTCAATAGTGATGAGAAGTAACATTGTTTTTACCCTATTACATTAACTGTGCCATGACAATATTAATTCTCCTTCTCTACTAATATTTGAGGGCTTGTATATTGCTTACAGTTTATTTGTTGTGTATATATTTATTCCCCATTGCCAAGTATTATTGTTCTCTTTCCCCCCCTCCCCGAATACTCACCTTCCACAGCACCGCATCGATCCCACGATGCTGGGTGGACAGGGAGTGTCGGCGTGATGTGCGCGCGGCGGACCAGTGACTCCTACTGCAAGGGAGCGCACCGGGGCTGCCGCGCGCCTGGCGGTGCGCCTTGCGCTGACACTTCCTGGCTCTGCGGCTCACTGGGCGGAGGTGATGAAGCGTCTGATGCGTTGCCCTTACGGCTGTTTTCATTGGCCGGACGGGGCGCGCGCTGACGTCGCCCATTACCACTCGGGGTAATTAAAGAGGGGGAATCCCGGAGCAGCTGATTCACCCTGGCGAAGTGTCATTAAGACACGCAACGCGTCGGTGGCGGCTGCTTCGGGGGACCCGCTAGTGACAGGTGATGTAATATTATTTATTTTTGTACTTTATATCCTTCATCTGCCTGGAGATCACACTCATGCACTTTATAATAGTACTTTATTGATTGATTTGCACAATTGCACATTTTTTCCTGCATGCACTCTGCACTTTTAAATAGGGATATTTTAGTATTCATATTTTGGACACATAAGTAGTGTATTTTTGATAGGGAAACATTGTTTAAGTATCTGCAATGCATTTATTGTCACTATACACACTCTGCTCCAGATCCAGGTGGCATAATTTTGACTGCATGTTAGATTTACCTATCCAATAGTCACCCATTCGTTTGGTCCCCCCTTCAATTTTTTGTATATGTTTTTTAATCATGTATGTCTATGGTGTACTGCTACTGTTGATATATATATATGTATATAGTCGTAGGTCTAGCGTTTAAGCTCTATGGAGAACCTCCCTTCCAAAAAGTATTCCATGTTGTATTCTGTACATACTTGGCGACCAATAAAGTATTCATAGTAAATGGTTCGTATTCGTAGTGTGTGCTGTATCTGCCCATTTATTTAATAATAAAATATTGGATTTTACTATTTGAGTGCGGCTTCTTTGTCAGAGTTGGTTTTCTGGGATATTTCTAGAATCCCAGTATTACAGTTCTTTGTCAGTTTATTAACCCTCCCAAGCCTGCACCTTTTTGTATAATTTTGGCTGTGCACATCAATTTAGTTGCTCATTGCTAAGGAAACACATTTCTTTTATAACACAGAGTATCAAACAAACAAAATTAACAGCTAATCTTAGCACCTTGAAGACATTATTAACATTTGGCACAAAATAATGGAAACTTTGAAAAATGCCATTGGAAGTGGAATTACCCTTTAAATTGCCAGAAATAGTTAATAGTTAAGTGTCTAGTTGGTTTGTAGCTCAGTGAATTATTTACCTCTAGGGTGGGTTGAACGTCCCCACCCCACATGAAGAGGTTTTCCATATTGCCATCCAATTAGGTCCAATTTCATCACACCAGACGTAATCTTGAGGTGGAGCAAGCAAGATGAGGAGATCCTGTAAGAAAACAATTGGTGTAAGAGGAATAAATCTAAGCATAGAACCATAGCAATAAAGGTTACATTGAACTGTTCAGTGAGTGGTGCAGTGTCAGGCCACAGATAGCGGATAGTCCTAAACAATTACCCGCACCCACTCCTGGGCACTGGAGGAGTGGAAGAGCCCAGTGCCCATCAGCATCACCCCTGAAAAAGCACTGGACCTTGTTATTCTGCAACATCCATAGGGGGTGCATATGATCTCAAAGCCCTGGGGGAAGGGGGGCCACATATGATCTCAAAGCCCTGGGGGAAGGGGGGCCACATATGATCTCAAAGCCCTGGGGGAAGGCGGGCCGCATATGATCTCAAAGCCCTGGGGAGGGGGGGCCGCATATGATCTCAAAGCCCTAGGGGGAAGGGGGGCCGCATATGATCTCAAAGCCCTGGGGGAAGGGGGGCCGCATATGATCTCAAAGCCCTAGGGGGAAGGGGGGCCGCATATGATCTCAAAGCCCTGGGGGAAGGGGGGGCACATATGATCTCAAAGCCCTGGGGGAAGGGGGGCCACATATGATCTCAAAGCTCTGGGCGAAGGGGGGCCGCATATGATCTCAAAGCCCTGGGGGAAGGGGGGCCACATATGATCTCAAAGCCCTGGGGGAAGGGGGGCCGCATATGATCTCAAAGCCCTGGGGGAAGGGGGGCCACATATGATCTCAAAGCCCTGGGGGAAGGGGGGCCACATATGATCTCAAAGCCCTGGAGGGAAGGGGG
Source organism: Gastrophryne carolinensis (assembly GCA_027917425.1). Lineage (NCBI taxonomy): Eukaryota > Metazoa > Chordata > Amphibia > Anura > Microhylidae > Gastrophryne > Gastrophryne carolinensis. The sequence goes on along the minus strand of CM051241.1, from coordinate 64,846,990 downwards.
GCCACATATGACCTCAAAGCCCGGGGGGAAGGGGGGCCACATATGATCTTAAAGCCCTAGGGGGAAGGGGGGCCACATATGATCTCAAAGCCCTGGGGGAAGGGGGGCCACATATGATCTCAAAGCCCTGGAGGGAAGGGGGGTCACATATGATCTCAAAGCCCTGGGGGAAGGGGGGCCACATATGATCTCAAAGCCCTGGGGGAAGGGGGGCCACATATGATCTCAAAGCCCTGGGGGAAGGGGGGCCACATATTATCTCAAAGCACTGGGGGAAGGGGGGCCGCATATAATCTCAAAGCCCTGGGGGAAGGGGGGCCACATATGATCTCAAAGCCCTGGGGGAAGGGGGGTCACATATGATCTCAAAGCCCTGGGGGAAGGGGGGCTGCATATAATCTCAAAGCCCTGGGGGAAGGGGGGCTGCATATGATCTCAAAGCCCTGGGGGAACGGGGGCCACATATGATCTCAAAGCCCTGGGGGAAGGGGGGCCACATATTATCTCAAAGCACTGGGGGAAGGGGGGCCGCATATAATCTCAAAGCCCTGGGGGAAGGGGGGCCGCATATAATCTCAAAGCCCTGGGGGAGGGGGGGCCGCATATGATCTCAAAGCCCTGGGGGAAGGGGGGCTGCATATGATCTCAAAGCACTGGGGGAAGGGGGGCTGCATATGATCTCAAAGCCCTGGGGGAAGGGGGGCCACATATTATCTCAAAGCCCTGGGGGAAGGGGGGCCGCATATAATCTTAAAGCCCTGGGGGAAGGGGGGGCCGCATATAATCTTAAAGCCCTGGGGGAAGGGGGGCCACATATGATCTCAAAGCTCTGGGGGAAGGGGGGCCGCATATAATCTTAAAGCCCTGGGGGAAGGGGGGGCCGCATATAATCTTAAAGCCCTGGGGGAAGGGGGGCCACATATTATCTCAAAGCTCTGGGGGAAGGGGGGCCGCATATGATCTCAAAGCCCTGGGGGAAGGGGGGCCGCATATAATCTTAAAGCCCTGGGGGAAGGGGGGGCACATATGATCTCAAAGCCCTGGGGGAAGGGGGGCCGCATATGATCTCAAAGCCCTGGGGGAAGGGGGGCCGCATATAATCTTAAAGCCCTGGGGGAAGGGGGCCGCATATGATCTCAAAGCCCTAGGGAGAAGGGGGGCCGCATATAATCTTAAAGCCCTGGGGGAAGGGGGCCGCATATGATCTCAAAGCCCTGGGGGAAGGGGGGCCACATATGAACTCAAAGCCCTGGGGGAAGGGGGGCCACATATGATCTCAAAGCCCTGGGGGAAGGGGGGCCACATATGATCTCAAATCCCTGGGGGAAGGGGGGCCACATATGATCTCAAAGCTCTGGAGGAATGAGGGCCGCATATGATCTCAAAGCCCTGGGGAAGGGGGGCCACATATGATCTCAAATCCCTGGGGGAAGGGGGGCCACATATTATCTCAAAGCCCTGGGGGAAGGGGGGTCGCATATGATCTCAAAGCTCTGGAGGAATGAGGGCCGCATATGATCTCAAAGCCCTGGGGGAAGGGGGGCCACATATGATCTCAAATCCCTGGGGGAAGGGGGGCCACATATTATCTCAAATCCCTGGGGGAAGGGGGGCCACATATTATCTCAAAGCCCTGGGGGAAGGGGGGCCACATATGATCTCAAAGCCCTGGGGGAAGGGGGCCACATATGATCTCAAAGCCCTGGGGGAAGGGGGGCCGCATATGATCTCAAAGCCCTGGGGAAGGGGGGCCGCATATGATCTCAAAGCCCTGGGGGAAGGGGGGGTCGCATATGATCTCAAAGCCCTGGAGGGAAGGGGGGCCACATATGATCTCAAAGCCCTGGGGGAAGGGGGGTCACATATGATCTCAAAGCCCTGGGGGAAGGGGGGCCGCATATGACCTCAAAGCCCTGGGGGAAGGGGGGCCGCATATAATCTCAAAGCCCTGGGGGAAGGGGGGCCGCATATGATCTCAAAGCCCTGGGGGGAAGGGGGGCCACATATGATCTCATTGTAGTCACTACACGCAATATTATTAACTTTTTGTCTTATATGAATATTTGTAATAAGTAAAGCAATAAATCAGTACATTTTAAAGGCTACCCTATTTCCCCTGAAAATAGGACCTACCCCGATAAAAAAGCCCTAGCATGATCTTTCAGGCTTTTTGAGGATGCTTTATTATATATACAAGCCCTACCCCAAAAATAGGCCCTAGTTAAAGTTACAGGGGAAAATAAGTAGGACCAGAACGACCCCGTCATGGTCAGTGCCATTGCTTGCCCAGGGCGCCAGGTACCCTGCACACTTGCAGCTTGCCACACCAATATGACACAGGCGTCACTGTGCCGCATGCAGGAGCCTGGTATTGTAAGTATACTGCGAGCCTCACGCTGCACACTCTACAGCGGTGCCCATCCACTACCTAAGCCTGCAGCAAATATGGGATGCCATATTACGCTAACTCATCAATTTTCAAATGAAAATGAAGAACAAATGTAGACTGTTTATGGAAAAAATGCCACCTCTTGAAAATAAGCCCTAGTGCATCTTTTAGAACAAAAATTAACATAAGGCTCTTATGTTTTCTTTAAAGTAGACCAAAAGCGACCCTGGAGTCTATAAGACTGATTCCTTGACCCAGGGCACCCCAATTCAGGATGCCCCACCCACAAAGTCCCCCATAAAACCTAGCTTCTCCCTGATCCAACAGCACATGTACAGGCCGTGGCCGATGGCACGCCGGCTAGATTTGGACATTATTTTATTATTTTGTATCAAAATTGCCCTGCTCACGTGCACCTCCCCAGTTAGCTATAAATTGGTCTGAGTGGCTGCCACCCCTCCATTGTATATTCTGATTCTTTGGGGGGTCGTGAGCTGTATGGGGAAGGCCCTTCCCTCCCATGTGTTGCACTGGAGGTATAGGGCAACCTCAGGTAAGGTCCCAATTTATCCATTGCAAAGGGGGCTCTCAAAGATTAGAGTTATGGCCACACCTACACAAAGGCACCTTGGTGTTTGGTGGTGCAGTTCAACATACCTCTGCTGTTTTTAACCAGATTTTAGAGACAAGTTACAGGACTGGTTGCTGGCTAACAGGGTTGAATGCTGTAGCCCCTTGAAGATAGCTGTGGGACAGCCAAGCAGAAAGGCCTGATGCATGAATCGATTGGGCAACAGGGGGGGGGGGAATATCAATGTAGCATGCCTCATAAAGAGCTAGACCAGTGGCTCAAGAGTCTTATAGACTCAAGGGGTCGGTTGTTCCTCTAAGCCTGATGTGCTCCACAAGTTTAAGATTGTTATCTATGTGCATTTTTGTGCATTTCATACAGTTGTTTTGTGTATATACACTGTTAGCTGACCGACAATGGTTGGATTACAATGAGGGCCCAAAGGGCGTAAGTCCCTGGGTCTCCACTAATTGCTATGTTAAGCAGACCTCCACCACTTGTTTTAGTGTGGTCATCTGGAGGACGAGTCAGGAAAGATGCCTACAAAGAAGAGGCCACAATAACCAGCCTTTGTTCACACAAAAAAACTTAAAAATCAGTACAACAAACAGGGCCCCAGACAGAAGAACTGACATAAAACATTGATAACATATCAAGGCACAGGGGACATCAGAAGAAACCGGCGGAGGGATTATTACTCCCATCATCAGACAACGTGAATCCAGGGCCCCATACCAGACACAATACTTAACCTACTGCACAGAGATAGACTACTCCCAAACAACAAGCACCAAACACAAGACTGTCCCCGACCCATCATCTCCAGTACAATGGCCTTTACATTCTTCAGACTCCTGCTGTCTAGGCTCCAGCTCAGAAAACGACTCGGATAGAAGAATCTCCTCAACTTGCCGTCAGTTCACACACAACCAACCTCGACCATTAATTCAACTTCCTTTAAACTTCCAGCCTCAAGAAACCACCGTTATAAACACACAAATTAGAAATGACAATGATACCTTCTCTCCCCTGCTAGGCTGTATGTGCCGGGTTTTCAGGACCCAGGTCACTTTCCCCAATACCTTTCAGGTTTGTTCCATGATCTAAGGCCGTGCACAAGAGTTCAGGCTGAAATCAGGGGAAGCCTGAATAAGAAGGAAACACACAGCCTGTCTATTGTCCATTGACCAGCCTGTAGGAGTGAGCCCAGGCTGAGGTGCACATTGGTGAAGGAAAAGACTGCCGAAGGACTTGGCTTTTGCGCCCCCTAACGGTGGACTTGTGGGGATGAGCAGCGGAGGGCTGATACGCCCTGCAAAGTGGATTTGGACTTACCTGGAAGTGACAGCTTGCTGGAGTACCCAGCCCTGGACTTTCTTTTGTTTGGTGAAGTAACCACTTTTTATTTACTGCATTTATGCTGCAATCTATGGACTGAGCGATAATTTGCTAAATAAAGCCGTTTTGCTGTTTAAGAACTGTTGTCTGTGTCACTGCTGATCGCCCAACCGCTCACACCCCTTACTGATATTCAACACAAAGTACTTGCCCTAGGCCTCAACTTCTACCACACCTACACTGCTACACAGTTTGACTGTAAAAGATTTGCACCTCTTTGCAAGAAAACTAACCCTATTTGTAATATTTGACAAACTAATAGCACCAGTTTATGGTGCAATATGGAAATGGAAAGATCTTACAAGAAGGGATTATAGACGGTTCTGCAACATAGGGGACCTCATAGCCGATTGTGAAATTGATGTCACTCACTCCCAAGATGATATAGGACCACTGACAGATGATACCTATCCAGTTGCACCCAGATTTAAGAAGAAATTAACCTTTTTCCCCCCTCTTACAGACAGGGCCTTTGGTACAGGCCCTTGTTAATTGCACCACCAAAGATATTAAAAATCTGTTCCTATTACGCCCCTGACTACAACAGGTGAAAATTTGAACCAGGAATAATGAAAAGCATTATGGGAGCTCAAAAACAACAAGGAAGTAGTTATAAGACCATCCGATGAAGGGGGAAACATTGTGCTTATGTACCCCGCCCCTATATGAGACCATGTGTCACAACATTCTAAACGATGAGGCATGGTACAAATGCACCTCTGTAGCCAGCATAAAAGCAGACAAAAACAACAAATTATCATGGGACTAACGAAAGAGCAATATCAAGAACGAGGCTTAGTACCTGATAAACCGCCACCATAGGACCTCTACCTTCTATCCCCTTCCCAAGATTCATAAAGATAGAGACAATTCCCCGAGTCGTCCCATAATATGCGGATGTTGATTACTGACGGCCCAAGCCAGCTGTTTTGTTGACGTCACTTTTCAACCACACGTGCAACACTTACTGTCATGAACAGGATGCACCTCTTACAAATTCTGGATGATCTCCCTCCCCTACAAAACATGTTAGTAGTCAGTTTGGATGTAGAGATGTTATATTCATGTATTCCACACAATTTAGGACTAAACATCACCTCTCTTTTTCTCAAAGAGATGGGCACAGACCATGACACGCATAACACTTTTATCATTGATGTGCTTAAATTCACACTGACTCACAACAAATATATCTTTCATGGTGCCCGTTACCTCCAGATACAGGGTTTGGCAATGGGCACGACCTGTATCTGGGTTGGTGGGAGCGCACGATCTTCTCGGATGCCTCATACCAATCATTTTGCCATCACATCCTATACTGAGACAGATATATTGATGAAATCCTGATATTGTGGGATGACGACCCTTCCCAAATATTGGCCTTTGTGGAACTCATTAACCAGAACCCCTATAACTTAACTTTCACATCTAGTTATCACCGCCAAACGATTACCTTCTTAGACATATACTTTCAACTGGAAAGGGGCGGAACACTGACCCCCTCACTTTATCGAAAACAGCAGGCAATACAATATTACACACATCCAGATTTCACCCTCAATATTTAATTCACAGCATCCCAGTTGGTCAATATCGGATCTGTAGAAATGGATAGACGATCACACATTTAAACAAGAAGCCAAGGCCTTGCGCCAATGTATATAAGGATAAACATCTCCAAAGAGCTTACCACCTAGCCACTGACCTGCCCCAGACCCCAATTGCTACAAAAAAGGAACGAACAGCCAGCTCTACCAATACAAAAACATGTTTCATTACAACTTGGTTATTATCATGATGAAGTTAAGCCTGAGTGCCACTGGTATCTCTTGTTACAAACCCCACAACTCGCCATGCCGAAAACCTCCATCATTGCAGGACAAACTTATGTCCAGCCACTATAGCTCCAATACACAACACCATTGCAGACTATGGGGAACATTCCCATGTGAAAGCTGTGCTGCTTGTAGCCTGATCTCCCCCCACGGTAGCATAAACCTCAAGAATGGCCATCTGCCGACTATGCATCTTTTTGCCAACTGCAATGATTTAACTGGCTAAATGCCAATGTGACTTGTTCTATGTGAGAAAAACCATACGCCCCCTTAAAGTCAGAATATTAGAACACAACAAGGATATAAGAAATTGCAATCATTGCAGCTGTTTTGCTATACACTCTTGGATACATCACCACACAACCATAAATCCCTTTAAATTCACTCGATCAGACTGGTTACACCCCCACACTAGAGGTGGCGGTATAGACAAGACCCTACTCCAGCGTTAAACCAAATTCATCCTCACTTTAAGGGCTAACAAACCTCCATGTCTCAATGACCATATGCATTTTGCTTGATATCTTGAACTCAATCACAAATCCACCCAAAATAAAACTTTATTGTGCTGTGCTGTGACTGTGCTTGAATGTAGGTCCACTTATAACTATGCTCTAATCTAGATACACCTTAGAATGGGAGGTATCCAGCACTTTCATCTCTAGACTGCCCATGGACCATTTTTAGGGAATCCATGGTAATCACGTGCAGCCGGTAAGGGAGGATCATTTTGCTGACCTGGAGTCTGAACCAGCAATCACCACCTCTGAGTTATCCAAGTACCCATAGGAAACCCTATATGCTGCTAACATCTCCCTTCCCTTATGGGAAGCCCCAGCCAGGGCACTCCTCCCTATCAACCTGGCAGTGTAGCAGGACACAATGACATGCCTGAGTCACTACGGTGCACATAACACACTGCCATTCATGCATGACCACCCTACCACCAGGTGACATGCCTAAGCCACTGCGGTGCATATACCATTACCGGCAATGCAATCAAGTACCGCTGCTACTCCTTAATCAGGCCCCATACTCCTCCCTCCGGCTCCACCCGTTCAGTTTCCCCGGGAAGCAACCTGCTGGTTATTTAAGAGACATAGTTGCGCGCTACCACGTAACAAGGTAACCCTTTATGACTGGCTTATTACTTTAACATTCCCTTTACTAATTACTGGATTACATGCGCATCTAATACTTTCTACCCCTAGCTCTACCAACAAAGCCACAGCACATTTAGCTCAGCCTCCCCTATATAGATATTGACCATGAAAGAAGTCGTGATACCATAACAACTAACCAGTCTATATGACACTTTCCTTGTGACCCCCCCTTTAATAATTTTTTTTCTCTTCCCTTCCCTTGTGAATTTGATGCAATGTTTATATAACAAACTTGTATTGTATGTATAGACCTATGTGGAAAAGACTGTTGATATCAACCAAATATATATGAATGTATTACTTCATGATGCAAATGACAATATATGATGAACTTTAAGGTATATGTACAAAATATCCAATAAATCATCTCAATGACCTGGGTTTTTTCCTCATTCTTTCCTTAGCAACATTTTATAAAAACCCATAATTTGGATGTAAAATTAATGCTGTAGCCTGAACGTTGTCTTTTATTGGGGCATAGAATACAACATGAAATCCTGCATGGGGCTTTGGAAAATTAGATCAAGGTCCCAGCAGTGACAGTGTTAAAGAGAATGAATGATTGAAATGTAACGTATTCCCTATACTCGTCCCCCTAATAAAGCTTGGCAGTAAATTATGAAGTATTTATGAGCAAAGTTAAAGGCTACCTTTCTCTCTGGATGTGTTTTTCCCATACACTATATCTTCCTTTAATTTCCTTAATTCTTAAGTGCTAATCTCCACTTTTGAATTTGACATTTGAATTTAAGCCTTTAACATTTAATGATGGTGTTTTAATCATGTAAGTGATATAAGTGTAATAAATGTTAAGAAAACTAGGTTCTCTTATGGATAGGCTCAAAGTCCTGTACCAAGTGTTGGTTGTGTTCAGCGTTAATGGCTGTTTTGGGTTATTTCCTATAGAGTAAGTTTATTTTCCACTGTGCTTCTGAACTTTAAAGGAAAAGTCTACTTATGCTCCTCAGTCTAATTACAGTAATGTTCCTGCTCAGGTCCATATGTAGGTGCGCTGATGCGTGTTTGCAGTATTCCAGTTTGGTATTTGCTGTGACCTTGAATAGCTGGAAGCCTCTGTTGAGCAGGTGCATCATTTCACATGGACATGGATACTTCTTGGTGCCAAACAGCTTTTAAAAGGAGGCCTGAGGCACAAGGAAGATGCTTGCAAATCTTCATTGAAGTGACGCCTGCCATCTGCTCCTGTTTTCTTGAGATATTCCGGTTCTGAACTTGGTTCTGTTGACTACCTACTCTGGTTCAGACCCTTGGCTTGGATGACTCTCCAATTTGGATTCGACCCCCTGGCCTTTTATGTCTTCCTGATTTTGGCTCCTGACGCCTGAAATGGATGACTTCTTTGACTCTTAAAAGGATGAATAAGAATCAGGGGGCTGTAAAAGTAGTCTGTACAGAGGAATGGCAGGAGAGCAGGTCAGACTATGAGCACAGCAAATAAATAGTGAAGCCATATGACTGGACATACACGAGTGGATACAAAGGAACATTGCTAGGTGGTAACCTAGCGCTAAGGGTTGTCCCGACAACAGAACAAATTGACACTGAAAAATTGTAGGTTAGGATTATGTTTTTTTTAGAAGATTCTTTTTGTTTAAAGATGAGCTTCATGATCACGCAGTATCCAGCCCGAGTGTTAAAATCATAGTAATGAACTCCCTGGCTTTGGATTGCCATGCTCTTGACTCCTGGACACTATTTCATTGGCAGTTCTTGTTACTGGAATTGGATTTTCCTGTACTGGGCCGGGGGCTCGCTTGCACACAGTGTACATGCTACGGTGAAACCAAACCTCCCCAGACCTGTGCATTGGGCAGTTACAGCTATAGCTAACTTCTTCCTGTTTTCCAGCTCCTGAATACTGTAATCATCCCTTTTGCTCATTTGACCCTCTGGGGAGTCCGCGGTGGCCAGATTTCCAAAAAGGTATGCAACACTACTCTTGTTCCAGGACAAGAAAGGTATTACAGCAGCAGAGAATCTATTTTACTTTATAAACCACCCCTACTTGACATTTGCTGGTGTGGCCCACCTGGGTTGTGAGAATCAAGAGATCAGCTGATGCCCTGCTGGTGACTTGGATGTTCTATCTACCACTCAGCTGCTGCACCAAGTAGAGGGCGGTTCCCACTTATATAGGCTTAACAGCAGATGCAGCAGCTGAGGGGCAAATAGAACATCCAGGGGCTCTGCTGACACCTGCTGGTGGCCGTCCAAACTGCGTGCCGGGTAGTAAATAGCGCAAGTCACCAGCAGGGCATCAGCCGATCCTCAGATTCTCACACTAATAAAATCCTAGTGCCCCAGGTAGAGGGAGGTCCTCAATTATATAGGCCAAACAGCAGGTGCAACAGCTGAGGTGCAAAGAGAAAACCCAGGGGCCACTGGCTGGTGGCTGTTCAAACTGCGTGCCGGGTAGTAAATAGCGCAAGTCACCATTCTGAAGGCTACTGAGGTTACTGGACACATTTCGAATGTTCCTTATTTGTCGACACCTGACTGGATTCCTAAAGTGGGATAAAGTAGAAGGAATTAAAGTGACAGGAATATTTGGAGACAGTATATGTGTATAGTGTTGTGTGTCTGTCTGCATTCAGAAAAATCTGCACATTGACCATCCTGACATGGTCAATTTTTCTGGGGGCTGGGTTTCTTACCGCTGTGGATTGCGGGTTATGTTAGTTAAAGCGGACCTTCACTCTGAATAAGAGTCTATCTTATATGTTTCCCCCACCCTGTACATACAGATTGTCCACATTAAAAATCATCCTACCTGCATCTACTGCATGTTATGAGGCTTTAAACATCCAAGATGGCGGCTTATAGAAGCCGCCATCTTATCAGGCAGCCTGCAAACAGGAAGTGCCTCCTGACTGTGCTGCTCTGCATTCTGGGACTGCTGACCGTTACCTGACCCCAGCTCAGCTCTGTCTGAGCAAAGCACAGCTATAACCCGCCCCCTGTACTTTATCCCACTCTCGTCTCCTCAGTAAGTGTGATGCTTCTGAGTCAAGATGGCGGCGCCCGTATCCTAAATTCCTGAACAGAGTTGCAGCCCAGTCGGGGGAAAGAATAAGTTAGTGGCTAAAAACGTAAAATATATTAATTTTAGATGCTAGGGAACCATTTTTTAAGAGATTGGGCTTTTCATTAAATCACGCTGAAGGTCAGGTTTAAATCCAGGCAGCAGCACAGCTGCAGAGGCTGGGAAAGGAAGCCTCAGAGGTGCTTCAAGATGGCTGCGGCTAGGGGAAAGTTGGCTGGTTTCAGCTTTGAGTGGATGCAGGAGCAAATGCGGACAATAATTCAGTATTATGCATGCAGATGTGGAAAGGAAGATTTGAGGAGTTTTAACTAAGCAAGGCTGTTGGTCCGGTTTAAACGCAAACTTCCACGCATGTATCCGTGCAATCACAGTCCCAAGTACCTTGTTATGTGACCATTTATGGCTGTGCACTACTCCAAGATCATGTGACCTATTCTCCTATAAAAGGATGGACCTGGCAGTAGCACTCTACTGTCTGATTAGTTGAGTTCCTGTTACCTGTTTCTGGATTGCTCTTCAGTGTTTGACCCGGCTTCTCCTCTTTAACTACAGCTTTGGGTTACCCCTTGGACTGACTAGACTGACCCTGCTTCTGTGCTGCCTGCACCTTTGGACCTCTGGCTTGGACTTTTACCACAGACCTCAGCCTGTGACCACTGCTCTTGACCTGCCCTCACTACTCTCCTGCTGTATCCCTCTAGTACTTCACACCGCTTTGTCTTAGCTGGCTTCCAGCTTTTCGGGGAATGACGTTGGTTGTGCCTGCAGTGCAGTCTAGGCTGCCAGTAGATTCCAGTCCCCATAGGTTGGCAGTTCGCCTTGAACTATGCGTACTCACACCTGGAGCTCCACATTGCACTTCTGACCATCTCCACCTTCACCACAGACACTCTGACAGTCAGACAGTAGAAGGGATAACATGGAGTTAAGCATTATGCTAGTGACCACCAAATAGAGGCTGTCACGCAAAGTGTTTCTTCTTTTAAAAAAATCCTAAAAGAGAACCCCACTAACAAGTTTATAAACAAGAATATAACAGCTGGGATTATGTCTTCATCTGAAGTGAGACAATTGTTTCGAACCATAAAATATATGAAAGCTTTTATAGCATGTCTTTTGTAATTTCCCACTAGAAATAATCTGCTTAATCCTAAAAGCATACATTTAGTCAAAATAATGGCAGTAGCTCTTGGGGCCACTGCAACCCCAAAACTTTGCTACAATCTCAAAAGAAATTCCCAAAATCAAAGATGGATAGAGAGTGATCTCTGTATCTCTCCTAATAAACCACTCAGTGGCTGCACAACCCAAGTGACACATATTTACATACAAATAAGCCTCATTTATCAGACCTGGGCCACATACGGCCCTTAAATTGGCTCTGACCGGCCCGCGGTCAGCGTTCCCTGTAAGGTGCCTGGCCGTGTGCTGCCGCCGTCACCCGCTGCTCAGTCCTGCCCACTGTCTGCGCAGTCTTGCCAGAAAAGATAGTGCCGGGTTTGAACAGCACTTTTGCCCCTCTGTAGTGAGTCTAATGTAGGGGGTGTGTGTGTGGATTAGAGCTCCCTCCTGCAGGTTTGGCTGTGGGCGGAGTTTCTCTTTCCGCCCTTGGCCTGTACTTTGAGGCATGTGTCAGTCACTGCGGAGCTGACGCCGGAGATCGAGGTACTTCAGCCACTTGTCTGTGCCTCATGTCGCAGGCTGCTGACACTTATAGTCCACACCAAATGTGTTACATGCCGTACACAGCGCCTGATGGTGCACTGGCTCTCGTAGTCCATTTCTGGCCAGACCAATGCCTTTGGGAGGGCGGGGGGACCATGCTGCAAGGTGTGATGGGTTTGACACAGCCTTTTATCCAAGGCCGGCCACTGGTCTCCACTCGGGATGCTCCACTTTTGAAACCATTTTTACTTAGAAGCAACGTGAAAAAAGGCGGGCTCCTTCTCTGAAAGCAGAACAAAACCCAGAGCGGCCACTGGTCTTCTCCCTGGGTATCCCAGATCAGGATGCCCCACTGTGTGAAATCCTTGTTACTTAGTAGCAACTTGACAAATGGTGGACTCCCCCTTAAAGTGGAAATGAACCCAGAGCGGGGCTTTGTTCCGCTTTAAGGGAGGGAATCTGCCATTTTTCATGTTGCTACTGAATAAAAAGGGTTTCACACTGCTGTGAGAGACCTCACTGGACACACAAAATGGGGTTTATTTAATAAATTACTTTTTTTTGTAAGGTAACCTCACTTTTTCATTGTTTAACTATAACATATACTCGTAGCAGCTTGTCAAAACAATGCTATTTACTGCTTTTTATAAAGAAATACAATTATATTATGCAGAATTGAGTTCAGCCTTTTGGCCCGGCCCTCCACAATATTTTTAGTTTCTCATGTGGTCCCATGGAAAAAATAACTGCCCACCCCTGTCATTTATGATACTTTGCTTATACATTTATACTTTTCTACAGACAATATTATTAATTTTCTTAGTGGTTCTGTGACACTCCAGTGGCCCAAATGTTCAACAGCAGCCAATGGGGCTGGCAAGGATACAAACCCAGGGAGCCCTTTAGACAACAGTAATATGGGCAGTCTATGAACTGCCATTGGCATAAGTCAATTGCTACCAAAGCACAGTTGAATGCTCTGCTCATTATTTGGACATTTCCAACTGTTTGCAAATGGTCATGTCAAATATGTACCTGGAAAGCGAGGGACGGATTGGCCCTGTAGACTTCAGGTTTCTCTTTCCTTAGGAATGACTTCCAGTCTTTCAACAAAGAGGAGCACCCAATGCTAAGTCAAGTATACTTCCAGGGAAGAGACACAAGGGGTGCTCAAATGATTCCATGGAGGTTTGTACCCGAGGGATTTAGATCCTTTATAATACAACTTTGCAGACATCTTTAAAAGACAATTGTCAGTGCTAGAAGATGCCAAAACAAAATGATGACATTTAGGGTAGTGAAGAGTGCTTTGTCAGGTGAACTCTCTACAGCACAACTGCAATATCCCGTGTTCCGCCATCCAATATAGACTTTCCCATTTCAGCTTTCAATAACACAGAGTTAAATTGCTTTTAGAGGAAGAACACACAATATAATCACTACATGTGCCGCGAGCACTGCTCTTCTGGACAAAATGCCGTTTTACGATCACCACCCAATTTTCCTCACAAACAACAATTATAACTTCACTTGATTCTGCACCTGTTACTGTACTTATTGTACTGGTTTGTATTGTGTGCTGCACAAAGAAATAAACATATCAACATAGATGTCAAATACCAAGGTCCCCAATGAGAGAGTCTTAGAATTTCGGAACAAAATAATGGGAAATTTTTAATTGAAAAATTCTTTGGCTTATAACTTTGGGATTTCTCTACAACTTCAACATATTAAGACAAAGAAAAAATAAAATGAAAGAAAGTAAAAATGACTGTGCATTTGCCTAGCTTGCTGTTTGTGTTGAGAAAAACAGTCAGTAGCATAATTGCATCCAATATAAAAAATCATCATACGGGTAAAATTAGTTGTGCTACTTCCCCCATAATTTCTAAGTAGTGATCTGAGCCAAAGCTAGATTAAACCCGGACCTTATTGATTTGGTCTGGTTCATCCTATACCAGAGCAGCCTATCAAGCTTGCATAGCCGGTGGTTGCAGAGTAATGTGCTTGGCCAGTGGTCACTCTGTTAGGCTGCTCGCAGTCACGTGGGAAGTGCCACACAAAAGAGGTGAGTATGTGGACGGCCCCATTCTCTAATTTAGTGACACCCATGCACAGTAAGGGAGCAAGACCCGGGCTGCCCCACTGCTACATATTAAAGAGCCAGTCTGGTCATTTTTGACATGAGTTCCTCTTTAAGCCAGGTTGTGTGCTTGTCTGAATAAGGGCATTTTAAGGGTAATTTTAAAGCTTGGAGGGTTGGGAGTGGTAGAGCATTTCAGAGAGTTGGAGAGGCAGATGAGAAGTCCTGGAAGCGAAGGTGAGAGGAGGTGCCCAGGGTGGAGGACAGGGAAAGGTTTGAGGCAACGTAGGGGCTGTTTCCAGGTAGTTAGGAGAGAGCTTTGTATGTCAGAGTTAAAGTTTTAAACATGATTCAGCATGGGATTGGCCGCCATTGGAGGGACTGCCTGAGGGGAGTTGAAGAGTAAGAGGAGAGTTGGATGAGGTGAACAGAAGAATTGAGGATAGATTGTAGGGGTGCCAGTCTGTTAGTTGGTGAACCACAAAGAAGCATGGTGCACACAAGATATATTTTTAAGATGGAGCCTGCAGGAGATGGCAAGGGAGTGAATATGAGATTTAAATAAATGGGCAATGGGTTCAAAATAAGAAGTTGCAGTTATTTTATAGGAAAAGGGGTGCTTTCCTAGAATAGAAAGTATTTACACAGTGCCCAACACAAGGAATACTAGATTTGCCCATCACTTCTTTCAGCCGCTGAGTGTGCAATGCCAAGGATTAGCCTACAATTTACACAGCCAAACACCTTCCACTTGTGGACACGTGTTTCGAGTCTGTGGCTCTGCTCAGCACTAGGCTGTTATTGTATAGCATTTGTGGACAATTTACCCTGTAGGTTGGAGAGCATTTTCTAAAGTGGCTGGAAGGAGCTAAAGTTCTTCTGCGCATTTGTACACAAGAAAACCCAGGCAATCGACAGGCGCAATCACACAATTTGGTATGCCAGAGACAGTGCTATTTTAGGTTGAGGGGTTAAGCTGAGCAATCACAGCTCAGTTTTCACTTTTAGAAGCTTGTTTGACTTTTGCATTTTTACAAACTATATAGTATTTAACTTCTGCCCCTTTCGGTCCCCTAACTTTGCAAGTTTTACAACGTAATGAAAATGAATACATTCGTTTGACAATTGCTCCCTTAATACAAACTGATGTTTTCAGAGGCACGAAAAGGTAGCAGCATATTAATCTCGACTTCCAATCAGTAAGTTATTGATTTTAATATCCTCTAATTTTTAGGATTGTTCTTGCTTCTATTTCTGCATTCGAGATAAATTAACCTTCTAATATAAACGGGTAAATTTACCATGTGCGTTGGATGAAAATGTCAGCCTTTGTCAATTCATGTGAATTTAGATAGCGAGCACAGAGTAAAACAATACTCTCAGAGTTCATTGCTCTTTTTCTGACGGTACACACTGGAGACACAACATGGAGCCAGAGTCATACACATTTACTGTCAATGCTCATCTAATGAGGTGCACAGAGGAACCAGCAGGACTGCATTAATCGCCCGGTCTGGGTTTTAGTCCGATCTTGTCCCGGTTCTCATAATCAGATTTGACAAGCTTGCAGTATGATCGGAAACAGAAGATATAGTCTAAACCCAGTAGGCCGATTCTTTCTTTTTGCTGTTTTGGCCAGGCTTATAACAAAAAACATACAAAAGCTCAAAGTACAGGTCCATGAAGAACAGTTATGGCCTTTCTTTTGTTTGTTGCATTTTTGTAAAGAAAATTTGTCACAGTAAAACAATGGCTGGATAATCTATACCCGGGCTTCCCAACTTTTTTTCAATCAAGCACTGCTTTCCATTTTCTAATTATATCAATTACTACCCAGGTTAGTTATGTTTGGTCAGTCAACTAAAACAGCCTATTAAACCAGACCTTCACCATAAATGATAGCACAGGTTAACACACCTAGTGTGTTTTTCTTTAAACATCCAAGATAGCGGCCTGCTGCAGAAAGAAGGGTCTTCTACCTATGCTCTGCTGCATTTTGGGATTGATGTCCTTTTCCTGACCACAGCGCTGCAGAGCATAGCTCTATAACCTGCCCCCCTGCACTTTTCCCCCTCTTCTGTACTCAGCATAAGATGAAGAGAGTTGCAGCCCGGAGGGGGGGGCGGGGATAAAAAGTTACTAAAAACTTGAAATATATTAATTTTAGATGCTGGGAAATAACAAATTAAGGGTTTGGGCTTCATTAAATAATGCTGAAGGTCCGGTTTAATGTTCATGAAACCCATAAGAAATGCACAAAGAGTAGTTATGACCTTTTGGATCAGATCGGGGTACAGATTAGTCTGCAGCCTTGCTGAGTATCTGATAGGATTTCAAGTACCACCTGTGGTCAGGAACCTTGATCTATAATAGATTAGTTATTCTATACTGTGTGTTTTAAGTAACGAGTTTTACCTGTGTTTCCATTTGGGAGATGTACCCTTACTTCCTGTTTGGTCAGCAGACAGGAAGTCAAACTGGACCCAACACCTGTTCTGGGGGGGGGGCGCAACCTAATTGCCACGGTTCCCCCTCTCGATTAACCCCCTGCAACCCCCCTTAAATCTTTCTTTACACCATGCACCCCCAGCTTCTGCTTTGCTGACTGAGAATGGGACATGTGACCACCTCTTTCCAATCATGTGGCGACATTTTGCAAAGGGAGCACAGTTTCTAGTAAGATTAAAGTTCCTGTATGTCCAAAACCAACAAACAACATATACTCACCTTAAGTCCATCACACAATGCCAGTATTGTGAATGTTACCAATATTGTCAATCTCGCCCCCGTTATCCAGATGGGAGTCTCACATGCCATTCCCCTTCTCAGTCACAATGATTGGCTGTGCCCACTCTATTCACTGAAATGTTTTTGTGTTTAGGCCAGGAAAGCCCCTTTAATCGAGTGTGGACCCCAGTAATTGGGATGCCCCCACCGAAGCACATCAACACCCATTTTATGTAAAATGGGTGATGGTCCAGTTGAAGCTAAAACTTCCCAGTGAGATTGCAGGCAACAAATCAGGAGACTAAAGATCATCTTCAGTCAGGGAAAAAGGCATGCAGACCAGGAACCAGGCTTTGGAGTCACAGGCAGGGAACAAGGCTAGGAACATGTGAGCAGAGTCACTGTGAGGAAAATTCATCCCACATTGATCGGATATCACCAGGCCAAGATTTATTCCTATACATGTATGGAATCGGTGACATCCCAAAATCACTGATTGGCGTCTTTACAGTACAGACCGGTTTTATACCCTCTTGATACATAATTGCATATTAACGAGGATACATTTTCACAAAGATAAGCATGAACCTAGGATTGGTTCATGTAAATATTACAGATAATCATTACTAATACAATTGAGTAAACTTGTTGGTGTGGTGGCTAAGGCATGGCTATGATATTGCAGATGTGAGGCCTCTTTCACTCTCCGACACCTGCCTAGTTATCATGCTTCGCAGGGGCCACATAACTAATAAGATCTAGGACAGCCGTTAACTTCTCGTGTCATCCTTGTTAGACTGAATGTACATTTTAATATAAAAACTGTCAGCACACACCCTGACAATTTGTTAAGTGTCACGCTAGTTCCTGGAGATGGCCTTTTTTCCAATCAGCTGGCACCCTGAGCCCATAGTCTTTCAGTGTCTGATGCTGCCCAGCATCTCAGCCAGCAGACATGGATATGGCTGGGTAGGCTCTGCTATTACCACTCATGTTTGCTTTGGGCTGAAATCAGTATTATTAATGTTCATATTCCGATTAGATATCTCAGAGGAAAGGCAGTTTGGATTGAGCAGCAGAGAGAAATGGTACATTAAAAAGCTCATATTTTTCTTTCTTCTAGTAGAAGAAAACAACACCCTTGGGGTAGCAAACCATGTGTCGGGCTCAGTATAGCAGACCAAAGGATACAAAAAGCCCAACACTAAAGGGCTTAGAGTGTTTCTCAAAACAGAAAATATATACCTTGCTATATAGCCATATTATATACCCATCACAATTTGCGCGTGGGCAGAGTCATGCAAATGATCTTGCTGTCTTTTTTCACCAAGTGCTCCCAGCTGTAACTCTCCCACTTGTGTACACGTTATAGGCATTTTTGGCCCTGGAACAGGATATGGATCTAAGCTTAATATAGTGGACCAAAAGAGACAGGCTTGCATACATGTGCCTTAATATTGGGTGGGGGAGGTCTTCTCTGTATAGAAGAGTGTTGGCAATAACTAATTGCTGTGCCTCTTCCCCATGACCATTTTAAAAAAGCCATTCTGGAAATCTCACTTTCAGTCTCATCCTTATACTTAGACAACACTGATATAGCAAAATTTGGAGGTCAGTGAAGAGCTTTTGTTACAGCCAGTGGCGGACTGGGGCCAAAAATCAACCCAACCTTTTACCCCTTTGAGCCCACCCCCAATGCGCTTCATGGTCGGTAATAGAGTGTGCTCCTAGGCTGAGGCAACAACACTGCGGCAGTGATGTCCTTTTTAAGGGGGGGGGGGGGCTGCGGAAATACTAAATAGGCAGGAATTGGATAGGGGGTATAGAGGCAGCAGCCCAGCCAGCCCCAAAGCACTGCAGCTCACCCGGAATCCTTCTGGGTCTCCCTATGGCCAGTCCACCCCTGGTTGAAGCACTGTTTGCCAACCTTCCTATAACTTCCACATAATTCCAGATTCCCTAGTCGTATTTGTATTTTACCCACCTGGGATGAAGCTTTTATCCTAAAGTAAATCAGGCTGTTATTGGAAGGTAAATGTTCATGAATGTTTTCCCCGTCACTGGTTTGTAAGTTAAGCTAACTATAGGTTTGTAGTCTGTGTAGACATATTTGGCTTTAAGGATTTGAGCATGGCCAAAACATGACACTGTAAGACACATTGGTTTCTTTAGATTTTGATTCCTTTAGACTGCAGGCTCACAAGGGCAGGGGCCTCCCTCCTAATGTACTCCAGTGACCATGTGCATTGTTTGCATTTCCATTCCCATTTGACCCACAATAACCTGTGTATTATAAGTTTATTAGTCGTTAAACCTTTTTTTCAACGTTGTACTGCGCCATGTAATCAGAATTGGGCTGTATATTTAGGGTGGCTGTCCTGCTGGAAGGTAACCTACATTCCAGTCTATGATCCAAGTTTAACCATGTAGTTGAAATCCTTTGTTAGGAATGGAGAACGTTCAGCTGCCAATGCCTTATAGAATTTAGGATTGGGAGATTTTTATAGCTGCCAGTATCTCAAGTTCATAAAAAAGGGGCCCCAAGCTGAAATCGTAGGGTGCTCTGTTTTTGCTGTACAGTCTGTTGTACAATTGTTGTACAAAAAAAAAAAAAAAGACACTCACCTAACCCCCCGTTTGATTCGGCCGGGTCTCCTCTTTAAGATGGTGCGCTCCGATAGTCCGTCGGACCTCCTCCGGCTGCAAGGGAGGGCCCGGAATAGGGTGCCCCCCCCCCCAGTTTCAGCTGCCACTGGCTTTCCTGTAAAAAAAAAATAAATAAAAATGACATTTACTTACCTGCGTGTGCGCTGGCTCTCGACGACCCTCCTCTTCACCTGGGGGGCCTCCGATCCCCCCCCCAGGACTTACGGATCTTCAGGAGAGAGCCCGGGAGGCTCTCTCCCCTTTCCTCCTTGGGGCGGGGCTAATGACGTCATCACGCCCCCGATCACCGGCTTCAGCGTTCTCAGCTGTCAGATGCCGGTGATCGGTGCCCAGGGAAGGAGGTGGCAGGAGATCCTCTGATCTTCTGCCTCCCCCTTCTCTGGATCACCGGCATCTGTCATCAGAGCGGCGAGGGACAAGAGCTTACAATCGGAGGTAAGTACAGTAAAAAAAAAAATTTTTTTTTTTTAATAAAATAATTTTGTGTGGTGTTTTTTTTTCACAGTTAACCCTTTGTGAGCTGGTAAGGGGTCTATGAGACCCCTATACCAGCTCACAAGGCTCTGGGTCTGGCAAGTCACCTGCGGCTAGTGGGTGCCTTGCCATTAACCCCCAGCCCCCCCATTACCTGCCTCCCCAACGGCCAGGGGGGGCAGAAGGGCCCGGGCCACTTAGTGGCTATGTGGGCTAGTAGCCTGCAGGGCCAGGGGCCACCGACGCTGGCCCCTGCGCCCTGTTCTACAAGCCCCCATAGCTGGCCCGTGTCGGTAACGCTGGGTAGGGGGGACCCTACGTCATTTTTTGGGGGGATTTTTAACCCTTAAAATTCCAAATAAAAATGGGGTCCCTATGTCAATTTTTTTTTAATTAACCCCTTATGTCCTGTTACACAGCAGGTATAAAATGCTTCCAGCATTTTGTGGTGTGTTTGTGTTTTTTTTTACATTTAAAGTGGACTAACACCCAGGATTTTGACTATCCTGTGTATAGGTCCTTTCCCCCTGTGTGAAACCCCCCCGATCACCCACAATAACTCACCTCACCCCGGTCCTACGGTGCACGCGCAGCCGCTCGTCCAATCAGCGCGCTCAGAGTGGCTGAGTTATGGGCGTCTAAGAGACGTCTAAGCTCAGCCACTCTGAGCGTGCTGGAGACCGCATCCCCCACTTCCCTCTAACAGGGAGCGTGCCCGCGACGGCCATTCATAAATAGCCAGAGCGGGCACGCGCCCTGCTAGAGGGATAGCGGGGATGCGGCCCGCGCCTGCGCCGTAGGACCGGGATTCAAGTAAGTGGATGTTTCACACAGAGGGGCATCCCGATTTTGGATGCCCCGGGGGGAGGGAATAGAACGGTCTGGGAATCTTATAGATTCCCGTGCCGATCAGCCCTGGGTGTTGGTCCACTTTAACCCATTGTGAACTTGTAAGGAGTCCATGAAACCCCTATACCAGTTCACAAGGCTGGGGGGCTGTCAAGTCACCTGGGGCTAGCGGGTGATTTGCCATTAACCCCGACCCCCCTATTACCTGCCTCCCCGAAGCCCAGGGGGGGCAGAAGGGCCCGGGCTGATTTAGGTGGTGCGGGCTTGTACTTGGCAGGGCGGGAGGCCACCAAAGCTGGCCCCTGCGCCCTGTTCTACAAGCCCTGCATAGCTGATCCCCGGGCTGGTTATGCTGGGTAGGGGGGACCCCATGTCATTTTTATTGGAATTTTTAAGGGTTTTTAACCCTTAAAATGAAAAAAAAAATCATTTTACCCCCTCCATGCCAATGTTTTTCTTGATTTAACCCTTTATAGTGTGGATTGTAGTTGTATTTTATTTTTACATGTTATAAAGTGTTCTTTTCAGTTTGGGGGGGGATCTTCTGAACAGTAACGGGGGGCTACCGATACATATGTGGTACCGTTGTAATCCGGAGAAATGGGGCTTTCACATGCAATATGGTTTTCTTTAAAAAAAAAAAAAGGTTTTATTTGAAATAAAGGATACAATTTTCTAAAAAATATTTTTTTTATTTTGTTTTGTTTGATTTACTCAAAAATATTTTAAAAAATTACAAACAAGACATTTCATGTTAAAGCCTAAACTCTGCCGCAAAAATAAAATATATAATTTTCCTGGAAATTCCTGCAAAAATCACAGTTAAGCATAGCGCAAAATGGTGAAAAATTACCTGAGAGGGTGACAAAACCTCAAGTATGCTGGCAGTTAAAAGGGTTAATAGTACCTATGCATGTTGGGTATCGTTCTGCTCGGGGGACCTTGCGCTTTCAGATTTAGCTTGTCTTTTCTTGTTTGCATATTGATATTTTAGGAAAACTCATTTTTTATTCTGCTTTATTATACA
Source organism: Gastrophryne carolinensis (assembly GCA_027917425.1). Taxonomy (NCBI): domain Eukaryota; kingdom Metazoa; phylum Chordata; class Amphibia; order Anura; family Microhylidae; genus Gastrophryne; species Gastrophryne carolinensis. The sequence continues at coordinate 64,825,078 of CM051241.1, read as the reverse complement.
TTTTTTAAGGAAACCCTGTGCGACCAAAGAATTCTTTGAGGGATTACTTTCAGAAAGATGGGCCTACTACAACATGCTGGGTATGCTTAGAAAGCTTATCATGTGTACTTTCAGGGAATATATGGTTTGTGGGGGGTATTCAAAATGTAAAGGGTTGTTTTGGTAGAAAAAGCGCAAGGTGCGCACTTTGTCTGCAGAGCTGAAATCTTCAAGCAAAATTACCATTGTGCACATGCTTTACTTTTTGGTGTTTGGCAACTCTTCTTTTGACAGTAGCTATGCACGTTGGGTATCGTTCTGTTCGGGGGATGTTGCTTTTTCAGATTAACTTGTTTTTTCTTGTTTGCATATAGTTTTTTTTAGGAAAATGTGGCTTTTATCCTGCTTTTTTTTATCCTTTTCTAAGGAAGCTTTGTGTAACTAAAGAATACATTGAGGGAGAACTTCCAGAAAACTGTGGCAACATCAACAAGCCTGGTACGCCTAGAAAGCTTGAAGTGTGTATTTACAGAGAATATATAGTTTGTAAAGGGTTGTTTTTATTAAAAAACTGCAAGGTGCACATAGCGCTTAGAATAGCTGTATTTGATCTAAAAATCTCTTGTGTTGTGCTGTTTCAGTTTGGGGGGTCTCCTGGGCAGGAAAGGGTGTCTACCAATACATATGTGGTACCGTTGTAACTGGGAGAAATTGGGATTTCACACGCAATAATATTTTATTGACAAACTTACATTTTTTTATTTCAATATATCTTTATTGAAGTTTTACAATTTATACATAACAAAAGATAGAAACAGTATCAAAGAGGATCACAGGGCAAGAACGACACAGCAGTTCAACCAAAGCATCGCATTCATGTTTGGCCTAGAAGGGTCCGAGCGAGCCACACTCCCCTCGGGGCACACTAAAGTATCAGACACAGGGCATCCGTAGACAACGCCCAGCGCACCCACCAGATCTTCGCCCCAAGAGAAGGCACTCCCCCACCTATGGGCCCATCTCCTCAGCCATTTCTATATATAGCAACCGTGCCCGTCCCCCCGGCGATCCTAGAGAGAGTGGTAATAGAGAGAAATACAAGGGGGAGAATAGAGAAAAAAGAGAACAAGAAGAAGCAAAGGGCAAAGAAGAAGGAGCAAACATAAGAAAAGATAGCGAGAGGAAAAAAAAGGGGGGAAGGAGGAAAAAAGGAGAACAGGAAAAAAGGAGAACAGGGAACCCTGGGGCCCAGCATCCCGCATCCCCAGCCCCCACCAGTCCTGCCAGGCCCCAATGCTTCCACTAAAGGTTAGGCCCTCCCCCAGGACCCCCCCTCTGGCATCACCCACGCTCCAGTAGCGTCTGAAAGTCAGGAGAAACCCGTGAAACCTCCCAAAGGGTCCAGGTCTTGAGAAACCTCTGGGTGCCCCCCTCAACCCCCTCCAAGGTCAACTCCTCCATCCTCTTAATATTCTCAACCTCCCCATACCACCATCAAAGACGGAACAACAGTAGTACGCCAGTGCGACCTGGCGGCCATGAGTAAATGCCTAAACAGCCCCTTCCTATTTGCTGACACCGACCCTGGGATCATTGATAAGAGGGTAACCTGCGGAGTGCGTGGGACCCCTTCGAGTGTCAGGTGCTCATACAAACTTACATTTTATATTACAAAAAAAACACTACAAATTGTAAAAAGTTTATTTTTTTTATTTTTTTCCACATATTTCACCCCAAAATATTAAGAATACATCTGACAAATGACAAACAAGACATTTCATGTTAAAACCCAGACTCTGCTAAAAAAAACAATATATAATTTTCCTGGGAAATCCCTTCAAAAATCACAGTTGAACATGCATAGTGCAAAATAGTGAAAAATGGTCTGGCAACAAAGCGTAACAAAAACTCCAGGTAGGCTGGCAGTTAAGGGGTTAATAGTCAAATGAGGATAATTTTTTCTTGTGGTATTTTGTTGATAGTTTAGTAAATTGGGGTCATCCGCTTTCCATTGAGTTGAGTCACTTTGAGTCATGCTACTGTTATCATAGTATAACAAATATGTGCCAAAAAGAGGAAACTAGGGCAAGCGTAGAGTGTCAGCATGGCCAGGCCATGGGTACAATACAAGGCACATTGTGGTAACTGCTTTTCATTGGAATAATGAAGATTAGAAGTGGCACTTGTTAATTGAGGTTGGGGAGAAAAAGTTCAAATTATTTCTCTTGAAGAAATGTTTCCAGAAAACACAAGTTGAATAAAGAGTACAGTATTCCATTCGGAATGGCAGTTGCCTTTTCCTAATTAGTGTTTTCTAAAGTGGCATGTCTTCTAGAAACTGCTTACTATGTTGATAAGCGATTATTATTGCCAGGTCAGCCATTTAAAACCAGTCATGTATAAAATAGTTATGCTGCATGTCTACGTCGCAATTAGTATACATTAGAATACATGCATGCAGCATATCTGCTAGTGGCTAAAAGAGCAAACATCCTGTCAGCTTTTCTAGTCGTGTTGGCAGTCTAAGGAAAAGTACATCTTAACTATAAATTGGTTTGAAGAATATATATATATATATATATATATATATATATATATATATATTGCAAAAGGGGGCTACTTTAAAAATTAGAAAAAAAAACTTAGAGGGACTGCATAGCCAACGATAATAATAAGGCAGTGAAGGGCTCACCTAACGCCTCTCCTTAATTCCCTGCAGCGTATGATAAAAGCTGTAGCAGGGCTCCAGGACTACACAAAAAAAGTGGTCTTACAGACACTTTGTCCCTAGGAGCACTCATTATGAAAGAGCACAGCAAGTCACAGTGTCAAGCAGCTGTCTCTGACCACAGCAGAGCATACTCATGACTTCCCTGACACCCCCTTCCCAGTACAGCCACGACATAAAAATTGACATATAAAACATGAGGGTATTTACATATAAGAGTTTTTGGAATGCTTTGAAATGTCTAATTTTACAATGTTCCCAAGGGGGATAAGGGGGGAAGAAACAGGTAAGCGACTGGACAGGGACTTTAAAACCTTTTGTTACATATGTGTTCCTTCATAGTTTTATGAAGACACTGGGTTTCCTGCCATTGTACATTGTGGGTTATGTTGGTTAAATCTAGGCAGCAGTATGCTGGAAAAGGAAGCCCCCCGGGTGCTCTAAGATAGCCGCGACCCCATGAGGCGAGGCAGCATTTCAACTTTGAGTGGATGCAGGAGCAAATGTAAGTGGTCATAATGATTCAGTATCATGCATGAAGATGGGACAAGAGAGTTTTGGGGAGTTTTTATTTTCATATGTGCAAAGCTGTTGGTCCAATTTAACAGGAATTTACAGTGTAGAAAGTGTAGAAACCCACCTCTATACTTGGAGGAGTATAGTATGCCGCACCATCATATCAGCCTGCCTGCACCACCGGCCAGAAGGCTTGGAGGAGCAAAACACAGTGCACTGAGTGAAGACCCTAGTGCAGAGAAACAATGTGGGAAACAAAAGCCACACAGGTTGGCCATCTACCTAAGCCGGCAGCCATGGAAAGCAGACCACTGTTTAGAGAAGCAGCAAAGAGGCCCAGCATCACTCCGAAGGAGCTGCAGAGATCCATAGCTCAGGTGGGAGAATCAGTTGTGTACTCCACAAATCTGGTCTTTATGGAAAAGTGTCAAGACGAAAGCCATTTTTGAAAACAAACCATAGGAAGGCCTGTTTGCAGTGTGCCTCAAGCTATGTAGGGCACACAGCAAGCATGTAGAAGAAGCAACATTTGTCAGATAAGACCAGAGTTGACTAAATGACAAAAGCTATGTGTAAATGAAAGCACATCACCCCGAACACACCATCCAAACGGTAAAACATGGTAGTTCCAGGCTCATGCTTCAGGGATGATTTCCTTCAGCAGGGACCAAGATGCTGATGAGAAAATGGATGGAGCTAAAAACAGGGCATTCCTGGAGGAAAACCTATTAGAGATGAGGTGAACCTTCCAGCAGGACAGCACCCCTAAACATACAGCCAAAACTAAAGCAATGTCTAACCTAAATCCCACTGAAAATATGTGGCATAACTTAAAAATTGCTGTTCACAAACACTGCCTATCCAATCTGACTGATCTAGAGCCAGGGGCGTAACTTGATGGGGTGCGACCACACCGGGCCCAGAAGGTCAGAGAGGCCCCATCATTGTTGCCACTCCACCTTATTTATTATTTTTGTGCTCACCTGGCATTGTTTAGAGAAAGAAAGCAACATTCATCTCTGTTTCAGTCTTTAGTTGTCTAGCTGCACTGCAATTGAATTAAAAGTTAGAAAAAAGTTATTGTATGAGCCATGAAAGGACCCCATCACATTTAGTTACACCACTGGTTTAGAGCTATTTTGATATTAGATATTAAGAGATTTTAAATGGACCTTTCTAAGACCTGGGATCAGGAGTGGCCATTTTAGGGCATGAGTAGACCTGCTTATCCACAGGTTTCCGCTGATTTATGAAACTAGGAGCTGCGTTTCCTGGTTCTGGCTGGTAAGTGGATGTGGCTTGTGGCCAGACAGCCAAATTGAGAACAATAAGCACCTCCATACACAGAGAAATCCTGAAGACAGCTAAGAGATTGGAAGTGGACTTGTGTTGTGATTACCACATTATCTGTAAACATGGCAAGCTTTAGTTCAACCCCAGCTACCTGTTCATGATATTTTGGGAAGAGCATATACAACATGCTAGGGGGCTCCATGAACAGAACACATAATAGAGTGGAGAGAGAGCGGTTCTGTATAGTCCCTCTGGATTTTGAAAAAGGGGGATCAGAGCTGTCTCTTGTTACAAAATTTTGCTTGGACATGTTATGAAAGACAGGCCGGGCCCCCATTTATCTAGCAAAGCAACTAAATATGTTCTAGACAAGGAATTATATGCTTTCTGACACCAGGAGAAAGGAAAGACCTTTGGCAAAGTGGCACAATTGAATGAGATGCTGTAACATAAAACCATTTCATTGCACACACGTCCATTTTCAAATTAATGCAGGTCATGTTTATTACCAAATGCCCTGAATTGATACAACTGGTATCTCCATTACAAATTCTCCTGTCATTTGGGTACACTGGTACGACTTTTTCCCCATGCATTAAAAAAGAACAGGTCGACAAAGGTTATTTTTGAATTCAACATGATGATAAATATGGATGCCAAAACATCATATTCAAATATAACCCAAATGAATTGTTATTTTCCCCATAAACAGGGTATTAGTGATGTAGTTTGCCTGCTGCATCCAATAACACTTTAAACCTTTCAGTGACAGGGATGCCCCACGGACTCCAGGATAAGCTGAAGGCATGCATATGTCTAAAGGTTTTGCTATATCTTCACTTTTTTAGGGCATGTCAGAACAGCACTACGCCTAGAGGCACAATCATTTGAATAGGCCACAGGGAGCCTCAAGGCTTAGCACAGTTTAATACATATAGCATAAAAAAATCTTTTAGGAATATGCATTACATTGTCATGGTGTTTGTTTTGCTTTGGTGAGTTTCATAGCTGGCAATGTACAGTATGTGATTTCTTACCATAAAAGAAAATGAACAGTGGATTTGAATGCCGAGATCTTCGTCTAGATCTAGATAGCATCTGAAAATGGGAATTTCATTGATAATTGTAAAAATAAACCAGCGGGTGGGGGGGGGGGGGGGGGGGGCTTCTTACCCTAAAGCTTTTTGTCTTTCATTCTTTGGGGAGAATGTTCTATGCTCTGCAAATCATTTACAATTAACAACTACCGTAATCCAAACATCTCACTCTCATTTACAAAACTTCTTCCGAGCTACAGTAGTTCTCTGGAATTCCCCAACCCCAAAAATTAGATTAACTCACAACATCAAGCTTTAGACATTCCAAAAAAAAACACATCTTTTTAGAGTAGCCTATACATTCTTCTTCAACATCATTTTTCTGAAGCTGATCCATCACTCAAAAATAAACACCTTGCACCCAAAAGCAATAAATCACCAGTGGCGACGAGAAAATCAACACTTTGGACCAAGGCCCAATAGTGTTATAAGAAGCACAATAGTGTAAAGGATCATTTCCCTGAACAGATATATCCAGCGTTCAGAGAGCAAACGATCGTAAAATAGTATGCAATCAAATGAATTGTTTGTTTATTGTCCGTTAGAGTGATCAGTAGTGAGATTGCTCATGCTGTGCACTGTACGTCCTATTTTTGGTCAATTTCTGTTTCCACATGCTGACGAATAAGAAATGCCTGTCAAAAAGATATGATGCCTGGCCGATGAATGAAATCTCGTTCATTGCACGATCGTAGCGACCATTTCCATGGGTCATTTATCGTCCAGTTGTGGTCCCTTTAGAGATTTTTCATTTGAAAATATTTTCATGGAAAAGGGCCAGACTGTAGGTCTGAGATGTTGATGTATTCGTCTTCACTTATTGCATTTTCTTTTGACCTTTTTATACCTCTTGTTTAATGAATGCACTACAGTGTCCATACTTGTGTGCTACGTTCCCATGTAAAATTCCATATATTGTTAATATGTGGTGGAAATAAACTGATTCTAAAATGTTTCAGAAGTTAAAAAAATACAAATACTCTGCTAATGTTTGTGCATAATGCTTTAATGTGTTACAACCTAACATGTAGCTTTCAGGCATTCTCTGTCAAATGCTTGCTGATAATGGTACACTTAGTTTGTTTTTTTTTCTATTTTTTTCTATTTACCCTTTTATACCCTTGTTTTTCCCCTCAGATTTTACTCCCGGTTGTCAGCATGGGTTTTGTGCCTTAAGACCATGGGAAGTTATGGCGCATCGTCATTGATCACTTTTGTATGTTTAAATTTACCATAATAGATAAAGCTTGTTAGGCAGTCATAAAAGCAACACAAATGATCATAAAATAATGATGTAAAATATCACTTCAAAATACTATAATACTACTATGATGAAGAAAAGTGACTCAGTTTACACAGTCCTACACATGACTGGATGAGTAATGCAGTCTAGGCAGTAAAAATACAATTCTGTGATTACTCACCTGTAGAATTGTTATTATGAGTATACAGTACGTCCTGCTCCAGATAAGAATCATTACACTTGGGTATTACTCCCCCAGATGGCGCTGGACTGCAGAGACCGCGAAATTGGCTCCTCCCGGCCCCTCAAATACCCGGGACCTCCCACAAACCCCCAGCATTGAAAAGCAGTTAACGAGAAGCCGGGAGAAAGAAAACAGAACCAACTAGTAACAATAACAATGATAACAATCACCATACAGGGGATCCAGGATAATGCAAAACCAAGGGTGGGGTGGAGCAGGACGTACTGTATACTCATAATACCAATTCTACAGGTGAGTAATCACAGAATTGTATTATTCTTAGTATACAGTACGCCCTGCTCCAGATAAGAAGCATTACACTTGGGACATCCAATAGCAGTGTCCATAAAGTAGGGTGGGATCCCCAAAGGTAACAGCAGACAGGTCAGACCACTGCCGCCTGCAGAACCTTGCGGCCAAAAGCAGCATCAGCTGAGGTCCTAACATCAACCTTGTAAAACTTTGAAAAAGTATGAACAGAAGACCAAGTAGCGGCCTTGCAAATTTGTTCAACAGAAGCCTGGTGCTGAAAAGCCCAAGAGGCACCAATAGCACGAGTGGAATGAGCAGTAAGGCGGATGGGAGGATTCTTCCGTTTAGCAGAGTAGGCCTGAATCACGGCCTGATGGATCCATTTGCTGATAGTAGATTTAGCAGGAGCCAAACCCTTCCTGGGGGTTTGGCTCCCAGAAGGGACTACAAAAAGGGCATCAGTTTTTCTGAATGGTGCAGTAGCCACCAGATAGTACTTCAGACACCTAACTACATCCAAGGAATGCAAGACCCTCTCCTTAGCCTTACTAGGATTAGGGCACAAGGAAGGAAGAACAATGTCCTGATTCAGATGAAAGGCAGACATGACCTTAGGCAGAAAATCTGTCTTGAAGCGAAACACCACCTTGTCCTGGTGTCTCTCAAAGTAGGGGGGCTGGATGGAAAGTGCCGCCAACTCAGACACACGCCTAACAGAGGTGATAGCCACCAAAAAGACAACCTTGAGAGTAAGAATGGCCAGGGCAGCCTCCTGCACAGGTTCAAAGGAAGCACCCTGCAAGGCAGACAAGACCAAGTTCAAATCCCAAACAGGCAACATAGGCTTACGTGGGGGACACACATGAGTAACCCCCTGGAAAAAAGTCCTGATCAGAGAATGCTGGGCAAAGGACCTCTGGAAGAAAACAGCCAGGGCAAAGACATGACCCTTCAGAGTACTGAGTTGGAGCCCTATCTTCAACCCATGCTGCAGGAACTCCAGGATCCTGGGAATAGAGAACACACAACAGGGAAGAGACCTAGACTCACACCAGTCAATGTAGGCACGCCAAACCCTATAGTTAATGGAAGAAGAAGACTTCTTTCTAGCCTTTATCATGGTATCAACAACAGAGTTTGTAAATTGGGATGGCGTAAGTGACCCTGAGTGAGCAGGTCTGGCACCCTGGGCAGAGCGTACTGATCTACTGCCAGCTGCACGTCTGCGAACCACACTCTCCTTGGCCACCTGGGAGCCACCAGGATTGCTGGCACCCCCTCCTGAGCTATCTTGCGCAGAACCCTGCCCAACAAAGGGAATGGAGGAAAGACATTAGGGGCGCTGAAAGTCCTGCCATGACATTGCTCCTGGGACAGGGAGACAAAGGCCAGGAGCTTCTGATTGTGACAGGACGCAAACAGATCCACATCTGGTTGGTCCCAACGGTGACACAGAGATTGAAACACCCTGTCGCAGAGGGACCATTCTCCCAGGCGAGAGGTCCCCCTGCTCAGAGAATCTGCCTGCAGATTCTCCCCCCCCCCGGAATGTACACAGCTGATATGCAGGGAACATTGTCCTCCGCCCAGGCCAGGATCAGAGACACTTCCTTGAGGGCCCCCTTGCTCCGGGTCCCTCCCTGATGATTGATGTAGGCAACCGCCGTCTGGTTGTCAGAGCGTACCTGAACAGGCCCGTCCCGAAGGTGTTGGGTCAAGTGAGCCAGAACCAACCTGATCGCCCTCAGTTCCAGAATGTTGATAGGTGTGTGGGCCTCCTGAGGGCCCCACCGCCCTTGGAACTGCAGGGACTTCCAGAAACCCCCCCAACCTGTCAGACTGGCATCCGTGGTGACCGTCTCCCAGCAGGGGGCCAGAAAGGATATGCCCACCAACAGGTTCCTGGAGTCCAGCCACCACGAGAGGGACCACCTGACTAGGGGGGACAGCACAAGGACCTGGTCCAGGGACGCAGGATCCTTGTCCCATACTGACAAGAGGTGGAGTTGCAGAGGCCTCATGTGAAACTGGGCATAAGGGACCGCCTCGAAGCACGACACCATCAGGCCCACCAGCTGCATTCCCTGCCTGATGGAGGGATGAGGGCAAGATAGCAGGAACTGAACCTGTGCTAGCAGACTGTCCACCTTCTGCTGAGGAAGAAATATCCTTGCCTGAACTGTATCCAGATTCATTCCCAGGAAGGGTGTCACCAAGAAGGGAGACAGGGAAGATTTGGGATAGTTGATCACCCAGCCAAATGACTCCAGAGTGGACACTACTAGCTGAGTATCCAGCTCTGCCTGTTGGAGGGACTGAGAAGTGATGAGTATGTCGTCCAAATAGGGCAGCACGCAAATGCCCTAAGACCTGAAGCAGAGACATCACTCCTGCCAGCAACTTGGTGAATACTCTGGGAGCTGAAGTGAGACCGAAGGGCAATGCCACAATTGGTAGTGCTGATCCTCCAGAGCGAACCTGAGGAACCTTTGATGACCTGGTAAAACAGGAATATGAAGGTAAGCATCCTTGATGTCCACAGAGGTCATGAAGTCCCCTGGACGCAGGGAACTGATGGCAGAGTGCAAAGTTTCCATGCAAAAGCGCCTGCACCTGACAAATTTGTTGAGGATCTTCAAGTTCAGGATGGGCCTGAATGACCCATCTCTTTTGGGCACGGTGAAAAGGTTGGAATAGAAACCCTTGCCCCTTTCTCGTAAGGGGACCTGACAGATGACCCCCAGCTCCAGAAGGTTTTGCGCCGCCAGAACTAGAGCCTGAGCTGACATGCCTAAGGGGGCTTGGGGGAGGACTTAGTCTTGGGACCCCAGGTGAGGCCAGGGCGGCCACGTCCTCTGCCCCTGCCCCAAAAGTCTCCACGGGCTCCAGCAAAGGAAGCTCCCCGTCCAACTCTGGAGCCCCTGAAGGAAGGAGAAAAGGCACCTCAACCCCGAAAGGGCCGGGGCTGCCTTCTACGCTGAGGTAACTTGCCACCTTGAAGGGAAACCCAGTGAGAGCCTTTTTGGCAGCTGCCCACTGGCGCAGCCGGACCGAGCAGCGTATCGCCACCAACAAGGCATATGCCCTGCCACACATTCTAATGGTATCATCTAGGGCAGAGAGAACATATGCAACAAACTCCTCACAACGCAGAAGAGCTCTATACTCTTCACTACCAGCATCATCAGGGGCCCCATCTAAGAGACCCCTGAGCAGGCTTTTAATAGCAATAGCCGTGATAGCAGAGGCACAGACCGGACGGAGCGCGGTCCCAACACAGGCAAAGGCATGGCAAGCCAGCTGATCCATGCGCCTGTCCTCCCCATCTCTCAATGTAGTAGAGTCAGGGGAATGCATGACAGATGTGTTAGACAACCCCAGAACTGGTGCATCCACCTAGGGAGGACATGACCACCGTTTAACCATTTCAGCAGGAAAGGGATACCTCTTATCCCAACTCTTTGGTACCCCGGGAAGCCGGCTAGGCCGTTCCCACTCCTTGAGAATCAGATTATTAAAGTGAGTTTGTTCAGGAAACTCCAAACGTGGCTTAACAGTATGAAACACCTCCCCCTGCTGCCGCGGGGCCACGGCAGGAGGAGAGATACAGAGCACTTCAAAAATGTGAGCCAAAAGTCTGTCGGTATCATCTGAAGCCCATGGGTCAGACCCAGACTCAGCATAACCCCTAGGCTGGTCCTCAGATGACTCTGAATCAGAGAATAATTCCCCTTCTTCCAGGGGGGGTATATCCAGTAATATAAAAAAACTCCTCAGCTTCCACAGGAAAGAGAGTAACACCGGGTGCCAGATGCCGCCGCTTAGCAGGAGCCTTACGCGGACCAGAACCAGCAATAGCAGCCTTTCAATACTGGCTACCCGGGCAGCCAAATCTGGTTGAGACTCCCCACTGGTATGCACCTCACTGAGAGTCAGATGTAAGCGTGGGGGGTAGGCGAAGCCAGAGGGGGCACAGCACTAGGCCCAGCCGCAGGTAACCCAGACTGCAACGCAAGTACCTGCTGGGCGCAGGATACACACACCCTGACATCATCACTTATAGGGGATACCCCACATGCCACACACAGCCGGGCTTGTCCCGAAGGAACCCCGAGCACATTATCCTGAGAAGCCTCCATATGGTGATTATCACGGCACAACAGGCCAATAGGGATTGACGCTCATAATAGCAACCCGGGATGCCCCAATAGCCCGCTAGGGAAGTGGGAGTAATGAAATATAATAGCCCTCCAAAAAGAGTTAACACTAAATAGGGGGATAGGACCGGGAGAAACCACAAAGTTTGACCCGCCTGCAAGGTCCCATAAGCAATTTGCAATACAGAGAAATATATAAAATAAATCAGCCCGCAGGGGCACTTACGGACCGCGATAGGGAGATGCCAGGCACACGCAGCAGAGAACTAAAATGGCGCCCGCATATACCTCGAGGGGCGGGCCGCGGAGATAGTGATGCAGGACGCGTCAGCCGCAAGGCCCGCTCCCCCGAAGAGTGCGAAAACGCGCCCACCTGATAAGGCCAGCCAATGTTGGCGCAGCAGTGCCTGAGGCGATGTCGCCGCCGACCGCGGAGCGTAGTACAAGCGTGCGGCGGCGGCAAAGAAACCAGTGCAATAAATTCATAAGGGATCAAATCACAACACACAACATATAGTATAGACATGCACCCCCCCCCCCCCAGAACTACAAGGCAGAGCGAAGGGGAAGCGACGGCCAGCCTAAAGGGAGCCAACTGCGGGGACAGGGGGCGAGGGGCATAAAGTGCGGGAGGGGCATCCCATAAGGCTTACCATGAGCCTATACCGCCTACCCTTTGGTGGGGGACTGCGGATGGAGCAGCGCTCCTTAGCACCTGACAGCGGTGTTGCCTACCTTCACCCGAACCAGTGCAGCCGTAGCTGGGAGGCAGTAAAAGGAAACGGGTGGGAATAGTCCTACAGGGCCGCAGGCTAATAGCCCTGCTCACCTGCGAGTAGAGAGAGAGCCATCTTCTAGTCATCGCAGCCAGGACTGCAGAGAAGAACTGGGGATTTTGTGGGAGGTCTCGGGTATATATGGGGCTGGGAGGAGCCACTTTTCTGTCTCTGCAGTCCAGCGACATCTACTGGATGTATATCCCAAGTGTAAGGAATATCTTCTGGAACAGGACGTGCTGTATACTTAGAATATTACACTTTAACTATACCTGTACTTGTGTGTGTTTCACGCACCCTAATGGGTGTTTTGTGTATGTTTTATCATTGTTTTTGGTTGAGTGGTATCCCACACATCCACAAAAAGGAAAGTGGTACTTAATGAAATAAGGTTGGGATCTTGAATGCTATGAGTATTATCTAGTTTCAATTAACAAAAACATAATCTAACTCAATCAATCTGATTCACAATTACCTAGTTCAGCATAAAAACAGCAATGGCCATGATTCTAGATTTTGAATTTAAATGCTGGTCTTTTAGTTTGTAGGTTTAGAGAGATGTTTTAATTCTGTCAATATATTTGTTAGGTCGAAAGGCAGTGGAGAAAATGAGCCATCCTCTTCCCATTGTGAATAGCATTGAGGTCTCTGGTCCACAAGTAGTGATTTTGCTAACTTGCTTTCACATCTGCAGATGACAAAAATGAGACAATGAGCTTAATGAATACACACAGGAAAGTATTTGCATGATTATCAATGTCCATAAATGGTATTTAGCAATAGAAATACCATGTATACATTTTATTAATACATATGGTGGGATGGTCTCTCAAAGTAATATTTTTCCCTCTCTGCACTCGCCACCCACTCCCCACCGCCCAAATACCTGGGATGATGCAGCTGGCTCGGCAGTGGAATGGTTAAAAAGAAAATGGATTTTTCCATAGCCGAGGCCACACCTACCTGGCAATTCTGAGATCAGCCATTGGCTGATCTCAAGATTGCCAGCTGAGGTGACCTGCCAACTGTTCCCCTGTAGTCTGGGAATATATATCTATATATATAAATTTACACCATATTGGGTATAATTGCCTGGGACTTCTGGTATTTCTACAGTCTGTAGGTGCAAATTTAAAGTGCTTATGCTTTACAACTATTTCTACTTATTTGGTTTATGCTTCATTTACTTTTGTGTGTTTATAATATTTACTGTATTGTGCTAGGATTGGGATTGTCTTTCTATCTGCAGTTAAAACTAAGTAGGAAAGGATATTCACGTGCGGCGCAATGACGTCATAAGGGGCGGACCAGGAAGTCGATCATACATCTCCCGGCACCCAGCACGTGTCCCGATACGAGCAGGCGCAGGGACGCCATCGGGGGCAGTTGGGGAGTGTAGCGACGAACGGAGGGCGACACTGGTCCTGCATTTAACGCCACTGTACCTCCTGAACCTGGAGGGTCAGTGCAGACTGACGGCGGATATGATTGAGGCGGCGGGCATATAGGGACGGGCAGCAGACGAGCAGCTTGTCCTCCTGAACACAGCCCACCACACTTGCAAGTGAGTACACCCTTTTTGAACTAAGTAGTATGAGGGGGCCATGGCGGGGCATATGGGACTGATTGTGATATCTCATGTCCCCTGTCATAGGACCAGATTTTAGCCCAGAGCTGGGAACAGGAGGTTTTCCTGGGCAGAGGTGCTTTAAACTGCGGGTGGAGCTGTATGCTAGAGTGGTCTTCCGGCTACTATCCAGGTACCTATTTATATCATTATTTGCGCTGTAGTTAGCCATTACACTTGACACATCATAGTATTCATGGTGGTTTATGTTTTCTTTTTTTTTGTGTGCATCAGTTTCTGATACGAGTCCTACTCATGGTATTTCAGATAGGAGGAACCAGCATTATGGATTACAGAAATATAAGAAGTGGGAGGGTGCTGATGAAGCCCCGCTCAATGGGGAGAAACTAGTTCACCGTCACCACATAGTGGCTTTACTGTTAACACACAGTTATCAGATAAGAATGTTTCATCAAATGTAATGTTATATACTACTGTCTGGGTGAATACCAGCTACAATGTTCGTCTTCTAACCATGTATACACTGATGTTGCTAGCCTCTGTACTTAGTATTTTTTTGGATGTATAAGTCTGTTAATTCTCATCTATGGGGACATTCTCTACGGCAATACAGAGATGCCCCAACATGTGAATTTTAAATTGTTAAACAAATAAAGCAATTTGTACTTTTATATATAGGCATTGAATGTGTTATTTGGGGCGGGGTCACCCTGGAAGTTTTCCACCTAGTACCGGGACGGTTCATACCCGGTCTCTGTTCTTTTGTTAGGAAAGGAAAAAATACAATTCTGTGATTACTCACCTGTAGAATTGGTATTATGAGTATACAGTACGTCCTGCTCCAAATATAATACTTACAACCGGGTTATAATCCGCCAGATGGCGCTGGACTGCAGAGACATCGAAAATAGGCTCCTTCCGGCCCCTCAAATACCCAGGGACCTCCCACAAATCCCCAGCATTGAAAAGCAGTTAATGAGAAGCCTGGAGAATTAAACAACCCAACTATCAACTATAACAATGATAACAATCACCATACAGGGGGTCCAAGATAATGCAAAACCAAGGGTGGGTTGGAGCAGGACGTACTGTATACTCATAATACCAATTCTACAGGTGAGTAATCACTAAATTGTATTATTCTTAGTATACAGTACGTCCTGCTCCAAATATAATACTTACAATCGGGACATCCAATAGCAGTGTCCATAAAGTAGGGTGGGATCCCCAAGAAGAAAGACAGCAGCAGGCAGTTTAAACCACTGCCACCTGCAGAACCTTTCGGCAAAAAACAGCATCAGCTGAGGCCCTAACATCAACCTTGTAAAACTTTGAAAAGGTATGAACAGAAGACCAAGTAGCGGCCTTGCAATTTTGTTCAACAGAGGCCTGGTGCTGAAAAGCCCAAGAGGCACCAATAGCACGAGTGGAATGAGCAGTAAGACGGAAGGGAGGATTCTTCCCCTTAGCAGAGTAGGCATGAATCACAGCCTGACGAATCCACTTGCTGATAGTAGACTTGGCAGAAGCCAAACCCTTCCTAGGACCAGAAGGGACCACAAAAAGAGCATCAGTTTTCCTGAAAGGTGCAGTAGCCACCAGATACAGTACTTCAGACACCTAACCACATCCAAAGAGTGCAAAACTCTCTCCTTAGCATTGCTAGGATTAGGGCACAAAGAAGGAAGAACAATATCCTGATTCAAATGAAAGGCAGACACTACCTTAGGCAGAAAGTCAGGTTTGAAACGAAACACCACCTTGTCCTGGTGTCTCTCATAGTAGGGGGGCTGAATGGACAGCACCGCCAACTCAGACACACGCCTGACAGAAGTAATAGCCACCAGAAACACAACCTTGAGCGTAAGAATGGCCAAGGCAGCATCCTGCACAGGTTCAAAGGGAGTACCCTGCAAGGCTGACAGAACCAAGTTTAGATCCCAAACAGGCACCATAGGTTTATGTGGGGGACGCACATGAGTGACCCCCTGGAAAAAAGTCCTGATCAGAGAATGCTGAGCAAAGGACTTCTGGAAGAAAATAGCCAGGGCAGAAACCTGACCCTTCAGAGTACTGAGTTGGAGCCCCATCTCCAACCCATGCTGCAGGAACTCCAAAATCCTTGGAATAGAGAACACACGACAGGGAAGAGACTGAGACTCACACCAGTCAATGTAGGCACGCCAAACCCTGTAATAAATGGAAGAGGAAGACTTCTTCCTAGCTTTAATCAAAGTATCCATAACAGAGGAAGACAGCCCCTTCAAGATGGAGGTTTCAGCAGCCAAGCCGTCAAAGCCAGAGTTTGTAAATTGGGATGGCGTAGTGAGCCCTAAGTGAGCAGATCTGGCACCAAGGGCAGAGCGTACTGTTCTACTGCCAGCTGTACCACGTCTGCGAACCACACTCTTCTTGGCCACCTGGGGGCCACCAGAATTGCTGGCACCCTTTCCAGCAGGGAAACTGATGGCAGAGCGCAGAGTCTCCATGCGAAAGCGCCTGCCCCTGACAAACTTGTTGAGAATCTTTAAGTCCAGGATGGGCCTGACAGAACCATCCTTTTTGGGTACTGTGAATAGGTTGGAATAAAAGCCCTTGCCTTTTTCTCTTAAAGGGACCTGGCAGATGACCCCCAGCTCCAGGAGGCCTTGCACTAGCTCCTGAGCTGACACAGGGTCCTGAGGAATCCAGGATCTGATGAATCTTGAAGGGGGATCGGCAGTAAACTCCAACTTGTAACCGGAGGACACTACCTCCTGAATCCACCGGTCTGAGACATGAAGCCTCCAGACGTGAGCGAAGTGCTGCAGCCGTCCCCCCACCCGGATGGGTGAGGGCGCCCCATCATGCCTGAGGGGGCTTGGGAGAGGATTTAGCTTTGGGACCCCAGGAGGAGCCAGGACGTCCACGTCCTCTGCCTCTACCCCAGAAATCTCCCGGGCCCCAGGGAAAGAACCCCCCCCTTCCCTGTCTTGCACCACGGTAAGGGGAGGAGAAGGAACCCTGACCCCGAAAGGGCCGAGATTGCCGCCTGCGCTGGGGTAACCTGCCTCCCTTAGCAAAAAGGTCCAGGCGGTCCCCAAACAGGCGCAGTCCTTTAAAGGGAAAACCAGTGAGGGCCTTCTTGGCAGCGTTGTCAGCAGCCCACTAGCGCAGCCAAACCGAGCGGCGTATAGCCACCACAAGGGCAGAAGTTCTGGCATACATTCTGATGGTGTCATCCAATGCCGATAGGACAAAATTTACAAAAACATCACAACTGGAGAGTGCATTGAACACCTCACAAGGCAAATCATCAGGGGCACTATCAAGCATATTTCTGATAAGGGTTCTAGTGGCCACAGCAGTAATGGCAGAGGCACAGACCGGGCGCAGCGCCGTCCCCGCACATGCAAAGGCGTGGGATGCCAGCTGATCAATACGCCGGTCTTCAGCATCCCGCAGGGTAGTAGAATCAGGGGAATGCATGACAGAGGTGTTAGATAGCCCTAGGATCGGGGCATCCATTAACCCCCGGCACCCCTATTACCTGCCTCCCCAAAACCCAGGGGGGGGCAGAAGAGACCGGGCCCACATAGGCTATGTGGGATTGTAGGCTGCAGGGTGGGCAAGCTGGCCTCCGCACTCTGTTCCTACAAGCCCCCATAGCTGGTCCCGGGCTGGTAATGCTGGGTAAGGGGGACCCCATTTCATTTTTTTTTTTAAATTAAGCCCTTATGTTCTGTTGTCCAGCAGCTAAAAAAGGCTTCCAGCTGCAGCAGGAGAGCAGAAGCCAGATTGATCAGCGTGGGACACAGGGATGGATGGGAGGTAAGTATTAAAAAAATAAATAAATAAAATATTTTTTCTGCTCGTTTCTGTAATTTTTTTTGCACTTAACCCCTTGTGAACTGGTAAGGGATCCATGAGATCCCTATACCAGTTCACAAGGCTGGGGGGCTGGCAAGTCACCTGCGGCTAGCGGGTGACTTGCCGTTAACCCCCGGCACCCCAATTACCTGCCTCCCCAAAGCCCAAGGGGGGGGGCAGACGTGCCCGGGCCATGGCTTTGTGGGCTATGTAGCCTGCAGGGTGGGGGGGGGGCACCAAAACTGGCCCCCTTGCACCCTGTTCTACAAGCCTCCATAGCTGGTCCAGGGCTGGTTATGATGGGTAAGGGGGAACCCATATCATTTTTGGGGGGAGTTTTAAGGGTTTTTAACCCTTAAAATTCCTCCAAAAATGGGTCCCCCGCCCCCAAGAGGGGGACCCTATGTCATTTTTTTTTAAATTAACTCCTTATGTTTATAGTGTGGATAGTAGTAGTATTTTATTTGTAAATGTTATAAAGTGCTATTTTCAGTTTAGGGGCTCTCCTGGCAAGAATGGGGGGGGGGGGCTACCAATACATATGTGGTACTGTTGTAATCGGGAGAAATTGGGCTTTCGCATGCAATATGGTTTTCTCTAATAAAGTAAATGTTTTATTTAAAATAAAGGAATCAATTGTCTAAAAAATATTTTTTTTTTGTTTTTTTACACAAAAATATTAAAAAAACTGTAGAAAAAATACCATTTTGTGATTACTCACCTGTACACACCCCGCTTCCACTATTCATGACATATGGGTTATGGTCCAGTAGAGGGCGAACTTCTGCAGAGATGAAAGCACAAAAGACGCCCCTCCCGGTCCATAAATACCTGGGACCCCCCACACATTCCCCAGTATATGACAGCAGTAAGGGGACCAGGAAGAGACAATAAAACATTCTTAACAATAAAAGGTTCACCATATAAAGGAACCAAAATACCAAAGGGCGGGATGAAGCAGGGTGTGTGACATACTTATAATACCCATTTTACAGGTGAGTAATCACAAAATGGTATTATTCCAAGTATGTCACACACCCCGCTTCCACTACTCATGACATATGGGACATCAAATAGCAGTGTCCGTCATGGGTGGGGATCCAAATACAGCAAAAAATGCACCAATTTAAACCACTGCAGCTTGCAGAACCTTGCGGCCAAAAAACAGCATCCGCTGAGGCCCGCACATCAACCTTATAAAACTTGGAAAAAGTATGAACGGAAGACCAAGTAGCAGCCTTACAAACTTGTTCAACAGAAGCCTGGTGCTGAAAGGCCCAGGAAGCCCCAACAGCACGAGTAGAATGAGTAGTGATCTTAAAAGGAGGAACCCTCCCCTTAGCGGAATAGGCCCCAACAATGGCCTGACGTATCCATTTACTAATGGTAGAATTGGCAGGCGCCAAACCTTTCCTGGGCCCAGAGGGCACCACGAACAAGGCGTCCGTCTTACGAAAAGGAAAAGTAGCAACCAAATAGTACTTCACACAACGAACCACATCCAAAGAGTGCAAAACCCTCTCCTTGTCATTGCTAGGGCTAGGACACAAGGAAAGGAGAACTACATCCTGATTGAGATGGAAGGCAGAAACCACCTTAGGAAGGAAATCTGGTTTAAAGCGAAAAAACACCTTATCCTGGTGTCTCTCAAAGTAAGGGGCCTGAATAGACAGAGCCGCAAACTCAGAGACATGCTGAACAGAGGTAATAGCCACCAAAAAGGCAACCTTTTGAGCGAGCACAGAAAGTGCCACATCCTGCACCAGCTCAAAAGGAGGCCCCTATAGGGCCGAGAGAACCAAATTTAGGTCCCAAACAGGAACCAAAGGCTTTCTAGGGGGCCGAAGATGAGTGACCCCTTGAAAAAAAGTCTTGACCAGATGATGCAAAGCAAAGGACCTTTGAAAAAAGACAGCCAGGGCAGAAACCTGACCCTTCAAAGTACTGAGCTGGAACCCCAGATCCAGACCGTGTTGTAGAAACTCCAAAATCCAAGGAATCGAAAACACCCTGCAAGGTAAGGCCCTAGCCTCACACCAGTCAATATAGGACCACCAAGTCCTATAGTAAATTTTAGAGGAAGACCTCTTCCTAGCTCTAATCAATGTCTGAATAATCGCCTCCGACAAACCTTCCTCCCTCAGGATGAAGGTTTCAGCAGCCACGCTGTCAAAGCAAGCGTTTGTAAATTGGGGTAACGTAGCTGACCCTGAGACCCTTGCTGGTGCCCCCTCTAGAGCCAGCTTGCGCACTACCTTGCCTACCATGGAGAAGGGGGGAAACAGGTACAGAAACCCCAGATCCCTCCAGGCAAGTGACAAGGTATCCACTGCCAGGGCCAGAGAATCCCGAGACAGAGATACAAAGGTTGGGAGCTTGTGATTGTGCCGAGAGGCAAAGAGATCCACCTCCGGAGTCCCCCACTTGTGACACAGGGACCGAAACACCCTGTGGTTGAGAGACCATTCCCCTCGGCGAGAGAATCCCCTGCTCAGGGAGTCCACCTCCGTGTTCTCCACTCCCGGAATGTACACTGCCGAGATGCAAGGAACATTGCTCTCCGCCCATGTCAAAATCAGAGAGACTTCCCTGAGGGCACTCCTGCTGCGAGTCCCTCCTTGGTGATTGATGTAAGCTACCGATTGTCTGATCGAACCTGAACCGGTAAGCCCTGTAGGTGAAGTGTCAGACGCAACAGAACCAAACGGATAGCTCTGAGCTCCAAGACATTGATGGGGGTGTGAGCCTCCTGAGGACCCCACAACCCCTGGAACTGATGATCCTTCCAGAAACCTCCCCAGCCCGACAGGCTGGCATCCGTGGTAACCGTCTCCCAACAAGGGGCCAGAAAGGATCTGCCCCTCATCAGATTACTTGGTTCCAGCCACCACTGAAGGGACTGCCGAACCCTGGGAGACATCAGAAAACACTGATCCAAGGACTGTGGAGATCTGTCCCATTTCAGCAATAGATGGAGTTGGAGCGACCTCATGTGGAACTGAGCAAAGGGGACTGCCTCGAAGGAGACCACCATCAAACCTACCAGAGTCATCCCTAGCCGGATAGAAGGGCAAGGATTGGTCAGGAGAACACGTATCAGATCCTGAACCCTCTGCACCTTTGGCTGAGGTAGGAACACTTTGGCCTGACTGGTATCCAGATGCATGCCCAGAAAAGAGATCTCCCTTGATGGGGAAGAAGACTTGGGGTGGTTGATCACCCATCCGAACCTTTCCAGCGTCGCCACCACCGTCCTGGTGTCCATCTCCGCCTGGCAGAGGGAAGAAGCTGGAATGAGTAGGTCGTCCAGATACGGCACAATGCGAATGCCCTGGG
This sequence comes from Gastrophryne carolinensis, assembly GCA_027917425.1. Lineage (NCBI taxonomy): Eukaryota > Metazoa > Chordata > Amphibia > Anura > Microhylidae > Gastrophryne > Gastrophryne carolinensis. The sequence continues at coordinate 64,804,020 of CM051241.1, read as the reverse complement.
CTCTGAGCAGGGCCATTATGCCCGCCAGAACCTTGGTAAACACCCTCGGTGCCGAGGTCAGCCCGAACGGGAGGGCCACAAACTGAAAATGCTGATCTCACGAACCTGAGAAATCTCTGGTGTTCTGGGAAAATTGGTACATGAAGGTAAGCATCCTTGATGTCTATGGACGTCATAAAATCCCCCTGACGAAGGGAACCGATGGCTGAGTGCAGTCTCCATGCGGAACTTCTTGGTTCTGTTGAGAAGCTTCAAATCCAGAATGGGTCTTATGAAGCCATCCTTTTTGGGAACCGTGAAGAGGTTGGAATAATAGCCCTGGCCTCTCTCTGAAAGAGGCACCGGGCATATGACCGCCATGTCCAGGAGATTCTTTACAGCCAACAGAAGCCCCTGCGCTGCCCGAGGATCCGATGGCACCCGAGACCTTAGGAATCTGGGAGGAGGCCGGTACTCAAACTCCAGTTTGTACCCAGATGAGACCACTTCCAATATCCACTTGTCTGTGACCTCCTGGGCCCAGACCTGGAAGAAGAGCCACAGCCATCCCCCCACCCCTAAGGATGAGGGCGCCTCCTCATTGCTGAGCTGGATTGGCAGCGGGCTTGGGCTTGGAACCCCAGGTAGAGGCTGGACGGGCGCGTCCCCTGCCTCTGTTCCAGGAATCACCTCTAAAGCTAGAGTAGGCAAGACCTCTGCCCACTCTGGCACCTTGAAAGGAAGGATTGAAGGAGCTTGCCCCCCAAAAGAAGCGGCGCTGCTTCTTACGCTGAGGTAGCTTCCCACCTTTCGCCACAGAATCCAATTTGTCACCAAACAGCCGCATACCCAGGAAGGGCAGTGCTGTAAGTGATTTCTTGGCCGCTATGTCAGCCACCCACTGGCGTAGCCATACCGAACGACGCATGGCCAACAGCAGAGCCGAGGTTCTACTACACATGATAATAGTGTCATCCATAGCCGCCAACAAAAAGTTCATGAACAATTCAACATTGGCCGGGTTGAGTTGGGACCCTTTTAACATATCCCTAACCTCAGACCTGGTAGCCATAGCCACAAGTGCAGATGGACAAACAGGCAGCAAGGCTGAACCCACACTGGCAAAGGCATGGCATGCCATCTGATCAATGCGCTTATCCTCGCCATCCCTAAGGGTAGTGGCGTCAGGAGTATGTACAACGGAGGTGTTGGACAACCTTAAGACGAGCCCATCGACCTCGGGAGGGGAAGACCATCGCTTCACCGCGTCCGCCGGGAAGGGATACTTCCTATCCCATCCCTGCGGGACACCGGAAAGCCGACTCGGCTTCTCCCATTCTCTGAGAATCATGCTATCAAAATGATCCTGATTTGGGAACTCCAAGCGTGGCTTAGATGACCCAAAGAATTCCCCCTTCTTCGGAAGGGCCTCCGCTGGTGGGGAAATATCCAGAAGAGATGGGCCAGGAATTTGGGGGTATCCACAGCATTCCCCCGCACCTGCCCGGCATCAGAATCAAAGAACTGCAGTTCTTCAGTCTCAGATTCCTCAAACAATTCCCTCTCCTCAAGGGGGGAATAATCAAACCAGTCAAGGGAGTCATAATCATCAAAATCAAGTACCGGCATAGCTGGAGACAGATGCCTTTTCTTAGCAGAGGCCTTCTTGCCCACTGAGCTAGAAATAATTTTCTCGAGGTTGGCCAGCCTAGCACATACCTCAGAGTGCGACTCCCCACTAATGACCGTGTCACTTTGGTTACGGATAATGAGGGGCGGGGAAGGAGATGAGATGGGCGGCACTGACCCAGACGCCTGGGACCCCGACTGCCGCTTTATGGCCTGTTGCGCACATGGTATGCAAATTAGTACATTTTCCCCCCGTAAGGGATACCCCACGCATAGCCGGGATTGACCCGAAGGGAGCCCGAGCCCGGAATCCTGTGGAGCCTCCATATGGTGATTTTAATGGTAGTCGCAATGACCAGAAGGAATTACGCTGATAAGCTACCCGGGATGCCCCTTTAAGTCCCAAGTGGGAGGATTTAAGTAGCCCAAATTACTCTAGGGACCCTAGGACCGGGAGAAACCCCTTTTAAGCAAGGCACAGGGAGTCCTCCTGAAAGACACAAGATATGGGCAATAAGCACATGCACCCACACACATTGTATGATATATACATGTAATAATAAAACCAACAAGCAGAGGGAGCCAGCGCTGCCCCAAGCGGCGACTGGGGCATATGGCCAGCATAGCAAGAAAGGAGGGGGGGAAGCCCAAAAAGGGCACTCACACAAGTCCAAAATGGCGTCAGGCACCAGCCAGCAGCTCCGAGTGAAGGAAGGAGAGAGAAGAAGGGGCAGGCCAGCGCGGATCGCACGCTGCGCCAGGCCCGCCCCCCTCTGAGTCCATTAGTGCGGTTCCCATCATTAGGATGGGCCCACAATGGCGCCAAAAAAAGGAGCGGGCTGCGGCAACGCTCGAGCGCCCGGCCCCGCCCCCTCACAAATGCAGCCTGAGGAGGAGAAGCTCCCCAGGCTGTAGCAGAGCGCGAGGTCAGCAAACGTGAAGCACCATGCACACAAAACACACACACATACACACATCTAATGTGAAAGTAGAAAGGCAAGGCCATCCCCCCCCCCACTGGAGGGTTAACAGAGGGGACCCGGAAGGAGGAGAATCCCTCACCATGAGGTGTAAGGGAAGTAAATAGGGAAAGGGCATCCCAAACCAGGATCACCAACCCGGATACCGCCTACCCCCTTGTATGGGGTCTCACGGGGGAGCATGGCTCCCTAAAATACCTATTAAGGTGTTGCCTACCCTCACCCGGACCTGTAGCCAAGGCTGGGAGGATAGTATTGGACTTACTATATAAAGGTCCGGGCAGAAATAGGGCAAAAAATGGCCGGGCGTTAGCCCGGCTTACCTGCAAGGAAGAGCAGCATACATCTTCTGACTTGCTCGTCGACCTGCAGAGAAGGAACTGGGGAATGTGTGGGAGGTCTCAGGTATTTATGGACTGGGAGGGGCTTCTTTTTTGCTTTCATCTCTGCAGAAGTTCGCCCTCTACTGGACCATAACCCATATGTCATGAATAGTGGAAGCGGGGTGTGTGACATACTTGGAATATTACAACCAAGACATTTCATGTTAAAGCCTAAACTCTGCTGCAAAATATATATCTATAATTTTCCTGGAAATTCCGGCAAAAATCACGGTTAAACATGGCACAGAATGGGGAAAAATGACCTGTCAACAGAGGGTGACAAAAGTTCAAGCAGGCTGGCAATTAAAAGAGTTAATAGTACCTATGCATGTTGGGTATTGTTCTGCTCGGAGGACCTTGCTCTTTCAGATTTAGCTTGTTTGTTCTTGTTTGCATATTTAAATTTTAGGAAAACATGTTATTTATTCAGTTTTTTAATTATTTTTTTAGGTAAACCCCGTGCAACCTAAGAATTCTTCGAGGGATTACTTCCATAAAGGTGAGCCTACTACAACAAGCTGGGTACTCTTAGAAAGCTTAACATGTGTACTTTCAGGGAATATATGGTTTATGGGGGATATTCCAAATGTAAAGGATTGTTTTGGTTGAAAAAGTGCACTTTGTCTGCAGAGCTGAAATTTCCAAGTAAAATTACTGTTACGCGCACGCTTTACTTTGTGGTGTTTGCTAACTCTTCCCTTGACAGTACCTATGCATGTTGGATATCGTTCTGTTCGGGGCATGTTGCTTTTTGAGATTTTACTTGTAATTTCTTGTTTGAATATAGTTTTTTTTTTTTTTTTAGGAAAATGTGGCTTGATTCTTCCATTTTATTCTTTTTTAGGGAAACTTTGTGCAACCAAAGAATACTTTGAGGGATTACTTCCAGAAAACTAAGTCCACATAAACAAGCTTGGTACGCCTAGAAGGCTTGAGGCGTGTACTTCCAGAGAATATATAGTTTGTGGGGGGGTATTTCAAATGTAAAGGGTTGTTTTTCTGGAAAAACTGCAAGGTGCGCATAGCACAGTTGTATTTTATCTGAAAATCTCCTAAAACTCTGTTTCAGTTTGGGGGAGTCTCCTGGGCAGGAAAGGGTGTCTACCTATACATATGTGGTACCGCTGTGACCAGGAGAAATTGAGGTTTCGCACGCAATAACATTTTATTGACAAACTTACATTTTTTATTACAAAAAAACACTACAAATTGCAAAAAATAGATTTTATTTTTTTTGCACATATTTCACCAAAAAATATTGAGAATACACTAAAAAAAGGCCAAACAAGAGAAGCCCAGACTCTGTTGAAAAAAACAATATATAAATCCATTTCATTTATTGGAGCCTTATTTACAACCCCACAAGCCAATTCATTGCAGTAGAGGGGTCATCCCAAAGTAGGGTCAGCCCACCTGGCCTCGGGAACACCCACTTCCATTGCAATAAATGTTAGGAATTGCTTATTCTCCCTTACTGGTAAGTATGAAGATGCCGGCGCTGCATGGAACAGCTGTGGGGGGAAAAGGCATAGATTTTTTATGTTATTGCCTGGAAGGAAACTTTAAAGGAACAATATTCTACCGTAACAATTCCCATCGGGATACATATTAGGTATCGGTTATCCAAGTACCTTAATAACACTTTATAATTCTAACAAGATGTCTAACAGATGTTGTTTTATTATCTTGTGCTGTTACTGTGCTGCTCTTGTATGAAGTTCTTCTGTATGTATTACTGATGGTATAAATAAAGAATAAAAAAATAGAACTGGTGTGTAAAGGTATGAGTAAGCATGGGAGAGTTGCAGGAGGGGCACATTGCCAAATAGAGGTGGCAGCGGTGGCTTGGAGGAGCATGGTAACTTTGATGGTGCAATACCACTTCCTGGGTGACATCATTGGCACCATAAAAACATATGATTTTTTTCCCGTATTTAATTGTATGTTTAGCATTGGGAGGTGTTTAGATGGGCTAATTATTGGGACAACAGTCGCTATTTGGGATTGATGGGTGATGGGCTATAAATATGGGACCCATATATTTGGAGAGGTAAGGCAATCCGCATGTGTTATAAAGTTTAAACCGAAACACAGTCTTTTTTTCTACCTATATGTCTATGTACTTCAACCATGTAACCATTAAAGGGATTGGAAACCCAAGGCTTCAGCATACAAGAATCTGCATTGACAATGTCCCTCTTTTCCTCCACTGCTCCTGTCTGTCAAGCACAATGCGATCTCATCCTGTCGTCTACCTTGATCGCCTCCTACCACTCCCGGGTCTAGGACTTCATATGTTCCACTCCACTCCTCTGGAATGCTCTCCCTCATATAATTCACCACTCACCATCCCTTAAAACCCCTTGATTTAGACAAGCCTATGGCTTAACCCAGTGGTCCTCAACCCTGTCCTCAAGGCCCACCAACATGTCATGTTTTTTGGATCTCCAAATAGCCAGCTCTATTGCTCTGCAGCTGCACTAATTACTCCACCTGTGCATCTATGTGGAGATCTGCAAAACTTGGCCTGTTGGTGGGCCTTGAGGACAGGGTTGGGGACCACTGGCTTAACCCACCTATCCTAGTCTTTATCACCCCTCGGAGCACCTGCTTAGTACTTCATTTTTGTGACCCATCCTCTTGTCTCCACAAGGTTTCCTTCAGATTGTAAGCTCACAAGGGCAAAGTCATCTCTTCTAATATACTCCTGTCACGGACAGCACAATTGTCATTCTAGCTCTCATCTTTTCTATTCAAACATAAAATAAGAGAGTTTATAGGAGTTGAGTAAGCAGTATGTTGAGCCAAAGCACCATTAATTAAAGGCCTACACAATACCTGCTACCATGCGTTCAGTGCAGCTGCGCAGTGTCAAGCGCACCCTTTGCATATGCAGAGCGCAGAGGGACCAGTACCTGTGCAGTATTGCGGGAAACCCGCACTGCGCAGCAGAGTGTGCCGGTAAGTGACAAGCAGAGGGCTTTGCAATCAATGTAATCACCTCTATACTACCTAACATGGGTCTCTCCCAAACCAGGCTTATGACGATGGAGGGGATTCTGAAAGAAATTCCATTATCCTTGGCTTGCATGCCCCATGCATATCCTTTCTGATTTAGGTAAGCACTTTCTGCCTTGAACCTTAAGTAGAAGGCTTTTCGATCCCTTTAATCCCACTATACTGCCTAACATGTGCCTCTCCCTAACCAGACTTATTGTGCTATGATAAAGTAGACTCATATATCAGTAGCTAGTTCTCAGACTGTTCTGAAAACAATACGTCTGAACACATGGTTAGCTGGTCTTGTCTAAAGAGAAACGCCATGCTGGACTGTAACTTTCTAAGGACTAGTTTTGATAAATTCACCCTCCAGCATTAGTACCCACTTGGATATTCAAGCCAGCATCAGTTAAACAACAAATACATTACTACAAAGCCTGATGTGAACATCAAAGAAAACCTCATAAAATCCTCTGGACAAGCTTCTCCAGATCAGAAGGGAACAAACTTCCAAAAGCAGAATTAATCTCCATGTAAATAAGCAAAAGTTCCAAAGAAGCATCATATATTCTAAGCAGCCATAGTCCCAGGCAAATTTGTTATTAAAAAAGATCTTTGCTGAGCACTATTTGTATCTAAACTGACCACATAGCCCTGATGCAATTTATGACACAGAAGCTCCTTTTACAAGAAAAATGTTTGTTTATGAGGCCTGCAGGCATTTAACAGTGAAACATTTAAAGAAAAAAAGTAATGTTTGTGATTTTTTTTAAACTATGAGACAGGGAGAGATTTTTTGAGACAGAAAGTATTCACATGGTGCATATCACAATGGATAATATCATTTCTCCCATGATCCTTTGCAGTAGATGGAGCCATGTAAATAAATCTCTTTACAACACTTGACTATGTCCAAAGCACCTGGCCAGGGTGTGCAATGCTTTGGTATAGCTACATTTTAGACAGCTTATCCACTCCTCTTGTGGACATGTAGCTTAAGACCTTCAGTCTTCATCAGCACAAGGCTTGAGAAAACCTATTAAACCCTCCTGCCCCCCTTACCGACTGCTGGGTGCCCTGGCGTCAGGCAGGGGATTGATCTGAGGTGGGCTGTAGTATAAATCACACTTTCGTCTATAGGAATACTGAGGAGCCTCGATATTAACGTACTTTCTAGAAGTAGTGGGTCTATGAGGTGCTAGGTGGCATCAGCACTGTATCCTTTAAATGGTGGAGGTCATATTATTCATTATAATATATTACTATATATATATTATTATATCAAAATGTATAGTGGTTTCCTTTTTTATTTCTTCATATTTAATTGTTTGTATTGATATAAGTATTTATATGCACATAGCATATTACTAAGTAAGACCTGCTGGGGGGGGGGGGGGGGGGGCATGCTATGTATTTAGTAAAGTAGGTTTAACCCTTTAAGTGCCAGCCTACCTGGAGTTTTTGTCACCCTTTGTTGCCAGACCATTTTGCACTATTTTGCGCTCCCCATGTTCAAATGTGATTTCCAGGGATTTCCCAGGAAAATTATATATTGTTTTTTTCAGCATAGTCTGGGCTTTACCATGAAATTGTTTGTCATTTTTTAGGTGTATTCTCAATATTTTTGGGTGAAATATGTGAAACAAAATAAAAAAAACAAACAATTTTTTACAATTTGTAGTGTTTTTCTGTAATAAAAAATGTAAGCTTGTTAAAAAAAAAAAATCTTATTGCGTGTGAAATCCCAATTTCTACAGCAGTACCACATATGTATAGGTAGATACCCTTTCCTGCCCAGAAGACTCCCCCGAATTGAAACAGAGCTTTAGGGGATTTTCAGATAAAATACAACTGCGATATGCGCACCTTGCAGTTTTTCCAGAAAAACAACCCTTTACATTTGAAATACCCCCAACAAACTATATATTCTCTGGAAGTACACACCTCAAGCTTTCTAGGTGTACCAGGCTTGTTGATGTGGCCACAGTTTTCTGGAAGTAATCCCTCAATGTAATCTTTGGTTGCAAAGAGTTTCCCTAAAAAAAGGATAAAAAAGCTGAATCAAAGCCACATTTTCCTAAAAAACTATATACAAACAAGAAACAACAAGTTTAATCTGAAAAAGCAAGGTCCCCCGAACAGAACAATACCCAACATGCATAGCTACTGTCAAGGGAAGAGTTTCCAAACACCCCAAAGTAAAGCATGTGCGTAACAGCAATTTTACTTGAAAATTTCAGCTATGCAGACAAAGTGCACCTTGCGATTTCTCAACCAAAACAACCCTTTACATTTGGAATATCCACCATAAACCATATATTCCCTGAAAGTACACGCTTAGCTTTCTAAGCGTACCCAGCTTGTTGTAGTGGGCTCATCTCTCTGGAATTAATCCCTCAAAGAATTCTTTGGTTGCGCAGGGTTTCCCTAAAAAAATGTATAAAAAAGCTGAATAAAAAACACCTTTTCCTAAAATATAAATATGCAAACAAGAAAAAACAAGCTAAGTTTGAAAGCGCAAGGTCCCCCGAACAGAACAATACCCAACATGCAAAGCTACTTTTAACCCTTTTAATTGCCAGCCTACTTGAGATTTTGTCACCCTCTGTTGACAGGTCATTTTTCCCCATTTTGCGCCTTTTTTGCTGGAATTTTCAGGAAAATTATATATATATTTTTTGGTAGCAGAGTTTAGGCTTTAACATGAAATGTCTTGTTTGTAAATGTAATTCTGTTTTTTACAATATTATTATTAAGTAACAAATAAATAAATAAATAAAAGATTTTTTAGAAAATTGTCTCCTTTATTTTAAATAAAAAATGCATTTTATTAAAGAAAACCATATTGCATGAGAAAGCCCCATTTCTACCGATTAGAACGGTACCACATATTTATCAGTAGCCCCCCGTTCCTGCCCAGGAGACCCCCAAACTGAAACAAGTACTTTATAACATTTACAAATAAAATACAACTATCATCCACACTACAAAGGGTTAAATCGAGAAAAAAATGACATAGAGCCCCCCTCCGGGGGCTAATTTAAAAATTAAAAAAAATGACATGGGGTCCCCCTTACCCAGGGCTTGTAGGAACCCAGGGCTTTTGTGGCCCCTGCCCCTGCAGGCTACAAGCCTGCATAGCCCATGGCCACAGGCTCTTCTGCCCCCCCACCCTGGGCTTTGGGGAGGCAGGTTAATGGGGGTGCTGGGGGTAAATGGCAAGTCACCCGCTAGCCACAGGTGATTTGCCAGCCCCCAGCCTTATGAACTGGTATAGGGATCTCTTGGACCCCTTACCAGTTCACAAGGGGTTAAATGTAAAAAAAAAAAAAAAAAAAAAAAAACACAGACACAAAGAGAAAAAAATGATCTTTATTTTTTTTTACTTTACTCACCTCCGATCCTGTGTCCCCCAGCGATCTGCGATGACAGCTGTCAGTCTGCTCGGGTGTTTGGAGGAGAGAGCCTGGGGGGGCGATCACAGCCCTCTCCCCCTCCCCACCTCTCTGCTCCAAGCACCAGAGCAGACTGGTTCTCGGGTGCCGGTATTATGAAGTCGGCTGCTGGTGACATCACAGTGATGTCACCCTGCCTCGCCCCCGGGGGGCGGGGCTAGCAGACTCGATCCAGGAAGTGGGGGGGAGGGCGATTTCTGCCCTCTCCTCGCCACGGAAGAGGCTGGGGGGGCGATCGGAGGCCCACCCAGTGAAGAGGAGACCCATCGGGAGGCAGCACGGCCACAGGTAAGTAAATGTCATTTTTAATTTTTTCTTTTTTTTTTTACAGTTAGCAGCTGCTGCTGCCGAAGCGGGGGGGGGGGGGGGGGCTATTCCGGGGGCTCTCCTTGAGCCATCCGAGCCCCCACGGGGGATCGGATGGCACCAAATTAAAGAGGAGACCCGGCCGGATCCAACGATGGGTCAGGTGAGTATTTTACTTTTATATTTTTTTTTACTGTGGGGGTTTAAACAGAGCTACGTGAGTCTCATGTAGTTGGCACTTAAGTGGAGTAGAGGCAGCTACGTGAGACTCACGTAGCTGGCACTAGAAGGGTTAAAGTGGAACAAAACCAGGCAATTTGATGTTCCTGGCTGTTGTTTCATTCTCCTGAGCCGTTTTCCTTTTTTCTGTGTTGTTCTGGGTGAGTTGAGACCCTTAAAAAGAGTGGTTTACACATGGAGGTCATGCTAATTATTTAGGAAATTGTAACTCTTCGTTCACATTTGGGTATAATTTGCATTCTGTATCTCTTTTTAACTTTTTTTTTAATTTCTAAGTGCCAATATTTCTCAATAAATCACCTGTACATGCAATGGGGCATATTTACAGGTGAGGTCCACATTTTTCCAAAGGATTTTTTTGGGGAAACAGCAGCACCCAATAATCTCAAAGAATAAGCTATTTTTTTCTGCATAGCCCATAGGACGCTGTTGTTTACAAACCTCTGCAATCTCAAAAATGCCATGTGGATGTGGCCTCAACAATGGGAAACCCCGGGTTTTTTTTTTTTAAACTGGGCCATTGCCAATCCAGCTGCATCGCTCGAGGTACTGGGACTGGGGGGGGGGGGGGGGGGGAATTTTGGTCTTGTGCCACTTTAAGGTAGCGTTACCTCCAGGGATACATAAAAAAAAAACAAATGACCTGAAGTCGTGCAGGGCAGGTTTTCATTTAGCAACACAAATGCCCCTTCCAGACTGGAGCTTCCATGCTCTAGCACTTGGTCATCTGTCTCCTGGGCAACTGGCAGCCGCTTCACATACTGCCAGCTACGACCCTCCTCCAATAATACATGCCAGCTGCAGGACTGTTTTCAGCAGCTTCTGGTCTTCAAGTAGTCGCATCTGGGTAGTTAAGAAAAGGGCAAGAGGCAGTAAGAGGCAGAGAGTGTCAAGTTGTAAGCCTATATGGCAGGGATTTCCTCCTTTTTTACTGAGGTTTGGGACCACATTTACCTCTCTACAATTCATATTAAAGTGGACAAAATCCCACTGAACTTGTGAAATACATTTGGCCAAAGCTCCTGCCAATATGCCCTTCTTAGGGTGTAGAACTAGAAATGGATATTTTGGCTTTTCAAATCATTTTTTTTTGCTGTCCCTCTCTGTAAGATGGCAGGTGATCAGTCATTGCATAGGTGTGGCAATTACATAATTGCCTCACACAACAGTGGCAATGAATGGAGGAGGTGGGGCTTTACAGCAAAAACAGGCGCCATTATCTGGGATTAGAGTGAAGCAGGAGCTGTAAAAATTGAAAAAATGTACTCTTCATGGAGGGAGCAATTCAGGGGACGTTAGTTAAAAATGTGGGTTTTGGTCTGCTTTAAATGGCAAAGAGACCTGATATGGAAACGACGCCTTGAGTGTTAAAAATAAATTCTTCCTAATGGCGCCCGTCCCCGGGGAGATCTAAATGGACTTACAGCATGGCTTTCTGGCACCTCCTGAGCCAGTGTCAAGGCGTTCTTTATTGTTTCTCTGTGGTTCTCTACACTCAGCCCATCGTACATAATACGCCTGCCGTGGAATTGCCATATAACATTCTCATATATCTCCTGTATCCTTGATTCAGCTTGAGATAATAGCATCTGTTAACATGCACTAAGTACTATCACAGAGCACATCACTTCATAAATAATAAGGTTAGCCGACCCGCAGGCCCCTGCAGGAAGAGTAATGAGTTTAAATGTTTCTCATTAGTTATGTAAAACAAAAGGATTAAAGGGGCAGACAGTGGGTAATCAGCCTTCTGGCATAACTACTCTGACACTTGTATATAAAGGCTGTGATGGGTAGACTTCAGGGGGCAAGATAGAACTTTTAATCAGGAAAAGGGTCCACGTTGGGGTCATGCTAATTTATTTTGTAAAGTAAGTGCACATTTGGGTGTGAATTGCAACTTGCATCTCTGTGAGCTTTTTAACTTTAAAATGTGCAGTAAAAAAAAATAATTGTTCTAATTTTTTCTAAAAAAACACCTGCACATGTGCATGCATTTTTACAGGTAAGGCATCATTTTTGGAAAGTTTGAAAACAACAGCACCCTATGGGGTATGCTAAAGACTTTTTCTGCATACCCCATAGGGTGCTGGGATTTCAATCGTTCACAAAGGTGTCCTTATTTCATTATAAAAATTATGCACCTCACCTCACTATGACTTTTTGGTAAAATTAAAGCAAACATTTTTATTGCACTTTTTTGAACGTTAAAGTAAAAAAAAAAACTCACTGAGATGCAGGATGCAATTCATAACCAACCAGCGGCTGGCCGAATTGGGATGCCCTACTGTGTCAAACCCCCCAGGATGCCCGTAAAAACTCACCTTTCCATGCTCCAGCGCATGCACCTCGACTAGGTCATTTGACAGGTAATTGTTTTGAATGTGGAACGTGCACGGATGCATCCCCTGCAGCGTGCACACACACTCCTGCCCCATCCATTCAGATAGGCTCTCCATTAATTTCAATCAGAGCCCTTTGCCGCATAACGGATTGGACAAGGGCCCGAGCATGAGCCGTTGGAGCAGGGAAAGGTGAGTTTTGGTGGGCTTTCACACAGTGGGGCATCCCAATTAGGGATGCTTCGGGGGCATGGAACAAAACCTGGAAAAGTCAAATTCCATGGTTCTGTTCCGCCTTAATCAAATAATCAGCATGAGCTCCAATGAACTGTAAAATACTTGACTCATTAAAACTTTGACTAAGGAAACTGCAAGTGCTGTTCTGGGACAATACAGTAATTTTCACCATATAAGACGCACCTAGGATTTGGAGGAGGAAAATAAGAAAAAAATATTCTGAGCCAAATAGCTAAAATAACCACGAACCTAAACAGAACATGTCAGAATCCCCCAATCACATTTGTGTGCAAGAACTCCCCAGTCCCCAATAACAGGTTGTGTGGAAGATCCCCCTATTCCCAAAAACAAGCAGCATGTAACCCCCCCTCCCCATATAACAAGCAGCTTGCAGAATACCCCCATAACAGGTAGTGTGGGAATCACCCCCATCCCCAAAAACAAGCAGCATGCAGAATACCCCTCCTCATGTATAACAGACAGCATGCAGAATACCCCCAACCCACCATATAAGAGGCAGTGTGGCAGATCCTCCCTCCCCGTTCACCGATTCATCAATGACAGTGCACAGAGCGAAATACTGATGTCATTTATGCATTAGCGCACACTAGCTGTAGAGAGTGGCGGCTTCCAGATTGCGGTGCAGGTTTGAAGTTCGCCTTCAGAATATATATATATGAACTGGCCCATGATGGGCAGCATTTTCCCTTGCGCTGTGACTGTGTTGTTCAACGCAGTGCGAGTGGAGAGGTGTGAATAGAGCCTTAATGTCTTATATGGATACTTGACTTTTTACACATTAGAGCACCTAAATAGGAGATCCACAGCTTAGATGGGAGAATCTGTCCACAGGACAACTATTAGTTGCGTACTCCATAAATATGGAGTACGCAAAAGGAAGAGTGGCAAGAAGCCATTTTCAAAAGCAAGACTTAAGTTTTGTTTGCAGTTTGCCTCAAGCTCAATGTAGGGGACACAGCAAGCATATGGAAGAAGATTCTTTGCTCAGATGAGACCAAAATTGAACATTTTGGCCTAAATAGCAAACACTGTGTGTGGAGGAAAGCCAACACTCCACATCACCCTTAACACACCAACCCCATTCCTCAATCCCATGGCAAGCCAAGCATTGCAGTTTCAGCCTCTAGGTCCCCAGCCCAGCAGGGGGTTGTGAGTAATAGACCATGGCTACTGCTGGAAATGGGTGACAAAACCATCAACTATGAGCTGTAGTAGCTCACCAACCACAGAAGCTGAAGACACAGTGTTCCAGTTCCAGCAAGGTACCATGCAAATAGCCAGAACCTTGATTGACTGGTACATTGGCCATTAGGCATAAAATGTTTGACTGTGGAAAGGGGACAGAGTATATGTTTCTTGGAGACAGCAATCCCCTAGAGTTGTCAATACAACTTCCATTAGGGCACCAGTTTAGGCAGCAAAAACATCCAGGTTCAAAAACAGTTTTGACCAGTTTTGGTCAAGCTACTGAACAGACCCCTCCCCCACAACAAAGTCAACCAAGAAACTTTTACAACGTTTATAGGAATACAACTTATGCATACCTTTACTTTATTATAATCTTGTATATAGTATATATATATATATATATATATATATATATATATATATATGATTTGCTTGCTCTATCCCTTTGGATTCACTAATGTCTGGACCATTTTCTTCATGTTCAAGTTTGTTTTGTCAAGTACATATGACATACATACAAGAAATGTAACCTGCTTTGGGTTTTCTGAAGGAAGTAAGGTACAATAATAATACTATTATACTAGTATTTATAGATTAGATATAACTAACCTACATTTATCAGTGAATAATTTTAGAATGTTCTGGGGACTCACACCTTCAGATTTTTTAGCCGTTCAAGCCTTTTATTGCCAGGGGGTAAAACTTCCTCTGTTTTTCAGTTCTTAGACATGGGAGACCAAAATGGTGCCCCGAAGGCAATGCCTTAAATATGGTGTGACCAAGATTAGAATAATCTCCAATAATTCTGAATATTTGTGATCTATCTCTTTTTAAAGAGATTATCTAATTTGGGAGGAGGGGACCTGATAACTTTTTCTGCAGTTCTGGTCATTTTCTTAGGCCGTTGATTTGTCCTTTGTGCTGGCTCTTCCATGCCAGGAATTGACTTGAATGTATGTAGTATGTTTACTTGGCAAAAAAACATCACAGGCAGGAAACAAGATTCCACACCAAAGTCCAAACAATGAATAATAAATAGTTATTGCTATGGCTCAATGATGATACCTAGACAGAAATAGAGGATGCGGAACCTGCGGCCCACACTGCTCTCAATTGAGGCCCCTGGCTCCCCTAAGGAGTTGCAGAGCAGATTTTGCCTTGCCTGTAGCGCAGGGCCCTCAATAGAAGCAGAGTGGCACCAATAAACTTCTATGTGGAGTCGGGGGACACACATGTGCTACTAGTGTTTTTGGTTTAGGTGTGTTTGGAGATACCTGTGTAGACTGGTCGTAGCTCACCTCTGCATACCTCTTCCTTCTTTACCCATGCTCACTTTACCTCTGTTTACCTGTTCCTGCCTCTACTAACCTCTTTCCACCTCACCTCTTCCAAGCTTGTCTAATCCTACTATAACGGCTTGTCTACTTACCTCTACCCACCTCACTTATGTTCATCACTTCAATTAATGTCTCACCTCTGGTTACCTAACCTCTATGTCTGTTCGCCCCACCTCCTCCAGCCTCAGCTCTGCTCACCTTTGAGCATTCATAAAAGCATACTCAATGCTAAAGCCTGCCTCCAGTGTTTTCACAATTTAAATTGTATTGCAGCCCCTTAAAGGGAAACAATGGGACAATGCGTCCCTTCGACTAAAAATGGTTGTGCACCCCTGCCTTAGATGATTTAATGGGCTTACAAGGACAAAGGAGCACAAAGGACAATTTGGTGCCCCTGTCCTAGACAAGCTTACATTACCTTGTCAAGTAGTGGATAAGACATATACAAATTGTCTGGATTTCGGTGTAGAATTAAATGGAGTTATCTGCTTTTTTATTCATCTGTTTAGTTCCGAGTTGGAATCTTATGTAGTTTTGAATTGAATTTGTTTGCGCATTATACAACTTTTTTTAATTTACAGTATCTTATTATCCAAGTGTAGTAGCAGCAGAACAGCTTACCTTAAGTCTATGAAGTGAGTGCAATGGACAACAGTAGCACTGTGGTTCACATAGTCCATTTCAGCTCAAAAATACAATTCTGTGAGTACTCACCTGTAGAATTGGTTTTGCCAATGTCCAGTCCGGGCCGTCCCAATCCATATACGTGTGGGTAGTCCGCCACCAAATGGCGCCAGTTACTGCAAGATCCAGAGCTGTAACTCCTCCCGGCCCCCTATAAAAGGAGCTGTCTCCATAGAGTTCCCAGAATGTCAAAAAGCAGTAAATGAGACAGGCTGGGAGGCCAAGAAAACATGTTAACTAACATGCTACAGCATGTACTCTCTCCACAAAAAGGTAAGGACAACAGTCCAATACAAAAAGATAATCACCATAACAGGCAAACAGAGGAAATGAACCAAGGGCGGGGTGGGATGGCCCGGACAGGACATAGGCAAAACCAATTCTACAGGTGAGTACTCACAGAATTGTATTTTTCCCTATGTCCAGTCCGGGCCGTCCCAATCCATATACGTGTGGGACATCCAAAAGCAGTGTCCATATATAGGGCGGGATCCCCAGAGCGGAACAGCATGTAGTTCATTTCACTACCGCCTGAAGCACCTTTCGGCCAAAAGCAGCGTCAGCTGAAGCCCTAACATCAACCTTGTAAAACTTAGTAAAGGTATGAACAGAAGACCAGGTAGCGGCCTTACAAACTTGTTCAACAGAAGCCTGGTGCTGAAAAGCCCAGGAAGCACCAATAGCTCTAGTAGAATGAGTTGTAATATGAAAAGGGGGATCCTTTCCCTTGGCAGAATAAGCTTGCACCACCGCCTGTCTAATCCACTTATTGGGAGTGGACTTGGCTGGAGGCAACCCATTTCTAGAACCTTCAGAAAGAACAAAGAGAGAATCCGACTTCCTGAAGGACTCACTCGCAACCAGGTAGTACTTAATGGCTCTGACCAGATCCAAGGCATGGAGGGTCCTTTCCTTAGAGTTAGACGGTTCTGGACACAGGGAAGGCAAAACAACTTCCTCATTAAGATGAAAAGGGAGAAACGACCTTAGGTAAAAAAAACAGGCCTAAAGCGAAAAACTACCTTATCCTTATGCCGCTCAAAGTAGGGAGGTTTCATACAAAGAGCGGCCAGTTCAGACACCCGGCCCACAAAGGTGATTGCAACCAAAAAGACCACCTTTAGGGTCAAGATAGACAAAGCAGCAACGCACAAAGGCTCAAAGGGCGGACCCTGGAGCGCAGAAAGCACCAAATTCAAATCCCACACCGGTAATACAGGCTTACGCGGTGGACGAACATGGGTAACTCCTTGGAAAAAAGTCCTGATCCAGCCTATGTTTTGCAAAGGATCTTTGGAAAAAGATGGTCAAAGCAGAGACCTGACCCTTAAGGGTACCCAGCTGTAGACCTAGGTCTAAGCAGTGTTGTAAAAATTCCAAAATTGTAGAAATACAAAAAGTGCGACAAGGAAAACTCTTGGATTCACACCAAGAAATGTAGGCACGCCAAACTCTGTAGTATATCATGGAAGAAGACTTCTGCGCCAGAATCATGGTCTGAACAACCATGCCCGACAACCCCATTTCCGTTAGAATTGAGGATTCAATAGCCAGGCCGTCAAAGCCAGCGTACGTAAATTGGGGTGCCGCAGCGACCCTTGAGTGAGAAGCCCTGGGTCGTCGGGCATGATGTAACGATCGACATCTGAACCACGTCCGCGAACCAACTCAGCCTCAGCCAACGAGGAGCCACCAGAATGGTTGGCACCCCCTCCTGGGCTATCTTGCGCAGCACTCGGCCCAGGAGTGGAAACGGAGGAAATTCAAAAAGGAGCCGGAACTCCGTCCACGGAATAGACAGAGCGTCTTGACAGGGAGACGAACCTTGGAAGCTTGTGATTGTGCCTGGACTCAAACAGGTCCACGTCCGGCAGACCCCAGCGGAGACACAGAGCGTGAAAGACTTTGTTGCTGAGAGACCATTCCCCCAGACGAGAAGTCCCCCCTGCTCAGGGAGTCTGCCTCCTGGTTCTTTACCCCGGGGATGTAAACCGCCAAGAGGCAGGGAACATTCTCCTCCGCCCAAGTCAGGATCAGAGACACTTCCTGAAGGGCTAGCTTGCTCCGAGTCCCACCCTGGTGATTGATGTAGGCGACAGCTGTCTGATTGTCCTTGCAGACCTGGACAGCACGACTCCTTAGATGAGGAGTCAAATGAAGAAGTACCAACCGAATTGCCCTCAGCTCCAGGAGATTGATGGGTAAGTGGGCCTCCTGTGGCCCCACTGACCCTGGAACTTTAGCATATGCCAAACCCCCCCCCAGCCGGTCAGACTGGCGTCCGTGGTAACTATCTACCATTGGGGAGTCAGAAAGGACTTGCCCATCAACAGATTTCTGGAGTCCAACCACTACAACGCGCGATGTCACTTCCGGCCAGCTGACCGGGAGTTGTTTCTCAGTGCTCGTGATAAAGGCGGCACTGACATTCGCGCGCCGTCAGCCAGCGTGAGCAGAGGGGATTATTTTTTCCCCCAACTCAACCATCTTGGTAAGCCGCACACGGAGCGGGCGGGGAAGAGACAGCTGAGAGGACCCGGTGTGCACACCATGCCACACATTATCAGATGCTGAGATCGCGCTGCCTGCACTGCAGTTCCACTGAATTTGACCTGCGGGAAATTATACAGAGGTAAGGTAATCTTATCAATAGAGAAGTGGGGCTTTGAAGGCCCCAAGGAGTCTACTAAACCACACATGGTTGATGGGTATATACATTTTCTTTTCCTGTAGATCACCAAAGGCCCTCAAATCATTGTACCATAAGGGAAAGGATATTCACAGTGCGGCAAGCACATAGAAACTAAGGTAATCCCAACGCCAGCAATAACAATACGATTAAGCATAGCGGGAACACAGATTTTTAAGGGAACCCCCTTCTTCCCCTCCCCCATAGATCCAAATAGTAACACTTGGGAAGAAAATACAGAAAGAGGGACAGGAGGGAACTCCCTATCCTCATGAAGATCCGACATTCTCTGACGATTTCTTTAAAAATCAGGTAATCAAAATTGACTGTCACCCACTGGGTTCTGGATTTGATTTTCATATATAGTGAAATAATTGGAATATATGGTGCATAGCTCTCTTTTTTCAGTATGCCGTAAAGGCAAGAATACAGAATAGTAGACTTAACAATGGATATCTTAAATGCCATACGATTCCATATACCTATTCATAATCATGCAAAAAAATATACTCCTTCTCTTCTTTGTTATATAAACTAGGGCACTGAGGAAGCCTACAAGGCGAAACATGTCTGCCCTGTCTGGCCAATCATCGGACCAGTAAGACAAAAATAGCCCTAATGGCTTTTAGAAATTGTATCATGTTATCAGTGTTGTAAATTTTTAATGAATGTTTTTTGGAGAAGCTAGTATTCAAATAATGTATAGTATGTAAATAGCCTTGACATATCAAATGTATGGGCAACTGTATGGTGTAAATTTATGGTGTGTGTTTTTTTGTATGCATGATACTCTAAATAATTTTCAGAAATAAAGAATGGTTAATCAATAACCTAAAACGTACAGAGGTGTGGTGGGTACGCTGGGTCCGGAGGTTTCAAATCAGGACCAGACCTAGTCCTGAAACTTTTGGTTGTGCACTACAAGAGGGACCGTCTGACCAAGGGGGACATTGCAAAAATAACTCACAGCGCTTAAGGTCGGCAAACTCCTCACTAGCCGGGTCAAGCCCGGACAAGGTCAACAATCCTCTAACAACCGACCTGGCAGCAACCAGTACAAGCGCAGAAGCACAAACCGGCCGCAAGGCCGATCCAACACTGGCAAAACCATGACAAGCCATCTGGTCAATGCGTTTATCCTCACCATCCTTGAGAGTAGTGCACTCCGGAGAATAGAGGACTGTGGAGCTGGACAACCCCAAGACAGGAGCATCCACCTCGGGGGGGGGGGGGGGGGGGGCGACCAGTGCTTCACCGCGTCCGCCGGAAAGGGATATTTCTTGTCCCAACCCGGTGGAACACCCGGAAGCCGAGTCGGCCTCTCCCATTGCTTGAGAATGATACCATCAAAATGCTTTTGATAAGGAAATTCCAAGCGCGGCTTAGTTACTTCAAAGAACTCCCCCTTTAGCGGAGGAGCCGCCTCGGGGGGAGAAATAGCCAGGACCTCAAACATATGAGCCAGGACCCTAGAGGTATCCAAAGAATCCCCCTGGCCCTGCTCGGTATCAGCGCCCACAAACGGCAGAGTCATCAGACTCCTCATACAACTCCCCTTCCTCACGCGGGGAAAAATCAGACCAATCCAGGGAGTCAAAATCCTCCCTATCAAAGGCCTGCGCAGCCGTATACAAATGTTTTCTTCTTGCCGTGGCCTTTTTAGCAACGGCACTGGAAAACATTTTTTCAAGATTGGCCAATCTGGCACACACCTCAGATTGCGACTCCCCGCCAATGACCACATCACATGGGGTACGTGTCAAGCGAGGGGGAGACGGAGAGGAGACTGGCGGAGCAGAACTGGACGCCTGAGATCCGGTCTGCCGCGTAATAGACCGCTGCGCACAGGGTACACATAGAAATACATCATCCCCCAAAATGGATACCCCACACCCTAAACACAGCCTGGATTGCCCCGAGGGGGGCACAAGCCCAGTATCCGGGGAAGCCTCCATATGGTGACTTTTTAATAATATATATTATATATATATGTGTACAATGCTCTTTTTGGGAATAATGCAACCCGGGATGCCCCTTTAAGTCCCAAGTGGGAGGATTTTAAGGACCCTGGACCGGGAGAACCTCCCTTTAATATGATCAATGGTCCACCTGGAACACAAAAAACAAGCGCACGCTCAGACCATGCTAGAAATAGTTAACAACAGATGAATCAGATGGCCATTCACCCGACCTTCAGTACCGCATGCCTGGCACCGGGAAGGTGCAGTGTGCAGCAGGAGGACGGAGGGCGGGCCGGCGCGGTTCGCGCCCGGCCCCGCCCCTCCCCCCTCTCTCCCGGCCAGAAGCCGGGACATGAAAGACGCGCCCGCAGCGGGCCGTAAGCGCGCACGAGCGCCCGGCCCTGCCCCCCCGCCCAGAGGAGAAGAAGCCCTCATGGGCTCACCGCCGCCATTGCCATACAGCTCCCGGAGGCTGGCGCCGTAAAAGCACACTTACAGTAAACATACACACGCACACACACACACACACATAAATGATAGGAATCCATAAGGAAACCGCCCCCCCCCCCCCCCCCCAAGGGTATCCGGGAGAGGGGGAAACCATGCCAGGGTAGGGCCAAGGGACGGGGCATCCCAAACCGGGATCACCAACCCGGATAGCCGCCTACCCCTTGTTATGGGGTCTCACGGCTCCTAAGCACCAGGGGTGCCAACTACCTTTGCCCGGACCAGCAGCCTAGGCTGGGAGGCAAGTAACTTAATAGAAGGGATCCGGGCAGAAATAGAAGAATAAAAAGTGGCCGGAAGTCATCCCGGCTACCTGCAAGGAGGAGACATCATCTTCTGACTTGCTCGCCTCTGCAGAGATGGAAAACTGGGGAATGAGTGGGAGGTCCCAGGTATTTATGGGCCGGGAGGGTCTGACCCTTTTTTGTTATCATCTCAGCAAGATCGCCATCTACAGGTCAGTATACCCAAGTGTAATGAATGTCTTGAAGCGGGGTGTGTGAAATACTTAGAATATGGCGCCGGATCGGTCCCTCGATGGGCGGGCCACGTGCCATGACGCAAGGTCCCCCCCCCTCACAGCAGCGCAGACAAGATGGAGGGAAAAGAAGAGGAGCCGAGGGAGGTAAGTATGCCAGTGAAAAAAGACCAGTGAAAAAGACACACACACAAGAATAAAGCTTGTGGGCACAGATGAGGGAATAAACCCAGGCATTAGGTGGTTCCTCCCCCCCCCCCCCCATAGGCTCATCATCGCCTATGGCCGGCTACCCTTTAAGGAGGGTCTGCAGCCCAGAGCCTAGCTCTGTGAACGCCTGACCCCGGCGTTCTCCCTACCTTCACCTGCTCCCATCAGCCGAGGCTGGGAGGCATACTGGGTCTACAGGAACAGAGGCAATAGGGATGCAGCGGCCGACAGTCTCAAAAATGCCCTGCACAACTGCCAATCCAGAGAGAGTTCCGGACGATCCTCGCAGCATGTACTGTAAGACGAATCTGGGAACTCTATGGAGACAGCTCCTTTTATACGGGGCCGGGAGGAGTTACAGCCCTGGATCTTGCAGCAACTGGCGCCACCTGGTGGCGGACTACCCACACGTATATGGATTGGGACGGCCCGGACTGGACATAGGAAAAAGTGTATTTATCAAATTGTGTTCCAAATTTCAGATAGTTCACACAATTTATACATCCAACATTTTGGAGTCCATTGTGACCCCTTTTGTTATCCCCAATGAAGGAGTGATTATGGACTCTGAAATGTTGGATATATAAATTGTGTGACCTATTTGGGTTTTGGAACACAGTTTGGTGAATACACTTTTGAACTGGCCTTTTCTTTCTACAGTATCTTATTTTGAGATGGATCTTGTAATTGTTTTTTTTCTTTTTGTTTTAGGTTATTGTTTTTTGCATGGGAAAATGTAAATCATAACCAGTAAAATTGTGTGGAGCATTAAGACGTCTTGCAGTTATCACTTAGCCCATGCTCTCTGGCTACACAGTCACTGGAGGAACAAGAAACAGTTATTTTTTGTTTAAGCTAGACTTTCCAAGCCTCGAAGTTAAGCAGAAATTAATTTTACAATAAAAAGTTGCAGTCCGCAATCCACAAAGAACAGTTTAATAATAGACCATAAAGAGCAATATATCCAGAGCAAGTCTGGGGTGTCTCTGCGGGCACTAGTCATATTGTTAGGAAATGAAAACTACTTTGGCTAAAGTAAGCGTTAATTATAAGCCTGCAACTAAGTCAATAAAAGGTTAATGTGAAGTCAGAGGATAAATTATTCTCTATCATTGCCTCACTCCCCATTCTAAATGGCCAACATTATACCTCCTGTTTTTAATCAATAGATTTTACTGTAATGCGCTGAGCATTGATCTGGAAAACGCCAAGTATTCCAGTGACAAGCTTCTCCCAAGAAAAAGCAGAAAGGGGACTACACAACTCATCCAAATTTGTTTTTCTTTTCTTTTACCTCATGATTCTTATGACTGGAAAGGGTTATCGTTAATTGTTGTGGCTTTTCTAGCACACATATTTCACTTGAATTTGTAAACAGAAATTCTGGGAAATGGGACTCTGATGGGAACCTCAGGGAAATGGTGAACTTTTCAAAGTATCTTATATAAAATAGCCTAATAACCAACAATTCATCAAGCAACCTTAATTTTTCTCTCCCAATTTATCCTTGTGAATTTTTTTTTGTTGAGAGTGAACCCACCGTGCCCCTATTTTCATAATGGTGGGATGGCTGACAGCTGATTAGTTATGTGCAACTGACCCCTGACCTTGGTCACATGGTAGTCTCCTGAAATGGGCATAATAGCGGACACTTGAGCACACTGAAGACATTTCGTTGGTTCAGTACGGTGGTTACAGATGATCTTGTAATTGTGAATGGGAGCTCAAAGGGAGTAAGATTCCTATGCTGTCCAGTACATAAGGCTGCATCTCACAATAGGGTATCTGGTTTCAAAGCCAGCTCGAGTACCTTTCATTGTGGCCATTGTACAAAGCTCACTTTGTGTTCACAGCTGAACAATGCAAACAAAGTTTCTTAGGAGCACGGTGTCTCCTTTGTTTGGCTGACTTGGCTTGCACTTTTATGTGGTCTCAAGACTATTAGTAAAACGCTATAAGGAACATATACATCTGCTCATGAACGAACTCATCTACTGATCCACTGGCCATGGTCACCTGAAAACAATATCTGAAAAAAAAAAAACGCAGTGAAAGAAAAAAAAAACTAATGCACATTAGATAACTTTAAGCAGGCCACAGTCCAAAAAGACCAACAGGCAATTTTAGACCAACTTAAGGATGTCTGTGCTCTTAGAACCTTATAAAAATCTAAAAAACAGAGCAGAATAATCACATTTCTTTGGAAGCCAAGCCCACCACTCCACCAATAACCAATGGGTTTTGCCAGGTCGGAGTGTTTGCTCCATACATGGCCTAGGCTATGCTGTGGACACCATAGAGTGGGTTATGCCGCAGCCCTGAAGGTTGTTCTTGTTTAGACTGTAGTTTTAAAAATGAACATTACCCTAGAAATCTTTTTTGGGATTTGGAATGCTCCACTGTGTGTCTCCACCGAGATCAAACATAAATTCACCTTTTCCTTATTCTTGCCGCAAATATATGGTTTACTCAGCCAAATAGCCGCTTGCATTCTATTCATTGTGGCAAGTAACTTTGAATAGAGCGAGCACTTCTTGCAGCATTCCCGCACCACATCTGTGGACGTTCCAGAACATGCCATTCAGAAAGGTCTGATGCAGACATGCCTATCCAGAGGTATGCTTGAGGTTGCCACCATGGCACAGGCAAGAGGTGGGTGGATCAGACGGGTTTCACAAGGGAAGCTCCATAAAGAGGTATACCAACCCCCACCCAGTCTTATAGACTTGAAGGCCCTCTTTAAAGTGGTCCTATATTGAAAATATTCACAGTGGTTAACCTTCTGCTCTTCTAAATATCTGGATTTTATATGCCCAAGCAAATGGCTAAACCCCCCGCAGTGCTCCTGAGCACTGAAGTGCTGGCTGCAGGCACACACATCGAAATTTTGTGCAGTTTCTACAGAGTGGAAGGGCTTGTGTTTGCCTATTTATAGACATTTATGGGAAAAGGAAAGGGGCATACAAAATCAGGATGCCAGAGAGTGGAGGGCATCTTCAAGGAGCTTACCTGTAGGATTGTCCTTTATAATGTAAGCAGGGCCCTCTCTCCCAATGTAAACCTGCATCAGTATTTAGTTACACTTCTGTTACATCTGACTCATAATACCATAGGAATTATATACATTGTTGTACTAGCTGTATTATAAATATTTTACTAGTATAACCCATCTGGCACTCTCTAAAAAAATTGATAATAAAAATAATAATTGTAGTTCTGTTGAACATCCAGAAAAGTAATCGCAAACCAAGTGTTCTGTGCTGTAACAGCATAGAGGTCTTCTTTTATAAAACAAATAAGAGGAAGACTATGCCATACCATTAAACTCGCAATGGGGGCAATGCTAATTATTTAGGCTGAGGTGCGCTTCCGGAACATCTGAGGCCTTTCTTTCCTAAGCAGATAAGCAGAACGTAACATTTTATATTGAGCACTACTTAAACTTCAGTAGTTCTTGAGATATAAATATATATATATATTACACCTGGTAGTGACTGGCAGGGCAGAGTTCCCCAATCTGTAGCTTCGGAGCCCCTGCTCTGTGGCTTGTGGGATGTCTGGTAGATCCGAACACTAGTGGAGTACTAACAAACTGAATCAGGCTGTTAAAGCGAACACATGGTACCCAAAGCTGGTTAATGTCAGCACCATCTATGGTGTTGGGTAAGCAAAGAGGTGTGCTGGCTTATCTCCCATGGCTGTACTCCATTTCCCTTTATCCCTCGATGGTCTTATGTGATGTTGGGCCACACTGAGGAGAAACAGGCTTTCTGGCGACGAATATCCACCTATCGGATTCTGCTATTTGAGTTTTTTTTTTAGCTCAAATTCCGCTCTTTAACAAAGCGCACATATTACTTTATTGGGTGCAGGGTTGTTCCTGATCATTTCTCAGTTGTGAATATAGCTTTCATGTTAGGAAAGGTTGATTATTATTTTTGAATTAGGGGCTTGTGTGATAAACATTAAGCAAATATCTTGATCTGATAAGCAATTTGTGACGCAAAGAAATACTATTTTAATACCTACAACATATTTTATACAAACGTTTACAAAAATCTGTACAAGTAATTTGTGTAATACTATGGCACAAAATCAGATATGTCATACATTGTAGCATTACCAAAAGAATGGCAAGTGCACATTTATTGAACAAGACAAATGTTTACATGAAAATTCAAAGAACGAGAGTCAGGCATCAGGAATTAACGGATTAACACTGAGCGCGTAAAAAAGCTTAATAGGAATTGGCATGTATGATGCAATTTGATCATGGTTAAGACTGCATTATTGCTGTCCAGGGGGAGCAGCCTTGCACGCTTCTTGAACACTTACATGTCCGAGGTAGGAGGGCATTTAACACATCAGGGACCCCATCATCTTATCAGATCAACTAATCAATACCATCGACTATGGCTCTGGCTAAAAGCACTGCTGTCAACCCTGAGTACGCCAGGCAAAAACTTCACTATACATTACCTTTGACCGTGCTGCTACCAGGGACCCTGGAGGCTTAGCAATGCTTATTCCATCCAACTTGCTTCCTGCACAATAGAGATCTGCTCTGGGAATGGTGACCTGAGGAAGAAGAAAGCTTTGGCTTCAGTCCCCTAGGTGCCTTTGAAAGAGAATCAGGTCATTTCTCTCTGCCACCTTGACTTTACTGGATGTTCCCAGCCTGGTATAAATCTCAGACAACGTGAAGCAGAATAAAACACAGCGGGATACAAATGGAGTCTTCATGTAGCTAGCAGACACATGGAGATCTGAGTGTTACCTGCAGGGATCTTTTTGCCTCTTCCTGACACACACCTGGAGACCCCCCAGAAGACATTCATGACAAATTTTATCCTGCTGCATTTAACGCTCTAAAAAGCAACCTGATTGTGCTCCTGTCTTGTCAAGATAATTTCAATAGACGGGAGACCAGTGCTTGGAACTCAGAACAAAAGTCAAAATCTCATGAGGGACAGAAAGCACTATAAAAAAAACATTAAAGGTACTCTTACATGGAATACAAGTACAACTCAAAAGTAACACTAAAAGTGTCATCACAACTTAATGTTTACAAAAGGCTTGGGTTTTTTTGCTATACAGATTGCAATGAGCTTGCTGATTTCACAATTTAATTTTAAAGATAGGAATACTAACCATTTGTCCCCCACAGCTCCTTTGTGTGGGTCCAGTGTTCCCAGACAGCTCTGTCAAGCACCCTCATACCTACCAAATAATTATGTCTCCCAGCACTTGTACCCTCTCATGGTGGCCTTGTTTCTGCCCTCACACGCCTACTCCATCCATTGCAATAAAAGGGGGCGATCAAGATTCAGAACGCCACACTTCACCACACCCCCTATATTGCAATACATTGAGTAGTGTTAGGGGGACTGAAGACAGTCTGATACATGCCACCATGTCTGTTCAGTATTAGAGAAAGGAGCATAGATGTCTCCCATAATTGTTGTCTTTTGTGGAATGAACTGTAGTAATAAAACACCTTCTGCATCCCAAAATACTGTTGCCATGACCTTTCCAACTGACTGCTGCACACCAAATGTCTTTGGAGTTGGTGTCTTGTGCTTCCATCAAATGGACTCTTGTTTGGTCTCTGGATCATGAAGGTCTTGGATTTTCTCTAAGCATGTCTAAATTCTTTTTGCTGGCAACATGTTTTTTTGCTCAGGCTTAAATATTCGTGTCGCTATCATGAAAACATAAGTGATATTGGACAGAATAACATACTGACTTACAGCACATTTACTCTGAAAAGGTCTCAACAGGTTGTCCTGAATGGAGGTCACCTTAAACTGATTTAAACTGCTTGCCCCAAAACCTTACTTGGTAGAACCCAGTAGGAAGGTGCATCATCACCATATACAGCAAATATCCTTTCATGAGTTTCTTTAGGCTCTTTTTCTTCCTTTGTAAGGAATTGAATAACAGAACAAAACTCCAAATCCCTAACTTTCTTAGCAGCCTGTCACTTTCAGTGCTTTCCTCAGACTGTGTGGGTTGCATGTCCAGACATGTCTCAACCTGCGCTGACAAGCTCAGTCCTCTAACACAGATAGGGGTTGATAACTTACTAAACAACCATATGTGTTTTTTTCCTGCTCCATAAAACATAAAATGTCAGTCTTTTGAAGCAGATGTGAACTGATTGCTGTGAAGTGGGGTTGGTAGGGAAAAGTCCACTTATCTTACCATCACTCCCACGCTGCTGATCGTCCTACTGCAGCCCTGGTTCCAGCTGGCGGATGGGCATGGCCTGTGTAAAAACAATGGGTGCTGGTCATACACAGGCCGGGAGACTTCCTTTAAATCCCAGGCGAGCCCTTCATTGCATGTGGGCGTTACGACAGAGCAGACAATGTAGGATAGACAGGCAGGTAGCAGTTATACTAACAAACAAGGTCCCAGTGCTGCTTGCTGCTCCCCGTCCTACTCTGCTCTGTCACATGACAGCTTCTGTCATTTGTGTGAGGACAGTAGGACAATGTAGGACAGGTAGCAGCGAGCGCCATTGGGACCCTGTTTACGAGTATAACTGCTCCCTGTCTACCCATCCTCCACTGTCCTCTATTTTATAACAGAGCTGCACCACTCACTCTTCACACACATACACAAGCGATGCAGGGCTCCAACAGGGACACAGGGAAAAAGCTTGTTATTTGATACTGAGGAATACTGGGGGGGGGGGGGGGGGATGTATGGGGGGGAGATTCTACACACCTATTACTTTTTTTTTTTTGGGGGGGGTCTATTGTGTAGTTTGGGGGGGTCAGCCACGCCGATTATTATTTGTCTCTGGGGGAAGGGGTCTGAACACTGCCTATTATTGGGCTCTAGGGGGAGGGAGTCAGAACAATGCCTGGTATTGGGATCTGGATAGCAGATAATTTTGCACACAGAGAATTTTCTTATCTTACTCATCTAAATCCTAGGTGTGTCTTCTCGTGAAAAAATACTGTTTTGTGAGTACTCACCTTTAAAACGGATATTATGAGTGTGACATACACTCCGCTTCAATTCTTCATGACATTTGGGTTATTCTCCAGTAGAGGGCGAACTTCTGCAGAGATGAATGCAAAAAAAGGAGCTCCTCCCAGTCCATAAATACCTGGGACCTCCCACCAATTTCCCAGTGTAAGAAAGCAGTAAGGGGACCAGGAAAAAACAAATATAACAATACTAACAACCAATAAACAATGGTTCACCGTATAAAGGATCCAAAATACCAAAAGGGTGGAGTGAAGCGGAGTGTATGTCACACTCATAATATCCATTTTGAAGGTGAGTACTCACAAAACTGTATTATTCCAAGTGTGACATACACTCCGCTTCAACTCTTCATGACATTTGAGACATCCAATAGCAGTGTCCGTCATGGGTGGGAACCATAAACAGTAAAGAATGCACCAACTTAAACCACTGCAGCTTTCAGAACCTTGCGGCCAAAAACGGCATCCGCTGAAGCCCGCACATCAACCTTGTAAAACTTGGAAAAAGTATGAACGGAAGACCAAGTAGCAGCCTTACAAACTTGTTCAACAGAAGCCTGGTGCTGAAAAGCCCAGGACGCACCAACAGCACGAGTAGAATGCGCAGTGACCCTAAAAGGGCGAGTCCTCCCCTTAGCAGAATAGGCCCCAACAATGGCCTGACGAATCCATTTGCTAATGGTAGACTTGGCGGGCGCCAAACCTTTCCTGGGCCCACAGGGCACCACGAAAAAGGCATCCGTCTTGCGGAAAGAAGAAGTAGTCACCAAATAGTACTTAACACAGCGAACCACATCCAAATTGTGCAAAACCCTCTCCTTGTCATTGCTAGGCTTAGGACACAAGGAAGGGAGAACAATATCCTGATTGAGATGGAAAGCAGAAACCACCTTAGGAAGGAAATCTGGCTTAAAGCGAAAGACCACCTTGTCCTGGTGTCTTTCAAAGTAAGGGGCCTGTATCGACAGAGCCGCCAACTCAGAGACACGCCGAACAGAGGTAATAGCCACCAAGAAGGCAACCTTTTGAGTGAAAACAGAAAGAGCAGTATCCTGTAACGGCTCAAAAGGAGGACCCTGGAGAGCCGAAAGTGACCCCCTGGAAAAAAGTCTTAACCAGCGGCAAAAGATCTTTGGAAGAAAACAGACAGAGCAGAGACCTGCCCTTTCAAGGTACTAAGCTGGAACCCAAGATCCAGACCGTGCTGAAGAAACTCCAAAATCCTAGGGATCGAAAACACCCTGCAAGGCAAGGCCCTAGCCTCACACCAGTCAATAT
Organism: Gastrophryne carolinensis; assembly: GCA_027917425.1. Lineage (NCBI taxonomy): Eukaryota > Metazoa > Chordata > Amphibia > Anura > Microhylidae > Gastrophryne > Gastrophryne carolinensis. The sequence continues at coordinate 64,774,115 of CM051241.1, read as the reverse complement.
AGGACCGCCAAGTCCTATAGTAAATGCCAGAAGAGGACCGCTTCCTTGCTCTAATCAAGGTCTGAACAATAGCCTCAGATAAACCTTCCTCCTTCAGAATGAAGGTTTCAGCAGCCAAGCCATCAAAGCCAGCGATGGTAAATTGGGATAAAGCAGTTGACCCTGAGATAACAGATCCGGAAACATGGGAAGCCGGTACTGATCTACCGCCAGCCTTACAACGTCTGCGTAACAAACCCTTCTTGGCCACCTTGGAGCCACCAGAATTGCTGGTGCCCCTTCCAGAGCCAGTTTGCAAACTACCTTGGCCAGCATGGAGAAGGGAGGAAACAGGTACAGAAACCCCAGATCGTTCCAAGCAAGGGACAAGGCATCCACTGCCAGAGCTAGAGGATCCTGAGACAGAGACACAAAGGCCAGGAGTTTGTGATTGTGCCGTGAGGCAAAGAGATCCACCTCCGGAGTCCCCCACTTGCGTCAAAGGGACCGAAAAACCCCGGGGATGAGAGACCACTCTTCTTGGCGAGAGGACCCCCTGCTCAGGGAGTCCGCCTCCGTGTTCTCCACTCCCGGAATGTAGATTGCCGAAATGCAAGGAACATTGCTCTCCGCCCAATGCAGGATCAGAGAGACATCCCTGAGGGCACTCCTGCTGCGAGTCCCTCCTTGGTGATTGATGTAGGCTACCGCCGTCCGATTGTCTGATCGAATCTGAACCGGAAGACCCTGTAAGTGAGATGTCAGCCGTGACAGGACAAGCCGGATGGCTCTGAGCTCTAAGACATTGATGGGGTTGTGAGCCTCCTGAGGACCCCATACCCCACTGAACTGATGACTTTCCAGAAACCTCCCCAGCCCGACAGGCTGGCATCCGTGGTAACCGTCTCCCAGCGAGGAACCAGAAAGGATCTGCCCCTCAACAGGTTGCTCGACTCCAGCCACCACCGAAGGGACTGCCGAACCCTGGGAGACATCATGAACGGTTGATCCAATGACAGCGGACACCTGTCCCAATGCGTCAATAGATGAAGTTGAAGAGATCTCATATGAAATTGCACAAACGGGACCGCCTCGAAGGAGGCCACCATCAATCCCACCAGTTTCATCCCCTGTCGGATAGAGGGGCAAGGATTGGCCAGAAGAAGGCGGATCAGATCCTGAATCCCCTGCACCATGGTCTGGGGTAGAAACACTCTGGCCTGAATGGTATCCAGATTCATGCCTAGGAATGAAATCACCCGTGATGGCGAGAGAAAGGACTTGGGGCGGTTGATCACCCACCCGAACTTCTCCAGGGTCGACACCACCTGGTGGGTGTCCAGCTCTGCCTGACGGAGGGAAGAAGCTGAAATCAATAGGTCGTCCAGAAACGGCACAATGCGAATTCCCTGAGCTCTGAATAGGGCCATTATGCTCGCCAGAACCTTGGTGAAGACCATCGGCGCTGAGGTCAACCGAAGGGAAGGGCTACAAACTGAAAATGTTGATCGTCCACCGCGAACCTGAGGAATCTCTGATGCGCTGGAATAATTGGAACATGCAAATACGCATCCTTGATGTCTATGGATGTCATGAAATCCCCTTGACGAAGGGAATTGATGGTCAAACGCAGAGTCTCCATGCGGAACTTCTTGGTTCTGATGAATCTGTTGAGGACCTTGAGGTCCAGAATGGGTCTTACAGAACCTTCTTTTTTGGGGACCGTGAAAAGATTGGAGTAGAAACCTCTGCCTCTCTCCGACGGTGGCACCGGGCATACAACTCCCATGTCCAGAAGGTTTTTCACTACTAACAGGAGCCCCTGTGCAGCCTGAGGGTCCAAGGGCACCCGGGACCTTAAAAATCTTGGAGGAGGCCAGTACTCGAACTCCAGTTTGTACCCGGAGGAGACCACTTCCAAGATCCAATTGTCTGTGACCTCCCGGGCCCAGACCTGGAAGAAGAGCCGCAGCCGTCCCCTCACCCGTGCGGGTGAGGGCGCCCCTTCATTGATGAGCTGGTTTACCCGCAGGCTTGGGCTTGGAACCCCAGGCAGAAGCGGGACGGGCCCGACCTCTGCCCCTATTCCAGGAAGAGCCTCTGACACCCAAGAAGGCCAAACCTCTGCCAGCTCTGGCACCTCGAAAGGAAGGATTGAAAGAGCCTGCCCCCGAAAAGGATGGCGTAGTTTCTTCCGCTGAGGTAACTGCATCCAACTTATCTCCAAACAGCCGCGTACCCAAGAAGGGAAGAGCTGTGAGCGATTTCTTGCCCGCAAAGTCCGCCGTCCACTGACGGAGCCATACCGAGCGGCGCATGGCCACCAATAAGGCTGAAGTCCTACTACACATAACAATAGTGTCTTCCATAGCAGCCAAGACAAAATCCATGAACAATTCAAATCTTTTAAGCGTAGTGAACTCAGCGCTGGCCGGATCAAGGTGAGCGTCATTTAACCAGTCCCTAATCAGGGACCTAGCAGCCACCGACACCAGCGCAGATGCACAAACAGGCCACAAGACCGAGCCAACACTGGCAAAGGCATGGCATGCCATCTGATCAAGGCGCCTATCCTCACCATCCTTTAGGGAAGTGGCGTCTGGGGTGTGAAGCACGGAGGAGTTGGTCAACCCCAAAACTGGCGCATCGACCTCGGGAGGAGAAGCCCAGCGCTTAACCGCTTCCACCGGGAAAGGATACTTCTTATCCCATCCCTGAGGAACACCCGGAAGCCGACTAGGTTTCTCCCATTCCCTAAGGATCAGTGCATCAAAATGACCCTGGGTAGGGAACTCCAAACGAGGCCTGTGGGCCCCAAAAAATTCCCCCTTCTTGAGAGGGGGCGCTTCAGGTGGTGCAATATCCAAAACCTCCAAGAGATGTGACAAAACCGTGGCCGTGTCAACAACATCCCCCAGCGCCTGCCCAACATCAGCCTCGCCAAACCGTACATCGTCAGCCTCTGACTCCTCATACAATTCCCCCTCCTCTAACGGGGAATAATCCGACATATCAAATGAATCATCATCAATATCCCAAGTCGCCTGGACCGACGACATTGTCTCTTTTTAGCCTGGGGCTTCTTGCCCCCCGCGCTAACCATAAATTCCTCGATGCTGGCCAACCTAGCACAAACATCGGAATGCGACTCCCCGCTGGCACCAATGTCACTTGGGGTACGGATAAGGCGGGGAGGGGAAGGCGATGAAGCGGGGGGCGCCGATCCAGAAGGCTGGGCACCCGATTGCCGCGATATGGCCTTTTGTGCACATGGTATACAAATAAGCACATTCTCACCCGTAAGGGATGAACCACAACCCACACATGGCCGGGATTGTCCCAGAGGGAGCCCGAGCCTGGTATCATGCGGAGCCTCCATATGGTGATTCTTGTGGTCAGTAGCAAGACCGCAGGGAATTTAAGCAATAAGCAACCTGGGATGCCCCTTAAAAGTCCCAGTGGGAGGATTTTTGGGTGAGCAATCTAAGGCTAGGGACCCCAGGACCAGGAGGAACCCCTTAAAAAGCCCATACACGAAGCACTCTGAAACACACAAGCAATAATACAATCACACTGAAGAAATAACTAAAAAATACCAATATATTAATATTGATACACAATACAACCATATGCTCAGAATATTCTATAATTAAAAATATCTATATATCCATATGAAAGTACAAAAGCATGAAGAGGAGGCCCCCCGCTCAAGGAGGGCCCCCGCAGAAGCTAAGGAAGTGGCCGCACAGGTGCTTACCGGCTGAGGAGTTAATCAGAGCAGCAGCCAGAGCAATCACACAAGATGGCCCCCGGAGAGTCACACGAGCAGAGGAGAGGAAGAAGGGGGGCGGCCCCGCGCCAAACGCGTGCTCGTCAGGCCACGCCCCCCTCCCAGCAACGCGGATCCCAGCCCTGGGCTGGCCCGTATAAGCGCGCCAAACGAGGGGGCGGGGCTACTGCGGCCGCGCCGATGGCCCGGTCGCGCCCCCCCACCTAACACAGCCTGAGGGAGGGAAGCTACCCAGGCTGAGTAAAGAAGGTAAAGAGTGAAGGAGACCACAATCAACCCCAGTCAGCACCAACACACACACAAGTGAAAGACACACACTCACACAGTGCTTCAGTAATTTAACAACCGTGGGTGAGGCCAGCCCCCCCCCCCCGGAGGGAAAGGAAGGGACCCGGAAGGGGGGGGGGGGAAATCCAAGCCGGAATCTGGTCATAGGGATTAAGGGACAGGGCATCCCATACCAGGATCACCAACCCGGACAACCGCCTACCCCTTGCAATGGGGTCTCACGGTGGAGCAAGGCTCCTACAACACCCATAAGGTGCTGCCTACCCTCACCAGGACCTGCAGCCAAGGCTGGGAGGCTAAAATAGGGACAATTTAGAAAAGGTCCTGGCAGCAATAGGGACAAAAAAGGGCCGGGCACGAGCCCGGCTTACCTGCAAGTAAGAGAAGTCTTCATCTTCTGTCTTGCTCGCCTTCATGCAGAGAAGGAACTGGGAAATTGGTGGGAGGTCCCAGGTATTTATGGACTGGGAGGAGCTCCTTTTTTTGCATTCATCTCTGCAGAAGTTCGCCCTCTGCTGGAGAATAACCCAAATGTCATGAAGAGTTGAAGCGGAGTGTATGTCACACTTGGAATATACACACTCAGATACACAAACATATATTAAAGACATAATCTTCACTTTTATTATCTGAATTTCTTACCTTGATTAGATTTAATTATTAGTCTATAATGCCAAACAGAAAGTCAACATTGACGGCAACTTCATGCATACCTAGCAGTCCGATGTCTCTAAACTTCTCTACCCCAGCTGTCTCCTTCTATTCCTGTGCAGGCCTGCACTACCAAGCAAGTCGCTGTACTGTGTGTGGCAACTGTCTTACTGCATAAGGATCAGCCACCAAGCATGTCACACAGTACAGAGACACAAAAATGCAAACAAGCTTGAAGCATTTTTAAAGTGTCTAGGACAGTCTTTCCCAATCTGGACACAACCGTATATTCCTCATGTTGCAGCTCTTCTATTAATGGGTCAAAGCCATAATGCTGGACCTCCAGCAGAAAACATTTTTATGCTATATTCTCGGCAATCTACAGTAGGTGAAATAAATCGATTACATTTATATTCAGTTAGTTTTGCCTAAATTTCCCTGGTTGCCTTGGGAACAATAGGCTTCCAACCATGTATCCTAAATTAATACAATAATGTCCTGTTAGTTATACTTAATGGCTACTAAAGAGATCAAACAAACTTTTAGTAAAAATGAGTGTTAAATGCAGCGTGCGGGGCATCCCAGTTTCAGATGCCCTCCCACAAGCCTCGTATCGGGCACCCTATATTTTCATCTTTTACTTACTGAATCTCAGGTGACTGATAGCGGCTAATCATGATCACCGGGTGGTCTGTGGTTGCACAATGATGTACAATCATCAGATGAATGTGACTGGCCACAAGGAAGGGTTAGGTAGGGCTTGCGCTGGGGCATCGGCAAACATTTTAGAAAATGACAGTTGGGACAGTTATATTGAATCCACTCCCACACAAGTCGTATGTTCACTCGCTCAACGAACAGTATTGGTTTGTAGATAAGAACCCTTATTTTCGTTCTCCTAACCTGGCCAAGTGTGGTTGAGGGAGAGCATGGGACATGGGGCAGGGCCTTTACTGATGCTTCAACCTTTAATAATATGTTATTTATAAATACATACATATCCTTAAAAATTATGTAAAAATTGAGTTCGAAACAAAGCTGAAAAAAAATCTCTTTGGATGTACAATATTCAGCATTTGTACAGAAAAGAAAACAGAAATTGTGAGATATTCTCAGCATTATCCCAACATGTTTCACCCTAAACCAAGGGAGTTTAGCTTTAAAATCTCTAAAATTGTATCTTTAACATAATGGATATATAATCATTTAGTACATCTGTTCTAGTTATTTAATGCATTGTATTAGATTAAGATAATATGTATTCCCATTTTCATGAGAATTTAAAGTTACATATTTTCTGTATAGGAGAAATAATCTCACAGGATGTGGGAGTTGTTCAAGTGAAACAAAAACATATCTACAAGTCGCAAACCCTGTTCATTAAATTCAGTATTCTTTTTCTAATTAATAAACCTAGATATCTTTGATTCCTATTAAAAGTCTATTCTTTAAAAAAAATCTTAATACCTCATAATTATAGTGCTTGGAAAAGCCCTATATTGAAATCGGGTTATAATTTTTCTTTTTATTATTTTTCTCCAGTTTTCTGCAATTAATAGGGCCCGAACTTTAAGACATAGACACTGTTGATACTGGCTCTGACAGGTGTGCCATGTATTTTTGGAGTCGATCATATTTGTCATCTTTAAAAAATGTACGTTAAAATGACCTCCCATAGAAATAAATGGCTACATTTTTAAACAGTAAATAATTTAACTTATTTATCTAACTCACATCCAGTCTCACAGAAATGGAATAAAAGCACAACCCCTCTTATAAATTAATTCCTGGACACTTCAGGTCTGCTTTAAAATGGATTGAAAGCTTCATTTAAGGGATTATGAATCATAACTGCCATTGCTGATACTGACATTGGGGTTGATTCAGAGCCAGGTGAGAATTCTCACTCCTTTTTAGGAGAGAAAATTGCTATTCACTTTCATTAGGGTCGATTCAAAGAAACATGTAACAGCTTGGATTTTGGTGCCGATCATCCTATTTTTCCCGTCCGCTCGTGCGTTCGTATGAACTTGCGAGTGATTCTATAAGCAAATACGTTTCTATCCTAAAATTTACGTCCGTTCGTATGGCAGTTCGGGAATCAGACCTATGTCAGTTTCCATCCTGAATTTTCCGTTTCATTTCTCAGGTGGCAACATTGGTTTTGCCCTTTTTCCTTTTTTGTCTGGACGTAAATCCTTCTGATCTTGCGGCTGCGCACTACAAACTTACCTCATTAAAGTGCATTCTAAATATTTGGTCTTATTTTTCTTTATTTCATTCATTTTGTAGTAACCAACCATTAATGAATGCATTTGCATAAGTAAATCTTACTTTGTTTAATTTTTAGTTAACTTGCATTTTTTACTTGTGGATGTAATTTTAATATTTTGGCTTCAAATGGTACAACTTTAAATTTTGTGTGTGGTTACCCACACCCTCTCCATACAGATTGCTCTCAAATATAAAAAAACACCCAGCAACTTCTGCATGTTATGAGTCTAGAAACAGCCAAGATGGCGGCTCAGGTATTATCGGGCAGCCTGCAAACAGAAAGGGCCTTGTGACTGTGTTGCTCTGCATTCTTTGATTTCTGACCTTTCCGTGCCCCCAGCTCTGCTGTGTCTGTGCAAAATACAGCAGTAACCCACATCCTGCACTTTATCCCGCTCTCCTCTCCTCAGTAAGTGTGATGCATCTGACCAAAGATGTGCTTAAATAATTAAACAAAGCAAAGGTAAACAACTACACCAATAAATGCAATCTAAAAATATTATTCTAGTACATCAATTTAAAAATAAATACCAAAGGACATAAATTTCTTTAATTAACGCAAATATATTGCAAAATAAAGGTTTACATGCAAAGGACTAATTAAGGTCCACATTAAAATGCTTTTATAAGGCATACATGAATCAGGTATGCATTGCCATACAATTTATGGCCTCGGCCATGCTGATACATGCAGTTCATTGGAGCTCAAGACGCGCAGACTCCTCCACATAGCCAAAAAACCTGTTCAAGAACAGCAATACGACTGCTAAAAGGTGTCGGCAGTGGCTTTCTTTTAAAACATATTTAGAGGTTTGAAAACTGTTCTCTGAATCACACCTAAACACATTGGATTATCCTAAGTTTTACGTTTTGATCCTAAGTTTTAGGATTTGATCCTAAGTTTTACGTTTTGATCCTAAGTTTTAGGATTTGATCCTAAGTTTTACGTTTTGATCCTAAAATTTAGGAATGAACTTGCGGTGATCGTAAGAGCATATACGCATTCGTACGTAGGCTCGTGCGAGTCGGAAATGGCCAAAAAAACAGGAAAAAATGACTAACACCCACCCAAACTTACGATTCTCGATCCGAAATCAATTAACTTTTGCTCTTTGAATCGAGGGGATTGTCTACCTAGGGCTGATTCAGAGCCAGGTGAAAATTTACACCTGGTGGACAATGAAAGTCAATGACTTTTTTCTCCTAAAAAGGAGTGAGAATTCCCACCTGGTTCTAAATTAAACCCATAGAGTCTAACCTCCACCCAGTCTCACGAAGGGGCAGTCATGGCTTAGTGGTTAAGCAAAAGGCCTTGTGACTGAAGGGTTGCAGAGGGACAAGGTTGTCTCCAGGCTTTAATGATACAGAGACTGTAAACCCAACAGCAATAATAAGGCAGGTAGAAGCTCCCCCAGAGTCACACAAAAATATGCCCCTTTGTGCTCTCAGCGTGAGCATGGCAGGCAACAGTGGTCCGACAGCTGCCTCTGACCACAAGAAATCATATTCAAGCCTCAAAACTGCACCATGACACACCCTTCCCAGCTCAACCATTGCCCAGAAATTAAATTGAAGAAATTGGCTTTATTTAAAATACATAAGCTATTTACATTTAATTTATGATATGCTTTAAGTAGCTTATTTTACAAAGTTCCAACGAGGAAGGAAGTTAGCGTGCGCATGGACAGAGACTTAGTCCAGTGTGTTTACATGATGACCAACCCTATTTATGGCCATTGTATTACTTGTATCTGGGATTTTTTTTAGCTTGTTTAACATCTAGTTGCTATTCTCTCAGACATAGCTGGTGGAGACAAGCTACACCATCCAGCTGTAGCTGTGGAATCTCTCCTCAAATCCGGTCCAACTCAGCAAATTCTCACTTCTCCCCTATCACCCCCCCCCCCTTGTTATCCCTTCCTTAAGGCAGATTGTTTGAATTCCAATAAATAGGCTTTATGTTCTATAGGCTTTATAAAAGTGTGTGTGTGTGTGTGTGTGTGTGTGTGTGTGTGTAGGAAAAAAAAAATGGTTGCTTGACGCAGGCCACGCCCACTCGGTGCACAGAGCCAGCTGCCATGCGCATCATGCTGGAAGAGCAGCGGCAACAGCGGGCGGGGTTCAGTCACCCTGCCCGCTCGCTACTTCTCCATCTTCAGGTAGCCTGGTCAGAAGCAAGGGAGCGCGGTAATGTGAGTTTATTTTTTATTATAAATTTGTTTTTTTTTTTCCTGCCTAAAGGGAATGCCACACTACCTATAGGCATAGGGTTGGGGAAAATGTCACACTACCTATAGAGATGGGGGGGGGAATGCCACACTACCTATATGGGGAATGGGATGGGGGATAGCTACACTGCCTATATGGGGAATGGGAGGAAGGATTTCAACACTGCCTATGGGAAATGGGAGGAAGGAATTCTACAGTGCCTAAAGGGAATGCCACACTACCTATAGGCATAGGGTTGGGGAAAATGTCACACTACCTATAGGGATGGGAGGGGGAGATGCCACACTACATATAGGGATAGGTATGGTGGGAATGCTACACTGTCTATATGGGGAATAGGATGGGGGAAGCCACACTGCCTATATAGGGAATGTGAGAGGGGGTGCCACACTGCCTATATGGGGAATGCCACACTGCCTACATGGGGAATCGGATGGAGGATAGCCACAATGCCTATACAGGGAATGGGATGGGGAATGAATGCTACACTGCCTATAGGGAATTGAATGAGGGGACTGCCACACTACCTGTAATTGGGGGATTCTGCACCTTGCCCATTATTTGGTTCTTGGGGGGAGGGGTGTTTTAGCACAAAATTTGTTTAAGAATATTTTTTTTATTTGTGGAATAGAATAATAGATCTGTTCTGATGTACAGTATTCAGCCTTCTGTGCTCACACTATAGAGAGTTTGATGAAGTGAAGTGGAAAGGGACCCAGCAATGTTCAGAAATAAAGCAATTCCCTCTCAGTGGGTTCATACTCTTTAAATAAGCTTTCTCCAATTGTCAGCTCTGTTAATTGCTCAGTTGATCAGTGGCACAGTTGCAATAATCAAAAGCATGGCACGCTCCATTCCTTAGACAAAATGTAATAAGCAGTTGGTGTCGTGGGATTGATGCTGTCAAGAAGTTTGTCGTTTTCCCTGCGTGTCTTGTTTGTTGTTGGTAATTAGATAGACAAAGTAATTATTGTTCACATTCCTTTGCTCTATTTTTGTCTGCCTCTCCTGGTAATCAGCGTTGGTGTATTAACCCTGTAAAGCAGACAAGCACCATAATAGATGTTGTGATGACATAGGAACGCAGCTATTTTACAACTCATATTGCCAGGGAGGGCAGCAACTTTTTATACAGATGCGACTTTTGACGGGCAAGAGATACATGAATAATTATGTATTTGCTGAAACAAACACTTTCCATTATTTAATAAAAATAAAACTTCCATATTTAAAATACGCCTTCTCTAATGGGTAGAAAATAAGACTCCATAGCTCAATGAAGCATTCAGAATGCCAGCAATAGCCACTCTCTTGGGCTTAGCGTCCAAGTGGTAATAATGCACAAAGTGAAGTAAACTAAAAGCAACCCAATCACATTTACCTTTTAACTGTGAACACGCAACAGAACTGTGAAAGGTTATTGATTGCTGTGATTTAGTGCACTATGCCCTTTGCTTTATTTGTTAAGCTCAATTAAGTAATAGGATTTGGCTTAAAATGTCCCCCACACATCAGGAGATCATCATGACACTCGACACAAAGTGGCTGGCCTGGGTTATAATCTACTAACTATGGACAGCGCTGCTGTGTTTTTCGTCAAAGACAGAAGGGAAGAGAGCAGGAGCCACTGCAGGCACAAAACAGCACCTGTCCCAACTGTGTATTCCAGGCACCTGGCGCTCAACCTTTTGAGGAGTATGGGCCACCTCTTTGACTTGGTAACTGGTTGCGGGCCATAATGAAATGAAATGGTTCAGGTATTTTTTTTTTTACAGTTTGTTCATAAATATGATTTTAATGAATCTAGATACCTATGACTACTGCGATTACACAAACAGCCACCAATATCCTACCCCCCCCACACCAATCCAAAACACATATAACTCTCACCACTACCCAGCAAGACAAACACATGAACATACATACCAATATTGGCAACCCCAGGGCTGGCCTTTGGGGTGTGCAAGGTGTGGCATCGCAAAGGACGCCATGGTCAGCGGGGCGCCATCAATTCAAGCTACTGTGTCTACACGGTTGTTTGGGTTAGAAGGAAGGAAGTGCTATGCTCACCTCTGCTCTTCCCTGGACCAAACCAGCTGATTTCCTATCCCCAATGTGGAATGCCCCTCTGTGGAAAACCCTCTGGGATAGCCAGGCATACCCACATTTCAAGCAATCCCATGCTTTCATCCGAACAACACTCCATGGGTTGGTTGAGGGAGAGAGGGTGCGTGGGTGGGTTGGTTGGTTGAGGGGGTGAGTGAGTTGAGGGAGAGATGGTGGGTGCGTGGGTTGGTTAAGGGAGAGAGGGTGGGTTTTGTTAAGGGAGAGAGGGTGGGTGGGTTAAGGGAGAGAGGGTGGGTGGGTTGAGGGAGAGAGGGTGGGTGGGTTGAGGGAGAGAGGGTGGGTGGGTTGAGGGAGAGAGGGTGGGTGGGTTGAGGGAGAGAGGGTGGGTGGGTTGAGGGAGAGAGGGTGGGTTTGGTTAAGGGAGAGAGGGTGGGTTTGGTTAAGGGAGAGAGGGTGGGTGGGTTAAGGGAGAGAGGGTGGGTGGGTTAAGGGAGAGAGGGTGGGTGGGTTAAGGGAGAGAGGGTGGGTGGGTTAAGGGAGAGAGGGTGGGTTGGTTGGTTGGTTGAGGGAGAGAGGGTGGGTGGCTTGGTTGGTTGGTTGAGGGAGAGAGGGTGTGTGGGTTAAGGGAGAGAGGGTGGGTGGGTTAAGGGAGAGAGGGTGGGTGGGTTAAGGGAGAGAGGGTGGGTGGGTTAAGGGAGAGAGGGTAGGTGGCTGGGTCGGTTGAGGGAGAGAGGGTGGGTGGGTTGGTTGGGGGAGAGAGGGTGGGTGGCTTGGTTGGTTGAGGGAGAGAGGGTGTGTGGGTGGTTGGTTGGTTGCGGGAGAGAGGGTGGGCGGGTAGGTGGGTGAGGGTGGACAGGTAGGTGGGTGAGGGAGAGAGGGTGGAAGGGTAGGTGGGTGGGTGAGGGGGAGAGGGTGGGTTGATTTGTGAATGGCCAGCGCGGGCATGCTCCATGTTTAGAGAGTAGTGATGGATCTGGCTGCCAGCTTGCTCAGATCCGCTCGCCTTAGATGAAGGGGCAGGAGCGGATCCGAGCATGCTGATTAGACAAGAGGCCGCACATGCGCCATAGGACCAGGGCAAAGGTGAGCTGGGGGGTTTCACACAGCGTGGCAAGGACCAAGCGGGTCTTGGTCTACTTTAACAACTGTTTTTCTTTGTTTTTAAAGCAATATGAGTATTTGTTAAATGCTCAGTCTCTATAGAAAGCGTGTATAGTGTTTGCTTTTCCATTTATATGCCATTAGGTTTACAAAGAACGTTAACATAACAGTGGCAGGTGTGATATTTGATAAAAGATATGTGTGTTTACATGCATGGCCGGAGAGGCAAAGGGAGGGAAGATCCTTGCATGGAAAGGGTGCCAGTGCCTCATTAAATCGCAAGCCAGTTTGGCAGCTGCTGATATGTTACTTACTACTCACACCGGTGGTTAACGACTGCACACGTCTGCTACCCAATAAAGAGAAGGGCCTTGCAGCCAGGGCACTTAATCAATGGGATAATGGAATGAATCAATAGAAAAGACTTTCTTAGGAGGTCTTAATTAAGAAAACACTCACAAATACAAACGACGATTTCAATGTATCGACAGCTCAGAGTACAAAAGGGAGGGCAGGAGTTGAAACCTATATTAGTATTCTCACATTTACACAGCTGATTGGGTAGCAGCGCATATACTTAATATGAGCTATGCTTTGGTGACAGCTATATTCTATACACTGAAATAAGTAACAATAATTGAAGATTTGCCATATAGTGAATAGAGTGGTAAGCACTTATGTTAATCAATATACAGTATACTTTAAAAAAAGCATTTAGAATATAGGCATATATAGGTTATGCAAGTGAATCTGCCACCCCAAAAAATGCCTTTCCTCCTCATGAATATGTTTGTTGTCCACTGCCATTCACGTTTGCTTCCTAAACAGGACCAACCAACAGCCTGGCACAGTTGGAAAAGAAAGGTAGAGGCCATTTTAGAGCTTCCTCTCCCAGCCATGCTGCTGCCTGGATTCAACTGGCATAACTGACCATGTAGAGTAACAGGAAGCCCAGCAGCACTTCCTGTATGCAGGTGGTCTGCAAATGCATGAGCCACCATTTTGTTTCTAAAATTCACTAAAGCAGGAGTTAGAAAGAGGTAAATGATTTTTTATGTGCAGCAATCTAAATTGCCCTGGGGAGGGATGTATATGAGCACAAGTTTGTTGCGTTGCGTTGGTCTGGTTTAAGTCATATTTGACTGTTGGTTCGCAACTGGTCTAAAATAAAATTTGTCTTGCAGTCTGAATATAGTCTGAAATAAATATGTCTTGAAGTCTGAAATACAGAACTGCATGTTTAAGGCTGCCATTAGGGTATTATTCTAGTATATGGTCCAGTCAATTCCCCTAAGAAAATAGGGCCCATATACATGTAGGTTGCCCTTGGACAGTAGGGCTGGCCATAGAGAGATCTTAGGATTGTCACATTGTTTGTATAAAAGAGACTTAGACACTATGGGTGGGTCCTAAGGTGGTAGAGAGGCCTTGGATGGTACCTATAAGGTTTGAAACCGGACCAATAGTCAAGCCTAACTGTTGGCAGGTTTCCTCATCAAAGTGTCTGGCAGCACAGCGGCATATCATATCAAAATGTTCCTGTGCTGTGACCTAGCCCTTGACTGCTGGCATATGCCGGGGGGGGGGGGGTGCAAATAACTCTATGACTGACCAGCAAACAAGACTGGCATTTTAGAAGACCTGATATTTACTTAGAAAAACAGTTTGGTGCAAGCTGGTGAACTGTCGTGACAGATTTGGTTTTGAGAATTCAAGAAATCTTGCTGAAAGCACACTTCTACAGCTTTTGTTAGCATAAGGTGGTGTCTTGGGAGTGTCTTGATTGTTCGAAAATAATGAGTTTTACAAAAATGAGAAAAGTGATGAAATGGTAAAAACCGTTTCATCAGTTGCTTATGAAATACTAGTTATCTATCTGCTGATTAAGCTCAAAATATCTGGCATTGATGCTAAAGAGACAATCTTGGAAAAATCTGGTGTTCTGAATCAGGGTTGTCCGGTCTTCGCTAACTAGAGCGGGACAAACATCACATTTTGTTTGGCAAATGCAGCAAAAAACCCACGAACGCTAGCAAATATTGTTTCTCTTTTATAATCGTAAGTTCTACAAGACAGGAGTGTGACACCTTAAAAAAAACAAAAGTCTTTTTACTCTTATACAAAACTAAAAAAGCGTGATGGTGAAAATGGGATTCTAAAAACGTTTTAACATTTTGAACCAACAGCAAAGGTCTAATTTCCCTAAAAGAAATCACTAGATTTGAGCAAATCGATACTGGGAAGGCTTTTCCGTGCCATTTATCACGGTCAGTGGACAGTGATGAGCTGACAAAGCAGTGTTTATTAAGTGCAGCTTGTCATGAAAATATGCCTCTCACTGCTTGCCCATGATGAATCCGAGAGGCAGAACATTAAGAAAACAAAATGTATTTAACACCCAAAATAATTAAAACATGAATGGATTATTTTCAAAGTGAACTTGTTAAATCTGTTAAAATGATAAGCGCAGAAACATTGCCTACTGCTATCACATATCTCCTTTCAGCACTGGCTTACCATGCTCCAGAATGGGCGATACTCAAGGTTTCGTTTCAAATAGTGGTACTCAACAGCCCGGAAACATGGGATCAACCAAATCCAGGTCAGCCATGCAGCCAAAGCGAGAAGCAACTATATAGCTTGTATAGTTTAACACCATAAACCGGACCAACACTCATTTTAAACCTAATGGGTGCTGGTCCAGTGCATAGTGTAGGGCGGGGCATCCCAACAGCTAGAGCCCCATGTGCATTAACCCTCACTCCTACTGTAAAATTAAAGGCCATTGGCAGTCATGTTGGTTTGTAATTTTCTAGCTGCAATTAACAAACAATATGCCAGGGAACAAAGAGAAAGGTAAGAAAACCCTGGCTTGCAGGGGGTTAATGCACCAAGTACCAGATTAGCACCCATTAGCTGAAAAATTGGTGTTAGGCAGGGTAGATTTTGAAAGTGGACTAAAACCTATAAACGCATATGCGACTGACCAGCAAACAAGTCACTGGAGGTCATGTGGGACAAGGTCCCAGTCACGTAAGAAGACTCAAGTATGGGAACCCTTCTGAGACCAAGCTTGCAGCCCTGCTGTTTACTCATTTTGTTTGGGATCCCAAAGCAGAGGAAGTTGGGATTCTGTAGCAAACAGCTCTAGCTCTATATTGTAGAATCTTAAAACACGATTAGTAAACAGTGGGGGCGGAGAGTCATCTAGTAAAGTGTACCTACCTTATACATATTTGATCTTTGAATCCCCCACACCCCCTGGAATACTCATTAGGAAGCCTTTCTGATCATAACCCCATTGAAATGCACATATACAGTATGCCGTCGTATCTCTGGTTTTCCATAGAGAGTCTCACTGCCGGATGGGGATGCCCCTAAAGACCTTGTATTCCAATTGAAAGTCTGTTTAGACATTTAGGCCTACCTAAGACTAAATTTAAACAGGAAATATTCAAAAACAAAAAATACATATATAAATTCCATACTGTAACAAAAACATATGAAAGCAAACAGAGGTCACCATAGATAGAGAGGGTTCCATATAGAATTAAAAAATGTTGGAAATGTGGTTAATGTTATTTGCATTTTTTAAAGCACTTGATGCTGCCCCACATAATACACTTGTACTGACAATGAGAATGCCAGAAATATAATTTACCAGTCAAGTGTAAACTGACTGGGGGACTCAAAGTGGGGCGCTTAGTTAACCTGACCACTTCACAGGGTAATGGGTGTAGTGGAGATTTTATTTGGGAGTCAGCCAATCCATACATTCCAGTAACACCATTCAACCAATGAGATGGAGCAGGGTCCCAACAGGTAACTGTTCAAGCTTCCTAAATTCAGTGGGAAAGTATTCCAGCTAACGTCACCAAAGTGGGACAAAATGTCTCAAAATGAAACTGTGCCACCGAAAGTGGGACGTCTGACACATTAGGGTCAGTATTGGGTTAATTCCGGCTTAATCTTTTTTTTTTTTTTTTTTTACAGCTTTTACAAACATGGCATTTTTTTCAGATGATATTAAATGTGAAATACATTTCAAACTACAATGTTAACACTGCATTACAATCTAAATCTAATTAAAAAAAAAAATCAAAATAAAGCAATCTTATGCTATCCAATGAATGAACCTCTTCTGCCTGCAACCAGGTAAAATGCCTTGTATAAATATTGTATACACATGGCAAAACAAGACTCTGGTTGTTGGTCTCGTTATCTAGCTAAAAGCTAGTAAACTAGCTCCTTTTGGAAGTCAAGAAGGTTTGTTTCTCCCCAGTGCATTAGGCTAGGGGTTCCTAACCTTTTTTTACCATTTTCCGAATATTTCATGTGCCACTTGAGGGGTGTTCGTCACCTAGCCATTTAACCACCCTGTTTTGGGCGTGTTTTGCCCTTTTTAATGAAGCTTTTATATTTGGTTGAGCAGACTCCTGACCCTTACTTCTCATTCACCCTGTGTGCCAAGACCCCACACTGTGCACTGCATGTATGGTGCTGCCCCTGCTAATAGAGACATATTTTTGAATGTTTTAAAAGTGTTTCTAGTTCCCTAGATCAGTTAGTGGGTTCAAGTGCTTAAAAAGACACAGAAATAATTTGCATTAACATTTGTAGCAGTTTTGTACTTGCGCAAATCAAGCTTGAGTAAAGTATAGATGAGGTTGGGGAGCAGGTCAGTCTGCAACCACTCTGAGTACCACTGTCCGGAAACCCCTCCTTTAGGCATCACTGGCTACTACTTTCTGGATTGTTGATTTGCCCATGGACAGTGGCTGACCCTGATGCACATGGTTTGGGCTTTAAAACTAAAGCCAGGACATTGATTTTCTGTCACCAGCGTTTCAGATGCACAGTTGCTATTCATTCTCAGCAAGTGAAATGGGTTGCCCAGCCATGTAAATAAGTTAAGCATATACATGATGAGGGCTCACCCTGGTCTCCTGAATCACGCTCTGATGTCTTCCCTTTCTCTCTCTAGATGGTACGGTCAAAAAAAAATTGCATGGCATGATATCGGAACCCTTTAACCACACAACTGATACACAAAAAATGAAGAAGCTGCCTCGAAAATGTCTCTTTTTATTGCATACCTGAAATCTATGTCTCATGTGAAAAAGACAATTCTGTGAGTACTCACCTGTAGAATTGCTTTTGCCATGCATGGCACGGCCTGCTTCACAAACTCATTACATCTGGGTATTCAGCCACAAGATGGCGCAGTGCACTGCAGAAGAGTTGTGGCTCCTCCCGGTACCATATAAAAATGGAATCACCATAGACTTATCCAGTGTTGACAAGCAGTTATTTAAGAAACCGGGAGATAATAAAGGTAAAAAATGTAACAGAACCCCAACTAAGTTGGAACAATCACCATACAGAGGCAACCAAGAACAACGATAACAAGGATGGGGTGAAGCATGCCGGGCCATGCATGGCAAAAGCAATTCTACAGGTGAGTACTCACAGAATTGTCTTTTTCCCATTGCATGGCATGGCCTGCTTCACAAAGTCATTACATCTGGGACATCCAAAAGCAGTGTCCATAAAGTAGGGTGGGACCCCCAAAGAGTAACAACAGGCAAATTAAACCACTACCACCTTTAGTACCTTGCGGCCAAAAGCAGCATCAGCTGAGGCCCTAACATCAACCTTGTAAAACTTGGAAAAAGTATAACCAGAAGACCAAGTTGTGGCCTTACAAACTTGTTCAACAGAAGCTTGGTGCTGAAAGGCCCAGATGCACCAATAGCACGAGTAGAATGAGCAGTAATCCTAAAAGGAGGTTCCTGCCCTTTAACAGAATAGGCTTGTACCACCGCCTGACAAATCCACTTGCTGATAGTGGATTTAGCAGGAGGCAAACCCTTCCTAGGACCAGCAGGAAGAACAAAAAGAGCATCAGATTTCCTGAAAGGCTCAGTAGCAACCGAATAAAACTTCAGAGCCCCAACAACATCCAGAGAATGAAGGGTCCACTCCTTGGCATTAGCAGGTTTAGGACACAAAGAAGGCAAAACAATGTCCTAATTGAGATGAAAAGCAGACACAACCTTAGGCAAAAAATCCGGCTTAAGCCGAAACACCACCTTATCCTGATGCCGCTCAAAATAAGGAGGCTTGATGGAAAGCGCCGCCAGCTCAGAAACTCGCCTGACAGAAGTAATGGCCACCAAAAAGGCTAACTTAAGAGTCAGAATGGGCAAAGCAGCCCCATGGATAGGCTCAAAGAGCAGAGCAGACAACACCAGATTCAGGTCCCAAACTGGTAGCATAGGCTTACATGGAGGACGCACGTGAGTAACTCCCTGGAAAAAAGTCTTAACCAACCGGTGATTGGCAAAGGACCTTTGGAAGAAAATTGCCAGAGCTGACACCTGTCCCTTGAGGGTACTAAGTTGAAGGCCCGAATCCAAACCATGTTGCAAAAATTCCAGAATCCTGGGGATAGAAAACACCCGACAAGGCAAAGACTTGGACTCACACCAGGCAATGTAGGCATGCCAGATCCTGTAGTAGATAAAGGACGAGGATTTCTTCCTAGCCCTAATCATGGCATCAACAACAGAAGCTGGCAAACACTTATCCATCAGGATGGAGGTCTCAGCAGCCAAGCCATTAAAGCCAGCGTTTGTAAATTGGGATGGCACAGTTGTCCCTGAGTGAGCAGATCTGGATCCTTGGGCAGGGCATACTGATCTACTGCCAACTGCACAACGTCTGCGAACCACACCCTCCTTGGCCAACAGGGGGCCACCAGAATGGCTGTTACCCCTTCCTGGGCTATCTTGCGCAGCACCCTGCCCAGCAGAGGAAATGGAGGGAACAAATAGAGGAGCCGAAACTCCGTCCAATGCATTGCTAGCGCATCCGTGGCGAAGGCCAGAGGGTCCTGTGACAGGGAGACAAACCTGGGAAGCTACTGGTTGTGACGGGATGCAAACAGGTCCACATCCGGCTGACCCCAGTGGTGGCACAGGGAGTGAAATACCTTGTTGCTGAGGGACCATTCCCCCAGCTGAGACGTTCCCCTGCTCAGGGAGTCTGCCTCCAGGTTCTCCACCCCCGAAATGTAAACCGCCGAGATGCAGGGGACATTCTCTTCCGCCCAGGACAGTATCAGGGACACTTCCTTGAGGGCTTGCTTGCTCCGAGTCCCTCCCTGATGATTGATGTAGGCAACCGCTGTCTGGTTGTCCGAGCGGATCTGAACAGCCCGAAGGTGTGTGGTCAGCTGAGAAAGAACCAACCTTATCGTCCTCCGTTCCAGGACATTGATGGGAGCATGGGCCTCCTGGGGGCCCCACCGACCCTGGAACTTCAGAGACTTCCAAAAGCCCCCCCAACCGGTCAGACTGGCATCTGTGGTGACAGTCTCACAGCACGGGGGCAGAAAGGTCCTGCCCACTAGAAGGTTCCTGGAGTCCAGCCACCACAAGAGGGACTGTCTGGCCAGGGGGGACAGAGAAAATTCCTGATCCAGGGACACAGGGTCCCGATCCCAAACTGACAAGAGGTGCAACTGAAGAGGCCTCATGTGAAACTGCGCAAAAGGGACCGCCTCGAAGCAGGACACCATCAGACCCACCAACTGCATCCCTTGCTGGATGGAGGGATGGGGACACAAGAGTAGAGTTCGTGCCTGCTTCTGAAGGCCCTCCACCTTCTGCTGAGGCAGGAATACCTTGACCTGAGAGGTATCCAGAGTCATGCCTAGAAAGGACAAAATGGCGCCGGCAGAGGAACCTTAAGGGGCGGGGCGCGGGAGGAAGCAATACACGTCCTCCACTGGCCCCCCCCCGAAGAGCGCGAAAACGGCACTCACATGACCTCGTCCTGCGTCATCACAGTAGAGAAAAAACGCCTCACAAATATAGCGCCACCCGCCGCGGAGTGCAGTACAAAGCGGCGAGGCGGCGAAAACAGTTAAAACACAGTTAAAAAACAGGTGAATACACAGCCAAAGTACCCTCGCCGCTACCACCCGCCTCCCCCCCCCGAGCAAAACTCTGGGGAGGGAGCGAGGAAGCAAGCGAGTGGCAGCGAGGGCCCAGGCCAGAACGAGAAACAGTCCCCAAAAACACTCACCCCCTCAGAAGTTAGGACAGGAACTCCGCATCCCTAACAGGCTCACCATAAAGCCTATGGCTGGCTACCCTTTGCGGTACAGGGTCTGCGGCTTGGAGCAGCGCTCCTCGAGCACTTGACCCTAGTGATCCTCTACCGTCACCCGATCCGACAGCCGAGGCTGGGAGGCACAGAGGGTTCGGAAACGGGTGGAAATAGCCATGCAGGGCCGCAGGCTTGTTTGCCCCGCTCACCTGCGCAATATAGAGAGCCATCTTCTATCTTCGCAGAATCACTGCAGAGGAAAACTGGATAAGTCTATGGTGATTCTGTTTTTATATGGTACCGGGAGGAGCCACAACTCTTCTGCAGTGCACTGTGCCACCTTGTGGCGGAATACCCAGATGTAATGGCTATGTGAAGCAGGCCGTGCCATGCAATGGGAAAAAAGTTGGTGAATATCTCCAGTTTTTGAAATGTTTTTTCAACCCTTAATGACCCTTCTAAATGAAAGAATCAGTAATTTTGTGTCCCTCTCTGTGTTGCAGCAATTAGATAGGCAGGTGGGAGGGTAGGTAGGTGGACAGGTGTATGGGTAGAAGGGTGTAAGTACAGTAAGGCAGGTGGGTGGACAGACAGGTAGGTGTGTGGGTGGGCAAATAGGTAGTGGCATCCTTTTCACCAAACAAGAAACAGGGCCCTCCAGAATTCTGCACACAGGCTTTGTCCAATCTACTCACCTTTACTGCCAATACCACACTGCATCTTGGGGCCATGGCTACTGCTATTCCTAGCGAGCGAGGATGCGGCCAACAGCACTTGCTCCAATCAGATTTTCTTGCCACTGTGAGCAGAGAGCAGCAGGCGGGCAAGTAGATGGTTGGGTAGTCAGTCAGACAGGTAGGTTGGTGGGCAGGCAAGTGGGGAGGGTCGGAGGCAGGCAAGTAGGTGGGTGGGTAAGTGGGCAGTCAGGTAGGTAGGTGGCTGGGCAGGTAAGTGGGTAGGTGGTCAGCAGGCAGGCAAGTAGGTAGGTGGGTAGGCAGACAAGTAGGTGGTTGGGCAGACAAGTAGGTGTGTGGGCAGGCAGGTAGGTGGCTAGACAGGCAAGTAGGTAGGTAGGTGGCTGGGCAGGCAAGTAGGTGGGTGAGTGGATGGGTAGGTAGGGCCTGAGCCGGAGTTAGAGTAGCAGCAGGCTGGGGACTCACCCAGCATAGGTGTCGGTGGCACTGGCATCTCAGCGGCAGGCGGCGAAGCCCGGCATCTCAGCGGGCAGGAAGCGGAGACTGGCTTCTTAATGGGCAGGTGGCATCCACAGCGAGGGACATCTCAGCTATGGCGGCAGCGTTAGGCAGGGGACAGTTCTGCGATGGAAGCAGCGGCAGTTGCAGGACAGCCCAGGGACAGAAGCAACCTTGGGTGGGACATCCTAGCAGCAGAAGCAGCACCAAGCATGGACATCTCAACGGCATCTAGTAAGCAGCAGCTGGCGCGGGGTCAGCACGTTGGCGGGCTGCACTTTGGTGACGGGGGCAAGAAACAAACTGCAGCATGGGAGCAAGGGGGTTAGGTGAGTAAAAATGCCCCACATGTCCAACACTTCAGCCTAGTCCCTGCCAAGCTCCTCCGTCTGACTAGTCCCTTCAGGGACTAAGGGAAAGCCCCTCCATTCACCCCCTCTCCAGCACATCGCCAGCAGTCAACACAATTCTCAGTGGACATGCTAGAAACGGGGTGATCACTTAGGTGGTTAACGTCTTAGATTAGTATGGCTGCAAGCTAACATTAGTTTGTCAACAAGCTAACAGGGTGGAGCGTTGTGGCCCATTTAAGACTTGTGTATACTAATTGCCCTGCTCAAGTACACCTCCCAGGTTAGTTATAAATTGGTCTGAGCGGCTGGCACCCCTCCTTTGTTTTCTTTGATTTTGTGCAAGCACATGGGGTGCTTCCACCCTTCCACTCCATGTGCGGCACTTGAGGTTATAGGGCAGTCTCAGGTAAGCTGCTCCCAATTAATCTATTGCAGTGTAAGTCCCAAAGGGGGCTCTCAGAGATTACGACTGCACCCCACAGAGGCACCGTGGCGTTTGGTGGTGCAGCTTTAGCATACTTCTGCAGATGTGTGTGGACCAAGACCCGCTAATAGGGTTGAGTGCTGTGGCCCCTTTAAGACTTATGTATCTTAGATTACTACTATACTTTTTGTTCTGGATTTAATTTTGAATAACCTTTAATGTTCAGGTTCAGGCTTACTTAAACTCCTTTCAGTATATACTATACTGCCTATGCTGATAACTGCTGAGTCAGTCATAGCAACACAGTACAGTAATCAAGCTTGACACAATATAAGCGGATTTCGGGTCTACTTTTGCCATTTCTGATGTTCTGTAACAGTCTTCCAGTGTCCACAGCTTTAAGCATGTCAAGCAGGCAGCCGCCAGTAGGGAAAAGTATGTTGAATGATTGAAATTCTATTCTTAGCTAGTAACTGAAAAGCAAAAACAGAAGGAGCTGGTCTGGCAATGCCCATATCAAACAGCATGGGGGGGGGGGGTTAATTAATGTACACTTCAGCTCATGGATGCAATTAATTGTCAGCAATCCCTCAGTGACTTCTCTGCACAAATATGTTAAGTCAATATTAAAGATTCCCCCAAAGCTTCAGGACCAGACGGCATGTTAAAACTGCATCACACTAATTTCAGAATAAATACTGCAGCCTTTACTTATCAGCTTTCAAGATGGCAGGGGCAGATAAAGCAATTCTGCAAGGTGGTAAAAGAGATTCAACTAAAAAAAATGGTAGGAGTTTAGTAGTTTAGCGTGCAGTGTAAAAGCTGGATAGCAGAACATAGGTGAATACCCTTTCTCCCAACTTTTCTCAAAGCACCCTGATTCTGCAGCCAGAGACAGAAAAAACTGGGAAAAGATGTCTGGTCTAGTGAAAATGAGGTGTCTATGCTTAATTAATGCAATGCATCCCAAACTTATTTTTGGTAAACATGCTCCCTTTTAGCTGTGCAAACTGATTTTGCACCAACAAGCAACTTCTGCCTACTTTTCAATGCAGGTGCAGAAGAACGACAGCATGTTCCAGTTCTTGCCAAATCCAGCAACTTCGCACAGCAATTGAAGAGGAGTGAACCAACTTTCACAGGCCAAAATCCCAACAGGTGGTACTCAAGATCCTCTCAGGTGGTGCTTGACAAGGTATCAGACTTAACTGTACCCCAAACTGATCTACTGCCATCTATACTTCCCTCAAGCGTGTTTTTTGTGTCGTTCAATTACTTTAGATGGCTGGTTTGTGTGATTTGATAATGGTTTTATGTGACTGACAATGCCCATACACCATCCGGGTGGTACTTAGAAAATGGAAAGTGGTACAGTTTGGGAACTCCTGCTCTAGGTGAATGAGGTGTCTCGCACTGCATGAGGAAATTTGTGGTCACACCAGATACTTAGTGGTTTCCTAACTCTCCCAAGACAGTAAAACAGCACAGTGGTATTATATTGTGGCCGGCCTAAGGCACACCTGTGCAATGGTTGTCTAATCAGCATCTTGATATGCCACACCTGTGAGGTGGACGTATTATCTTAGGAAAAGAGAAGTGCTCACTAGCACAGATTTATAAAATTTAGATAAATATTGAGAAGATGAAGTAGCCTTTTGTGTACATAGAACACGCCTTTGAGTGCAGCTCATAAATAAGGGGAGCAAAATCTAAAGTGTTGCGTTAATATATTTGTTAAGTATTATTCAAGTATTCTTACAATCACAAATGTATCCTGAAAAAAATGTCACTGGTCTTTGTAGGAGTGGGGGTCCAAACTGATGAAAGTGGGGTCCAAAAAATGTGAATTACACTTCCACATCCCAAACATGTTTAATGGGTGACAGATGATGAGCCCGCAGGTGAGTATCTGACAGTTTGTGCAGAAATCCTTTGTTTATGCAAACCTATTGTTGCAGCAGTCCAAAGCACTGGTCACAGACCATCTTGGATCTGAAGATGCTGGACATGGAGGTCCTGAGATTGTGCGGTTAGACATGGTCTGTGGTTGTGAGGCTGGTTGGATGTACTGCCAAATTCTTTGAAACACCCTTAAAGACGGTTTATATTCAATTCACAGTCAACATCTCTGGTGGACATTCCTGCAGTTAGCAAGCCAATTGCACGCGCCCTCAAAACTTGTGACATCTGTGGCATTGTGCCATCTGATAACACTGTACATTTTAGAGTGGCCTTACTGCGGCCAGCCTAAGGCACACCTGTGCAATAATCATGCTGTCTAATCAGCATCTTGATATTCCAAACCTATGAGGTGGATGCATTATGTCGGAAAAGGAGAAATGCTTACTAACACAGATTTGACAATATACTGTATGAGAGATTAACTAAAAATGGGAGCAAAAACAAAGTTTGGGTTTCGATTTTTAAGTATATATATATTACAGGTAAACAAATACTACTTCAGGATGTGAATTTACAAGATTAAAACAAAAATAACATTTTGGGCAATCAACATCATATACACAAAAAGTCAAGAGATCAGTACCACTCTGCTTCATTCCATTGTGTCTTATTATAATATGGAAATGCATTGACATCAATAAAACATACTAGGATGAAAAAGAAAACATGTCAAGGGGTTAATATGGGTATACACTCATACATCTTATTGGTTTATTGCCATGAGAGAGGGTAGCAGAAATCAGTGCTTACATGTGCTGCTGCTCCCTAGGTCACCAAAAGCATGTGATCAATGCGCTTGGATCAATAGCATGAGTTACTGCGGCATCTGTGCCCGTGGAGAAGAGGAACAGGTCAACAGAAGCATGCTGTTTAACTAGTAAACTGGTCCAAATCAATCAATCACGATTTAATATCAACACTAAGGTAATTTATAGCAACCCTAAGGCGCAGTGCAGTATATTAAAATTCATAACCCTTAAATGACCCTGTATATTCTGTGCATCTTGCATTTCATAATCCACACTCACAGATGCTTAACCTCTGATTTGCTGTTTTCTACTGGTTACTTAATCAAAAGAACAAGAACTATCCAGACACATGAACATATGTAACAATATAAATAACTAGCCAATAATACCAAACAACAACTACCGGTAGCACCACGGTAACTGCTAATTAATCCTTTACCAGCAAAATGCAGTCATATTAATAAGGATACCACCTGGGATTTTCTCTCTCCCCGATGATGTTACTAGATAAGCCCAGTACCTTACTCTTTAAAATTGTCAGCCAAAACTGCTGAATTATACACATTTTCTTATTTTACCTAGCAAAGGAGCAAGGCATGTTAGACTTAAAGTGGACCAAAACCGGTGATTTTCATTATGACCGCTCCTCGTGACGAAGGCCCCCAGCCGAAACGTTAGGATCTACTCTGTCTACCTGGTGCTGCAGCCATTCAGCTTGACTACCTTGTAAGTTTCTCTTGCTTCTGGCTACATTACTATTGGCATTTGTCAGGATGGATTAAGGGCTGTCCATCATTGTGCCCTTCCAGGGGACGATACCTTACTGTGCTCAAGAACTCTTTTTCATTGCATCTAATCCCATAGACTCCCTGGAACACTTTATGGACACTATACCCTCTTGTGCTGAATACAGCATCGATGAATGAACTATCATCAGCGGTCAAACCTTTATATACGGTTTGGTTTATGTTATTGTATTATATCTTGTAAATACACTTGATTGATGTCACTTACTCACTCACCTGTTAAACAGCATTCAAATTATTCCTTATAAATGCATCTTTTGGCTCCATTTTCCATTTTCCACTGTTGCATTATGAGTGAAACCCCAATGGTGGCCCATTTTTGGTCCAGTTTAAACTAGGGGTCTGGACATCACATATAGGTTACAGAGGGGTCCAGAATCTATACAGTCTATATTGTGATCGATGTGTCCCTTGCTCGAACTTTCCTATATAGCCTGAATATTGAGGTAAGCCTGGACTGCACGGATGAAATGTGGTGGTAAAGCTCCTATGTATGTGCAAACATACAATGACCATCAATGTCCCATTGATGGCCATGCACCCCCATAACTTACATTGTGATAGCTGGCCCCTTGCCTGAACGTTAGATTCCTATATAGTCTGAATACTGGGGCCCAACGCCCAGCCATCACATTTAGGGAACAAGGGGGTCCAGACAATGTTGCTGTATTGAGCTTAATTATTCCAGATGGTGGCCCTGGTTGTACACATGGGGTTGCTGTGGCCACTATTCTTACTATCTGGGCATTAATGCTGATTGCACTCTCGCTTCAATGTTTTTGCTTCCGCTGGCTCTCTTCCAATTAGATAAAAAAAGCAATGTCCACCTGTTGTCATTGATATCTGCAGCATTACCATTACGTCAGCTTTAAAATGTATACATGTGTGAAAATACATCAAAGCAGAATATATTTTCCAAGAGAGAAAAACAGAAAAAAACACTACAAATACACAAACAGGAGTCAGAATAGAACAGCTTTGACCTGAGTGGAACATTCAGGCACACCATATTTGAATTCCAATGCTCCACATACAGATGAATACATGGGACATTGCACACAAATAGCTCCAAGGGATATTTAGCTCTGCTGGAAAACCTTAGTTATGTCTTTGGGCATCTGTGCAAAGTGATAGGGACTGGCTGTTAATTTTAAAGACATAAAATTTATGGTAGCGCTGGCAACCTTAGCAGAGCACATGGTGCTGGAGCTGCCTTTTAACCCAATCTATAGCCCGAAGGCCTTACACACACAGTGTTGAGAAAAAGCAACGTAACTGAGAATGTTAAATAATCGGTTAACAAACAGCCCCAACCCCGAGTGTTATTTTTTGTCTGCGTCTGTCTACCATCTTGATATAAATGAGAAAGAAAGGCTATAATTGTTGATGATGTTTTTGTTTCATTTCATGAGTATGCAAAATACCCAGATGTCTAAATGACAAACCAGGATTTAGCCCACATCCAGGAGAAGCACTTGTTCAGAAGGCTATGAAAAGATTGTGTGTTTCCAAAGATGAAAAAAATAAGCCACTACAGCAAATCGTACAGAAATTAGATGCATCATTTATTTTTCCCTCCTACTCACTTACCGAAGTTAACATATAGAGATGTCAACAACGTTATACATTTTCAAACTTGATTTGGATTTGAACTTCAGTGCATTAATTAATCTAATAATAATAACAACGCTGATTATGACACCGTTTTAGAACTAATGCACCATCACAAAAAGCCATTTTTTCATTTGTTGGTTATCTTGAGCAGTGGTCTTAAGTAGTAGTCTTCCCATCAGCTTAATTATTTTCTTGGGTCCATTAGAGTAAGCCCTCTTTTACAGTTCGAAATGTTCTACAAATCTGTGGTTCTCCACCACTCTGCAGGGCTTTATACTTCCACTTCCAAGAACTGTGGAAAAGATTATCGGATCCTCTTCCATTCCAGGAAGAGCAATTTTACCAAAGACTCATCTCTTATCCTAGAACAAGAAATTCTGACTCTAAGGGATCTCCCTGATCTTGAGTAGTGGTCTTCCCATCAGCACAATGATTTTTGGGGTACATTCTAGTAAGTCACAGTTCAAAATGTTCTACAAAACCCAGGGTCATGTTAGGTCTCTCGGGTTTACCAATGGTTCTCCCCTCTGGAGTACTTCATACTCCTCATGGTTGAATAAAAAACAAGACCTGTGAAAATGATTAATAGTTCCTCTCTCCCATCTCTTAAACAGTCATTGTACCAGAGAATAATAATTGATTCCTCCTACCCAGGTTACCCCCAATCTAATGTTCTGCTCTCAGACAGCACCGCCTCTTATCAAAGCCATGAACAGCTTCTTTCCTGAATTACCATTTTGGACATGAAATCCTTCCCCCCTCAAGCACCTTATTTAGTCAAGGAATGTGATGAAAATAGGAATTTCATCTACACATGTATAGAGGATTAAAGCTACGAAGCACACTATTTAATATATTGGGACTCCCTATATGGGTTCTTTAAAAGGGCTCATCATTTTTAGGCCAATATGTATACATGCTCATATCCTTATGTGTGTAAGGTTTTGAACCGCTGACTTTAGGAATACTACTTGCATGTGATGGGAAATTCTATTTGAAGGTTGTCTGGTGTAATTTAGACGCCTACCTTTCTTTATGATTAGATTTGAAATGTATGACGCATAGGTGCATTAAAGAGTTATTTGAGGGGATTGAAATGTATCATTCCTTATCTAAATTCAAATGACCTGGTTGTATACCTTCAATATCTATATAATTTAGGTTATTTCAACCTACATTTCAGGTGTTATGGCTTAGATATGAAATAAAATTGGGACTGCAGTAATATATGTTAAGATACTAATACTAATAATATGCTAAGATAATACTAATAATAGTCTGAATAATGTCAGCTCTGTCAATTCGACAATGAAGCTGCCATTCTCTGCAAGATCAAAAGGAAAAATTGAACGAGGAGTGTCTTGGGTGACAGAGGTTACATGAGCTGTTTATCGAGGTCAAGAAAAACACAAAGCATACTGGAATATCTGTCATCAGTAGATGCTGCAATTAGATTGCATTCTGCAATTGGTATGACCCCAGCAGTAATAAAGCAGCTGAAATATACAAATAGCATATTTAACTCTGCTATATAGGCTTTCATAAACTATGAATGCCTGCTGAATGCTAAAATAAAAGTTCTGAATGTATTTATTTTGGTGCCAATACAAAAATTATTTCAGATGGCTGTGCCGATTTACTCTTTCCCTTTCTCGTATTTGATACCACCTTTATGTGACTTACAAGTATTGGAAGCCAAATGGCACCGACAGTTTTGTGAGCATCACCAGGCACCTGTAAAGACTTTCAGATGTCTTGGTCTAAACTGATCTGTTCCCCTTGCCTATTTGGCAAAATGTGTAATTATATAAACATACGTGAAATTAAAGTAGACCTATCACTGCCAATGTCGGCCCTGGAGTCTAAAAGACCAAAGGGCCATCTAGGTGCCCCCGGGGCATGCTGAATCAGCACTGTGTGAGTCCCCCACCCAGGTTGCCTGCAAGCCCCCTTACCTTTCTCCATTGCCTAGCAGCGTTTGCAGGCTGTTACCCCAACCCAGCAGCTGTGGCTGGGCGTGCAGGAGCGTGGACACCACAGGGGAGCTGGAAATGTGGACGTCAGTGCTCCCTATGCAGACATGCTGTTCAAAACAATGGCTTTATGCTGTGCATTAGAATGTATGGCATAAAAAGCTGATTGGATGAGTGCATGCATCGTGGGAGTGGCAGAAAGGTGAATGGAGTAGGCGACCCGTGGAGTTTCTCACAGTGGGTTATCCCAATTCGGGATTCCCCCATGGATGCATGATGGGAACGGTGCAGAGAGGGGGACAAGATGGCGCTGCCCTATGCATGGTGCACAGGAGAAAGCAGTTTGCTGCAGCTGGAAGTGCCAAAGTAAGGTAAGCAATACTGTCCAATTCAAAAAATGGAAGCTGAATGTGGGATGGGGGGGGGACACCTTTTGTGAGTTTTGGGGTGCATCACTGCACATCTGATGTTCCTCTTTAAGGTTTTGCTAGTTTTCCCTTTGCACCTTCAGTAATTAATGAAAAAGAACTGAGACTACTGATGCAGGAGTCCGGGGGACAGGATGCCAATAACTGGATTGGTTTAAATTATTCCAAAATGCCGATGCACACTTACCAGTGATAATCCTTTGGATGCCAGGGCCGCGGTGGTGCCGCTTTAAATCCAGAATATTTACAAAAGGCCAGCACACCATATAAAGAAAGTAAGCTTGTATTAATAAGCATACAAGGTAGTAAAGCCATATATCAATCCATGGCATATAGTCCAAAATGATGGGATATCCAGACAGCAAGCAAAGTCTACTAAAGCCGACGTTTCGGGAGTAGCAAACCCCCTTCCTCAGGGCCGACATTCAAACCGTCTGTAAAGGACAAAGCATTTAAATAGTCCCCATGTGCTGTAGTTCCCGCCTGACGTCATAATGACGTCAGCGGGTAAACAGGAAAAGTGTGGAACCAATATACAAGGATGAGAATAAGTGTGGAACCAATATACCACTACTATGCAAACTACAATAAAAAAGCACAAAAACCCAACTCACCTAACGCCGCCGGGGCCCGCAGCTTGGGGCCCCATCACCGCCGGACACCGATCGCAAATGAGCGATCGGCAGCTTCCCCGCCTGCCCAGGGGAAAGGAGGCATGACGCCGGGCCTGAAATCTGGATTGGTTTAAGAGACACAAGGTTTAGCTGTTAGACTGCCCCTGGGGGATCCAAAATCAGGATGCTCCGCTGTATGAGGTATACTCATTTCTACCCTTGGCTCCCACAGTACTGTCTTCACCCGCGGCCACATCCCTGGCTTTCGTGTAGCTGAGGCAGGCTCCCATGCCCAGTCATTCAGATGGGATGGGGACGGGGCGCTGTTCACAGAGAAACTGGCAATGGAGCAGGTCACGTCAGCTAGCAATATTGAGATCAGCCTAAATTGCTACGTGTACATGGCCTTGGCTATGGAAAACCCAGTTAAAAAAATACACGGGCCACCGCCAAGCCGACTGCATTGCCCGAGGTTTTCAGGCAGGGGGAAAAAGGGTTTTGCGCCACTTTAATGACTTCCATTGTGCCCTGGAGGGAGGATAAAGAGAGGCGAAACATTTCTGGGTCATGTTCTCCAAGGGTTACTTGTACTTATTCAATAAACAAGGCCCGGAGGTCATGAATAAATGGGTTAAGCCGAACAATAAAAGAAGGTAGGCCGGAAGTTCTAACTGTGTGTACAAACACAGTATTTGTGTGTGCACTGAAGCAGTACACAAAGACAAATAAACAAACAGAGAAAATAGCCTAATTATGGTTTTAAAAGCTCAGAATGCCGTGTCCTTCCAATCCCTGATGCTCATTAGCACTTGTAATTAACTTTACAACTGTCAACACAGCCGCCAGGCTGGCTGACAGTGAGTAAAGAGCTGGTTTTACCAGCACAGTGGAGGACAAACACAATGCAGGTGATGAGGATATTTCTGACATCAAAACTAATTATCTTGCAAAGAGCCAAGAGACAGAGAGCGCACAACACACGGCTTAGGGACGATTCTCATGGAACAGAATCAGAGAAACTTGGCGGTAGGAACCTGCACATGCAGGCAGATCTGGGTCATTAGGCTCATCTTGCCTGTCTGTATCCCCATGTTTGCAATCCATGAACATTTGTTCTATCGCTCGCTTTTCCAAAAAAAAAAAAAAAAAACTGTAAAGAACCATTTTGAGTTCATTTACCAGGAGCCTGCCAATCTTAGATTTGCTCATTCAAAAAGCTTACTTTTACATATTGGTAGTGGGAAAAGTACACAAATATAGTTAAATTGGGCTAAATTGGTCCACTTGAAATGTTCCCTAGGAGGCAACTCAATTTGAGATGCCCCACAATATGTCCCACTAAAGATGTCCCAAGGTTCATACCTGATAATCACCTAGTTCTGTACTACCACGAAGGTCAAATGTGGATTCAGAAGAGTGCTATGTAGCAGCATCCAAAACAAAGTGGAGGGGGCAGGAACGCCCCTGCTCCATCAGCACATTATGCTGAGTGTGGCACCACCATCGTGGGATCCCGCAACTATGTGATTATGCAGCACAACCCAGAGGGAAGGGGGGAGGGGATTTCCCATAGAAGAAAACACTGTGGGGAATCCTAAAATGGTATTCCCTCTAGGGAACATTCTAAGTAGACCAAGCATCTGTTTAGACTTTTGATCCACTTAAAACCCCCAACTGTCCTTGTAAAATAAAAAAAAAACTCCCAAACATGCTATAATGTGTCTCCTTTTGGAGGGAGCAGCTCTATACTCACCTTGCACAGTGTGGGGTCATGGCTCACGGGTGAGGGGGCATTAAGGGTCAGCAGTCTACTCAACCGAGCTAAAATGTCCTTTTATTGAAAGGGCTAAAAATGTCCAAATTAGCTAGCTAGGGGGGTTTAAAGGGTAATTATACTTTAAATTAAATCTTGCATGCAAACGTTATGTCCTCAGGTGCAACTCTTTGATATAATAGAAAATAGTTTTCACTAGCAACAATATGTTTATGTTAACAAAGCACACCAACTAGTGTGGTTGGTGTACAGAGCAGAGACTTCCTGTCTCTGGCTTGCCATTCATCTGATTGGTTCCGGCAGAGACCACACTTCATATTCCTGCTATAATTCACCTTCTTCAGTTGAGGGAATTGCAATCTTGTGTTCCAGTAGCTAAAGGGTAACTGGCAGGATAAGACACTAGTCGGTAAAACACAAAATATTTGGACAATCTTTGGACAACTCCACAACACTTAGGAGATGTCTGTTGAGCCTTCAAAGCAGATCTAAAAGCCTCCTGGTGACTGTGCCAGGTAGAATTCAGGCATGTGAAGACCCTAGCTTGTCAAAAAAAAAGTAGGAGTCATTCTCAGGTTCTCATGGATCTCTGCATAATGAGGGGCCAGGAAACTGCTGCAGGCCTCCTCCTATTGGAGGTGGAAGGCTGCCTCATATGTGTACATATATTTCCTATCCCCAGTCAAATAAAGCTTGTTGAGAATTGGTAAGTAAACAGAATCAATGGCTCACAGATGGCATGAGGAAGGTAGATTAGTGTCCCTGATGACCTGGACCTTCTCTGACACTCAGACCTTCTAGTTTCGTCTGGAAGCTTTGTGCTGCCTATTTGGCTGCTCAACTAGAACTGTGAGTGAAACTCTTTTCAGCCAATCACTGCAGCAGCTGAGCAGGCTGGAAGTACACAACCACCAGCACTCCGGAATGCAGGTTGTTTACATTGTACAAAAAGATACAAATTCCATATCCAAGCCCAAAGGATATGGGTAATGTGGAGAGTCCCCACAAAGCCGAAGTTTTAGGGCCATGGGAGACAAAGCAAAAGGAGAACAGCTAACGTCATTCCGGGGAGTTGCTGGCTTTTCTGTACACTCGGAATATTGTGGTGCCTCCACTAGCCTTAGCCCCTTGCAGTGCCTATACGTATGGCAAGCAGTGCATCTGTTATGAGCTAGGCAATAAAAGTATCACTCGAAGTGATAGCAGATCCAGGGACACTGATGCTACAGCATGGAAAAAAGAAAAAAAATCCCAGCGTGGGCCATGGGAATATATTTTTTAATTCTACCTGAGGATGTAGGGATCCGTATTTAGGTAGAAAATATGAAGCTAAAAGAATGACATTTATTACTTAGACGCCAGGTTTTCTGCCTACTTCAAAGGGACAGCGACCTACTAATGTTGGTTTAGGAAGGAAAATATTACAAATGCAATCTTTTGGCTACTTTCGATGGGACAGTCCCACATTTAGGCATTTTTGTCCCATTGTCCCTCCAAAAACTCTGTGCACACTGTCCCACTTTGTAGGCATTAGTAGAGACTGTCCCACCAATTCCAGAACTTCTGTTAAATTTACAACTGGAGCCGTACTCTGGCTCATTGGATGGATTGTCTGAACGTTAGTTAAATCAGTCCAACATGGACCAGAGGTATCCAAGTTGTGCTTAAAGTGTATGACCATGGGGGGGGGGACAAATGCTACACCTACTTAGGCCTCTTTCACACAAAAAATATGCAGCCCATTAAGTAAAAGGGCCCTTCCACATGCAGTGTTTAGCGAACAGCACAACTGCATGCAGGTCATAGAAGTCTATGGAGGCTTCCATCCTCTGGTCCAGCACCTGCTGCAGCCCCAATTCTTTGGGTCCTTCCACCGCGTCTTTGATTATAAGGATGCCAACTGGCATAGGATGGAAAAGTGCAGTAGCTAGGTTTGTTTACTAGCAATGTTTTCCATCATTAGATGCCATGGCAGGGGTGATGTTCAGCCCTATCAGTGCTTGCTTAAAGTGGACCAACACCCTGGGGTGATCGGCCCGGGAATCTATAAGATTCCCGGGCCGATCACCCCCCACCCCGCGGGACATCCGAGATCGGGATGTCCCGCTGGGTGAAACCCCCCCCAAGCACCCCAACTCACCTACCTTATCTTCGGTGGCGGCCGGCCGCCGCCGCCTCCCTCGCGCCCCTGTAGGCGTGCGCGCCTCCGCGCCGGCCGTCTGCGAATGGCCGGCGCGGGGGCGCGCGCGTCAAAAGTGACGCGAGGGAGGCGGCGGCGGCCGCCGCCGCTTAGACGTTCCAGTTCTCCCCTTGTACGTCGGCGCTGGGAGCGGGGAGAGGTGAGTTTTTCGGGGGGTTAGGGGGGGTTTCACACAGCGGGGCACCCCGATCGGGGGTGCCCCACCGAAGTGGACCAAGACCCAGGATAGTCAAAATCCTGGGTGTTGGTCCACTTTAAGGTAATATTATTTTGTAATTACCAGTTATATGACTAAGAGTGCAATAGCAACTGAAATGTGTCATGTGAGCGCTTAAAATTTGGCGCTTTGGATACAGCTTTTGGTTCACCTCTTTATGGGGCATCCTGAATTGGGCAGTGTACAACCCCCAGCATTGTTCGATTCACTGACCTCTTCTACGAGCCTGTGCCACATCCCCAGCACTCTTCTCGCTAGGCCTTTCTGAATGGCCAGCATGGGCATGCCCACAGCTAGAAGCTGGGGTGCGGATGTGGCTGGTGGCACTCACTCAATTTAAATTTAATCTGAATTGAACGAGCACCGCTGAGCGGTCTGTGCATACATGGGGAGGCGGTATGCAGCTGTGCATTACAGAGGATAGTCACTGTATCTCTAACCACTAGGAAATGACTACCACCATAAGAGGAAGGACCCATGAAACACGTCATTGTTCTGATCTTCAGTTGGGATATAAAAGGAATAGATTAACTTTGGTCATTGTAGTAAAAATAACATTTGTAAGTGCATTGTGGAAGTGGGTGCTGGCACCTGGGGATCTAAGATGTTACAAATGCTGACCTACACAATAAATGCTGAACACATGTACTGCATACGAGCGGTCTGTGATCATGATAAAATAAATAGATTCAAGTGGTGTCTTTGATCACAACGCAAGGCACAGCAAGCTACATTACATTAAAAGACAAAAATACCTTGTCCAAGATTTGGCGGAGCTGTAGAGGAGCAAAGGATGCTTTTTATGTGGATGAAAAGCCTGCAGTTCATAAGCTAGAGGGAAGGATCCTATCCACTGCTTTGTGCCCACAGCATATGCTGGATGGCCATTGAAGGTGGGGTGAGGTTTTTGGCTGCAAAGAATATAGAGCTGAATGTGCAGCATTGTGGTAAGGTTAGTATGTATGTATACTTTTTAGTTACCACTTGCCCTTTAAGATTTTGCTTTACATGCACAGGATGTGAAAATAGTTATCAGCTTATGGGCCGCTCAGCCAGATAGCAGCGCTCATAGCCAGTCAGCTGTGCCACCAGCCGCATACTGTGGTTGGGCCTCCGTCAGCCTTTCAGAAATGTCATAGCATGTAGTGAGGGCTTGTGGAAGAGGTGAGTGGATTGGGTGATCCAGGGAGTTTCAGTCCAAAAACAAAAGGCTTGAGGGCCATGTTGCTCCTCTTTAATATGCATGGCATCCAACTCCAACAAGAGCCCACGCATGAGCTTTGGAACCGCCAAGAAGGTGAGGGTGATTGGCAGGGCTTTACACAACAGGGCATCTTCAATTGGGATACCTCAGGAAAAAAGACCAATCGCAAGGATAGTAAAAATGCTGGTGTTTGGTCCACTTTAACAAGGTCCAAATTTAGATAATGTCACCTGTTCCAAGCTTCATCCATCGACCATGCCTTTAGTTTTTTTTTTTTAGATGAATTTGTGTAACCTATTTGTAGAATTAAGATATAACACCACATCTCTCTTTAGTCTGTCACACAATGAGCGTAACTCTTACAGCCATAAGAAAAATGTTATACCAAAAGCACATGCTTTTTGTGGCAGCTGTCAGCCTAGACACGAGGGGAGTTCTTATTAGCCTGCACTCAGCCAGCCAGAAAACCCATTACACGGCCCTAAATAGGCTTAATCATGTCTATCAGTGGGGAAACAGGATAATTACAACAAATAACAGAATGCCAAAGACTGTCTATAGAGCAAAGAAGGCTTGCATCTTGCAGGATTATTTATTGCACCAAAACGGCACAAGGAACACAGCAGACATCTAGGAAGTGATAAATTGAGAAGTCTTCAAATAATAATAATACTGCCTGAGTGGGAGGAACCTGGTACTACGAGCTCCCCTTGTTTACACCGCTGTCCCTATACTTCTGCTACTCCCCCTCCTGTACTACTACTCTACATTCTAACCTTTCCTCCACTTCCTAGACTAGGAACCCCACCAAGTGGCATCGGGAATGGAATGGTTGTCTGATTGGGAGGCCCCTGGTACATTGTTTCATTCTTTGTCTCTATACCTTTACTGGTACTCCCCTGTACTACTACTCTTACTTTCTAGCCTTACCTTACTCTACTCTCCACTTCCTAGACTTGAAACCCCACCAAATGGTGCCTGGAATGGAATGCTTTACTGGGTTGGAGGTACCAGGTAAGCGTAGTTCCTCTTGTTTCAATTTCTGTATCTATACCTCTACTGGTACTCCTCCTCCTGTACTACTACTCTAACTACTAGCCTTGTAGTATGCTACCCTCCACTTCCTAGACTACAGTAGGGCCCCCACCAAGTGGCGTCTGGAAGCGATGGCTGTCTGGATGGGAGGCACCTGGTACTAGGAGTGCCTTTTGTTTCAACCTCTGTCTCTATACCTCTACTGATACTCCCCGCTCCTGTTCTACTACTCTAACTTTCAGTCTTATCTTACTGTACTCTCCACTTTCTAGAGTAGGACCCCATCAGTGGCACCTGGGATGGAATGTCCGCCTGGGTGGGAGGTACCTGGTACTCTAATTCATCTGGTTCCCAAAAAAAAAAAGTAATGCAGATAAAGTCACCTGAACATGATGGGAAAGGAAAGCTATTTGGATGCAGGATGAAATACATATGCTGCTTAAAGGCTCTATGGCTGGGAATGGAACACAATGTGTTTGTTCTGCATACATCAGCATAACGTTAGCATAAGTATAACAAGGTTTATAGCAAGTCCTGTATAGCCTTTCCCCTACATTAATTTAATTTCACTGTACACACATAGGTTATACTATTATGGTAGCTAATCCTTTTAATTGGTTCCAGTCCCTCCATTTATCCATTGTAAACACAAAGTGTAATAGAAACTTTGAATATATACAGTCTGTGACATACCATAATCCTTTTTTATTACCAGTCTTCCTATTCTGCTGGTCAACATACAGTAGGGTTGATTCAGCACAGTGCGAGAAATGGAAGAGTGAAAAGTCCAATCTGTTTGTAAGCCCATCTTCTGTTTCTTTTCTTGCATTTTTTAATGCATATATGGCCATTGTATGCTTACACACATCTTCCTCCGCATTACAGTGGTCCCACACCCATTCTCTACCTAATGGGGCGCTGTCAGTCATATTGGCTGGCCTTGACTAGCTGCCGGGAAATTACTCCTGCCCACATGACTCTTATAATGTGGATTGAGACACAACGTGGTCCCACACCCATTAGGTAGAAAATGGGTGTGGGACCAATTTATCTGATCTATGCAGTGAGACAAAGACAATCAGTCAGGGATAGCAGGGCTGCCCATAGTGCCTGGGGAGTATGTGTGTGTGGGGGGGGGGGGGGGTTAGGTGCCTCGCTTAAGAGTACTTCAGTCATGTCCCCGGCCGGGAATCAAACCGCTATGGAGTTGCCAGAAAGATTTGGTGAGCCTCCCTAAGCCTTTCTGTCCAAAGATAATAGACCTTGCCAACCTTTCCAAGCAGCTCTTGGTTGGCACCCAGACATCTCAGATTTTTATTTTTTACAAGTTTGGAAAAACTGCCATCATGCACTCTCTGCATCAGTGACAGCAGTTCCAGGTGAGGTAAGGTATTTTTTGGGGGTATTCCACAGTCCTGCCTCAGCGCCAAGAAGGAGAGGCAGCCAAGGCAGGATACAATTTTTTTTCCCCAACTGTGGAGCCTGTGAAGTATCTACAAATGAAAACAGTACAACCTTGAAAAATGTTACATTTAAAGTGGATGTTCACTCTAAATGTACCCCCCCCAGGAGTAAGGAGTTATTTTTGTTGTAACCCCCCCCCCCCGACCTGCCTCAGCACCAGGTGAGCGTGGCAGGATAGGGGGTTTCAACAAAAACTCCTCCTTAACTTGCCCAGGTTCCAGCAATGTCAATGGAACATGGCGACTGCCAACCAAATCCCAGTACACAGAGGAGTTTCTCCTGTTCTGTGCATGTGACCAACCCCCCATCTAGGTTAATGTGCAGCAAATTCATGATGGCTGTACCTAGATCCAGATTCCCTGGGGTTCAGTGCTGGATTCCAGGGCAAAGTAAGGAGTTTTTTATTGTTGTAACCCTCCCCACTCACTCACCCTCAGGGCTAGGGGAGGGTGGTGCGGCCGCTTTAAATATTAAAAATATCTCTAGAAACAAACTCCATGTCCAGTGACAGTATAGTTCTTAACACTGCTTATGGCCACCCTACTAACAGCAGCAGCAATCAATGATAACCTCCGCCAGCTCCAAACCTCCCCCAATCAAAGGGCTCAAAGGATGGCAGCCATTAACAATTTAGGACTGATTGAGAACTATAAAAAATTAGTTTGATCACAACGTCCACCTAAAAGGAAGAGAAACTACTAACTGAAACCATATTACAACCATCCACACGGTTCAAAGAACTTGCTCCCAGAGGTAATTCAGTAACAACACAAACTTGGAATGAATTCTCACAAATTGCTCTCATGAAGCTGAAAAGGAAATGTCAGAAGATGGAGTTGGATTTTTAACAAAAAAGTAATAATGGCAAAGAAGCAAATTGTTGGATGCCAGCTATGGACTTTTGCTTGTTTTTATATTTCAATATCAACATTTTTTGATGAATGTGCTTTTAAAACACTGTTGTTCAAAATATACTGAAATAAGTGTTGCCCTGTGAATGATTTCAGGATGGTGCCCCCTAGACACACCCAAACAATGCAAATAGCAAAACGCATGATGGGGGGTGGAAAAAAGAAGTGTGAGTGAGGGAGAGTGAGAAAGTGAATGAGATGGGGATGGCAGGGATGTATTAAAACAAGAGCGTAGAGGAGAAAGAGTGAGAAAGCTAGAGAGTTGAATAGGGCTTCAAAAAATAGGGCTTGAAAAAGAGAGGGGGAAAATAAGAATAGCGGGAGAAAGAAAAAAAAGGAAGGAAAGAGAGAGAGAAAGAAAGAAAAAAAGCAAAGAGAGAAATAAACGGCAAAACAGAGATAGAGGGAATGTAAAAAATGAGGAGGATGTAAAGAAGCTGCAAATATAGAGAGACTGGAGGAAGGTGACATGAAAAAGGGGGGGGGGGGAGGTAAACTGAGGGATCATGAAATACAGAAGAAGGAGAAAGTGACACTCAAAAACAAGGAAAAAGGTAGAAGAGAAATATAAAGTAATGTTCAAAAAAGAAAGGTAGAGACGGTGGGTATTTTGAAAAAGAAGCTTGCTGCTCTTGTTGAGAGCTTTGGTGCCCCCTTACTGAGAGCTTGGGATGGCGTCATCCCAAAGGCCGTCCATGTATGGTAATATGAATCCTTGAAAACTGGATACTATATTTAAACAACAAAAAATATTTGATTTTAATAGAATAGAGAAGTATTTAAACAGACATATGGCATCTATTGCTGTCAATTACTGTCAAAATGACCAAGGTTCTGCAGTCAACCGGACTACCTGTTGTCCCAGTGTGCCAAGGCTTCATATTAAGCCTGAATCTTGGCAGGTCTGTGTCCTGCCAAATCTATTTGCCACTTCCAGTCCTCTACTCGAGAGTCACCAACAGGTCATGTTTTGCAGGTCTCCACCTAGTTGCACAAGTGGAGTAATTAGTGCTTAGCCAGAGCTATAGAACCGTCTGTATGGAGATCCACAAAGTATGACCTGTTGGTAGCTCTTCGGCAGAGGGTTGGGGAACACGGTCTGACAGATATAGTTGTTCACTGTAAATAACGATTTGGGCCAGTCGTGGCCTTTTGACTGGAGGGTGGCAGGTTTGATTCGTGACTGGGACATGACTGGAGTGCTCTTGATCAGGTCACCTAACCCCCCAACTGTTCCCTGGGCACTTTTTCAATTGCAGCGCACCTCTCAGGCACATGCACACTCACTGTTGTGTTTGCAGCGCATTCACTAATTAAATGCGGAGACAAGAAATTTCTGTGTGTGCGTAAGCATACAATGGGCATCTATGTCCAAATTTACAGAAAGCATTGACTAAATTTGTAAAACATGGATGCTAGCGTAGTACATTTAAGACAAATTTGGGACGATACGGACATCCCAACCTAAATCATAGAATAGCATAATAAACCCTACATCTGCCTCTGCTGAACAGCGACACACTCAGCACCATCAAAAATAAGCTGGCATCTGGTTTCTTCTGTTTTTTTTTTTTAAATGCCTTTCTTGTGCCTTGGATCTTAATATTTTACTCTTGACAGTAGTGTTATTGCAGCCAGACAGTGGCATCTGGCTGCTGAAAATACTCTGTGAACTTTAATTAATTGGGGAGAAATTACATGGTCTTCCAACCGTGTAGTTTCTCATCAGAGCACATTACAGATTTATATGAAACGTTTCTCCATGGTGTCAGGAGTAATTAAAAGAGGGGGATGAAGATGCCAAACTGGCTTTTCATAGGGAAATGTATATTTTTCATATATATTTATGATGAGTAGCCAGTTTTTCTTTTACATACACGGTTGCACAGAGACCAAACTCCTTTACCAGTCATCTAGATATTTTGTTGTAGTCTGAATTCTGTATTTTATCATTGAATATATATATATATATATATATCTTATTATGTGTGAAGAATGTCCGTACAAACTTACCTCAGGGCCCTGAAATATTTTACTTTACAGGGCTGGGCCGCTAAAGTTTTGTTCCATTTTAAAATGTCAAAGTTTAAATGTACCAAATGTGTCCCTCTTTAAAAACGGTCAGCTTCCCAATACAGAAAAACAAAAGTTTGTTCAGCATAAATCGGCTGCACCTTAAAACAGCAATGCTCAACCAAAAGAACAAAAGGCATTCATTGGGTGGGTGCTGTGACTCCAAAATGCAGAGAGAAGAGAAATAAAGTTTTACAGTGAACACACAAAGCGACCAACAGTCAAAAATGACTTAAATCAGACCAACACAACAAACAGTGCTCATATGCATCCCTCCCAGGGCAATTTAGATTGCTGCACATAATTATTTAACCTTAATAATTTAATCCAAATCCTGCTGTGGTAAATTCTAAAAACAAAATGGCAGTTCATGGCAGGTCTGCAAACAGGAAGTGCTGCCGGGCTTCCAGTTACTGCGCATTGTCAGTTATGTCAGGCAGAAGCATGGTTGAGATGCTTGGAGAGGAAACTCCAAAATGGAAATTTCTATTGTGCTGTTGGTCCAGTTTAAATTCAGATTTCTCTCTCTGTTCATTTTGCAAACATAATATTGGCCTAATGCAAAATGGCAGTTGCTGTCACGGCCTCAGTGATCAAAGAAGCATCTGTGCTACCGCACACACCAATAAAATGGCTTGTGCTACTGCATACTGATTTAGTCCTGGACAAAATAAGTACTGTGCTACTGCACACAAAATCAGTTCAAAACTGAACCCAACTTCAAACTTGTGTTGTCACTACTATTTTTGCATAAATAGTTGCACCCCTGTAGACCCTTGTACATTAAGCCTTAAAGAGCACCTCCAGTCAAAAAAAGAAAGTAACGGCTTCCCCTCTTATGATCAGTGGCATGAGCAGTTTGAGAGGGCTTAATCTCGTGCAGATGTTGTGGAATAGCATAAAGATAAATCACTCTAGAATTACATGGGGGCGGCCATCTTGCCACACACCTGATCGTCCTGCTTACACATGAGAATTAGGGAGGGGCTGTGCCAGCAGCAATTCACACCAAATTGAGGGATATATGCATTGGATGCCGCAAAATCACTCAGTCAGGACATAACATGTATACAATGTATTTTGTTGAGTGAGGAGTCATTACAGTTGAAGGCTTACTACTTCTGGCTAGAAATAAGAGATGACTGCACAGAGCTATGAGGAAATTTTGACTTTTGAGACTCTCTTTTACAGAATCAACTCCTTCATGTGTATGGCAAGATGGCTGCTGTCATGCATGTTTAAGAGTGCAGAATCTGCCTGCTACTCCAAACATCTGCATGGAGTTAAGTCACAGAGGGGCTTTAGGGGATCACTTTACTAAGCTTTTTAAACATGTTTTTAAACATGCATTATTTAAAGTATCCTAACTGAAAGCATCACTGCCTGGTTTGGGAACAGCACTTTACAGGATAGGTAGACGCTACAAAAAGTTGTGAGGACAGCAGTGTGTGTGATGAATGTGAAACTACCAGACCTTCAGACAATGGAATGATGGTGGCATGTTCCCACCAAAAAAGCCATCACCACCAACTGACATATATATTATCTAATGGTAGTCCTTGCCACCACCAACAGCATGCATGGTCCCACTGGTACAGACAGTCAATGCATCTGAAGTGCTCAAAGCCAAAAAATGTTATTTAAACATTTTTTTTAAAGCTCTAAGCTCACATACATCTATCCTAAGAGACCATACAATATACATATAAGGGCACACTAGATGGACCATATGGTCCCCTTCAGCCATCAATCTTCTATGTTTTAACCACATCCAGGAAATGTTCCCTCCCTAAAGCGAGATTCTAGTCAAACTATAACCCCCTCCCAGGTCCAGGGCAGGACTGGGGGAGTTCTGTGTTTCTCCGCTGTAGATTTTTTCTCTCCAGGGCAGACCTGGGCATTATAAGGCCCCAGGGCCACATACGGCCCTTTGATTGGCTCTGACCGGCCCACGACCAGCGTTCCCTGTAAGGTGCGCTGCCGCCACCCCTGCCGCTCAGTCCCGCCCACTGTCTGCGCAGTCTTGCCAGAAAATATAGTGCCAGGTTTGAACAGCACTATTGCCGCTCTGTAGTGAGTCTAATGTGGGGGGGGGGGGGTGTGGATAAGAGCCTTCTGTCCTATTGGACAGCTCCCTCCTGCAGGTTTGGATGTGGGCGGAGTTTCTCTTTCCGCCCTTGCCCTATACTGTGTGGCAT
The DNA here is from genome assembly GCA_027917425.1 of Gastrophryne carolinensis. Taxonomy (NCBI): domain Eukaryota; kingdom Metazoa; phylum Chordata; class Amphibia; order Anura; family Microhylidae; genus Gastrophryne; species Gastrophryne carolinensis. Next base: position 64,730,429 of record CM051241.1, on the reverse strand, counting down.
GTGTCAGTCGCTGCGGAGCTGACGCTGGAGATCAAGGTACTTCAGCCACTTGTCTGTGCCTCATGTCGCAGGCTGCTGACACTTGTAGTCCACACCAAATGTGTTATATGCCATACGCACCTGATGGTGCAATGGCTCTCGTAGTCCATTTCTGGCCAGACCAATGCCGTTGGGAGGGCGGGGGGACCATGCTGCAAGGTGGGATGGGCTTCACACAGCCTTTTATCGAAGGCTGGCCACTGGTCTCCCCCCTGGCATCCTAAATCGGGATGCTCCACTTTTTGAAACCCTTTTTACTTAGTAGCAACTTGAAAATAGGCGGACTCCTTCTCTGAAAGCAGAACAAAACTCAGAGCGGCCACTGGTCTTCCACCCTGGGTATCCCAGATCATTATGCCCCAGGATGCCCCAGATCAGGATACCCTTGTTACTTAGTAGCTACTTGACAAATGGTGGACTCCCCCTTAAAGTGGAAATGAATCCAGAGCGGCCCCTGGTCTTCCACCTGGGCATCCCAGATGGGGGCTTTGTTCCGCTTTAAGGGAGGGAGTCTGCCATTTCTCATGTTGATACTGAGTAAAAAGGGTTTCACACTGCTGTGAGAGACCTCACTGGACACACAAAATGTGGTTTATTTAATAAATTACTTTTTTTGTAAGGCAACCTCACTTTTTCATTGTTTAACTATAACATATACTCGTACCAGCTTGTCAAAACAATGCTATTTACTGCTTTTTATAAAGAAATACAATTATATTATGCAGAATTGAGTTCAGCCTTTTGGCCCGGCCCTCCACAATTTTTTTAGTTTCTCGTGTGGCCCCATAGAAAAAATAATTGCCCACCCCTGCTCCAGGGCATCAGGAAGTCAGAAATGAATGGTTAAATCTCGTCCGAAGGGTGGGGACTGCAGAATAAAAGGTGTGGTTTTTCCCAACCTATATATACTTCCAGCTGATCTCCGCAATACAGTAATTGAAAAGCAGTAGACTCTGCGTGGGAGGAGCAAGCCATCCTAAGAAGCCCCACGTTTAATTGGAAAACAAGGAGAGACTAGCAGATAGGGGGAACCTGATGCCCTGGAGTGGAAGAAGAGAGAAAATAATTCTACAGGTGAGAATCACAGAATTGTATCTTCTCTCATATCCACCCCAGGGCGTTGGGAAGTGGGAAAGGTATGGGACCTCCAAAAGCAGTGCCCTTAATTCAGGGTGGGATCCCAATTGTTAATCTTATTCCTCTATGTGAGGAGTAAGTCATTCCATGAATCAAACTTTACCTAAAATGCTTACTTACCGTCTATAATACCTCCCTATCAAAGGCGGCATCTGCCAAGGCTCTAAAGTCTACCCTATAAAATTTGGGAAACGTATGAACTGAAGACCAGGTAGCAGCCTTGCATACCTGCTCTACCGAAGCCTGGTGCTGAAAGGCCCAGGAAGCTCTGATATCTCACGTAGAGTGGTCCGAAACCCGAAAAGGAAGATTCTTCCCCTGTAGGTACTTATCATCGCTTGTCTAATCCATCGACTGATGGTAGACTTAGCTGATGGTAGACTTTTCTGTGGCCTTGAAATATAATAAATAAGCAGTCAGACTTGAGGAAGGTCTGCATAGTGGAGATATAATATTTAAGAGTTCTCAGTACCTCCAAGGAGTGGAGGACTCCTCGTTAAGATAAAACAGAAGACTGCCTTGTCCCTGTGCACCACTAAATAAGGAGGATTAACCGATAAAGCTGCCAACTAAGAAAACTGTTAGACAGAGGTAAGTGCCACTAAATGATGACTTAAGTGTTATTAACCTTAGTGACGCTACTGCCAGCGGTTCAAAGAGAGGACACTGAAGGGCTCCCAGTCAGACAGAAGAGGCTTTTAGAGAGGTTGCACATGGGTGACCGCCTGCAAAAAGTCCATATGAGTTCATTTTCAGCAATGGGTTTCAGAAAATTCTGGAGATGGAAAAGGTTCTACAAGCGAAACCCTTAGATTTGCACCAAGTGATAAAGACCTGCCAGGCACTTTGGTAAATCTTTAACGAAGTCTGCTCTCGGGCCTGGATCATAGTCCGAATGACCGTGCCAGATATACCTCTCTCTGCCAGGATGAACGTTTCAATAGTCAGGCCGTCAAAGCCAGAACTCGTAAATTGGGGTGGCGTAGAGGCCCCTGTGTGAGAAGATGTAGATCATCAGGAAGTTTCTTCTTGGCCAACGAGGAGCCACCAGAATGGTAGTAATTCTATCCCGGCCAATCTTTTTTAGTATTCGACCCAGGAGTGGAAATGGAGGGAACGCATAGAGAAGCCTGAATGCTGACCAATGCAGGGTTAGGGCATCTGCTGCTATAGCTAGAGGGTACTTGGATGAGGAGACAAAACTCGGACTGTGGCGGGACGCAAAGACATCTACGCCTGGGAGCCGCCAGCGCATAGGGCCTGAAAAACCCTCTGAGTGAGGGACCATTCTCTCTGATCCAGGACTGTCCTGCTTAGATGTTTGGCTTGCATGTTGTCGACTCGGTTCACCAGCTGTACCGGAAGAAAGGATTTGCCCACCTGAAGAGGCTGAGAATTGCCACCAGGCTAGGGACGGCCTTGCTAAGTGTGTCATGCAAAGGGTGTGATCCAGAGTCTCTGTGGTTCAATCCTAGCTCGAGAGCAATTCAGTCTGTAGGGGTCTTGTGTGAATTGGATCGTTGAGTGAGGGCAGGTCAAAAGAGCCTGTACCCTGGCCTGAAGTGAGGGTCTCTTTGTTACGGAAGAAATACTTTGGTCTGAGTTGTGGGAAAGAAGGGAATGATATGCGACTTTGGATAGTTGATTATCCAAAGTTTTCTAGAGTCGACAGGACCATTTCTTTATCTCTCGAGGCATCCCGAAAAGATGGGGCCTTGATTAAAAGATTGTATAATTAAGGGATTACTTGTATCCCCTGGGTTCTTAGAAGGGCCATGAGACAAGCCAGGGCCTTGGTAAACACCCTTAGGGTTGAAGACAGGCCAATAGACAGAGCCACAAACTGAAGGTTCGGGCCACCTACTGCGAAGTACAAACATTTTTGAAGGCCTGGGAAGATAGGGATATGTAGGTAGGCATCCTTGATATACACTGTGGTTATGAAATCCCCCGCCTGAAGTGTCGCCATTGTGGCCAAGATGGACAAAACTATTGAGGCCCTTTAGGTCCAATATTGGGCACAAAGAACTGTCACTCTTGTGAATTGCGAACAGATTGGAGTAGAATCCATGACCTCTTTCTAAAAGGGGAACGTGACGGCGTACTCCTATCTGCAATAGGTGCGTTACAACAGATCTTAATGTTCTCAGCAAAAAACTGACTGCTTCAAGATAACCAAGAACAACGACACTGACACCTCGAGCTTAGACCCCCCCGCAGAGGGGTTCACTACCATCTGCCACACCTTATGCCCCAGAGCAGCATCAGCATATGCCCTGACATCAAGTCTGTAAAACTTGGAGAAGGTGTGGAGAGACGACCAGGTCGCTGCCTTACAGACCTGTTCCACGAAACCTGGTGTTGGAAAGCCCAAGGCGAGGCAATCACTCTGGTGGAGTGAGCAGTAATTCAGAGAGGCACCTCCTTCCCCTTGCAGGCGTTGGCTTGTGTGAGCCATCTGCTGAGAGCGGACCTGGAAGCCACCAGGCTCCTGCTAGGTCCTTCTGGGATCACGAACAAGACATCCATCTTATGTAACCATCTTATGTACCAAGCAATACTTTAATGCCCTGACCACATTGAGGGAGCGCAGGGGGTCGCTCCTTATGGCGAACGAGGCGTGGGCACAAGGAGGGTAGCACTATCTCCTGATTAAGATGGAAAGGAGAAATCACCTTGGGCAAAAAATCCTGCTTCACATGAAACACTGCTTTGTCTTCATACAGAACCAGGGGGAATCCTTCTCCGGCGAGTCCGAGCCTGACTCTGCAGGGGAAATTGGACAATTCGACTGGGGCGTGGAACCTGCCAGCTGCATAAGGCAGTGCAGGACAGTAGTGCACCCAGCGCACATGGGTCCTCCGCGCATGGCACATGGAACCACTCTCAATTAAAATAGGAAAACCAGGTGCCTTTGATGCCTCTGACACGGTAAAATGGCTGCTCTAACTGCTAAAAAATACAGCTGGAGCACTGGTCCCCCCACCCTCCTGCCTGTCAACTACTGGTCAGAAATGTCTGCACTACCGGAAATGCACCTTCCTGCAGCCGAGATCAACCCACCGGCCAAAGATGCAGCAGCTTGCGGACCGATACCCTGCAACAGCATGAACGTGTCCGATTCAGAAAAATCTGTAAAAGTCAAAAGGCTGTGCCCCAAGAGGGCCCTACCTGACCAGGAGAACCAGGAAGCAGTGCAGGAGCTGGCATGCGATGATCTGGAGATGCAGCAGGGACCTCCGGGCACCGCACAAGATGGCCATGTTGCCTCATGTCGCCCTCTCTTCCTGTCCTCAACTGTAAGGCCTGAGCGTGCTCGAAGCTACGCCCCCCACCGGCGTCGCCAATTGGCAGGCCGCATGGCCGGTGGCCATGCCCGCTCACAATGAGGGCACCTCCCTCACCAAATGCTGCCAGCTGAGCTCTGAATGAGCTCTGACCAGCATGGCTGCCCAGTAGTAAGCACCCGAACACACTGACACCACAGAGCCCAGTTCCCAGGAATGCTGCAACTGGTGAGGGTCTGGGAGACAGACAGAGTCAAAGCCCCCTCTCCCGGTAGCACTGTAACTAAAAAAAAAAAAAAACAGACATCTTCACAGTCTCTTGTGACTGCAAAAAAAGAACTGAGGAAATCATGCCACAGCATACCCTATATAGGCCGGGAGGAGCTAATTTTTTTCTATCTTGCAGTCCTCGCCTATGGCTGAGATTAACACACGCGTTGCTACTAGTGGTGCCCTGGAAAGAAAGAGATATAAATTATTTATTATATTTTCGTTTCCCTGACGCCTTCAAAGATTTCAAGACCAGAGGCTCTAAGGGACCTTCCACTCTATCTACCAAATAGAGCAGGGTAAGATATCTTGAGTCATCCTAGCGAGGTGTGTTCACGCCCCCCGTCCATGAAGTGAAATTCAAATCCCACAGGTGCCATAGTATACCACGTGAAACACACCTACGCAAAGTGTTATTATTGTGGGAAGAAAAAAGCAAAGGGGAATACTACCTTCATGTTCCCCCCTGTAGGCTCACTAGAAAAGGTTGGTTGTCCCCTCAGGTGGGAAACTCCAGCTCTAGTGGGTCAGCTTCAAAAAAACTAGGTGACACCCCGTAGTGCCCACAGGACCCTAGCGCCTATTCTTAAATTATCCTTATCTGTACTATTGTTTTAACTGACTCCAGGAGGCATAGGTGGGTCAGTGGGGCCGTAAGTGCCTAGAAGATAGACAGGGTTAAATCCCCCACTTCCCACCCACTAGTAAAATCCTATAAAAAGAAAAAAAAATGAACTAGAGGAAAATCCAGGTACACTTTCGCAGTCCAGGCCAACTGCAAGAATGAAACTGGATTGCGGAGAGCAGCTGGAACTATATATAGGCCGTGAGAAATCACACCTTTTATCTTGCAGTCCCTTCCTTTCAGACCAGATTCGTCTTCGACTTCCTGATACCCCGGAGTGGAATATAAGAGAAAAAAACCTTGACCACGATCTAGCGCAAAGCTCCCGGCTCTCTAGATCCTGACCATCGGTACTGAGCTGCACCCCCCAGCTCTGTGGAAGTGTGCCTGGACTCAGGGGATGCTGCTTTCTGTCTTTTCCAGAGGCAGATGCCCAGGCTCAGCAGAGCAGCACTGGCGCGTGGATAAGGTAAGAGTTTTTGGTAGGTGGGTAGGGTGGCAGGGTATGGTTTGACTGAAATTCCACTTTAAAGGAATATGGTAACAGACAAGAGGACGGTAATACATTAATGTTAAATTCAGAGATGGTCTTACATAAGAATCTTAGATTATCTCTATACCAGAACAGATAAGGTAGCTTAGCGCACAAAACTGCCAACTTCAACACTCGCTAAACTGACATGATGGCTAATTTTAAAGTGTTTGGACCAGCCTATTATCTGCCAATGGTTTATGAGATAGAATAGAAAGAGCAATATTCTAGCACTTGATTGTATTCAAGGACAGTCCAGCATCTACATCCTGCTGTAAAAATCTCAGCACTTCTGAAAGTGAAAATAATCTTGGTGAACAATGCTGCCCTTCACACGATCGGAAATAAGCTTCCCATCAATAATAAACCACCACAGAGGAAGCCTTCCTGGCTCTGGTTATTGTCCTAATGACAGCTCGAAACAGATATTTCTCCGATGGGGCTGAAGTTTCAACAACCTCGTAGTCCCACTGCCACATTTACAAGGGAAACAGCAAACACAATCCTCAATGCACTGCAACAACCCAATGCAACACCCAACACTTCATAAGCTTGTTTATTGAAGGCCTCTAGCTGTTTCTCTACTGGGTCCAATAACCCTTTAACTGCCATCCTACCTTGAGATTTTGTCACCCTATGTTGCCAGATCATTTTTCAATATTATGAGGAATACATGTTCAACTGTGATTTCAGAAGGCATTTCCGGGGATTTCCCAGGAAAATTAAATATTGTTTTTTTCAGTCTGGGCTTAAAATGAAATGTCTTTTTTGGTCTTGTTTTAGAGTATTCAATATTTTTTGGTGAAATAAGTGCAATAAAATAAGAAAATCTATTTTTTACAATTTGTAGTTTTTTTTGTAATAAAAAACATATTGTCTGTAAAAGCCTCATTTATTCCGGTTACAATGGTACCACATATTTATTGGTAGACACCCTTTCCCGCTCAGGAGACTCCCTCAAACTGAAACAGCGCATAAGGAGATTTTCAGATAAAATACAACTGCTATGCACATCTTGCATTTTTAATTTTTTTTTTTTTGGGGGGGGGGGGGGGGGAGACTGTGTATAGAAGCAATACTGGACTGTACTACTTATAAGTGTAACTTACAAATACTCACAAACAACAGTTTAAACACACCTTTTCCACAGGGATATCTACTTTTTACATTCTGCATTAAACTAGCTGCAGTTCTGGGGAAAGTTTGATTGCACCCGTGACCTGGGTGCAATTTCAACAAATAGTTCTACAGAAGTGAGAAGAACTGGCTAGATTCCACTCCTTGATATGCCACTAGGAGAATGCTAGTAAGAGGCTATAATACAGCCCCATGCATACACTGAGCGGAACAGAACTCCCCTGTCACACTTATCACTATACAGAATATATGGTTTGAATCTGTGTTTCTTTTGTTTCCTATGTTCTTTGACTTTTCGAAGAAGAAGCGTCTCGGAATTTTCAGGGGTTATTTTTCAACAAAAAAATATGTAAAAAATATGTGGCATGTCAATCTTACATGTTACACATCACTCTGCCATGAAGTTATTTGTAGATTTTTTTTTTACACAACGTTCAGAAACCCTTCTGCTGAAAAGGCCACTATCAGTACATCTTGTAAGCACATCTTTAAACACTACTTAACAAGAAAAATATGTCAATACATAATGAAAACCTCTTATTTCTGCTTGCAAAACAGAAACACAGCTGCAAGGTATGCTTAAAATTACCCCCCAAAAGAATGTGCGGTATTAAGTCAGAGGCATGTAATGTGTGAGAAGGAGGGAGAGGTAATTTGTAACACTTAGCAGAATATTTGCTTCATCTCGTCCTCATTCTCATCTTCCTTTCAGCTTCCAGCTATACCAGCAAGCGTTTGTTCTCCTTGATTAGATTTTTGATTTGTCAGCAAGTTCCTCCTATCTTTGATGTTTGACTGAAATGACCAAGTGAATGTGTATGTCTGCTTAGTTTTCCACATTAAAAGGCAGAAAACCACTACCGCCCTGCCAATCAATTTGCATAACAGCAGTGCCACTGTTAACAAAAGCCAGGCTATCAGCTCTAAATGAATAGCCAATGATCCCCTTCTAGCTCACCATATACAAGCCACAGGTCTACTAACCCACTACTAGGCTTCTACCAAGAATACTACTGATACGACTTAGTAGCAGTTCAGCCCAGCATAATGAATCATTATAACATCTGCTGACGCTATAATGGGCGAGAAGCCCACTACACAGCAAAACAAAATAAAAACCCTATAAGCCAGACTGGCAGGATATCCTCTGTTAATTAAAAAGCAGTGCAGCCACAACATACAACATGCAGCCACAACATACAACATGCGCACACCTAGAAAGGGTGCAACAAAAAATATAAAACCGCCACCGAAGCAGTCATAACACAACAGTAGTGCGGGTGTGGTGCCTGGAATGGAAGCAGAAGAGAAAAGAAATTTACCGGTGAGTACACACATTTACTTTCTCTCATCTCTTCCATTCCGGGGCACCACTAGTAGCAACGTGCAGGGCGTCCCAAAGCGGTATCATCATTAAGGGTGGGACCGTGCCAGAACAGCCAACCACTGACTGCACCAACATAACCAAGAACAACGGCACTGATACTGATAAGACACCCGGAGAGGGGTTAACTACCGTCGGCCACACCTTAAGCCCCAGAGCAGCATTGGCAGATGCCCTGGCATCAAGTCTGCAAATCTTGGTGAAGGTGTGGAGAGATGACCAGGCCGCTGCCTTGGAGACCTGTTCCACTGACGCCTGGTGTTGGAAAGCCCAAGATGCGGCAATCGTCCTGGTGGAGTGAGCGGTGACTCGGAAGGTCGTCTCCTTCCCCTTGCAGGTGTAGGCTTGTATGACCACCTGCCTGATCCATCTGCCAGGAGTGGAACTGGCAGCCCGCAGGCCCCTTCATGGCCCTTTCCGGGATCACAAACAAGAAACTTTAATGCCCTGACCCCATCGAGGGAATGCAGGAGTCGCTCTTTATGGCAAGTGGGACAAGGGCAGAAGGAGGGTAGTACATCTCCTGATTAAGTTGGAAGGAAGAGACCACCTTGGGCAAAATTTCCTGCTGCTCATGAAATATCGCTTTGTCTTCATGCAGCACAAAAAGCATGATCTGATCGAGAGTGCATGATCTGATCGAGAGTGCTGCCAGACCCGAAAAACGGCGAATGGAGGTGATTGCCAAGAAAGGTCACCTTTAATGTGAGCATCGTCAGGGAAGCCTCCTTCATATGATCAAAGGGGGGGGGGGGGGCCCTAAAGTGCAGATAGGACCAGATTAAGATCCCCGGGCGGGACTATCGACCGCCGCAGAGGCCAAACATGCGCAGCGCCCTGCATGAATGTTCGGACCAACCTATGCTCCGGGATCGTCCATTTGATAAAAATAGACAAGGTCGAGACCTGGCCCTTAAGAATGCTGGGCTGTAGGCCAGCGTCCAGGCCTTGCTGGAGGAACTCCAAAATTTTGGGTACTGAGAACTTCCTACAGGAGTGGCCCTTAGACTCACACCAAGACACAAAGGCCCTCCAAGTCCTGTAGTAAATTCTAGAGGACGACTGTTTTCGTGCTTGGCCAAGGTTCGAATTACCGCAGTGGAGAAACCCCTTTCTTCCAATATGCTGGTTTCAACAGCCAAGCCGCTAATGCCAGCGCTGGAGAATTGTGGTGCCACAGAAGACCCTGTTGCAGAAGATCTAGGTGGTTGGGGAGTTGCCACGGGGGCTCCACTGCCAGGCTGACCAGATCCGCAAACCACACTTTTCTGGGCCAGGATGATCTGCTTGCAGTTGAACTTTTAACACACGACCCAGAAGTGGCAGTGGTGGAAATGCATAGAGCAGGCTGTACCTTGATCAGGGATTTGCCAGCACGTCTACCGCCATGGCCAGGGAGTCTCACACCCTGGACACGAACCTCTGGACCTTTCAATTGTGCAGAGATGCGAAGAGGTCCACCTCCTGCACTCCCCACCAGTTGCAGAGGGCTTGAAACACGTCCTGTGAAGGGACCATTCAGCCTGGTCCACCGTTTCCCTGCTCGAATAATCGGCCTGCAAATTCTCCACCCCCAGGTGGGAACCACGGAGATGCACGGAACGTGAAGTTTCGCCCACCTTATGATGCCACTCACTTCCTGGAATGCCTGCCAGCAACTGGTGCCCCCCTGATGGTTTATGTAGGCCACAGCTGTGGAATTGTCTGACTGTACCCTGACTGGAAGGCCCCAGAGCTGGGCAGACCAGTGCCTGAGAACCAGAAGGATCAACCTCAGTTCCAACACTATGATTGGAAGACTGCGCTCCCGCTGGTCCCAGAGACCATGAGCTGTCTGGTTGTCCAGAACGCCTCCCCAACCCGACTGGCATCTGTGGTCAGGATGACCCACCGAATCGGCAGGAAGGACTGACCCACTGCCAGTGACTGCTGGTCGAGCCACCAATGCAGGGATCGCTGAGCATTGTTTATCAAGATGCAGCGATGGAACGTCTGCACAGTTCAGGTCACCAACATGGAGGGAACCACCTGGGACTTGGGGTAGTTGATCACCCACCTGAAAAGTTCCAGCATGGACAGGACCGTCCGAACATCCCGCAGTGCCTCTGTGAGAGATGGGGCTGGAGTGAGCAAGTTGTCCAGGTATGGGGTGGTGTGCACACCCTGCCTCCACAGGAGTGCCATCATCACCGCCTAGATTTCATAAAAACACTCGCAGGGCAGTGGACAGTCTGAACGACAGTACCACAAATTGGAAATGTCGGGCGCCCCTGTGCCCTGTTGCCCACGGAAGATCGGGACATGCAGATAAGCATCCTTTATATCCACCAAGGACAGAAAATCCCCCTGTTGCAGCAACATCACGACCGACCTTAAAGAGTTATAGACTTCCGCACCCAATCGTAACTGTTCAGACTCCCTGCAACGACATGAATAAATGTCAGATTACGAAAGAATCAGTACAAGTCAAAAGGTTTTGCCCCCCCAGAGGGAGCCCTACCTGACCAGGGAAACCGTGGGGCGGCAGCTGCGCTGGAACCAATGCTCAGCCCAGGAAAAGGGAAGCAGTGCAGGATCTGGTAATCGAGGATCTCTGAATGCAGAAGGGACCTCCGGCACCGCACAAGATGGCGGTGCCTCATGCTGTTAGTGAGGAGGAGGAGGGCGGGCCATGGGCCTCGCAAATGCGGTCACCCCGACCCCTTCTCCACTGTCAGGCCAGAGCAGCAAGCCTTGCCCCCTCGCTGACCCACAGGCACAGCTGGCCTGCCCCCTTTCCAAATCTACCAGTAGACAGGCAGGCCAATGGGCAGTAACACGCCCCCCCCCCCCCGTGGCGAGGCTGCATCCTCCTCAAACGCCTGACACCGAGCTCTGAATGAGCTCTGACCAGCATGGCTGCCTCTCTCTCAGGGTGTCATGGAATGTAATAAACTCAAACCACACGCATACACTGACCCATGAAAGCCAGGCCACCTAGCTCAGGCCCACCACCAGCAGCCATAAGGGAGCCAGTAAGACAGCGGCCAGGGTGGATGATAACCCCAGGCAGTAGAAGGGATGGGGGGTAAGTGTGAGGCACACAGCAGGGCCACCATGCAAGGCCCAGCAATCAGGTACCCTGTAGGTTCCTGATCCTCAGAACTCAGACCCAGATGGATGAACTCTAGCATGCTTACTTGGACCCATGCATGCTCCCCTCACTCTGCACGATCCCACGTTTAGGCATCCAACTGAGGTTTCCGGGAATATTGCAGCTGGTGAGGGGCTGGGAGACAGACGACGTCAAAGCTCAGTGTTGTACTAAAAACAAAAAAATCCAGACATCTACACAGTCCTTTGCAACTGCAAGAAAATAACTGATGATATCCTGCCACAGCCTGCCTTAAGTAGGCTGTGAGGAGCTATTTTTTTCTCTCTTGCAGTCCCCGCCTATGGCAGAGATTAACCCACGCCTTGCTACCAGTGGTGCCCAGGAAAGGAAGGGATTATAAATTGCAAGGACTAAAAGGACTAGTAAGAAATGTAAAGGATGGGCTCATTAGAGCAGTGAAAGCCTTAAGGGTGGACTTCTGATAAACATGTCAGATAATTGCCGTTAGCCACTGTCTGCCAAAGAGAGAGAAATTATAGCATTTGTGTTTCTCCGAAAAGGATCAAAGGCGAACCTTGATTAGCGAGTCTACAGAAAAATGACAATATCACAAAGGTGTTGCTGACAGACAAGTATGCAAAAGGACAATATGTAAAATATTATGGTTACAAGTCTTTTTATTAAGTCATGCCAGAATGAAAAGTCAGAAGACCTCTAGATATCACCTTTCTATGTTTACACGGCAGTGAAATATGTACTTGATAGCAACTTCTAAGTTTTGCAACATCATAACACATAGGGGCTGATTTATGACACTGGATGGTTTTCGTTAGTTTGCTCCATCTTTAGTTCGCTGCGTGCACTGCAACTGGGGAATGTAGCGGCAAATTTATCTATAATTCCAGCAAACAGAGCTATAATTCTAGACACAAACGTAGGGAGAATTGACTTGCTGGTGTTTTGCTGCACTTGCCTGGATGTAAGAGTGGTGATTATTCAAAAAATTGGCTCTGAGCAAGCTAGGGAACTGCTGCGGCAGTTTTGGTTCTGGAAATTAAAGGAATCTTTTTTTAAAAAACACTGTTACAGCTTATGTCAGCAGGGGATGTATCTCATAATATGTGAGTGGTGTCTCACAAGTGTGAATTGAAAATACCAGTTATCTATCTGAGGTTCAACCTCAAAATATAAGGTATAGATGCAAAAATGACCCAAAGAAACGAAAACTATTTTGGCTAGAGAAAAATGTACTCCTGTGGGGTCAAATGTGGCTAAATGCTGGAGAAATGTACAAGTGTTCGCCAGCATTAGACCATGAGCGTTGTCAGGTGAACATTGCACACTTTGCTTGGTAAATGCGGCAAATACTCCCGAATAATGATGAGGCAGTCTAAAATCTTGAATAATTAGAGCAGCAGCAAAGCTATAGAGCTATTTGGAGATCCAAAAAACATGTCCTGTTAGTGGCTCTCAAGAAGAGCATTGGGGAACACTGCCCTAAGGTCTGTCTGTTCATACACAGCAGGCTTCTTCTACATGCTTTCAAATTTCCAGGGAAAGTCTGGTCCCACAGGACATTTAAAGAGAAGGACCTCCAAGGTTGCATTGGGGATGACCCAGCTGTCCTAGTCCACATGGGGACCAGTGATAGAATTAATGGGAGATGGAGCATCCTTAAGAATACATTTACGGAATTGGGCAGCAATTTAAAGAGAAGGACCTCCAAGGTTGTATTCTCTGGAATACTGCCTGTGCCATGCGCTAGACACATGCACGGTAGTGGAAGCTTGGAGAGTTAAAACACATGGCTGGAGTCCTGGTGCAGGGCAGAAGGATTAGCGTTCCTAGAGCACTGGGCAGACTTTTCATTGGGGAAGACACTGTATTCTACAGATAATTTGCACCTGAATGGAAGGGGGGGATGCTGTGCTAGGTAAGAAGATACTAAAAGGGGTGGAGGGGTATTTAAACTAGAGATGAGGGGGAGGGCAAGAAAGAAAACAAAGGGGAGGCAAGTTACTAAGGGGACAGTATATGATGGTGGGCAAAGAATTAGAAGAGGGGAGGACTGCTATGATGGATAAGGAGATCCATGTGTTGCAAACCAGCAATGAAAAATTAGGCAGATGCATTACTGCAGAAGATAATACTAAAGCTCAACATGTTAAACCAGATAGGAACTTAAAGTGTATGTTCACAAATGCCAGACGCCTTTCATGTAAAGTGGGGGAGCTTGAGGCTCTGGTACTGGGAAAAAATATTGATGTGGCTGAGACATCGCTGGATTCCACACATGACTGGACTGTCAATCTTCAAGATTTTGCTCTCTTTTGGAAAGACAGAGCAAATAAGAAAGGGAGTGGAGTGTGTCTCTATGTAAAGCAAGAATTTAAAGCATATATTAATGAGGATATACTATCAGAAGATTGTGAGGATGTAGAATCCTTGTGGGTAGAAGTGCGATGTAAACAATGTTAAAATACAATATTTGCTGCAATCTATAGACTCCCCAAACATAACTGAGGAATTAGAGGGTCAGTTGCATAAACAGGCTGGTACAGTGGAGGTGATGGGGGACTTCAACTACCCAGGAATCGGCAGGAAACATGGTCCTGCTTCTACTACAAGGGGGAGAGCTTCCTCAGCTTGCTACAAGATAACTATATGAATCAGTTTGTGGAGGCACCTACTAGGGGTGATGCTCTCTTGGATCCGGTAATATCAAATGATGATGACCTGATAGGGACGTTAACATTCGTTGTGACCACAATATAGTTGAATTCAACATAAACTGTAAGAAAGATTTTTCGGCCGGGGGGGGGGGGGGGGGGGGGCACTGAATTTTAGGAACTCCGGGAAATAGACTGACATACACTCCAGGCATCTGTTGAGGAATAAGGATACATATGCTAAATGGGAGTGCTGTAAATCAATTCAAAGTACCAACGTTGCAAAATGTATTCCCATGGGCAACAAATATAAGCAGCTAAAAGTAAACCCCTTATAGCTGATACATGCGTTAAAAGGGCAATAAAGAACAAGGGCATTTAAAAATTACAAGGCTCTAGGCTGTAACCCTTGAAAATGAAAAAATTAGTAAATAAAGCATGTAAGAAAGAGATAAGGTTGGCAAACACACAAAATTAAAGAGATGTGGCCAAAGAAAGCAAAACAAACCCTAAATGCTTTTTTTTTTAAATATATAAATTCAAAGAAAACTAAATCAGAACAGGTAGGTGCCCTCATTAATGAAAATAGGGAAATGGTCACTGAGGATGAAGAGAAGGCAGAGTTGTTAAATGGATTTATTAGCTCTTTGTACAGAGAGGGGAGCAATGAGTCAAAACAGGAGATGCAACTGATAGCAATAGCCCAAGTATAATACTCAACAAGCTAAACATGGATATTCAAGAAGGACTAAATAATTTAGATCTGAATAAGACTGCAGGACCAGATGAACTTCAAGAATTCTCAGCTCTGTTATCTCATCACCCCTGTTCTTGATCTTTAAAGACTCACTAACAACTGGTTTAGTGGCAATTGACTGGCACAAGGCAAATGTGGTGCCCATTTTTAAAAATATTGTAGAATGTGCAGTAACTGTACCTGGTACCGAACTACCTTGATAAGCTATCTTGATGAAACTCTTCATCCATCTTGTCTTAGACACTCATTGACCTTTCCTTGGTCCCAAAAAAATGCCACAAATAAACTGTCTGCTTTCCTCCACTCTGTAGTTCAATGAAGATATTCCAACAGACAAGCTCTGATATCCAAAAATCTCTGATCTGCAGACTCCTCATCATGCATTGATGGAAGAACAATCTCTTGGGTTCTGTGAAAATCTAAAGCAATTTTCGGAAGATAGCAAGAATCCATTCTCCACACTACCCGATCCAGGAAAACCTGGAGGAAAGGATGACAAGATAAAGCCTGAATGTTACTTATCCTGCGGGTGGAAGAAACCGCCACCAGAACAAAACCTCCCAAGCATAAACTAAATGTCCGGCTCCTTGATAAAAAAAAAAAAAGAGTGGAGATTCCAAAAACTGAAAGAACTTTAGCAAGGTCCAACTGGGGCATAACTTCCGTGTGTACTGGCTTGAAACATTTGGCTGCTAGAAGAAAACATCGAACCATGGAGAAGGAATAGTCTCTTATCCAAGAAACCGATAAAGCTGCCAACTGAATCTTCAGGGTGCTGAAGATTTCTTAGACCTTTTTCCAGTTTCCTGTTTGAGAGCCAAGTATCGATCACCTTCCTCGAATATCTTTTCTTAAAAAGTAAGGAGACTTCAGAGTTCACCACGTCAGGTTTCACCTTTGAGTGTCCAGACATAGAACTGGTCCCTGAGACAATACCGAGATTATCGATAGTCTCCATGGCTCCTGTTAGCAGAACTTTTGCTGGTTCCTTGAATCTTGTTCAATACCAATGGGAACAACAGAACTTGGAGGAAACGCAAAAGCTAGACTAAACTGTCACCCATGATCCAGTGCAACTACTCCCAAGGCCGAATCCTGCTGGATTCACCTACAAGTACTTTACCAACTTGTGATTTTTTGCAGATGTCACTGGATCCACCTCCAGAGCCTTTCTGACCACAGACCTGCTTGAACACTCCTGGATACAGAGACCCCTCTGACTCCTTTAGCACTGATTGACCCAAAGATATCCGCTATCTGATTTAATGTTCCTTAAAGTGGACCAATGGTCAAAAATAACTTTAACCAGCCCAAACAAACAGTGCTCATACTTATCCCTCCCCAGGGCATTTTACATTGCTGTACATAAAAATTAATTTACCTTTTTCTAACACTTGCTGTGGTAAATTTTAAAAACAAAATGGTGGCTCATGCATTTGCAGGCCAGTTGCCATTAGGAAGTGCTGCTTGACTTCCTGTTATTGTGTATTGTCAGTTATGTCAGTTGAATCCAGACGGCAGCATGGCTGAGATGCTGGGAGAGGAAGCTCCAAAATGGCGCTACCTTTCTTTTCCAACTGTGCCAGGTCATTGTTCCGGCTTAAGATGAGCTGCTGACAATAACTTCAAGTTCTGTTCTGCCCACAGCAAAATTTCTCTTGCTACCAACCATAATCGAGGGAACCTTGTTCCCCCCTCCACCTGACGATACAGATATGACAGCTTAGTGGCGTTGTCCGATCTAATCTGGACATGACGATTTTCCAGATGATGAGCCAATACTCTTAAGCGTCTTTAACTGTAATTTACTCTTCTCAAGGACAAAGAGAACTGACTCAGAGCCCTGGACCACTTCCCCTGAACTGTCCAGACCTCGCAATGAGCATCTCAAATCCGAAGCATCCGTAGCCACTATCATTTCTTTGGGGTCTCTTCAAGCTAGACCGTTGACAAATCTGTCCTTGGTTAGCCACCAATCCAAGACTTCTTCACTGGTCTGGGTACTGGAAACACTTCTTCCAATCCATCTCGAGAACCGTTCCAATTGTTCCAAATGTGCATCTGTAAAGTCCTTGAATGCAACCAACCCGATCTTACAGCTCACAAACATACAAATCCTGCCTCACTAAAGAGAGATCAAACTGCTTACTGGAGGGTCACTACCTACTGAGATGGCAAAACTAATGTCTGATGAATGGCGCTGATCTAAGTCATTACCTGAGAGGGAATCTGTCTCGAATTCTCGAGGTTTAGAACCCAACCGAGATGTTTTAACCACTGCAGAGTGCAACCGAGATCCCGAAGTAATTAGTCCCCAGACGTAGCAAACAGCAACAGATCGTCCAGGTAAGGCAAAATGCCAATCCTTCTCTGACTCCGATATGCCAGAGGTTCTGCTAATACCTTGGTAGCCAGCCTAGGAGCTGATGCCAGGCAGAAATGAAGCCAGACAAATTGGAAGTGAAAAATCTGGTCACTGACCTAAATCGCAAACCTTAGAAAGGACCGGCCAAGGGGAACTCATCGGAATCTGCCCGTAGGCATCCTTCAGATTTATTTATACCCTAAAAGTGCCCAGTGAAAGGATGTCCTTGACTTAAAAACATTGTTTCCAAGCGGAAATGCCGCATACTGATGTTGAGCTCCTTTAGGTTCAGAATGAACCTGAACCCTCCTAAGGCCTTTATTACCAGAAATATGCTGGAATAAGATCCTGCACCCTGCTGTTGACGAGGGACTGAGATAACCACTCCCCTTGACAACATGGTAGCCTGACTTTCTTAGATTGCCAATCTCTCTTCTGAACCCTTGGGCAGAGGGGAGACCAAAATCTTTGAGGGGGGGTTCAAGTAAATTCTATGTGAACCCTTCTCTTATCCCTAGTGAAACAGACGGGCAATCTAAGAGATTCTGCCAAGAATTGCGAAAGAACCTCAGTGTGGCCCCAATGCGTAGCCTGGCGTCTTTGCTTCTTAGGCCTGGGGCTGTTCCAAACAAAGAGGAACCCCTAAATCTCTCTCTCTGCCGGCGGAAGCTGCAGCAGAGGAGGAAGAGCTTCTCTGTTAAGAAAGGAGCGCCTAAAAGAAGACTTGGCATAAAAACTTTTATTAACTGGACCTATAAAGCGGGTAGGAAAGCATTTATTTCTATCTGCCGACCTATTCAAATTCTTACCAGGTCTGGACCAAAAGAAACTGCCCATTAAAGGGTATAACAAAAAAAGCGCACTTTCGATCCAATATCACCAGACCAGGTCCTCAACCATAGAGTCCTCTGCACTGAATTAATCACAGCCTCTCGCCAGAAATTTTACTGGCTCAGCCATAACAACTGTAATAAAAGCAGAGGCCGAAAAAAGAATAGGCCTTAAGTATCATTCCAAATTCCTGATAACATAAGTGGAAGCCAAAACAGGCCCAAGTGTATAAGATTCGGACTGCCAAGCTCCTTTAAGCAGCAAATCCATGTTATAGCCTAAAGGATCCCTGATTACACCAAAATCCTCAAAGGCTCAATCCAACCACTTTGAACCATTAACAAAAGGTGCATCACGCTTAGGGCAGTATTCCCAAACTCAGATTCCACCCTGAGGGGAGAATTCCGACACAGAGGCCCAAACCCCCTGTTCCAAAGAAGAAACCTTCTCCTCATCAGAAGCCACATTTGGCATGTCTGATTCATTAGCTGAAAAAAGGAGGCCCCCCCCTAGAAGACCCGAAAAAAAGAGGAGGGTTCCAAAAAGGCCCTGTGGCAGTGCAAAGCTGCCCTGGTACCCAACATTCCCAGGCTTACTAAGGCTTTGAAGAGAGGATGAAATATGCTTGTTAAGATCCATTATCACCTTTTCTGTGGGGGCATGACATAAAAGCAAATTATAGTAATCCCGAAGCAAGTTTAGATACCTACTGGGAAGATTACTCAGGGGTCTTAGTCTAAATAAACAAATAGAGAGGGGGTAGGACTAATCCTCGCTATCCACAACCCCTGATCTGGCAAAAAAAATGCATAGCGACTTACCAGGCAGAGCTGCACCTCTTCATCCCAGATTCAGTAGCTGGTGGAGTAACCGATGGGTTCAGGTCTGCTCTTAACAGATTCATGTATGAAATTCCCACCTGTTCACATAAAGGCTCCAAGATACACACAGCATCCACCTGGTCCGCCATTCTGGGTTGAGATGAAGGGAATCTACTGCTAAACCTTCTAAAAATAGGGTATAAGTAAAATCCCCTAAATTAATTTTAACCCTCTTGTGACCAAGTCAAACAGAGGGAAGCCAGTTAAACATACAAAAAAACTATGTGCTGCCCCTTTAGCAAAAGCACATGTTTTTCCATGCAGGAAACCCAGCAGGGCGAGGGAATAACGTCACTGCCGCCAGATGGAGAAGCCCCTAAGCCCCCCTCCTACATATAAAAGAAAATACTGACTCGCCCGCGATCGCGCCAAAAAATCCTACCTGGATCCGGAAACCGGGCGCCACCAGAGGAGGAGGAGGGAAAGAGAGTGCCAGCTGAAGAGCTTGCCGCAGGCCGGAGGAAGATGCGGCCGTCAGGTTGGAAGCCACTGGTCGGGGAGAAGAGGTGGCCGTCGAGAGCCATGAGCCGAAGAAAGAGGCGGCTGTCAGGTCTGAAGCCGCGGGCTGGGGAGAAGAGGCAGCCGTCGGGAGCCACGAGTCGGAGGAAGAGGCGGCCGTCAGCCGAAGACCGGCTGCCTGGAGGTGCTGTGAGAGCCGGGGCAGTCGCAGCCTAAAGCCGTGCTGCCACCGGCTCGAGAAGTGAGCCACATATGCGGCCGTCAGGCGTAGAAGAGAAGCGGCTATTCAGTTTCGCTTTCTCTTCTCCCCGCTTCTTAACGGTACATACACCAAAAAAGTAACACCTTAAAAAAGTAAAAAAAAATAAAAAAAAGTAAAAAAAAGTTACCAAAAGTCACAAAAAAAAAAAAAATCACACATCCTCTTCCCCCCAAAAACCATGATCCTTAAAATCCGAGAAAAAAAATTGGGACCGGAAATCCCACCTTTCTCCAATAATCATCCTTAGAAAGAGGGAAATAAGTGCTTACCCTCCTTTGTCTCCTCTAAGGAGATCAGAGAACGGAATACTGACCTAAAAACCTGGTTACTTACCTAAACCTTCCTGGTTCAGGAGCTGATGGTCTGGCTCCTGCCTCACGGAGGAACACAAAAACAACTGAGAAATGAGGGGTGGAGTCAAGTTTTTATGTGATTCCGGTGGTCATGTGTTCCCTGCCTTGTGGGTGGGACTCGGAAGTCTCGGAAGGAGTATGCTGCCCGGAGGATGTTTTGAGAAAATAACATTAACAGTTACTATTAGCGGTTATCAGTAAAAAATAAAATAAAAAATAACTTCTCCTACCCCAACCCATGTAACTATGTATATTTCTTCTGCTGTGCCCCAGGAATGGTTTCCTCTGGTGGGCCGCAAGAATGATTCCCTCTAACAGGCCCCAAAAGTAATTTCCTCTGGTGGGCCCCAAGGTGCTCCTGTCCAACCCTAATAGCATACTTTTCTACTGCCTACTCTGCTGGAAGGCAGGGACTGTCAGTCTGGGCTCTCACTGTGCTTTTCTTGTGGCAAAAGGCAGATATTGACAGCACTCTATCATCAACGATCGGTCCTCACCAAAGCCCTTGAGGGACCACATCCCAGCATCACCTGCATTGCAATGCAAAATCTTGAGCCAAAACATAAAATCATTGGGGTTCAGTTTAGCCTAGAGCGGTGTTCATAGCTTAAAAACTCTATAGTCAACCCCTCCCCCCCGTGCAAAGCTTAATTTGGACATAAATAATAAAACATCTCACCTGATCACAGAAATCCTCCCCTGATTCTAACAGGAGGCAGCCTGAACAGAAGCTGTGAGGGGCTACACTGCGTGGTTTTGAAGGTTTTAACTAGTAATATTGCTTTTTATTCATTTAGAGGATGTGTGGGGTCACCAAGGTAAGGGGGGTGGGTTCCCTACCTCTCATGTAAGGTTGTAGGTCTTGTGCAGTTCTGCAATATGCACAAATAAGGCAGTACTTTTAAAGCAATAGTGGAAGTTGCTATTAACCCATCTGTTGGCTTTGATTATCTACTACTAGACAATCTACAACTAGTAGTTATAGGAATGTGACAAGTTACAAATGTAAAGCTGGAAAAATGGTATGCACTAGCTCAGTCTATTTCTGTAAACCTGTCAAGTAAATATCTGTATCATGCAACTTGCGCCTTTTGTGTGATTCAGTCATGTGTCATGTAACCTGAACGCGTTTCACAGATGTTTACAAAGTATTCCCATAAAACACATTTACATACAGTCCTGGCCATGCGGGTGCAACATGTCATAGGTATTTCCTGTGTCCAAGGAGAGCAGAGCGATCACGCTGTGTGCCAAGGCCATAGGGGGTGCACTTATTCCATTCACCCTGTTTTCTACAGATGATTCAGGGTCACTTTTAGTGGAGCAGGCCCTAAGCAAGACTCCTCATATTAGCTCAGTCATAGAAGGTGGCAGAGCCTGGTTCATACCTGTATGGGACAGAGGAAGCACTACAGGATTGGCTAGGGGGGCAGAATTTCTTCTCTCCCACACTGAGCGCTACAAACTGTCCTGCCTTTGTCAACCAAAAAAATGTGGACCTTTTCCCTGTGCAGTACATCGGCGAATAAGAATATTCATTCATATGTTGAAAATGTTGTTGCACCAAGCCACATATATTTAATCAATTTAATATGTGCATTGCTTGTGCAAGCTCCCGGCACGTGTGTGCACTCACTGGTGTGGTTTGCTTGTTTATTTTCTCAAGGCATGGATGGGATAAATGTGGAGCACTAATTTGTATGTGTGCACAATGCATACAATGGCGATATCATATGGCAGAAGCGAGATCCCTATTATAATAGGCGGTCTGACAGGATATCAATTTAAATTTACTGCTAATGAAGTAAGCTTTGTTTGACAAAAAATAAAAACGAAAATAGCAGGAGGGCTATAAAAACACTTATAACAGACCTTAGATCAGGGCTCACAAGGGATATGGGGTTCCCCTGCTTAACTTCACTTGTTCCTGTGACAAACAGCAGCTGTGAAATGTCCCCCCCCCCCCACTCTTTTAAAGTGGACCAAAAAAAGCAATTCTGTGAGTACTCACCTGTAGAATTGTTTTTGTTCTTGCATGGCGTGGCCCGCTTCGGAATTCATAACCGTTGGGTTATTCCGCCACAAGGTGGCGCAGTGGTACTGCAGAAAGCTGTGGCACCTCCCGGCTCCCTATAAAAACGGGATTAACCAACAAGTTCCCAGCGTAGACAAGCAGTGAGACAAGAAGCCGGGAGAGAAAAAAGGTAAGAATGTAAAAAAGGTAAAAAAAAACCAATTTAACTTGGAACAATCACCATAAAGAGGCAACCAAGAATAATGATAACAAGGGTGGGGTGAAGCGGCCCGTCCCATGCAAGAACAAAAACAATTCTACAGGTGAGTACTCACAGAATTGCTCTTTTCTTATTGCATGGCACGGCCCGCTTCAGTATTCATAAAAGTTGGGACATCCAAAAGCAGTGTCCAAAAGTGGGATCCCCAAAGAGTAACGGCCAGTAGTTCAAGTCACTACCGCCTGAAGCACCTTGCGGCCAAAAGCAGCATCCGCTGAGGCCTTAACCTCAACTTTGTAAAACTTAGAAAAAGTATGAACAGAAGACCAAGTAGCGGCCTTACAAACTTGTTCAACAGAAGCTTGATGCCGAAAAGCCCAAGAAGCACCAATAGCACAAGTGGAATGAGCGGTTATTCTAAAGGGAGGTTCCTTCCCCTTAGCAGAATAGGCTTGAACCACCGCCTGACGGATCCACTTGCTGATAGTGGATTTAGCCGGAGGCAGACCCTTCCTTGGTCAAGAACAAACAGAGCATCAGACTTCCTGAAAGTCTCAGTAGCAACCAAATAAAACTTCAGAGCCCTGACCACATCCAGGGAGTGCAGTGTCCGCTCCTTGAAATTAGCAGGATTAGGACACAATGAAGGCAAGACTATGTCCTGATTAAGATGAAAGGCAGACACAACCTTAGGCAAGAAATCTGGCTTATGTCGAAACACCACCTTATCCTGATGCCGCTCAAAATAAGGAGGTTTGATGGAAAGCGCCACTAGCTCAGAAACTCGCCTTACAGAAGTGATATCCACCAAAAAGGCTACCTTAAGAGTCAAAATGGGCAAGGCCGGATAGGCTCAAAGGGAGGCCCCTGCATAGCAGACAACACCAGATTCAGATTTCAGACTGGTAGCAAAGGCTTATGGGGTGGACGCACATGAGAAACACCCTGGAAAAAAGTTTTAATCAGCCGGTGATTGGCAAAAGATCTGGCAAGAAATTGCCAGAGCTGAAACATGGCCTTTGAGGGTACTAAGTTGAAGGCCCAAATCCAAACCGTGTTGCAAGAATTCCAGAATCCTGGGAATAGAAAACACCCTACAGGGAAAAGACTTGGACTGTAATGTAAGCATGCCAGACCCTGTGATAGATAAAGGACGAGGACTTCTTCCTAGCCCTAATCATGGTATCAACAACAGAAGCAGGCAACCCCTTTTCCATCAAAATGGAGGTTTCAGCAGCCAAGCCGTTAAAGCCAGCGTTTGTAAATTAGGGTGGCGTAGCTGCCCCTGAGTGAGGAGATCTGGATTCTTGGGCAAGATGTACCGGTCTACTGCCAACTGCACGACGTCTGCGAACCAAACCCTTCTTGGCCAACAAGGGGCCACTAGGATGGCCGGTACTCGCTCCTGGACTACCTTGCGTATGACCCTGCCCAGGACAGGAAACGGAGGAAACACATCGAGAAGGCGAAACTCTGTCCAAGGCATTCCCAGGGCATCCGTAGCGAAGGCCAGCGGATCCTGAGACAGAGAAACAAATCTGGGAAGTTTGTGAATGTGACGGGACGCAAACAGGTCCACGTCCGGCTTACCCTAGCGGTGACACAGGGAGAGAAAAACCCGGTTGTTGAGGGACCATTCCCCCAGACGAGACGTCCCCCTGCTCAGAGAGTCCGCCTCCTGGTTCTCCACCCCCGGATTGTAGACCGCTGAGATGCAGGGAACATGCTGTTCAGCCCAAGACAGGATCAGAGCCTTCCTTGAGTTCCTCCCTGATGATTGATGTAAGCAACCGCCGTCTGGTTGTCTGAGCGGACCTGAACAGCCCGACCCCAAAGGTGGGTGGTTAGGCGAGAAAGAACCAACCTGATCGCCCTCAGTTCCAGGACGTTGATGGAAGCATGAGCCTCTTGTGGGCCCCACCGACCCTGGAACCTCAGGTACTTCCAGAAGCCCCCTCAACCTGTCAGACTGGCATCTGTCGTGAGCGTCTCCCAGCACGGGGGCAGGAAGGTCCTGCCCCCTAGAAGGTTCCTCGAGTCCAGCCACCACGAGAGGGACTGTCTGGCCAGAGGAGACAGAGCAAATTCCTGATCCAAGGACAGGGGGTCCCGATCCCAAACTGACAAGAAGTTCAACTGAAGATGTCTCATGTGAAACTGAGCAAAGGGGACTGCCTCGAAGCAGGACACCATCAGGCCCACCAACTGCATCCCCTGACGGATGGAGGGATGAGGACATGATAGAAGAGCCCGAGCCTGCTTCTGAAGACCCTCCACCTTCTGCTGAGGAAGGAACACCTTGACCTGAGAGGTATCCAGAGTCATGCCCAGAAAGGACCTTACCAAGGACGGGGACAGAAAAGACTTGGGATAGTTGATCACCCAGCCGAAGGACTGTAGAGTGGAGGTCACCATCTGAGTGTCTTGCTCCGCCTGAGGAAAGGACTGGGCCACAATCAGGATGTCATCCAGGTAAGGAATGATGTGGATGCTCTGGTTCTGTAGCAGAGCCATCACTCCCGCCAGTACCTTTGGTGAACACCCGAGGTGATACCGAAGAGTAGAGCCACAAACTGGTAATGCTGATCCTCCAGCGTGAACCTTAGAAATCTCTGATTTCTATAGGCACATGAAGATAAGCATCCTTGATGTCCACAGTGGTCATGAAGTCGCCCGGGCAAAGGGTACTGACAGCCGAGCGCAGCCTCTCCATGCGAAAATGCTTGAATCTGACAAACTTGTTGAGGCCCTTCAGATTCAGAATGAGCCTCAGCGAGCCGTCCTTTTTGGGGACCGTGAAAAGATTGGAATAGTACCCCTGACCCCGTTCTAGTTGCTGCAAACTATCTTGTAACCTGAGGACACTACCTCCTGTATCTAACGGTCTGAGACGTGAAGCCTCCAGACGCGAGCAAAGAGCCGAAGACGTCCCCCCACCCAGATGCCTGAGGGGGCTTGGGAGAGGGATTGGGCTTAGGATTCCAGGAGAGACCGGGACGACCATGGGGTCTGCCACAGCCCCAAGAATCTCTACGACCACTGGGGAGGAGGGAGCCCCGGCCTCCTCTGGAGGGGGGCAGAGGACCCCCGAAATGGCCGAGACTGCCTCCTACACTGAGGCAGCCTGCCATCCATGGCTAAGACATCAAGACGCTCCCCAAATAGCCGCAGCCCCATGAAGGGGAGACCAGTGAGAGCTTTCTTAGCAGCAGCATCAGCTGGCCATTGGCGCAACCAGACAGAGCGGCGCATAGCCACCAAGGGCGTCGAGGCCCTAGCACTCAGCCACACAGCATCATCCATAGCAGCAAGGATAAAGGCCACAAAATCAGAGCAAACAAAGAGGGTCCTAAACGCCTCCCCCCCTCTACGAGTTGAAGTGCCATCCAGGAGGCGCTTGAGTAGAGACTTTAGGGCAATAGCCGTAATAGCCGCGGCACAGGTAGGGCGCAAGCCAGCCCCCACACAGGTAAAGGCATGACAGGCCAGCTGATCCATGCGCCTGTCCTCACTGTTCCTCAGAGTGGTAGTGTCCGGGGAAGGCATGACCGAAGTGTTGGACAAGCCTAGCACAGGAGCGTCCACTTCAGGGGGAACTGACCACCTCTTAACAAGATCAGCAGGAAAGGGATATCTGTCATCCAAACCCTTGGCCACAGCAGACAGCCTTTTAGGATGTTCCCATACTTTAAGCACCATAGTGGTGAAATGTCCTTGCTCAGGGAAGTCCAGACGCTGTTTAACAGGACAAAACAGATCACCCTGTTTTCTTTTAGCCTCCACAGGGGGGGCAATGTGTAGGATTTCAAAAATGTGAGACAGTAAATTACCAGTGTCCTCAGGATACCATGAATCCCCAGACTCCGGGTCACTGTCACAAACCTCTTGCTGGTCCCCAGAGGAGTCAGAGTCCTGAGGCAGTTCTCCTTCCTCCAGGGAAAAGCGTTCAGTAGTGACATCAAATTCCTCATACTCCTCAGTAGAGCGTGAGGGAGTAGAGGTCAGGTGCCGCTTCTTGCCAGAGGCCTTCGTAGGAACAGTCCTGGCAAGCTGCCTCTCAATACTGGCCACCCGCAGAGCCAGATCAGAGTGTGACTCCCTGCTAATATCCCCCTCACTGGGGCCCAATTGCAGGAGCGGGGGAGTAGGTGAAGCAGGGGGATGCGCCGAGCTAGGAAGCGCAGCAGGCAAATCAGCTTAAAGCGCTAGGACACTTTCAGCGCACGGCACGCACACCGTGACACTGTTACACACAGGGGACACCCCACACATGGAACACAGCCGGGCTTGCCCCGAAGGACCCCCAAGCATGCTATCCCCAGAAGCCTCCATACGACGATTAACACAGGCGCAATAGGCCAGCGGTGGGTAAAGGCTACACAAAGCCACCCGGGATGCCTTCCCACAGGATGCCCCCAGAAGTCAGTGAAGGGGGGAAGAGGGGGAGGAAGGAGTGGAGCCGGGAGAAACCACAACCCAAGGGTATCCCGCCTGAAAGACATAAGTAAAAAGACAATGAGCATCCCGCAGCACATACACCCCAATTCAATAAACCCCCGCAGGGTCACTAGGCACAGACCGAAGGATAAGGCGACACATCAGAGGAGGTAGTGCCGCAGCCAGAAAGGGAGAAATACAGATGCGCAGCTTGCCTAAAATGGCGCCGGCTGAAGTACCTCAAGGGGTGGGCAGCGGGGGGATGACTCGATACGCGTCATCACCCAGCCCCGCCCCCCCCCCCGAAGAGCGCGAAAGCGGCTCTCACATGACCCGGCCAGCGCCATGACAAAGCAAAATCACCTCAGGTTATAGCGCCCACAGCCGCGGAACGCAGTACAAGCGGCGTGGCAGTAAAAAACACCACAATTACCCAGAAAACGTCAAAACACCACAAATATCACCACTCACTGCTACCACCCGACCCCCCCCCCCCCGAACGAAGTCCGAGAGGGGGGGGGGGAAGAGAGAGAGACGAGCCCAAGGTAGCGGCGAGCAGCCATGACCAGGGAGGGGTGGGGGGGACCCCAAAAGGAAAAGAAAGGGACCATTCCCCAACAACTCATCCCCTCAGAAGCCAGGAAAGAAACTCCGCATCCCTATTAGGCTCACCATAAAGCCTTATGGCCGGCTACCCTTTGTGGAACAGGGCCTGCGGCTTGGAGCCACGCTCCAGGAGCACTTGACCCTAGTGCTCTTCTACCTTCACCCGATCTGTCAGCCGAGGCTGGGAGGCAGTAAGGGTCCAGAAACGGATGGAAATAGACATGCAGGGCCGTAGGCTTGGTTGCCCCGCTCACCTGCGCAAGAGAGATAGCCATCTTCTAATTTTGCAGTGTCACTGCAGAGAAAACACTGGGAACTTGTTGGTTAATCCCGTTTTTATAGGGAGCCAGGAGGTGCCAAAGATTTCTGCAGTACCACTGCGCCACCTTGTGGCGGAATAACCCAACTGTTATGAATACCGAAGTGGGCCATGCCATGCAATAAAGAAAACCGGGATATTCACTATTCCGGGTTTTGGTCTGCTCCCCCTGGGGCACCCCGAATTGGGGTGGCCCGCTGTGTGAAACCCCACCACTCACCGAGTAAACTCACCTCTCTTTGGTCCAATGCTGCATGTGTGGCCACTCGTCCAATCGGTTTCTTCGGCTGTGCATTTAAGTGTGCAGTTGGAGAAGCTGCATGGAATCCCAGCTGTGCACATCAGCAGCATTAGGCATCACTCGCATCTTGCGCACAGCCGAGTAGGGATGCAAGTGATACCACCACAGCCGTGCATGTGCCGTGGGCTTGTTGGACAGGTAAGGATATCCGGTGACTCGGGGGGGGGGGGGGGGGGTCAAAGAGTGGGGCATCCTGAAGGAATCAGCTCGCCCTGGAGTCTCACAGACTTCAGAGCAGACTATCACTTGCAATACCCATCTGGTCCCGCATCACCTCCTGTCAATGTTCCTAAGAGCTTAAACAAATATCACAGTTAAGATACTGTTAATCCGTTAAGACGGAAGTGTAATTTAATTGCACAATATTTTAAGTGTTGTAATTCGAGAAGAACTCATAGCATTTTCTGTTAAAGGGCATCCTAAAATAAATTGTGTCATAATACACCATGCTGCCTTACAATATATTAAACCGGAACAACAGCCTTGCACAGATGAAAAAAACTCCCCAAAGCTCACTTGCCCCATTGTCATGCATGATACTTAGCACTTACATTTCCTCCTGTATCCACCACACAAAGCTTAAACGCTGAATTACTCCTGTTCGCGGCCATCTTGGGGCACCTGGGAGGCTTTTATCCTCTTCAGAATCCTAACCCTGCTGATGCCTGGACATAACCCACAATGCAAAGTGGCAGGAAACCCAGCAGCATAGACAGGTCCATAAGATACCATTGATGAGGTAAAACTGACCACAGCAGGAGTTACAAAAAGATAATTCTATGAGTACTCACCTGTAAAATTGATTTATCTTCCATTATTGTATCAGGAATTCAGTAATGATAGGGTTAACCTCTCGGCCAAAAGACATGGACTGCAAGACAAAGGCGTGGCTCCTCCTCCCGGCCTATATGCTTCTGGCTGAATTTCTCTAATCCAGTTTAATTTAAAAACAGTAAAACCAGCTTCCCGGGAGGCATACCTATATCTCCTGTTGGAGAAAAAAGGCTGGAGACAAAAAACAAGAATATATATATATATATATATATATATATATATTTATCTCTCCAAAGAGACTACATTGCCCATAACATTGTGTGTCTCCCTCCTGACTGTGAAATCAGCAGGGCCACGCTGATCACTAGAAAAACCGAGGGGAGGAACAGGTCGACAGCCTGACGAAACGCATGTTAGGCAAAAGATAGAAAGAAAAAACAAAAACACAAAAGCTGGGCACGACTCTAATAACAAACACTAATCTTAAACACTGGTGATGCTCCTCTGGACTCCCACACATATGTACAATCCTTTAACAAGCTGCCCAAAGGTAAGGAATCTAGACATGGGGCACTGACACCATGTATTGGTAAAAAAAAAAAAAACTATACTTTTATTGTAAGCCATGACACAAGGTAAAATCACACATCATATCACAAGACAAATTAAAAACCAACAACACCCGCATTGGACCATGATAATACACAAAAATTAATTAATATTCAAAATAACTGCGGTAACTGCCTATTCACAGCTTAAAAATAGCAAAAAGTGTCACCAATGCATATATTTAATCTGAAGCAACTATTATCAATAAAGTACCCAGGTGCAATAACTTATACTAAACAATCCATTATCACTATTAAATGAATTATTATAAAGTGCCAAAGTGCAATTAATATTTGGGTAGCAGTGCACCTCCACCTGGACCATTGATCTTATCATTGGGCGGTACTAGTATTTACATATTGTGTCCTTCACAAGCTTCTTTTTCTATTCTTGGTTGAACATTTATGGAATTGTTTGAGGTTGCAGTTATTTTGAATATTAATTTTGCTGTATTATCATGGTCCAATGGGGGGTGTTGTTGGCTTTGAATTTGTCTTGTGATGTGATATGCGTGATTTTAACTTGTGTCATGGCTTACAATAAAAGTATATTGTTTTTTTTTTTACCATTACATGTCTGGAGTCCTTGCCTTTGGTCAGCTTGTTGAACAAAAGATAGAAAGGATAACTATGGACTTTAACTTGGTCGATGTGACATGCCGGGACATTATTATGTGTACATACATGACTTGGATGGACTTTGGTGTACTTTTTAATGTCTCATGCCAGGACATTAATATGCGAGTATAAATGACTAAAAGTGGACCAACAACCTCCCATGATCGGCCCGGGAATCTGTAAGATTCCCGGACCGATAAGACCCCTGACTGCGGGGCACCGTCGGCGGGGATTGGCAGCGGCGGTCACGTGGGAGCGAGGAGAGGTGAGTTTTTCGGGGTTTCTGGGGGGTTTCACACAGCGGGGCACCCCCCATCGGGGTGCCTCGCCGAAGTGGACCAAAACCCAGGATAGTCAAAATCCTGGGTGTTGGTCCACTTTAAACAGCTTGGTGAAGGAAATCCTCACCTGTGTTTTCTGACATATCCAGTGGCCATGGTGACAGCAGTAACCTGGAAGGGGATAGCAGGACACACCTAGGGAGAATCAATGGGAGAGGTCTGAGGGCACTGCTAAGAAGCTGCCCAGACCACGGGGTGAGTAACTCTTTCCATTTTAATTGAGTGAATGTTCACCTTTAACTATTGTCACATAAAACCAAATTATACCAATGATAATTGGCGCACTTCGTAATATAAACACAGAGAAAAATTATAAAGATTATTGAGGATTTTAACTTCCAATTAAAAAATTCAGCCCCATACAAAACAGAATAATTGTCTTTGACAGAAATTAGTATATGCTATATAAAAGTATAAACAAGCCTAAACTAACAGCTTTAATTGGACTTACAGGGCTTTCTGAAAGATTAGTTTATTGTGTATAAACTTTAGGCACAGCTGCTACTACACTGTGCATTCCATGGTGTTTTTACCATGTATTTGTTTAAGTTAAAGGTATAGTCCATGCAACGTGTATAAACTCTGATTTATCAGCTGACCACCTCATGTCTGCCCTCTCTCTTCCTATCAGCTTGCAGCAGCATCTGTAAGCAGAAACCAGGCACTGAGCTGTGACACTTTTCTGGATTTCCCTTGCAATAGACAGATTATAGGCATTGACTGGTGGTCTATAGCTCCGCCCCATTGGAATACCTCCTTCGGTCCCTCTATCACTCTATCCTCTCCCCCTGCTCCTGCCATTCATCTTCGGACGGGCTACAAAATATATAAATGCATATAAGAAAATATTATAGGCATATTTTTTGCTATGTAAAAGAATGTGTTTATGGTGTGCTCTCCATACATCCTATATACCACCCATTATGCAGATACAGAGCATGCTTGTATCACACTGCCTGGGCTACTCCCACTTAAATCACAGGCTGAAAATAACGTTAAAAGTTGAAACCCAGAATTAAGGCTTCAATTTCAAAACCTAGGAGAGTTTAGGACATTGCAAAGTGTAGCTCTACACAATGGGTCAACGCCATTAAGGAATAAAGTAATATAAATCTTTATCAATGAGAATCTCACAAGCATCAATGCCAGGCAGCTGCTGCCAAAGCAAATAGGATCATGGGGTGCATCAGGAGGGGCCTAGGTGCCCATTACCAGAGCATCATTTTACCCCTGTACAAGTCACTAGTCAGACCCCATATGGAATACTGTGTACAGTTCTGGGCACCTGTGCTTAAGAAGGACATATCAGAACTGGAGCGCGTTCAAAGAAGGGCAACAAAGTTAATAAAAGGAGTGCGGGGGCTAGAGTACCCGGAAAGATTGTCCAAGTTAGGCTTATTTAGTCTAGAAAAAACACGATTGAGGGGTGATCTAATAACTATGTATAAATATATTCGGGGTCAATACAAGGATCTGTCCCACAATCTATTTATACCCCGGAGTGTAACCATAACCCGGGGGCATCCACTAAGGTTAGAGGAAAGGTGCTTTCTCCACCGACATAGGAGGGGATTCTTCTCTGTAAGAGCAGTGAGACTATGGAACTCGCTGCCAGAGGAGGTAGTAATGATGGATACAGTAAAAATGTTCAAAAGTGGCCTTGATGCCTTCCTGGCATGTAATAACATTTCCAGCTATGGCTACTAGACCACTGGAAGGAGTTAAACAGGCTGAACTGGATGGACTAAAGTCTTTATTCAGCCTTACATACTATGTTACTATGTATTTTGCCAGATTCACTTCCAAAATACCTGCATATTTGGTGATTGTGCATTGCTTATGCCCATCCTAGTGTGGACCAGTCAATGCTAACCTAAAGGGGCCTTGAGGTTCTGCAGAGATCTGTTGATGAGAGCTATATTGTAGCGTATTATTCTTCCTATTTCAACTTGTTTTCTCTTTATTTTCTCCCAAAATACATTCTAGACTAGGCAACAGCATGGCTGAGGAAGGCAGAAGCCTCCTGGGTGCTCCAAGACGAGCTTTGAGTGGATGCAGGAGCAAATGTAAGTGCTAACAATGATTCAGTATCATGCAGGCAGGTGGGGCAAGTTCTTTTTGTGGATTTTTTTTCAACTGCAAGGCTGTTGGTCTGGTTAAAATTCAAAAGCACTTCAAAAGTTGATAAAAAAAAATATTCATGTTAATTTCTTGTGTGTTTCATGCATTTTAAATGGTGTTTTTTGGGCAACTGATAACCCATACCTACCACGTAGGTGTCACATTATATAATTAAATATTGAAAAGTGGCAATTGACTAAAACAAGGTTAGGAACCCCTGACCTACTGCTATCATAGAAAAATGGACAGAATTTGCTAACACATAGTGCATCATTCCTGTTGGATGTGGGGGCGGGGTTCAGATTTGGTGGCCATGGATTGCTTATGCCCATCCTTGTATGGACTAGTTGATGCTAAGCTAAAGAGACCTGGAGGTCCTGAAGAGATTTGCTGGCCCTGTGGGGATGAGAGAGGGATATCACAGATTTTTATTCTGTTTAGCCTATCAAATTACCCTTTTATCACAACCTGTCTTACACCCTCCCTTTTTGTTTCTGTTGTCGCTCTTGATGTATGTTCCCATATGTTTTGGCTAACAATTTGACGGTGCTATCTTTGTGTAGACATGACTCTTGTTCTCAGACTTGTCATTATGCTCCTTGTCAGAGGTGTAATATCTTACTGTGATCTAATAGGTCTACAAGATAACCAATGACATTTTTCTCTTCCTGAAAATGTTATTGCAAAAAATCTTCAATACAAAAATTGAGAGTGAAATATAATAAAGGAAAGCTCTAGCTTGCTACATACAAGAAGCTATCCTTTACGCTTTCTTAAAACGACTTGCAATAACGCACTTGTAACCCTGTTTTAGAATTTGGCATCTAGTTCTTGACACAAGCACTTATCACAGCAAGAAAAATTCACAACCATTAAAACCTAAGCCCGTTTAACTGACAGGCCAAACTCCGTAACAGAGATTAGTCTGTCACCCTGAGGCAAATACTGTGCAGGCTAGAAGAGCTCAAATAACTTAAATAAACAACAAATCTATGTCTATAGTTATGTCTGAGGAAAAAAAGGAAGGTTATTAACTCCTTGCAGGGTGGCTAGGGTAATATCCCGAGGTGAATTGTTACATTAATGAAAAAAAAGAATTAGCTATAAACAGTGTGTTAATGGGAATCCTCTACTGCGTCATGCGGATAAACTAATTTCAGATTTCCCACACTTGCAGTAGAAAATGCATGGTAAAAAAATGGAAACAAATGGAGCTACAATTCTCAAAGTCCTTTAAATACAACAGTAAGTCACCCAGCAAAATCCATTTCAATACTCGTGAAGATAGTTCTCCTTCACCCCCACACATGTACTCTTACCATGTCAGAGGGCTTTCCCCTTTAAGAGTCAGCCAGAAAAAGCTGCCTTACTGTTCAGTCTTCCCAAGCCCCCTATAAATTGTCACCTCAAAGAGAAACATCAGACCTTTTCTGATGCTCCTCTTTAAACCTCTTGCCCCCCCACTGACTTTTGGATGTTGGTGTTATCTAAAATTCCGACATCCGGCAGTATTCCTGGCCCGATGCCACCCCCGTCCCAGAGCATCGGCTACAGGCTTATCCGGCTTACCTTTTGCCAGGGGCGGCGTGGTGCACAACGGGGAGAGAAGGGATGCCGAGCTCTTGGAGAGGCAAGTTTAAATTTATATTGACAAGCGGAGGGACAGGGGGGCGGGCAAGGCAGGTCTAAGGAGTTTTTATTAACATCCCATGACCTACAATGTTCCTTTTTAAGGTCATCAATTGAGCGCCCCCCTCTGGAGAAATGTGCAGCCACTGGCGGGTCTGTCCTGCCATTTATGATGCTGAATTGGTGGGAGTTCTTGTGCAGTTTCTGTCTCACCCACATAGAGGCCTGTGGCAGGACATAATCAGGTACACAACATTGGGGGGACCTGCAGTAGAATGCACCCTCAATTTTGTATACCTGCTATGACTGAGGTATGGGTACACTGTCAGAAGTGAGGATATGTATGCTCAGAAAGCAGGGTGGGGAGCTGTTCTTTGATGGAGGCTTCAGGGCTCTTCGGACCATAATTTGTTCAGGTTGGGTGGTTTTCTGACTAACAGGAGTGTTGGGATTTGGAATATATTTTATTGTCCCTGTGTAGAATGGGTTGAGGTTCTCTTATGAAAAGATTTTACCTTAGTCCCTCACTTTTCATCTTAAAATAACACTTTAGTGTCAACATAAATTGATCAGCACCGGACAGCTCCTTCCTTGTTTTAGCAGGAATCCCTGTTTCTCAGTGCTCACAGAAGCCTACTTGAAGGTCCGTTCTCTATTCATTGGTTACATATGGGACTAAGATTGGACTCCAGTCACTGTTGCCTGGACAGACGCATTAAGTCTTAAAAAAAACATAAGGCACTGTATCATTCTTTATGATAGAGCGCCTTAATATAGGATGATTAAGTACATTAAAGATAATGCCCATTGCTTCATAATGATCCATTAAGTCACCCAAAACCCTTGTCTTAAAGTGGACCAACACCCATGATTTTCACTATCCTGGGTGTTGGTCCACTTCTGCGGGGCGCCCCGCTGTGTGAAACCCCCCAGAAAGCCCCAAAAAAATGTACCTCACCGGCGACGGACAAGCTGAGGCCGCCGCCGCCGCCTCTCGCGCGCCCTGCTAGAGGGACGTGCGGCACGCGCATGCGCCGTTGGAACAGGAGAAGGTAAGGTTTGTGGGCGCCAGGGGGGGGGGGTTTCACACAGTGGGGCATCCCGATTTCGGATGCCCCGCGGGGAGGGAGCCGATCAGCCATGGGTGTTGGTCCACTTTAAAGTGGTCCTATCAGCGCTTGGGCTGGCCCTTTCTATATGCTGGCCTCTGTGTGTAAACAGAGCTGTATGCTGTGGAGTGGAGGTCATACAGTGAGGCATCATAAACTGGGATGCACCAGGGACAAGAACCTATCAACAGGATAGCAAACATCCGGGTTATCGGTCTACTTTAAAAGAAAAGCGTTTTTAAACATTTTCAATATTGTGTGCCACAATAATGTCTTCAAGGTGCTGAGCTATTTCAACTCAAAACTTATTTCAAAATAACCAGTTTTCTCCAGGAACAATGTGTTTACTTTGGCAACCCAACATGAACTGGTTTATTTGGTGTAGAGATCAAGGACTTCCTGACTCTGGATTGATAATCATCTTATTGGCTGAGGCAAAGACGATGCTCCACACTCCTGAGCTCACAGGTTTAACCCCTCCTCCTTTAATCTGGCCGATTAAGGTGAGAGGATCTCAGGCCCTTATTTAACAAGGGATAGCGCCAGATAGCGAATGGTGAGCGAACGGTAATGACGGTCACCGCCACGAGAACGCAGGCTCCCCTCCGCAATCACACATTTATGAAGCCGATCCTGCTTAGTGACTGACAGAGCGCCAGATAGCGAATCATTCATCATTATTCCAGCCTCACCCCACAGCGCCAGCGAGCGACCTTGAACAGCGACAGGTATGACCTCTCGCTACCTGGCGCTCTCCAATGCATTTCAATGGAGCAATCTTTAAATATTCTTAATTAATTGCTATTAATGTTTTTTTTTTTTTTAAATGTCAAAAATTCTGTGACCACTTCTGCAATGTTGGATATTTTTTTTTAAGGTAAAAAAAAAAAAAAATTTCTGCAGAATTGATATTACAGGTCTGATATTAATGTATTCATATTACAAAATGTTTTGAAAACCTTTTTTTTTTTTTTTTTCCAAAAATATGGTTTGGGGGTTAAAAAACTACTTTTAACCCATCGCCGCCAGCGCTCTGGGGTTTAAACAAGCATTTCACAGCGCGAGAATTTTTTGAGCGTGATTTGTTAATGAATATGCTGGGAGCCGTTCGCTATGGCCATTCGCTGTCATGCGCTCCCATACAGCGCGGAACCTGTCAAACAGCGACTCCTAACCCCGTATTCAACATTAGCGCACACCGACTGAGTCGCTGTCAACAACCGAACAACGGCCAAGCACAGCGAATACTAGCGGGTGCTGTGAAAATACCGCTACCGTCGCTCATCTGTCGCTACCTGGCGCTATTAATGAATCGGCCTCCCCGTCTTTTGTTCCAGTAGCTAAAAGGCAGCATTCTTACCTGGGGAGGTCATTACTGCTGTTCGATTTTGCCAAAGCTGCTGATGTTATGGAAGCCACTCCCACTTTATCAACATAGAACCACAGGAATATACAGGAAGAAAGTTGGAAACAGCTTGCTGATAGGTATTATCACAGGTATGGGGGCACAATCCCAACACAAATGTTTATTTTACATTCCAAATGAGGAAAACAATAAGACAGAACACCAACAGCCTGAAAACAATGAAGTTTTCCTTTAAGTGAAATCAAAGTAAAAGCTGCAGAGCATAGACGTTTGACTTTCATCTTAAAACACCTTAAAAAGCCCCTAAATAATGAAAGGGTGTTTATATGCACTTGGGGTCTAACAACCTGAAGGCCACATATATCCTCGGGTGAGTAAAACTGGGAGTACCGATAGACCACAGGCTAAATAACATCCTGCAATATCAAGCAGCTGCTTCCAAGGCCACCAAGATATTATCATGCATTAAAACAATTCTGTGAATCCTCAGTTGTAGAATTGGTATTATATGTAAACAGCACGCCCTGTTCCAGAAGATATTCCTTACTCTTGGGTAATATATCCAGTAGATGGCGCTGGACTGCAGAAACAGAAAAGTGGCTCCTCCCGGTCCCATATATACCAGGGACCTCCCACAAATTCCCCAGTATTGAAAAGCAGTTAAAATGAAACCGGGAGAACTATAACCATTATAAAAAATTGAACAATCACGATAAAGAGGTAACTAAAAATAATGATAACAAGGGTGGGGTGGAACAGGACGTGCTGTATACATATAATACCAATTCTACAGGTGAGTAATCACAGAATTGTATTATTCTAAGTATATAGCACGTCCTGTCCCAGAAGATATTCCTTACTCTTGGGACATCCAATAGCAGTGTCCGTAAGGTAGGGTGGGATCCCCAAAAGTAACAGCAGACAGTTTAAACCACTGCCGCCTGCAGAACTTTGCGGCCAAAAGCAGCATCCAGCGTCCAGTTCTGGGCCCCATTTCATAGAAAAGACGCTCTGACCATGGAAGGGTGCATAGCAGAGACACCAAACTAATAAGAGGAATGAAAGATCTTAGTTATGAGGAAAGATTACGAGAATTAAATCTGTTTAGTCTTGAGAGAAGACGACTGAGGGGACATGATTAACTTGTATAAATATATAAATGGCCAATACACAAAATATGGGGAAACACTATTTCAGGTAAAATCCTCTCTAAAGACTGGAAAAAAAGAAATTCGATCTCCGGAGGCAACAATCATTCTTTACCATAAGAACTATAAATCTGTGGAATAGCCTCCCACAGAAGCTTGTTATAGCACCTGCTGCTGACAGCTTCAAAAAAGGATTAGATGCTTACTTAGAAGAAAATAACATCAACATTTACTATTAGCTGTTATCAGTTGAAAAAATAAATAAAAAATAACTTTCCCTATTCCAACACCTTTGGTTTGATGGACATGTGTCTTATTTCACCTGTATTAACTATGTGACTATATATTTGATCATAATCAATGGAAAGGTCTGTGGCATTCTGGATGAAGACACAGACATTCATCTTAGTGTGATAACTGCAGATTAATCTTTGATAGTCTCCATGTTCCTTGACCTTACATGAGTTGTACTGAAATCATTGATATCCATTGAGATCTCTATCTAGGCTAACCTAGTTTAAGTGCCAACTATTATGAGCTTGTTTGCATTGCATTCCACCTGGAGAAAAATTACTGATGTAATTATCTCTCCCTAGCACCATCTAGGTCCTGAGATCTTGTACTTCTGCCATTGCTCTGTCAGCTTGCTGCGGTCCAGGTCATGTGATGCATCTCTGACCAGTAATGAGGTCCACTTGACTAGCTATTCGCAGAGCTTACTGGTAACCATGCCTGAGGACAGCTTAGCAACTGTGTGGTGTGGAAACCCAACAATACTGGAAGAGGGTGAATATACGAATAGATATAAATGACTGTTCAAGAGTTCAACAGTAGATCAATTTTCTCTGGTTCACCCCATTCCAGGTACTAGCAAGATCCGGATCAAATTATACCTGTCAGTATCGATGGGTGGCATGCTGGCCATCACTACCCTGTGAACTGGTAAAGGGGTGCCTTGGACTCCTTACCAGTTCACCGACAGTGAAAAAAAGAAAAAAAACTCACTTTCGCAGCATCCTCTCTGCGGGTCCGCTGGGTTGGGGGGCTCCCTCCTCGTTAAGTGCGCGCTGGTCTGCTGCTTGTGGGGAGCTGCCATCGCAGCCACCTCACTGGCATCTATAGTGAGGGGATACACAAGGGAGGGACCTCCTTCTTCGGGGGGGTTGCACACTGTCTGTTTATGGGTACTTAGGGGGGATTCAGCTTGCTGCCTTTTATAAGGGTTCCTGGGGGGGGATTCTGCAAGCTGCATTTTAAGGGGGTTCTTGGGGAGGGAGGATTCTGCACATTGCCTGTATTGGGGTTCTGGGAGGGGGGAGGGTATTTTAGCACACCATTCGGTACAGAATATTTTTTCTAAACCCTGGGTACATCTTATAAATAAATGTAAATATAATAGGCCATTTAACATTTTCTCACTGTCCAGGAATCAACATTACAAACAAATTCAAATTTCTCTTAAATCATAAATGAGGCACTAAAGTAGATAGTTCAAGTTCAAAAGCAAACCATCTTTTTTTTTTTTTTAATTATGTAAACCTTCACATTAAAGTAACTAATGACCATTAAATTACAAAAATAAACCACCATTCTGTTTAGTCAAGGCCCAGTAAGACTTATTTCGACTCTAATGGATGTGTGCAGTTAGTAAAGATTAGACATGGAAAAAATGTCTTAACAGTATAAAGAATTAACGGTGCTTCTCATATATCTCGGCGTTAATGTTCTTTGAGATCTACTAGTCTAATAAAATTTATCAGAAAGAAGAAAAAGGAGTAAATGAAATGATAAACTCCTGGACTGGCTCCAAGCTAAAAGAATATATAACATCTAAATAGGACAGCTAAGCTGTGACCTCTAGCCGCTTGCTGTGAGCTGCAGGAAATCTCAACTCTATTTCATCTGAAAATGCTGAACTGTCTTAAGCAAAACCACAGCACTTTCCCTTGGCCTCCTCAGGGAGTCGTCCCCAACGCCGGAAATTAATTGACTTAGAAAAGATCTCTCTGAATTTACCTGCGTGAATAGTGCTGTGAGGCAATTATTAGCACTTTTGTACTTACAATAAAACAATTTTCCGCAACCTTGTCTGCTCATCTGAAAGGGGGTATTTTTTCCATGGCTCAGAGGTTTCCAGTTCGTGGTAAGATCTATTACTCAGCTGAGAGCTGCTTAATGCTGCGATCATAAATACATTTTATACTTTGGCTGCAAGTTCTTGATTTTAAAAACATTTTGCCATTTGAATGTGAAAACTTCAGGGGGATGATTTCTTAGGCGAGGATTTCAACAGCGAGGACCACCACTGATACACAACAAATAGGACTTCTTTCAATGACTAAATATGCATTAATCTACAGCAATTGATCAAAAGCAAGCTTCCACAAGTCAGCCTCCATACTGTATGCTGCATAAACCTGCCCTGTGGTTCTTTGGTGTAAAAGAACCGCACCACAGTGATGCAAGGCAGTCTGGAGAAAAGAAGGGAGAGAGGAGACATGATTGAGACCTTCAACCCAGACCAACCCCCACCTAGAAACAGTTCTCATATGCATTCCTCCCCAGGGTAATTCAGATTGCTGCACAAAAATATATGGAACTTTTTGTTTTCCTGCCGTGCCCCCCCTTCAATAGCAGTCTATGGATCTGCCAGTGACCTGAAAAGAGTTGACGCTGGGTGTCATGCTGCTTTGCATTGTGGGTTATGTTACGTCCAGGCAACAAAACAACTGGGGGCTCCAAGATGGCCTCGACAAGGAGAAAATTGGTGGGCCGGCATTTCAGCTTTGAATGGTGACAGGAGCAAATGTAGATGCGGTCAATGAGTCACTATCAAGCATGCAGATGGGGCAAGGCTGTTGGTCTATTTTAAATATGTTAAAGGAAATCAATAATGTTCAGGAGGAGAGTGGTTTTAAAAATAAATATAATGATTAAAAAAAAAGTTAATGACAGATCAAGGAGCACAATCTCAAACTAGTCAGTGGGAAGCTCCGGAGCAACGTCAGAAAAAAAAAAATTTTTGTACTTACCTTGTAAAATGGTTTTCTCTTAGTTGTACATGCAGGCAGAGGCGTAGCTAGGCTTTCGGGTGCCTGGAGCAAAGATTAGAACTAGTAGCCCCTCTTTGGTGCCCCCCTGACCTCATGCACCTGGGGCACATGCCCTTCCTCCCTTAGCTATACCCCTGCCTAAAGGGACACCGCTTTATTATGATTGTGTATTGCTTGGAGCTGGTGAGCGGGACTAGAGCAAGAGCTGTAAATTCCTCTATCTGCAGGGTATAAGGCCCAACATGAGAGGAATGACCAAAATAATGAAAAAAATGTAATACCACAAAAAGGCATGGTCGCAACATCCTTGGGTGTGTGTGGGTTCCCTGTATGGACAACTAAAGGAAAACCATTTTACAAGGCAAGTACAAGAATGGTATTTTCCCTGTTAAGCAGTCTACACAGGGACACTGCTTCATTGTGGGTTGTACAAGAGCAGTGCCTAAAAAGGGAGAATACCACCTAATCTGCAAGATTTAAAAACACAAACTTTGTGCAAAATGTGCAACCTATGCAAAGAGGTGCCAATACAGACTGTAGAAGCTATATCAAAGAAGTCAGGTCCTGGAAGAGGGCTGACCTGGTGCATGAAGCATCTTTGCAGATGCCCCGTAAAGCCACCTTATAATAAAGAAACAACAGTGTGGATAGATGACCAGGTGGCAGCATTGCACCCCTGGTACACAGAGGCCTGGTGCCAGAACTCCCAGGATGCACCCACAGTTCTGGTAGAATGAGCTGTTACATGAAAAGGGGGCTCTTTAACCCTAACAGAGTAGGCTTCAGAAACAGCCTGCCTGATCCAACAGCCAATAGTGTGTTTGGCAGACACTAACCCTTTTCTAGGCCCTGTAGGGATCACTAACAGAGCATCTGTTTGTCGCACCGATGTTGCAGCCATTGTATAATATTTTAACGTATGATTCACATTAAAAGAGTTCAGATGAACGACAGACAATAGAAGGGTAGGATAATATCACCATTGTCACGGTCAGCTTACCTGTGCCGCGTTCCAGCGGTGTCCCTGTCGCCCCGCCATCCAGGCGCCGGCCGGCTGCTCGCGTGGCTGCGGGCGCGCCCCCTCCTTCTCCTTCTGCCGGCGTATCCGGCATCAGCGCGGGTGCGCGAGCACGTTCCCTCTATGCCCTCCGGCGGCGCTGCTCTCAGCGCGGACGCCGGAGGAAGTGAATAATTAATTCAGAGGGGCACGCCCCCTTTTCAGTTAAAGGGCCGATGAGCCCAGCTGGGCAGCACGCCCTCTGTTGTGTTTTGGGCCAATGAGCCCAATAGGGGTTGCTGGGCTGTACGCCCTATGTCCAATCAGGTGCTGGGTCTTGTAAACACCAATCACACACCCAGCCCTAATCATATCCGTTCCCTATAAAGGTTTACCCCACCAGTTGCTCAGTGCCTGTGATAGCGCCTAGACCCTAGTAGTTGTTTATCCCTGATATTGATCCTGACTCCTGTTGCCGACCCTTGCTTGTTTGACCATCCTCGATCTCCACTCCTGTTGCCGACCCTTGCTTGTTTGACCATCCTCGATCTCCATTCCAGTTGC
Organism: Gastrophryne carolinensis; assembly: GCA_027917425.1. NCBI lineage: Eukaryota > Metazoa > Chordata > Amphibia > Anura > Microhylidae > Gastrophryne > Gastrophryne carolinensis. The sequence goes on along the minus strand of CM051241.1, from coordinate 64,688,122 downwards.
CGACCTTTGCCTGTTTGACCATCCTCGATCTCCACTCCTGTTGCCGACCCTTGCTTGCCTTTGACCATCCTCGATCTCCATTCCAGTTGCCGACCTTTGCCTGTTTGACCATCCTCGATCTCCACTCCTGCTGCCGACCCTTGCCTGTCCTTGGACTTTCACCTTACGCTCATATACTGGCTACCCAATTCCACTTCCAGCCGCGGGCTCTCCAGTCCTCTGTACCGTAAGATTTCATCCTTTGAGCCATAAAGTCCTGGGGGCAACCGATCCCGAGCAGGCGTGTTCTGCGTCTCGGCAAGCGGGGGCTCCTATAGGTGAAGCTGGCTGCGGAGATTGGGGGTTGAGGTCCTTACCAAGAGAGCTGGAGTTGTCCAAGTGGTAAATTGTGGTTCCTGGAGCGTGATAACCATTCAAATTAAAACCCAAAAACCCCTTCAACAAAAAATCTTTATGCAAACATAGGACCACCTCGCCCCTGTGAAAAATCAAATAGGACAGTTTGACAGTCAATGCAGCCAACTCAGACACCCTGCGAACTTGAGTGATGGCCACCAGGAACACCACTTTCAGGGTAAAGAAGAATAAGGAAGCTTTAGCCAAAAGGCGGTCTCCGAAAAACAGAAAGAACCAGGTCGACATCCCAGGTTGAAACCAGAGTTTTCCAGGGAGGATGTATGTGAGCCATCACCTTCACAAATGTACGGACCAAGGAATTCTGTGCAATTGGAAACTGAATAAATATGTATAGGGCCAACACCTGGCCCTTTAGGGTGCTTAAATGATGCGATGACATGAGTGACCCACCTTCCTGCTCTGAAAAAGTGTGGCTACTACCCAAGGGGAAAGCTCCTTCTCTCGCAGTACCTGGGATTCAATTGACACACTGTCAAAGCCAGTGACCCTGAACTGATATGCAAAAGCGCCCTTTGTGAGAGCAGATCTGGTCTGTTTGGAAACCAAAGAGGTAGATCGTAGTGAGGAACAACTAAACTGGACACTTAATTTGGGTTTCGACAGGTGTAAGAGGGGTGGCGGACATTGAGTAGGTTAGCCCAGAATATGGGGGCCTGGTGTTTTGGGCTGGAAGCCACCAGGGGCTAAAGTCTCCCTGCCTCCAAGGGGTAATACTTCTTAGTGGAGGTAGGTAATGTCCGTTTAAGGACTGGCTGCTGGGCCTATATAAGGGTGGCCCAGCAAGCACATACTTGTTCTGTGACAAAGGAGAATCTGAATGTCAGTTGGGATGGACGAGGAAGAGAGGCTCTTTTGCAACAGAAGACGTCATCCTTGGACCTCATGAGGATGTGCTGGATTACTGCCCAAGGAGGAAGGAGATAGCGCCAAGACAAATGCACTGGTCTTATTCCTTGAGGGGTGCTGTCAGAGCATCCCTGTAGTAAGCCCCACCTGAAGAAGCCTTGAAGCAAGCTGGCCTCCTGGAGGGCAGACCAGGTAGGGGAAAACTCAGTCCGAGGAGAGCACCAGGGGCATCCCCAAAATTTGCCCGGGACCCCAGATTTGTGAGTGGAAAGCTCATCTTGGCACCATCCACATTAAAAGCATTAAGAGACTGCGTGGTTTTACTTGAAGCTAACCTCCGGACCCGCCTAGGATAGCGGCCTGAAGCCAGGGAGACTAAGTAATATTCCCCTTTCCCTGGGCCACCGAGAGTCTCTTCATGGATCTAGACTCTGGAAGTTCCCATACCCCCTCTTATATGGACCTGCATCCTCCCTGGGGCATTCTGTAGTATGTGGTTGTCCCCGTTACACTGGGGGTGGCTGGGCAGGTTACAAAAAGCTTGGACTTCCTCTTTAAGAAAAAAAAAGGGCCAGTCACCTTTCTGCCAGCAGGTGTAGTTCTACGCAGGCTGCAGCCCTCTTGTTTTAGAGCTGAGAGTATGCTCCCAACCAGGCCCGACGTGCGCACTGGAGCGGATAGCATGAAACCGGTGACTGTGTCATGTTTTCAGCCTGCAGGTGATTGGAGGTACAGTAAGTGATTTTTTTTTAGGTAGCGTTTACTAACCCTTTTATGTCTATTTGTAAATCACTTTTTTATTCTAAGCAAAGATACTTAAAGTCTGGGTTGTAGCTGAGCTGGGAAAGGGTGTGTCATGGTGCAGCTTTTTAAGTCTTGAGCATGCTCTGCTCAGAGACAGCTGAGGGGACACTGTGGCTTGCAATGCTCACTCAAGCTCAGAGCACAAAGGGACAGAGTGACTGTTTGACCACTTTTTCTGCCTGGTCCTAGAGGAATGAAATTGAAATGAGGGCAAGATTTGGAGCCCTGGCACCAATTCCACCTGGTGCTGCAGAAAATGGAGGAGACGCACATTGCACAGGCATCAGGTAAGCTGCTTTCTGCCCTTTTATTGCTATTGTGTTTACACTTTCTTTAAAGCAGAGCAAAGCCCATTTTGGGGCCCTCGGCCCCCCACCTGTATCTCGGGTGATGCTGCTGGCTCGGAAGTGGTTCGTTTTTTTTCAAATAAAACCGTTTTTCCACTGCTGAAGCCATGCCCTGCGGCACTTTTAAGATCGATGATTGGCTGGTCTCAAAGGTGCCATATTACAAGGTGCAGGAGGCTGGCAGCATCCCCGGCATTCATGGGGACCCCAGGTGCTTCACACAATGGGCATCCCACTATAGGATGCCCCGGGGGTAGGTTAGCGGTCATCTCTGGAAGCTTTTATATATCAGGGCCATACTTTAAATATTTCAAATTACAATTGCTCATATATTTATACACGGACAGTGACAAGAACTAGACATACAGTATATGGCGTTATTTTACAATAAAATTAATAATTCTGGGGGCTATGTTGCCGCATGTTACTAATGAGTGTTATGTCAGAGCCACACGGCAGTGTAATAAGAATTAATTTGTAAGTACTATCCGGCTTTCTCGTGTTATTTTTAATATATTTATTACATTAGGTTTAACAAATGCCAGACTGGTCCTAATCCTGTTTCGCCGCATGCTTTCCAATAGCCCTCTTTTCTAAATATGTAAGCACAAACAGCTTTACACATTTCTCTACCTAGAAAGCAGCCCGAGGCCTTCGCCAGATACTTTTAACATATGAAAATTGAGCTCCTTTGAACTTGTATGTTTTTGATAAGTGCTCAGAAAGCTTCCTGCAGGATCACCTGTGGGCCTTTCTCTCAAAATCCTCCTGCTTTTGATTGAGTGCCAGCTCAAAACTAATCCAGCCCAGAATCCTGCCTCTGCTACGGGCAATTCTTGTCATTCATTTAACCCCTTTGCAGCTAAACAACAAAGCATTGCTACGATGTGTCTTGAGAATATTCTTAATGAGCTGTACTTCTGTGTATACAGAACGGATTTTTTTTTTATATGCTCACATAGCACAACAATACCGCTCTGCAATGCTTGGTTGAGCGGAGAAGTGCCCATGGAAAGAGACACTGAAGAAAGACAAATCTGACAGCTTTTTTTAAACAACTCAAATAATATAATGGGGTATAGCCTTCTGTAGGAATTCAATAATACATGCTTTTGATGTGTTTGTACTCTTATCTTTCTCCTTATCTCCCTCTGTTGTTTGTACTGGTAAAAATTCCAAGTTTCACTGTCGGTGTCTCACATTCACTGACATGCTACTGCACCTAAATATCACTGCTTCTCCAGCCATCAACTGCCAGCCATATGAATTTCATTTGCTCCCCGATCCAGCTCCGGGTGTCTGGAGAAGGCAGTGTCAAGTCAAGCCAAGTGCAGGGAGAAGAGGGATGCCCAAGAAGTGGCAATCACCCTGGTAGAGTGAGTGGTGACTTGGAAGGGTGCATCCTACCCCCTGCAGGCATAGGCTAGTATGACCTGTCTGCTCCATCTGCTAAGAGCGGACTTGGCCGCTGACAGGCCCTTCCTTGCTCCTTCTGGGATCTTGAACAAGATATCCATCTTATGTATCTCTTGAGTAGCGGGCAAGTTATATTTTAATGCCCTGACCACATAGAGATAATGAGTCACTCCTTATGGCGAGTGGGGTGTGGGCACAAGGAGGGTAGCACTATCTCCTGATTAAGATGGAAGGGAGAGAGTACCTTGGGCAAAAATCCTGCCATGGCCAGGGCATCTCGCACCCTAGACACGAACCTCTGGACCTTCCGATTGTACCAAGCTGCGGTCGCAGAGGGCTTGAAACGCGTCCTAGTAACGGGACCATTCTCCCTGGTCCACCATTTCCCTGCTCAAATAATCGGCCTGCAGATTCTCCACCCCCAAAATGTGAACCTGCTGAGATGAACGTGAAGTTCTGCCGATCCTCATGATGCGACTTACTTCCTGGAAGGGCCAACTGTACCCTGACTGGAAGGCCCCGGAGCTGGGCAGACCAATGCCTCATAACCAGCAGAATCACCCTTAGTTCCAATACATAGATTAGAAGACTACCCTCCTGCTGGTCCCAGAGGCCATGAACCGTCTTGTTGTCCAGAATATTACCCCAAACCGTCAGACTGGTGTCTGTGGTCAGGATGACCCACAGGACCATCAGGAAAGACCGACCCATGGCCAGTGACTGCTGGTCCAGCCAACAATTCAGGGATCACCAGGCATTATTCGTCAATAAGAAGCAACGGTCCAACATCTGCACAGTTGCAATCGCAGCGGGTCATGCCCGTCGCTGGCTCGGTCGTTCTGCCTAGAAACTAGTGATGTAATCCACCAATGTTAGCTGAGCACCCGTTACTGGTACCTGAGATCAGTGACAGCCAACCTGTTCATAGGCACAAGGCAGCCCCTGTGTGAGGGTGTGAAACAAGTAACACTTTGTATGGCTACACAAATAATATGGTATTCACACCTGACATTATAACGTGTGGCTATGGGTAATACCAACACAAATACATCTATAAAAACATCTAAGGGCAATATTTCCAAAAATAAAATGCTTAGAACATATACCAATAAATTAGATAATGTGGCTACATAAATAATGAAGTATTCCCTTATAACATTATCACCTGGGACTATGGGTACGGCACAACTAAATGCATCTTTATAGTCATACATACATCTATATGGTACTGGTACAAAAATGAGAGATGCCTCATACAAGCAGATATCGGTGCAAAAGAGGAAAAAGGAGAAAAGGGAAAAATAGGGGAAAAACATGCGCCAGCAGAAAGGCAAATACTGGAGCAGAGAACAGGGAAGAAAGAGGGAAGTGAAAAAAAAGCATAGACCAGAAGCAAGAGAAAGCCACGAGAAGAAAACAGGAAAATGTCTAAGCAGGAGAGAAAGAGATGTCTGCTCAGCTAAGGGCCACGTCAGAATGTGCAGGACTGTCTACCTATGGAAGTTGTGTGACTGTCACCAAACACGCAGAACGTTTTACCTATTTTAGTTTTATTCTTGGAATGTACACGTGGCCTGCTCATCCTTCGGAAGACATATAGGATGCCTAGTTAACAAATTCACATCTGCGTGTATGACCGAACAAAAGTATTTTGCCAAAAACAAAAATCTGGCTTCAATCGCATTTCCCATCTGCATGGCATTACAAGCACTTAAAACAGATCTAACCTTGTTACATTTTCATTTAAATTGCAAAGTAAATACCAAAGCTAAAAGGGTTAGCATAACAGAAGAACAAGTAACCGTTGGAGGTCATGCTATTTATTTTGTGAAGTAGGTTTACCTTTGGGCGCATCACCTTAAACTACTGACTATCTACACACAAGGCCAAGAAGATTAGCGTAAGATGTCAACCATCTGATCAATAGGCTCTTCTGCAAACTGAAATCAGGTAAATGCCTCTGCTCCCCGAGAGCCCCAGGGCTGAAATGCAAAGAGGACCTAAATCTGGTTTGGGTCCACTTCAATTTGAGTTGATTTGGGTGTGAATTGAAACTTAAATATCGGTAACCTTTTTAACTTTAACACAAAAAAAATTGCAATAAAAATGTTAGCTCTAATTTTTCCCCCCAAATTACCTGCAGGTATGCAGGTCACTGGCAGCACCCGAATGCCCCACGGGTATTTAGTCGGCTGGCCCTGGAGTCTCTTAGACTCGAGGGAAACAGTGGCAGTGATAGATCTATCAAGCGATACTGTGACTTATGTGGCATTGCTATTGCCCAGCAAAACCCTGCAAAAAGCTTGATGAAGGAAGTTTTTTAAATCACCCAGCAAACACACGCTTGAAAATCGCTATCACAATGCCCCAGGGTGACAGGAGCTTAATTGCCCATTTCCACTGAACGATTAATCGCTAAGATGAATGCAATCAAGTATTAATTGATCCATGGAAATGCCAGCTGCAGTACAACAATCAACGAGAATTTGCTTGTTGGTCGAGTGTCGTATCGTTTTAACTGATATGAAATCTCTCATTTGTCGTAAAATCGGCACTTGGAAACAGAAATTGACTGCAAATAGACTATACAAATACCTTGAATGCCCTCTAAAAGTGGAGCAAAACCCATCTGCCCACCGCACCGGCTGCTGGCTTTCCCCTCAGGCATCCCGAATAATGATACTGCTGTGTGAAACTCCCCAGGGCACCGGTAATCACACTCACCTTTCCCCGGTCCAACAGCACCTGCACAGGCTCTCGTTCAATCAGAGCCACCTGCTGAACTCACGTTATTCGGCAAGGCAGCTCTGATGAGGAGCGAGAGCAGGTACATCACATTCTCGGGCTATGTGCGCGCCCCTGCCCCCAGCAATTCATATAGGCTGGGATGAGAAATCAGGGCAGCAGGGGATGCAGCCATTCTCGTGCCCCATTCATACTAGCCATAGCTGCTTCGCAAATTACGTCACTTCAGCGAGCAGCTCTGATTGGATGAGAGCCCGCGCAGGCGTCATTGTACCGGGAAGAGGTGAATCTACACATGCCATTTGGGGGGCTTTTACACAGCGAGGTATCCCAAATGGGGATGCCCCAGGGTGCGGAATATAACCTGGGAAAGTGAAAATCCTGGATTCTGTTCTGCAAGATCACTTACGAATATTTGCCAAAGAAATAGTCTGCATCTGCAAGTCGTCGGCTTGAATACGAGTTTTACGATTATTCATTTGCTTCAATGAACCTTCAATTAATCTTTTCATGGAAAAGGCCTTTACTGACAGGGTACTTATTAATATTAGTCCAGACAAATACATAACTAGATTTCTGTAGAGTCCACTGTGTAAAAACAATGCCTGGTTATTTCTTTTGTCCAGGAAGAAACCCTTATCTTTCACAGAGGAGCTATAGTGAAAAAAGGCAGCCAATAACCACATGAAAAGACCACATGTTTTTATTTGAGTGACAACTCCAAAGGGTATTATAAACATAGAGAGCCATGGAACGTATAGCACTTGTTCTCTAGCAGAAAAGACAATAACAGCTAATTGTTCTGCTTAAATGAATCACGAAGGAACAGTCAAAGCTGGGAAAAGACACTAAGGGTCACTTCTACTTCTATGAAATTTTTGAAAAGAAAATCTGGGGGTTAGAAGACATCTGTCACTTTTCTCTTGGGAAGGGCAGAATAGAAACGGGGAATAGTTAGCAACCTTTGTTATGACTGCGATCAATGGACATGTTTCTGAAAATCAGGATAGGCCCTAATTTATTCAGCAATTCTTGTGTGTTTTTAATCTGCATGTAGATATCCGTACATTGTGAAACAGAGCACAAAGTTGTACAAAACACCAAACTACTAAAAGGTGATCATACAATATTAGACTGTAAGCTCACAGGCTTAGGGCCCTCACTCCTAGTATATTGTATTGTGATGACCCATAACATCCCAGTATATGACTTGTTGTACCTTTTCTATAATGTCTGCCTTGGAAGATGATGGCCCTTTAAGAATAAACAATAAATTAATATATAAGTATCTGGAAAGTAGAACAGGTTTGGGTTTTGTTGTATGGGGATGCTAGGCTCTGATCCACATGGGGCTTCATAAGGTATATAATTAACCACTCGGACATGGCTGCCCCTAAGTGTCTAGTCTCCTCCTAAGCCACAATTAGAAATATACACTGCTAGCTCTTCAGGAAAGTGGTGACATCGTAGTTTTGCAAATATCAACAATCAACAATGAATCTGCAAGTGTCCCAAGTACATTTCTTTCAAATTCAGTCAAATAAATGAACAACCGCACCCTGGGGGATGCTGATTTTGAGATGCCCCTCTAGAAGACATGTACATTTTTACTATCCCAGGTTTTGGTTCCTCTTCCGATTTTGACTTACTTTACTTTGTCCCAACTTTTTGAAACTAGTGTAAATCTTGTGTCCTAACCTTTTCCATTAGGTAGCAGTTTCTGTTTTCTTATTGTTTTTAAAGTGGACCAACACCCAGGGGGGATCGGCCCGGGAATCTATAAGATTCCTGGACCGATCCCTCCCCGCGGGGCATCCGAAATCGGGATGTCCCGCGGGGAGGAACCCCCCAGGAGGCCCACAAACCTTAACTTACCGGCGATCCAACGGCGCATGCGTGAGACGTGGCCGCGTCTCTCGCTTCCCTCTAGCAGGGCGCGCTCCCGCGCCGGCCGTTTTGTGAATGGCCGGCGCAGGCGCGCTCCCTGTTAGAGGGAAGCGAGAGACGCAGCCAATGACAGCGCTCTGGTATGCGCGTCCAAGCGGCTTTGGACGCGCATACCAGAGCGGCTCTGAGCGCTGTCATTGGCCGGACGAGGTCACGTGGGAGCGGGGAGAGGTGAGTTTTTGCGGCGATCGGGGGGGTTTCACACAGCGGGGCACCCCCGATCGGGGTGCCCCACCTAAGTGGACTAACACCCAGGATAGTCAAAATCCTGGGTGTTGGTCCACTTTAAGAACAACCTATGAGGTATGTATGTCAGTCACCTAAAAACTTGAGTTTAGGTGGACAAATATTAGAGTTTTGACCATCCCGGGTTCTGGTCGATGTCCTCAGGACATCACGATTTTGCTTTCCCCACTGTGTGAAACCCACTGCGATTGCCTGTAAACTCATCTCACTGGCGATCCTGTGGTGCATGTGTGGGTTCTTGTACAATCAGCGGTCTATGCTGTGCATTTTAATGGAATTAGCCTGCTTCCCTGATTTTGCTCTGGCTGATACATGCTCCCATAGCAAGTCTAACTACGGGAGTGGGGTGTGGCCGGCAATGTGGATTGGAATCGTCAAAGAGGTGAGGAAAGCAGATATCTCGGGGTGTTTTACAAAGCTATAGTCAAAGTGAATCAGTAGAGAAACAGGTTTTGGTAAACTTTAATTAAAGATGGTAGCATCTCAGGTTGGGGTACAGGTCAATCTGCAATCTTGCTGAGTACCACCTGATAGGATCTCAAATACCACCAGTGGAACCTAGTATTGAACCAATACCCTCAATCACTTTCAAAAAAGCAATTCTGTGAGTACCCACCTGTAGAATTGTTTTTGTTCTTGCATGGCACGTTCCGCTTCGGTATTCATAACAGTTGGGTTATTCCGCCACAAGGTGGTGCAGTGGTACTGCAGAAAAGCTGTGGCTTGTCCCGGCTCCCTAAAAAACGGGCTTAACCATAGAGTTCCCCAGCGTAGACAAGCAGTGAGACAAGAAGCCAGGAGAGAATAAAGTAAAAAATGTGAAAAAGGTAAAAAAAACAATTAACTTGGAACAATCACCATAAAGAGGCAACCAAGAATAACGATAACAAGGGTGGGGTGAAGCGGACCGTGCCATGCAAGAACAAAAACAATTCTACAGGTGAGTACTCACAGAATTGCTTTTTTCTTATTGCATGGCACAGCCCGCTTCAGTATTCATAACAGTTGGGACATCCAAAAGCAGTGTCCAGAGTAGGGTGGGATCCCCAAAGAGTAACGGCCAGTAGTTCAAGTCACTACCGCCTGAAGCACCTTGCGGCCAAAAGCAGCATCCGCTGAGGCCTTAACATCAACCTTGTAAAACCTTGAAAAAGTATGAAAGGAAGACCAAGTAGCGGCCTTGCAAACTTGTTCAACAGAAGCTTGGTGCTCAAAAGCCCAAGAGGCACCAATAGCACGAGTGGAGTGAGCAGTAATCCAAAAAGGGAGGTTCCTTTCCCTTAGCAGAATAGGCTTGAACCACCGCCTGACGGATCCACTTGCTGATTGGATTTAGCCGGAGGCAAACCCTTTCTAGGTCCGGAAGTGAGAACAAAAAGAGCATCAGACTTTCTGAAAGTCTCAGTGGTGACCAAATAAAACTTCAAAGCCCTGACCACATCCAGAGAATGCAGAGTCCGCTCCTTGGAATTAGCAGGATTAGGACACAATGAAGGCAAGACAATGTCCTGATTAAGATGAAAGGCAGACACAACCTTTGGCAGGAAATCCAGCTTAAGCCGGAACACCACCTTATCCTGATGTCTCACAAAATAAGGAGGTTTGATGGAAAGTGCCGCTAGCTCAGAAATTCGCCTTATAGAATTGATAGCCACCAGAAGTGTCAAAATAGACCAGGTAGATTCACGGATAGGCTCAAAGGGAGGCCCAAGCAGAGCAAACAACACCAGATTAAAATCCCAGACTGGTAGCAAAGGCTTACGGGCTGGACGCACATGAGAAACACCCTGAAAAAAGGTTTTAACCAACCAGTGATTGGCAAAAGATCTTTGGAAAAAAATTGCCAGAGCTGAAACATGGCCTTTTAGGGTACCAAGTTGAAGGCCCTGATCCAAACCATGTTGCAAGGCAATGTAAGCATGCAAGACCCTGTAATAGATAAAGGACGAGGACTTCTTCCTAGCCCGAATCATGGTATCAACAACAGAGGCAGGCAACCCCTTTTCCATCAATATGGAGGTTTCAGCAGCCAAGCCGTTAAAGCCAGAGTTTGTAAATTGGGATGGCGTAGCTGCCCCTGGGTGAGAAGATCTGGATCCTTGGGCAAGACGTGCCGGTCTACTGCCAACCGAACAACGTCTGCGAACCACACTCTTCTTGGCCAACAAGGGGCTATCTTGCGCATGACCCTGCCCAGGAGAGGAAACGGAGGGAACACAGAGAAGCTGAAACTCCGTCCAAGGTAATGCAAAGGCATCCGTGGCGAAGGCCAGAGGATCCTGAGACAGAGAGACAAATCTGGGAAGTTTGTAATTGTGACGGGACGCAAACAGGTCCACATCCGGCTGACCCTAGCGGTGACAGAGGGAGAGAAACACCTGGTTGTTGAGAGACCACTCCCCCAGACGAGACGTCCCCCTGCTCAGGGAGTCCGCCACCTGGTTCTCCACCCCTAGGATGTAGACTGCTGAGATGCAGGGAACATGCTGTTCCGCCCAAGACAGAATCAGGGACACTTCCTTGAAGGCTCCGAGTCCATCCCTGATGGTTGATGTAGGCAACCGCCGTCTGGTTGTCTGAGCGAATCTGAACAGCCCGACCCCGAAGGTGAGTGGATAGGCGAGAAAGAACCAACCTGATCGCCCTCAGTTCCAGGACGTTGATGGAAGCATGGGCCTCTTGTGGGCCCCACCGACCCTGGAACCTCAGGGACTTCCAGAAGCCTCCCCCAGAAGCCGGTCAGACTGGCATCCGTGGTGACCGTTTCCCAGCACGGAAGGACCTGCCCCCCAGAAGGTTCCTTGAGTCCAGTCACCACGAGAGAGACTGTCCGGCCAGGGGAGACAGAACAAATTCCTGATCCAGGGACACAGGGTCCAGATCCCAAACTGACAAGAGGTGCAACTGAAGAGGTCTCATGTGAAACTGAGCAAAGGGGACTGCCTCGAAGTAGGACACCATCAGGCCCACCAACTGCATCCCCTGACGGATGGAGGGATGAGGACACGACAGCAGAGCCCGAGCCTGCAGCTGAAGACCCTCCACTTTCTGCTGAGAAAGGAACACCTTGACCTGAGAGGTATCCAGTGTCATGCCCAGAAATGACCTCACCAAGGACAGGGACAGAGAAGATTTGGGATAGTTGATCACCCAGCTGAAAGACTCCAGAGTGGATGTCACCATTTGAGTGTCCCGCTTGGCCTGAGGAAAAGACTCGGCCACAATCAGGATGTCGTTCAGGTAAGGAATGATGCGGATGCCCTGGTTCCTTAGCAGAGCCATCACTCCCGCCAGCACCTTGGTGAACACCCGAGGTGCCGAGGTGATACCGAAGGGTAGAGCGCCAAACTGGTAATGCTGATCCTGCAGCTCGAACCTTAGAAATCTCTGATGACCTGGGAAGATAGGCACATGAAGATAAGCATCCTTGATGTCCACAGTGGTCATGAAGTCGCCCGGGCGAAGGGTACTGACAGCAGAGTGCAGCGTCTCCATGCAAAAATGCTTGAATCTGACAAATTTGTTGAGGCCCTTCAAATCCAGAATGGGCACCGTGAAAAGATTGGAATAATACCCCTGACCTCTTTCTTGATGAGGCTCCAAACAAGTGACTTCGGACTCTAGCAGGCAATGATCCGCCAGAAGCAACCCCTGAGCAGACAGGGGGTTTAAAGACATCCGGGATCTGATGAATCTTGGGGGAGGGCAGGCTGCAAACTCTATCTTGTAACTGGAGACATGAAGCCTCCAGACGTGAGCAAAGAGCCGAAGCCATCCCCCCACCCGGATGGGGGCTTGGGAGAGGGTTTGGGCTTAGGATTCCAGGAGAGACCGGGACGAACATGGGTTCTGCCACGGCCCCAAGAATCTCTGCGACCACTGGAGAGGACGGAGCCACGGCCCCCTCTGGGAATGCGAAAGGAAGGGAGGGGGGCAGAGGACCCCCGAAAGGGCCGAGACTGCCTCCTACGCTGAGGCAGCCTCCCATCCTTGGCTAGAACATCAAGACATTCCCCAAACAGCTGCAGCCCCATGAAGGGGAGGCCAGTGAGAGCTTTCTTAGCCGCAGCGTCAGCTGCCCACTGGCGCAACCAGACAGAGCGGCGCATAGCCACCAAGAGCGCAGAGGTCCTTCCACACAGCCGCACAGCATCATCCATAGCAGTAAGGATAAAGGCCACAAAATCAGAGCAAAGTAAGAGAGTTCTATATCCCCCCCCCCCACTACCAGCTGTTGTGCCATAAATGAGACGCTTGAGCAGTTTCTTAAGGGCAATAGCAGTAATGGCGGCAGCACATACGGGGCACAAGCCAGCCCCCACACAGGTAAAAGCAGGCCACTTGATCCATGCGCCGGTCCTTACCGTCCCTCAGAGTGGTAGTGTCAGGGGAAGGCATGACCGAAGTATTGGACAAGCCTAGCACGGAAGCGTCCACTTCAGGGGGAAATGACCACCTCTTAACAAGATCAACAGGAAAGGGATACCTTTTATCCAAACCCTTGGGCACCGCAGGCAACTTGTTAGGACGTTCCCATTCTATAAGCACCAAGGTGGTAAAATGTTCCTGCTCAGGGAACTCTAGACGCTGTTTACCAGGGCGAAAAAACTCCCCCTTCTTTCTTTTAGCTACCTCAGGGCCAGCAATGTGCAAAATTTCAAAAATATGTGACAGCAGATTATCAGTGTCCTCAGGGTACCATGATTCCTCTCCGGACGCAGACCCAGGGTCACTATCGCAACCCTCCTGCTGGTTCCCAGAGGAGTCAGAATCCTGGGAGAGCTCCCCCATCTCAAGGGGGTGATAGCCACCAAGATCATCAATCCCCACATACATCTCAGTAAGAGGAGCAGGCCTGGGGTCCAGGTGTCTCTTCTTGCCAGAGGCCTTCCTAGGAACATTCCTGGCAAGCTGCTTTTCAATATTAGCTTCCCGCAGAGCCAAATCAGAGTGTGACTCCCTGCCAACATTTCCACTCTCACTGGGGCCCAATTGCAGGAGCAGGGGAGTAGGTGAAGCCGAGTGAGGCGCAGAGCTGGGAAGCAAAGCAGGCAAACCAGCTTGAAGCGCAAGGACACTTTCAGCGCACGGCACGCACACCGTGACACTGTTACTCACAGGGGATACCCCACACATGAAACACAGCCGTGCTTGCCCCGAAGGACCCCCAAGCACGCTATCCCCAGAAGCCTCCATATGGTGATTAACACAGGCACAATAGGCCAGCAGTGGGTACAGGCTTAAGACAGAAGCCACCCGGGATGCCCCCAGAAGTTAATAAAGGGGGGATGAGGGGGAAGAAGGACTGGAGCCGGGAGAAACCACAACCCAATGGTATCCCACCTGAAAGACATAAGCAAAATCACACGAGCATCCCGCAGCAAAGTACCCCAATTCAATAAAACCCCCCCGAGGGGGACTCACGGACCAAAGACAGCGCGGGGTCACACAGGCACAGACCGCTGAATAAGGTGACCCGCCGGAGGAAGCAGCGCTGCAGCCAGGAAAGGAGAAATCCAAACGCACAGCAGAGGTACCTCGAGGGGTGGGCCGCAAGGTGAACGACGCATAACGCATCACCAACCGGCCCCGCCCCCCCGAAGAGCGCGAAAAATGCTCACGTGACCCGGCGCTCACATGACCCGGCCGGCAGCAAAATCACCTCAGGCTATAGCGCCCACTGCCGCGGAACGCAGTACAAAGCGGCGCGGCAGCTAAAAACACCAGAAAAAGCACCAAAAAACTTAAAAACACCACAGTCCCCAAACTACTTACCCCCTCAGAAGCTAGGACAGAAACTCCGCATCCCTATTAGGCTCACCATAAAGCCTATGGCCGGCTACTCTTTGTGTTACCCTTTGTGTTTGCTTCATCCGATCTGTCAGCCAAGGCTGGGAGGCAGTGAGGGTCCAGAAACGGATGGAAATAGACTTGCAGGGCCGCAGGCTTGGTTGCCCAGCTCACCTGCACAAGAGAGAGCTATCTTCTAACTTTGCAGTTCCACTGCAGAGGAAACACTGGGGAACTCTATGGTTAAGGCCATTTTTATAGGGAGCCGGGACAAGCCACAGCTTTTCTGCAGTACCACTGTGCCACCTTGTGGCGGAATAACCCAACTGTTATGAATACCGAAGCAGGCCGTGCCATGCAATAAGAAAAGGTTTATGTTTGGATTCAGCATTCTAATGCAGGCAGACGTGGGTGTGTGTGCACGTTCATGTAGACTTCACAGAAGGGATGGGAATCCCACAGAATAATGCTGACCAGAATTGAAACAGATGAGTCTTGTGAAAATACACAACGCAGCAGAGGTATTGTAGCTATGTCTGATTAAACAGGAACATGAAACTGTATGACTACTGGAGGCAAATAGTCACACAGATTGATGTGAAAGAGGGTGACACTGTACTTCAGGAAACAATACCAGAGGTACCGGAAGGTGCTGGATGACGTAGTGTCCAAGTCAAGGATAGGTCCTCCAGATATAAAGTCCAAAGTTCTAGAAGGCCACAGAAAAGGTTTACAATAAAGGCCCAGTCTCATCAAGTCCAGCTGCTGGCTAATTAGCATGGGCTCACCAGCTGAATAGGGACACCTGCTGGCAACCAGGGATAAAAGATCTGGAGTATAGAGATACAGAACAATCAGCAGGTGAATCAGGGGTAAAGCAGATATTCACCTTGTGGCAGCCTCCCGGATCTTACAGCATTGCTGTCATAGCTTGGCATATGTTTCTCCAGTAACATTGCATGTGTGTGTCAATTGACTAGGGAAAAATACAATTCTGTGATTACTCACCTGTAGAATTGGTATTATGAGTATACAGTACGTCCTGCTCCAAATCTAATACTTACAGTTGGGATATACTCCGCCAGATGGCGCTGGACTGCAGAGACATCGAAAATAGGCTCCTCCCGGCCCCACGAATACCCAGGGACCTCCCACAAATCCCCAGCATTGAAAAGCAGTTAATGAGAAGCCGGGAGAATTAAACAATCCAAACTATCAACTATAACAATGATAACAATCACCATACAGGGGATCCAAGAAAATGCAAACGAAGGGTGGGTTGGAGCAGGACGTACTGTATACTCATAATACCAATTCTACAGGTGAGTAATCACAAAATTGTATTATTCTTAGTATACAGTACGTCCTGCTCCAAATCTAATACTTACAGTTGGGACATCCAATAGCGGTGTCCAATAAATTAGAGTGGGATCCCCAAGAAAATCAGCAGCAGGCAGTTTAAACCACTGCCGCCTGCAGAACCTTTCGGCAAAAAACAGCATCAGCTGAGGCCCTAACATCAACCTTGTAAAACTTTGAAAAGGTATGAACAGAAGACCAAGTAGCGGCCTTGCAAACTTGTTCAACAGAAGCCTGGTGCTGAAAAGCCCACGAGGCACCAATAGCACGAGTGGAATGAGCAGTAAGACGGAAGGGAGGATTCTTCCCCTTAGCAGAGTAGGCCTGAATCACAGCCTGACGAATCCACTTGCTGATAGTAGACTTGGCAGGAGCCAAACCCTTCCTAGGACCAGAAGGGACCACAAAAAGAGCATCAGTTTTCCTGAAAGGTGCAGTAGCCACCAGATAGTACTTCAAACACCTAATCACATCCAAAGAGTGCAAAACTCTCTCCTTAGCATTGCTAGGGTTAGGGCACAAAGAAGGAACAATAATATCCTGATTCAAATGAAAAGCAGACACTACCTTAGGTAGAAAGTCAGGTTTGAAACGAAACACCACCTTGTCCTGGTGTCTCTCATAGTAGGGGGGCTGAATGGACAGCGCCGCCAACTCAGACACACGCCTGACAGAAGTGATAGCCACCAGAAACACAACCTTGAGTGTAAAAATGGCCAATGCAGCATCCTGCAAAGGTTCAAAGGGAGCACCCTGCAAGGCTGACAGAACCAAGTTCAAATCCCAAACAGGCACCATAGGTTTACGTGGGGGACGCACATGGGTGATCCACTGGAAAAAAGTTTTGATCAGAGGGTGCTGAGCAAAGGACTTCTGGAAAAAAATAGCCAGGGCAGAAACCTGACCCTTCAGAGTACTAAGTTGGAGTCCCATCTCCAACCCATGCTGCAGGAACTCCATAATCCTGGGAATAGAGAACACACACATGACAGGGAAGAGACTGAGACTCTCACCAGTCAATGTAGGTACGCCAAACCCTGTGATAAATGGAAGAGGAAGACTTCTTCTTAGCTTTAATCAAAGTATCCACAACTGAGGAAGACAGCCCCTTCTCCATCAAGATGGAGGTTTCAGCAGCCAAGCCGTCAAAGCCAGAGTTTGTAAATTGGGATGGCGTAGTGAGCCCTGAGTGATCAGATCTGGCACCAAGGGCAGAGCGTACTGATCTACTGCCAGCTGTACCACGTCTGCGAACCACACTCTTCTTGGCCACCTGGGGGCCACCAGAATTGCTGGCACCCCTTCCAGAGCAATCTTGCGCAGAACCCTGCCCAGCAGGGGAATTGGGGGGAAGACATACAGGAACTGAAAGTCCCTCCATGACATTGCTAGCGCATCCGAGGTCAGGGCCAGAGGATCCCTGGACAGAGAGACAAAAACTGGAAGCTTGTGATTGTGGCGGGACGCAAACAGATCCACATCTGGTTGGCCCCAACGGTGACACAGAGATTGAAACACCCTGCTGCATAGAGACTATTCTCCCTGGCGAGAGGTCCCCCTGCTCAGAGAGTCCGCCAGGTGATTTTCCACCCCCGGGATGTACACAGCTGAAATGCAGGGGACATTGGCCTCCGCCCAAGTCAGGATCAGAGATGCTTCCTGGAGGGCCCCCTTGCTCCGGGTCCCTCCCTGATGATTGATGTAGGCAACTGCCGTCTGGTTGTCCGAGCGCTCCTGAACAGGCAGGCCCTGAAGATGAGTAGTCAAGCGAGCCAGAACAAACCTGATCGCTCTCAGCTCCAAGACATTGATAGGTGTGTGGGCCTCCTGAGGGCCCCACCTCCCCTGGAACCGCAGGGACTTCCAGAAACCCCCCCAACCTGACAGACTGGCATCCGTGGTGACCGTCTCCCAGGAAAAGGCAAGAAAGGATCTGCCCCCCAACAAGTTCCTTGAGTCCATCCACCACAACAGGGACCTCCTGACCAGGGGGGAGAGCACACAGACCCTGTCCAGGGACGCTGGGTCCTTGTGCCATACAGACAAGAGGTGAAGTTGCAGAGGCCTCAAATCGAACTGAGCATAAGGGACCGCTTCGAAGCACGCCACCATCAGGCCCACCAGCTGCATCCCCTGCCTGATGGAGGGATGGGGACAAGCTAGGAGGGACTGAGCCTGTGCAATCAGACTGTCCACTTTCTGCTGAGGAAGGAAGATCCTTGCCTGAACTGTATCCAGATTCATTCCTAGGAATGGAGTTACCAAGGAAGGGGACAGTGAGGACTTGGGGTGGTTGATCACCCATCCAAATGACTCCAGAGTGGACACCACCAGCTGAGTATCCAACTCTGCCTGATGTAGAGACTGGGAAGTGGTGAGGATGTCGTCCAGATAGGGAAGCACGCGGACGCCCTGACATATGAGCAGAGACATCACGCCAGCCAGCGTGAACACCCTGGGAGCTGAAGTGAGGCCGGAGGGCAAGGCCACAAATGATCCATCAGAGCGAACCTGAGGAACCTTTGATGACCTGGGAACACAGAAATATGAAGGTAAGCATCTTTGATGTCAACAGAAGTCATGAAATCCCCTTGGCGCAGGGAACTGATGGCAGAGCGCAGAGTCTCCATGCGAAAGCGCCTGCCCCAACAAACTTGTTGAGAATCTCCAGGATGGGCCTGCCAGAACCATCCTTTTTGGGTACTGTAAATAGGTTGGAATAAAAGCCCTTGCCTTTTTCTCTTAAAGGGAGCTGGCAGATGACCCCCAGCTCCAGGAGACCTTGCACTAGCTCCTGAGCTGACACAGGGTCCTGAGGAATCCGGGATCTGATGAATCTTGGAGGGGGATCGGCAGCAAACTCCAACTTGTAACCGGAGGACACTACCTCCTGAATCCACCGGTCTGAGACATGAAGCCTCCAGACGTGAGCGAAGTGCTGCAGCCGTCCCCCCACCCGGATGGGTGAGGACGCCCCATCATGCCTGAGGGGGCTTGGGAGAGAATTTAGCTTTGGGACCCCAGGAGGAGCCAGGATGTCCATGTCCTCTGCCTCTACCCCAGAAATCTCCCCGGGACCCAGGGGAAGAAACCCCCCTTCCCTGTCTTGCACCACGGTAAGGGGAGGAGAAGGAACCCTGACCCCAAAAGGGCCGAGGTTGCCGCCTGCGCTGGGGTAACCTGCCTCCCTTAGCAAAAAGGTCCAGGCGGTCTCCAAACAGACGCAGTCCTTTAAAGGGAAACCCAGTGAGGGCCTTCTTGGCAGCGTCGTCAGCAGCCCACTGGCGCAGCCAAACCGAGCGGCGTATAGCCACCACGAGGGCAGAAGTTCTGGCACACATTCTGATGGTGTCATACAATGCTGATAGGTCAAAATTTACAAAAACATCACAACTGGAGATTGCATTGAACACCTCACAAGGCAAATCATCAGGGGCACTATCAAGCATATTTCTGATAAGGGTTCTAGTGGCCACAGCAGTAATGGCAGAGGCACAGACCGGGCGCAGCGCCGTCCCCGCACATGCAAAGGCGTGGGATGCCAGCTGATCAATACGCCGGTCTTCGGCATCCCGCAGGGTAGTAGAATCAAGGGAATGCACGACAGAGGTGTTAGATAGCCCTAGGATCGGGGCATCCACCTTGGGGGGGGGGGGGGGGGATGACCAACATTTAACCACCTCAGCAGGAAAGGGATACTTCCTATCCCAACTCTTTGGAACCCCGGAAAGTTTACTGGTGCGCTCCCATTCCTTGAGCACAAGGTTATGGAAATGTGCCTGCTCTGGAAATTCCAAACGAGATCTTGCTGTATGGAAAAGCTCCCCTCTTTGCCTGGGAGCCTCAACAGGGAGAGAGATAGACAGAAACTCAAAAATCTGGGTCAATAACCTGTCAGTGTCATCCGGGGCCCAGGGGTCAGAGCCAGAATCGTCATGACCCCTTGGTCTCTCATCAGATGAGCCTGAATCAGAAAAGAGCTCCCCTTCATCTGACGGGGTATAGCCACACAGATTCCAAAACTCCTCAGTTCCCATAGGGAAAACAGTAACATTAGGAGTCAAGTGCCGCTTCTTAGCAGGGGCCTTACGCGCTAAAGACTTCGCAATAACTTCGTTCAACAGTAGCCAGTCTAGAAGACACATCAGGCTGAGAATCCCCACTAGTATGCAACTCAGCAGGAGTGAGATTTAAGCTTGGGGGAGTAGGTGAAGTGAAACGAGGTGCAGCCACTGGCAGGCCAGATTGCAATGCAAGCACCTGCTGAGCACAGGGTACACAGACCCGCGCCTTGTCAGCGTCAGCATGAGGCTGCCCACACGCTACACACAACCGGTCTTGTCCCAAAGGGACCCCGCTAACATTATCCTGGGATGCCTCCATATGGTGATTATAGCGGCGCTATACGCCGATAGGGAATAACGCTATATAGCAACCCTGGATGCCCCAATAACCCGCTAGGGACATGGGAGTATAATTTTTACAAGGCCTACAAGTAATATACTAAAAACAGGGCCGGGAGAAGCCAAGAAGGGTTCATCCCGCCTGAAAGACATAAGCAGACAAGACCTTAAGTACATTGTAACAAAAGTGAAGCAGATAAAGCCGTCTGCGAGGGCACTTACGGACCGCGGTAGGTAGGAGTCCGTCGCGCATAGGCCAACCAAGTCAGAAAAGATGGCGTTGGTATACCTCGAGGGGCGGGCCAGTAATAGCAATGACGCGGAACGCGCTAAAGACGGCTCCCCCCCCCGAAGAGCGCAGACTGCATAACATACATATCTATACACATACACACCCCCCCTTTTCCCCCGAAGACTACAAGGAGGATGAGGGAGGACGGTGGCCACTTAAATAGGGCCCACCGATAGGCAGGGGCAATAGTGCGGGAGGGGCATCCCATAGAGGCTCACCATAAGCCTGAACCGCCTACCCTTTGGTGGGGGATTGTGGTGGAGCAGTGCTCCTAAGCACCAACGACGGTGCTGCCTACCTTCACCCGACCAGCGCAGCCAAGGCTGGGAGGCATATTACTAGTGGAACGGGTGGGAATAGTCCTACAGGGCCGCAGGTTAATAACCCCGCTCACCTGCGAGTAGAGAGCCAATTTCTCGTCCTTCGCAGCCAGACTGCAGAGAAATTCTGGGGATTTGTGGGAGGTCCCTGGGTATTTGAGGGGCCGGGAGAAGCCTATTTTCGATGTATCTGCAGTCCAGCGCCATCTGACGGAGTATATCCCAACTGTAAGTATTAGATTTGGAGCAGGACGTACTGTATACTAAGAATAGCAACCTCTGCCTGTGACCCCTTGTATTTCAGACAAACATCTTCACTTGTGATCCCTGATATCAGCTTCCATCTCATCCCAAACTGCCCTATTTCCAGCTCTTTCATTTCTGCCCGGGGACAACCTGCAAACAGCAAACCTATCTCTCCTTGTAGGAAGTTCTAGAGAAGACTGAGTGCTGGGCTGTGGGAGTGTCCTGGGTTCTGTGCAGTCAGTCCTATGGCATTCCATCTGTGGCAGTGGGAGCTTGGTCCATCCGCAACCAGTGCTCAACGCCAAACACATGAGAATTACAATCTGATTGCAGCTTATAACCATGTCTAGGCCTTGATGATCTAATGACTTGCACCCCCAATCTTAACCTGAATCACGGTCATGATTCTCGTCCTTCAATAGCTTATGCAACCCATGAGAGAAACAAGTAGGGTTGAATGCTGGACAAACTATTGGGCTTGGAGGACGAAGATCATAATCATGATTCAGGCCAAGTTTGGGGGGTGCAAGTCAAGATTTCAGTGGTATGAACTCTGGTCAAGCCTTGTGACCAAGTCCTTCAGTGGCTCTTGTAAAAAAATATCCCTTAAATAACATTCTTATGCCTGTTTAGTGGCCATCTGGTGAAGATTCAAGTTAAATGAATGCCTCCTCTCTTTCTCTGCCACGTATAGTCTCAGATGGCGAATGTCTCTAGCGGGTGCTGCAGGGCAGACCTATTTCTACAAGAACCAGCCAGTCAAACTTTGCGCTTATAGCCAGTAAAAGTTCCTGTAAAACGTACTTTTCTTGTTTTACATCTGCTTTGTGTATGTATATATATCAGAAAACTCTATTTGCATGTTGAGGTCACTTGTGTTTCAACAGATGTAAAGCATGTAAGGCAAGTAAAAATAAGACTTTAGATTTTAGAAGAAGAGTACTGTCTGTTATGCATTTCAAAACTGTTATATGTGTAAGACAAAGCACACGAAGACCAGGCCACCTAAACACAAAAAGAATAGTGTCTAATTAAACAATGAAACTTAAGGTAAAGTGCAGGTTTTTAATTAAGAACATTCATCTTAGGGACAAGAACATCAGGTTTAAAAAAAGCAAGAAAAAAAGCATGTTAATATAGGGACAGATGGCATAGGGACTCATGGGGTTTAACAAGTGACCCACAGAAAAAAAAAGTGATGCCACAGATAGAGAGGTTTCAGAGAACCGCAATGAAGTGTGACCAAATAGAGTTTTGTATTCTAATTTTAGATGAGCTTAATTAGTTTTAATGCAAAGTACAGTAGTGCCTAGCAGAGAAAACCACAAAATTATATTTAAGTAACTCAACTGCTTTTTCCCCTCAGTTTTAACTGCAGATTTAGTGATTGAAAAATCAGTTTATTTACCAAATCTCAGACTAACAAAAGAGTATACAATACCATTGTAGCTCTTAAGTGGTGAAAAGGTTCATTCACTAGTGGTGGTTATCACTGCTCCATACATGAGAAATCAGGGAAAATACTGATCTCCAGTGAAACTGTTAACCCATTAACTGCCAGTCACCAACCTTGTGAACTGGTATAGGGGTCCCATGGACTGCTTACCAGTTCACAATGGGTTAAATGTAAAATAAACACACACACACTAGAATAAAATATTTTATTTTTCAATATTTACCTTCTATCAACCTATCCCGAGCACTGTGTCCCTCACTGATCACTCTGGCTTCTGCTCTCCTGCTGCTTCTGGCAGCCTTTTATACCTGCTGAATGACAAAGGATTAATTTAAATGGCATAGGGTCCCCCCCTTTTTGAGGTTAAAAACCCCTACAGATCCCCCAAAAATGGTGTGCGGGTTTGTAGAACAAGGTGCACAGGTCAGCTTCTATGGCCCCCCACCCTGCAAGGCTACAAGCCCGCATAGCCTGGTGACCCTGGGCTCTTCTGCTCCCCTGGGTTTTGGGGAGGCAGGTAATGGAGGGGCTGGGATTTAATGGCAAATCACCTACTAGGCGCAGGTGACTTGCCAGCCCCCAAGCCTTATGAACTGGTATAGGTGTCTCATAGATCCCTTACTAGCTCACAAAGGGTTAACTGTAAAAAGAAACACCACACAAGAGAAATTACATATATTTAAAAAAAAAAAAAGTTTTCCTTTACTCACTGATGCAGTGACTGCTGGAGGGCAGAGGATCAGAGGATCTCATGCCCCTCCACCCCTCTCTCAAGCGATCACCGCATCTGACAGACTGACAGGCCGGGACTGGGATGATGTCAGCAAAACAGGTGGCAATGGCGGAAGAAGGGAGACCTCTGATCTTTTTTTCCTGTGGAAGCGGGGGGGGGGGGGGGGGGGGAGGTGGGTTGCCTTATTCCAGGCTCTTTCCTGAAGCCAAAAAAAGCCCAGGGGGGCTCAATTGAGTGGCTTTTCTTTTGGGCCTCTAGCAGGGGGGAAAGCCAGGTACGTAAAATTTACATAGCTGTTGTTTAACGGTAAGAGAGGCAGCTATGTACATTAGGTTAGAATTTCCAGTCTACCTAGAGTTTTTGTCACTCTCTGTTGCCATACCATTTTCACTATTTTGTGCTACACATGTTCAACTGTGATTTTTAAAGGGATTTTCCAGGGAAATTATGTTGTTTTTTTCAGTCTGGGCTTTAACATGACATGTCTTGTTTGTCATTTTTTAAGTGTATTCTCAATATTGTGGGGTGAAATGTGTGCAAAGAAAAAATTCTATTTTTTACAATTTGTGTTTTTTTGTAATAAAAAATGTAAGTTTGTCAATAAAATCTTATTGCGTGTGAAATCTCAATTTCTCCCGGCTACAATGGTAACCACATATGTATTGCCCAGGAGACTCCCCAAAACTGCAACAGCACTTTAGGAGATTTTCAGATAAAATACAACTATGCTATGCGCACCTTGCAGTTTTTAAAAGAAAAACAACCCTTACAGAATTATCTTTTCTCTTCCATTTTACTTCAGGGCATCAGAGGAATTCAGACACAGAGGGACCTTCAAAAGCAGTACCTTTACATCAGGGTGGTATCCCAGGTATTAACCTATATCTTTAATGACGAATAGTCTATACCAAACAAAGTACCTTTTAGCTTACTTTTCAGCAAATGAAACTCTAAATTACACTAAACGATAATTACTCACCAAAACTCTAAAATAAATTACATGATGAAGAGGTTCCTTCATGCCTGAAAGGGCTTTGAAGGAGATTTTTTTCTTGTTCTGCCCGAATCCTCCTACCCTTGCGCGAGACACTGGTCTCCTCCAAAATTCCCTTCGGTATCACGAGGAGGTGGGCACTCTACGCCCATGAAAGGGCAGAGGATCCGAAGACCTGCGAGAAAAAGGAAAAACCCTTCCCTGCGGAAGTTCAGTGGGCTTACCTTCCGTAGTTTTCTTTACCAATTCATCCAAGCACTCCCCAAACAGATGCCCCCACCCCTGAAAATGGCGTACCATAGAATTCTTCTTAGAGGCAGTATCAGCGACCATTCCTTTAGCCATAATGTACGCCTTAAAGCAACTAAAAGAGCTAAACCTCTAGCACTTGACTTCATCCAATAAACCATAGCTGAAATAACATACCTGTTAATATCCAAACAGGTCTTAATCAGCTGGGAGCGTCACCTACCTGAACTATTCTTAGACTTCAGGTGCTTTAACAACTTCCTGCTTGCCAAAGGTGCTATGGATGTAGCACAGGCTGGCCGTAAGGTTGATCCTACAATAGAAAAAGCATGACATGCTACCTGATCTATGCGCTTATCCACTGGATCCCTTAAGGAGACACTATCAGTGGATGGCATAACTGTCTTAGATTGCCCAGAAACTGAAGCGTCTATCACAGAAGGGCAAGACCATAAATCAATCTGATCTGAAGAAAAAGATACTTAGTATAATCCTTTAGGAAGAGGCAGGAGACTATCTGGCTCTTGCCATTCCTTCTGGATAAGATTAGAATAAAGTGTTTGCACAGGAAAAACCTGCTTCTGTTTCACTGGTTTAAACAAATCCCCCTTCTTCCTTCTTGGGGATTCTAGGCCTGAAATGTTCAAAATCTCTAAGATGGAACTAATCAGACTCTCCATCTGTACTGTTACCTGAGAGCCCCCTTGTATAGATGACCCTTGAATCCGAGCCACTTCTTTCCCTATAGGAAGAAAGTCCACCTTCTGATAACTCCTTCTGGGAGACTATAGCAAAAATATCATCTTCCATACCAGAGGCCATACATGCTTCCTCTTCACTAAAGCTTTCCTGGGAGTTGATAATTCTGAACGACTCTCTAGGCGATCCAATCTCTCCTTAATCTCCTTGTGGACATTATTACCCTGGTTATCCTCACCAGGCTGAGCTACTGTAGGAGCCCTAGTATCTAAGGGCCCAGCCACAGGGGTCTGAACCCTAGCAGGAGGAGGCAACGGTCTTCCGTATTCAGCAACTATGCTACTGTGCTATCCTTGTCCAGTGCCACCTGCATGCATACTGGGCATGGGGTGAACCTGTCTGCTAAGGGACCAGATCCGATTACCACAGATGCCTCAGTCATGGTGAATGTAAGACCAAGTATATAACAGGTCTTCGATAGACTACTCAGAGGCCTTAGGGGTGAACCACACCAATTATTGCTTTCCCAATTCCACAATCTACAAGACAAAATAAAAAGCATTGATAAAAATAACAACAATAATAATAATATCCATACTAGTAATAGGATTAATAATGCTTATAAATGTTAAAAAAGCCAGCGGTGGCGGTGCTAAGCACTTAGCCAAGCCCAAAAAAATACAGGCGGCGGACAATGCAGCAAACTTCCCACACTGCACCAATGGAAGAAAGCTTTTTGTTTTTTCCTGCTGCCTTAGCTCCTCCCCCTCTTAAAGGCAGTGAAATTCAAAATACAGCAATACATAATAAGTGGGAAAAGCAATAAAAAGAGGGACATATTACCCTGGTTCCCCCAATCAGGCTCACCAGACAAAAACCCACGGCTGACTCTTCCAGCAGCCAAGGAGTGAGCACTTCTTAAAAGACAAAATTGACAGCCCAAAGCGTCATAAGACCCTGGTGCTTACCCTTACCATCCTGATTCTGTATCCAGCATAGCTGAGGAGGCATTGTGGGTACATCCAGAAAAGAGGGACATAAGGGCCAGGAAGACAACGCTTCCAAGATAAAAACCATAAAGTGGACCAAAACCCAGGATTTTGACTATCCTGGGTTCTGGTCCAATCCCCCGGGCCACCCCGCTATGTGAAACCCCCCAGATTGGCAGCATCAACTCACCTCACCGCGGTCTTATGTCGCATGCGCAGCCACTCGTCCAATCAGCGTGCTCAGAGCCGCTGAGCTATGGATGTCTAACCCGACGTCTTAGCTCAGCGGCTCTGAGCGCGCTGGCCTGCACATGCGTCATTGGATCGGGATTAAGGTAAGTGTAGCGGGTGACCTGGGGGTTTCACACAGCGGCTTTTGGATGCCCCGCGGGGAGGGAATGGATCCAGCTGGGTTTTGGTCCACTTTAAAAACAAAAATTAACAGAGAGAGGAGCCCACAGCACAGCTTGCAGCCCAGTTCCAACTGCAAGAATAAAAACTGGTCAGCTGGAAGTATATAGGCCAGGAGGAACCACACCTTTGTTCTTGCCGGCCACGGCAAGTAGTTAACCTACTCGTGTCTGAATTCCTCTGATGGCCTGAAGTAAAATGTACCTGTAGAATTGGTATTATATGTATATAGCACGTCCTGTTCCAGAAGATATTCCTTACACTTGGGATATACTCAAGTAGATGGCGCTGGATTGCAGAGACAGAAAAGTGGCTCCTCCTGGCCCCTTATATACCCAGGACCTCCCACAAAATCCCCAGTATTGAAAAGCAGTTAGCAAGAGACCGGGAGAACTATAACCATAATATGAAAATTTGAACATAAGAACAATCACCATAAAGAGGTACCTAAAGATAATGATAACATATAATACCAATTCTACAGGTGAGTAATCACAGAATTGTATTATTCTAAGTATACAGCACGTCCTGTTCCAGAAGATATTCCTTACACTTGGGACATCCAATAGCAGTGTCCGTAAGGTAGGGTGGGATCCCCAAAAGTAACAGCAGACAGTTTAAACCACTGCCACCTGCAGAACCTTGCGGCCAAAAGCAGCATCAGCTGAGGCCCTGAAATCATCTTTGTAAAACTTTGAAAAAGTATGAACAGAAGACCAAGTAGCGGCCTTGCAAACTTGTTCAACAGAAGCTTGGTGCTGAAAAGCCCAAGAGGCCCCAATAGCACGAGTAGAATGAGCAGTAAGGCGGAAGGGAGGATCCTTACCCTTAGCAGAGTAGGCCTGAATCACAGCCTGACGTATCCACTTACTGATAGTGGACTTAGCCGGAGCCAGGACTTTATTAGGTCCAGACGGAAGCACAAAAAGAGCATCAGTCTTCCTGAAGGATTCAGTAGCCACCAAATAGAACTTCAGGGTTCTGACTACGTCCAAAGAATGCATAACCCTTTCCTTAGGGTTACTAGGATTAGGACACAGAGAAGGCAAAACAATGTCCTGATTGAGATGAAAGGCAGAAACAACCTTAGGTAGGAAATCTGGCTTAAAACGAAACACCACCTTGTCCTGGTGTCTCTCAAAATAAGGAGGCTTGATGGAAAGCGCCGCCAACTCAGAAACACGCCTAACAGAAGTGAGCCACCAAAAAGATCACCTTAAGCATAAGAATGGATAAAGGGGCCCCTTGCAAGGGCTCAAAGGGAGACCCCTGCAGGGCAGACAAGACCAAATTCAAGTCCCAGACTGGTAACATAGGCTTACGTGGGGGATGCACGTGAGTAACCCTCTGGAAAAAGGTCTTGACCAGGGGATGCTGAGCAAAGGATCTTTGGAAGAAAATAGCCAAAGCAGACACATGGCCTTTCAGAGTACTGAGCTGAAGACCCAGATCCAAACCATGTTTGAGAAACTCCAGAATCCTAGGAATAGAAAACACACGACAGGGAAGCGAGTGGGACTCTCACCAGTCAATGTAAGTACGCCAAACCCTGTAGTAGATGGAAGAAGAGGACATCTTCCTAGCCCTGATCATAGTATTCACCACTGAGGCAGGCAGCCCCTTTTCCATCAAGATTGAGGTTTCAACAGCCAGGCCGTCAACGCCAGCATTTGTAAATTGGGGTGGCGTAGGTGTCCCTGAGTGAGCAGATCTGGAACCAGTGGCAGCACGTACTGATCTACTGCCAACTGCACGATGTCTGCGAACCACACTCTTCTTGGCCAACAGGGAGCCACAAGGATGGTTGGCATCCCTTCCTGAACTATCTTGCGCAGCACCCTGCCCAGCAGTGGAAATGGGGGAAACACATACAAGAGCTGGAACCTCGTCCAGGGCATTGCTAGGGCATCCATGGCCAAGGCCAGAGGATTCTGGGACAGAGAGACAAAGACTGTAAGCTTGTGATTGTGACGGGACGCAAATAGATCCCCAGCGGTGGCACAGGGAGCGAAACACCCAGCTGCTGAGGGACCACTCTCCCAGACGAGAGGTCCCCCTGTTCAGAGAGTCTGCCTCCAGATACTCCACCCCCGGAATGTACACAGCCGAGATGCAGGGAACATTTTCCTCCGCCCAGGACAGTATCAGGGACACTTCCTTGAGGGCCCTCTTGCTCCGGGTCCCTCCCTGATGATTGATGTAGGCAACCGCCGCCTGGTTGTCTGAGCGGACCTGAACAGCCCGATCCCTCAGGTGAGGGGTTAAGTGGGCGAGAACCAACCTGATTGCCCTCAATTCCAGAATGTTGATAGGGGCATGGGCCTTCTGAGGGCCCCACTGACCGTGGAATTTCAGGGACTTTCAGAATCCCCCCAACCTGTCAGACTGGCATCCGTGGTGACAGTCTCCCAGCAGGGGGCCAGAAAGGACCTGCCCCCCAGCAGGTTCCCTGAGACCAACCACCACACTAGAGACCGCCTGACCTGAGGGGACAAGACAAACACCTGATCCAGGGACCCAGGGTCCCGATCCCCATACTGACAAGAGGTGAAGCTGAAGAGGCCACATGTGGAACTGAGCATATGGAACCGCCTCGAAGCAGGCCTGCCAGCTGCATTCCCTGCCTGATGGATGGATGGGGACAAGACAGCAGGAGCTGAGCTTTCTCTTGAAGGACCTCCACCTTCTGCTGAGGAAGAAAGATCTTGACCTGAGCTGAATCCAGAATCATGCCCAGAAAAGACTTCACCATGGAAGGAGACAGGGAAGATTTGGGGTGATTGATCACCCAGCCGAATGATTCCAGTGTGGACACCACCCTCTGAGTGTCCAGCTCTGCCTGATGGAAGGACTGAGAAGCGATAAGCATGTCATCCAAGTAGGGAAGAATGCGAATGCCCTGAGATCTCAGCAGGGCCATCACTCCTGCCAGCACCTTGGTGAATACCCTGGGGGCCGAGGTGAGGCCGAAGGGCAAGGCCACAAATTGGTAGTGCTGGTCCTCCAGAGCGAACCTGAGGGACCTCTGATGACCTGGAAAGATAGGGACGTGAATGTAAGCATCCTTGATGTCTACAGAGGTCATGAATTCCCCTGGGCGTAGGAAACTCACAGCTGAACGCAGTCTGCATGCGAAAGTGTCTGAATCTGACAAACTTGTTGAGAAGCTTTAAATCCAGGATAGGTCTTATGGACCCATCCTTTTTGGGCACAATGAAAAGATTGGAATAAAAGCCTTTGCCCCTTTCCCTCAAGGTCACCCGGCAGATGACACCTAGGTCTAGAAGGCCTTGGATAGGCAGGGAGAGACACTGAGCTGACAAGGGGTTTGGAGCTACACAAGATTTGATGAATCTTGGGGGCGGCCAGGCTGCAAACTCTATCTTGTAACCAGAGGAAACTACCTCCTGAATCCACCGGTCTGAGACATGACGCCTCCAGACATGAGCCAAGAGCCGAAGCCGCCCCCCCACCCGGATGGGTGAGGGCGCCCCTTCATGCCTGAGGGGACTTGGGGGAGGACTTAGTCTTGGGGCCCAGGGGGGGCCAGGGCGGCCACGTCCTCAGCCCCTGCCCCAAAAATCTCCACGGGCTCCAGCAAAGGAAGCTCCCCGTCCAATTCTGGAGCCCCTGAAGGAAGGAGAAAAGGCACCTGAACCCCGAAAGGACCGGGGCTGCCTTCTACGATGAGGTAATTTGCCACCCTTAGCAAACAAGTCCAAACGTTCCCCAAAGAGGCGCAGCCCCTTAAAGG
This sequence comes from Gastrophryne carolinensis, assembly GCA_027917425.1. NCBI lineage: Eukaryota > Metazoa > Chordata > Amphibia > Anura > Microhylidae > Gastrophryne > Gastrophryne carolinensis. The sequence continues at coordinate 64,657,659 of CM051241.1, read as the reverse complement.
GAAAACCAGTGAGGGCCTTTTGGCAGCTGCCCACTGGCGCAGCCAGACCGATCGGCGTATAGCCACCAACAAGGCAGAAGCCCTGCCACACATTCTAATGGTATAATCCAGGGCAGAGAGAACATATGCAACAAATTCCTCACAATGCAAAAGAGCTCTATACTCTTCACTACCAGCATCATCAGGGGCCCCATCTAAGAGACCCTTGAGCAGGCTTTTAATGGCAACAGCCGTGATAGCAGAGGCACAGACCGGACAGAGTGCGGTCCCAACACAGGCAAATGCATGGCTAGCCAGCTGATCCATGCGCCTGTCTTTCTCATCTCTCAATGTAGTAGTGTCAGGGGAATGCATGACAGATGTGTTACACAACCCCAGAACTGGTGCATCCACCTCTGGAGGACATGACCAACATTTAACCATTTCAGCAGGGAAGAGATACCTCTTATCCCAACTCTTTGGTCCCCCGGGAAGCCGGCTAGGTCGTTCCCACTCCTTGAGAATCAAGATTATTAAAGTGAGTTTGTTCAGGAAACTCCAAACGTGGCTTAACAGTATGAAACCGCTCCCCCTGCTGCCGCGGGGCCACGGCAGGAGGAGAGATACAGAGTACTTTAAATCATCTGAAGCCCATGGGTAAGACCCAGACTCAGCATAACCCCTAGGCTGATCCTCAGATGATTCTGAATCAGAGAATAATTCCCCTTCTTCCAGGGGGGTATAACCAGTAACAACAAAAAACTCCTCAGCTTCCATAGGAAAGAGAGTAACACGGGGTGCCAGATGCCGCCGCTTAGCAGGAGCCTTACGCGGACCAGAACCAGCAATATGCCTGTCAATGCTGGCTACCCTGGTAGCCAAATCAGGTTGAGACTCCCCACTGGTATGCACCTCAGCTGGGAGTCAGGTGTAAGTGTGGGGGGGTAGGTGAAGCCAGAGGGGGCGCAGCACTAGGCCCAGCTGCAGGTAAACCAGACTGCAGGGCAAGTACCTGCTGGACGCAGGGCACACACACCCTAACATCATCACTTATAGGGGTTACCCCACACGCCACACACAGCCGGGCTTGTCCCAAAGGAACCCCGAGCACATTATCCTGAGAAGCCTCCATATGGTGATTATCACGGCACAACAGGCCAATAGGGAGTGACGCTAGTAAAAGCAACCCGGGACGCACCAATAACCCGCTAGGGAAGTGGGAGTAATGGTATGTAATAGCCCTCCAATAAAAGTTAACACTAAATAGAGGGAATAGGACCGGGAGAAACCACAAAGTTTGACCCGCCTGCAAGACATAAGCAAAAGATACCATAAGCGATATGCAGTACATAAAAAAATCAGCTCGCAGGGGCCGAAAACGCACCCGCCTGACAAGACCAGCCAATGAGGGCGCAGCAGCACCTGAGGCGATGATTTCTGATTTATTTCGCTGCCGCCGCACGTTTATACTGTGCTCCGCGGTCAGCGGCGGCGAAAGAAATCAGTGCAATCAATTCAACAGGGATCAAACACAACACAATATATATATGCACCTCCCCCCCCCCCGAGAACTACAAGGGAGAGCAAGGGGGAAGCAACGGCCAGCCTAAAGGGAGCCAACTATGGGGACAGGGGGCGAGGGGCAATAAATGCGGGAGGGGCATCCCATAAGGCTCACCATGGGCCTATACCACCTACCCTTTGGTGGGGGACTGCGGTTGGAGCAGCGCTCCTTAGCACCTGACAGCGGTGCTGCCTACCTTCACCCGAACCAGAGCAGCCTGAGCTGGGAGGCAGTAGAAGGAAACGGGTGGGAATAGTCCTATAGGGCTGCAGGCTAATAGCCCCGCTCACCTGCAAGTAGAGAGAGACATCTTCTAGTCATCGCAGCCTGGACTGCAGAGAAGAACTGGGGATTTTGTGGGAGGTCCCGGGTATATAAGGGGCCGGGAGGAGCCACTTTTCTGTCTCTGCAGTCCAGCGCCATCTACTGGAGTATATCCCAAGTGTAAGGAATATCTTCTGGAACAGGACGTGCTGTATACTTAGAATATTACATTTATCATTTTTCTTTCTTTACTTACCCTCCGATGTCCCCTGGCGAGCATGTCCCACGAAGCTCCGATGACAGCTGCCGGAGCGCGTGTGGGAATGATTGGAGGGCCCCCGGTGAAGAGGAGACCCGGTAGGAGGGATCGCAACCACAGTTTAGTAAATGTCAGTTGGCAGAGGGGCCAGCCGAATCGGGGGGCGGAGGGGGGGGACTATTCTAGGCGCTCTACAAAAGAGCCCCGGCGGGGGATCGGATGCCGCCAGGTGAAGAGAAGACCCAGCCTGATAGAACAAGGGATCAGGTGAGTTTTTAACTTCTATACTTTATGTTCTGTGGGGGGTTTAAAATCAGCTATGTGAATCTCACGTAGCTGCCACTTCACGGTTGGGGAGATGCAGCTAAGTGAGACTCACGTAGCTGGCACTAGAAGGGTTAAAGGAAATGTTTGGGCAAAATTTTTTAAAAGCCTAGGCTTACTTTTATCTCCTGCAGCACCTATCTCTAGGCCCAACACTGTGAAGCATACCTGTCTTGCAGAAGGTGCATGTGTATGTCCAGTTCTTGGGAGGATGTCCAGTGGTTTGCATGCCAACTGCTGGATGAAACTTTAACCCAGTGTTGTCCAACCCTCTCTTCCAAGAGACACTCATGTTTTGTTGATCTCCACATAGCCGGCTCAAATAGCCAAATATACAAAACGGTGAGACCAACAAACGGCACATATTTCAGTCAGTCCTTTGTCTTCCTTTGTACTGTTAATCTGTGGGACATCTCATACGTTTGTTTAAGAATAAAGGGGACCAAAGGCCTGATTTGCCCCCACTTTGGGATTCCAGATTTGGGATGCCTGCCGTTTCAACCCCCCCCCCCGAGTCCCCTGTAAAACCCAATCTAGTGGTGCATGTGCAAGCCGCAGTGAGCTATACCTTTAGCCGGTTGCATACCTACGCCAGGCATTCATGAAAGGCTGGTGCAGGCCAAAGAGCGAGAGAGAAACTGGAAAATAGAGATGGAGGGAAGATAAAAAAGGAGGAAGAAGTGAAGAAGCTGGTAAGATAGCCAGACAGGAGGAAGGTGATAAGAGAAAGATAGAGGGAATGAGGAAACAACATAAAAAAGAGAGGAAGATGATAAAGAAATGTACAAAATATAAAGAAGAGATAAGGGTATTTTGAGAGCTCCTGGCGCCCCTTTACCGAGAGTTTGGCATGGCGCCCTGTGCGACTGCACACATTGCACACCCCAAAAGCCGTCCATGTAAATGTTTAAAGTGGACCAACACCCCGCTCCCACGTGACTCACTCGTCCAATCACCGGCGACGGACAAGCGAGAGGCAGCGACGGACAAGCAGTGCGCGTCCGCCGCCGCCTCCCGCGCGTCCCTCTTACAGGGAGCGCACCCGCACCGGCCATTTACAAACGGCCAGCGTGGGAGCGCGCCCTGCTAGAGGGACGCGCGGGAGGCGGTGGACGCGCATGCGCCGCTGGAACGTGGAAAAGGTAGGATTATGGGCTTCCTGGTTTCACCCCGCGGGACATCCCGGTTTCGGATGCCCCGCGGGGAGGGATCTGATCCCCCCTGGGTGTTGGTCCGCTTTAATTATCTCGCCTAGAGGGAATCCCATCCGTAACATGTCCCACATGGTAAAAAAAAAAAAATCCACACAAACAGAAAAAAAAAAAATGTGCAGGAAAACAGATCTATGTAAATAAATGTGAGGCTGTTCCAATGTGTCATTATATCTTTAGACACACCTGCAATTCCAAATAGTGCTTCTGTTTGTTGCAATGTTTGCTTTCTGAAATATAAAGTAGAACACACGCGAGGACAAGATGTACATCTTAATGTTCTTTCCCTTAAGGAGCATATTAGAAAACATATATTAGTTGGCATGCCAGCTGATTTGAAACCCTTGTGTTAAAAAAAGCAGAGAAAGTGTGCCTTAAATCATATGTATGTGTTGATGCTGCTAAGATCATCTTTTTGCACCGCTCACCCTCCGCTAAATTAATCCAATTATTCAAATGCCACTGACAGCTGTCAGCAGATGCCTTGCTGGGTAGGGCCAAACGGTTAAAAATTAAAACTGTTTTTTTTTTATTGCGTTTAGTTTCCCTGCCTTTTTAATGTAACACCCGAAGTCAGAACAAAAAGTTGTGGGAGTTGAAGGCAGGGCCGTATCATTCTTCTACCACTGTTGGACATACATAATTTACTTTTTGGAAATTTAAGGCTGTCCTTAAAATCGCTTCAAAATATACATGTAACGTATGCTAATTGAGCACCAGTGTCTTGTAAGCTCGAGTCACTAGGTAATGTGCAAATGCTGCCAAGTGCAATGCGCTGTGTGTAATGGGATTATATATGAAAAGGAAGTGGTGCTGCCCCCCGGCTTTCAGTCCTGAGCTCTGGCCAAACTGACAGGCCTAAATCCCAGCTACATTTAACATGGGCTTCCTGTGGTGAAGACAGGCTGTTCTTAGAGTCTTAATTACATCCCAGCTGACCTGCGGGCCCTGCCAAAAGCAAGCAATATGGTCTGTAGACAAACTGGAAATAAAAAAAAAGGTTTTGTGTAAAGATGGGATCATCTAGGACAAGTATTGTAGAACTGAGAATAAATGATCTAGCGAGGGTTTTAAGAAGGCTTGTGTTGCTAAAGGGGCCTCCAGAATATTGAGCAAAATAGGCAGGAGACCGGCTAATTTTGGGCAACAGCAAAATGTTTTGAATTCAAAACAAACACAACTAAACAAACTGTTTACAGTAGGGAAAATGACAGTAAACAAGCAAATTAAATAGGCACGGAGGGACCTGAAGAGTTCGATGATATAGTCACAACACAGTGTTTAAAGGAAATGTCCACTTCTGTGGACTTTTCCTAATACACCAGTCTTGGCCATTCCAAGGAGTCACAAGAAGATCTGCTTACCTTACCCACCGCCACTCCACCGGCCCTAATCGGCCTCCACTTTTGGGTTTCGGTTGGCATGACCTGTACACAGACTGTTGAAAACTCCTCCATACACTGAGTATGAGGCCACCCCCAGAGTATTAAGAACTCTACTGAAGTCGACAAAAACATGGGATTTTCACCATCTCAGGTTTGGTCCACTCTCCTGGGGCATCGCAATCTGAGATGGGACATCTTCACTGTATATGTGGGATGGCGCACAGTATGAAACCCCGGGATTGCCCTAAACATGAACCTCTCCACTGGTCTGATGGTGAACACGCAGGATCTCATTCAATCAGCACTGTATGCCATGCCTCTTCAGTTAAGGCAGCTCAGTTTGAGTGCTGGCATAGTGAAACGGAAGCTGCAGCATCTCTGGCCTCTCTGAGGTCTGCAGCATGATCCTGCCCTATCAGAATGTTGTTTATGACAGGACAATTTCCAGAGCAACCCTGGAAATGTTCTCCCAGGCAAGAACGGAGTGACATGTACAGGGTGGGGGTGATTGGCCTGGCTGGTTATTTCAAGTTTCACATAACAGGGTATTCCAAATGAGGATGCCCCAATGGTCAGCCCAAAACATGGTTGGTCCTCTTTAAGATGACCTTCTCATGTTGAAGCTGCAAATCCCCAGACTTAAAACTGCAGAAAGACCAACAAGTAGGACAGATCACAATACTGGACCTGGCCTCAGCGAGGGGTGCAGGAAGAGGTGAGTAAATCCATCTGATCTAGGGGGTTTCACACTTCCAATTTGTGAAGCACAAAAGGGAGACCACCTTTAGGGGGCTTTTCAATCTCTTTAATTCCTCTATATGGCCTCAAATAGTCTTCTCCCTAAACTGGCATCTGACAATGTTTTGGATCCCCCATACACACCCCCCCATAAGGCATTTATCTCCGGGCTTGTGCAGACGAAGAGCAACACCCTGAAACTCGTGGAGTGGACTGGCTGTTTTATTAATAACCTATACCCAAGCATTGCACCCCCACCCCGACTGAGCTTCATTCCCAGTTTGCTCTTAGTCTCCAGATGTATGTCTGGAAGCACTACCATAACATTTACAGAATACCAGATAGATGGGTATATGGTAGACCATCTCGATTGGAATTTTTTCTTCATGGGGGAAATCCGGTCATCCTTTTTCTATATGCACCATGTAAATATTTTCTATGGGTCTCTACTGGCTTGTGATGATGTTTTACTACCATCTATCTTCGGCCTTGTGCTGATGAGAAGCAACACCTCAAAACATGTATCAACAAGTGGTGTGGATGGCTGTTTAATTATTAGCTATACCTGAGCAGTGCACCCCCATACAGCAGTGTCTGGGAGGTTTGGGAATAGCCCAGGAGATAATTTGCATTGCACCACTTTCTGCAAAGGATCATCAAGAAGAAATCCTGCTATCCTTTGGCTGTATGCACTACTGAAAAAAAATGTTTTGCTTTTGAAAAAAAAGCTCTCTATACCCCATTCCTTTAAATGGGGGCATTGTATCCCTTTATTTCTGCAATATTGGCTAGAAATATCCAGCAGTAAACTGGCTTCTGACTAGGTTTTCTATTTGAAGTAATACTTGGCTTAACAATCTCTTTTAGGTTATTAGACTAAAGTAACTAAAGCTGATAATCATAAACAGCACATGTCAGATCGGGGGGGGTATGCTGGTTTAGGGCCTCTAATAGGGCGGTTATAAAGTCTGTATACTATGTGACTTGATGGGGACCGATACTGTGTGTACATTATTTGAAAAACTAGTGATTTGGTGGATTTTAGTAAAGCTGCTTGGATCTGACCAAGAACAGGATATTCTGTAACAAGTCATGAGAAGGCAAAAGATGAAGCAGAACTAACATCATTAACTTCAGGTCCTCTCCTTGGATATTATTAATTATTTGACAGCCATACATTTGAAACTTAATTAAGAACCTAATTCTGTATTAAACAGGCATTCATGTTCTATCCTTTGATAGAATATTCTAAAAAAGAATTTACAAGGGTCTTTTCATTCATTAAAACATATTTACAAAGGACTAGTTCACTATTAATACATTACTATTATGTGTATAAGACAAATTGAGGATAGTTTTCATTTTTCTACTATGAAAGGACATCTGGGAGTTTATGGACATACTTTGGGTAAAGTTTAAGTGCACAGCAGGTATTGTTGCTTCTCAAAAATGGTCAGTGTGCTGTCAGTGGGGTGAAGTAAGGTAAATTAGGGCTGTTCACATCTGAATCAAGGTGCACCAGTACAGATGCATGACAGGATGCGTGTTATCTCCTCCTGTCATGTACCTGTGTCTTCAGGTGAATCTGCGCAGGTGCAATCCACGTTGATCTGGCTAGTAATGCCAGCTGACTCCACCAGTGGATACGCACTTACAGGCCTTCATAAGGAAGTCCCAGACAACAACATGGTGCCAGACAATTCTTTCAAGTCTCAACTCTGCCTCCCTTTGCCTTTGTCTCCTGAAATCTCTGTGGATTACCTTGTTTCCCCCCTGCCTCATCTTCTTCGTCCCCTTGGATCTCCCCACTGGACCTTTTTTGGGTTTGATCCTTGCTTGCATCTTCTTGACCACCCCTTTTAGATTATCTTTGGACTGATTTCTTTGTGTATGACCATGGCTAGGTTTGAATTTCTACCCTTGCTTCATACCTCAACCTTTGGCTTTGTGTCTAACTAAGAGCCCTGTGATCTTGGCTACTACAGTGACCACAATCTCTACCATCTCCCCGTGGTTGAACTTTGTCTCCCTGCTCAGGCCCTTGACTGCTCATTGAAGAACACAACACATCTGGGTGTGCACATCACACAGGACCTGAAATGGCACATGGACAGGGCCAGGATTATATCTGCAGCCTCTTGCAAAGTTGTGTCTGGGGGCCCAAATCAAAGACATTTTTTTGTATAAGAAAATACAAGTCAGCATGTCGGGGCAGATAATTGGCCAGAGAAAGAGACTATCTATCTATCACTGCATTCTATCGATTTCTCTAGTCCAGTGTTTTCTAACCCTCTCCTCAAGAGCCACCAACATGCTTCCACACAGATGCCCAGATAAGGTAAACAATGCTCAGACAGAACTACAGGGTCAGCTTTTTGGAGCTCCAGAAAATATCGCCCAATGGTGGCTCTAGAAGACAGGGTGTGGGGAGCAAGCTCTAGTCTATCTCAAGATCAACTCAACTATTTAAATGTTTACTGTAATATAAAAATATTACTATTTTGGATTATTTAATAAGGAGTCATGGACTCTGTTGGTGCACCCCTGATCACCGCCATGTACCCCATGGAGTACGTGTACTGCAGTTTGAGAAACAATGTGCTTCACAAGCATTGTTGTTTTCATAGAAATGGCAGTCACTTTTTCAAAATAAACCCAGAGCTGAAGGACACACAAGCTATTTAAATGTGTGAACTGTAATGTGAAAATGCCTAAAATACTACTTGCACAGTTACTCATTTCGCATTACTTTATTTTTAAAGCAGTAAAAATATTACTTTGTAAATGCCTTAAAATCCAGTCTTGTTTTTAATTATCCAGTAATGAACATTTATTTTATTATTGACGATATTCATTTCTCTTCATTTTGTGTTTATTATTATTCTTAATTGATCCCCTTTTCTGCTCATACCTCACTGTAGATATGCCCCTCAATATTTCAGTTTGCCCCTGTTATGAACTTAAAAACATCTCCAGGAGGTCGTATATAATTAGTAAGAGGTTAAAACAAATATACAATCAGTATATACTTTACACACATTTATTAACACACATTTCAGATTTTACTAGGGAACTTCACACAAAACTGAACTAGGTACTGTGTGAAAACAAAGCACACAATGAACATTAAAAGCAGAAAAAGAAAAGACAGTTGTATCACAATGTATAGCTTTATTCTATTTTATATCATTCAGCAGCAATTTAGAATACTGTAATTTATTTAAAAAAGGACATCTAACATGTAGATAGGAGATGTTATGCATGAGGTAAATTGTATTATAGAAATAGAATGTTGTCCACATAATGTGATTTATTATGTTTTGTTTTTATTGAGTTTCACAGACTCCCTCAAACTACAAAACAAAAAAATAAAAATGTTATACAGATTTTCTTTCTATCATTGACACAACTTCCTGGGTTTTATTCCTTTTCTCTGGGGAATACCAGTTTGGGATAAGGGGATGTAAAACCCCTGGGATCGGCAGAGCCCCACATAGCGAGAGCCAATTTGAATGGCTGGATGCGGGAGCTGCAAGATGCTGGAGATGCAGCTACAGTCCGCAAATGCACCCAGAGGCCATTGAGAAGGTACGTTTTGCAGGTGATCCCAGGGGTTTTACATACTGGGGCATCCCAAGTATTTTAGACACTAGAAGCGTGCAAAGAGCAAGGTGACTGTCGCTCAGATCAATTTATAGCTGACCTGGGAGGTGCACATGGGCAGGGCATTTTAAAAGAGACACCACATACAACCATGTTAGGTAGCAACCAAACATATAATTTGTCTCCAAATTCTGGTGAAAAGGTCTCTGTTGACACACATCTGCAGAGGTATGTTGGAGCTGCACCAACAAATATCAAGGTGCTTCTGTGTAGGTGCAGCCCTAACTCTCTATGAGAGCCCCATTTGGAACATACAATGCAATGGATAAATTGGGAGCAGCTTACCTGAGGTTGCTCTAAACCTCCAGTGCAGCACATGGGGAAAGAAGTCAAACATTAACAGGGTTGTGTGCTGTGGTGCCTTTAAATTTTGGCTTCAAAAAGGTGTCCGGTCCTCTTTAATCATTTTTTGTGCGTTTAATTTACTGCGGGGCACCAGAGGGAATAAACAAAAGCTACTGTAGACCGGTCAACTGCATAATCTCATACATAGGGCCTGATTCAGAGCATCTCTTGCACGCATTACCACCAACGGGAATGAGGTTAAAGGACCATATCTGGTCTCTTTTCTGTGTCGGGTGATTCAGAGCCTTGTTTTTTTTTTTGCTAAGTAGTCCTTATTGCGGTAAATAAGAGCCATAGGTTTCTGGTTCAACACCATTTTTTTGCTAGTGGGAATACTTGAACGGCCTCTTCTTGCTAGTCAGGCTAGCCGAGCTTTCCCTCTCCCCAAGCAGCTTCCCTGTGTCCCAGTTTGTTTAGGTCCACATTGCTCATTCTTGTAGCCAGCTCTCCTCTCTAGAGGCTAGCCAAGCTTCAACCACCCCCCAAACAGATTCCCTGTGTCCCAGTCTGTTTAGGTCCACATTGCTCCTCCATGTAGCCCACTCTCCACTCTTGAGGCTAGCGTAGGTTCTCCTCCCCACAAACAGCTTTCCTGTGCCTCGGTCTGTTTAGGTCCACATTGCTCCTCCATGTAGCCCACTCTCCACTTTGGAGGCTAGCGTAGCTTCTCCTCCCAACAAACAGCTTTCCTGTGCCTCAGTCTGTTTAGGTCCACATTGTTCCTCTTTGTAGCCCACGGTAATTTAATTTCCATTTTGATTTGTCTTTTAGGTGATTCTGGTCACCCGTTGCTGCCCCGGCTCCTGACGCCCTTCTTAAGGCCTCAGACACTTGGCCAGAAGGCTTATAATGGGGCCCACCACCGCACACGGGCAATAGTTTAATGTGTCTTCAGGCTGATTTCACCACAGCCTTCAATACAAGCTAGATAAGGTTGTGAAAATTATCTTGGCATGCATCAGCCTTCATAATTTTGCCTTGAGCGAGAGGATGGCAGCATATTTGGAGGAGACAGCCCCTGCTTGTGCTCCAGAGATTTCTAGCCATCTGTATGCTGGCACCCAGAGCCGTACAGCCCAAAGTACTCACCAGCATTTGGTGAACTCCTTTTTCTTGATTTTTTTTTTTTTATTTCACTTATGTCATATGTGATTAATTCTATCCCATGCCTTGTCTGGGTGTGAATAAAATCCAAACAAAGTTCAGGTTTTTGGTTTTTATTCTCTAATTACTTGCTAATTGTCACAACTTGTTGGGTAATGGCACAACTGTGGATGTCCGTCAACAGAAAATTGATCATAAAAAATGTGCCTGTCCGGTGTAACTAAAGCCTGGGGGACCCCACAACCCAAAGTCCAGCATGACAGGTTAGGGGGATGTAGCAAAGCTTTGGGTGTTTGCAGCTTGCTGTGCCTCAAGCCTCTCCAGCCTTTGAAGGGCAACCTGGTTGGCCTCCACCAGAGCTCAGACCAGCGTCTCCATGTGCTGGTGGGGCCGCTGCCCACTATGTCCCTATGCCCACTTTCATGCCTAGAACTGATGGATTCCAGGCTACTGGCCGGGGAAAGAGCAGGCCTGATGGTGGCAACGGTGCTCAGCCTTTGGCTCCCCCATTGGCTCCGCTGTGGACTCTGCACTGGGCCCAGCATAGTGCTCTGGTGTCCTTACCGTTGGTTGGTCCATGGTGGGCTGTACCAGGAACCCTGGTTTTCTGACTCCCGCTGCAGGTGCCTTACACTGCTGCGGGTGACCAGCTGGCTAATGTGGGTATCAGCAGGGGAGTGCCTTTAGGAAGAACAATGGGGTCTGGGGCTGCAGTACCTGAGCCGATGCTGTCAGTACCTTGGCCATGCCTGTGTTCCTGACTCTGGGGGCTGTGGTGGCGCCTATGGTATTGTGTGGCATAGTGAGCTTCTAAGTCAGCAGTGGCAAGAAGCCTCAGGTATGTTCTTTTATATTTATTAAGTGGGAAATTGTGGTGGAAACAATTTGGTTAACAGGCCAATACAAGCGTCATCAACCCATTAGGCTTCATGGGTGTATGGGCGCAAGCACACTTCCAAGGTCCGACAGGGCGTATCAGCACAGGGGTGCGTCATACAGAAGATATCCAAAAGTCCCCGTAAGCAGCAGAAAGATTTTATGATGGTAAGTCACACTTTCATGCTAATCACCTACGCATATGTGTCGCATTACACTCCTGCCAAGGTGCCAACAGATGACAGTGGCCGCGAAATACGAGCAAAGGCACATGGCGCCACAGTAGTGGTGGAGGATTACAGGCCCGCAGTACTATGCTGCCACAGGGACAACTCTGGCATATTTGTATGCGACGCAGGGGTGCTTAAGTAATTTATGTTTGACATTTCCATGCAATCCGCTACTACTGTGGGATGAAAGAGCTGGCTTCGCCTTGTTGTTGGCCGCAGTCAGCAAGCCCTATCCGACAGCAGGAGCGAAGTGGAGAGTTAGGCACGCCTTGTGGCCTAAATGCGTCTGCGCTTGAAATCCGCTACTACTGTGGAATGGGAGAGCTGGATTAGGTGGCATTGGCATACACTAGCGTATATGAGGCTTGGGTGCTTGCACTGTCCACAGGGGCAGGAGCTTGCATGTGGAGCTTAAGTGCATCTAAATAATGCAGCACTGGTCGGACCTCAAATGGCGAAAGTGGCCCTAGGTGCGGATGTTCTACAGCCAGAACTTCCCAGGTAAGTGGATGTACAACAGAGAAGGTGAGCTGTCATGGTTATGAGATACATGCTTTACAAAACGATATATTCCAAGTATGTCTCACACCCTGCTTCGGAATGATTAATAACTAGTGGGTAAAGACCTGTAGAGGGCGAACTTCTGCAGAGATGACTAGAAAAAAAGAAAGCCCCTCCCAGTCCATAAATACCTGGGACCTCCCACACATTCCCCAGTTTTCGTCTCTGCAGGATGGCGAGCAAGTCAGAAGATGGCTGTCTCTTTCCTTGCAGGTAAGCCGGGTTAACATTGCCCTATTTCTACACGGACCTTGTATTATTTAGTTTCCTATGCCTCCCAGCCTCGGCTGCAGGTCCGGACAAGGGTAGGTGACACCCTAGTGGTGTACTATTTAGGAGCTATGCTCCTCCGTGAGACCCCACCGTGGGGTTGGCGGATACCAGGTTCAGGATCCTGGTTTGGGATGCCCTGTCGTATCGTCCCTGCACTACATTAGGTGGCTTGGGTATCCCCCCCGTCCATTGCTCCCTGTCCCTGGATCAAGGGGGGGGGGGCCTGTCCCTCCTTTTTATTCCGCTCTTATTTTTAGTCAGAGTGTGTGTAGTGTGCGTGTGTGTTCACTTGCCAGGCCACGCTGTTACTTCAGGTGGCCTGGTGTCTGGGCAGGCTCCGCAGTTGTTGGGAGCACGGCCATTGATAGGGGGTCATTTCTCTCTCCCCTCAGGTTGGAGTGGGGGCGTGGCCGGGAGCGCTGCACGCTGCTGTGGCCCGCCCCCCTCTATTGGCGCCCAGGGAGGTTCCCAGCCAGTGGCTGGGAACTGTGGTTCATCTTGCTTGCAGGAGGGGGCGGGGCCACGCGCAGTGCGCGATCCGCGCTGGCCTGCCTCCTTCTCCGTCTTTACTAGATGCTGCTGCTGTTCCTGATCGCCATCTTGCCTTTTTTCTGTGAGTGCCCTGCGGGGCCCGTTTTTATTATTTCATAGCGCGTTGCTGCTTTATCTGCTATGGTTGTTCAGGCCTGTGCTGTAAATCACATATGGCTGCTTCGACAATATAAGCCTTGCAGAATTTGCCCTGGCTATGTCTTTTATATCTATAAAAAGATTAAAAAGCCATCTATTACTGTGCAACTAACTGCCACGTAACTGTATTTTACTACAAAGCAGTTTAACTTCCTATATTGAGATATTGTATGTATGTTGAATGTTATTGCTATTAAGGTTTGTGACTTATGGTGCGCTTTCCCTCACTCAAATTGGGGTTTTCACAAATCCTCCCACTAACGGACGTTAAGGGGCATCCCGGGTAGCTTACTAGCGTAATTCCCTCTGGTCATTGCAGCTACCATAAAAAATCACCATATGGAGGCTTCCCAGGATACCGGATTCGGGCAGTGTCTGGGTTGTGGGGCATCCCTTGCGGGGGATAGATGTGCTGGTTTGCATCCCATGTGCACAGCAGGCCGTCACGCGGCAGTCTTGGTCCCAGGCGTCTGGGTTAGAGCCGCCGGCCTCATCGCCTACTCCCCCACGCCTGATCCGTACCCCAAGTGACACTGTCATTAGTGGGGAGTCGCAATCTGATGTCTGTGCTAGATTGGCCAACATTGAGAAATTGATTGCTAGCTCTGCAGTCAGAAAGGCCCCGGCTAAGAGAGGGCATTTGTCACCGGCTGCGCCGGGCTGTGGTTTTGAGGAATATGATGCCTCTGACTGGTCTGACTTTTCTCTTCTGGAAGAAGGGGAATTGTTTTCGGAATTCTGAAGGCTCTGATGATCAGCAGTTTCTGGATACTGATGCTGGGTAGGAGCGCGGGGATACTGTTGATACCCCCAGGATTCTGGCCCATATTTTTGAGGTGCTTGTTATCTCTCCGCCTGCGGAGGCCCCTCCGCAAAAGGGGGGAATTTTTTGGGAACCTCTAAGCCTCACTTGGAGTTTCCAAATCAGAAGCAGTTTGACAATTTGATTCTTAAAAGAATGGGTAACGCCCAGCCGGCTTCCTGGTATCCATCAGGGGTGGGATAGGAAGTATCCCTTTCCCGTGGACACGGTGAGGTGTTGGTCGTCACCCTCAGAGGTCGACGCTCCGGTTCTGTGTTTGTCAAGTTCATCTGTTGTGCACTCACCAGACTTTACTACGCTGAAGGTGTGAGGAGCGACGTCTTGATCAAATGGCGTCTCATGCCTCTTGCCAGCGTGGGTTCGGCCTTGCGGTTCTGTACTTCGGGTCCTGTTGTATGGACACCATCTTATCTCTGCCAGTGATGATTTGGAAGCGCTTACGTGGTGTGATTTGTTCATGACTTTCGTCTTGTCACCATTGGATGATATACTATGCATGTGTAGTTGAACCTCGGCTTTGCTGGTGGCTATACGCCGTGGGGTTTGATTGTGCCAATGGGCGGCTGACATGGCGGCTAAGAAGGCGCTTACAGGGCTACCCTTCTTGGGTATGCGACTGTTTGGAGATGATTTGGTCTCGGTGGTGTAAGGAGGTAAGCTGCCACAGCGCAAGTAACAGCGCTGCTCCTTTCGGGGTGCAGGCCCCTTTAATCCTTCCTTTCATGGCTCTCGAGCAAGCATGCTTACTCTGCGTTCAGAGGTGATGACATGCCCGTCCCGGAATTGCCTGGGGTTCCATAGCCAAAACTGCTGCCAAGGCCTCTCAGCTTTGAGGGGGCGCCCTCACCCTAGCGGGTGGGGGGATGGCTATGGCACTTCGCTCAGGTCTGGGCTCGGGAGGTCACAGACAACTGGATCCTGGAAGTGGTCTCTTCTGGGTACAAACTGGAGTTCGAGTACTGGCCTCCTCCCAGGTTCTTCAGGTCTTGGGTGTCTTCGGACCCCCGGGCCGCGCAGGGGCTTTTTATTGGTTATACAAAATCTTGTGGGCTTGGAGGTCATCTGCCCGGTGCCCATCTCGGAGAGAGGCCGGGGCTGTTACTATTTACACTTTTTTTACAGTGCCCAAAAAGGATGTCTCCATGAGACCCATTCTGGATCTAAAGGTTCTCAACAGGTTCATTAGAACCAAGAAATTCCGCATGGAGACTCTGCGCTCGGCCATCAACTATTTTCGTCCAGGGGACTTTATGACGTCCATAGACATCAAGGACGCTTAGCTTCATGTGCCGATCTTCCCAGGACACCAGCGGTTTTCTTAGGTTTGTGGTGGGAGATCAGCACTATTAGTTTGTGGCCCTTCCTTTCGGGCTGACCTCGGCACCAGGGGTGTTCACCAAGGTGTTGGCGGGTGTAATGGCTCTTCTCAGAGCCCAGGGCATTCGCATTGTGCAGTATCTGGACGACTTTCTCTTCACGGCATCCTCTCTCAGTCTAGCGGAGCTGGACACCTGGTTGGTGGGGACGACGCTGGAGAGGTTTCGGTTGGGTGTTCAACTATCACAAGGTTTCCTTTCTGGGTTTGAATC
This sequence comes from Gastrophryne carolinensis, assembly GCA_027917425.1. Lineage (NCBI taxonomy): Eukaryota > Metazoa > Chordata > Amphibia > Anura > Microhylidae > Gastrophryne > Gastrophryne carolinensis. Next base: position 64,641,781 of record CM051241.1, on the reverse strand, counting down.
TGGATTCCATTCAGACCAGGTTGTTCCTACCCCAGTCAAAGGTGCTGATGGTTCAAGATTTGATACGTCTTCTTCTGTCCAACCCTCGCCCGTCCATGCAGCAAGGGATGAGACTGGTGGGATTGATGGTGGCCTTCTTCGAGGCAGTTCCTTTTGTTCAGTTTCACATGAGGCCTCTTCAACTCCTTCTGTTATCGGCTTGGGACAGATGACCTCTGTCCTTGGATCAGTCATTTGTAATGTCTCCCCTGGTCCGGCAGTCTCTTCGGTGGTGGCTGGAACTGAGAAATCTTCTGCGGGGCAGTTCTTTCTGGCTCCTTGCTGGGAGACGGTCACCACAGACGCCAGCCTGTCGGGCTGGGGGGGGGGGCTTCTGGAAGGAACATCAGTTCCAGGGGCTGTGGGGTCCTCAGGATGCGCTCACCCCCATCAACGTCTTGGAGCTGAGGGCCGTTTGGTTGGTGCTGTCGCACTTGACGCATCACCTCCAGGGCTTACTGGTTCAGGTTCGATCAGACAATCGGACTGCGGTCGCTTACATCAATCACCAAGGAGGGACTCGCAGCAGGAGTGCCCTCAAGGAAGTGTCTCTGATTCTGGCATGGGCCGAGTGCAATGCATATCGGCGGTGTACATTTCAGGGGCGGAGAACGTGGAAGCGGACTCTCTGAGCAGGGGGTCCTCTCGCCGAGGGGAATGGTTCCTCAACAACAAGGTTTTTCTGTCCATTTGTCACAAGTGGGAGTCTCCGGTGCCTCCCGTCACAACCACAAGCTTCCGGCATTTGTGTCTCTGTCTCAGGATCCTCTGGCGCTGGCAGTGGATGCCATGTCCATTGCCTGGCGGGGTCTGGGTCTCCTGTATCTGTTTCCCCCCTTCTCCATGGTAGGCAGGGTGGTGCGCAATTCTGGTGGCTCCAGGGTGGCCAAGACAGGTGTGGTTCGCAGACGTCGCACGGCTGGTGGTCTATCAGTACAGGTTGTCTCTGTTTTCGGATCTGGTCACTCAAGGTCAGCTTTGTTACTCCAATTTACATACGCTGGCTTTGACGGTGTGGTCGCTGAAACCTCCTTCCTAGGAGTAGAAGGGTTTTCTGATGCTGTGATTCAGTCTCTTGTTAGGGCTAGGAAGAGGTCTTCCTCTAACTTTTACTACAGGACTTGGCGGTCCTATTTTGATTGGTGTGAGGCTAGGGTCTTGCCTTGTAGGGTGTTTTTGATTCCCAGGTTTTTGGTATTACTTCATCTTTCGGTTAAGATTTTTTTCCAGGGGGTCAGTCATGTGCGTTCCCCTCGCAAGCCCTTGTTGCCTCTTTTTGGGCCTTGAATTTGGTTCTGTCGGCCCTCTGGGGGCCTCCTTTGAGCCGGTGCAGGATGTTGCACTTTCTATTATCTCTGCCTTCCTTCTTTCTCAGGATGTGGTTTTCCCTTCCTTGTGTCCTAAGCTTAGCAATGACAAGGAGAGGACCTGGCACACTTTGGATGTTGTGCGTTGTGTGAAGTACTATTTGGACTACTTCTCTTTTTCGTAGGATGGACGCTTTGTTTGTGGTGCTCTCTGGGCCCAAGAAAGGTTTTGCCGTCTGTCAAGTCTACCATTAGTGAATGGGTTCATCAGGCCATTGTTAGGGCCTATTCTGCAAAGGGGAGGGTTCCCTCTTTTCCAGATCACTGCTCATTTTACTCGTGCTGTTGGGGCTTCCTGGCTTTTCAACACCAGGCCTCTATTGGACAAGTTTGTAAGACTGCTACTTGGTCTTCTGTTCATACTTTTTCCAACTTTTATAAGGTTGTTGTGCGGGCCTCAGCGGCTGCTTTTTTGGCCGCAAGGTTCTGCAGCTGCAGTGGTTTTTACTTGTGCATTTGTCCCCACCCTTTTTTGGACAATGCTATTGGATGTCCCACTAGTTATTAATCATTCCGAAGCAGGGTGTGAGACATACTTGGAATAATACCATTTTGTGATTACTCACTTGTAAAATGGGTATTATAAGTATGTCTCCCACCCTGCTTTGTCCCGCCCTAAGTTCTATCTTTGATCCTTTACATGGTGAATCTGTTATTTGTTAAATAGTTTGTATTGGCTCTTCCTGGTCCCCTAACTGCTTTCCTATACTGGGGAATGTGTGGAAGGTCCCAGGTATTTATGGACTGGGAGGGGCTTTCTTTTTTTCTAGTCATCTCTGCAGAAGTTCGCCCTCTACAGGTCATTACCCACAAGTTATTAATCATTCCGAAGCAGGGCATAATACCCATTTTACAGGTGAGTAATCACAAAATGGTATTTTTCTTTTGTAGATGGGATGCTGTGGCTGTGGATCAAGCTCACCCAGAGGTGAGGGGTCTGACCAGTGGGGCCCAGATAACAGGCTCTGGGTGTATGGTGGCGGCTCCCAAACCCTGACAACGTCCTCTTCCTCTGCTGAATCAGCACCTCCATCAGCCAAGGAGCCCTCTGAAGAGGAGGGTGTGTTGGGCTTGGAGTCGCCCACAGCTCCTGCACACTCCAGTAGGCCAATACCCAAATAAAGTCAGGTTGTGCTGCATGTAAAGTCAAACAACATGTTTGCTAAGTGCTGGTGTGTTGTGCTTCTTTGTCCCTACAGAGGGTGAGTACACGGCGATGGGACCACCCGATACGGAAGTGGCGCCTCAGTCTCAGGTGGGTGTCAAGCCACTGAAGCAGAACAATACCCAAGCATTAAACAAACAATACGTCCATGAATACTAACTCAGGTTCTTTACCCCTACAGACCCTGAATTAGGGATGGCGCGCAGAGGAGGGTGGCCCTCTAAAAATATTAGTCAACCAGTTTGGGAAAGTATGTAAAAATGTGCATGCACATGTGCAGGAACAAATGCTAGTGTATATTTTTTTCTCTTTGTAGGTGCCAAGTTGGTCCCACAAACAATTAAAAAAAAATATTTATTTGGTTGTTTTTTTAAGGTTATTAAAAAACAAAGAGTTTTAAAGTTATTTACTGCATGGTGTAGTGTTTTCTATGCAACTACTAAGGCAGACAGAAACCAAACAAACAGCAGTGTAAAACAGAACACCAAAACCGAAGGTGGCCGATGTAGGTGAGTAACAGTGGGTGAGGAGACAGTCACAGAAGTCCACCTTACATGGTACTGTCCATACAGCAGTCTCATCCAAGGGCTCAAACGGGTACTACCCAAAATCCTGAATGTACTAGTTCTAGATCTTCATAGCTGGGGCTAGACCTGAAATCCATTGTAAGAAGGTCTTAATTACTGGACTTCAGAACTAGAGAATTGTAAAACAGGGCAGTGAGAGCCTGGCCCCCTCAGGGTATCAGTAATTGTACTAGCCTTAAACCAGGCCAACACCCTAAGAAGAAACACTGCTCATATTCATCCCCCCAAGGGCAAATTAAATTGCTGCATATAAAATTTAATTTAGCCATTTGTAATTTGTATGGTCAATTTTACAAATAATATGGCGTCTCATGCAGCTGCAGGCCATCCACAAAGAGGAAGTGCTGCTGGGTTTCCTGCCACTCTGCATTGTGGGTTATATGTCAGTTGAATCCAGGCAACAGCACGGCTAGGATGCTTGGGGAGGAAGCTCCAAAAAAGCCTCTAACAGGAGAAAATTGGTCAGGCAGCGTATCAGCTATGAGTGGCTGCAGCAGCAAATGTAACTGCTGACAACGATTCAGTATCATGTTACAAACACTAGATCAAATGATCATAAGAAGTGGTGCTCTAATGGATATAATAGCAAACTATTCTGTTTCTTTAAATACAATCCGGCGCTTAAGTAACAAGAAATTCCTGCCATAAGAATTTCTGAACTAAAATAGTAGACTATAGATCTTAATGTGATCTAAAAACGTACCCTGCAGGATAAAACAATTCATTAAACATCTAAAAACTAAAAGTTTATTAGCATTTAAAACACATTCTTCTCTTGTCCACCCTGTGTGCAAAACAATCTAATCCTTCACACGTGAGCTTTGATCACCAATTTATGTAATCACACTACCAGATCCAGAACATCCAAATGCGTTTATATGTCCGACTTAAGTCCATCATTCAACTTAAATTCCACTCAATATTCCTTTTTGTTACTTCCAATAACATTTCCAATCACCAACTTACTTACGTTCCAGATTTATTTTAATATTATGGAACTGATAGAAAGAAAACACAGAAGCACATAGCATAATACTGCTAATGAAGGAAAGCAATCCCAATCATTTCTCGCTCCCTCATATGCTTACCAAACACTGGGCGCTTCGAGAACTGCAGCACATCGGCCCATAAGGCTCACTATACACCACGTGATTTGTACAATTTAATCTATTGATTACCCTTCTATTTACCTTATATTCAATAAGGATTGTAATAGTATCAAGGGGAAGAGACCCCGGAACAATAATCCTGCTTCTTCTCTTACAACATAATAAACTTTTATATTTTTTGATGTTTAATGAACTGTTTTACCCTGTGGGGTACCTTTTTAGATCACATAAATTCAGTATCATGAATGCAGATGGGGCAAGAGAGTTTTGGGGAGTTTTTTTCCAACTGTACAAAGCCGTTGGTCTAGTTGAAGTCTTCACTGGTGAAGCTCCAGTATCCTCACCGTGTTTCATAGTTTTATTGTCTCTGACACTATTATAAATAGTGGCTTCCCAGTACCCAGGGGCAGCTGAAATTGAAGCAACCCTAAGGGTCTGCTACAAGGTCATAGGGGAGGCTATTAAACAAGACCCCTCTGCTAAAGTGACCTCAAGTCCTGAGTGGAGAAACTCCAGTACCCTAGTGGACCCCTCATCTCTGACGCTACTATAAATAGGGCCTCCCAGGGAAGTGGAGCATCTATAAGGGTCTGCTACAAGATCATAGAAGAGGCTAATAAAGCTGAACAAAGCCAATTCCCTCTCTGTGAACCCCCCCCCCATCCGCTCTGTGAAACCCCCGTTTACCCAGAAAGCTTACCTCTCCAACAAGCCCATGGCGGTGGCATCTCTCACATCCTATTAGGCTGTCTGCAGTGATGCCACGCACAGCTTCAATTCTATTCATCTTCTCCAGCCGCAAATTAATATGTCCCAGAGGGAAGGACCAAAAACAAGGGATAGTGAATGTGAATTTTGGTCCACTTTTAACAAGGCCCCTCCATTAAAGCAACCTTAACTAAGGGCCCAGCCACCCTTGCTCCAAACAGGAGGTTGCAAGGTAGCTCAGCCTGTGAGCCTCAAAAAAGATAATTCTGTGATACTTACCTGTAGAATTGATTTCTCTTCCATTATTACTTCAGGGCATCAGACTATTTAGTAATGATTGGGTTAACTCCTTGGCCGAAGGGCATGGACCGCAAGAACAAAGGCGTGGCTCCTCCCGGCCTATATATACTTCCGGCTGTCTTCTTGCAACCAGTTTAATTGAAAAGCAGTAGATCCAGCCTCCCGGGAGGAATAAGGCATCCCTATATTTTTGTTTTGCTGGAGACAAAATGGGAGACAAGAAACAAACTCCTGTCTACCTCTTTTTGTTTTGCTGGAGACAAAATGGGAGACAAGAAAAACTCTTCTCTGTTTTTTTTTTTTTTACTTATTTTTTTATGCTGATCAACTATTTACATATTTACAAACCTCCACTAGGACTTAGGCATCCAAGGAATGGATATAATAAACTAATCAGATAGGGAGGGTCTGATGAAGTAATAATGAAAGAGAAATCAATTCTACAGGTGAGTATCACAGAATTATCTTTTCTCTTCCACTTTACTTCAGGCCATCAGACTATTCAGTAACGATTGGGACCTTCAAAAGCAGTACCCTACTTCAGGGTGGGATCCCAGGTATTAACCTGTAACTGTGAACAATAATCTATATCAAACATATAACCCTTTTAGCTTTCTATTCAGCAAAGTAAAATCTAAAATTCTACAAGCGAAACTCTAATTTACATTAAGTGATAATACTCACCCAAACTCTATAGTAAATCATTGATGAATCCGCCCCGGCTTTGAAGAGGATTATTCCTTGTTCCGCCAGACACCTCTTACTCTATCCTAGGGCTTTGGCCTATTGCAAAAATTATTTTGGTATCCCAAAGAAGCGGAAACTCTTTAGTCACAAAGCACAACTTTAAACTACTAACAGAGCTAAACCTCTGGCACTTATGCTAATTAAATCATCCAGAGCCAAAATAACATACCTGATAATATCCAAACAGGTCTCAATCAACTGGGAGTATACCTTCTGTGAGCGACCCTACAATAGTAAAAGGATGATGTGCCATCTGATGTATACGTTTATACACTGGATCACTTGGGAATTCCCTATCCAAGGATGGCATAACAAAAGTCTTAGAAAGACCAGAAACAGAAGCGTCTACCACAGAAGGTTTTTTTTTTTTAATACAAACCCACCAGTAAACAGTGTACACAGGTCCAGAGCGGTGGCCTGCCGCAAGTGCAGCGTCCAGGAAGCAGTTAGGGGGATCAGGTACGTTGCTCCAAAAGCACTTCAGTCCTGTCCCGACTAGTATTCAAACTGCCACCCTCCAGTCACAAGACTGCTTTCTTAACCACTAGGCCATGCTGGATGTCAGGCCATACATCAACTTGATCTGAGGAAAAAAGGATACTTATTGTCTAATACTTTAGGAATGGCGGAAGACTATCCAGCTCCTGTAATTCCTTTCAGATAAAATTGGAAAAATGAGTTTGCTCCTGGAAAAAACTTGTCTCTTAAACATCCTAGGAGACTACAGCAGCAAAAAGATCCTCTTCCACATTAGAAGAAATAAAGTGCTTCCTTATCTTTGTAGCCGATGGATCAGAAAGACTCTCTAGATGATCCAATCCTTCCGCAATCACCCGGAGGACACTACTGCCCTTGTTATCCTCACAAGGCTGAGCTACCAAAGGAGGGTCTGAGGGTCAGAACCCTTGCTGGAAGAAACATCGGTCTCCCATATATAGCCACTACTAATAGTGCTGGAACTGGGGTGAACCTGTCTGCTAAAAGACCAGATATGCTTACCCCAGATGCCTCCATCATGGTGAAAATCAAACAGTCTAAGAACAAAGTATATAACAGGCCTCGATGGTCACAAGTGACTACACTGAGGCCTTAGGGGTGAACCACACCAGTTATTTCTTTCCCTTTTCCACAATCTACAAAAACCAAAAAATTAAACACTAATAATAATAATATCGATAACAATAGCATCCAAAACAATATAATCATTAATAACAATACCATTACTAATAATAAAAACAACAACATCATTAATAACATACCACAATAACACTAATAATATTATCACCACCAACATCACTAATAATAATATCAATAATAACCATATCACCTAACCGTTTTGATCCACTTCAAAGTGGCCGCAGCAGCGGCTTGGGAAGCTACCCCACTGCTGGTTGGTTCAAGTCCCTGGAGTAGCCCCGGAGACGGACAAGTCGCAGTATGAGGCCAGGGCAGCCGGCCCATAGATGTAGCAAACTGGCAGACCTGCAGTGGAACTATGCGGCGGCGTGGCTGGAGAAGCGACCCCGCTCGCAGGAAAGATGAGAGAGAACCGGCGGTGGCAGTGTTAGGAACCCAGCTCTGCCCCCCTTAAAGAGCACGAAATTTAAATTTTAAAGTAAAACACAATAAACACTAAGTGGAAAAAGCAATAAAAGGGGAAAATGTGGCTGACTTATCCTTAAAGTGGAATTGCAGCTCAGGAGTGCCAACTTCATTAAAAAAACAAAAGTGACACCCCAAAGCGCCCCAAGACCCTAGCACTTACCCTTACCATCCTGATCGGCATACAGCATAGCGGAGGGGGTATTGTAGGTCCATCCAGATCAGAGGAGTTCAGATACACAGTCCAGTTCCAACTGCAAGAATAAAACTGGTATATATAGGCCAGGAGGAACCACGCCATTACTGAAAAGTCTAATGGCCTGAAGTAAAATGGAAGAAGAGCACAACTTTCCTTTGAGAAGATGAAATGACCTTATATACATAGAAAAGGTTCTAGAGTTCATGTTCTGCCCTAGAAGTTTCGAAGATATTTATAGAATTAAGTTGTAAGCATGAAAGATTAGTTGATCAGTGGATGAGTGAAAGAATAATTTTTCAGTCATGATGACTAAAAAACAATGTATACGGATATGAGAAGTGTAGCATACCAACAAGAGTGAACCTGTAATAAGTCCAATTGAGGCGGCTGCCTCGGACAGCACAAAATAGAGGAAAGCAGGGGGCAGCAATAGAACCCCTCCTTTTTTAACAAGTTAATTGGTAGTTCAATAGGTATTGGGGCATCACTGCAGCCCCGTTGGGGCACTGAGCCACCAATGATATGTATTAAACTGGACCTTCAGCATAATTTAAGGTAAAGCCCAAATTCTTAAAAAACCCTATCTAAGATGTTGGGCTGCAACTCTGTTCAGGACTCCAGGATACAGCCATCGCCATCTTGCCTTAGAAGCATCAAATGCTGAGGAGATGGGAGCAGGGGCAGGTGCAGAGGGGTGGGTTTTAGCTGAGTTCTGCACAGACAGAGCAAATCTAGGGGCAGGAAAAGGACAGCAATCCCAAAATTCAGAGCGGCATAGTCAGAAGACACTACCTTTCTGCAGGCAGCCTGAAACTCCACGGTCTGCCATCTTCTAAGATGCAACGTCACACGATTTTTAACCCCCCCAGCTCGGCCAGGATTTTGCGCTCCCCGTCTTCCCTGGAAAGATTCGCCGCTTCTATAGATGCCACAGCCTGCTGGCACCCGCTTTTAGCCATTCCTGTTCGCTGCAACCTCTCGCAGCGGCGCCACTTCCGGTCTTGGTGGGCATGAATTGCCATCCAGACAAGGAGTAGATGCTACTCAGGGTGAAGCAGACCGGAATGAATGCCATGCTGGGGCAAACCACACCCATAAACCATGTCCTGTGAAAAAGCCATGCCCATAAATAACGCCCCTGCCTCTCCCATCATCCTGTAACTAGTCCCCAAGGTTGGCACCTCTGCATCTTGGATGTTTAAAGGCTTAGAAAATGCACTAGGTACAGGGTGGGAGGAACATACAAGATAGGCTCTTATTCAGGGCCCGGTTTAAAAAAAAAAAACAACAGCGTGCACCTATCATATGTTAGATTTGAAGATTTGAAAAGACAGTCCCCCAGGAAAAAAAGCAATCTAAAAGTGTGTTTTATAAATCAAATTGGGAATGACTGAAACAGAAAGCTTTTAGGGATAAATGCTGACTGACTCCATGCATGTTGTTGCGTGTATAAAAGCCTAAATCTGTAAGGAGCGCAATTAGTTATATCACAAATGATAATTCACTATTAAAATGACAAGAGTGTGGCTTAATAGCTATCCTCTAATGTAGTGATTTCTTTTCTGACAGCGGTTTGCAAAATAATAATAGTAATACTTTGTTAAATGAAGCCAGGATCCTCCTAGTGTCAATAAATCAAGGTGAGCGGCAGGAAACCAGTTGCGGTATTCTGCAATTTATTAGATGTAATAATAACAGGGCAGGTAATTAGGGCAGGGCGAAAGTTCAGGAGCCGTGCAGTTAGCAGAAAAAAAAAAAACTCAGTACGTGACACAGATTTTATTCACATTAACTTTGATGCCACACCGCTACTCTCGATATACACCAGGCAGTATATTTCAAAGTGCAGTATTTCCCCATTTCTACACTCCATTGGCATCATGTTACAAGAAGAAGCCAGGCAAGTGCAATATTAACACCTACTAAATTAGTAGGATTTTTGCACCCGCATTTCTTTAATGGTTAGATTTCCTTAAACTATAGTTTTGCAGGAAAAGCTCCTAAAGCCAAATGCTAGCCTATACTTCCTTTTCTCCATATCACATTACCAAATGTACAATATGCAAAATATTATTTAATTCATTCAGGATTATAACTTGAGCCATCAAAGCTCTCTATACATTTTTGCAAGATCTTCAAGCTTCTTTATGTGTAATGTAAATTGACCATGATACATAACAAGGGGATAAAAGGAAGACGGCCCCCCCAAACTTCTTTCAAAGTGTACCTACACAGGAGTGAACCTAGCCTTTATGCTGCTTGAGGTGAATTATACAAAGGAGCCCCCTGCACAGAGCTCTGCTTGATTCCTTCCTCTAATGGGAGTATTGGTCTCTTGCTAAAAGGGCTGTAGGGGGGAGGGGCAAGTCTATTGAGCCACCTATGATTAGCTGTAAAAACAGTGTGCAATTTCCAGTGAGCCACAAATAAGGTAATGGTAATGCACATTGCAGTGTCACTTGAGATGAATGCCTCACATGGTCTCACTGCAGGTGAGCGCCTTTGTATCTACACCAGGCATGCTCAACTTCTTTAATGTGGCCCCCACAACCTGGTGTTGGGAAAGTGGAAGAGGTAAATAGATGGGAGAATGCAAGGAGGATGATATAGGAGCAAACTGACCATTTTTCGCCTCAAAGTGGCTTTGCTTACCCATGTGAGTAAGCAGATGTAGCTCTGCCCCTGGTTACATGCTCCAGGGAACTTCGGATGGTGTTGGTGATTGAGCCAATGCTCAATCAATCCATACATTTTACATTTTACTACCACCAGTCAGGCAAATAGTCAGAGAAAGTGTAAAACGTCCAGACATCATGCGTTCAGTGGAACAGCCTTCCCCATAATGTCAGCAAAGCGGGACATTTAGGTGTTTCCAGAGTTTTCTGATGGCCACAATGCCTCAAAGTGGGACTGTCCTGTTGAAAGTGGGACATCTGGTCAGTCTATATAGGGGCGTATTGGCAAACAGAGGAGGCAGTGGAGGCTTCACATTCTTTTCTAAGCCTCCAAAATAAAATCTCTAATCTGGCTGTGAAATCTTCTTTCCTGGGAGGTGGGCATTACCACTTGTAGGGAAAAAAAACTACTATAAATAAGGGTGTCTCTAAAACAAAATAGAGACGTGATCACTCAGATTGTGCTTGCAACTCAGACCAGTGCCTGTGCATGTATCAAGACTGGGGAGGGCACCAAGGCAGCAGGGGGATGTGGTACCTGAACAAAGCCAGGCTTTGATTGGCGGTCGAGTTTGGGAACCAGAGGTAGGGGAAATCAAGAGCAATGCTGGAGTCAACGAAAGACAGGACCTAAAGGTAAGCTGTATCAGCGTGCATTAGTTAGGTGAGCCTGGCAATAGAGGCCACCAGGCCACAGCAGGGACATTATCCAGTCTTCACTATGGTGATATCTTTTCATGCTGACCTTGATTAAGCACTATGTATTCTAATTGTATTTTCTCTTTCTGTATTTGAGTAGTTGGCATTGCATAAAGCACTTTGGGGCACATTGGCACTTCGATGAGAATATTTTAGGGTAGCACTGGCACATTATATCCTGGTTTTTGCATTAATGTATGAAATTGATTATTGATTGGTTGTGATGGATTATACCTTTGGACACAGCACGCTACTCTTTTGGCTGTAAAGTCCCTGCGGTGGAATATGTGTTTTTAATTATATGTTGTGTTTTTTAGAATAAATATATGGATATAATATGAGAAGATAGTTCTGCAATTTGTTGGGGTCTTGGTGCCTATGGGGTACTCCTTTGTGGTTGCTGGGGCCACAATTTTTCATTGTTGGTACCTGCATATTTTAGAGAACCCCTTATTGGCACACCTCACCCAATTGTGTATCATCATTAGGGTGGTGCAGGAGTGATACATTGTGTAAGATAATGGGACCTATGTGGGAAGGGCTATAAATATGGGGCCCATATATTTGTAAAACTCAGGCACTCAAGATTGTTTCTGATGTTTTGATGCGAGAGAGGACATACCTGTGTTTGCAGGGGTTGTGGGTGTCTGGTACGATGGACATGTGAGGGTGATTTAAATGTTTTAGGATAATTGTGTGGGTGTGGAGGGAGGCAATACTGGTGGCTGTATTTGTGATTAAAGTAATCCTATACCCATATGTTAACCACTTCCTCATATCAGTAACAGGCGCAGCCACACCCCACGTCGGGGGCGTGTTAGGGCTCAGCATGCCCCCTCCATTGCAATGAATGGAGAGGGGGCGTGGGTGTTCCCCTGTGACTGATGGCGGGCCACATGCCGGCACGCTGTTAATCCTGCCCCATATTGGGGCCTCAGATGGCACAGAAGGCAGGGGCTGTGACGTGGGCTCAGATCAATCGATCAGGTAAGCTGCTGATGGCCAGACTAGCACCAATTAGCTGCAGTGGACAAAAGGTGAGCACTCTTTTTGCTTTTATTTGGCTGCCAAAGCACTTTAATAGGGCTGCTGGACTGAAGCACTCCTCATCTCCCCTGCCTTCTGTGTTCTGGCAAAAGGAGGGTCTGAGCAGTCAGCCAAGTCTGGCCTTCTCCACAATTTTTAAAAAAGAAAGGAAGCAAAATAAATTAACCAAAAATGCATAGAGCGAACAGAGCCACATGAAAACACATCCAACTTCTCCTTAGCTGGAGGGACACTCGACTGGAGGACATGACAGAGTAGGGATTCATCTTTGCATAATCTCCAGCTCAAGTCTGACCACTCCTGGTGAGAGGATGATATTATCATAAACAATTATTGTGCTTATGTTGTATATACAGTATATAGTGTTTATTTATCCCAACTTTTGTTCCTCCTCAAACTTCCACCTGTCACCAGCCAAGACAAATTTCTTGTGCAGCCAATGTACCTGGCAAATAAAATTGGTTCTGAAAAATATTTTCTAAAACTGAAAAATACAAAAATATAAAATATAAATATTGACTTCACATTGTAATTTAATCATCTGTTGTTTCCACTTAAAGCCAGTTTTCAGACAAATGTAATAATACAATTCTGTGAGTACTCACCTGTAGAATTCATTTTATAGTATACAGCACGTCCGGTTCCAGAAAATACCTTACACTTGGGTTATTCCAACACAAGGTGGCGCAGTGGACTGCAGAAAGACTTGTGGCCACTCCCAGCCCCATAAATAGCCAGGTACCTCCCACCAATTTCCAGTGTTGACAAGCAGTTATACAAGAAGCCGGGATAATCAAAAAATGGATAAGAACCCAAAATGAACTTTTGAACAATCACCATACAGAGGAAACCAAGAAAAATGATAACAAGGGAGGGGTGGAACAGGACGTGCTGTATACTATAAAATCAATTCTACAGGTGAGTACTCACAGAATTGTATTTTTCCAAGTATACAGCACGTCCTGTTCCAGAAAATTCCTTACACTTGGGACATCCAAAAGCAGTGTCCGTAAGGTAGGGTGGGATCCCCAAAGAGCAACGGCGGCAGTTTAGACCACTGCCGCCTGAAGAACCTTACGGCCAAAAGCAGCATCAGCTGAGGCCCTAACATCAACCTTGTAAAACTTAGAAAAAGTATGAACAGAAGACCAAGTAGCGGCCTTACAAACTTGTTCAACAGAAGCCTGGTACTGAAAGGCCCAGGAGGCACCAATAGCATGAGTGGAATGAGCAGTAAGGCAGAAGGGAGGCTCCTTCCCCTTAGCAGAATAGGCTTGCACCACCGCCTGATGGATCCACTTGCTGATAGTCGATTTAGCCGGAGTCAAACCCTTCCTAGGTCCAGAAGCATCAGTCTTCCTGAATGATTCAGTAGCTACCAAATAAAACTTCAGAACCCTTACCACATCCAAGGAATGCAGAGTCCGCTCCTTGGAATTAGCAGGATTAGGACACAATGAAGGCAAAACAATGTCCTGATTGAGATGAAATGCAGACACAACCGTAGGCAGGAAATCTGGCTTATACCGAAACACCACCTTGTCCTGGTGTCGCTCAAAGTAAGGAGGTTTAATGGAAAGTGCCGCCAACTCAGAAACACACCTAACAGAACTGATAGCCACCAAAAAGGCTACCTTAAGAGTCAAAATAGGCAAAGCAGCCTCACGTAGAGGCTCAAAAGGAGGACCCTGCAAAGCAGATAAAACCAAATTCAAATCCCAGACTGGTAACATAGGTTTACGTGGCGAGCGCACAGGAGTAACCCCCTGGGTCTTAACCAAACGGTGGTTGGCAAAAGATCTTTGGAAGAAAATAGCCAAGGCTGAAACATGTCCCTTGAGAGTACTAAGTTGAAGGCCCAAATCCAAACCATGCTGCAAGAATTCCAGGATCCTGGGAATAGAAAACACCCGACACCTCACACCAGGCAATGTAAGCATGCCATACCCTGTAGTAGATAAAGGACGAAGACTTCTTCCTAGCCCGAATCATGGTAGTGACAACAAAGGCAGGCAGCCCCTTTTCCATCGAGATGGAGGTCTCAGCAGCTAGGAAGTTAAAGCCAACGTTTGTAAATTGGGATGGCTTAGCTGCCCCTGAGTGAGCAGGTCTGGAACCTTGGGCAGGACGTATTGATCTACTGCCAACTGCATGATGTCTGCGAACCACACCCTTCTTGGGCAACAGGGAGCCACCAGGATGGTTGGCACCCCTTCCTGGGCTATCTTGCGCAGCACCCTGCCCAGCAGAGGGATCACATAGAGGAGCCGAAAGCTCTTCCAAGACATTGCTAGTGCATCCACGGCTAAGGCCAGAGGGTCCTAGGACAGAGAGACAAAGACTGGAAGCTTGTGATTGTGACCGGGCACAAACAGATCCGCATCCGGCTGACCCCAGCGATGGCACAGGGAGCGAAACACCCTACTGCTGAGGGACCATTCTCCCCGACGAGAAGTCCCCCTGCTCAGGGAGTCCGCCTCCAGATTTTCCACCCCCGGAATGTACACTGCCGAGATGCAGGGAACATTCTCCTCCGCCCATGACAGTATCAGAGACACTTCCTTGAGGGCTCGCTTGCTCCGGGTCCCTCCCTGATGATTGATGTAGGCAACCGCCGTCTGGTTGTCCGAGCGGATCTGAACAGCCCGACCCCGAAGGTGTGGGGTCAATTGAGCGAGAACCAACCTTACCACCCTCAGTTCCAGAATGTTGATAGGAGTATGGGCCTCCTGGGGGCCCCACTGACCCTGGAATTTCAAGGACTTCCAGAAGCCCCCCTACCTGTCAGACTGGCATCTGTGGTGACTGTCTCCCAGCAAGGGGACAGAAGGGTTCTGCCCAACAAGAGGTTCCTTGAGTCCAGCCACCTCGAGAGGGACCGTCTGGCCAGGGGGGACAGAGCAAACACCTGATCCAGGGACACAGGGTCCGGATCCCACACTGATAAGAGGTGTAGCTGCAGAGGTCACATGTGAAACTGAGCATAGGGTACCGCCTCGAAGCAAGACACCATCAGGCCCACCAGTTGCATCCCCTGCCAGATGCAAGGATGAGGAAAAGAAAGAAGAAACTGGGCCTGAGCTTGAAGATTCTCCAACTTCTGTTGAGGGAGAAAAACCTTGACCTGAGATGTATCCAGAGTCATGCCCAGAAAGGACCTCACCAGTGACAGGGACAGAAAAGACTTGGAATGGTTGATCACCCAGCCGAAGGACTCTAGTGTGGACACTACCATCCAGTTCTGCCTGGTGGAAGGACTGAGACGAGATCAGAATGTCGTCCAAATAAGGAAGGATGCGAATGCCCTGAGATCTCAACAGAGCCATCACACCCGCCAGCACCTTGATTGAATAGATTGGAGTAGAAGCCTCTGCCCCTTTCCCTGAGAGGCACAGGGCAGATGGACCGCAAGCCGCAAGCCCTGAGCTGACAGGGGGTTCTGAGCCATCCGGGATCTGATAAATCTTGGGGGCGGCCAGGCTGCAAACTTCTTGTATCCGGAGGACACCACCTCCTGAATCCATCTGTCTGCTACACGTAGCCTCCAGACGTGAGCAAAGAGCCGAAGCCGTCCCCCCACCCGAATGGTTGAGGGCGCCTCCTCATGCCTGAGGGGGCTTGGGGGGAGGATTTAGGCTTGGGACCCCATGAGAGCCCGGGCCGGCCTCGTCCTCTACCCCTGCCCCAGCAAAGGAAACTCCCCGACCAGCCCTGGAAGTGCGGAAGGTGGGGAGAGGAGCACCGGTCCCCCCAAAGGGCCGTGACGGCCTCCTACGTTGATGCAGCCTACCACCCCTGGCAAATAGGTCCAAGCGTTCACCAAAGAGCCGCAGCCCCTTAAAGGGAAAACCAGTGAGGGCCTTTTTAGCAGCATTATCAGCCACCCACTGACGTAGCCAGACAGAGCGTTGTATAGCCACCAAAAGGGCAGAAGTCCTACCACACATTCTAATGGCATCATCCATGGCAGAAAGAATATATGCAATAAATTCATAGCAAAGTAGGAGAGATCTATAATCCTCACCTCCCGCGTCATCAAAGGCCCCATCAAGCAATAGCCATTATGGAAGAGGCACAAACCGGGCGCACTGCAGTCCCCACGCAAGCAAAGGCATGACAGGACAGCTGGTCCAATCGCCAGTCCTCACCATCCCGCAGGGTAGTAGTGTCAGGTGAGTGCATGACTGATGTGTTGGACAACCCTAGGACGGGCGCGTCCACCTCGGGAGGACATGACCAAGGCTTAATCACATCAGCGGGAAAGGGATACCTCCTGTCCCAACTCTTGGGCACCCCAGGTAGCTTACTAGGGCATTCCCACTCTTTGAGCACCAGATTATTAAAGTGATTCTGCTCAGGGAACTCCAAGCGTGGTTTAACAGAATGGAAAAGCTCACCCTGCTGCTGTGGAGCCACGGCAGGAGGGGAAAAACACTTCAAAAATGTGAGTCAATAACCTGTCAGTGTCATCTGAGGACCATGGGTCTTCTCCAAAGGGAGACCCGGTACCGCCATATAACTTAGACTGTTCCTCAGAGGATTCTGAATCAGAGAATAATTCCCCCTCCTCGAGGGGGTAAAAGCCAGAAAATTAGTAAAGTCCCTCATCCTCCACAGGAAAGAGGGAAGCAGCGGGAGATAAATGCCGCTTCTTAGCAGAAGCCTTACGCGGGACTGACCCAGCAATATGCTTTTCAATACTGGCCACCCGTGAAGCCAAGTCATAATGAGACTCCCCGCTAGTGTGCGCCTCACTGGGGGTCAGATGCAAGCGTGGGGGGGTAGGCGAAGCAGAAAGGGGTGCAACACCGGGACGCGTAGCAGATGACCCAGGCTGCAGCGCAAGTACATGTTGGGCGCAGGTCAAACACACCCTGACACCGTCACTAACAGGGGATACCCCACACGTAACACACAGCTGGGCTTGTCCCGAAGGAGCCCCAAGCACATTGTCCCCGGAAGCCTCCATATGGTGATTTAGATACAGGCGTAATGGCCAGTACAGGGACACAGCTAGCAATAGCCACCCTTTTTGGGATGCCCCCCAAAGCCTGCTAGGGAAGGTTATTGGGGCAGGGCCGGGAGAACCACAGTCAGAGGTGACCCGACTGCAAGACACAATAAGTACAAAATAAACATCCCCAGCGCATACAGAGTAAAGCAATATAACAACCCTGTAAGGGACTCACGGACCAAGCAGACAGATTGCTCAGAGATCAGACCGCGTCGCAGCACCGCAAGGACGAGGCCACAAAATGGCGGCAGCAGCAGTACCTAGAGGGGCGGATCGCGAGAGTATGACGCAGAACGCATCAAACCGCGGTTCCCGCCCCCCCCTGAAGAGCGCAAAACTGTGATCACGTGAGACGCCGACGCCATGACAGTAACCTAAAAAATACATAGCGCCAACCACCGCGGAGCGCCATACAACGGCCTGCACACACACCAAAAATGAACACAACACACACAAATCACAGACCCCCCGGGCGCCCCCTGCCAACCGAGCAGGCCACAACAAAAGGGGTCGCGCACAACCTTCTAGAGGGGAGGGGAGAAGGGTGAAAGGAACAAGGACCCAGGGTTTGAGGCCGGGGCATCCCAATGAGGCTCACCATAGAAAGCCTGTCGCCTAGTCGCCTGGCGTCAGCCGAGGCTGGGAGGCAGTGGGTCCAGTACGGGTGGAAATAAGCCTGCAGGGCCCTAGGCTTGAAAAGCCCCACTCCCTGCGCAATAGAGAGCCATCTTATACCTTCGCAGTCCAGACTGCAGAGAAACACTGGAAATTGGTGGGAGGTACCTGGCTATTTATGGGTCTGGGAGTGGCCACAAGTCTTTCTGCAGTCCACTGCGCCACCTAGTGGTGGAATAACCCAAGTGTAAGGAATTTTCTGGAACAGGACGTGCTGTATACTTGGAAAATATATATATATTTTTTTAAATGACTGAACTCTCCTCACTAGTGTTCAGAAACATTAGTATAATCTTATCTTTGCTGTTCTGTGCCTGTAAATAAGTTGCAGTTTCAAATGGCTCCTAAATGCCCCCTCCCTAATTCAGTGACAGTTTGGCAAGCATTGGGTGAATGTTCCAGTTGACCCACATTAGAAGCACAGCTCTAACAACTTTTGTGACCACTTAACGGTGCATGCAAGTCTTAATTGAACAAACACAAACAATACCAATGGACGTGAAAAATAAAATTGCAACATTCCTGCCATTATATAATCTTTCCTGACTATTTCAAACTATTCAACAACTATCTGGATGTTAATATAATATTTTTATGTCTGTGTGTAGCCAAAACTAAACTTTTAAAATAAAAAAGCAGCTATACCTTCTTCCTCCAGCAATAGCTCGACTTTTGACTGCAGAGCATCAATAGATCCTAAGACTAGAGCAGCACATCCTGGCGTAGATGGATGCAAGTACTGTATATGCCAGGAGTCCTCAACTTTTCATACCTTGAGAGCCACATTCAACACAGCGGTGAGGTTCATTCAATTTAAAATGATTGACCAACCAATGTAAAAAACAATAGGGTACTCAACTTTTATTCTCCAAAGATGATCGGTCCGACTGGCTGCCAGCGGTCATGTCGTGCGGCCTGAATTGGTGTCCAGAAAAGAGAAAGTGACCCCGGCCTACGTGACTGCTGACACCCCCCAAGATTGTTGCAATGCAGCCCTACCTATTATGTAGAAAATGGGTGCGAACCATTTAAAAGCAGGATAAAATTTGGGATTCTAACTATCCCGGGTTTTGTTCCATGCCCTGCTGTGGGAAACCCCCCAGATCGCCCAGAAAAACTCACCTTTCCGCAGTGCTATGGTGGATACATGGGCTTTCGTCCAGTCAGAGCCGTATGGGGTGCATATGTAATGTTCGACAAATGGCTATTTGTGTAGATCCAGATCGCAAGGGGCGCATCTCCAGCAGAGGGGGGCCTGCCCACAGCCCAAAGATATTGGGGATGCAGCTGCTGGTGTTTACATCAGTGAAGGAGCCAGGAAGGAGGTGAGTTTTGCAGCCCCTCAGGAGAGGTTTCACAAATCGGGGTGTCCAGATTTGCTTTTAAATTCCAGGGCCGGTCCCCTGGCCCTGCTTTAAACTGTAACACCACCTATTTTTAATGCAATGCCCTTCCCCCCGCACTGTAATGCCCAGTAAAACACAAAATCTGAGCTTTCCAATTGCTGTCCATGTGCATTTGAGCCCCACAATTGGCTGCTGTGGTCATGTGGTTACCGGCAGGTGGACACCCAGGAGAGATCTGCGGACTACGTGACTGCAGCAGCCAATCACAGAGCTCAATTGTGTTGGGGGAGCAATTTGAGAGGTAAGGTTTTGTGTTATAACTTGCCCTCCATTGCATGGGACAACACCCATTTTGTAAAAAATGGGTCTCCTACTAGTTTAACCCCCAGACAAACCGATTTTGGATGCTAATGCTTCTGGTTAGAGACCTCTAGGAACCAAAAAATAAGGCATAATTACTAACCCAGTCCATGCTTATGTCCGGACACTTCTTGTGCCCCAAATGCCTGCCAGAGGGCCTCAGAGGCCTCTGCAGGTACACCTTTTTATGCAATACATTGTGTGTATACGCTCAGCAGTTCCTGGAAGTTCGCATGTGAAGGCAGTGGTGGCAGCCACAGGAACTTGAAAGGCCCAATTTCAGGCTTCCTAGTGATCTATGTCTGGAGCAGCATCCCAAATCAACTTTGGGTTCACTTAAAGCGACAAGAAACTATTTTCTCATTGTTGTGGATCCTCAAACTATCTAATTTGGAAAAGATACAAGAATGCAGATAAGCCCTTAATGTGTTTTTTTTTTCCAAGAAGTAAATGTGTAGTTTCAGATGCAGGAATGTTTGCTTTCTGATCTTCCAGGCAGACAAAGACAGGTTAATATGGTAACCCTGTAGAAATGTATCTTTGGTACTGCAGGCAATGAACTAGAAACAAGCGCAATGCTGAATTTGAGTCAGACTGAAAAAAAGAAGATACTTTTGATTGCGGGATTGCTCATTTAGACTGGCGTCAGGCTGGCTGCAGGTGAGTAGGAGAACCACTGCGGCAGAAAGGTGAAGTGTAGGGAGAAATCATTTATCTTATATTGGATTCTGCACACTGTTGCTACAGATTGAATGACAGGTCTCTGCTTTGTGTCTGCAGGGGGACCAGGACATCATTGTTTTCTGATCATATTTCCCTTCTCTTTCTCCCCCCTTCTTTGAAACACGCCTCACTTAACATTCTTTGCAGGCTGGGAAATCTAAACAAGTTTATCGAGGTGGTGAGGCGGGAGGGAGTTAAAGGGAGAAGAAAATTAATCGGCCATTTTTTTTCTTTCCAAGTCAAAAGGTCAGCAGCGAACACAATTGGTCCATTTGGATGGATCTGAAGGAGCCCCCTACCTCCCGTCAGTGGTAATTGAGTGTCCCTTTTGGTCAAAGTTTCTGACGCTCGTATCCAATGTCCATTATGAAGGAGAAATTCTTAATGTTATATTACACTGGAACTATCGGTAGGGTGTGCCCATCACTCCTGGCACAAGATAACATTTTTGTCTGATTAACCGGTTATTTATCTGTTATTATTCTTCAGACAAATAATATGCATGCATGGCACATTTACATTTCAGAAGTCTTTGGGCATACAAAGCCGGGGTCATAAGTCATGTCTACTTGCATAACTCAAACAAACAACCAAAAACTTGCGCTTGGCCAGCCCTCACCCACTCTCTTACCACACCTTGCCTGAAAAGAGGGGACTAGTGCCAGTATACATGGCATCCAATGGCGGCCGGCAATGTACACTGCTGGTCCTAGGGACGGACTTCATGTGTCATCCTCCCCTCCTGCAGTCCAGACAGCACCCAGAGATGATCATCTCCCCTGTGTGTGGGCCTAGCCATCTTTGCCTACTACCCCCAGGGAGCTCTGGACTACAAGGCGGAGTTGAGACAATGGGAGCTAGTGAACAGCTTTCATTGTTTTTGGATCCTAATAGAATCTAACCAATATTTAAATTCCGAATCTCTAAGGCACCACTGTATAATTATTATTTATTTATAAAGCACCATTATCTTCCATAGCGCTGTGCAAAGCAGTAATTACAGATAAGGTAGAAACATACATTACATAGACTATTACAAATGCAGTGTTACAGTGTTCACAATAAATATTCTGAATACAAGATACAATACTAGAGAGTGCCCAGCCCTTACAAGCTTACAATCTAAAGGATAACGGGTAGGCAGACATTTTCTATTACAGAGTGCCACATGTAGAAAGGGTCAGTTCACGTAGGAATGCAAATGGAAGAGTGTGGGCAAAAACGTCAGATACTCAACTATAGTCCCACACAGCGGATCGGAGTCTAGTTTGAGATTTACCTCCACTAGAAGTCCAGACTGTACTATCCCTGCTCACATCCATGGCCTGTGGTCACCTTGCTGCCTCCGACCCTCATTTGTCATGGTAACTGACCACATCCACTCCATTCATTTTAATGTGCAGCCAATCACCATGACTAATGCAAGGGGACAGCCGCTCGGCTTAGGGCTACTGGGATGGCAGGAATGAGATCACTAATGACGGTAAGTTTGAAACTACTGGCATCGGGTCAATCAGCTGCACTGGACTACTTGTGAGTATCTGTTGTTGGTTTGTTTTTGCCCAGGCAGGGACGAGGTTAGAAAAGTCAATAGTCACTTTTTTGATCCTGGCTTTCCAGTTTCATAAGTATCCAAAGTGTGGAGTGCCAAGTTTTAAGTTCCAAGTTGATTTGTGGGTCTGAAGAACCAAGCTGAGGGTCAGGCTCCAGTGTTACTTTAGACCATCTTTGGAAACAGTGTGCACTGAGTCTCAGAGATCTGCTCAAGTATCTGCTCAACACCCCTCATGCCTGATATTAGTACCTATGTGTTTGCCTATGCCTGTTTGCATACTGGACATGGGGTGAATCTATCTGCTAAACGACCAAATCTGATTACCCCAGATGCCTCCGTCATGGTGAATAATACTAGATTACCTTCCAGGAGGTCTAAGACCTAGTATGTGAACAGTTCCCGATAGTCACAAGACTATTTCGAGACCTCAGAGGGTGAACCACACCAATATATTGCCAGTCCTTTCCCACAATCTAAAAGACAAAAATAATGCTAAGCGCCTTGCCGAAAACCTTCCAGAGGCAGCGGGTAGAATAAGTAGTACACCTCGGGGAAGAACCGGAATGTCGGCGGTACCTCGGCACTTTGCCCGGCCGAAAATTTTCCAATGATGTCGGCCGGAGAAGAACCGCAATGTCAGCGGTACTCGGCGCTTCGCCAGGCCGAAAATGTTTCAATGATGTCGGCCAAAGAAGTACCGCAATGTCAGCGGCAGTCGGCGCTTCACCAGGCCGAAAATGTTCCAATGATGTCGGCCGAAGAACCGCAATGTCAACGGTACTTGGCACTTCGCCCAGCCGAAAATGGTTCAGCGACAGTGGGGTAAAGGGATCGCTGCACACCGATGCTCGGCGCTATGCTAAGCCGAAATTGTTTCCAGAGGTGGCAGGTAGACTTAGTGCTTTGAGCTGGAGGAGACCAAATGTTTCTCGTTGATCGGCTGAAAGCAGCCTTTGCTCCCTTCCTGACGCTTAATTCCGCCCCCTCACACAAGACTCCACCCCTTTGAAGGAGCGCACATTTTAATTTTTTAACCAGTAGAAACACGTGGAAAAGAGCAATAAAGAGGAAAATTAATTCCCCTGGTTCCCCTCATCAGACAAAAACCTGTGGCTGCTTTTTCCTGTGGCGGAATTCTCAGCACAGGAGTGTCCCTCTTTTTTAAAAAACAAAAAGGTGACATCCCAAAGAACCCCAAGACCCTGGCGCGTACCTTACCATCCTGATCCGAATTAAGCTTAGCTGCACAAGCAAAGTGGGTCCATTCAGTTCAGAGGAGTATAAGGGCCCAGGAACAGTCAAGGTTTCCAATACCCCTGCTTCCAAGGTATAATTTCTTAAAAAACAAAAATTAAATGGAGTCAATAGTACCCTTGCAGTCCAGTTCCAACTGCAAGAAAGAAAGAAAACTGAAGTGGAGGAAGTCAGCCAGGAGGATTTAGGCCCGGGAGGAGGAGCCATACCTTTGTCTTGCAGTCCACCCCCCTCTGTCGAGAGGTTAACCCATCCGTCTCTGAATTACCCTGATGGCCTAAAGTAAAATGGAAGAGAAATAAGGATTGCTTCTTGCTTTATTTCCAAATAAGGCATGAGTTAAACTTACTGTCCAGTCACAAGCAAATCTTATCCCTCTTGGAAACAGTTTAAAACGAGACATTTCAAAGCACATATATAAGTTGTGACAAGGGCAGCTTTACAGACCACCAATCGAGTCCTATGATTGGCGGTCTACTACTAGGGCAGTCATGGTTAGTGCCAAGTTTCCACTTCTAGGTGATGCAGCAAGTTTACAGGAATGGAGGGCGGTAAGCTGCTGAATTATGTTTTATGTTCAGTGGATCTTTATACCTTCTTGAACTGAATGTTTTAGGCGTTGATAACCAGCACATTTGCACGTTTAGGCATTTATACATTTCTGTAAGGTTATCTCTTTTTTGAATCATGTCTTATTTTATCCCATTCCTTATTCTGGAATAAAAAAAAAACAGGAAACGTCCTATATTTTCATGATTTTAAAGCCGGGTCTTGTTCCATTCCCCCAGTACATCCCGAATTGAGATGCCCTGCTGTGTGAAACCCCTCAGAACGCCGCCGCCGCTCACTCACATGGTGCATGCGCAGGCACTTGCCTAATGAGAACCGTCTGTCATGCAAACAGCTCTCATTGACTGCAATGGAGAGCACACACTGCCACATCCCCAGCGGTGTGCCCGCTCCCACCCCAGCCTATCTGAATGGCTGGGACAGGATCATGCACATGTTGTGGGGGATGCAACAGCAATAAGAGCCAAGTGACATAGTCATGGCAGACAGCTCTCATGTGAAAACCTGCAAATGCACCCCAGGAATGAAGAAGAGGTTGGCGAATCGCTGCGTTCTGGGGGGTTTTACCTAATGGGCACCCAATTTCAAGATGCCCTGGGGAAAAGCCATCGCCCAGCTCTGGAATCTTTCAAATTCCAGGATGCCCGCTGGTGTGTTTTGTTCCGCTTTAATGAAAGTTTACTGACTGGAGGCCTTTGTGCCCATTTAGTTTTAATTAATTGTGCTTTACGTTTTTTTTTTTCAAAGGACATGGGTTTTAATACAAGAAGCAGCTATAAGGTCTTTTATTGAAAAGGGGTTCGAGAAATATGTTCATGCATCACTCATTCGACTCTTTAATACTTAAAACTTGTTAGCAAATTTTGTGGGAACCACAACATTTTACTAAATGTCCTACAGAACACTTGAAATCACTAAGCGCTTTCATGACAAAGGGTTAACGGGTTAATAATCAGCTCAGTTTCTCTTTTGCACTGTGTTGCTGTATAGAGGTAATATATCCAGTTACAACACATTATTAGGCCAAAGAAGGGGAATGTGGTCAGTGTGATGAAAGATCAAATTCTTTTGTGTATTCAATTGTAACTGAGTAGCATGGGATGATGAGAACAGTGCTGCTGGGAGGAGAGGAGGGGTGGTGGGAGGGGGGTTGGTGAGATGAGACAGCGACCCAAAGGTCAAAACACTTGTTAGGGTTTTAACTTAATCAGCAGACATATTATATGTGCTACTGTACAGAAATGCAAGAGCGGGTAAATAAATATAAAAAACTGTTTTTTTTCTGTTTTAAGTCTAAACATATGCATTGTTTGGATTTTAAACATTTTCCAACATGTAGGACATTTGTTTAAAGCATGCCAAAACCGAACAGCCCTGAAGCCGTTTAAATTTGCAATGCTCTTGGGATCGCTGGAAAACTTACCAAAGTGCAATTGTGGGCTGCATCGGCTTCCGTCCAGCTGATGGCCGCACCCGTACCAGGCCCATCTGATTTGCTAGTGTGTGCCCACACAACCCAAGGGGAGCGGTCAGCAAAAGGCTCATAGCAATCTCCAAATTCAGAATAGACTGGATATTAGTATTTACGGCAATCTATTCTGATTTGCTGGTAGCCTGCACATGCATTGTGGGAGCATGGCACAAAGTAGATATCTGCCCATCCCAGAGACTTCTGTGTGTGACACACGTGCGTGGCATGAAAGAGATGCTGCCCCCTTGTTACTAAGGCACATATCTCTCAGTTTGGTGTGGGATGCTGCTGGCTCAGCTCCCCCCTCGTACTCATGTGTAAGTAGGGCTGTCAGGTGTGTAGAAAGATGGCTGCTCCCCTGCAGTCCAGGAGCACTGCATCTGTAAATATATTCCACAACATCTGCATATGACAACATATGATCATCAGAGGAGTAGGGGGTTACGGAGCAATTTACTAAATTTTACTTTTTAATATAATCAAATGTTACTGAAATGTTCAAAAGAGGAGAAAAGTTAGAAAGGGAGTATACAAAATCGGACAGCAAGAACACATACCAGTTGGTAAACAGCTACACCAAGCTAAAGATTAATAGATTTTATTTTTTATGACTGGAGGTGTGCTTTAAATGTTATAAATACTACCTTCAGTAGATCATTGAGGAATGGTGGTAGACATGGCGGCTGAACTAGGCCTAACTCCATTCCCACTGACACAGATTAGGCATTTGTACATACTTCCGGATTTTTTGACACATTCTTTGGTCAAGGCTGGTGGATAATATCACTTTTGGTCCAGATGCCTCTCTGCGCCCCCCATTTGTGCCATGTAATTGCAATACACCTGTTATGGGAGAGAATGGGCACAAAGACACACTGGGTAGGAGACCTACCAAGAGGTTGGTGAATTAATCCAAAATTTGGGGCCATCCTGCTGGGCTGTTTCTGCACACTGAAGGATTTACCTACCTAATTCAGGGAAAAAAGGGGTAGGGCAAACATTCAAAGAGTCTGCCCACAATTTGGCATCAAAGTTAATTAAACATTTGCTTCCAATTGTCATAGCTAGTCTAGCCACGTTCAGTATAACCTAAGATATCCCGTGATTGTCTAAAAGCTTTAGAAAAACAAACAAAAGGGTATTCACTTTATTTAAAGTTCAGACATTTTTGCCTTCTGTCTGCGAATGGGGTAATTCTTTGAGCAATGCAATCAGCACATTTCAATAGTGTAGCATGGTATTCTATAGTGTAACTTAATCTGAGCCATTATCCCTGGCTGCAACAAAATTAATTAAAATGTAACAATGCAAGGGATGTTCTCTACGTTATTCCACTGCACACCATAAAGTCTATAATGCACAGCTCAAAACTTTTTCAGAAAAATTGTTTTATAGATTTTTGAGGGTGACAAACTGTGTCCTAAAAGCAACTAAAATTAAGTCATCACTTGTCTTAATTTATGCGCTACAAGTAAAAGAGAAAAAAAAAAAAGGAAATTTGTGTACTCACCGGTAAATTTCTTTTCTCGTCATCTTCCACATGGGGCACAACGTGGGGCATCAGCAATGTGTGGGTAAACCTCAAGCGTAGGCGGGGAATGCAAGAACAACAAACTAAGCTCCTCCCGGCCTATATAGGGCAGGCAGTGGCCAGACACCTCCAGCTAATTAAAAAGCAACCCAGCCACAGCCCCGGGAGGGGAGCGATGCTATCCTGCGCGAATCGTGCATAACTTGTTCCGAACCTAGCAAAGAAAACTCTTAACGCTGTAGAAAGCATCAACAGCAGTTGCAACAAGACGACGAGAAAATACATTTACTGATAAGTACACGAACTTCCTTTTTCTTGTCCCTTCCATTCTGGGGCACCATCAGCAACGCGTGGGGCGTCCCAAAGCAGTACCCTCATTAAGGATGGCTGATTAAGCAAACGGCTGACTGTGTCAACATAACCAGAAACCCCTGGCGATGGGTTAACCACCGTCTGCAACAACTTACGTCCCAGTGTGGCATTGGCTGATGCCCGGCCATCAACTAGGCAAAAGGTGAAGGTGTGAAGTGAGGACCAGGTCGCCGCCTTGCACACCTTGTCAACCAATGCCTGGTGCTGTAAGGCCCAAAATGCGGCAATTGCCCTGGTAGAGTGAGCAGTGACTCGGAAAGGTACCTAACCCTTGCAAGCAAAGGCTTGTATGACCGCCTGCCTCTTCCGTCTGCTGAGAGCGGACTTGGCAGCCGCCAGGCCCCTCCGTGGTCCTTCTGGGATCATGAACCAAATGTCCATCTTACGTACCTCCCACGTAGCCACCAAGTAATATTTTAATGCCCTGACTAAATCCAGGGAATGCAGGAGTCACTCTTTGATGATGGGGTGCGGACACAAAGATGGCAATACGATCTAATTTAGATGGAAGGGAGAGACCACCTTGGACAAAAAACTCCTGTTTAACATGAAACACGGTCTTGTCTTCGAGCAGCACCAAAAAGGGTGACTTGATAGATAGTTCGGCCAGCAGTGAAACCCCCCGGATGGAGGTGATCGACACAAGAAAAACACTTTTAGAGTGAGCATCGCCAGAGAGGCCTCCACCATGGGCTCAAAGGGAGGGCCCCTTTAGCAACAATAGGATCAGGTTGAGATCCCAGGGTGTCAACGAGCGTCTAGGAGGACAAACATGTGCAGCACCCTATATGAACATATGGACTAATCTGTGCTCTGCAAGGGCCTCTGGACAAAAAATGGACAAGGTCCGCACCCAAACAAAACTGTTCGGATGGCGGAGATCGAGGATTCGCCGTATAGATTTGTCCTTCTTGGGGATGGCAAAGAGTATTGGATTAGAAGCCACAGCCCTGCCCCCCGATCCAGCAGATTTATTGCACTTTTGCGAGCCACCACCCTTTCCGCCACAAGCCAGTGTGGAGGCTTAGTCCAGAACTCGATCTTGCACGTGGAAAAGACAACTTCCCGGACCCAGGCATCGGTTATGCGATCCCTCCACAATGGTGCGTAGTGCAGCAGCCCTCTCCCACATAGTCGGGTGAGGACACCCCGTCAACCCTGAGGGGGCTTGGGCTTCCCCTGTGGCTTCCTTTTCCCTGAATTGTCCTCACCACATCAGGCGTTCAGACGAAGAGCTGAGGAGTGCGAGATACCATTCTTTAAACACCTTTGCTGCCTCCCCATACAGGGCGGTGCAGCGGAGGTACAGAACCTGCCAACTGCGTAAGGCGCCGCAGGACAGCAGTGCAACCAGCGCACAGGGGCCCCTTGACCGAGGCCAGTGGTGCCTGGCTCATGGGACATTCATTACCACCCTCTGTTAAAAGTACGAAACCCCGGTGGCTCTCATGCCTCTGACATGGTTGGCTGCTCTAATCGCTATCCACTACAGCTGGTGTGGCTAGGCCCCACACCTCCCTGCCTGTCGCCTGTGGCCCAACATGCCCACACTACACAAAAAGAAATAACACTGCCCGACAAGTGAGATAAACCCACACAGAACCAATGCAGCAGCTTCCAGCCCCCCACCCTGGAAAGGAAAAAAACGCACATCAGACTAAGATTTCCGATCTGATAAGGCAAGAAGTTGTGTTCCCAGGGGAGCCCTACCTGACCAGGGTGGAAAACTGTGGGGAGGCAGCCACGCTGGAACGATCCTCAGCCGACAGAAGAAGTTCTGCAGAAGCAGAGCAGACTCCGAAAGGCGGAGTCTCGGGTGTCCCATGCAGCAGGGGGAACCTCTGGAACCTTTCCAAAATGGTGGTGCCTTGTGCTGAAAGAGAGAGGACAGGGGCAGAGCTACTGACCGTGTGAATGCGGTAGCCCCGCTAACCCCATCTTAAAGGCTAGAGGGCTGAAAGCCATGCCCCTGTCCCACAGTCTCCATTGGCAGGCCGACGGCGTAAGCCACCCCCCTGCAGCACCCTCCCTCCCTATGCTGGCAGCCTAGCTCAGCAAATTAAGGAAAACTTGTGGAAGCCCGTGCAGCAACTGGAGAGAGAGCACACCGTGACCAGGGCAGGCAGTCACACTGGAGGGAGAGAAGCTGAGGGGAAGGATCCAAATGGGAAGTCGACACAAAGCAGGGGGCCATGTCCAGCCCTAAGAGCAGAATCCTGACCCTCGAGGCTCCAAACCAAAACTGGCCGAGCCCTATGCGCGCTGCCCTAACCCATACACTGTGCTGTCCCACACTCGGATAGAGGGTGAGCACTGTCAGAGCAACAAAACTGGAAATAAAGAAATAAAATCCTGAATCTATTCACAGTCACGTCGACTGCAAAAAAAAAGAACTGGGGGGGGGGGGGGGGGGGGGGTGTCTGGCCCCAGCGTGCCCAATATATCGATATATGCTGGGAGGAGCTTAGTTTGTTCTTGCTTGTCTATGGCTGAGGTTAACCCAACGTGTTGCTGATGGTGGTGCCCCAGAATGGAAGGTACAAGAAGCATATACATGTGAATTGAAGCGGAACAAAACCCCAGGGCATCCCAAATTGGAATGCCCCACTGCGTGGAACCACCCACTTCACCCATAAAAACAAGCCTTCCCCTGCTCCAACGGCACATACGGGGGCAGCTGCCTGCTGACACTACATCATTTGGTTAACCCCTGGCATTGTGCGTGCACTTCTGTCCCAGCCATTCAAGTTAATGAGAGCAGCATGCCGAATAACGTAGTCAAAGCAGGCGGCTCTCATTGAACGAGAGCCCACGCATGCGCTGATGGAGTCTGGACAGGTGAGTTTTTAATGGGTGAACAGGGGGTTTAACATAGGAGAGCATCCCAATTTGGGATGCTCCGGGTTAATGGAACAAAACCTAGGAAAGTCAAATTCCTGGGTTATGTTCCGCTTTAAGGTCTAGCAGGAATGGAAGAACAAGAAAAACTGTCAAATCCAATAACAAAATTTGGGGAAAGTGCAGTAACACATGGTGTAATCTGTGTAAAAAAATATATTTTATGGTAAGTACATTAAAATCCTGTTTTTCACATCCTAAAGCAGCCACCAAGAAGTTTGAGCAGGAGACCCTTACTGTAAGTGTGTAGAACTTGAATTTTGCCCACTGATTTGTCCTGGAACACGGATTGTTTGCTGTTCTTCTCTGCTGGCCCCAATGACTTAACCGCGATATGTACCATTGGAGATTGTGCCGTGCCAGTCCATGGCCAGGTCTTCATGTCTATTACAGTGACACCGTCTTATGAATATTGTCGTAAGCCTGGTTAGCGAGAGACGATGTAAGGGGTTTAACACTTTCAGTGGCAGCTACATGAGTCTCACGTAGCTGACTTAAAACCCTCACAGAAAAAAAGTATAAAACTCACCTGACCCCACGTTGGATCGGGCCGGGTCTTCTCTTCACCCGCGGGGCATCCGATCCCCCCCCCCCCCAGGGCTCTTCTCGCTTCAGGAGGGCGCCCGAAATAGCACCCCCGCAGCCACAGTTAACTGTAAAAAAAAAAATGCCATTTACTCACCTGCGGCCGCAATCCCTCCCGCGGGGTTTCCTTTTCACCGGGGTGGGCTCCGATCGCCCCCCGGACTCTCCCTCACTACCTGGGGCGACACTAGCCCCTCCCCTTTGGAGGCGGGACGAGTGACGTCATTATGACGTCACCTGCCAGTCGACACCTCGCATCTGAGCCGAGAAGCTCAGTAGCTTCGGGTGTTCGGAGGAGGAAGGTTGGAGGGGGCGAGATGGCTCTGATCCTCTGCCCCCCAATCCTCCTCTACTGATCACCCAGACCTGTCATCGGAGCATCGTGGGACATGATCGTGGGGGGACAGCAGAGGATCGGAGGTGAGTAAAGAAAATAAAACTAATAAATGTCATTTTTCTGTGTGTGTGTTTTATATTATACTGTTAACCCCTTGTGAACAGGTAAGGGAGCCATGAGACCCCTATACCAGTTCACAAGGCTGGGGACTGGCAAGTCACCTGCAACTAGCGGGTGACTTGCCATTAACCCCAGGCACCCCCAATTACCTGCCTCCCCAAAGCCCAGGGGGGCGCAGAAGAGCCCGGGCACACAGAGGGTATGTGGGCTTGTAGGCTGCAGGGCGGGGGGACCCTATGACGTTTTTTTTTTAAATTAACCCCTTATGCTCTGTCGCCCAGCAGCTATAAAAGGCTTCCAGCAGCAGCAAGAGAGCAAATGCCAGAGTGATCAGCGTGGGACACAGTGCCCAGGGATGGATGGGAGGTAAAAATAAATAAATAAATATTTTTTCTGCTCGTCTCTGTGTGTTTTTTACACTTAACCCCTTGTGAACTGGTAAGGGATCCATGAGACCCCTATACCAGTTCACAAGGCTGGGGGCTAGCAAGTCACCTGTGGCTAGGAGGGAGTGTGGATAATAGTTGTATTTTATTTGTAAATGTTATAAAGTGCTCTTTTCAGTTTCAGGGGGTCTCCTGGGCAAGAATGGGGGGCTACTGATACATATGTGGTACCGTTGTAATCAGGAGAAATGGGGCTTTCACATGCAATATGATTTTCATTTATAAAAGAAATGTTTTATTTAAAATACAGGAGACAATTGTCTAAAAAAATATTTATTTATGTTTTTGTTGTTTTACGCAAAAATATTTAATAAAACATTAGAAAAATTACAAACAAGACATTTCATGTTAAAGTGGACCAACACCCAGGATTTTGACTATCCTGGGTCTTGGTCCACTTCGGTGGGGCACCCCCGATCGGGGTGCCCCGCTGTGTGAAACCCCCCCTAACCCCCCGAAAAACTCACCTCTCCCCGCTCCCAGCGCCGACGTACAAGGGGAGAACTGGAACGTCTAAGCGGCGGCGGCCGCCGCCGCCTCCCTCGCGTCACTTTTGACGCGCGCGCGCGCGCGCGCCGGCCATTCGCAGACGGCCGGCGCGGAGGTGCGCACGCCTACAGGGGCGCGAGGGAGGCGGCGGCGGCCGGCCGCCGCCGAAGATAAGGTAGGTGAGTTGGGGTGTTTGGGGGGGGGGGGGGTTTCACCCCGCAGGACATCCCGATCTCGGATGTCCCGCGGGGTGGGGGGTGATCGGCCCGGGAATCTTATAGATTCCCGGGCCGATCACCCCAGGGTGTTGGTCCACTTTAAAGCCTAAACTCTGCTGCAAAATATTATATATATATAATTTTCATTGAAATTCCGGCAAAAATCACGGATAAACATGGCGCAAAATGGGGAAAAATTAGCTGTCAACAGAGGGTTACAAAACTTCAAGTAGGATGGCAATTAAAAGGGTTAATAGTACCTATGCATGTTGGGTATTGTTCTGCTCGGGGGGGCCCTTTCGCTTGTTTTGTATTCAGCTTTTTTATACATTTTTTTAGGGAAACCCTGTGCAACCTAAGAATTCTTCGGGGGATTACTTCCAGAAAGATGAGCCCACTACAACAAGCTGGGTTACGCTTAGAAAGCTTAACATGTGTACTTTCAGGGAATATATGGTTTATGGGGGATATTCCAAATGTAAAGGGTTGCACATGCTTTACTTTGTGGTGTTTGGCAACTCTTCTCTTGACAGTAGCTATGCATGCTGGGTATTGTTCTGTTCGGGGCCTATTGCTTTTTCAGATTTTACTTGTTTTTTCTTGTTTGCATAGTTTATTTTTTTTAGGAAAATGTGCCTTGATTCTTCCTTTTAATTCTTTTTTAGGGAAACTCTGTGCAACCAAAGAATTGATTGAGGGATTACTTCCAGAAAACTATGCCCACATAAACAAGCCTGGTACGCCTAGAAAGCTTGAGGCGTGTACTTCCGGGGAATATATAGTTTGTGGGGGGTATTTCGAATGTAAAGGGTTGTTTTCCTGGAAAAACTGCAAGGTGCATATCACAGTTGCATTTTATCTGAAAATCTCCTAAAGCACTGTTCCAGTTTGGGAGAGTCTCCTGGGCAGGAAAGGGTGTCTACCTATACATATGTGGTACCGCTGTAACCGGGAGACATTGGGGTTTCACACGCAATAAGATTTTATTGACAAACTTAGATTTTTTATAACAAAAAAACACTACAAATTGCAAAAAAAAAGATCTTTTAAATTTTTTTTTGCACATGTTTTACCCAAAAGTATTGAGAATACACTAAAAAAGGCCATACAAGACATTTCATGTTGAAGCCCAAACTCTGCTGAAAAAAAAGAAAATATATAATTTTCCTGGGAAATCCATTCAAAAATCAAGGCTGAACATGTGTAGCGCAAAATAGTGAAACGTGGTCTGGCACTAAAAGGGTTAAGGGGAATTAAAGAGTCTAAAATGCCCTCTATTTAAATGTATAAGGCAGAGAGTGCTTTGACAGAACAAAGTATATATATGGGTTTTACAATCCAGGGATAACATAATTTCATCCCAGAATTCCATGCAGTAGGTGGGCCCATGCAAATAATCTCTTTACACCTCTTAAAGCTATTCCCAAAGCAGATGTGCAATGCTCTGGCACAGCATATAAGAAATCTGTTACCATCCCCTCCCGCTTGTGGACATGTGCTTTGAGCTTTTGGACACAGGGCTGGAGTTAGATGGTAACATGTAGGGTGAGGCTTGGAGTACCAAAACATCACCATATGCCCGGATAGGGAGAGACCCATTTTAGGTAGTATATGGGGACCAAAAGAGTACGAGTACGAGAGTGTACTTTTCAAAAATGGAAATCTGTATATAATATAATCTATGGCATAGACAGAAAATACCTTAGGGGCCTGACCACATTCAGAGAATGAAGCAGTCTCTCCTGTGGATGATCAGAAAGGAACAGTACCCTCATCATATTCGGTAGAAATTTCAGCAGCAATTATCTTATACCTATGGAAGACCGGTGTGTGTATATGAGCACTGTTTAACCTATCTTATATTTAAGCTAAACAATCAAGCTTTTATGTTTTTTCTCAAGCTTTTAGGTTTTTTCTCATGCTGGAAAATACCAGTCGCCAAATGTTATTGTCAGAGGGTAGTTTAATTACCTTGGCACTCTCGCTACCTCTAATCACCTGTCATTAGTAACAAGGCGGGCATCTGTTTGTGCGTCTGTCAGGAACGCCACACTGGTAGAAGCCAAGTAAAAAAAAAACAGTTTCTGATCATTGAGAAAAAAAATAAGTATGTGAAATAAAAAAAAAGGTAAAAGGTTACACTAGGAAACAAGCAAGTGCTCTGACACTGCAAAAGGGAAAAGCTACCTCATTAAACAATCAACATTGTGTTGGAACTTACTCATTTAAAGGTGCAGTAGGGATAAGAACACAACAACTAAACACAAATGCAGGGCTTGTTAAAAAAAAAAAAAAAAAAAACCTAAATAAAAAAATGCTGATGTCAAACAGAAACCAGTACCGAGTTTTTGCCCACTATAAGACACAACTAGGGTTAAGAGGGGGAAAATAAGAAACATAGTATTCTAAACCAAATTGTGTGCCTAAATATCCTACCTATAATAGGCAGTGTGCAGAATTCCCTCAATCCTCCTATAACCAGCAATGTGCCAAATGCCCCCCCTCCCCAATAAACAGCAGAGTGGCAGATTCCCCCCAAACCCCTATAGCAAGCAGTATGCGGAATTTCCCCCATACATAGCAGTGTGCAGAACCCCCCCCCCCCCCATCCCCCTATAACAAGAAGTGTGGCATAATCTTCCAGTCCCCTATAACATGCAGTATACAGACCCCCCCCCATGCCCCTATAAAAACCGTGCAGTAGAATTCCCTCAGCCCCCTATAACAAGTAGTGTGCAGGAACCCCCCCCCCCATCCCCATTAAAGCAAATGGGAGGACGGAGCAGCCTTGGCAATTTATCAATAGAACATTTCAGCCAATCAAATTAGCAAACAACAACTGCAGAGAGAAAGTGTGCCAGCTCATAGACTTTTTTATGTCATTGCCTTGACAAAAACTTTAAAGAGGAACTATAGGCAAGTCATCACTTCACCATTCATGGTGCATGGCACAAAATGGCAGTAAATCATGTGACTGCTAGGGTCTAATCTAAATTCCAGAGGACAGGAAAATGTCAGAGGTAGAGTGGAGATTGCACCTGGGTTCGTATTGCTAGATTAGACATGAAAAGTAGGAAGGGGCCTGGCTGGAAAGAGCTTTGTAGGGAAGTGTTAGAAATCTGAACTAAAGTCTTTGGGAAACAGATAACCAGTGGAGGGACTGACTGAGGGGAACAGCAATGGAAAAGTGAGAGGAGAGGTGGATGAAGTGAGCAGCAGAGCTCAGAATAGATTGGAGGGGTAGCAGTCCGTTTGCTGGTAAACAGCAAAGGAGGATATGACTAGGACATGCAGTAACATTTAATGGTATCAGGTGAGAGGAAAATGTTTTTAAGTTAATGATGGCAGCAGGTGGCTACGGAGTGTGTGTGAGGTGTAAATGAATGATGACATTTTGGCCAAAGACGTATATTTGAGTGTCATCTATATAAAAGGGATATTGGGGTTATTAGTTGGCCAAGACCATAAATGTATATTGAAAATTGAATGCCCCTTCCAAAATATTTCAGAACTTTTCCATTGTTCTTCTAATCTTCTTTATATTAATCAAATCCTTACTAAATTGTATCTCCTGGGACCTCTGTTCACTGGTGTTTTTCCACCCCCCGCTGCGGGACCAGGCATTTACGCACATTTCCTGTGCTTATCTGCTTATTCGCTTGATTACTGGCTATCCATTTTGTCCTGCTTTGTAGTCATTGGTCCTTTTTGAATTCTGGGTGGATACTATAAGACTATTAGCCTAATTATTAATCCAATTATGTTAATAATAGAAACATAGAAGGTTGACGGCAGAAGGAGACCATACGGTCCATCTAGTCTGCCCTTATGTGTATACTGTATGTACTATTTATCTTAGCATAGATGTGTGCTTATCCCAGGCATGTTTAAATTCAGTGACTGTTGATTTTTCAACTACCTCTGCTGGAAGTTTGTTCCAAGCATCTACTACTCTTTCTGTAAAATAATATTTTCTAACATTGCTCCTGATCTTCCCCCCGACTCAGGTTGTGCCCCCTTGTTCTATCATTAAGCTTCTTCTTAAAAACACTTCCCTCCTGAACCTTATTCAATCCTTTCACATATATAAAGGTCTCAATCATGTCCCCCCTCTCCCTTCTTTCCTCCAGACTGTACAAATTAAGTTCTTTAAGTCCCTCCTGATAAGTTTTAAGTTTAAGTCCTTCCACCATTTTCGTTGCCCTCCTTTGGACACGTTCTATTTGAATAATGTCTTATTGCAGGTAAGGTCTCCAGAACTGCACACAGTATTCTAGCTGTGGCCTTACCAGGGCTCTATACAGCGGCATCACAACCTCCCTCTTCCTACTGGTGATGCCTCGAGCTATGCAGCCGAGCATCCTGCTTGCTTTTCCCACTGCCTGGCTACACTGTCCACTCATCTTGCAGCTATCAGTAATCAGTACCCCTAAATCTCTCTCCTCCGAGGTCCTGGATAACACAGTGCTGCCCATACGGTGCTCAGAGCAGGGATTCCTTCTACCCAAGTGCATGATTTTACATTTAGAGACATTAGACTCTAGTTTCCACAGTTTTGACCATCTATCCAGTAAAGCTAAATCATTTTCCATGTTGCAGACACCTCCAGGAATATCCACCCTATTACTAACCTTTGTATCATCAGCAAACTTTTCCTACCAAGCCTTCTCCTATGTCACTTACAAATATATTAAAAAGAATGGGGCCCAGGACAGAGCCTTGCGGCACACCACTTGTAACTTGCCTTTTCAGAATGCACACCATTTACAACAAGGCTCTGATACCAATCCCTCAGCCAACTGGAAATCCACTGAACTATCCAGGGATTGAGTCCTACCTTCAATAACTTATCTATGAGCTCCTTATGTGGTACAGTGTCAAAGGCTTTGCTAAAATCCAGATAGGCGATATCCACAGCACCACCTTCATCTAACACTTTAGTGACATTGTCAAAGAAATCAATAAGATGGGTCTGACATGATCTGCCCTCAGTAAAGCCGTGCTGTTTTGGGTCCAATAGGTCATTAATTTTTAGATGGGAAATTATCTGTTTTTTTAAGAGTGTTTCCATTAATTTGACCACTATAGATGTTAAACTAACTGGCCTGTAATTACTGGCTTCTTCTCTACTCCCCTTTTTATGGATTGGTACGACATTGGCCATTCTCCAATCATATGGAACCTCACCAGTTGAAAGGGAATGGTTAAATAAATCAGTCAGAGGGGCTGCAATCACAAACCTAAGTTCCCTTAGAACTCTGGGGTGGATTCCATCTGGATCCATCGCCTTACTTAACTTTAGATGTGCCAGCTCGGATAGGACATCAGCCTCCAGAAACTCCAGAGCTGTGCCCTCCCAGCGGGATGCTGTGCTATGACCATGCCTGCTACTATCTGAAAATACCGAACAAAAGTAGCTATTCAGATGGTCAGCCACAGCCTTATCTCCGTCAATATATTTATTTTCCCTATTTCTAATTTTGAGACTGCATTGTTTTTCTTCTTTCTTTCACCAATATCATAAAAAAGGTTTTATCTCCCCTTTTCATAGATTTGGCCATTTCTTCCTCCTTTTGCCCTTTAGCAGTCCTTATAATCAGTTTTGCTTCCCTCTGTTTAATTTTATATGTCTCTCTATCAGCTACACTTCCACTTACTTTAAACTTATTATAGGCAGACTTCTTATCTTTTATGATAGTGCTGACTTCCCTAGTAAACCATAATGGTTTCTTCTTCCTTTTATTCTTGCTAGTTTGTTTCACATATTGCTTAGTTGCCTTTAAGATGGTCATTTTTAATAGTGACCACTGGGCACTCACTTCTGCTACTCTGTTCCACTCACCAAATTTTCTTTCTACATACTCCACCATGTTTGTGTGTTTAGTATTTAAAGCGGCCCCACATCCATTTTCTAGATAATGGGCGTAGGGTCGCATTGTGACAGGCTGGGGGGCATCTAGATTGCTGGAGTCAAGACCCCCCAATCCTTACCTGAACATTGATCTGCTAGCAAAATGAATGGCCCTAGCAATCTGGATCCCCCCTTAGCCTGTCACAATGTGGACCCCTACCCATTATGTAGAATATAGGCATGGGACAGCTTCAAATTAGACCAAAACCGGCCCCTAAATCTATGAGACTCCAGAGCTAGGCTAATTCCCTCTTCTCGGGTGCATCCCAAACAGCGATGCCCTGCTGTATGAAACCGCACCATTTGCTTGCTGTTCTAACCTGTTAACAAGTCCACAGCACATGCGCGGCCGCAGAAGTATCCCTTTCCAGTTGTGTGTGGCCACGCACAGCCAAAGGATGCAAGTGATGCTGTGCTCCAATTGTGCTAGGAATTCATTCATCTTCTCCAGCACATTAATATGCATGGCCGGAGAAGCTGATTGGACGAGAGCCGTGTCTGCGCCGTGGGCACAGCGGCGCATCCCAAAATGGGGTACCCTGGGGGGGGTTACCAAAACCTGGGATAGTGAAAATACCAGGTTTTGGTCCATTTTAATACACATATGCTCATTATACAAACTATTCATAAGTAAGGACCAGACAAACAAAAGTGCATAGCAGTGTTTCACACCGAGGTATGATGTAAGAATAGTTTTCTTTTTATATATACAAGTAAGGTGTTGGAGTTATTTTAATATTTTTAAAGGGATCTTTAAAGGGATCTTCTTTGGCTGGCGTTTACACGCATAAGTCAATAATAATACAATTCTGTGATTATTCACCTGTAGAATTGGTATTATATATATACAGCACGTCCTGTTCCAGAAGATATTCCTTACTCTTGGGGTAATATATCCAAGTAGATGGCGCTGGACTGCAGAGACAGAAAAGTGGCTCCCCCCGGCCCCATATATACCAGGGACCTCCCACAAATTCCCCAGTATTGAAAAGCAGTTAAAATGAAACTGGGAGAACTATAACCATTATAAAAAATTTAACAATCACCATAAAGAGGTAACTAAAAATAATAACAAGGGTGGGGTGGAACAGGACGTGCTGCATACATATAATACCAATTCTACAGGTGAGTAATCACAGAATTGTATTATTCTAAGTATACAGCACGTCCCGTTCCAGAAGATATTCCTTACTCTTGGGACATCCAATAGCAATGTCCATAAGGTAGGGTGGGATCCCCAAAAGTAACAGCAGACAGTTTAAACCACTGCCGCCTGCAGAACTTTGCGGCCAAAAGCAGCATCAGCTGAGGCCTTAACATCAACCGTGTAA
This sequence comes from Gastrophryne carolinensis, assembly GCA_027917425.1. NCBI lineage: Eukaryota > Metazoa > Chordata > Amphibia > Anura > Microhylidae > Gastrophryne > Gastrophryne carolinensis. The sequence continues at coordinate 64,602,331 of CM051241.1, read as the reverse complement.
AACTTAGAAAAAGTATGAACAGAAGACCAAGTGGCGGCCTTGCAAACTTTTTCAACAGAAGCTTGGTGCTGAAAAGCCCAAGAGGCACCAATAGCACGAGTAGAATGAGCAGTAAGGTGGAAGGGAGGCTCCTTCCCCTTAGCAGAGTAGGCCTGTATCACAGCCTGACGGATCCACTTGCTGATAGTGGACTTGGCCGGAGCCAGACTCTTCTTAGGTCCAGACAGAAGCACAAAAAGAGCATCAGTCTTCCTAAAGGATTCAGTGGCCACCAAATAGAACTTCAGAGTCCTGACCACCTCCAAAGAGTGTAAAACCCTCTCCTTAGAGTTACTAGGATTAGGACACAGAGAAGGCAAAACAATGTCCTGATTGAGATGAAAAGCAGAAACAACCTTGGGCAGAAAATCTGGCTTAAAACAAAACACCACCTTGTCCTGGTGTCTCTCAAAATAAGGAGGTTTGATGGAAAGCACCGCCAACTCAGAAACACGCCTAACAGAAGTGATAGCCACCAAAAAGACTACCTTAAGCGTAAGAATGGACAAAGTGGCCCCCTGCAAGAGCTCAAAGGGAGACTCCTGCAGGGCAGATAAGACCAAGTTCAAGTCCCAAACTGGTAACATAGGCTTACGTGGGGGACGCACGTGAGTAACCCCCTGGAAGAAGGTCTTGACCAGGGGATACTGAGCAAAGGATCTTTGGAAAAAAATAGCCAAAGCAGACACATGGCCTTTCAGAGTACTGAGCTGAAGACCCAGATCCAAACCATGTTGCAAAAACTCCAGAATCCTAGGAATAGAAAACACACGACAGGGAAGCGAGTTAGACTCGCACCAGTCAATGTAAGTACGCTTAACCCTGTAGCAGATGGAAGAAGAGGACCTTTTCCTAGCCCTGATCATGGTATTAACAACCGAGGCAGGCAGCCCCTTTTCCATCAAGATGGAGGTTTCAACAGCCAGGATGTCAAAGCCAGCGTTTGTAAATTGGGGTAGCGAAGGTGCCTCTGAGTGAGCAGATCTGGAACCCGGGGCAGGGCGTACTGATCTACTGCCAGCTGCACGATGTCTGCGAACCACACTCTTCTTGGCCAACAGGGGCCCACTATGTTTGGCTGGCACCCTTTCCTGAGCTATCTTGCGCAGCACCCTGTCCAGCAGGGGAAACGGGGGAAACACATACAGGAGCTGAAAACTCGCCCAAGACATTGCCAAGGCATACATGGCCAAGGCCAGAGGATCCTGGGACAGAGAGACAAAGACTGGAAGCTTGTGATTGTGACGGGACGCAAACAGATCCACATCCGGCTGACCCCAGCGGTGACACATGGAGCGAAACACCCTGCTGCTGAGGGACCATTCTTCCAGACGAGAGGTCCCCCTGCTCAGAGAGTCTGCCTCCAGATTCTCCACCCCTGGAATGAACACAGCTGAGATGCAGAGAACATTCTTCTCTGCCCAGGACAGAATCAGGGACACCTCCTTGAGGGCCCTCTTGCTCCGGGTCCCTCCCTGATGTAGGCAACCGCTGTCTGGTTGTTCTGAACAGCCCGACCCCGCAGGTGTGGGGTTAAGTGGGCGAGAACCAACCTGATCGCCCTCAACTCCAGAATGTTGATAGGGGTATGGGCCTCCTGAGGGCCCCACTGACCCTGGAATTTCAGGGACTTCCAAAAGTCCCCCCAACCTGTCAGACTGGCATCCGTGGTGACAGTCTCCCAGCAAGGGGCCAGAAAGGATCTGCCCCCCAGCAGGTTCCTTGAGTCCATCCACCACGATAGAGACCGCCTGGCCAGAGGGGACAGGACAAACACCTGATCCAAGGACATGGGGTCCCAATCCCATACTGACAAGAGGTGAAGCTGAAGAGGCCTCATGTGAAACTGAGCATATGGAACTGCTTCAAAGCAGGACACCATCAGGCCCACCAGCTGCATTCCCTGCCTGATGGACGGATGAGGACAAGCCAGAAGGGTCCGTGCTTGCTCTTGAAGACTCTCCTACTTCTGCTGAAGAAGAAAGATCCTGACCTGAGATGAATCCAGAATCATGCCTAGAAAGGGCTTCACCATGGAAGGAGACAGGGAAGATTTGGGGTGGTTGATCACCCAACCAAATGACTCCAGTGTGGACACCACCCGCTGAGTATCCAGATCTGCCTGTTGGAAGGACTGAGAAGCGATAAGCATGTCGTCCAAGTAGGGAAGAATGCGAATGCCCTGAGATCTCAGCGGAGCCATCACTCCTGCCAGCACCTTGGTGAATACCCTGGGAGCCGAGGTGAGACCAAAGGGCAAGGCCACAAATTGGTAGTGCTGATCCTCCAGAGCGAACCTGAGGAATCTCTGATGACCTGGAAAAATCATCCTTGATGTCTACATAGGTCATGAATTACCCTGGGCGTAGGCAATTCACAGCGGAGCGCAGAGTCTCCATGCGAAAGTGTCTAAATCTGACAAATTTGTTGGAGGCGCTATAAATCCAGGATGGGTCTGATGGACCCATCCTTTTTGGGAATAAAGAGATTGGAATAATAGCCTTTGCCCCTTTCCCTCAAGGGCACCTGGACGATGACTCCCAATTTCAGAAGGCCTTGGACAGCAAGGGACAGACCCAGCTGGGCCGTTCCCACTCTTTGAGCACCAGATTATTAAAATGAGTTTGTTCAGGAAAACTCCAAACGTGGTCTAACAGAATGAAACAGCTCCCCCTGCTGCCGCGGAGCAACGGCAGGAGGAGAGATACAGAGTACTTCAAAAATGTGAGCTAAAAGCCTGTCAGTATCATCTGAAGCCCAGGGGTCAGACCCAGAATTGGCACCATAAACCTTAGGCTGATCCTCAGATGATTCTGAATCAGAAAATAATTTCCCCTCTTCCAGGGGGGTATAACCGGTAACGTCAAAAAATTCCTCAGCCTCCATAGGAAAGAGGGAAACACCAGGTGAAAAATGCAGCTTCTTAGAAGAAGCCTTACGCGGGCCAGTGCCAGCAATATGTCTCTCAATGCTGGCCACCCGTGCAGCCAAATCAGGTTGAGACTCCCCACTGGTATGCACCTCACTAGCAGTCAGATGTAAGCGTGGGGGGGTAGGCGAAGCCCGAGGGGGTGCAGGTCCAGCCACCAGTAACCCAGACTGCAGCACAAGCGTCTGCTGGGCACAGTGTACACACACCCTTACATCATCACTTATAGGGGAAACCCCACACGCCACACACAGCCGGGCTTGTCCCGAAGGAACCACAAGCACATTATCCTGAGAAGCCTCCATATGGTGATTATTGTGGCACAATAGGCCAATCGGGATTGACGCCAATAAGGCTACCCGGGATGCCCCAATAGCCCACTAAAAGGGGATAGGACTGGGAGAAACCACTAAAAAGTTTGCCCCGCCTGTAAGACATAAAGCAAAGAACCTGTAAGCATAATACAATGAAAACAAGAAAAGCCAGCCCGCAGGGGCACTTACAGACCGCGATATGGAGACGCCAGACACGCAGCACAGGAGCTCCAAGATGGCGCCCGCATATACCTCAAGGGGCAGGCAGCGGAGAAGTGATGCAGAAAACGTCATCTGCAAGCCCCCCCCCCGAAGAGCGCGAAAACACGCCCCTGTGACAAGGCCAGGCAATGACGGCGCAGCAGCGCCTGAGGCGATGTCGCCGCCGTCCGCGGAGCGGGGTACAAGCGCGCGGCGGCAATAATCAAAACCAGAGTAAGAGGCAAAACATGACACGCATAGTAATACATACACCACCCCCCCCCCCCGAGATCTACCCAGGGGGAGCGAAGGGAAAGCAGCGGACGACCTAAGAGGAGCCTAACTGAGGGGGCAGGGGCGAAGGGCACACTGCCGCGGGAGGCTCATCCCATAAGGTTCACCACGGGCCTATACCGCCTACCCTTTGCTAGGGGACTGCGGTAGGAGCAGCGGTCCTTAGCACCTGGCAGCAGTGCTGCCTACCATCTCCCGACCAGCGCAGCCTAAGCTGGGAGGCAGTGAAAAGGAACGGGTGGGAATAGTCCTACAGGGCCGCAGGCTAATAAGCCCCGCTCACCTGCGAGTAGAAAGAGCCATCTTCTAGTCATCGCAGCCCAGACTGCAGAGAAGAACTGGGGATTTTGTAGGAGGCCCCTGGTATATATGGGGCTGGGAGGAGCCACTTTTCTGTCTCTGCAGTCCAGCGCCATCTACTGGATGTATTACCCCAAGAGTAAGGAATAGCTTCTGGGACAGGACGTGCTGTATACTTAGAATAATGGTGTGTATCATCCTACATAAAATACCACACTTGACAGAAATGTTATATCTATTGATGTTGCATGTGCATCCTTAATAAATATATGGTAGAACACCTGTGAGCCATTATATACTGTGAAGGTTGGATGTTAACCCTCATAATGATGCTGTAGCCATCAGCTTAAACACATGACTGAGCACAGCATTTTCCTAGGATTGAATATGTTCAGATGGCCGATGATGAATGTTTTAGCTTCCCTTATCCCACTCATCTGAGTATTATTTATGATAACATAAAAAGATTTAAACCATGTCCTTCAAATAGAAAAACAGATCACCAACTACCTGCATGCATTATTCTCCCAGACGCCAAAAAGAAGCTGTAATATACTCATAGCTGACACGGGGCAGAGCGCCTCAGATAAGATGTATTTGTCGCTGATAAAGACAGATTGCCCAAGCATTCATTCTCAACGTGGCTAGAGCAAATACATCATCACATTGCTGAGTCTGGGAGACAAAGGTTTCCATCTGCATTATTTGCTTGGCTATTATGAATGGGATGTTTTCATGATGTATAGCAAGGAGAAAAAAAAAAGTGCACAGCTGTTTGCTTGTATCAGAACACGCAGCGAAATCCAGTGATGCCTCCTGGAAGGTAATGCATGGAGACAGCTCAGAACAAGCTCACCTGCTCGCTCCAGCAGACAACTGGCCAACCACAGAGTGCCTTATTGTTTTGCTTAGTGAGAAGCGTGGGCTTAATATAAATTATTGCAGTACTCCATTTACATACTGACAAAATTAAGAGGCATTGCTTGTGTTCCATACACAAGGGTAAACTCGTGAAGTATAATGTGACAATAAATAGGAGATGCACAAGAAGAATTTGGCAACATTACAAAAAAAAAAAAAAAAAAAGGAGGTGCTTTCCTGGAATGGAAAGTATTTACATGGCACTCAACACAATGGGTGTGGTATATGGCTTTTACAGTAAAACATTATTCCTTATGAGGCCTGTGGCCTGCTTATTTTGGCCAACCATATAAATTATCCCCTTCTCGGGGGTACTGTATAGGAACATCTTGCAGGTACTTGACATAAAACATTTGTGCATAACTGGGTTTGTGCCACTGGACATGCTTCTAAGTTGTAGCAAGCACTATCAACACAAACACAACTAATTGATCCACACAGTAGGTAATTATGTGTCCCCAGATGTCTTTGACCTGTCAAACTTTAAAATCAATTGCCTGGCAGCTTACCTGATATAGGGTCAGTCCCACACTGTCGCTTGGCTCCAGCCACCGTAAGGAAGAAGAAAGTTCTTCTTTCTATTTGCCGCCTCCAGTGCCTTCCCTCTGATCCTGACCACAAAGCCTGAGGATTGTGCCAGGTTGCGACCCTCCAATTTTGGTCATAAGCTGGAATACAGCTCTATACACTGTCACTCAAGTGCATTTCACTCCAATGCAATGCACAGCGTGGTTGCATCAATGCACAAAACAAGGTAAAACTATATTTTATAATTTGGCAATATAGCTTTGGTTTCAAAAAGGAAAACAAATGAGATCATTGCAAGGTGTATCCCTACACAATGAGAATACTTTTGTGTGTGCCTGGATAAAGGATTTCTACGTTTGAGTACACAACTTTTATTCAAAATCTCTGGGGTGTCCCAAAAGAGTGTGGAGGAAGGAGGGCAATATCAAACAAAAGGGAAAAGGGACCAGGGTTCATACTTCCTTCTTAAGAAAAGTTATGTAACAAGTGTGCCCCACGGCTCCAGAATTTAAGGTTAACCTGAGGACCTAGGTTAATTATTTTGGATCAAATAGGCAATCAGCCCTGGATTCAAATCCCACCCTTCCAAGGCATTATCTATGAGAATGCAGTTACCTTTTATTTTAAAAAAATCTATTTTGGCAAAACGAATTCATCACTATGAATGGTATGATTAAGGGCTCGTCGAAGCCTGAAACGCGTCACGTTTGTTGGTGAGGGGTAGGGGTGATACCGTTGCTGCCTTTGACACTCTGCATGAATTTCTTATGTAATACTATTTTAATATTATATCAAGTAAAAGTTACGTTTTATCCCGGGAGCTGGACTTATCTTGGTTTGCTAATTCATCACTATGCCAGAGGGCTAAAATTTCAGGTGGTCCTGGAACTTTCCCCGAGGAAGGTGGAAATGCATAACAAAAACTTAACAGCTTTATCTGCCTCGATAGTAAACCTATAAGTGGATAGGGCTTTTTGTAAATTATATGTGTTTTCATCTGAATAGCTGGGCCCTGGAGTGCACCTCAGGTAAAGGGAGGCCAGGGATGTGGACATGGGCCTCTAAAACTCCCAGGGAAAAGTGAGTTTTCACACCGGGTTTCACACAGCTGGGTTTCACACCATTCAAGAATAAGCAAGTGGCCGGCCTGCAGGCCAGAGAGGGTTTTGGACCCCATTTATTCCCATTGAATCTATTATCAAATCAAAGGTTTTATTGAGAAAAAGGCAGCTCCAGCAATCGTTAGGCTTCATCAAACTGTAGGAAACAATAAACATTGTTAAAGCAGATATGAATGTAAATGTTTCTTTCATTTTTTTTTAGAAGTTATCAGAAGAAAAAACTGGACACTCCAGTGCTGGGGGGGGGGGGGGGGGTGGGGGGAAGTGCTATTAGCCTCTGCTCTGGGTCTACAATATGACCCATCACTCCTTTCCCATGCCTTGTTACTTTTGCTGACAGCAGCAGCTGTACCACCTAAGCGAGATGGATTGAATTTTCATAACCAGATCCCCAAATTATGTTTTACCTTCAAACATAATTTATGAGGTGCCTGGGTGCCTTGGAGAGACAATATGCTTGGCTGTAAAATGAACTGTAACTGGCTTGTAGGGTTATAATTAACATTAGGAGGGAGGCAGAGGCATGCAGGGTAATTGATGATTACGGCCAGGAAAATTAAAGAGTGGTTGTTAGAAAAACCTAATGTATCAGAAACTGTGTGAAACTAATTATAATGAGATGTCACTGTCACATGATGGGTTAAAAGTAAAATGTTACATCAGGGAGCTTAAAAAAAGATATTACAAGATTATTCTATTTTAAATATGACCTGCTAAGTCTTGTGAACATGAATGATTGACCCATGTAAGTACAGGTATTTCTGTAAACTATGGCTTTCAATGATGTGTCGCTACCATGACAATGATCTCCTGCCAACTTCTACAGGTCACACACTGTGCACAATGTCGGCACTAAATTCAAAAAGTGTTAAGAGCAGAAATGTAAAAATACAATTCTGTGATTACTCACCTGTAGAATTGGTATTATACGTATACAGCACGTCTTGTTCCAGAATATTCCTTACATATGGGTAATACATCCACAAGATGGCGCTGGACTGCAGAAAACAGCTTGTGGCTCCTCCCGACCCTATATAAGTCAGGGACCTCCCACAAAATCCCCAGTATTTACAAGCAGTTAACAAGAATCCGGGAGAACAATAACTTCAAAAATGAACAAATGAACAATCACCATACAGAGGTAACTAAGAATAATGATAACAAGGGTGGGGTGGAACAGGACGTGCTGTATACGTATAATACCAATTCTACAGGTGAGTAATCACAGAATTGTATTATTCTAAGTATACAGCACGTCCTGTTCCAGAATATTCCTTACACATGAGACATCCAATAGCAGTGTCCGTAAGGTAGGGTGGGATCCCCAAAAGTAACAGCAGACAGTTTAAACCACTGCCGCCTGCAGAACTTTGCGACCAAAAGCAGCATCAGCTGAGGCCTTAACATCAACCTTGTAAAACTAAGTATGAACAGAAGACCAAGTGGCGGCCTTGCAAACTTGTTCAACAGAACAAGAGGCACCAATAGCACGAGTAGAATGAGCAGTAAGGCAGAAGGGAGGCTCCGTCCCCTTAGCAGAGTAGGCCTGTACCACAGCCTGACGGATCCACTTGCTGATAGTGGACTTAGCTGGAGCCAGACCTTTCTTAGGTCCAGACGGGAGCACAAAAAGAGCATCAGTCTTCCTGAAGGATTCAGTAGCCACCAAATAGAACTTCAGAGTTCTGACCACATCCAGAGAATGTAAAACCCGCTCCTTAGGATTACTAGGATTAGGGCAAAGAAAAGGCAACACAATGTCCTGAATGAGATGAAAAGCAGACACAACCTTAGGCAGAAAATCTGGCTTAAAACGAAACACCACCTTGTTCTGGTGTCTCTCAAAGTAAGGTTTGATGGAAAGCGCCGCCAACTCAGAAACAGAAGTGATAGCCACCAAAAAGGCTACCTTAAATGTCAATACAGACAAAAAGGCCTCACGCAAAGGCTCAAAGGGAGACTCCTGTAATGCAGATAAGACCAAGTTCAAATCCCAGACTGGTAACATAGGCTTACGTGGCGGACGCACGTGAGTAACCACCTGGAAGAAGGTCTTGACCAGGGGATGCTGAGCAAAGGATCTTTGGAAGAATATGGCCAAAGCAGAAACATGACATTTGAGGGTACTAAGCTGAAGACCCAAATCCAAACCATGTTGTAAAAATTCCAGAATCCTGGGGATAGAAAACACCCGACATGGAAGCGACTTACACTCACACCAGTCAATGTAAGCATGCCATACCCTATAGTAGATGGTTGACGAGGACTGCTTCCTAGCCCGAATCATAGTATGAACTACAGAGGCAGGCAGCCCCTTCTCCATCAGGATGGAGGTTTCAGCAGCCAGGCCGTCAAAGCCAGCATTTGTAAATTGGGATGGCGTAGCTGCCCCTGAGTGAGCAGGTCTGGATCCTTGGGCAGAGCATACTGCTCTGCTACCAACTGCACAACGTCTGCAAACCACGGGGGGGCCACCAGAATGGCTGGTACCCCTTCCTTAGCAATCTTGCGCAACACCCTGCCCAGCAGAGGGAAAGGAGGAAACACATAGAGAAGCTGAAAGCTCTTCCAACACATTGCTAGGGCATCTGTGGCCAAGGCCAGAGGGTCCTGTGACAAAGACTGGAAGCTTGTGATTGTGACGGGACGCAAACAGATCCACATCTGGCTGACCCCAACGGTGGCACAGGGAGCGAAACACCCTGCTGCTGAGGGACCATTCTCCCAGACGAGAAGTCCCCCTGCTGAGGGAGTCTGCCTCCAGATTCTCCACCCCCGGGTTGTACATGGCTGAGATGCAGGGAACATTGTCCTCCATCCAAGACAGTATCAGGGACACTTCTCTGAGAGCCCTCTTGCTCTGGGTCCCTCCCCTATGATTGATGTAGGCAATCGCCGTCTGGTTGTCCGAGCGGACCTGAACCGCCCATCCTCGAAGGTGTGAGTCAGTTGGGCGAGAACCAACCTTATCACCTTAATTCCAGAATGTTGATAGGGGTGTAGCCCCCCCAACCTGTCAGGCTGGCATCTGTGGTGACTGTCTCCCAGCATGGGGCCAGAAAGGATCTGCCCACCAACAGGTTTCTTGAGTCCAGCCACCACGAGAGAGACCATCTGGCCAGGGGGGACAGAACCAGCACCTGATCCAGGGACCGAGGGTCCCGATCCCAAACTGACAAGAGGTGAATTTGAAGGGGTCTCATGTGAAACTGAGTGTATGGAACTGCCTCGAAGCAGGACACCATCAGTCCCACCAACTGCATCCCCTGCCGGATGGAGGGATGAGGGGAAGACAGAAGATGCCTGGCTAGGGCCTGAAGATTCTCCACCTTCTGCTGAGGGAGAAGGATCTTGACCTGATATGTATCGATAGTCATGCCCAGAAAGGACCTCACCATTGACAGTGACAGGAAAGACTTGGGGTGGTTGATCACCCAGCCGAAGGACTCCAGTGTGGACACCACCAGCTGGATATCCAGCTCGGCCTGCTGGAAGGGCTGAGAAGTGATGAGAATGTCGTCTAAGTAAGGAAGGATGTGGATGCCCTGAGATCTCAGCAGAGCCAGTACGCCCGCCAGCACCTTGGTGAATACCCTGGGAGCCGAGGTGAGACCGAAAGGTAAGGCCACAAATTGATAGTGCTGATCCTCCAGAGCGAACCTGAGGAATCTCTGATGACCTGGAAAGATTGGTACATGAAGGTACATGAGGTCATGAAGTCTCCCGGGCGTAGGGAATTGACAGCTGAGCGCAGAGTCTCCATGCAAAAGTGTCTGGATCTGACAAATTCGTTGAAGCACTTTAATTCCAGGATAGGTCTGATGGACCCGTCTTTTTTGGGAACAATGAAAAAATTGGAATAGTATCCTCTGCCCCTTTCCCTCAAAGGCACCTGGCAGATGACCCCCGACTCCAGAAGGTTTTGGACACCAAGGCACAGACCCTGAGCGGACAGGGGGTTTTGAGCCATCCGGGATTTAATGAATCTTGGGGGCGGCCAGGCAGCAAACTCTATCTTGTAACCGGAGGACACTACCTCCAGAATCCACCGGTCTGAGACGTGAAGCCTCCAGACGTGAGCAAAGAGCCGGAGCCGTCCCCCCACCCGGATGGGTGAGGGCGCCCCTTCATACCTGAGGGGGCTTGGGTGAGGATTGTGGCTTGGGACACCAGGAGAGGCCAGGATGGCCCCGTCCTCTGCCCCTTCCCCAGTGATCTCCTCGGACCCCAGTAAAGGAGACTCCTCGGCCAGTTCTGGAACCACAGAAGGATGGGAGAAAGGCACCCATCCCCCGAAAGGACCGGGACGGCCTCCTACATTGAGGTAACCTGCCACCCCTGGCAAACAAATCCAAACGCTCCCCAAAGAGACGCAGGCCCTTGAAAGGGAAGCCAGTGAGGGCTTTCTTAGCAGCATTATCAGCTACCCATTGACGTAGCCAGACAGAGTGGCGTATAGCCACCAACAAGGCAGAAGTTCTACCACACATTCTAATGGCATCATCCATAGCAGACAGAATATATGCAATAAATTTCTCACAAAGCAGTAGAGATCTATACTCTTCTCTACCCGCATCCTCAGATGCCCCGTCCAAGAGACACTTAAGCACCCCTTTAATGGCAATAACCGTAATAGCAGAGGCACAAATCGGGCGCAGAGCCATCCCCACACAGAAAAAGGCGTGACAGGCCAGTTGGTCCAAGCGCCGGACTTCCCCAACCCGCAGGGTAGTAGTATCAGGAGAATGCATGACAGATGTATTGGACAACCCGAGAACGGGCGCGTCCACCTCAGGAGGACATGACCAATGCTTAACAACATCAGCAGGAAAGGGATACCTCTTGTCCCAACTCTTAGGCACTCCTGGCAGCTTGCTAGGCCGTTCCCATTCCTTGAGCACTAGATTATTAAAGTGAGACCACTCAGGGAACTCCCAGCATTGCTTAACCGTATGAAAAAGCTCGCCCTGCTGCTGCAGGGCCACTGCCGGGGGAGAAATACAAAGCACTTCAAAAATATGACTCAGCAGCCTGTCAGTGTCATCAGGGGACCACGGGGTCTTCCCCAAAAGGAGTCCCAGTACTACTGTAAATCTTAGGTTGTTCCTCAGAGGATTCCAAATCAGAAAATAATTCCCCCTCCTCAAGGGGGTAAGGACCTGAGAGTGAGTAAGGGCCCTCGTCTTCTGCAGGGAAGAGGGAAACCGCGGGTAATAAATGCCGCTTCTTAGCAGAAGCCTTACGCGGGGCAGACCCAGCAAGATGTTTTTCAATGTTGGCCACCAGTGCAGCTAAATCAGATTGAGACTCCCCGCTATTATGCCCCTCAGAGGGGGTCAGATGTAAGTGTGGTGGGGTAGACGAAGCCCGAGGGGGCGCAGCACCAGTAACAGGCAACCCAGGCTGCAGTGCAAGCACCTGCTGGGCGCAGGGTACACACACCCTGACATCATCACTTATAGGGGATACTTCACACACAACACATAGCCGGGCTTGTCCCGAAAGGAACCCCAAGCACATTATCCCCAGAAGCCTCCATATGGTGATTATAGTGGCACAATAGGCCAATATAGGGTTAACGCTAATGATAGCAACCCGGGATGCCCCAATAGCCCACTAGGGATGTGGGAGATATAATAGAATAGCCCAAAACTAAAAGGGGGATGACCGGGAGAAACCACAATGAGGTCTACCCGCCTGAAAGACATAAGAAGACATCCCCGTAAGAGTACAGTAAAAAAAAAAAAAAAAATATATATATATATATATATATATATATATACACACACATAACAATCCACCCCGCAGGGGCACTCACGGACCGCGGTAGGAAACAGAAGACACGCAGCACGAGGGAGGCAAAATGGCGTCCACATATACCTGGAGGGGTGGGCCACTAGAGAAGTGATGCGGAAAACATCATCCGCAGAGCCCACCTCCCCCCGAAGAGTGCGAATGATCCCGCCGTGACACGGCAGAGCCTGTGGTAATGTCCCTGCCGTCCGCGGAGCGATGTACAAACACGCGGCGGCGGCGGCTGCCAGTAAAAAAACACATTAAGCAAGACATGCAGGATACAACAAATATCTATTCTGGCACAAGCAAGAGAACATTCAGGCTGCTTGCCGCACACACGCCTCCCCCCTCCCCTGAGATCTCCAGGGAGAGCGAAGGAAGGGGGCTACTCAGTGAAACAAAATGAGAGGAGGGGGCAGATACCTAAGGGGAGTAGGGATTAAAGGGGGACCCCGGGAGCGGGAGGGGGCATCCCACAAGGCTCACCACAGGCCTATACCACCTACCCTGTAAAGCAGGGACTGCGGTTGGAGCAGCGCTCCTAAAGCACCTAACCCGGGTGCTGTCCTAACTTCACCTGAAACAGTCAGCCGAGGCTGGGAGGCAGTGGGTCCAGAACGGGTGGTAATAGTCCTGCAGGGCCGCAGGCTGGTAAGCCCTGCTCGCCTGCGTATATAGAGAGCCATCTTCTATCTTCGCAGTCCAGACTGCAGATTAAAACTGGGGATTTTGTGGGAGGTCCCTGACTTATATAGGGCCAGGAGGAGCCACAAGCTGTTTTCTGCAGTCCAGCGCCATCTTGTGGATGTATTACCCATGTGTAAGGAATATTCTGGAACAGGAAGTGCTGTGTACTTAGAATAAGTGTTCAGTACAGCATAACACCAGAACCTCCAACAGAAAGCCGCAGGTGGCACTGCTGGTGGTAGTATGTTCCTAAAAAGACCTGAACTCCAACAAGGTATGTTGACAGATGCAGAGAAAGGGTGAGTTGTGGATTGCAGAAGAAGGATTGATCAATTGTGGGGAACAAAAGGTGGTTACGATTTGGTTTTATTTTATTTGGGTGGTAAATACCTTAAACCCTTTTCCAGGCAATCAAAAAACACTTGCTTGTCTTCATAATTAAAGTGGCGCAAAACCCCATGGGACCAAGCTAGCTTGCCTAAAGGGCATCCTATAGCGCCATGCCCTGCTGTTTTAAAATCCCCCGGGGTTGCTGGTACACTCACTTTTCCTGACAGCTTCCGTGACGCTGCAATCACTGATGCCGCAACCCCGGCCTTCTCAAACATATGAATGGCATACCACCGTCTGTTTGCATCGGGCTCAGAAACATTTTGTTTATTTCAGTAGATTCAGTATCATAGCTGGGTAATGGTGGCAATCCAATGATACAATTTCTTGCAGCAGGACATTTTACTTTGATATAGAAGTTTGTCATCCAGAAGGGAACGATACCGTACATACTCACACGCACAACTTTTATCCCCCCCACCCAGCAAGAATAATCAGCCAGCATGTAGATGTTTTATATATACAACTATACAGGCACAATCCAATTATGTAAAAATGTTGGCTGTAGCTCTGTCCATATCCATTACATCTGAAGTTTTTGATGCTAGTAGAAAGTGAGAACAGTAGCCAGAAAAAAAAAGCATTTTAGCTTGTTGGATCTTTATTTTTCCATGGGCACCTTGCCCTGAAAGCATCTTCGTGTATCTACGGAAATAAATGTTGCTTGCTCCAAGCAAAACTGGCAGATGATGATATCACTTCTGCAGACATGTTTAAGTGTGTAAACTCTCTGACCATTACACATTTCTGTTTCCGTCAGAGAGAAAACAATGGGGGATTTAGAATTTAGGAGTGTTAACATATGTCCATTGATGTTGAATTAGGCTCAATGAAAGAGCAGACAAAAAGCCCAAGTGTCATCAGAGGTCAAGAGAAGGTGGCTGAATCAGATGGGAAAAAAGGAGGCTGAAGGTCATACAGGGATCACGTCTGTCTTTCATCATTACTGTGATCAATACTGGCATGCTCACAAGTTACAGAGAAATGCTTAATACAAAATTAGTGGTAGTCGCCAAACAAAATAATTACAGCCAGTGCACCTATAATTAATTTGTAAAAGTAGGCATTAATGCAAAATAAAAAATACAATTCTGTGATTACTCACCTGTAGAATTGGTATTATATGTATACAGCACGTCCTGTTCCAGAAGATATTCCTTACTCTTGGGATATACTCTCCAGTAGATGGCGCTGGACTGCAGAGACAGAAAAGTGGCTCCTCCCGGCCCCATAAATACCCGGGACCTCCCACAAAATCCCCAGTATTGAAAAGCAGTTAGCAAGAGTCCGGGAGAACTATAACCATTACATGAACATTTGAACATAAAAACAATCACCATAAAAAGGTAACTAAAGATAATGATAACAAGGGTGGGGTGGAACAGAACGTGCTGTATACATATAATACCAATTCTACAGGTGAGTAATCACAGAATTGTATTATTCTAAGTATACAGCACGTCCTGTTCCAGAAGATATTCCTTACTCTTGGTACATCCAATAGCAGTGTCCGTAAGGTAGGGTGGGATCCCCAAAAGTAACAGCAGACAGTTTAAACCACTGCCGCCTGCAGAACCTTGCGGCCAAAAGCAGCATCAGCTGAGGCCCTAACATCAACCTTGTAAAACTTTGAAAAAGTATGAACAGAAGACCAAGTAGCGGCCTTGCAAACTTGTTCAACAGAAGCCTGGTGCTGAAAAGCCCAAGAGGCACCAATAGCACGAGTAGAATGAGCAGTAAGGCGGAAGGGAGGATCCTTCCCCTTAGCAGAGTAGGCCTGAATCACAGCCTGACGTATCCACTTACTGATAGTGGACTTAGCCGGAGCAAGGCCTTTCTTAGGTCCAGACGGAAGCACAAAAAGAGCATCAGTCTTCCTGAAGGATTCAGTAGCCACCAAATAGAACTTCAGAGTTCTGACTACGTCCAAAGAATGCAAAACCCTCTCCTTAGAGTTACTAGGCTTAGGGCACAGAGAAGGCAAAACAATGTCCTGATTGAGATGAAAGGCAGAAACAACCTTAGGCAGAAAATCTGGCTTAAAACGAAACACCACCTTGTCCTGGTGTCTCTCAAAATAAGGAGGCTTGATGGAAAGCGCCGCCAACACAGAAACACGCCTAACAGAAGTGATAGCCACCAAAAAGACCACCTTAAGCGTAAGGATGGACAAAGGGGCCCCTTGCAAGGGCTCAAAGGGAGACCCCTGCAGGGCAGACAAGACCAAATTCAAGTCCCAGACTGGTAACATAGGCTTACGTGGGGGACGCACGTGAGTAACCCCTTGGAAAAAAGTCTTGACCAGGGGATGCTGAGCAAAGGATCTTTGGAAGAAAATAGCCAAAGCAGACACATGGCCTTTCAGAGTCCTGAGCTGAAGACCCAGATCCAAACCATGTTGGAGAAAAATCCAGAATTCTAGGAATAGAAAACACACGACAGCGAGTGGGACTCACACCAGTCAATGGAAGTACGCCAGACCCTGTAAAAGATGGAAGAAGAGGACCTCTTTCTAGCACTGATCATGGCATTCACCACTGAGGCAGGCAGCCCTTTTTCCATCAAGATGGAGGTTTCAACAACCAGGCCATCAAAGCCAGCATTTGCAAATTGGGGTGGCGTAGGTGTCCCTGAGTGAGCAGATCTGGAACCTGTGGTAGAGCGTACTGATCTACTGCCAACTTCAAGATATCTGCGAACCACACTCTTCTTGGCCAACAGGGGGCTACCAGGATGGCTGGCACCCCTTCCTGAACTATCTTGCGCAGCACCCTGCCCAGCAGTGGAAACGGGGGAAACACATACAGGAGCTGGAACCCCGTCCAGGACATTGCCAGGGCATCCGTGGCCAGAGGATCCTGGGACAGAGAGACAAAGACTGGAAGCTTGTGATTGTGACAAGATGCATATAGATCCACGTCCGGCTGACCCTAGCGGTGGCACAGGGAGCGAAACACCCTGCTGCTGAGGGACCACTCTCCCAGACGAGAGGTCTCCCTGCTCAGAGAGTCTGCCTCCAGATACTCCACCCCCTGAATGTACACAGCTGAGATGCAGGGAACATTTTCCTCCGCCCAGGACAGTACCAGGGACACTTCCTTGAGGGCCCTCTTGTCCCGGGTCCCTCCCTGATGATTGATGTAGGCAACCGCCGTCTGGTTGTCTGAGCGGACCTGAACAGCCCGACCCCTAAGGTGAGGGATTAAGTGGGCAAGAACCAACCTGATTGCCCTCAATTCCAGAATGTTGATAGGGGCATGGGCCTCCTGAGAGCCCCACTGACCCTGGAATGTCAGAGACTTCCAGAATCCCCCCCCAACCTGTCAGACTGGCATCCGTGGTGACAGTCTCCCAGCAGGGGGCCAGAAAGGACCTGCCCCCCAGCAGGTTCCCTGAGACCAACCACCACACTAGAGACCGCCTGACCTGAGGGGACAAGACAAACACCTGATCCAGGGACAAAGGGTCCCGATCCCATACTGATAAGATGTGAAGCTGAAGAGGCCTCATGTGGAATTGAGCATATGGAACCGCCTCGAAGCAGGACACCATCAGGGCCACCAGCTGCATTCCCTGCCAGATGGATGGATGGGGACAAGACAGCAGGAGCTGAACTTTCTCTTGAAGGACCTCCACCTTCTGCTGAGGAAGAAAGATCTTGACCTGGGCTGAATCCAGAATCATGCCCAGAAAAAACTTCACCATGGAAGGAGACAGGGAAGATTTGGGGTGATTGATCACCCAGCCAAATGACTCCAGAGTGGACACCACCCTCTGAGTGTCCAGCTCTGCCTGATGGAAGGACTGGGAAGCAATAAGCATGTCGTCCAGGTAGGGAAGAATGCGAATGCCCTGAGATCTTTGACACCTTGGTGAATACCCTGGGGGCTGAGGTGAGGCGGAAGGGCAAGGCCACAAATTGGTAGTGCTGATCCTCCAGAGCGAATCTGAGGAACCTCTGATGACCTGGAAAGATAGGGATGTGAGGGTAAGCATCCTTGATGTCCACAGAGGTCATGAAGTCCCCTGGGCGTAGGAAAGTCACAGCTGAGCGCATAGTCTCCAAGTGTCTGAATCTGACAAACCTGTTGAGAAGCTTTAAATCCAGGATAGGTCTGATGGACCCATCCTTTTTGGGCACGATGAAAAGATTGGAATAATAGCCTTTGCCCCTTTCCTTCAAGGGCACCCGGCAGATGACACCTAGGTCTAGAAGGCCTTGGACAGCCAGGGAGAAACACTAAGCTGACAAGGGGTTTTGAGCTACACGAGATTTGATGAATCTTGGGGGTGGCCTGGCTGCAAACGCTATCTTGTAACCAGAGGAAACTACCTCCTGAATCCACCGGTCTGAGACATGACGCCTCCAGACGTGAGCCAAGAGCCGAGGCCCTCCCCCCACCCGGATGGGTGAGGGCGCCCCTTCAAGCCTGAGGGGGCGTGGGAGAGTACTTAGTCTTGGGACCCCAGGGGGGGCCAGGGCGGCCACGTCCTCTGCCACTGCCCCAAAAATCTCCACGGGCTCCAGCAAAGGAAGCTCCCAAGTCCAATACTGGAGCTCCTGAAGGAAGGGGAAAAGGCACCTGAACCCCGAAAGGACCGGGGCTGCCTTCTACGCTGAGGTAATTTGCCACCTTTAGCAAACAAGTCCAAACGTTCCCCAAAGAGGCGCAGCCCCTTGAAGGGAAAACCAGTGAGGGCCTTTTTGGCGGCATTGTCAGCTGACCGCTGGCGCAGCCAGACCGAGCGGCGTATTGCCACCAACAAGGCAGAAGCCCTGCCACACATTCTAATGGTATCATCCAGGGCAGAGAGAACATATGCAACAAATTCCTCACAAAGCAGAAGAGCTCTATACTCTTCACTATCAGCATTATCAGGGCCCCATCTAAGAGACCCCTGAGCAGGCTTTTAACAGCAAAAGCCGTAATAGCAGAGGCACAGACCAGACGGAGCACGGTCCTAACAGAGGCAAAGGCATGGCAAGCTAGCTGATCCATGCGCCTGTCTTCCCCATCCCTCAAGGTAGTTGTATCAGGGGAATGCATGACAGATGTGTTGCGTTGAAAAATGTGAGCCAAAAGTCTGTCAGTATCATCTGAAGCCAATGGGTCAGACCCCCTAGGCTGATCCTAAGATTATTCTGAATCAGAGAATAATTCCCCTTCTTCCAGGGGGGTATAACCAGTAACAACAAAAAACTCCTCAGCTTCCATAGGAAAGAGAGTAACACCGGGTGCCAGATGCCGCCGCTTAGCAGAAGCCTTACGCGGACCAGAACCAGCAATATGCCTTTCAATGCTGGCTACCAGGGTAGCCAAATCAGGTTGAGACTCCCCACTGGTATGCACCTCACTGGGAGTCAGATGTAAACGTGGGGGGGTAGGCAAAGCCAGAGGAGGCGCAGCACTAGGCCCAGCCGCAGGTAAACCAGACTGCAGCGCAAGTACCTGCTGGGCGCAGGGTACACACACCCTGACAATATCACATATAGGGGATACCCCACACGCCACACACATCCGGGCTTGTCCCGAGGGAACCCCGAGCACCTTATCCTGAGAAGCCTCCATATGGTGATTATCACGGCACAACAGGCCAATAGGGATTGACGCTAATAAAAGCAACCCGGGATGCCCCAATAGCCCGCTAGGGAAGTGGGAGTAATGGTATGTAATAGCCCTCCAATAAGAGTTAACACTAAATAGAGGGGATAGGGCCGGGATAAACCACAAGTTTGACCCGCCTGCAAGACATAAGCAAAAGATCCCATAAGCGATATGCAAAATATACCGTGATGCAAATGCGTCATCCGCAGGGCCCGCCCCCACGAAGAGCGCGAAAACGCCCCCACCTGATCAGACCAATGAGGGCGCAGCGGCGCCTGAGGCGATGTCGCCGCCGACCGCAGAGCGCAGTATAAACGTGCGGCGGCAGCAAAGAAACTAAAAAACTTTAGGAAGGAAATCCGGCTTAAAGCGGAAAACCACCTTGTCCTGGTGTCTCTCAAAGTAAGAGGCCTGAATGGACAGGGCCGCCAACCCAGAAACACAGCGAACAGAGGTAATAGCCACCAAAAAGGCAATCTTTTGTGTAAGCATATAAAATGCAAAATTCAAATGCCAAACAGGCCCCAGGCCCAGACCGTGCTGAAGAAAGTCCAAAATCCTAGGGATCGAAAACACCTTGCAAGACAAGGCCCTAGCCTCACACCAATCAATATAGGACCTCCAAGTCCTGTAGAAGATGTTAAAGGAAGATCACTTCCTAGCCCAGACAAGTGTCTGAATCACAACTTCAGACAAACCTTCTTCTAATAAGACGGAGGAGGTTTCAGCAGCCACGCCGTCAAGCCAGCGCTTGTAAACTGTGGTATGAACCAAACCTATCTTGGCCACCCTGGAGCCACCAGAATTGCTGGCGCACCCTCTTGAGCCAGCTTGCGCACCACCTTACCCACCATGGAGAAGGGAGGAAACAGGTACAGGAACCCCAGATCCTTCCAGGCAAGAGACCTGGCGTCCACTGCCAGGGCCAGAGGAACCTGAGACAGAGACTCAAACGTTGGGAGCTTGTGATTGCAACGTGAGGCAAAGAAATCCACCTCCGGAGTCCCCCACTTGCGACAGAGGGACCGGAATACCTTGTGGTTGAAAAAGCATTCCCCTCAGCGAGAGGATCCCCTGCTCAAGGAGTCCGCCTCTGTGTTTTCCACTCCCGGAATGAATACCGCTGAGATGCATGGAACATCGCTCTCCGCCCATGCAAGAATCAGCGAAACTTACCTGAGGGCACTGCTGCTGCAAGTCCCTCCTTGGTGATTGATGTAAACGACCGCAGTTCAATTGTCTGATCGAACCTGAACCGGTAAGCCCTGTAAGTGATGCGTCAAGCATGACAAAACCAACCAAATAGCTCTGAGCTCCAAGACATAGATGGGGGTGTGAGCCTCCTGAGGACCCCCCAGCCCCTGGAACTGAAAATCTGTCCAGAAACCTCCCCAGCCCGACAGGCTGGCATCCGTGGTAACCGTCTCCCAACAAGGGGCCAAAAAGGATCTGCCCCTCATCAGATTGCTTGGCTCCAGCCACCACTGAAGGGACTGCCGGACCCTGGGAGACAGCAGAAAGGACTGATCCAAGTACTGGGGACATCCGTCCCAGATCAGCAATAGATGGAGTTAGAGCGACCTCATGTGGAAATGAGCAAAGGGGACTGCCTCGAAGGAAACCACCATCAATCCTACCAGTTTCATCCCTAGCCGGATAGACACCTGTTGAGGGAATGTAGACCCCTTACTTCAGCATTATTAAGAATAAGGCCCATAGGCAGACTAAAAGGACTTAAATAATGATCATAAAACACCACTTGGACAAAGGGGTCCGGCGTAAGGCGGAATACCACCACGTCATGGTGTGTATATATATATATATATATATATATATATATATATATATATATATATATATATATATAACGAGCGAAGGCTAAGTAATCAGATCCACCTTCTCAGGCACACGTCTGACTGAAGCAAGAGCCCCCGGAGAAGCGACTTGGACTACAAAACAGCTCAGACAGCATCCAGAATAAGTCCCAAGGGAACAATCCGCAGGGCAAACAGAATGAAAATTGATCCCAACAGGGACTATAGAACTACTTGGGAGATGCCCCTGAGCAATCCCCAAGAGAACTCCTCACAAGGAAGACTGAACTAGACTTCTACAGGAAGACAGACAGGACAGAACCTGAACCTTCAGAGTACCTAGAAGGGGAGCCAACCCCAACCTATGCTGTAATGACTCTAGAACCCTGGGAACCGAGAACGTCCAACAGGGAAGAGACCAAGACTCATGCCAATCAATATGGGTACACCATAACCCACAATAGACGGAGGAAGAGGAAGCCAAGGAAGCTTGTTCTTAGCCCCCCATATACCAAGTCACCCAGAAGATAAACCCGTCTCCAAGGGGTGAATGAATCAGCTGTCAAGCCCCAGACTAGAGTCTGTAGATTGGGACGACAAAAGAAGGGGCCTGACAAGGGCAGAACCGCACTCCTGAGAGAGCGTACAGGTCAGCTGACCTCAGCAGAAGTATCTGCGAACCACAGTTCACTAGGCCACCCAGGGGCCATCAATCTCACGGGTCTCTTTATCAGCACAACCGTGCGCAGAACCCCACATAGTAGGGTGAATGAAGAGAAGGCATATAAAATAGAAAGTCTATGCATAATTTTACTAAGCCCCCATGACCAGAGTCAGAATATTCTGGGACAGTAAAAACAAGGGCAGAGCCCCTGTGGTATAAGCGAGACCCAACAGAGCCACCCTAGTTGGCTCTCAGAGTGACGCCAGGATAGCATAACCTGCCACTGAAAGACATCCATTGGAGCGAATACCGCTGAGGAGCAGGGGGCGTAGACCTCCGCCCAGATCAGGATCAGGAACCCTCCAGAGGGATCATCCTGCTTCAAGCTCCAGACCAATAATAAAACAGGCCATTGTCTTCCAACAGGCCAAGATTCCCCAAATAGACAGGTCCTAAAAGAGGAGAAGTCCAGCCGTATAGAGTCAACGGAAGGCTCATTGTTTTAACAAACCAGTAGGTAAGATGGATCCTCTAAGGAACCCTACCCAGGAACCACAGGGGGTTTTGGAAGAAATTCCCCCCCCGCCAACCTGCGAGACTTGGTACCCAAGGTGACCATTCACAGGAAGATGAAGGCAAGGAAGGGGGTGCCCCCTGACAGGGTCCTTGAATATAATCAGCTCAAGAGGAACCACCGTACCAAAGGGGAATGAGCACAGACCTAGCTCCAGGGGTGCTGGAACCCCATGTAGGATCAATAACCTACTGTGCCGAAGAGCCCAAGGGCTCGGTATATAAGGGACATCATCTGATATGCCACCAACGGGCCCACCAGCTGCAATCCTGCCTGGTGAAAGTAAGATGTCAGCAAAGGGGGGCAGAGCCCCCGTAACCAGGAGTCCACTTGTTGCCAAGGAAGAAGGCTCAAGCCTGAACCGAATCCAAGGAATGGAGATAGCGGATAAGGGACCATGAGGGATTGAGGTGACTGAGTACCCATCCAGTAACTCCCAGGGGACACCGCCGGCCGACTAATCCACTCGGCCTGACGTAGAGATTGGGGAGTAAGGAAAGACGACCCGGTAGGTCCTAATGCGGACGCCCCCCAGGCATGTCCGAGACATCACCCCCATTTGCGCCATGGCGAGTAGCCTGGGAGCAAAAGAGAGGCCAAAAACAATGCCTCAATCCGCAGGGTTGGTCCTGCAACACCGACTAGTAACGGTCTTGGTGTCCAGAAGACACAGGGGGAACTAATAAGATCTAGAACCCCACAGGAGGCCGGAAGCCCCCCATGCACAGGGCGCCTGTGTCCCAAGACAGAGATGTCATATAGGGACTACCTGTGAGAGTAGAATTTCCAGGCTTACCATAGGCCAGTATGGCCCAGACTGCCGCCCGGGCAGTACACTCATGTAATGAAGGACAAACATGCGCGCAACCATAAGGCTATGTGGAGCAAGGAGCGCGGCACTGACACCCAAGTTCAAATGAAAGATCAACGGCCTTAAACGTGTTACGTTACACTAGGACTGCCACACATCCCCCCCCCTTCTTTTCCCCCGAGCTACGGGAGGAAGCGAGGGAGAAGCAGACCTGCATCCAGGGATTATCGCTATGAGGGGCACGGGCAACAATGCGGGAGGGGCATCTAATGGAGGCTCACCATCGGCCTAAACCGCCTACCCTATGGTGGGGGATTGCGGTGGAGCGTAGCTCCGTGAGCACACGAGGTGCTGCCTACCTTCACACGACCAGCGCAGCCCACCGCGTCCACCGGAAAGGGATACTTCCTATCCCATTCCTGAGGAAAACCGGGAAGCCGGCTAGGTCCTACCCATTCCTTAATAATCAAATATTAGAAATGAATCTGATTTTGGAACTCCGGATAAGGCTTAGAGGTCCCAAGGAAAAAAATCCCCCTTCTGCGGAGGGGACTCCGCCGGAGGAGGAATAGCCAGCACCTCAAATAAATGGGCCAGGATCTTGGGGGTATCCACGGCATCCCCAAGCCCCTGCCCAGCATCAGCATCCAAAAACTGCTGATCATCAGAGCCATCAGATTCCGCAGACAATTCCCCTTCCGCAAGCGGAGAATACACAGACCAGTCAAGGGAATCATGATCATCAAGAACCAGCACTGCCGGTGACAGATGCCTTCTCTTAGCCGGGGGCCTCCCTGGCCGCAGAGCTAGAAAACAATTTCTCGATGTTGGCCAATCTAGCACATACATCAGATTGCGACTCCCCGCTAATGACCATGTCACTTGGGGTACGGATAAGTCAAGGTGGGGTAGGTGATGAGGCCGGCGACACTGACCCAGACGTCTGAGCCCCCAACTGCCGTGTTATGGCCTGCTGAACACATGGTATGCAACCAGCACATTATCCCCCGCAAGGGACACCCCCCAACCCACACACTGCCGGGACTACCCCGAAGGGAGCCGGAGCCCGGCATCCTGGGGAGCCTCCATATGGTGATTTGTATGGTAGTCGCAATGACCAGCGGGAATTACACTAGAAGCTACCCGGGATGCCCCTTAAGTCTGTTAGTGGGAGAATTTGCAAGCCCTTATTTTTTGGCCAAGGGACCCCAACAATAACAACACGGGGGCCCCCGTAAGTAAGGTACACCAAGACAATGTGGCAAAACATATAAAATAATATATAACATTGAATATAATATAGTATATAATACTAATAGTAATGTATATAATAATAATATGGCATACTATTTCTTCATCTAAGTAATAAACATAATGTATGCGCAAATAGTACAATAAAAGAGTAGCGTGAGGACTGGCATGAACAATGAGTCTTGAACCAGCAATCTATCATCACTCAGAGTCTGCTGCTCTAGCTATGGTGCTTTGGAGTTACACTAATGACGCCCAACGCGCATGTGGGCATTGACAAAATTGTGGTTGATCTTAACAAGACCAAGAAACCGCAAGATGGAACAATACGATTCCTCAGTGTTCTTGGCCGCCGCCGCGCTGGACAAGGCGCAAACTCAAGCCACAGACAACAAGCAAAGCCCCGCAGGGCACTCACCGCACAACGGAAGGCGATCCCCAGCTGATGGCAGAAGGAAGAAGCAGAAGGGCGGGCCGGCGCGGATCGCGCGCCGCGCCTGGCCCCGCCCCTCCCCCTCCTCACCCAGCAACACGATGCCATTGACCGGGCGCCGCCGAGGGTGCCAGAGAGAGTGGGGCGGGACGCCGCCAGCGCGCCGGAAGCCCGGCCCCGCCCCCTCTCCTCACCGCAAGGAGAGGGAGAAGCTCACACTTAGCCATAGCAGCCATGACAGGGTGGCCGGCTCTCAAAATGGCTGCCGCATGCATAAAACGAAAGATAAGATGAATGTTAAAAGCACACACACACTCATACACCCACTCATTAACGGATTACTTCCCAATGCTCCACATCAAACGGACAAGGGAGAAATCACAGGCCCCCCCTCCCATTGTGAATAAAGGAACTAAAGTAAAGGGAGGGAGGGATCCCCAACTACAGTAGTAGAACATGGGGAAATGGACAGGGCATCCCAAACCAGGGCCACCAACCTGGTAGCCGCCTACCCCTTGTAATGGGGTCACACGGAGGAGCGTGGCTCCTATCAGTACACCTGTTAAGGTGAGTCCTACCGTCACCCGGACCTAAAGCCAAGGCTGGGAGGCATTAGGGGACTTAAGTATAAATAGGTCCGGGCAGAAATAGGGATAAAAATGGCCGGGTGTGAACCCGGCTTACCTGCAAGGAGGAGACTTCATCTTCTGACTTGCTCGCCGTCTGCAGAGACGATTACTGGGGAATGTGTGGGCGGTCCCAGGTATTTATGGGCCGGGAGGGGCTCCTATTTTTCTATTCATCTCTGCAGAAGTTGGGCACTACTGGACATAACCCAAGTGTAATGAATATTTCCGAAGCAAGGTGTGAGACATACTTAGAATAATGCCCTTTTTGCCTGGCCAGGTAGTATATATATGTATTATGTGGCAAAATGCCTTATTTGAGTGTTTCTGGATAAGAAAGTAATGGGTTAGACAAATAGTCTCCAGGAAAGAGTGTCATTAGTGTTACTGAGGGTCTGCCGGTAAGTTGCTCTATAGGGTCCTGGAGTCTGGCCAGTAAGAGAAGATGGGTGGGTCCTGCTGGCCAAGTAGCTTGGTCCAGTACTGATCCACTGCAGGGGCATTAGAAAGAGGCAGAGCAGCTGAGGGCTGTTGCTGGTTGAGTGCATGTAGCAACTGCAGCTGAGTGTTGGACTACCCTGCAGATGGTCGGGCTGAGGAGAGCTCTCAGCCATTTTTGTGGGCTACAGCCGCAGGCGGCACCGGGAGCAGGAGCAGGGCTGGTTGACAGGGCAGATGTGTCCATATATGAACTGTGGGTAGGCCTGGGGGGGCGCCTCAGTTTGGAATACAATGACAACCATTTGATGTGAGGACCTGTGTTGCCTATTTGTATGCTCAAGAAAGCCTGCTTAAGTTTGACTTTCTGGTTGTCAAAAATAACCATTTTGAGTTAATTGCCCCCTTGTGTTCCTATGTCTGTACCCAAGAAGATCCCGGAGTCTTACAATACTAATGACACAAATGCTTCCAAAACGCGCTTTATGATATGAGGACCTTACATGTGAATTTTATTGCTGGAAATTGCTTTTAATGCTTACCTAAATAACGGAGTGTCCATTGAAGATTGACATCTTTATACTAAAGGTTTTTCGCTGGCTTGTGGTATGTGCTACAATGTGTAAAGGTTAGTGGGGTTGGCTAGCTATGCCTTCAGGACTTTAGTATATGTATGTATGCCTGAATACATTTTTATTCCCATCAGAAAAAAGACTAGCTTTTTATAGATAACACATACAGGCAATAATTGGTTTAAGAGAGGATGGGCAGCGCAATCCATCTATTGCTATCACATGTAGACACTAAACCTTTGTTTACTTATACAAATATAAAAGCTAAGTTGTTTTTCGGAGAACACCAATGCAGGCCTTAGGCTATACAAAACCACCATCAAGTATTACACATCCGATCCATGTTGCCTCTGTGTACCTAGCCTTTATTTTTTTTTAACACTTATCTTCTCTGAGTCTTCTTTGTTCTTAGTTAAACATGTCCTGAACAACTAATCTCCCTTGTCTGTTCAAAACGCTTACCCACTTATCATTCTTTCGTCAAGTTCTTGTGTTTTCAATACACTAGGACTAAAGAAAACATCTTTGTCAAGTAAGTTGGCTGAGCAGGGAAGATGATCAACACTTAGATATGGTTGAGGTTTGTATACCAACATGCTAAATGGGCTTTCCAGGGTAATTGTAGCCACGGCAAAACAAAGTTTATCTTGACCAACTTTTAACATTTTTTTAAGCTGGTAAAGCTATATTCGGAAAGTTTAATAAAATATATAAATGATAAATACACAAATGCTGCCCTTGCGCCTGAATGTTATCTATAGATTTTCTATTTAATAAACTTCCTGCCCTCAGTGATAAAACAGGAAGTGATTATTTCTCCCTCTAAGAGAATAAAGAGAAAGACAGAACAGAGAAACAGATTGCAGAGTACACATGGAATTTATAGAACCCTAAAAAACAAAAATATGAATTCGATAGCACCGTTAGTGAGGGGAAACTTGTATTGTATATAAGCGCTATTGCACTTACTAATTATTCAAGAATATGTAAATTCTAATTATATTTATTCTGATACCGAAGGTTAAAGTGGACTAAAACACCCCCTGTGTGATCTTTTTTTTTTTTTTTTTTAATTTTCTTTTATGTTAGCAAATTTGTGTTTCATGGAAGCAGTTTTCACTATCTGCAGTCTGTTGCTATTGGCAACTGTACAGCAAGTCTTTACACTAAGATCTATAAGAAGAGAGAAGTAAGCCCGGTACACAAGGAACACTTCTGCTTGTCATGTGTAAAGCTGGGTGAGCACCCTCACCTCAGCAGCGTTTTGTATTTACAGGACTCGCTTCTCTTTTCTTGGTGTACAGACTTGGTTTATGGCTGTCAACAGTTTACAGGTGGTAAAAACTGCTTCCATAAAACACACATTTTCTAACATTGCCAGATAAGCACCTTGGGGCCAAAATTTTTAATATAAGTACTATGCATGCTCCATTTTTTCACCTGACCCAAAACAATATCTATCTCGCACTGGCCCCACCTATTCTGATAATTCAGCAGACTGACTACCAAGGAACTTGCTGCCACCAAGACAACAGTTTGATGTAACTTCCCACTAAAATCCTTATCTCACTCAGGCAATAGGAGGCCCAGTACTCTGACATGAAATAGAAATCTACATGAACAGAACATCTACTCTGTCCAGTATACAGTGATGCCAATATAAATACTGACTATTATATAAAATATATGTTAACATTCCCAACGCACCAAACACATCTAAATGAGCAGACATTTGTCTGACCTAATGCTGACCAGGCGCATATAGTGAAGCTAAGAAATTAGATGCCTGGGTGATATTCTTCTCATTCAACATATACATTCACCAGTTCCTATCAAATGATCTCCCATTACTGCCTACAAGGCATTAGGCTAGTGCACAAGGATATCACTATTCATCATTGTTTTATCAGATAAGATGAATAGTACATAGTCCACACACATTTCTACCTGCCAGATGGCCAGCGCCACCAGTCTCTCATGGTCTGCCCACACAAATGTTTGCACTGAATAAATGCAGAGATTATTATTTAAACATATTGTTCTAACAGTTCTCTGTGCGTAAATGAGTAATGATAACATTATTTGTGAAGTTCTCCGCAATAGACAGCATGGACAGTAACAATTTAGTATAGGTTGAATATCTTCAAGTTACTTTCAAACAGGGGCCCCACAATCTCAGTGAAAGTGCTACCCATAATAACCTATAGGCCAGGGGTGCTCGACCTTTTGAGTGAGGACCACTTAAACCGGACCTTCAGCATGATTTCATGAAAAGCCCAAAACCTTAAAAAAACTATTCCCCAGGATCTAAAATTAATATATAAGTTTTTAGTCACTAGCTTATTATTCTTTCCCCCACCGGGCTGCAACTCTGTTCAGGACTCTAGGATACAGCTGCCGCCATCTTGACTCAGAAGCATCACATACTGAGGAGAGGAGAGACAGGTAAAGTAAAAGGGGTGGGGTTATAGCTATTGTCTGCACAGACAGAGAAGAGCTGGGGTCAGGGAAAGGACAGCAAACCCAGAATGCAGAGCGGCACAGTCAGAAGACACTTCCTGTATGCAGGCAGCCTGAGACTTCATGGGCTGCCATCTTGGATGTTTAAAGGCTCAGAAAATGCAGTAGATGCAGGTAGGACGGTTTTTAATGTGGGCAATCTGTATGTTCAGGGTGAGGGAAATATAGAAGATAGAAGACACTTCCTGTTTGCAGGCTGCCTGATGCTCGGTGAGCCGCCATCTTGGATATTTAAAGGCTCATAACATGCAGTAGATGCAGGTAGTATGATTTTTAATGTGGGCAATCTGTATGTACAGGGTGTGGGAAAAGATATGCTCTTATTCAGAGTGAAGGTCACATAATCAATATGTTCAGATATTTTATTTTGAATAGGATAATGACGATTTTCTATGACAATCAGGATACCCACTATCTACACAAAATCGATTAAGAGTTATTTTTTACACTTGTACGTCCTTTCACCTATTTTCACATGTAAAATGATCCCACATGCTACTTGTACACATGCCGATTGCCTTACTTCTCCGATGGTTTCCATATTTCTACCTCTCCCCCATCGGTCCTACATCTCAACCATGTTCCCAATACTCAACCCATCTAAATTGCCACCAATGCTCAGCAAACAGTTCTAGAGAAACTATTACCAATTTAATATGCCAAATATTTCACTCAGGGGGGGTGTACAATCAATGTCAGCACTGCCACCTCTATATGCCAATCCACCCGATATCACTCTCTGTGCAATCTCCCATCCTTACTATAACCCATGGCAGGTCAGAGGCCATATCACATAGCACTAAGGGCCACATGTTGCCCCGGGCTGCAGGTTGAGCTTGTGTACTATAAGTGTTTGGTGAAAGTGGAGGGCGCAACCAGCCCAGAAAAATCCTTCTTCCCGCAAACTTGTGGTGGTAGAACTTGCAATTGCACTCCAAAATTAGGATTGCATGTGAAAGTAGTTAAGATGCATCACAAAATACTAGTGCTCAGTGCAAGAGATGGGTGTAAACACATCATAACTATTATCTTGCATTTTAAAGAGAAACAACAAACTGGATTTTCACTATCCCGTGTGCTGTTCCTCTCAGACGGGGCATCTCTATTTGGGATGCCCACTCTGGCTACTCACAAATGCCTGCCGAGGGTATGTGCCTATCTTAACGTATAGCAGGGTCACGGTCTGTGCATGTACCATTGGAACGTGAGGCGATTCCACGGGGTTTCACACAGGGAGATGGATTTGGCTGACCTTCTGAAATATGTCCCTCTTTAAGACATAATGCCAAATTTAAAGTTTCACTTTCGAGGCTGTAGCACCGTTGGTAACGTATCATATATATATTGGTAATTACATTTTTTAATGATTTAAACTTTTTGACCTTGTCATACAATTATTTGGGAAAATTCTCCAAACAGGCTCTCTTGCAAATCCTTTTGTGATTCCTAGGATCTGCCTCTCCTACAGGTAACTGCCAGCTATGTAAATTTTATGTACCTGGCTTTCCCCACTGCTAGCGGCCAAATAAAAAAAAAAAAAAAGACACTCACCTGACCCCTCATTCAATATGGCCGGGCCTCTGATACCCCTGGGCTCTTCCGGGTTCAGGAGAGGGCCCGAAAGAGGCTCCTCCGCCGATGTCAGGGCCACTAGCCCCACCTCTTGTGGGTGGAGAGGATTACGTCACCCCATGACGTCATCACTCCTGGTCCTGGGCTGACAGATGCTGGGGTGATCACTAGAGGGAGGTTGGAGGGGTGGGGGGCTGGCTCCCCAGTCCCTCTCCATGGACTCATGGACCCCTTACCAGTTCACAATGGGTTAACAGTAAAAAAAAAACACACCCAGTTTGCAAATAACTTTATTAAA
Organism: Gastrophryne carolinensis; assembly: GCA_027917425.1. Classification (NCBI taxonomy): domain Eukaryota; kingdom Metazoa; phylum Chordata; class Amphibia; order Anura; family Microhylidae; genus Gastrophryne; species Gastrophryne carolinensis. The sequence continues at coordinate 64,571,632 of CM051241.1, read as the reverse complement.
AAAAAAAAAACTTTACTCACCTCCGATCTTCATATGCAGTGTCCCGCGGCGATCTGATGAAGGTGACAGCTGGGCAGAGAAGGGGGGAGGCAGGCGATTGGAGGATCGCCTACCTCCCTCCTTCTCTGCCCAGCCGTCACCGGCATCTGACAGCTGAACTGTCGGGTGCCCCGATGACACCCGGCAGTGACGTCATTGGCCGTGCCAATTTTTTTTTTACAGATAATTCCGGCGGCTGCTGAAATGGGGGGGGGGGGGAGGGGGCACCCTATTTTGCTCCCCTGCAGCCGGAGGAGCCCCAATTGGTGATCGGAGCCCCTCTAGCTGAAGAGGAGAGCCGGCCGGATCGAACGAGGGGTCAGGTGACTTTTTTTTTTACTTTTTCTACTAGCAGGGGGGGAAGTCAGCTGGCGTTTAAAGGGTTAAAGAGCTTCAGGCAGACTTGAGCAACAGGCTAAATAACAGTTTGCAATGCCAAGCAGCTGCTTCTAAGGTGACTAAGATATTATCATGCATTAAAAGAGGCATGGAATCACAAGGCGTAATATAAGACACTGGTGAACCCTCAGCTGGAATATGCCCTCCAGTTCTAGGCCCTGATTTTGGAAAGGGTGCAGTGGAGAGCCACCAAACAAAGAGGAATGAAGGATCTTTGCTATGAAGAAAGATTATAGGAATTAACTCTGTTTAGTCTTTAGAGGAGACATGATTAACTTGTATAAATATATATATATATATATATATATATATATAGCCAATACAAAAAATATGGGAAAAAACTATTTCAGCTAACATCCTTTCTAAAGACAAGGGCATTCCCTCTCTTGAAAAAAAAAAAAAGGTTCAATCTCCAGAGGCGACAACTTTTTACAAACTTTTTTTAAGAACTTAAGAACTATAAATCTGTGAAATAGGTGTTTGCCAGTCTCAAAAAAAGGATTAGATGCTTTTCTAGCAGAAAGTAACAATAACAGTTACTATTAGCAGTTATCAGTAAAAAAACTTTCCCCAACCCGGTCCCTTGGTTGAACTTGATAGACATATGTCTTTTTTCAACCATACTAACTATGTAACTATATGTAACCATTTTAAAGCAGCTACTGTTCATCACTCCCCCTGGCATTCCTGTCCAAAGCCTGCACTGTATTTCTGACAGAACACGATCCCTAGAAAAGAAAAAAGGCAATACCTTTTGTAGGCTAACCGAGGTAAATTTAAAACGGAACTACAGTCAAACTATGACACCCCCCCCCACACTGCCACCCTACCCTGGCACTGAAGCAGCATTCACCCGGGCTCGGGATAAGGTAAGGGTATTTTTTCTTTGTAACCCACCCGCCAATAGTTTGAATGTAATTCTGCTTTAAAGCCAAACCTTCAAGGATACCTAGTTCTCTTCATAAACACAACTACAACTTATCACATTGTCCCAACTCTTGGGCACCCCAGGTAGCTTACTAGGCCGTTCCCACTCTTTGAGCACAAGATTATTAAAGTGATTCTGCTCAGGGAATTCCAAGCATGGTTTAACAGAATGGAAAAGCTCACCCTGCTGCTGCGGAGCCACGGCAGGAGGGGAAATACAAAGCACTTCCAAAATGTGAGTCAATAACCTGTCAGTGTCATCTGAGGACCATGGGTCTTCTCCAAAGGTAGACCCAGTACCACCAGATAACTTAGACTGTTCCTCAGAGGATTTTGAATCAGAGAATAATTCCCCCCTCCTTGAGGGGGTAAAAGCCAGAAAATGAGTAAAGTCCCTCATCCTCCACAGGAAAGAGGGAAGCAGCGGGAGATAAATGCCGCTTCTTAGCAGAAGCCTTACGCGGGGCTGACCCAGCAATATGCTTATCAATGCTGGCCACCCGTGAAGCCAAGTCATATTGAGACTCCCCTCTAGTGTGCCCCTCACTGGGGGTCAGATGCAAGCGTGGGGGGGTAGGCGAAGCAGAAAGGGGCACAGCACGGGGGCCTGTAGCAGATGACCCAGGCTGCAGCGCAAATACATGTTGGGTACAGGTCAAACACATCCTGACACCGTCACTAACAGGGGATACCCCACACGCAGCACACAGCTGGGCTTGTCCCGAAGAAACCCCAAGCACATTGTCCCCGGAAGCCTCCATATGGTGATTTAGATACAGGCATAATGGCCAGTATAGGGACACAACTAGCAATAGCCACCCTTTTTGGGATGCCCCCCAAAGCCCGCTAGGGAAGGTGGGAGATTGGTAAGGGGCAGGGCCGGAAGAACCACAGTCAGAGGTGACTCGCCTACAAGACACAATAAGTACAAAATAAACATCCCCAGCGCATACAGAGTAAAGCAATATAACAACCCTGTAAGGGACTCACAGACCAAGCAGACAGATCGCTCAGAGATCAGACCGCGTCGCACCACCGCAAGGACGAGGCGACAAAATGAGCCGGCAGCTGTAACTAGGGGGGGCGAACCGCGAGAGTATGATGCAGAGCGCGTCAAACCGCGATTCCCGCCCCCGGAAGAGCGCGAAACCGTGATCACGTGAGACGCCGGCGCTATTATAGTAAACTAAAAAATACATAGCGCCAACCGTACAACGGCCCGCACACACACCAAAAATGAACACAACACACACAAATCACAGACCCCCCGGGCGCCCCCTGCCAGCCGAGCAGGCCAGAACAAAGGGGTCGCACACAACCTTCTAGAGGGGAGGGGAGAAGGGAACAAGGACCCAGGGTTTGAGGCTGGGGCATCCCAATGAGGCTCACCACAAAAAGCCTGTCGCCGGCTACCCTTTGGTACAGGGTCTTGCTCCTTCAGCACCTGACCCTAGTGCTGTCCTACCTTCACCCGAATAGTCAGCCGAGGCTGGGAGGCAGTGGGTCCAGAACGGGTGAAAATAAGCCTGCAGGGCCCTAGGCTTGAAAAGCCCTACTCCCTGCGCAATAGAGAGCCATCTTCTATCTTCGCAGTCCAGACTGCAGAGAAACACTGGAAAATTGGTGGGAGGTACCTGGCTATTTATGGGGCCGGGAGTGGCCACAAGTCTTTCTACAGTGCACTGCGCCACCTTGTGGTGGAATAAACTAAGTGTAAGGAATCTTCTGGAACAGGACGTGCTGTATACTTAGGAAAAAAGAAAAAAATAAGGAAAAGTTTGCCTGTCATTTTTCACACATACAAACACTGAATAAATAGCTAATGTAGCAAAAGACATCTGCGAGAGGGGAGATGTTACAATGTATTTCTATGGCATTGGCGGCAGCAAAAGCACTCAGTCAATATATTTTATTCAAATATGAGTCATGACAGCAGAAGGCTTTCTACTTCTGGCTAGAAATAAAAGATGATTGCACAGAGCTATGAGGCAATTTTGACTGAGAGACTAATTTTTTTTAAATCAGTTTCTTCGTCACCACCGGGTGTCATCGGGGCACCCGGCAGTTCAGCTGTCAGATGCCGGTGGCGGCTGGACAGAGGAGGAGGGAAGTAGGCGATCCTCCGATCGCCCGCCTCCCCCCTCCTCTGCCCAGCCGTCACCTGCATATGATCGCCGCGGGAGGGGGAACCCTATGTCATTTTTTTTTTTAAATTAACCCTATGTTACCTGTAACCCAATAGGTATAAAAGGCTTCCAGCAGCAGCAGGAGAGCAGAAGCCTAAGTGATTAGCGTGGGATACAGGGATGGATGGGAGGTAAGTATTAAAAAAAAATTATAAAAAAAAAAATATATTTTTTAATAAAGTTATTTTGAAAAAGTGTGTACGTGTTTTTTTTTAACTTTTAACCTTTTGTGAACTGGTAAGGGGTCCATGTGACCCCTATACCAGCTCACAAGGCTCGGGGGTCTGGCAAGTCACCTGCGGCTAGTGGGTGACTTGCCATTAACCCCGAGACCCCCCATTACCTGCCTCCCAAAAAAACCCTTATATTCCCCCAAGAAATGGTGTCACCCCCTGTGAAGGGGGACCCCACACCAATTTTTTGTATTTAAATGTGGATAGTAGTTGTATTTTATTTGTAAATGTTATAAAGTGCTCTTCTAAGTTTAGGGGATCACCTGGACTGGAACGGGGGGCTACCGATACATATGTGGTATCATTGTAATCGGGAGAAATTGGGCTTTCACATGCAATATGGTTTTCTTTAATAAAATAAATGTTTTTGTTAAAATAAAGGAGACAATTCAAAAAATATAAATATTTTTTAATTTTTTTTTAACTTATTTACTTAAAAATATATATAAAAAAAGTAGAAAAAAATACAAACAAGACATTTCATGTTAAAGTCTAAACTCTGCCACAAATAAAATATGCCATTTTCTTGGAAATTCCTGCAAAAATCACAGTTAAACATCACGCAAAATGGTGAAAAATATCCTGTCAGCAGAGGGTGACAAAATCTCAAGTAGGCTGGCAGTTAAAAGGTTACAGGTACCTATGCATGTTGGGTATTGTTCTGCTCGGGGGACCCTGCGCTTTCAGATTTAGCTTGTTTTTTCTTATTTGCATATTGATATTTTAGGAAAAGGTGTTTTTTATTCTGCTTTTTATACAATTTTTTGTGAAAAACTGTGCAACCTAAGAATTCTTCGAGATATTACTTCCAGAAAGATGAGCCCACTACAACAAGCTGGGTACGCTTAGAAAGCTTCATGTGTACTTTCAGGGAATATATGGTTTATCGGGGATATTCCAAATGTAAAGGGTTGTTTTGGTAGAAAAAGCACAAGGTGCGCACTTTGTCTGCAGAGCTGAAATTTTGAAGTAAAATTACCGTTATGCGCATGCTTTACTTTGGGGTGTTTGGCAACTCTCTCCTTGACAGAGGGTATTGTTCTGTTTGGGGGATGTTGCTATTTCAGATTTTCATTTTTTTTCTGGTATATTTTTTTTAGGAAAATGTGGTTTTGATTCTGCTTTTTTATTAATTTTTAGGGAAACCCTGTGTAACCAAAGAATACATTGAGGGATTACATCCAGAAAACTGCACCTATGTCAACAAGCCTGGTACGCCTAGAAAGCCTGAGGTGTATACTTCTAGGGAATATATAGTTTGTTGGGGGTATTTCAAATGTAAAGGGTTGTTTTTCTTGAAAAACTGCAAGGTGTGCATATTGCATAGCATAGTTGTATTTTATCTGAAAATCTCCTAAAGCGTTGTTTCAGTTTGGGGGAGTCTCCTGGGCAGGAAACGGTGTCTACCTATACATATGTGGTACCGCTGTAACCGGGAGAAATTGGGGTTTCACACAAAATAAGATTTTATTGACAAACTTACATTTTTTATTACAAAAAAAAAAACACTACAAATTGTAAAAAATAGTTTTTTTTTATTTTTTTGCACAATTTCCACCCCAAAATATTGAGAATACACTTAGAAAATGACAAACAAGACATTTCATGTTAAAGCCCAGGCTCTGCTGAAAAAAACAATATATTACTTTCCTGGGAAATCCCTTCAAAAATCACAGTTGAACATGGGGAGCGCAAAATAGTGCAAAATGGTCTGGCAACAAAGGGTGACAAAATCTCAAGGTAGGCTGGCACTTAAAGGGTTCAAAGTAAAGAGTCTGCCTGCTTTTCCAACCATCTGCATGGTGTTAATCTCTCTTAATAGGCTTATGTCACCGATTGCCATAGATCGGCTTTAGGGGAGCATTTTTTTTTTCTTGACTGGAGGTCCGCTTTAAATAAAAATAACCAAGTGATATGTACTCAAACCAAGCTATCCAAATATTCCATCCACGGGCCAAAATATTCTGGAAGGCAACTTAATTTAAGGTAAGTCTCTGACCTTTGTATTAGAGGTTCTATGTATTGCTTTGCTAAAGCTAATATTGGTTTAAGCCAAACTTTAGCAATGGTCTGTTTTGTAGCTGTACAAATAAAATGTATTAAAGGAGCAGTATCGCAAATTTTTCTTGGTGACTTATATTTAAATGGTACTTTGAATGTAGGTAAGTGTTAGAGTAAGAATTATAAATGTAGAAAAAATGATGTCTATGTTGTGCAGCTGGAGACTAATAGCTCATGTTTATGTCTGCTGAGTGTCGGGGCGACACTCTGGCCTGTTCCATGCTGAGGAGAGGGGGAAACAATGTATCAAAGTATCAGCTGTTCAGTGCTGGCAGCCGTCTAGCATAAGATAACATTGCCTGGCCAGAACTCATATCTAAAACAGAGAGAAAAGCTCTAGAAGTCATTTAGCTGATTTTGACAGTTTTCCCTTCATGTTGGCTCTGCTGCAGAATCTTTCAGTTTACCATTTTCTCTCTCTTTTCTCAACACATTTTTCCATATGATCTTTCTTTCAGCTTTGTGTGCTTTGAGCAAAGCCCAACCCCGGATATTCACTATCTGGAGTTTTGTTTTGTGCCCCTAGGGGCATCCCGACTTGGGATGCCCTGATACGCGAAATCCCCAAGTTTGCCTGTGAAAACGTACCTTTCACTGTCCCACAGCGCATGCGCGGGCTCTCATCCAATCAGCTCTGTTTGCACGCAGATGGGGAGCCTGAGCAGTAACCTTCCTGGCCGCCCGGCCTGTCTAAATGACTATCTGCGTGAGCGCGCCAGAAAAATGGGGGGATCTGTGGTTATCCAGGGGTTGTTTCACACAGTGGGGCATCCTGATTTAGAATGCCCAAGGGGGAAGGTCAATGGCCGGGTCTTATAGACTTCAGGGTCGGCCACTCAGGGTTTTGTTCCACTTTAATACCTTTAGATTTCCCTGCACAGTTATTCAAAGAAGAATTTCAGTCATTTTCAGTCAGTTTAGTTTATTTTGTATAGATTTTACACATTTGAGTCACCTGGTCTCATAACAAAAGCAGCACCTCACACACACACAGCCGTTACCACTGATTACAGTGTAAGCCTCTGAGGTAAAGTGTTGCTAGGAACCCAGTGGGCTAAATGAAGCAGCTCACTAAATACAACCCAGCAGATCCCCCTATTCAGCAAATGGACTGAGCCATTGTCATTATACAATTTAAAAGAAAGGCATATATTTTTTCCTTTTTCTATCGCCAGATTATTTATACACGTTAGAAGCTATTGTGTGGCTATTTATTTATCTTTTTTATTGCAAATTTTGCGATACTGCTCCTTTAACTTATATTCATGTAAATGAAGATCATCCATTTTTTACATAGTACTGCTTCCCATGGATTCTTTCCAACCTGCAGCCACAATAATGAATATATCATCACATCACATAACATCATAGAGCAGGACCCACAACCTTTTAGATCTAAGGCAATCCCAAAATACATGAAGTAATGTTCCTGGACCTTCACAGTCACTAAAAAAGGGGAGCTTAACTTTTTGACGCGCCATTGACGAGCCAATTAAATGATTTGGAACCTTGTTGCAGACCACAATGAATAGGTTCAGATTGTTTTTCATTTGGAATAGCATAATGAAGATTTTCTACAACAAATTCCACTTGTATGTCTTTCCACCACACCCCTACAATTATATGTAACAATCCCCGCAAGCTAGTAATTATTTATAGTTATTTATAGCTCTCCACATTAGTCCCACATCTTGTTATCAACCATTTCCCAATACACAACCCATTTAAAGCGGACCTTCACTCTGAATAAGAGTCTATCTTATATGCTTCCTCCACCCTGTACATACAGATTGCTCACATTAAAAATCATCCTACCTGCATTTACTGCATGTTTTGAGCCTTTAAACATCCAAGATGGCGGCCCATAGAACATCAGGCAGCCTGCAAACAGAAAGTGCCTTCTGACTGTGCCGCTCTGCATTCTGGGATTGCTGACCTTTTCCTGACCCCAGCTCTGCTCTGTCTGAGCAAAGCACAGCTATAACCTGCCCCCTGTACTCTATACCACTCTCCTCTCCTCAGTAAGTGTGATGCTTCTGAGTTAAGATGGCGGCGCCCGTATCCTAAAGTCCTGAACAGAGTTGCAGCCCAGTGGGGGAAAGAATAATAAGTGACTAAAAACTTAAAATATATCAATTTTAGATGCTGGGGAATCGTTTGTTAAGGGTTTGGGCTTTTCAATAAATTATGGTGAAGGTCCGGTTTAAGCTCTCACTAATGCAGAGCATGGATCCTCCTTATGGTACCCCTATTTATCTACCTTTATACCTTAGTTAAACTTGCCCCTGCCACTTTCCCCACAAGTCAGGGGCCACGACAGATGGCTCTGAAGGCCACAGGCTGAGCAAGTGTGCTCTCAAACAATTGATGAGCCAGAGTTATAATGAGCTATTTTATTTGGAGTCAGATATCACCTAAATAGTATCTTATAATTTGTTTCCAAAGCTAAAACATTAATGGAGCTTTTAGCTATAGCAGTTACAAATTTTGACCACTCTTCAGAATCTTGCATCTCCCCTAATTCGAATTCCCATTTAGTTTCATACAGTAACTTGCCTGTGGTATAGGAAAGTCCCAAATAGTAATATAATAAAAATACTAAACCTGTTAAAAGTTAGGACTACAAACATATTCTCTCAAAATCTGTCAGGGACATTAAGTCCAGACTTTTCTAGTATTCTCAACATGGTACAACACAATACTGCTTAGAACACGATCCCTGACAAGTGACCTGCATAGGGGTTAAACATTTTGGTTTGTGAATTGTCAATTTTTTTGTTTGCATAATGTGCGATTCACCCAAGACCCATGATCCCAAAATGTATATCTGCAGGCATCCTTTTAAGGTTTTAGAACATTATACTTTGTCTTTGGTTTGAGGCAGAAGTCATGATGACAGAGACTTCACAAGCAGGTCAAGGAAGGGTCAACTAGAAAAAAAAAATCAGAAATGCTTTGGAAGTCACTTGAGTGTTATGTCTGTCAAATGGCTGTCACTTACCATACACAAGTTGACCGAATGAGGAAGTCCTGGCCTCTATCTTTTAACAAGTCCTACACACCATATTGATCCAAGGTATCTCAAGCTGTTAGGACTATGTTTACATGGAGATGTGACATTCACTTCTTAGTGCTATGTCCTAGACTGAAGCCTAAACAAATCTAAGTTCTTGGGTATATTTGCTTTTCGTAGAATTCCAGGGCCATTTGAAATAAGGAAAAAACTATTCTTGTTAAAAAGACAAACAAAAAAACTAAGTCACTTTGTGATTACGGTATGCTGTGAACAGCTTTCTGCAAAAAGAGGAACGGCTTGGAAAAGCTTAAAAAAGCACAGTGAAAGACAAAGCAAAATTATGTTAATAAAAGCACCCCTCAATTTTTCTAAACTTTACAGCCAAAAACGTTATATTTATAATATATTTATAATAATATTTATAAACTTTATAATATTTTATTGAGATTGTATGTGACGCAGCAACACAAAGTAGCAAAATGAAAAAAAAACTGAAAAGTGTGGCATACTAAAATACACACAAAATCAAGAGATGAACAGTAGTTGACAACAAGAGGGAACACTATAGGTATATAATATAGGCTGGGCCATAAAGTAGGATAAACAGTAAAAATAACAAAATAAAGAAAAAACAAAAAACAAATAAGACAAATTATTCAAGCAACATGACTTGTAATAAACTGTACACAAACAAAAGCACCACACTCGGGCATGCATGAGGTTCACATGCCCCCATAGCAAAAGCTACAGTGACACCACCCAAAAAAGAGCAGATATATCTTTCATTTTGATACTGCAGACATCCATGGGGCCTGGTGTTGGCTATTTCTTGTCTGGGTTGCCACCACAGTTAGCAGAACTAAGATGCTTTTGTCCCCCAGAACTCCATACAATTCAATGTGAAGTCATGTTAGCTCTGTACCAGGGTAATTACCCGATGGGCCTGTTGACTCAGGGCCATCCCAAGTGCACACACAGACAAGACAGCTTGGCATAATGTCTGAATGCATGTGCTCTAAAAAGAAGCCCAGATTATTCACATGTAAGTATGGGGTGGGCTCCCAAATTCAGTTCTCCTGGCAAACCCCAGTCCAACAGTGTCTTTGGTCCTGACCCCCAGCACTGCATGCAGACAGCATGCAAAAACTGCATACTGTGGCGGCACCCGAACAATAACAACAAAAATCAGACCACACCAGTAAGCCACAAGACATAAGTGCAGCAAGGGGAGGGAGCTTGTACCAGGGTCCCCTTCTGCCACGGACCTGGTAGCAGCTGCTACCAGGCTGCAGCTGAATAAAAAGTGCAAGATGTACAGAATAAAATAATCTGAAACAAGGGGAATTCCAGTAACCCAAACAATGATCTAATTGGAATAGGACCTACTAATGAACAGTGTAACATCATGCTAGTGCCAGACAGGGTCCAGGTCAGCAAGGACCCTATGCCACCTACAGTACTCCTACAGCCCACAAGCCTTAAATTTGGGAGATATTCACATTTTTCTCGAAGAGCACTCAATAACAGGGCACAGGAAACAGCTGGACATTTCAGTGCAGCACGCCTCCTACTGGAGGATGTCTGCTGGGATAATGTATCTTTCTAATGCATGGCTCACTGATGGGGCAAGTTACCAGAGAAGGTTCAGGTCCATTTAAATAAAGACTGTGGGTAACCGGCAGTGCTGTAACCATACAAATGGTTACTTTTTCTGCTTTTTCATTTTTCAAAGCGGACCTTAAGCCACAACATGAAAGCTGAGTAAATTGCTCCCCTAAAGCCCCTGTCAGTAAGCAATCAATGACATAAGCTATTTGAAAGTGACTCATTCCCATGCAAATGTTCAGGAATAGCATGCAGACTCTGCGCTCTTGAACTACATGGGAGCGGCCATCTTGATTTACACCTGAGAGCCCAGCTTCTGAAAAGCTCAGTGCCTCAAATCTCTGTGCAATTATCCCTTGTTTTTATTCAAAAGGAGAAATCCATCAGCCGTAATGGCTTATCCTTGTTCGGTTCACAGCTGAGAACTCCTTGATACATTTTAGATAAATTCTTAAACTGTCTGAGTGCTCTGCGGCAGCCGAGCGATTGACACATAGCAACAAAACAAATCTAACAGCTTCCCCCCCTCACACAGAATTCTCCCAGAAGCGGGTTTATTCAGCATGTGTGTATAGAATGATAGACAAGTTGCCCATGTTTCTGAGGCATATATCTCTCTCAGTTTGATGTTAATTGCTGCTGGCACAGCTTCACATGCATGCTCAGGTGTAAGCAGGGCTGTCGGGTGTGCAGTAAGATTGTCGCTCCCATGTAATTCTAGGAGCGCAGCTATTCCACAACATCTACATAAGGTCCACCATCTCAAACAGTTTATGCCACTGATCATCTGAGGGGCAATTTAATTTATTTTGAAAAAAGGCATAGACTACAGTCCATGAATAGTTTCAATAAAGCCTGACTGTGGCTGTCAAAGTTCCAAAAAAAATGGGAAAGAGGTAAATAAGCAAAACCAAGTGGTAAGTGGCTGAATACTTTATCACTGTGCTTTTAGTCACTATGATTTTGTCTACAGGAGAGAATACTTATCAGTTTTAATTAGCCAATCAATTACAAAGAATTCGACCAGTAAAAATAGTTGGTTATATAGCCATTTGCCTAAAATAAAATACAAATTAAAAAAAGTAGGAAGTGGCCTTGGAATGGTCGCGTAAGGAGTGTATACCCCTAGACAAAATTCTTCATGGAGTTGTCCAAAAAAAAGGTCAGTTAATCTGGTTGTCACCCCCCTGGGTCCGCATACAGGTGCCCAGACAAGATGGCAGCAACGGCACAGACAACAGCTCAACAGACAGAGTTGGTTGATCACTTCCTCCTGTGTCTACTATCCCAAGGGAGGAAGCTAAGGAATTGAAGGAACCCTATACCGAGCAAGAGATTCCCTAGACAATAAAATAGATGGTACGATGGTAAGGACCAGGACCAGGACCAGATATATACACACCAAAATTCTACAAACCACTTTGGACCTCTTTTTATTCCCTTTGTGAACAAAGTGTATAATGCAGTAGGCTCAGATTGCAATCTCTACAGGCCACAATTCAGTTCTACGCAAGCCAGGGAAAGACACATTGTGCAGTAGTTATCGGCATAAAAATGCGGGCCTTAAATTATATGCTAAAACAAAAACCTTTTGAAGCTTGTTTGGGGAACAGGCAGGCCCAGAATAAGTTTTAGTGTGTTTACTAGTCTAAATCCGATGGGGGAACAGGTCTGCCCTAGGTTTGTAATGGTTTTGCTGAATGGAGGATCAGGTTTCCAAAGTTCAGGGGAATTCAGAAGAAGTTTATATTTGCATGGACAGGGGGGATAACTTTATGAGACATCCACCTAACTTCAATATAATAGTCGCTAATGCATAGACCTGCAGCCTCGCCAAGTCAGAACTTTCCTTTATTCTACCTACCTATCCCAGCCTCCTTGTTGCTCAGTCTGTTTTTTTCTTTTCTCTATTGCTTTCATTCTGTCTCCTGTGATCTCTTTAATTCCCCAACTATACCCTCAGTTTTGAGACCTTATACCAACCAGTTTTGTAAACATACGGTCACACAACGATACAGAGTAAATGCATAATAGACAATAGGTACAGGTTACTGATAATCTTGCATTTTCCATGTATCTAACACCAGACTTTTAACAAGCATTATTAACAAGATTGTCAGTAAGATGCGCTTTACTTTTATCACTTGATAGTAGGTCTCAGATGGGGGCCGTCGCTACCAAGATTTTGTTTTATCTAAAGAACATACGGTTGTCATGCTTTGAGAATATCATGTCACTCCTTCAAGTGACTCCAAATAAAGGGCCTATGGTATGTCAATCCGATTTGGGATGCCCTGGGGGAAAGCCAGTGGCCAGCCCTGGAATTTTTTAGATTCTGGGATTGGTTCCGCTTTAAGCTATCAAGATTTTCCTTTGTAGCTACAAAAATCTTACATTAGCTGCTTCTGCAAAATTAAATATGCTTCTTTGGTCAGAGTCTCAACTTGACTAACAGGCCACCCAGGAAAAGGATTAAGTAGCAGAAGTGTGTGCAAGAAGTAGCATGGGTCCGGTGTGGCATCTGAGTCAGACTGCTCATTGGTGGAAAACATACTTGCTACAACCTGTTTGTATTAGGGTCCCAGGTCAACTGCTATAAGAAGCTCCTTCAGTGAAATGCATCAATAAAACACAATTAATAATTCAAGTAACCCCTGGAACTTTTCACCAAACATTTTACATTGGGTAAAAGACCAATTGAAAAACTACTTGTGGACCTAAGCCATATAAGCACACTGATATCTTGCTCTAGTAGAATATGCACCTGCTCTGAGGTCTGCAGAGAAAGGCTACAACAGAGGACATTCTATTTAAAGTGGACCAACACCCAGGATTTTGACTATCCTGGGTCTTGGTCCACTTCGGTGGGGCACCCCCAATCGGGGTGCCCCGCTGTGTGAAACTCCCCGAAAAACTCACCTCTCCCCGCTCCCAGCGCCGACGGACAAGCCGTTTGACAGCCGCGGACAAGCGGCTCCTCCGCCGCCGCCTCCCGCGCGTCACTCTTGACGCGCGCGCCCGCGCCGGCCATTCACGGATGGCCGGCGCGGGCGCGCGCACGTCTAGAGGGGCGTGAGGGGGGCGGCGGCGGCCGGCCGCCGCCGCCCCCCTCACGCCCCTCTAGACGTGCGACGTGCGACGTGCGACGTGCGACGTGCGACGTGCGAAGACAAGGTAAGGGGATTTGGGGTGTATGGGGGGGTTTCACCCCGCGGGACATCCCGATCTTGGATGTCCCGCGGGGAGGGAGGTGATCGTCCACTTTAAGCCTAAAGATACACATGCCTCTGGATGAACCAGTTGCAAAGAAGAACAACTAGATTAATATACTAAATAAAACGTTAGAATGGTTGTTTGTACCAAATGCTATACTCTACATCTACAGAAACTAGAAGAATTAACCGCATCATTTGATGATATATATTTGTATTGCAAGTAAACAAATGCAAGAGGCTGGAAGTCCCAAATTTTATTATTTAAGTAAAGGTTAGAATGGGACAAATCCTGCTGAACGAAATAATATTCACAACCCTTACAGGCTCTATGCCTAGGTTCAATAAAGTACGGGACTTATGGAATAGGCTTTATGGTGTACATATGCAGTATGGTAATTCTTGACTTAACTAAGATAAGCTACTTTGAGAACAGTGGTAGAAAAGTAGTATATTAGTTTAAAATACTGATACTGTGGTCTTTTGATACTACGTGGTCCTGAGGAGGGACAGGGGAAGATATGAGCACTAAAGTGCATTTTCCTCCCCTCCTCTCATCCATGTTTTCCCATGTTCCCATCCATTCATTTTTCTTTTAGGTTACGTTATAGATACAAAGCAACACATATAGGAATAGTTTACTGTTGTATAAGATATTTTATATACCAGTAATTTTATGTTTTGCTCTGATAAATTAAGAAGCCACTGATTCTAGTTGCCTTCTACCTCAGCACAAGTATAAGAATTTGTAGACATGTCTTTCTGACAATGACTTACCTCTGATATTTACTGGTGATTATGTACCTTATATTTTATTACTTTGTAAAAGGCAAACCACACCATATATTTATGCCACAAGTGTGCACATTTGGAAGCATGACACTGCAGATTTTTATTTGTGAGTGCAATAACTTTAAGATATGTAAAAAATGTGTTCTTTTTCCAAAAAATTGATGGTGGATATATTTAATATTATTATTATTATTGAATAAAATATTGAATTTAGAATGCATATACTCAGGAAATAAATTTGTTAAGCAATTAATAAATAATGTAAAGTTAATACATTTGGATAACAGCTTTGAAAAATACACATAACTCCCTAAAATAAATTCCCTGGCCCAAAATTGTAAGACTTAGAGGCCGATTTATTAATAGCTCCAGGTAGCGACAGATGAGCGCCAGTAGCGTGATTTTCACTGCGCCCGCTAGTATTCGCTGTGCTTGGCCGTTGTTCGCTTGTTGACAGCGACTCAGTCGGTGTGCGGTAATGTTGAAAACGGGGTTAGGAGTTGCTGTTTCACAGGTTCCGCGCTGTATGGGTGCGCCTGACAGCGAATGGCCAGAGCGAACGGCTCCCACCATATTCATTAACAAATCACGCTCAAAAAATTCTCGCGCTGTGAAAAGCTTGTTTAAACCCCTGAGCGCTGGCGGCGATGGCTTAAAAGTAGTTTTTAACCCCCAACCATATTTTTTGATTATAAAATTAAACAAGTTTTTCTAAACATTTTGTAATATGAATACATTAATATCAGACCTGTAATATCAATTCTGCACAAATTATTATTTTTTTTTTTTTTTACCTTAAAAAAAAAAAAACATTGCCGAAGTGGTCACAGAATTTTTGACATTTAAAAAAATAAAAAAAAAATATTCATATCAATGAATTATGAATATTTAAATATTGCTCAATTGAAATGCATTGGAGAGCGCCAGGGAGCGGCAGGTCATACCTGGCACTGTGATGGGATTAGCAGCGGCACTGTTCGTTGCAGTCCGCTACATGATGAATCCCGCGCTAGCTGACGCTCTCGCCGGCGCTAGCCTCATTTAGCGTGATAAATGCGTGATTGTGTCCGCCGCCTGGCGTTCTGGAGTCGGTAGCCGCCGATAGCTGGCGCTACCTGGCGCTAGTGAGACACTACCTGGCGCTATCGCTTGATGAATAAGGGCCTTAGAAATAGGCTGAAGTGGTGAGTTTTCCTTTAGCCAAATCAGCTGCAATCATGTGCTTAAACAGTGTATTTCTCACCTGCATTTCCACTCTTGCCGCAGCTGCTGTCGCTCTTCCAGCAATGGAAAGACTGACTCAACTATTTTGTATCTGTCTTCATGTTTCCAAGTGTCTTTCCTCAGATCTTCTAGAAAGAGGCTGGTCTAATCAAATAAAATAGAGCAATTAAATCAAACAGGAAAGGCATTAAATGAATGTGATAAAAACTTATAGGCAAATAAGGACAGTAAATCAATATATTTTCATTATTATTATTGCATGTTGGCTGACTAATCAATGAAAGAAATGATGGACAAAATGGACACTATATATTAGGAGTTCAGTCAATATATGTGGCACATAAAACAATAAAGTGAAATGTCCCAGCAAATCTGTTAAGTAAATTAGTTAAGAACATATTGACTAATTAGAGCTAGATTTAGTGTTAGGGCCTGTGTGAACGAACCTCAAAAACAAAGTTTGCATTCTATTATTTTCAATTGAGCTTGCAAATTAGAAGGGGACACGTCCGGGTATTCTCAGGATGTAAGTACAGATTATGTGAGATAAATGCCCTTGGTTTTTCCGTGTATCATTAAAAAAAAAAACCTTTTTAAAACGTGGATATATACACATTCAGAATTATGGTGGAATGTTTGGTTGGCTTTTGTAGGATCTTGCATATTGGTGCCTGGCAAATAACAATAAAAGCAGACCTACCCCAACCTATGGAAGGTTAAATAATACAAAAAAAACGTGCCAACTCCACTTAGTGTCCTAGTACTGAATTGGATAAAAATTCTCACAAAGGATTTCGTCTTCAAATGAAAAATTGGGTGAAAGTTAAATCTTCCTTCTAGCACTATTTTCATTAGGCTGTAACCTCCCAGCATGAGATTGGGAGGAGGGTAGCTTAAACAGTAAGTCTAAAACAATGGCATCCTGTCAGAAACCAATGGCATACCTGGGGAAAACAAACATTACTATAACAGGAATACCAAGCAGCATTGAGGCCAGAAAACATTCAAAAAGTAATGTACCTGGGGTGGGGGAGCAAAATAGAGTCAGTTGTTTTGGGGGCTTTTGGTCCGCTTTAACCATGTGATACGACAAACAATAGGCTTACATTCTGGGAGATGTTTTGGTGTGATAGTTTAGTTAATTTACCCTTAATACACATTTTGCCCTCCGGGCATCACAATTTGGGGTGCTTGCCCATTGCCTACCCTCTGAAATTTCCTAAAATCAGTCATTATACTCCCCCTTTTCATAACTGGGTCCATAAGAGCAACACGAATCCTACTTCACTGCCCACGACTGACAAGATTCATAATTTGAATTACAATGAGCATAATATGCAGTATGAAATGTGGGTCATTTTATTATAGGGGTTCCACTTATAGAAAGATTAGCCATAAGAAAACATGCAAAATACTGCTTTTCCCCATTTCTTAGGTTCATTAATTATATATACATAAAAGCCTGTTTTATATTTAGAGGGCTATCACAACCACTATGTAGAAAACAGGTCTGGGACCGCTTTCTTCTGGAAATCACTTTCCACAAGCAGTCCATAAAGCTCGCCAACAGCAGTCAGTGCAAGCTTCAGCTAGGGCTGGCATGGAGGGATCCTAGGAAAAGTGAGTATTTGCATCCCTCTATTCTTCTGCATAACAAAGACATTTCAGTCTTTTTTTTTTCTTTTTGCTATTTCATTTTTAGTAAGCTTTTTTTTTTTTTTTTAAGAAAAAGGACCCCTTACCAGTTTACAAAAACCATACACACATGCAAAAGTCCTTTATTATTTATTTTTTAAACTAGTACTTCTCCCCTCTCTTCCTTTGCTTGGGGCCATCCAATCAAAGCTGGGAGAGAGCATCGGAACCTGTGAGCGGGAAAGAGAATCTATGTTCTCTGCCGTGCTTCACACTTCTGCCGCTCAGAGAGGAACTCACTTGCCGATATAAAAGGCCCCTCCCTGCGGCGGGGAGCAAACTGTCAGAAACCCAGCATGGGACAGATTCTCAATGCTAACTACTTCCTGATTCATTGTATGGCTGCCAATCACATGACTACCAGTGACCAATTGGGTGGGCTTGCACATCAAACCTGAATAGTTGCCGTTTGCTGCCATACAAGCGAAACACGTCACATGACTGATAGTTTTGAAAGAAAAGTCCACTTATTTTCTTAAGACTCCAGGGCTGGGCTGTGCTGTCCCAGCATTGCTTACAGGTGGGTTTGGCCTCTCTATAGGCGGCTCAATGGGGGCCTCTGTGTATGAAGGCACCATTTGTTTTCAATGTTCCCCGGGGCATCCTGGTTTGGGATACCTCACTGTATGAAACCCATCATTCACTGGTCTTTCTTACCTTTCCTTGAGCCCACGGCCGCACGCAAGGCTCACCTCCATTCGGCAGTATTTCTTAAAGCGGACAGTAAAAAATAACTTAAACCAGAACACAACAACAAACAGTGCTCATATGCATCCCTCCCCAATGCAATTTACATTGCTGCACATAATTCATTTACTTTTTTTTAAACTGGACCTTCACCCTGAATAAGAGCCTATGTTATATGTTTCCCACACCCTGTACATACAGATTGTTCACATTAAAAATCATCCTACCTACATCTACTGCATGTTATGAGCCTTTAAACATCCAAGATGGCGGCTCATGGAGCATCAGGCAGCCTGCAAACAGGAAGTGTCTTCTGACTGTGCTGCTCTGCATTTTGGGATTGCTGTCCTTTCCCTGACCCCAGCTCTGCTCTGTCTGTGCAAAGCACAACTATAACCCACCATCCTGTACATTATCCCGCTCTCCTCTCCTCAGTATGTGATGCTTCTGAGGCAAGAAGGTGGCGCCCGTATCCTAGAGTCCTGAACAGAGTTGCAGTCCAGTGGGGGAAAGAATAATAAGTGACTAAAATTTTAAAATATATTAATTTTAGGGGGAATAGTTTTTTTAAGGGTTTAAGCTTTTCATTAAATCATGGTGAAGGTCCAGTTTAACGCCTACTGGGATAAATGTTAAAAACAAGATGCCTGCTCATAGGCTTGCAGGCCACCTCCAAACAGGGAGTCGTACTGTGCTTCCTGTTACTGCACATTTCAGTTATGTCAGTTGGGAGAGGAAGCTCCAAAATGGCTGCCACCTTTCTTTTCCAACTGTGCCAGGCTGTTGGTGTAAGGACTGTACCGGACACCTTTCTGTCTTAAGCTAATAATGCCCAATCTCCACCGCCTCTTCTGCCTATAGACAAGTCCCCGCTTGTAGGAGACGCGGGTTATGCCTCTCCTGACTCGGTTACCCCCAGGACTTATAGGGCGCAAAGATTACCAGCTTAAGGTGGAGACTGATGAACGGCAGGGAGTCCCAAGTGAGGATGCCGGAAGGCGGAAGTCCAATTAACAAGCCGAGGTCAAAACCGGGAGATCATGGAGCGAGGTATCCAACGGAGGTAGCAAAGAGAAGTCAAACAAGCCGAGGTCAATTCCAGAAGGTCACGGGGCGAGGTATCAGAGGGATCAGGCGAAATCGTGGTCAGGCAGGCAGAAGGTCAGGGCAGGCAGCAAGCAAGGGTGGTCAAAATACAAAGCCGAGTATGATTAGAGAAAAGACAATCTATAACGCTCCCAACAACCCAGAGGCTATAACGGGCACTGGGATAATGGAGCAGTCAGAATATAAAGGGGATACTGGCCACTAAGGAAGGGGGCAAATGGAGGGAAGGACAGTGATTGGTGCAACAGTAAAAACGGGAGCGGTCCCAGGAACTGGACGGCCCAGGCCAGACAGGCCGACCAGTCCCTGGGTCCGCTCCCAGGATAACGCCAGGGATTGGTTACTTCAAATTTGCCCCCGGCAGGCGCGCTGGGGGAAGCGCCGCCGGGAGGCATAAACAGGACGTGCTCGCGCGCACGTTGATGATCGGGCGCGCCCCCGCCAGAGGGAGGAAGCGCCACACTCACAGGAGGCCCGGCGCGGCCGCCCAGCCGCGCAGAGCGGGCTGCGGCGCGGCCACCCGCACCACCCAACGCCGCCGACCCCCGGTCCCCACGACAGCGCCGAGGAGCCGGCACACCAGAGGACCGCCGGGTAGGAGACAGCCGCGGGCCACCCGACGACGCGCCGCGGGACCAGGGACGGCGACGAGGTAAGTGCCTAACAGTTGGTCTGGTTTAAGTTTTCTCGACCAATCAGCTACTGAGAAGCTGAATGGAACCTGAGCTGCACATGGCATCAGTCACATCCTTTAGCTATGCACAGCCATTCAGTTGCAGCGAGCATGAGCATGCATAACCAAATAGGATGCAAGGGATGACGCTGCCTACCGCGCATGTGCCATGGGCTCGTTGGAAAGGTAAGATTATCAGGCGATGAGGGGTTTCACAGAGTGGGGCGTCCTGAAAAAATGAGAGGGAATAAGCTAGCCTGGAGTTTTGGTCTGCTTTAAGGATAGCAGACTTGACTTCTTGGTCTTTCAAGCACACCAGGGTTGCACTTCACTTCGACGATCTCCTGCCTCATAATCGTAAACTATCCAGAGTGAGATTATTTTGTTCAGACTTATTTCCTAAAATGTGCCAATATAGGTTTCTCTACAGTATAAATGCACAGTGACGCAAATATACCTGTGATATGATATATACATGTTTATTCCCACAAATGTTATATATTTTATCCACACCATTAGTAAAAAGGAATACACATAAATCCTAAAAAGTATTTCTTGATAAGCAATTTAGGTTATTATTCTGGAAAGAAATTCAATTAAACTCAAAACCTGATTTTTCAAAGCCTAGACATACCGGTATATGGTTCAGAAGATATAAGACTCACATTATTTAAAATATTCAAAGTGGCTGCCAATAAAATGTTTACTGTGCACTTCTTACTTCTTACTTTATGTAAGTAACATCCTGTTCTATATGCCATTTGCAGTCTAGGAACACTGGCCGAACTTTTAAAGAAATGCAAATGTAATCCACTGATAGCTGTTTATTTTTCTTGTCATTCTTGATGTTTTTATTTATATAGTCTAGAATCTTTTAGTATTTTCCTAGATTTATTTTTGCCATTGATGTTTTTTTCTGGGAACTCTATTTGATGTTTAGATTAATGGAGAAGAAATGGACTGGAAAAAGTTAACAAAAAAAAAAGTAACATTTTGGCTTTTTTTTTCTCTTAACTTACTAAAAGTGACTGTTTTAAAGATATGTAGACAAAATTATTAGGTAAACTGTGCTGTTTGTCAAAATGATAAAAGTAAACTTTACTATTTTTGTTAATCCAGATACAGAGATTAGATATAAAATGGGAAATGTCGGGGTATGATCGACTATATCTAGCTGAGAGATGGAAATTAAAGATTAACAAATGTCATTCACATTAAATTCTCATGAACAAGAAAAATGACTGCATCATATTTTTGTGTCACAAGCCATCATCCATGGCTTGCATGCCAGGTCATGAATGTTTGACTACCGTATTTTCACCCTATAAGACGCACTTATTTTCCCCCAAAAGTGGGGGGAAAATGTCAGTGCGTTTTATGGGGCGAACGCTGGAAAAAAATAAATAAAAAAGGAAAAAGTTAACTCACCTCTCCATCGCTTGCGCTGTCCTAGAAGCGGCGGAGGCAGCGGCGCCAGCACACACAGACACTGGACTGTTACAGTGGCGGGCGTCGCCGACGCTCGAGCATCAGCCACGCCCACCACTATACCAAGGCCAGGTGTTCACTCTGTGTGCTGGCGCCGCAGAGGGCGAGAAAGCGGCGGAGGCAGCTGTATCTGCCGCCTCCTCCGTGGTGCCTGTACGTGCAGGTGCTGCGGAGAAGGCGGCAGGTACTGCTACCTCCATCGCTTCCTCTCTGACACACGGCCTTATGCAGTGGTGGGCGTGGCCTATGCTCGGCCACGCCCACCGCTGTATAGTCCGGGTGTCTATCTACTGGGGCCGTGAAAAAGTGACAGAGATACCTCTGCCTCTCGCACTGTCCCTGTCACTTCTCCATGGCCACAGCAGATAGAGACACACGGACTATACAGCGGTGGGCGTGGCCGATGCTCGAGTGTCTGCCACACCCACCGCTGTGTGTCTGTGTGTGAAGACGGCGGAGACAGCAAGAAGGATTTAAAGGTGAGTTTACTTTTTTTTTTTTACTATTGCCTATATGGGGAATGGAACGGGGGGGATGCCACAATACCTAAATGGGGAATGGAACGGGGGGGATGCCACAATACCTAAATGGGGAATGGAACGGGGGGGATGCCATACTACCTAAATGGGGAATGGGAGGGGGGATGCCACACTGCCTATATGGGAATGGGTAGGGATGCCACACTGCCTATATGGAAATGGTAGGGGGGATGCCACACTGCCTATATGGGAATGGGGAATGGGATTCCGCACTGCCTATATGGGAATGGGAGGGGGAATGACGCACTGCCTATATGGGAATGGGGGGATGCCACACTGCCTATATGGGAATGGGAGGGGGGAATGATGCACTGCCTATACTGGAATAGGGGGATGCCACACTGCCTATATGGGAATGGGTAGGGATGCCACACTGCCTATATGGAAATGGTAGGGGGGATGCCACACTGCCTATATGGGAATGAGGAATGGGATTCCACACTGCCTATATGGGAATGGGAGGGGGGAATGATGCACTGCCTATACTGGAATAGGGGGATGTCACACTGCCTATATGGGAATGGGTAGGGATAGGGAATGGAAAACCGAACACCCTTAAAATCAAATTGCATTTAAGAGAAAGGATTTTAATGCTGTTGGTAACAATAGGTGACATCAAAGCAAGTGTATATACAAAGTATAGTGCAGACAAAACAGATCAATACATGTAAACAAAGTTATGACTGCTGATGGTGGTCCAGTCACTTATGCTGCAACCAGCACAGAGGGACACTATGTCTATACACGCTTCCAGGGTTTCTGAGAAAGCAAGTCAATAAAGCAAAGTCCAGAGATAATGCACAGAAAGTCCCCTGGGGAAGGTCCATGGACGTCCCTCATTCCATCCTGCCAAATGCTATTGGTAACTTTAGCAAGATGTGAAAAGCACTTACAAGAGGAGACAGGCTGGATGAATGGCTGCAGCACCGGGTGGATAGGAGAAGTCCTGACGTTTCGGCTGGGAAGCCTTCTTCACGAGGACCGCTCCTCGGCAGGATGGAATGAGGGACGTCCATGGACCTTCCCCGGGGGACTTTCTGTGCATTATCTCTGGACTTTGCTTTATTGACTTGCTTTCTCAGAAACCCTGGAAGAGTGTATGGGCATAGTGTCCCTCTGTGCTGGTTGCAGCATAAGTGACTGGACCACCATCAGCGGTCATAACTTTGTTTACATGTATTGATCTGTTTTGTCTGCACTATACTTTGTATATACACTTGCTTTGATGTCACCTATTGTTACCAACAGCATTAAAATCCTTTCTCTTAAATGCAATTTGATTTTAAGGGTGTTCGATTTTCCATTCCCTACCTCTACATGTAGTTTGTGTCCGTATTGAGTGGGCAGACTGTGGAAGCTTGGAACCCCTGATAACTGTATACTGGATTTTTTTGAACATACTCTTTTGTAGTGTGCTATAACCCAAGTTGATGCTCTTGACTGTTGGAGCAAAGCTAACAATCTTATTCTGAACACACAAAAAACAGTTGAACTTATAATTGACTTTAGGCGATCCCACCAATCACACCACCCCATTCTGATTGGTGAGGAGGCCGTCAAGATTGTCACTAGTGCCAAATTTCTTGGTACCCACATCACGCAGGACCTGAAGTGGAGCTTGCAAGCGTCTGCCATCCTAAAGAAGGCCCAACAGAGGTTATTCTTCCTCAGGCAGCTGATAAAATTCGGATTGTCCAAAAAGATCTTGAAGGCATTCTACAACGGTGCCATTGGATCAATCCTGACCAGCTCATGCACAGTGTGGTACAGTGGGGTGTCAACAAAAGACAAGCAAAGGCTGAGAAGAATTACCAAGATCGCGGAGAGGTTGATTGGATCCCCCCTACCTTCCTTGGATGATCAACACATGTGTAGAATCTCCTCAAGGGCAAAGAAGATCTATGGCGATGTGACGCATCCGGGTCATCACTTCTTCAGGCTACTACCATCAGGCCGTAGATTTATGGCTCATGCTACCAAAACCTCTAGACACAGGAACAGTTTTTTTCCACTCGCAGTCATGGCGATGAATAATCTCAAAGCATGAGAGTCACTTTATTAAATCCTGTCCTGCATCACTGACATTTGTTAGTCAATTCAGATACCTGAACTGTATCATTATTCCTTTTTTACTTTGTTTTTTATGTAATTGTTATAGCTCTCATGGAGTTTCTCCTTACCAAAAAAGCATTCCTTGTCTGTACACTGTACTTACTTGGCGGTTCAATAAAGTATTGAAGTATAAATCTATAATGGGTAGGGATGCCACACTGCCTATATGGGAATGGGTAGGAATGCCACACTGCCTATATGGGAATGGGTAGGGATGCCACACTGCCTATATGGGAATGGGTAGGGATGCCACACTGCCTATATGGGAATGGCTGGGGATGCCACACTGCCTATATGGGAATGGGTGGGGATGCCACACTGCCTATATGGGAATGGGTGGGGATGCCACACTGCCTATATGGGAATGGGTAGGGATGCCACACTGCCTATATGGGAATGGGAGGGGGGATGCCACACTGACTATATGGGGAATGGGATGGGGGGATGCCACACTGCCTATGGGAGGGGGGCATCCCACACTGCCTATGGGATGGGGGAACGCCACACTGTCTGTAATTGGGTGTTTTAGCACAACATTTGGCTTAGAATATTTTTTTCCAGTTTTCCTTCCCCAAATCCTAGGTATGTCTTATGGGCAGCTGCGTCTTATATGGCGAAAAATACGGTATATATCTAATATCTGCATTTGTGTTTATTCACAATTGGTGCACAGAATAGGTGTGAAAAGCTCCTAGTCCTGCAACAGACTGTGATTAACAGGTAAACTGTTCCACAATGCTAAAAGTTGTAATGTGGAGCAGGGGTTCCTAAACCTTTTTCAATCAAGTACCATTTTCTAAGTACCACTCGCTTGGAATTTCAAGTTATAATAAAAATGCACTTAAATAATTATAATTTATAACGTTTTGTACATACAAACCAACCTGGGTGTGGGCAAAGAATAGTAACCATACCAGTGGTTGGGAAACCCTGATCTAGGACAAATGGGGGTTGATTCAGAAACAGGTGCAAAAAGTACACTTTAGAGTAAAAAGTACCCTTTAAGTAAAAAGTAAAATAGAAGTGCAGTGGTGCTGAATTGATATAGAACATTTAAAGGAATCTGCCTATTTAGGGTAGCTAGAGCACCTTGAGGAAAAAAAATTTCCAGTATTAAATCTACAGATATGCCAAACTATGCCTCCACATGCCCATGCTGTGCATGGTCTGCTGCTGAATCTAAGCAAATCCACACACGGGGCGGGAGGGGGATAGACACCATGGCAATACAGGGATGATGATTACCCACCCTTTTATAGAGATTTATTTTGTGTGCAATTGACAATTTGCATTGATGTCAACGTGACATCAGGTGGGAATTTCTAGGTTTTCTACTGGGTACTCAGGAGTATTTAACCATGTGAACTCCATTTACACTTGGCTTTTTGTCTCTGATGAAGGGGTTATGCTGCACCCCAAAATGTTGAATTTATTAAACATATATTTGTATGGATTGAATACATTTCCAAAATGGAATCTGGAGTTATATTTTAGATGGGTTTTGTTCCGCTTTAAACAAGCTGAAAAAACGCAGCTCTTACAGCTCTTTTTGTATTTACATATATTTTCCCTATTTCATGACAAAGACAGGGAAGGAACTGACTACACCCCAACTAAATATATAAATTACTAGCAGTTAACTACTTAAAATGCAAAAAATATATTACATTTGTAAAATAGGTTTGTGCTTGTAGAGGAATGTTAGTAACCACATTGTAGTAGAATCTTTGACTGCTTTTAATAGGACCTTAAAGGACCTTTCATATCACTACAGCAAGTTTGTAAAGCTAATACTATAATGAGGCTTGATGAAAGGTACAAGATCTGTGATTGGTGCTTCCCCTTAGGGTTGACTGAAACCTTCACCTACTATCTTGAGCTAATGGAGGGTATTTTACAGTCAGGGGTTAGAGGTCAAAAGACTGGATAACAGACACTTCTCTAGGTCTTGGCTTCTATAGCCTTATCAGGATTCATTGTAGAAAGGGCATGCATACTATTTTCCATGTTTGCACAATGCAGACACTTAGCGGACTCATCGTTTCCTGAGTGAGATGGACCTGCCTGGCTGACCTCTGGTTTGCATACAAGGTTAACTTATGAACTCAAGGTTGCCAGGATCATGGACTTTCCTAATAATGCCAGGTGCACTTGTACATCTATTGGGGTTATCCAAATTATTTTGGAGTTTGGAAAGGCACCTGAAGTGAAATCAAAGATTGTTTTCCTCTATTTACAAATCAAAATCACCTGCACATGCAATGGGGTGGTTTTACAGGTTGGGTGGTTATTTTATTTTGGCAGTAGCAAAATAATATAATGAAGACAGGAAATCTAGTTCTCTGGTAATCATAAAAATACAATTCTGTGATTACTCACCTGTAGAATTGGTATTATACGTATACAGCATGTCATGCTCCAGAGAGTAATTCCTTATGTTTGGGTTATAAATCCACAAGATGGTGCTGGACTGCAGAGACAGCAAAAAAGTGGCTCCTCCCGGCCCCTTATATTCCAGGGACCTCCCACAAAATCCCCAGTATTGACAAGCAGTTAGCAAGAAGCCGGGAGAATAATAACCATAATCAAACAATTTAACCATGATAACAATCACCATACAGAGGCACTAAGAACAATGAAAACAAGGGTGGGGTGGAGCAGGACGTGCTGTATACGTATAATACTAATTCTACAGGTGAGTAATCACAGAATTGTATTATTCTAAGTATACAGCACGTCCTGCTCCAGAGAGTAATTCCTTAAGTTTGGGACATCCAATAGCAGTGTCCGTAAGGTAGGATGGGATCCCCAAAAGCAACAACATGCAGATCAAACCACTGCCACCTGCAGAACCTTGCGGCCAAAAGCAGCATCAGCTGAGGCCCTAACAGCAACCTTGTAAAACTTCTGTATGAACAGAAGACCAAGTAGTGGCCTTGCAAACTTCTTCAACAGAAGCCTGGTGCTGAAAGGCCCAAGAGGCATAAAATAGCATGAGTGAAATGAGCAGTAAGGTGGAAGGGAGGATCCTTCCCTTTAGCAGAATAGGCCTGAATAAAAGCCTGACGGATCCACTTGCTGACGGTAGACTTAGCAGGAGCCAGACCCTTCTTAGGACCCCAAGGGACCACAAAAAGAGCACCAGTCTTCCTGAAGGGGTCAATAGCCACCAAATAGAACTTCAGGTTCCTGACCACATCCAAAGAATGTAGAGCCATCTCCTTAGGGTTACTAGGATTAGGGCACAGAGAAGGAAGAACAATGTCCTGATTGAGATGAAAAGCAGACACAACCTTAGGCAGAAAATCTGGTTTAAAGCGAAACACCACCTTGTCCTGGTGTCTCTCAAAGTAAGGGGGCTTGATGGAAAGCGCCGCCAACTCAGAAAAAGGCCTAACAGAAGTGATAGCCACCAAAAAGACTAAAAATGGACAAAGCAGCCTCATGCACAGGCTCAAAAGGAGACCCCTGCAAGGCAGATAGGACCAAGTTCAAGTCCCAGACTGGTAACATAGGCTTACGTGGGGGGCGCACATGAGTAACCCCCTGGAAAAAAGTCCTGACCAGATGATGCTGAGCAAAAGATCTCTGAAAGAAAAGAGCCAAGGCAAACACATGGTGCTGAGTGCTGAGTTGAAGCCCCAGATCTTGAAGGAGCCACAGCACTCAAACCAGTTAGCTTGCTGACCAACCTACAATCTGTCTCTAAACTTGGTTAAAAACAGAGGGCTCGGTCACACACATCTGCAGAAGTATGCTTAAGCTGCACCACCAGCGCCAAGGTGCCCCTGTGAGGTGCAGTCCTAACTCTAATGTCTGGGAGGCAAGTAATGTAAATAAAGGGATCCGGGCAGGAATAGAACAATAGAGGGCCGGGAGTCATCCCGGCTACCTGCAAGGAGGAAACATCCATCTTCTGACTTGCTCGCCTCTGCAGAGATGAAAGACTGGGGAGTGAGTGGGAGGTACCAGGCATTTATGGACTGGGAGGGCCTTCCTTTTTTTATTGACATCTCTGCAAGATCGCCATCTACAGGTCAGTATAACCCAAGTGTAATGACTATCTGAAGCGGGGTATGTGACATACTTAGAATATTAATATATTTTACGTTTTTAGTCACTTATTATTCTTTCCCCCCACTGCAACTCTGTTCAAGAATTTAGGATACGGGCGCCGCCATCTTGACTCAGAAGCATCACACTTACTGAGGAGAGGAGAGTGGGATAAGGTGCAGGGGGGCGGGTTATAGCTGTGCTTTGCTCAGACAGAGCAGAGCTGGGGTCAGGTAAAGGTCAGCAGTCCCAGAGTGCAGAGCAGCACAGTCAGGAGGCACTTCCTGTTTGCAGGCTGCCTGATAAGATGGCGGCTTCCATAAGCCGCCATCTTGGATGTTCAAAGGCTCATAACATGCAGTAGATGCAGGTAGGATGATTTTTAATGTGGACAATCTGTATGTACAGGGTGTGGGAAACATATAAGATATACTCTTATTCAGAGTGAAGGTCCGCTTTAAATTATATCATGTCACTTAATATAATTTCAGTTAATGTACAGGGTCTGAATTCACCCATCAAGAGATCTAGAGCTTTCAACTTTTTTAACTCCATTCATGTGGATGTAGTTTGTCTCCAGGAGACACATTTTTCCTCCAGTTCCTCACCAAAACACCTTAATTATAGATATTCCCTGTTTTTTCAGGCCACCAGCCAGAGCAAACAAAGAGGGGTCCTTATTGCCTTCCGGAATGGCACCTCTTTAACCTGTCACAAACAAATATCAGACCCGGGGGGTAGATTTTTGCTGCTCCAAGGCATACTCCAAGCTGCCGAGGTGACCTTCCTCACATATTATACTCCGAACACTAGGCATATTCCATTTTTGGCTCATATGTGCTATCTCCTTCAGGTCCACAGTAAGGGAGCTGTCTTTATGTGCGGTGACTCTAACCTGACACTACATCCCCACTTATATAGGTCCCTATCTCCTGGTAGCCAGGTAATTAAGGACAGTGGATTAATAACGCTCTATTGGCTGACCCATGGAGGGATAGACACCCCCATGCAAGGGATTATACCCATTATTCAGCACCACATAAACTATCAATGAGGATCGATCACATATTTGTATTGACATTTCTCCCCCAGGTAGCACAGACCAAAATCCACCCTATCCCCAGGTCGGACCATGATTTGGATTCTCCTGCAAATCGCTGCTTATTAAACCCAAACCCTCCTCATGGATCTTAAATGACTCCTTGCTCTCCTCAGGCCTATTGGTGGAGGAAGCTAATAAAGCAGCTTCTGAGTATTTTGTAACAAATGATACTGCGGAGGTTCCACTGACCATGGTTTGGGGAGGGTCATTTATTAAGCCTGGCCTCCAGGAAAAAGAAAGAACAGCTATGGCTAAAAAACTCCAGTCACAATATCAATTGGATGCTGCTGCCTTTAAATCTAACCCTACTACTGAATGCCTAAGGAACCTAGAATCTTCCAGGACCAAACTTAACCTTCTCCAGACAGAGCAAGCTGAGAGAAGGTATAGGAGGGCTAAACATAAATATTATGCATCAGCGAACAAACCGGAGACGCTGCTTGCGACCCAATTAAAATGCCATTTTGTACAACCCATAAGGCTTAAAACAGGGAAGGGTCTTCTAACCAGCAACCCCATTGCGGTTGTCAAAGAGTTTTCAACTGGTTTATCTAAATTATATGATGCCCCCCCCTCCTCCGAATGACTCCCAAATTAAGACCTTTCTTAGTGAAAGTAACATTTCCCCAATCCTAGAGTCAGAACGTGGATGAGGCTATAGGAGTAGAAGAAATCTAGTAAGAAACCCGGCCCAGATGGCTTCACCGCTCTATTTTATAAAAAATTGGCCCCTATTCTTGCTCCACGGTTAGCAAGAGTGTATAATCATATCAGAGGTGGAAACCCCATGAACCCTGAAATGCTTAAAGCCTCCATAGCAATGATACCAAAACCAGGGAAGGACACACAGAACTGGGAGAATTTCAGGCCAATTTCTCCTATATAGTTGATGGAGGGAGTTCAAACCCAAAACCTTGAGGCGATGCTTTTTTCACTCGACGTGGAAAAAGTATTTGACTCCCTATCCTGGCAGTACCTCCGTGCAACTGTGGAGAAGTGGGGTTTTGGACCCGGCTTCCTTTCTTGGATCTCCGCACTGTACGCTAAACCAACAGCTCATGTCAAATATGCAGGCTTTAACTCCACGGAATTCCAGATCCGGAGGGGCACCAGACAGGGTTGCCCGCTGACTCCTATTCTATTTGTCCTAGCCCTGGAGCCATTGGCTGAAAAGATTAGACAAAACCCTTCAATTAGGGAATTCCTTGGGGTGGCAGAGACCATAAAATCTCCCTATTCGCGATTGATATGCTACTCATGCTCACTTCCCTAATGCCATGAAACAACTCACTTCGTTCAGCTAGATCTCAGGCCTTAAATTGAATGAGCGCTGGAAAATTCAGGAAGTAATTTCTGTGGGTATACCCCATGTTCCCATGACAATATTTAATAAGCACACGGTTGATCATTCTATGAGAGCTTACTTGGTTCTGTTAAGTGTACAATCTGTTACACTAGATATTTTATCATGACTTGCTCTAGACATATTGTTCAACTAAGCAGACTACAGTACTGTATATTTGGAAAAAGCTGTATACCTCAGAACTATTAGTATTGTGGTAAGGTGCAAGGTGCCGTCATTGACGGTAGGTATGTGGCACCAAGGTACCTGGCCTTGGTGCAGTAAAGCTGTATAGTTTTTTCCAGCATCAGCTGCTAATGGCAGTTTGCTGCTAAAACGTTAGTATAGCCGAAAGGCTAACCCGGGACGGCTTTACTGGGATGGAGTAGAGCAGGGTGGGACTCCATCCCCTACCCAGGTCCGGGTTTTGCGTACCGCATAAATAGCCTGGGGAGCCAGCTGTGCACTGGCTGTGTCTAGAGCTCACTTGGGGAGTGAGACTCTGTGTGCCTGACTGGAAGCTCTTATACAGGCTATTTCATGTGGACCCCAGGTGGATTCGGCTGCAAGTGTGCACGCTTGGACTAAAACTAAGAATGGCCGTTGTGATGTAGCCTAAACAGGATATTTTATGTTATGGACTTTATGTGTGAATAAACACGGACTTTACTTTGAACTTTTCGCCTCTGAGCCTCTATACTGCTAACATCCTGCTGTCTACCAGAGCTGATCCTCACAGTACGCATCTTATGTTTTCCAGTATGCTTTTTTTCTATATGTATACTGTGTATCCTATGCAAACTTCAATAAAAAATTTTGTAAAAGAAGAAAATCTTATTGTGTGTGAAATCCCAATTTCTCCCGGTTACAGCGCTACCACATGTGTATTGGAAAACACCCTTTCCTGCCCAGGAGACTCCCCCAAAATGAAACGGCGCTTTAGGAGATTTTCAGATAAAATACAACTATGCTATGCGCTCCTTGCAGTTTTTCAATAAAAATAACCCTTTACATTTGAAATACCCCCAACAAACTATATATTCTCTGGAAGTACACACCTCAAGCTTTCTAGGCGTACAAGGCTTGTTGATGTGGCCGCAGTTTTCTGGAAGTAATCCCTCAATGCATTCTTTGGTTGCACAGAGTTTCCCTAAAGAAGGATAAAAAAGCAGAAACAAAGCCACATATTCCTATAAACAAAAAAATTCTGTAAAATAATATAATAATGGGTTATCCTCCGCCAGATGGTGCTGCACTGCAGAGACATGTAAAAACAGGCTCCTCCCAGCCCCTCAAATACCCGGGGACCTCCCACAAATCCCCAGCATTGAAAAGCAGTGAACAAGAAGCCGGGAGAATTTAACCACCCAAAAACAGGTAACTCATAACAATGATAACAATCACCATACAGGGGATCCAGAATAATACAAAAACCGGGGTGGGGTGGAGCAGGACGTACTGTATACTTATACCACCAATTCTACAGGTGAGTATTTCACAGAATTGTATTATTCTTAGTATACAGTACGTCCTGCTCCAGATAGAATACTTACACTTGGGACATCCAATAGCAGTGTCCATAAGATAGGGTGGGATACCCAACAAAAAAGGTAACAGCAGACAGTTTAAACCACTGCCGCCTGCAAAACCTTGCGGCCAAAAACAGCATCAGCTGAGGCCCTAACATCAACCTTGTAAAACTTTGAAAAGGTATGAACAGAAGACCAAGTAGCGGCCTTGCAAACTTGTTCAACAGAAGCCTGGTGCTGGAAGGCCCAAGAGGCACCAATAGCACGAGTAGAATGAGCAGTAAGGCGGAAGGGAGGATTCTTCCCCTTAGCAGAATAGGCCTGAATAAACAGCCTGACGGATCCATTTGCTGATAGTAGACTTGGCAGGAGCCAAACCCTTCCTAGGACCAGAAGGGACCACAAAAAGAGCATCAGTTTTCCTGAAAGACGCAGTGACTACTAGGTAAAACGCCTGACCGAAGTAATAGCCACCAGAAAGACAACCTTGAGGGTAAGTACAGCCAGAGCAGCATCCTGAATAGGTTCAAAGGGAGCACCCTGCAAGGCAGACAAGACCAAGTTCAAATCCCAAAGAGGGACCATAGGTTTTCGCGGGGGATGCACATGAGTAACCCCCTGAAAGAAAGTCTTAACCAAAGAATGCTGAGCAAAAGACTTCTGAAAGAAGACAGACAGGGCAGAAACCTGACCCTTCAAAGTACTTAGTTGGAGACCCGACTCCAACCTATGCTGTAAAAACTCCAGAACCCTGGGAAGTGAGAACACCCGACAGGGAAGAGACCTAGACTCACACCAGTCAATGTAGGTACACCATACCCTATAATAGATGGAAGAAGACATTTTCTTCCTAGCCTTCACCATGGTCTCAACCACCGAGGCAGACAAGCCTTTCTCCATCAAGATGGAGGTTTCAGCAGCCAGGCCATCAAAGCCAGAGTTTGTAAATTGGGATGGCGTAAGGGGCCCTGAGTGAGCAGATCTGGCACTCCTGGCAGAACGTACTGGTCTACTGCCATCTGCACCACGTCTGCGAACCACACTCTTCTTGGCCACCTGAGGGCCACCAGAATCACTGGCACCCCTTCCAGAGCAATCTTGCGCAGGACCCTGCCCAGCAGGGGGAATGGAGGAAAGACATACAGGAGCCGAAATTCCTGCCATGACATGGACAAAGCATCTGTGGCCAAGGCCAGAGGATCCTGAGACAGGGAGACAAAAGCCCGGAGCTTGTGATTGTGACGGGATGCAAACAGATGCACATCCGGTAGACCCCAACGGTGACACAGGGACTGGAATACTCTGTTGCAGAGGGACCACTCTCCCTGACGAGAGGTCCCCCTGCTCAGAGAGTCCGCCAGTAGATTCTCTGCCCCCGGGATGTACACAGCCGAAATGCATTGAACATTGGCCTCCGCCCATGTCAGAATCCGCGACGCCTCCCGGAGGGCCCCCCTGCTCCGGGTCCCTCCCTGATGGTTGATGTAGGCAACCGCCGCACCTGCACAGACAGACCCCTCAGGTGATTGGTCAACTGCTCCAGTACTAACCTGATTGCCCGTAGTTCCAGAATGTTGATGGGTAAGTGGGCTTCCTGAGGGCCCCACCTCCCCTGGAACCGCAGGGACTTCCAGAATCCCCCCCATCCTGACAGACTGGCATCCGTGGTGACCGTCTCCCAGGAGGGAGCCAGAAAGGACCTGCCCCCCAGCAAGTTCCTGTGGTCCAGCCACCATGAAAGGGACCGTCTGACCAAGGGGGGAAGCACACAGACCCAGTCCAAGGACGTTGGGTCCTTGTCCCATACTGACAGAAGGTGAAGTTGTAGAGGCCTCAAATGGAACTGAGCAAAGGGCACCGCCTCGAAGCACGCCACCATCAGGCCCACCAACTGCATTCCCTGCCTGAGGGAGGGCTGGGGACACGATAGCAGGAACCTCACCTGCGCAGTTAGAGCTTCCACCTTCTGTTGAGGAAGGAATATCCTTGACTGAACCATATCCAGAATCATTCCCAGGAATGGGGTCACCGAGGAAGGGGACAGAGAGGACTTGGGGTGATTGATCACCCAGCCGAAGGACTCCAGGTTGGACACCACCAGCTGAGTGTCCAACTCTGCCTGCTGTAGAGACCAAGAGGTGATGAGTATGTCGTCCAGGTAGGGCAGCACGCGTATGCCCCTTGACCTTACCAGAGACATCACCCCCACCAGCACCTTGGTGAACACTCTGGGAGCTGAGGTGAGGCCAAATGGCAAGGCCACAAATTGGTAATGTTGATCTTCCAACGCGAATCTGAGAAACCTTTGGTGTCCCGGGAACACAGGGATGTGAAGGTAAGCATCTTTGATGTCCACAGACGTCATGAAATCCCCTGGGCGCAGGGAGCCGATGGCCGAGCGCAGAGTTTCCATGCGAAAGCGCCTGTTCTTGACAAATTTGTTGAGGATCTTTAAATCCAGAATGGGCCTGACTGACCCATCTTTTTAGGGACTGTGAAAAGGTTGGAATAGAACCCCTTGCCTCTTTCTCTTAAGGGAACCCTGCAAATGACCCCCAGACCCAGAAGGCCTTGCAAGGCCTGCATCAAGACCTGAGCTGAGACAGGGTCCTGGGGGATCCGGGACCTGATAAATCTTGTGGGGGGGCCGCACAGCAAACTCTATCTTGTAACCAGAGGACACTACCTCCTGAATCCACCGGTCTGAGACGTGGTGCCTCCAGACGTGCGCAAAGTGCTGTAGCCGTCCCCCCACCCTGACGGGCGAGGACGCCCCATCATGCCTGAGGGGGCTTGGGATTTGGGCTTAGACCCCCAGGAGGAGCCCGGACGTCGTCCTCTGCTCCTGTGCAAGGAATCTGCACGAGCCCCCGCGAAGGACACCCCTTTTCCCTGCTTAGCACCACGGTAGGGGAGTGAAAGGGGGCCCGGCCCCGAAAGGGCCCAGACTGCCGCCTGCGCTGGGGTAACTTACCTCCTTTAGCAAAAAGGTCTAGGCAGTCCCCGAACAGGCGTAGCCCCTTAAATGGAAGCCCAGTAAGGGCCTTCTTTGCAGCATTGTTAGCAGCCCACTGGCACAGCCAAACCGCTACCGCCAAGGCAGAAGTTCTCGCACACATCCTAATGGCATCATCCAAGGCAGATAGGATAAAGTTTACAAACACATCACAGTTAGACAGTGCATTAAACGTATCAGGTGGCAATTCATCAGGACCTTCAAGTACACTTCTGATCAGGGCCCTGAGCGCCACAGACGTAATGGCCGAGGCGCAGACTGGGCGCAGCGCCACCCCCACAAAAGCAAAAGCATGGCACGCCAATTGGTCAATGCGCCGGTCCTCAGCATCCCGCAGTGTAGTAGTGTCAGGGGAGTGCATAATAGAGGTGTTAGACAGCCCTAGAATAGGAGCATCGACCTCAGGGGGCGATGACCAGCACTTGACCATATCAGCAGGAAAGGGATACTTTCTGTCCCAACTCTTAGGTATACCGGGAAGTCTACTGGGACGTTCCCACTCCTTAAGCACAAGGTTATTGAAATGGGTTTGCTCCGGAAATTCCAAACGAGCCTTAGCAGTATGAAAAAGCTCACCCCTTTGCCTGGGAGCCGCAACAGGGGGAGAGATGGACAAAACCTCAAAAATCTGAACCAGCAGTCTGTCAGTATCATCCGGGGTCCAGGGGTCAGAGCCAGAATCGTCATGACCCCTGGGTCTCTCGTCAGATGACCCTGAGTCAGAGAACAGCTCCCCTTCATCCGATGGGGTGTAGCCATATAGATGCAACAACTCATCAGACTCCATAGGGAAAAGAGTGGCATCAGGGGTTAAGTGACGCTTTTTAGCGGTGGCCTTACGCGCTAAGGTATTAGCAATCAATTTTTCAACACTGACCAGTCTAGCAGACACATCAGGTTGAGAATCCCCGCTTATATGTAATTCAAGGGGCCTGAGAGGTGCAGGCCCAGCCACCGGAGGGGTGGGTTGCAACGTTAGCGCCTGCTGTGCGCAAGGAACACAGACCCGTGCGCTGTCACCGCTCATAGGCGAGACCCCACAAGCTACACACAGCCGGGCTTGTCCCGAAGCAACCCCGGTCACATTATCCTGGGATGCCTCCATATGGTGATAAATAGGCACAATAGGCCAGTAGGGATTGACGCTGTAAGCTACCCTGGATGCCCCAATGACCCGCTAGGGAAGTGGGAGTAATTATACTAGGCCCAACTAACAATTACACCGGGCCGGGAGAAGCCACTGGATTCACCCGTCTGAAAGACACAATGATAAGAAGGGGCGTCAGAACCATGCACAGCAAGTAATGAGCATAAAAGCCACCCGCGAGGGCACTTACAGACCGCGGAAGAAAGAACCGTCACACACACGCGCGCGCGATTGTACAAAATGGCGCCGAGCGAACCTCGAAGGGCGGGCCAGAGCGGGCCGTGACGCGGAGCGCGCCAGGCCCCCGCCCCTCCGAAGAGTGCGAAGCCCACAGACAGCAGCCAATGATAACGCAGAAGTGTCTGAGGTAACGCCGCCGTCCGGCGCGGACATCCAAATGAAGGAAAAGACGCGCGTGGCGGCGGCCATGTAATAGTAAAACAGACAAGTCAGCGCGGCGGCTGACACCACATATCTAGTCATACACGTAATCACTATACGCACTGACCCACACCCCCCCTTCTTTCCCCCCCGAAGGCTACGGGGAGAATGAGGTAGGATGGCGGCCCTCTGTACAGGACCCACCGCTACACAAGGCATGTGGCAATAAGGCGGGAGGGGCATCCCATAAAGGCTCACCATCAGCCTATACAGCCTACCCTTTGGTGGGGGACTGCGGTGGAGCAGCGCTCCATAAGCACGCATGGTGCCGCCTACCTTCACCCAACCAGCGCAGCCCAGGCTGGGAGGCACATCACACGAAGGACGGGTGGGAATAGTCCAACAGGGCCGCAGGCTAATAGCCCCGCTCACCTGCGAGAGAGTGATAATTTCATGTCTTCGCAATAAGCACTGCAGAGAAATCTGGGGATTTGTGGGAGGTCCCCGGGTATTTGAGGGGCCGGGAGGAGCCTGTTTTTACATGTCTCTGCAGTGCAGCGCCATCTGGCGGAGGATAACCCAAGTGTAAGTAATCTATCTGGAGCAGGACGTACTGTATACTAAGAATAAAAAGTTAAATCTGAAAAAGCAACATCCCCCGAACAGAACAATACCCAACATGCATAGGTACTGTCAAGGGAAAGTTGCCAAATACCCCAAAGTAAAGCATGTGTGTAAGGGTAATTTTACTTCAACATTTCAGCTCTGCAGACAAAGTGCGCACCTTGCGCTTTTTATACCAAAGCAACGCTTATATATATATTCCCAGAAAGTACACACATTAGGCTTTCTAGGCATACCCAGCTTATTGTAGTGGGCTATTTCTGGAAGCAATCCCTCGAAGAATTCTTTGATTGCACAGGGTTTCCTTAAAAAAGGTATAAAAAAGCAGAACAAAACACGTTTCCTAAAATATCAATATGCAAACAAACAAAAAAAAAAGTTAAATCTGAAAGCACAAGATCCCCCAAGCCGAACAATACTCAACATGCATAGGTACTTTTAACCGCCAGCTTTTTGTCACCCTCTGTTGACAGGTCATTTTTCACCATTTTGCGCTATGTTTAACCGCAGGAATTTCCAGGAAAATTATATATTTTATTTTTGCAGCAGAGGCTTTAACATAAAATGTCTTGTTTGTAATTTTTCTACTGTTTATTAAAGTAAAAATATACAAAGAAATATTTTTTAGAAAATTGTCTCCTTTATCTCCTTTATAACATTTACAAATAAAATACAACTACTATCCACACTATAAAGATTTAAATCAAGAAAAAAATTGGCGTGGGGTCCCCCTTTCCAGGGGTGTACCCCAGTTTTTTGAGGAATTTTAATGCTTAAAAACCCTTAAAAATCCCCCCAAAAATGACATGGGGTCCACCCCACACAGCATAACAGCTCAGAGATCAGCTATGCAGGACTTGTAGAACAGGGCCCAGGGGCCCTTTGGTGGCCCCTGCCCTGCCGGCTACAAGCCTGCACTGCCTAAACTGGCCTGGGCCCTTCTGCCGCTCCTGGGCTTTGGGAAGGCAGATAATGGGCGCCATCAGAAGCAGTGGGGAGGACCCTTTTCCGTCCTCACCTGAAGCCTGCGGAGCCCCTCCTGGTGAAGAGAAGCCCTGGCCAGAGGGATTGAGCGAGGAGGTCAGTGATTGTTGTTTTTTTTTTTTCTTTTACAGCCCCAAGTATCAGCGGCAGAAGCGGAGGGGGCGGGCTATTTCGGGCCCCCGCCTGAAGCCGGGAGACCCCAAGGTGGGAGAGGCAACTCTCAGCTTTCCATTCATAAGGGAGGTGGGCTTTTCTACGTGCTTGGCACTTAACGGTTGGAGAAGAAACCACATAGAAACTACGCGCTTGGCACTTAAAAGAGTTAGACTTTTAGTTTATCTGCAATCATTATATAAATACAAATTTTGGATACACATTAAGATCCCTCCAAAACAGGATTCCCCCACCCTTGATACCCATCCAATCCCCCACATGCCCTTCTGGCCAATACTGGGCTGCAGGCACCAGTCCCGGTACAAAGCTGAGACAGTATGGAGGTCAAAAGAAGGTAATTACAGGACAGTGCACCACCCCCTGTCACCCAATCAAAAGGAGAGGCCAGAAGATTGACAGATTTGTCTTCATATATGCATCGATTGGCTAAGCATCCTAGCCAAGGATGAGCCACATTAAAAAAAAGAGCCTTTTCAAATGTGTTTGTCATCCTCCGTGAGCTTCTGTTATTATGTGACTGCTTAATTTCATATGCTGGGGATTTTGATTTTAGAACAGAGGACGAAAATGTCACTTTATTGTTTGCTAAGTAAGAAAAGCTCTAACTGCCTCTATCAACATCAGCTGGGAAACAAAGGTATGTTTTTTCTGGCTGCTTAAAGTGGACCAACACCCAGGATTTTGACTATCCTGGGTCTTGGTCCACTTCGGTGGGGCACCCCTGATCGGGGTGCCCCGCTGTGTGAAACCCCCCCGAACCCCCCGAACTCACCTCTCTCCGGGCCGACGGACAAGCCGCGGACAAGCGGCTCCGCCGCCGCCGCCTCCCGCGCGTCCCTCTTGACGCGCGCGTGCCCGCGCCGGCCATTCACGGACGGCCGGCGCGGGCACGCGCACGTCTAGAGGGGCGCGAGGGAGGCGGCGGCGGCCGGCCGCCGCCGAAGATAAGGTAAGGAGTTTGGGGTGGTTTCACCCAGCGGGACATCCCGATCTCGGATGTCCCGCAGGGAGGGAGGTGATCGGCCCGGGAATCTTATAGATTCCCGGGCCGATCACCGGTGGGTGTTGGTCCACTTTAACGACTTGTGTGTGTGTTTTTGTTGTCAGGGGATACTTTTTTTTTTTAGCGCTGTCTGTTTCTTAAATAGGGGAATTTGCTTTATGGGGAATTAAAAAGGGTGTTGATAATATTTTTCTAATGAAGCTGACTTTTAAGAAACCATTGTTTTGCCATTTATCTTTTTTTGTGTGGCCATTTATAAGTACAGTTGTTAGAATTTGTCCAGAGATCAAGTCTGGTATCAGGATAGTGTTTTTCTTGTAATACGAAGGAAGTCCAGTTTTTGTTGTTGTGGGAAAAAGTTTTTTGTTTTTTTTACATGGCAAAAATATTTTACTTTAATATTTTTATATCCACTGTGCTTTAGGGAGAATCTGCCAACATCATCCATCTAGGGCCTTTTAATTTAAACGTGTGCAGTAATAAAATCAAAGCAATTTAGTTCCCCGGTCTACTTCAGTGTTTAAAGGAAAAGTTGCTTGGCGAAACAGGAAACAATGTGAAACTGGTAATTGGAAGTAATTGGAAATACAGAATGTCAATCACAAGGCTAGCCATAACAAATAGCATAGGACTTATATATATATATGTTTATTTATTTATTTTTTTCCTTCTCCTAAGAGACTTCTATTTTTTTTTCTATTCTGCTTTTATATATGCTTTTCCTTCATGGTTCCCCTTTAGGATCCATTTTGCAATTTCTTGGTTAAGGTACAAAAAAGTAGCAACTAGCAAAGTTTCCTGGAGCTAGTGTTTTTTTTTTTTTTTTTTTTTTTACATTTTAGATGAGTCTTTGACTCACGAGTCAAAAATACACTTTTACTGCCCATAAAGTTTACAATATCTTTGGTAAATCAGACACAAAACAGGTTCTGCAGCACAACTAGCCTTGTCAATATTTTGTTGCCTGGTTGCCTCTATTTTCTTATGTTTAACTTGAAATACTGCATGACCGTGCACTGGTGTCATAGCTGGTTGTAAGTTTAGAATCTGGGCCAGAGTCAAGCCACTTGTTTCTCAGAACATTCAGGCTTCTCCTGTTTCTCTCAGACCAGCAGTGTAAGAGCCTCCTCTTGTGGTATCTTGCTATCCTCATCTGTCTTGTGGGCAATGTCCATTTTCAGAGACTTTCCCTCATACCTTGAATTAAAAGAGACTCTATGCTTACCTGCCTCCAGCGCCACTAAACACTCACTCCCAGCACCAGTATGAAAGGCCAGACGAGGCCTGGCAAGCAATAATATATAATATAATAATAGGTGGCAGGTGGCAATGCTGAGCTGTATGTACTGTAACTGAATGTATCATCACTGGGAAGCATCAGGGGGCAGGGCTGATCGGCTAGGGAACAATATGACCAACTGCATCCAGTTTGTGTTTTTTATGAATATTGGGCAAAGGCTTTAGTAAAGAAAAAAGAAACGCAGGCTGTTTAGGCACTGGGGCTGGGGATAGAAGGTGATGACATAGAACTTATTTTCTGGGTGCAGAATCACTTAAAATTCGCGCGTAGCCATTAACTACAGCAAAGACAATGATGGCCTACATCTTTTGCTTGATCACAGTGAATCTGAAGTTTAAGTACCATTTGGGAGATTTTGGCAGGCCTTTCCTCTTTGGCACATAATGATCCTCTTGTGAACAAACTGATTCTATATCTTTTATAAATGTTTATGAGCAAAGAAAAATCAGCCCTAGCTGTCTTTTCTCAGCTATGCCTATGGTAGGGTATGCCATTTGAACCCAGACTATAAATTGGCATATAACTATAAAACTATCTGGATAATGCTCTGCAATAAAAAAGGCAGCTAAAATCACACCACATTGGACCCTACCCCATATGTGTAAAGCTCACAGTTTCTGGTTATTCCATCCCTGCACTCCAGTTAGAGTTATTACATGAATTTTAAGTTTGTCAAATGTCGACATGTTGACCCTATGTAGAGGCAAGTTACACTTTTTTAAACTTGGTGTATTACATTTCCATAAACAGAACATACAATGATCATTGTAGATGATTACGTATATATATA
The DNA here is from genome assembly GCA_027917425.1 of Gastrophryne carolinensis. Classification (NCBI taxonomy): domain Eukaryota; kingdom Metazoa; phylum Chordata; class Amphibia; order Anura; family Microhylidae; genus Gastrophryne; species Gastrophryne carolinensis. The sequence continues at coordinate 64,530,192 of CM051241.1, read as the reverse complement.
TATATATATATATATATATATATATATATATATATATTAAAAAAAAATAAAAAAAAAAACAATTCTCAAAGTACCAACTCATGCAAATATTGCATCACATTAGCTTATTTCCCCTATGCCTCCCTTTGGAGTGGTATCACCCCCAATTCCAGCTTCAGAAATCCACAGGTCAACTGTTGAGTCCCATTGTATCTACCTCAGTATAGTGTTATTTTCGTGTGTTTACATAGGAGTCCTACCGGTACATGTCACTGGAGTATCACACTACAAGCCCCACACATTAACAAACTTGATAGTACACCTTCTACTTTTATAGAGAGCAGCATAGTGGGGAAGTCAACATACACAGAGAAGCTCTGGACTCTGGCAGCCTGTAGGATTACAGGAGACCCAGGCAAATCAGAGGACAAGTGGCAAGTTTTTGTGTTTATTGGGCTTGAACAAAGCAGCTTGTTTTAACTATCCTTCGTGCACTAGATATTTGAGGCAGCATCATGAAAGAAGGCCCACTGCAAGGTTTTGGGATAAGAGTATTCCAGCGTTAGTAAGAGCACTGGAGGCGTTTATACTACAAACGCACTAGTTGCCTGTGTGCATACTCGCCTGGGCTGAGGCAGTGAGTCAGTTTGACTTCTATTACTTCTAGATATATTCTATTTCATGTCTTCCAGTTACCAATTGAAGTATATGCATGAGAGAATATACTTTAGGAAAGAAACAGAAGGTGTCTACATCCTAGATCCATGGATTTCAAATAAAGAATAGTGCTCTGTGAGTTAATGGGTAAGTCCAAAGTGGTGTTCTAAAACAGTATGGAAATTCCCTAAACTCATACATTTATAACCGGCATAGTCTGCATCCTTACTTAAAACGACAAACTGCTTGGGGATTGTGGCCATCCTATTTGGACTGCTGAGCGGAAGGACATAATAGAGTGTGGGATATTTTTTCTTATATTAGGAGCTGATTGTTTGGTATTGATCACAGTTTTCCAAATTTCCACTGTGGGGGCCTCTGCTGTCATTTATCTAAGAACTATCATCTTTTTAGCATAAAACAATGTCTCAAGCAGCTCCTAGATATTGTGGCACCCATTATTAAAAAACAAAAAACAAACAATGTTATAACTCCATACCAAAACCCTCGTATAATAGAACAGACCCAAATCATATGCCAAAAATCTGCATCCCACTCCCCACATTTAGAACACTGAGAAGGTCCCATGTCTTACTGTTAAAATAATATACCAAATACATAATACATCTTTTATTGATGTACCCCCCAAACATCCCTGTGTCTCCCCTGGGGTACATGTACTGCAAGTTAGGAAACAGTGCCGTAGTATCTGCTGCTCATTGGTAAGGCAGTCAAAGCGCCGTGAGAACGTTCCAGTAAAAACAACAGCTTGTACAGGTCAAGGATAATAGTATTTCTCCCAGAATCCCTTGCAGTAGACAGGCTCATGCAAATTATTCCTTTATGCCTTAGGGCCAAGGTGCCTGGATCTGCCAGGGTGTACAATGCTCTGAAAAAGCATATGAGAAAATATGGCACCTTGTGTACACGTGTTTTGGGCTTTTGACCCACGTCAGCACATAGCTGGAGTGACACGGGGGGGGGGGGTGAGGCTTGGAGCAGGGTTGTTTCTAGTGGAGGCCAATGACCATGGGTGCCAAGGCCATTGGAATGCCTTAATCCCAACCAGTCAGTGGTGCAGCGAAAAAAAAACAGACCACTCACCCTTCCCCCACTGAGCTTCAAATTGGGTGGGGACACCTGCTGCTAGAGAAGAGTCACAGCATGACACTTACTGTAGCATAGGATTGGTGAGGGGAGCCTAGAAACTGCCCTGGCATGAAGTGCCAGGACATCGTCATAAGCCTGGTTAGGGAGAGACCCAATCTAAAATCCCTCTATTTTAGGTACAAGGCAGAGAATGCTTTTCTAACATGGAAATTGTCAAGACATCCCAATCTGCAGGTTGTGCACAATATTCTTAAAGTCCCTACCCAGGCATGCACTAATTTTTCCACCTTATCCCTCTTGGGAATAGTAAATAAGCCATTTCAAAACACCTGAAATCTCTGATATTCTGTAACTTTATGAGTCATAGTCATATGCTGTGCTGTGGTCAGCTGTGGGACCACTGTGGCTTGATGTGCTCACTCAGGGTGAGAGCAACAAAGGACAGAGTGTAGGACCACTTTTTTGTGTGGTCCTAGAGGGAAAAAAATGAAAAATGGAGAGGCACATGGGACAGACATCAGGCCAGCTACTTGTTGGCTGATTATTGTCATTGGGCTTACAGTCCCTTTAAGAAACTTTTCTAATACAACACACTTATTTTCTCAGCTGGGCAAATTATAGGTTTCTTTCCTTGTTGCATATTGTGGACATTCTAGCTACCAATGTGTCGATTAGCAAGGTTTCTTTCCTTGTTGCATATTGTGGACATTCTAGCTACCAATGTGTCGATTAGCAAGCGATTAATGCACTTACAAAAAGGGACGAATATGAGAGCATAAATTATGGGTTATATTGATACACACATGTCTATAAATATTCTCATATTTCTTATAGCAAGTATTACATAAAATAATAGGCTGGGATGAGAAGTGTTGTTTATAGAAGCCAGCTGCTTAGACCTTGGCGCCTGGTGTTATTAAACTTGCTATTTTATTCTTACCAGGTCCCCTCTTTCCCTTTCTGCTGCCCCCCTGGCACAGGTACAGCTGAAACCTTAAATCCAATGCAAGGATTCTGTAAGTGATTAATTGTTTGAGGTGCGGCTGACCATATGGAACAGAGGAGGCATCAAGTAATTCATACTTTTGTAAGCACAGCTTGGCCCCTGTTGCTTTTAATGCACAGGAAGAGCGCTGGCGAAAGCTAGACCGGGTGTCTTGCCCCTGACAGCCCATTAAGAAATCTCAACGCACCTCTCTCAAATTCTGCTCTTGCTTTCTCAATGGCAGCCCTAATAAAACAGAAGCAAATCTTTCCAGCAAGTCCTAAATCTTTCATGTACAGTACATTAGCAGCAGATTGCTAAAACAAGTGCCTTTTAGGCTTCATAGGAAATTGGGACTTCATTCCCTTCGACTACTTGCTAAAGACATGTTGTGTGAACCATATCTGGTGCATAGGTGCATTCTGTACATGCATCAATGACACTTAAACACACACACAAACTTTCTCTACCATTCTTCCATCTCGAATCTAACATCTGAGAAAGTTTTACCTCTTCTTTAAATGCAAACAGGATATAACAGCAAGTAGCAGCAAAAGCCTAATGGGGTTAAAATAAAAATACCAAGTGAAAAATGTCAGTTTAGTTAGGACACCGGTGAATACCCCTCTGTGCTATGCAAAAGGTAAAATGAAAATTGTGTGTAGCACTAAGCTTAAAAAGGAAACGTAGCCAAAAACGATTTCTGTATTTCATTTTAATTTTTTCGGAACCAATCAGGTCAGCTCTTGCCATAGAACATATCCAAACCAGCAATGTACCTAGGGTGGGGAGCAAAATAGATTGCGTTGTTTTGGGGGGTTTTGGTCAGCTTAAAAGGCAAAGTCCACTTGTGGACTTTCACGTCAGACCTCAAGGACAAAGGACCCCTTTTTAACGTGCCACCCACTCCTGCACCGCACATGTCTCATCCGCAGAGTCAGTATAAGATGTTGGCACAGAATGTGGGCGTCACCTCAATACAGAGTACTCCAAAACTAGTAATGTTCGCGGCTATTTTTTCCCCTATCCTTGCTGCTTAATAAAATTGTTTCCCTGTCCTCTGCAACTTATTTGCTAAATAATATGCCTGCATATTTTGCAATGTTAATATTGTTTGGCCCTGTTGTTGAATAAAACCTTCTTTATATTGGCATTATATGTCAGCAACGGTGTCCATTCTGAAGACCCGTCAGTGATGCCTCCTTTTTTTTATTCAACCTATGTACCTAAATATATTGCCCTAATAGTTTTTTTTTTAGATTGCATATATAAGAATCTTCCATATTTATGTATTCATGGTCCAACATCAAGCGGCCTGCAGATTCTCAACCCCGGAATGTGGATCGCCAAGAAGCACGAAACGTGAAACTCCCCCCGCCTCATGATGCAACTCACCTCTCGGAACGCCCACCAGCTCCTAGCGTTCTGATGGTTTATGTAGGTCACAGCCGTGGAGTTGTCCAACTGTACCCTGACTGGAGGGCCGCGGAGCTGTCCAGGCCAATGCCTGGGAGCCAACAGAACCACTCTCAGCATCAAGACATTGATCGGGACATTGATCCTCCCGCTGGTCCCAATGATTCAGGGCCGCCTATGGGTGTCCAGAATGGCACCTCAACCCGTCAGACTGGTATCTGTGGGCAGGATGTAAGGACCAACCCCCCGCCAATGTATGCTGATCCAGGGATCGCTGGATGGTGTACATCAAAGTTTACGACTGTACTGTCCTGTTCCATTGCGACAGGAGCAGCAGCTGTAGCGCCTGGCGTGAAACTGGGCGTATGAAAGTGTTTCGATAGTGGACACTAGAAGACGCATGCCCTGTCAGATCGTGGGATGGTATGTGGGGTAGCTGATGATCCCCTGAAAGAGCTCCAATGTGGACAGTACCGTCTTGACATCCTGCAGTGCCTCTGGCAGTGGTGGAGCTCTGATGAGGTAAGGGGTGATGCGCACCCCCTGACACTGCCGGAGGGTCATTACTGCTGCCAAGTCATTTGCAGGGGTGTGGAAAGACTGAAAGGCAGTGCCACAAATTGGAAATTACGGGTGGTCACCACCAATCGCAGATACCGCTGGTGACTAGGGAAAATCGGGACATGCAGACAGGCATCCTTTATGTCCACCGTGGCCAGAAAATACCTCTGTTCCAGGCCTGGAGGCCTGGTTCGGAATTCGATGTTGTAACTGGAAGAGGCAACTTCCTGTACCCAGACATAGGACATTTGTTCTGGCCACCCAAACGTTAACCTTAGGAAGGTTTGGCTGGGAGCTTGGGCCTGCTGAGCCATGGGGACTTGGGTTTGCTCTGAGGCATCGCTTCCCTGAGTTGTCCTTGCAGTCTGTCGAACCTCCATCAGGGACAAAATTGGGCGACTTCCGAAACAAGGTCCGATGTTTCCACTTCTGCAGAAGCATCGTCAACTTCCCCCCTCGGCCTTCCAGACCAGATTATCAGAGGTTCGCCGAAAAGGCAACACCCCTCATAGAAGGGCAGGGAAGTGAGAGTCATCATCGAGGCAGTGCCAGCTGACCACTGCTCCAGCCAGACCGTGCATCGCAATGAAAGACACTAGATGCACTATGTCATCCATTGATGGCACTATGTACCTGCCAAGGAGTTCGATTGGAGCACAGAAGATCGCAAAGCACCATTCAGCAGATGCCTCCTCTGCCGCTTCTGCACACGATCTCACCCCTGCTGTACTTAGGATCACCAGTGACTGCCTGTCTGTTGACTCTAAAATTATGTCCTCTCCCTCCTAACTAAACCTTCCCCCTCCTGTCAAGGCAGCACGCCAGGTGTCATACTTTGCTTTGATCTGACATTCACCTGCCCTTATTTAATCGCTTTCCCGCTCATGTCAAAAGCACCTCAAAAACATCTCTGGAAACTGCCCCTTTCTAAGTGTTGCCCTGATCCATTCTTGTCTGGATTATTGTAACTCACTACTAATTGGTCTCCTCCCTCACTAAACGCTCCCCTCTCCAATCCAACCTGAATGAAGCAGCCAGGCTGATCTAAATGTTACTCTGATGCCCCCAGCCTCTGCCAGTCATTGCACTGGATGCCCATTAAAGTACAGGATTCAGTTTAAACTGCTGACACTAACACAAAGCTCTCCACAGTGTGGTGTTCCCAAAACCAAAAGGAACATAAAAAATGTTTGAACAAAACAAATGTTTGACCAGGCCTCAACTTTAAAAGCAAACTCCTTTTTTGGCAGGTTTTTGGTCTTCACTCCTATTGTTTTGCTCTTCTGGGATGTAAAAAAAATAACATTGTGTTAGGAACGATCCCCCAGATCTGGAATTTACTTATAAGCATGTGGTTTCCAATTTTTATACAGTATTCCTGTTACCCTGTACTGATCACGCGGGAGTGGCTTTCCTGGCCTTGACTAAAGCCTTTTACTATAGCTTTTGCCTACAAATTCCAGAATCCTTCCACTGAAAGGGGTGAGCTCCCCTCCAAATAATGGAGCAGCAAGACATCCCTCCTCAGGTGAGAACGCTGCCAGTAATGCTTTAAGTACTGGAAAACAAGACTGTGATCCACTCATCTGAAGAGACTGAATTAGGGCAGGAAATGTTAAACCGGTGAGCTCAGAAGTGTAGAATGTCTTCTCTGCTTCAGCTAATCAGATGATTAGCAAGCCAGAGTCAGAACGTCTCTGCTCTGTACATCAGTTCATATATGATTGCTAAGGTAAACACAATGTTTCTAGAGAAAGCCCTTTAAAACACACTGGCAAACAAAAAAAATTACAGGTAAGCTCAGCACCTTCATTTTGGCACACTTTTAAAAATGCCATCATATGTGGAATTGCCCTTTAAAGGGCAAGTCTAATTTCAAAGGATTTTTTGAAAAGTTTTGTGTTCCAAAATAATGTCCTCAAGGTGATCTATAAAAGCCGTTTCCACTATTCATAATCTGTTGCTATTGGCAACTGTACAACAGGATCCCTAAGAATAGATAAGAGTATTGCACACATAGAATGCTGCTTCTGGGCAAAATAGACTCGGTACACGGAAGGACTACTGCATACCCGGGCTGTACAACAATGTGGTTTTGACAGGGTCTGTGAGAGTGTGATGTCGCTCTAAACTGTTGCTGTTTTACCATTGCCGATTACAGCCTTATGAAACATGAGTACCCACCTTACTTAAGGTACGGATCCTCACCAATCTAAAAAGAGGCATTATACACCACAATCCTGTACCACTAATACACACATCACTTTAACTGCAGACTAAACAACCAAAGCAGCACTCCGCACTTTGCAGCAACAGCAGGCACCACCTTACCAACCTGTAAGTACCGAATTACTTTTTAAGATTGTACATAAATGCATGTATCTGCACATAATTGCATGTCTGTGGGAATCACCATACATGGAACAAGTGCTTATACCATGTTACCTTGCACCCATTACAGGCCACTAGGCATGCTGAAGAAGCCGATTAGACGAAACGCGTCCGTGCACTACACACTTGCTACAAATAAGGGCCTGCACCCTTGCTACAAATTGAGACTTTGACCCAACAGGAAATTACAAAATTGGGAACAATCCCATTAACCACCATAACAAGAAAAGGACTTTATGGTATTGGGTCACCCGGGCACAATCTGATACCTGGACATGTACCACTATGATAAAAGCATAAGAATATGTTTTTTGTATATATGTATATAGACTCGTTGCAACTCCAATAAATTAGGTATTCTTTGATGCATAATAATTGAATACTAAGTATTTTAACTGCAAGTACAACTGGCGCTTGGGAGCCCCTGACCAAAACCCACAAGAGGACCCAAAAGGATCCATCTAGTGGACAGGGTCCCCCCAAAAGAAGTTTTTCTTCGCCATTGTTAGTGATGTTTTTTATGATAATACATTATTAGAAACAGTTTGTTTCATAAGGTGGAATTGTGGCACACTGCAAATCATGAAGAAAGGGCTACAGCAACTGCATACTAAAGTGCTTTGGCAGCCTCAAAGGGGAAGGACCACCAAAGGAGTAAAAGTACATATATACGGGTGAAGGCAATGTTTTTCTACTCTTTTGTGAAGTTTATCGGCAGAAGATTAAACCAGACCTTCAGCATCATATAATGAAAAGCCCAAACCCTTAAAAAAAACTAACAATTTGCCAGCAGCTAAAATGAATATATTGCACGTTTTTAGTCACTTACCTATTCTTTACCCAGCTGGGCTTCAACTCTGTTCAGGACTCTAGGATACAGTGGCTGGGTTTTAACTGTGTTCTGCACAGAGCAGAGCTGGGGTCAAGAAAAGGGCAACAATCCTAGAATGCAGAGCGGCATAGTAAGAAGACACTTTCTGCAGGTAGCCTGAGCTTCCATGGGCCGCCATCTTGGATGTTAAATGAAAATGAACTAAGAGCAGGTAGGATGATTTTTAATGTGAGCAATCTGTATACTCAGGGGGGGAGGAACATACAAGATAGGCTCTTATTCAGGGTGATGGTCCAGTTGAACTAGTACTATTATAACTTTGTAATTGGAATTGTTTAATATATCGAGAACCTGAATGAAGAATTTTATATAGGTGTCGTAGCTGTTCATGGACATTTTATTTAGTTTTTGTGTTAAAAAAAAAAAAAACTTTTTAGCGAAGATTTTGTGTGTGTGTGTGTGTGTGTGTGTGTGTGTGTGTGTGATTTAAATAATCTGCCTTGGAAACCAAAATAAAACAACATAACAGAAAGAACATCTACTCCTCTACATTCTGTATAAAGAAAGACTAGGCCAATTACGTTTGCTGAAATGCTACATTAAAACACTTGCATTTAGTTTCCCTTGTGTATACTCTTCTCCACACTACTAGCTAGTGAATGTTGTAACCTTTATACAAAAGCTTCAAAGTAAAAGCTAAAACTTGTTTGGTCTACCAAAAAAAGCACAGCCACATTTATCTTGTGAAAAGCATTGGTAGAGTAACATGCTCTTGCTGTAGCAGACATTAGGTGTTCTTTTCACACGTATAGCCTGACATTTTTTTCTACTGAAAGTGGTACATTGTCAGGCTCAGGTGATCAATAATTCCACAAGAAAGTCATTTTTTGGACGTGTCTGCAGTGCAAGGTTACAACTCCAGACGAATGAGTGTTGGAGCCATGTGGAGCAGAACAGTAAACCTAATTGCCATCCTAAAATCTGCGGGTGAGCATGAGGTTAACCTTTTACCACAAGTAATTCATCCTGCAACCACCCCTTAACACCAGGCATATTAGAGCAGTCACGTCCAACAGACTGGATTATACAAGTACAAAAAAAAAAAAAAAAACTGAAAGGGGAAAGACAGAAAAAAAGATACATTGGCTAGTGGGAGAAACCAGATGACAGAATTGTGCCTGGCTTGTGAATGTTTGAAAACACAAAAACGTTGAAAAAAGGGACACGGCTTTTGTTTTCTGCCCGACAGCCTGTCCTTATCCCAGCAGTTGCCTGCCTCGGTGAATATATGTTTTCAGAGCAGGAAGTCGAGCAGAAATGCCCTTTATTATTCAGTCTTTTGTTGCTCCCACTTGCCCTGTCCATGTTTAGGTTTGAACTAAACACAAGTTTGCAACAGACACTAATTCTGAAGAGGCTACATGGAATCCCACGCATCGCTGGGAATTTACTATTGATGGAAGTGGTTCAGTTACCATGTGTAAGTGTTGCTCAAAGCCCTTGTGTTTAATTTCTTATTATATATCAGACAATATAAAATTCATGTTGAAAAAAAAAAAGATATGAAAGGCTAATTATAATACATAGAATGCTAGAGATTTAGTTTGATCAAGATGAGGAATTAAAAAAGACTTTGGATCTGTTAAAGAAAATTTGACCGGACTTTTGGACAGTTTTCTTCCTATTTTAAAAGCTTAACTACGATAAAACCAGGGAAGAGGCGGGGAAGTATAACTACCACTAGCCTGAAACACCACAGCACATCTAAACCTTCTAATATATGCTAAAAAGGATTTATTATTATTTCTAGGCATTCCAGTTGTTTAAAACACAATATGTTTATGTAGCTATCATGCTTTTTCTGTAAAAAATGGAGCAGTAACTCCCAGTATCCCAGTGATAAAAACATTCTCTACAATTAGAGATGAACGGATTTATTAGGAATTTGATTCCCAATCTTACTCTTTCCCTTTATGTCTATTTGCTGTTATATTCTGACAGAATGCCTTTGTGTAGTTTTAATGTTATACAATGGCATTCTGCTTCATTTTAAATAGTGAGAGTAGTATTTCTTCAAACTATCGTTTGTAATTGCTGATAAAAAGTTAACATTTACTAAAAACATTGAAACCTAAAAATACAATTTGGCCGATTTACCGAATTCCCCCAAGTAATTAGGTTAGATCTAAATTCTATTTTTTCTCTAACTTACTCAGGAGTCTTCCCCTGGCTCTGATGGCCTCCTCTAAATCCATCTAGCCGGCTCCTCTTTTTTCTTGACCTAGAGCGGTCCATCCTCCAGAGCTTACATCTTCGTCAATTTACACACATGGAAACAGAGGTCTTCTCTTTTTAGCCTGCCGCTAATTGGACCGGGAGAGTAGCCAACTGGGGTGTCTGTGGACTCCGGGACAGGATACGGTCATGAAATGGACAACGATGGAGCCACCGCTGCCACCATGGAAGCCAGGGAGAGACCTGCTGCTCAGGCACTGGAAAAAGGCTGTTTTTTTTGTTTGTTTTTTTTTTAAGTTTGGGGTGTTTCGGGGAAAATTGAATCAACAAGAAATTTTTATTCGGGACATAACAATTTCTTCCAGAAATTCAGAGCGAATTCCAAAAAGTTTGCTCATCCATAACTACAATCAGTAAGGAAAAGTCCTTTTTACCAAGGCCTGACTACCTTTGGTATCAGATACGAATAGTGAAAACCTCAACTCTACCTGGACTTGGAATAGAATCTACAATAACAGTTATTTTAGCACATCTTCTTTAAGACGCTGGTTTCAAAAGCCATGAGGAGCAATTGGACCAATACAAAGGGCCATGAGAATGAGCAAGTCTGGCCATAGTGGCAGAAGCTAGTAGACAACCTTTGCATACCAAGCCCTTCTTGTGACTAGGACAGACTTAGATCTTACCTTGATATACAATCTCAGCAGGGTATTACCAAATTGTCCATACAGAAGACCAGAAGATTTTTGGACCTTCTCACACATTCTTGTTGTGTGTAGGCAAGTACAGGGTATCTTCAATTCACAACCATCTGCTCAGGAATTGGAAAATATCTTGAGCTAGGGCACATTCCCTAGCTCTGGATGGTTTGCTGTTTGCTTATAAAATCCAAAGTCAAATTCTCAGCACAAGGGTGTGAACTGCAGATAGATGTTTGATGCATGACATAACTCATAAAATAGGACATTAACAGAGCTGGCAATCCTGGGAGACCACAGTCCCTGGCCTGTCTGATCCTACTGCATCCTTCCCTAGCTGGCAATGGCAATAAGGATGAACCAGTGGATAGGAGTAAGTAAGGACCCACTCCACACTATGTGGATCTGAATCACCAATGCATTTCTAACCCTGGAGGATGAGTCCATTTAAGGCCCCTTTGCATGAACAGACTGTACTGTACATTCAGCAAACGACGACTGGACGACTCGTATGCAAGCAGACAATCTGTATTCGGACGCAAGTTTTTAGAGCGAGATTGCTCGTACTGTGCGCTCCATGCCCTATTTGTGGCCAATTTCTTTTTCCACATGTCAATGGTCATGTGACAGACAAGACAAAACGGAATAGAAAGGAGGGCAACTTTTGGAGCCCTGCTATGGCTTCTACCTGAATGCAGGGAATGTAGGAGAGGCACATGAGAGGTGAGCTGCTTTCTGCCCTATTAATACCATTGGGTTTACAGTGGTTAAAGTTGAAGTCCAGTCTTCAGGTATCCAGCTGATCTGGGGATGACACCCTGTGCAGCCCCTGTAGCTGCACCCACTGCTGGATTTCAGGCAAGGTAAGAATTTTTTGTAACCCCCTTGTCCTGCCTTAGCGTCAGCGAATGGGAGAGCAGGGGTGTTTACCAAAAGACTGGACTTCCGCTTTAAAAACAACTTTACTTTCATCAGTTTTTTTTATTACAGTGATGTCACTTCATGATACCAGCTTTTCACCTTTTTGAACTCCATGCTAAAAATGTGCTAATATACCCAATTCAGAAATCAGATATGTAAAGTTAAACTGGAGTAACAATTTGATAGACTATTTAGATACATGGATATATATATATATATATATATATATATATATATATATATATATATATATATATTAAAGCGGAACATCCCCCTCCAACCCTAGTCCCTTAGGCATAAGAAAAACTGCTTTACCACGGCCAAAGCCCAGGCGCATGTTAGCGACTGGACCTGGAGTCTTTTAGATTTTTGTGCAATTTGGAAAAAGGTAATCCGTTGATTGGAAATGGTTGTTTTTCTTTGATTTAACTGAACCCAAAACACCAGACAACTGTGAAATGAGAAAGATATATTTCTTTTTTTGTCTCAAAGACAATGAGCTATCAAGGTCTTTTAATGCTATTGCCCCATGCTTCTTTACTTCATTGTGTTCAAACTGAGAAAAACAAAGGACATGCATTTGCATTGTAACCATGTGCAGGGGTTAAGCATTTGACCTGTAGATGCCATACCTGTGTTGTAGTGAAAGGTTCTTGACAATATAAACAAGAAATACCGCTGTTCAAAAAGAGCAAAGACAATTAGAGACAAAGCAAAGTGCTTGTTGAACAGCTGTTGAAGGTTCCTCCTGACCTTAAGATGCAGTTGCACTTTTCTTTTGTGGCGCAGGAGCATTTCTTGTCCCGTTTAATTTCTGAGAAACGTTCCACTGTCAGTCAACAGTTTATGACCTAGTTTATGTGTAGCAGTTGGGTGACAATTAGAAATCAATTTTAAAGAAACAAGAAGGCCAGCTGTCAGGAAACATATCTGCCTTAGATGTGATCTTTCTTACACAGTGCAAGAATTTTAGGGTTACCCTGTTTTTGATTTTTAATATGTCATTTGAGATCTCATTTTTTTATTTGCTTGTGTGCATATACAGTATAGCCATTGTATGCTTGCTCACACATAAGGGTCGATTCAGTACCAAGTGAGAAGAGTCACTATTTTTTTAAGAGAGAAAACGGCCTTTTACTCTCATGGTTTCTGCACCAGGTGAAAATGTACATTTCGTCGCTGAATCAGCCCCAAGGTACACAATGGAAGTGTATAGCAGATTTCTCTCCAGAGATTAGTGACTTTTTTCGCCTGGTGCTGAATCAGCATAGTTATTGTAAGGCTTGACAAAATGCAGAACCTAGTTCAGAGAGAATTTGCCCAATCTTCACCCTTATTGGACAAGCCCCTGTTTTGTAGGGGGGGGGGGGCTGGAAACGCGCACCGTGTATGGTCACCCCAAGTTCTTAAAGCGGACCAACAGTCAAAAATGACTTAAAACAGACCAACACAAGAACCCGTGCTCATATGCATCCCTCCCCAGGGCAATTTAGATTGCTGCACATAAAAATTAAATTTATCTTTTTCTAACTTCTGATTTGGTAAATTTAAAAAATGAAATGGTGGCTCATGCATCTGCAGATTGGAAGTGCTCCAGGGCTTTCTGTTACTCTGTTTCTGTTACTCTGCATTGTCAGTTGAATTTGGGCATCAGCACGGCTGAGATGCTGGGAGAGAAAGCTCCAAAATGGATGCTATCTTTATTTTCCAGGCTGTTTGTCTGGTTTAACCCTTTAAGTGCCAGCCTACCTAGATTTTTTGTCACACTCCGGTGCCAGACTACTTTTCACGTTTTTGAGCTACACATGTTCAACTTTGATTTTTGAAGGTATTTCCAGGGATTTTCCAGGAAAATTATATATTGTTATTTTTCAGCAGAGTCTGGGCTTCAACATGAAATGTCTTGTTTGGCCTTTTTTTTTAGTGTATTTTCAACACTTTCGGGTGAAATATGTGCAAAAAAATATGTAGTGTTTTTGTAATAAAAAATGTAAGTTTGTTAATAAAATATTATTGCGTGTGAAATATTTCTCCCGGTTACAACGGTACCACATATGTATAGGTATACATCCTTTCCTGCCCAGGAAACTCCCCCAAACTGAAACAGCAGTTTAGGAGATTTCAGATAGGATACAACTATGCAATATGATTGCATAGTTGTAAGGGGTTAATTAAAAAAAAAAAATGACATAGGGTCCCCCCTCCCGGGGGGGGGGGGGGGGGGGGGGGGGGGAGGGGGGACCTCATTTTTTTGGAATTTTAAGGGTTAAAAACCCTTAAAATCCCCCCAAAAAATGAAGTAGGGTCCCCCTTACCCAGCATTACCGACCTGGAACAGCTATGGGGGCTTGTAGAACAGGGCGCAGGGGCCAGCATTGGTGGCCCCTGGCCCTGCAGGCTACTAGCCCACATAGCCACTAAGTGGCCCGGGCCCTTCTGCCCCCCCCCAGCCATTGGGGAGGCAGGTAATGGGGGGCTGGGGGTTTTGGTAAGTCACCCGCTAGCCGCAGGTGATTGCCAGCCCCAGAGCCTTGTGAACTGGTATAAGGGGTCTCATGGACCCCTTACCAGTTCACAAAGGGTTAGGTAAAAAAAAAGACAGACACAAAATTCTTTATTTATTCTTTTTTCACTTATACTTACCTCTGATCCTGTGTCCTGTGCCGCTGCAGATGACAGTTGTCGGTAGTGATGGGAGCAGGGAGGGTGGGAGGCAGGGAGATCAGAGCCTCCCTGCCTCCCACCCTCCCTGCTTCGATCGCTACCGACAAGTGACAGATCGGAGCCCGGGTGTGACACTATGAGGGCGGGGCTAGCACCGCCCGAAGAGGATGGTGAGGGCCCGTTTCTGGGTCCTCACTAGCAGCGTGGAAAGCCCGGGGGGGATCGGAGCCCCCCCTGGTGAAGAGAAGACCCGGGGAGAACGATTGCGCTGCGAGGTGAGTACTGACATTTACCATTTTTTTTTCTTGCAGATGTCAGTGGCGGAAGCGGGGGGTGGGCCAATTCCGGGACCCCTCCTGAAGATCAGAGGCCCGGGAGCGGAAATCGAAGTGATGATGCTTGTAGAGAATCTCTGGCACTTTCACACGAGGGGTCAGGTAAGTCTGTATGTTTTTTACTTTTTATTTTATGGGGCTCTAAAGTCAGCTACGTGAGTAGTAGTGACTAATGGCCCTGGAATCTATAAGGCCTATTTTCAAGGGCTGCTTGATTCTCTCCTCCCGGGGCATCTAGATTTGGGTTTGTGAAACCCCCCAGGTCGCCTGGTAAACTCACTTTCTTCCAAGATCCAAAGGGGGATGTGCAAGCAACAGGCGCTCCCTGCACCAGGCATTTGTGAATAGCTGGCACAGGCACACTCATTGTTAGAAGGTAGCAGGGATGCGGCCGCCGGTGCGCTCGACTGCACTCTAGGCTGGAGACGAGTCCTTACATGGGTCTAAACTAGGTCACGTCAGTGTAGTTGAGTGCATGAACTGGACCGGAGGCACGGAAAAAGGTTAGTTGGAGTGTGTGACCTGGACGGTTTCACACAGTGGGGCATCCAGCATCAGGGTGCCCCGGGGAGGGGAGCATGGACTAAAACCTGGCATAGTCAAAATCCTGGGTTTTGGTCCCCTTTAAAGAAAGCCTGGGCCCATTTAATCTCCCCACAGCCCTCCAGGAGCAATCAACCCCACAAAAATGAGGGCTGAGAACCCTAGATGGCGAAGAATATTCAAACTTCTTGCCATGGTCCTTCCTACCCTTTCTCTTCTCCGGTTTCAATGAACAACATCAGGCTCAGGATCGTGGTTGCGGCCCTGGGCATGCATGGTTGCACCCACTAAGCGCTCCGGTTGCCCATTTGTGTGCACTTACCATCGGGTGCACACTAGTGCGCACATGCGTGGCTGGTACTGGATGTGCAGGTGTTTGCGCAGTGTACACCCAGTGTGCAGTGGTTACCAGCAGATATTTTCGGAGTGACGCCAGCCTTCCTGATTTCTTTATTCCTTTTCTGGTCCTGACCTCAGCTCTAGTATGACTTCCTTCCACGGCTTTTGACCTCGGCTTGGACTACTACCTGCAAGGCTCTGACCCACTGGCTTTATCTAGTTACTCTGTTCCGGTACTCAACAGTTCCCGTGTTGCCAGTTTGTTCCATTACTAACCAGTTCCTGTGTTGCCAGTCTGCTCCAATACTTACCGATTTATTTTTGCCAGTCTGCTCCAGTACTCACTGGTTCCTGTGTTGCCAGTCTGCTCCATTACTCACTGGATCCTGTGTTGCCAGTCTGCTCCAGTACTCACCGGTTCCAGATGCATGCAGCTCATCATACTTACTGACACCCCGGCTTCTTGTGCTTTAGCATCCTCCCTGTTGCTATTCCTGAGGAGGGGCTCAGCAGGCGCCGCTGGTGGTGATCAAGATTCCAAAATTACCGGGAAGAATACTAAGGTGTCGTCCAGGCTAAAGTTGGCCCGACACACCAACGTGAGCCGCTGTGGGAAAATGGTGCAGGTAGAGAAACTGATTTACAGTTATGTCCTATGAGCTAGTTCACATGATTTTTGAAAAGTCCATTAGCTCACACTTTTGGCCAATTTAGGTCTCAATATGCTAAGTTCAATAGAAAACGCAACACAGTGATGCACAACACATCAAAATGCATTTAAAAAGATACATGCATACAGGCACTGTGGGTGTTGGATGCTAGTCTTCGGCATTTGTCTTATCTCTCCTTTTTACCACATATATCTATTATTATGCATTATTTTATTAAAGTTAAAGGTTACTAAAGAGAATGAAACATAATTTTACAGGTCATACTAGATTATTTTTCTTATGAATATATTGATATATATATTAATATACAAAAAAAATCCACACTGACCTGTTTCGGCAGCTGTCAGTTTTAATGGCATAATAAAATCCATTTAATTTTTTTCCAAATGTAAATTTAAATTACAGACATTTGCATGGGCTTATGTCCAATGACTACGTCATTCGGCAGGCAGCTCTCCACGAGGCTGGGGATGCGGTAGCGCACACTCTTTATGAAGTCAATGAGAGCCCTTTGCTGAAGAAGATAAACACCGCAAACGTCTCAATGCAGAAGGGGTGAGTTGTTTGGGGGTTTCACACAGCAGGCATCCCCCGGGGGACGGAACAAAACCTGGGAAGGTCAAATTTCTGGGTTTGTTCCACCTTAGGTTGTAACAAAAATACACATCTGAGGAAGAGAATATTCAGGTGGTCTGTTCAATTTGTACTCTATATGACCAGCTGTAAACAAAACTTAAAGAGGAGGTCAAACCTTTTCTAACACTCCAATCACCCCTTCTCTCCCCCTATGGTAAGCCCAATTTGGGCAATAAGTAAAAAAAGACTCACTTGGGGCTGCACAGAAGATGAAGCTGGGACCTGGAGTGACAGGTCAGGCCCTGAATCTTGTGCAGATGTGTGTATGTACTGGTCTGTCACTCAAGTGCAAATGTCACTTCAAGTCCCTGTCCAGGAACACACTAACTTTGTTATCCCTCTTGGGAACATTGGGAAAATTAGGCATTTCAAAGCATATTAAAATATTTGATTATAAGTAAATACATTATATATTCTAAGCGAAGCTGAGCTCGGGAGAGCATGACATGGATCAGCTTTAAACCATATGTGCATTCCCTGCTGTGGTCAGACACAGATGAGGGCCCACTTGGCTTGCCATGCTTACTCACACAGAGAACTCCAAGAGAGAAAGAATCTGTTAGACCACTTTTTTTGCGTGATCCTTGAGGAAGGAAACTGAAAGAGGCAAACTTTGAAACTCTCCTATGGCTTTTACCCGGTGCTGCAGAAAATGGAGGAGGGGTGCATGAGACAGTCATCATGAGGGCTGCCTGCTGACTTATTATTGTCATTGGGTTTACAGTCCCTTTAAAGGGTAATTCCACTTTCAATGGCATTTTTAAAAGTTTCCATATTGTGAGCTAAAATGATGTTCTCAAGGTGCTAAGATTATCTGTGACTTTGTTTCTATTGTATTCGTTTGCAACTCTGTGTTATAAAAGAAACACTTTCTCTAGCAACAATGCGTTTACCTTAGCAATGCACATCAACTGGTGTGTTTGGTGTACCTGGCACAAACTTTCTGACTCTGACTTGCTAACCATCTGATTGGCTTGGGAAGAGACTACACTCCACATTGATGAGCTTATAGGTTTAGCACCTCCTGCTGTTATTAAACCTCTTCAGATACGTGAAAAACAATATTAAGTTCCGATAGCTAAAGGTTTACTGGCAGTGTTCTCAACTGGGGAGGTCATAACTGCTGCTTGATTTAGCCAAAGCTGCTGATGGCTTCACCTGTAACAGTGGAAGGATTCTGGGAATTGTAGCCAGTGGTTTTTACTCAAGGCAAGAAAAGCTGCTCCCACTTTAGCAACATAGAGCCACAGCAATATATGAAACCACTAAACAATCCCAACACAAATATGTATTTTAAATTCCAAAAGAGGAAAGCAATACACCAAAACCTGACAAAAATACAATTCTGTGATTACTCACCTGTAGAATTGTTTTTATTGGTATCCTGCTCGGGTCGCTTCATCTTCATTCTTCACAATTGGGTTATCTGCCACAAGGTGTCACAGCTGACTGCAAGAAGACTTGTGGCTCCTCCCGGCCCATATATGGGCAGCAAATTCCCCATAATTCCCAGTGTTGAACAGCAGTAATACAGAGAAAAGCCGAGAGGCCAGAGACCATGTTACTTCACATGGCCCCACAATAAACTCTTTCAACGGAAATCACCATAACAAGGCAAAAGAGGATAACAGAACAAGGGTGGGAAGAAGCGACCCGAGCAGGATACCAATAAAACAACATGGAAAGGGGGTTCCTTCCCCTTGGCAGAGTACGCTTGCACCACCGCCTGTCTGATCCACTTGCGGATTTGGCTGGAGGCAAGCTCTTCCTAGGTCCGTCAGGAAGGACAAACAGAGAATCCGATTTCCGAAAGGACTCCGTAGCAACCAAATAGTACTTAAGCGCCCTGACCACATCCAGGGAATGGAGGGTCCGTTCCTTAGACTTAAATGGTGCAGGGCACAAGGAAGGCAAGACAATGTCCTCATTGAGATGAAAGGCAGAGACAACTTTGGGCAAAAAATTTGGTTTAAGACGCAAAACCACCTTATCCTGATGACGCTCAAAGTAAGGAGGCTTCATAGAAAGCGTTGCCAACTCAGAGACGCGACGCACCGAAGTGATAGCAACCAAAAAGACCACTTTCAGAGTCAAAATAGGTAAAGCAGAATCACACAATGGCTCAAAGGGGGGACCCTGTAGAGCGGAAAGCACCAAGTTCAAGTCTCATACCGGAAGCAAGGGCTTACGCGGTGGACGTACATGGGTAACTCCTTGGAAAAAAGTCTTGATAAGTCTATAATTAGCTAAAGATCTTTGGAAAAAAATAGCCAAGGTCGAAACCTGTCCCTTGAGGGTACTCAGTTGAAGGCCCGACTCCAGACCATGTTGTAGGAACTCCAAAATCCTGGAAAGGGAAAAGGTGCGACAAGGAAACAACTTAGACTCACACCAGGCAATGTAAGCGTGCAAGACCCTGTAATAAATCATGGAAGAAGATTTCTTCCGAGCCTGAATCATGGTAGTCACGACCGAGGCTGGCAACCCCTTTTCCATCAGGATGGAGGTTTCAGCAGCCAAGCCGTCAAAGCCAGCGTTTGTAAATTGGGGTAGCGTAGTAGTCCCTGAGTAAGGAGCCCTGGATCGTCGGGCATGACGTACCGATCCACCGACATCTGACTATGTCCGCGAACCAGCACCTTCTCGGCCAGCGTGGGGCCCCAGGATGGTAGGCACCCCTTCCTGGGCTATCTTGCACAGCACGCGACCCAGGAGAGGAAAGGGAGGAAATGCATAGAGGAGTCGGAACCCCGTCCAAGGAATTGCTAGGGCGTCCGTGGCGAAGGCCAAAGGATCTCTTGACAGAGAAGCGAACTTTGGAAGCTTGTGATTGTGACGGGACGCAAACAGGTCCATGTCTGGCTGACCCCAGCAGCGACACAGGGCATGAAAGATCTGGTTACTGAGAGACCATTCCCCCAGACGAGACGTTCCCCTGCTCAGGGAGTCCGCCTCCTGGTTCTCCACCCCTGGGATGTAAACCACCGAGATGCAGGGAACATTCTCCTCTGCCCAAGACTAGATCAGGGACACTTCCTTCAGGGCTCGTTTGCTCCGAATCCCTGATGATTGATGTAGGCGACCGCCGCCTGATTGTCCGAGCGGACCTGGACTGCACGACCCCGTAGGTGGGGAGTCAACTGGAAGAGAACCAACCTGATGGCTCTCAGCTCCAGGAGATTGGTAGGCACATGGGCTTCATGAGGGCCCCACTGGCCCTGGAACTTCATCGATTGCCAAAAACCTCCCCAACCGGTCAGAATGGCGTCCGTGGTGACAATAGGAATGTGCAGATAGGCATCCTTGAAGTCCACCGTGGTCATGAAGTCGCCAGGCCGAAGGGAACTCACCGCTGACCGTAAGGTCTCCATGCGGAAGTGTTTGAACCTGACAAATCTGTTGAGACCCTTCAGGTTCAGGATAGGTCTCAGAGAGCCGTCCTTCTTGGGCACCGTGAAAAGATTGGAAAAGAACCCTCAACCCCGTTCCTGAAGCGACACAGGACAAATCACTCCAGACGACAGAAGTCGTTGGCCAACCTCAGACCCTGCGCCGTCAAGGGAAATCCCGGACCAAAGAAATCTTGGGGGTGGCCAAGCTGCCAGCTCTATCTTGTAGCTGGAGGACACCACCTCCTGAATCCACCGGTACCAGACGTGCTGTCTCCAGACGTGAGCAAAAAGCAGAAGCCGTCCCCCCACCCCGATGGGTGAGGGCGCCTCCTCATGTCTGAGGGGCCTTGGCGGGGGGCTTGAACCCAGGAGAGACCGGGACGACCGCGGGATCTACCTCGTCCCCAGGAGTCCCTGCGGCCACCAGGGAAGGAGGAACCTTGTCCCCCTCGGAAGGAACGAAAGGAAGAAGAGCCCCGTAAGGGCAGTGCTTCCTTCCGGCGCTGAGGGAGCCGGCCATCCTTGGCCAAGAGATCAAGACGCTCCTCAAAAAGACAAAGTCCCAAGAAGGGAATCCCAGCGCCCACTGCATCAGCCAAATAGACCGACGAAGAGCAACCAGCAGGGCCGAAGCGCCAAGTCGGACAGCATCGTCCAGAGCACAAAGGCAATAAAGTCAGTGTAAGCCAAAAGTTCCTTATACTCGTCCACTCGCTTGCGGGATCTGGCAGCCTCAACAAGGCGCCTTAACTTCTTTTTTATGGCAATGGAGACAATGGCCGTGGCGCAGACAGGACGCAGACCAGCCCCCACAAAAGTGAAAGCGTGGCAAGCGAGTTGATCCATGCGCCGGTCAGCATTATCACATAAGGTAGTAGTGTTCGGAGACGGCATAACAGTATTGGAGAGCCCCAGGACAGGAGCGTCCAACTCCGGGGGACAAGACCATAGACGAACCAGCCTCCGAAAAGGGATACCGTCTGTCCAGCCCCTTAGGCACCAAGGGCAGTTTATTAAGCCTCTCCCATTCCTTAAAAAACATTTTGGAGAAATTACCCTGCTCCGGAAACATCAGGTGCTGTCTATCAGGGCGAAAAAAATTCCCCTGCTTCTTTTTGGCAGCCTTCGGGGGAACAATGTGCAAAGTATCAAAAACCGCAGACAAAAGCCTTTCCGTGTCATCAGGGAGCCACATGTCCTCGTCTGAGGAGGACCCTGGGTCACTGTCAAAGTCGCCCGGGCGGTCCCCTGACGAGTCGGAATCATGGAATACCTCACCCTCCTCCATGGAGCCAAGGCCACCAAAGGTCTCATAAGCATCATCATCCGCAAAGAGAGAATAAGCCGGTTCCAAATGCCGCTTCTTACCAGAGGCCTTGACGGTGGCCGGACGGGACAATTGCCGTTCAAGGCTGGCCACGCGTAACGCCAGGTCCGAATGGGGCTCTCTGCTGGCTTCCCCCTCGCTGGGGGCTAAATGCAGGTGCGGGGGTGTCAGCGATGCCGGAGATAAAATAGGGCTGGGGAGAGTAGCACTCGCCCCATCCTGTTCCGCAATAATGCTCTGGGTGCAGGGGACACAAACCGCGCTGCGACCACCCAAAGGGGATGTACCACACATGAGACACAGCTGAGCCCGCCCCGAAGGGCCCCCAAGCTCGCTATCCCCAGAAGCCTCCATATGGTGATTAGAGAAAACAGGAATCCACGGGTA
This sequence comes from Gastrophryne carolinensis, assembly GCA_027917425.1. Classification (NCBI taxonomy): domain Eukaryota; kingdom Metazoa; phylum Chordata; class Amphibia; order Anura; family Microhylidae; genus Gastrophryne; species Gastrophryne carolinensis. Next base: position 64,508,113 of record CM051241.1, on the reverse strand, counting down.
ACAGGCGCTAAGGGCCAAAACCCGGAATCCCCCCACAATAGTCCCTAAAAAGCCCAGGGGGGGGGGGGGCAGGGGGGGTGGATGGACCGGGAGAAACCACAGTAGTAATAAGGGGCCCGCCTGAAAGACACAAAATAGGGACAAAATGAGCATCCCACAGCACATGCGGATCGCGTTATCGCGAAGCCCCCCCCCCCCCCCCGCAGAGCGCGAACCTCCGGGTGCCCGAGTGAGAAAAATGGCGCCTGGAGAAGCACAGAGAGACTAACCCCCCCTTTCTCCACCCCCGCCGGAGCGCGCTGTCAGCGCCCGTGGCAGGCGGAGTACACGCCGCCGGGGAAGGAGCCAGCCCCCCCCCCCCCCCCCAAAGCCAGCTGTCAGAAGGCAGGAGGAGTGAGGAGGACTGCAGAGGTCTCAGTAAGGTACACACACAAGTGAAGCATAAGTGAACACAAGACACACAATCCAATAAAGCATGTGGGATACACAGATCAGGCAAGAGTGGTTTCTCCCCCCCCCCCCCCCCCATATAGGCTCACCATAGCCTATGGCCGGCTACCCTTTGGGTACAGGGTCTGTGGCCCAGAGAATAGCTCTGTGAACACCCGACCCTAGGTGTTCCCCTACCTTTACCTGAATCGCAGCCAGGGCTGGGAGGCAGGATGGGTCCCGGAACAGGTGGGAATAGGCCTGCAGGGCCTGGACGGGCTTGGGATGCCCCGCTCGCCAGCGATAATCCAGAGAGAGATAGTCTTCCATCTTCGCAGCCAGACTGCAAGGAAACTCTGGGAATTATAGGGGAATTTGCTGCCCTTATATGGGCCGGGAGGAGCAACAAGTCTTCTTGCAGTCAGCTGCACCACCTTGTGGCGGATAACCCAATTGTGAAGAATGAAGATGAAGCGACCCGAGCAGGAAACCAGGAAAAGGGAGTTTTCCTTGAAGTTTACCACTGCCATGCATAGCCCCTGCCAGCATCAGGGGTGAGTTTTATTATTTAGATACCCAAATTGCACTTCACACACGGGTTACAAAAAGCTTGTACTTTTTCTCTAATCAAAATGAGAAAACACACAACCCACTTTACTTGCACTGTGAACTATAAATTCCGTAAAACACAAGTAGTTTGATCTTTTAATATGTTATACTTTGGTACTAGTGTCTTAGCTGATTTTTCTTTCTTCATCTTTAATCTATTTTTGCAATCTTAGACATATCACATTATTATCCTAAGGGTTTCTTATTATAAACCAGATTTATTCCTGGGTTTTCAGTACAATGCACATTCTTTTTCTATATAAAATCTATTTCCTGTTCCCTGTGCAGCATGAAAACTCTTTGATTTGTGCATACAGCAAGTGAAATGCTACATCAGCATCATCACAAGAATGGCTTAGATTGTCTGTGGCATATGGGTTTTGCAGAAACAGGCCCCAAACGAAGGGTCGGCAGCAGTGTGCTTTGTGAAAGCGATACTTCCTACAGCAGTGCATGGGAAGTGCCATATAAACAGGACAAAGGGAAAAGGCATGACCAGCGGGATCCTATTATAAATACCACTGTGAAAGTCCTGCTCATCAGAACAGAAGATTGAAAACATGCTCTAAGACTTACAGTCATCGCATTTGATGTGCAAAAAGTAGCCGCTTATATTTTAGCCAAAAAGCAAAGGCTCCAGGGAGAAGAGAAAGATTGGGTTTCAGTATGCCTTGGTGTGTGCCCCCCCCCCCCCCCCCCCCAAAGATCTGCCTTGAAAAACCTTAAAGAAGAACCTTTAAGATGAAAGGGAGATTGTCATGCTAATAATGTATTGAAATACAATATAGAAGAGCTTCTGAATATCGTGATGTCCTTTTCAATCAACATACACATTCACCAGTGAGTGTATATCAGAAGTATCTCTTTATGCATTACAGCAAAGACAAATAAGAATTAGTTTATTGCCAAAACCCTCTGATATGGTAAAATGGCTGTTCTAAGCAATACAGCTGGAGCACTGGTCCCCACACCCTCCTGCCCTGTCGACTACTGGTCAGGATTGCCTGCACTACTGGAAATGCATCTCCCTGCAACTGAGAAAAACCCAATGACCAAGGATGCAGCAGCTTCCAGACCCCCACCTCTGCAACAACATGAACAATGTCAGATTCAGAAATAACTGTAATGGTCAAAAGTCTTAGCCCTCGAGAGGGCCATACTTGACCAGGGAAAAGTGTGGGGCGACCCTCAGCTCAGGAGAACCAGGAAGCAGTGCAAGAGCTGCCAGGCGATGATCTGGAGATGCAGCAGGGACCAGTGAAGAGAAGGGCGGCGGAGCCGCGGACCACACAAATGTGCTTGCCCGGCCCTCTCCTCCTGTTCTCCACTGCAAGGCCCACATCTTTCAAAATTAGCTAAATTGGTAGGCCGCATGGCCAAACTCCCCTCGCGACAAGGGCGCTTGGTCCCCTAAACTCTGGCAGTCAAGCTCTAACCAGTATGGCTGGCCAGTAGCACCAGACACTCTGATAGCAGGGAGCCTGGCCCCGAGCTCAGGCCCCAGCCCAGCAGGTCTGTGGAAGCATGTCTCTTGCAGGGTGTCATAAAGCCATGGGGGTGGATGACCCAGAGGGAAGGGGGAACAGGGCTCAGTGGGAGGCACACAGCAGGGCCACCATGCAAGACCCAACGATAAGGTACCCTGCCGCAGCAGGGTCCTGATCTTCGGGGCTCAGACCCAACCAGACGAGCCCCAGCATGCTTACCTGGACCCATGCGCGTTCCAAAGCTATGGCCTTAGGAATCAACTTCAGGCATCTAACAGGGGTCCCCAGAAACGCTGCAGCTAGTGAGGAGCTGGGAGACGGAGTTGGAACCCCCTCAGTTCTGTTCTTGCAAATGCAAGAAAATAACTCAGGAGATCATGTCACAGTCTGCCCCATATATTTTTTCTATCTTGCAGTGCCCGCCTATGGCTGAGATTAACCCATGTGTTGCTACTGGTGGTGCCCCAGAATGGAAGAGATGATAAATCTTATATTTCAAATAGAAATTCATTGACAAGATAGAGAACCATGATTGGGAAAGGTGACCGGTGACCAGAGACCGGGGAGAGACCTGCGGACCATGTGACAATGGAGAGGGGGTGGTTTGGGGAATTCGGGGCAATTTGAAAGGCAAGATTTTTTTTTTTTTTCAAATCGTCAACATGTCAGAATATAATACAGATTATATGGCATTCTTGTAACATCTAGGGTTAACCAGGTATTAAAGCGTTATCCAGTAAAGGTAGTTGGCATGTGACTTACAATTCAGACTGTTTTAATTGTTTATGTAGTTTGTGCGTATTTATTCTATCAAAGTGAGTTTCAACAAAACAAGTCTATATGGGCTTATTGTTGTGCTGTTCTTTACAGAATTTATTATCTTTGCTAAATAATTTGGGTCAGGTACTGCAATTTCCTATATTGTCTCCGCCTCATGCCTACAGTTGACCCTGGTGGTTTCTATTGCTCGTTATTGGACTTCCCTTCCTGTCTGATTGTTGCATGGGGGAGGGGGGCATCGGGAAGCCTCTCCAACACAGAACCAATTTTTTGTTTAGGTTGAATACTTGGCCTGGCATGTCCTTTTGTGCTCTTATACTTTATATATTTTTGGGGCTACCCTTTTGTTAAGTGATTAGTAATGTAAATGGATCATCAATGAGTTTTCAACTGTTGAACTCTTCCCATTAGTTGCTAGTAAATGTAAATTGTACATAATTACACTAATTACAGAAAATTGTGGTTGGTGAGTAATTCAATAAAATAAACTTTGCGAGTAAGCTCAATATTCTCACCTAATGTAATTTATTCATTGGCCTTAAAGACAGTAGTTTCATGATATATGCTATATATATATATATATATAGTAGTTAGTGCATTATTTGACTTACATTCAGGTTCTTGCTACATTTATACAATTCTCAAAATATAACTTAAGTTTATATGGCAAGTGCAATGTCCATGGTCTTGCACAATCCCTTACATTTTTGCCCAGGAGCCAAAAGCATTGCGGCGTAATTATTAACAGGATGGTGTTAATGGGGAGCTAATGAAGTTAACTTTAAGTACTTGAACACACATCTGGAAGTAATGGGAAAAGCACAACTCATTATGCCTTTGCCATCTTTAACACGCTACCTAGTGTTGCCCCTGAATAATAGCAAAGCTATTACTTTAAACACCATACTTACTGAAGTAACATTGCCTAACTCACCATAATAAGTATTCGTTTCCCAGTTTAGATTTATATTAGATGGGATATCTATTATGTCCACTACATCTTGGCAGAGACTAAAATATATTGCCTGACAAGTCACATTTAGTGGGTGGACAGGAAAAAAAGGCTACTTTCTTTAAAGAACATTTTCAGGCAAATATAAAAAAAAATACAATTCTGTGATTACTCACCTGTAGAATTGGTATTTTGCTTATACAGTACGTCCTGCTCCAAATCTAATACTTACAGTTGGGATATACTCCGCCAGATGGCGCTGGACTGCAGAGACATCGAAAATAGGCTCCTCCCAGCTCCTCAAATACCCAGGGACCTCCCACAAATCCCCAGCATTGAAAAGCAGTTAATGAGAAGCCGGGAGAATTAAACAATCCAAACTATCAACTATAACAGTGATAACAATCACCATACAGGGGATCCAAGAAAATGCAAACCAAGGGTGGGTTGGAGCAGGACGTACTGTATACTCATAATACCAATTCTACAGGTGAGCAATCACAGAATTGTATTATTCTTAGTATACAGTACGTCCTGCTCCAAATCTAATACTTACAGTTGGGACATCCAATAGCAGTGTCCATAAAGTAGGGTGGGATCCCCAAGAAAATCAGCAGCAGGTAGTTTAACCAGGGGGATCCAGAATAATGCAAAAACCAGGGTGGGGTGGAGCAGGACGTACTGTATACTTATAATACCAATTCTACAGGTGAGTATTTCACAGAATTGTATTATTCTTAGTATACAGTATGTCCTGCTCCAGATAGATTACTTACACTTGGGACATCCAATAGCAGTGTCCGTAAGGTAGGGTGGGATCCCCCAATAAAAAGGTAACAGCAGACAGTTTAAACCACTGCCGCCTGCAAAACCTTGTGGCCAAAAACAGCAACAGCTGAGGCCTTAAAATCAACCTTGTAAAATCTTTGAAAAGGTATGAACAAAAGACCAAGTAGCGGCCTTGCACACTGGTGCAATAGAAGCCTGGTGCTGGAAGGCCCAAGGGGGCACCAATAGCACGAGAAGAAAAAGCAATAAAGCGAAGGGAGGATTCTTCCCCTTAGCAGAGCAGGCCTGAATCACAGCCTGAAGAATCCACATGCTGATAGTAGACTTGGCAGAAGCCAAAAAACCCTTCCTAGGACCAGAAGGGACCACAATAAGAGCATCAGTGTTCTTGAAAGGTGCAGTAGCCACCAGATAGTACTTCAGAAACCTAACCACATCCAAAGAGTGCAAAACTCTCTCCTTAAAATTGCTAGGGTTAGGGCACAAAGAAGGAAGAACAATATCCTGATTCAAATGAAAGGCAGACACCACCTTTAGGCAGAAATTCTGGTTTGAACAAAACAACACCTTGTCCTGGTGCCTCTCAAAGTAGGGGGGCTGAATGGACAGCACCGCCAACTCAGACACACGCCTGACAGAAGGTGATAGCTACCAGAAACACGACCTTGAGTGTAAGAATAGCCAAGGTAGCAACCTGCACAGGTTCAAAGGGAGCACCCTGCAAAACAGGCAAGACCATATTTAAATCCCAAAAACAGGGACCATAGGTTGTAGTGGGGAACGCACATGAGCAACCCCCTAAAGGCAGTCTTAATCAAGGAATGCTGAACAAAAGACTTCTGAAAGAAGACAGACAGGATAGAAACCTGACCCTTCAGAGTAATGAGTTAGAGAAAAACTCCAACCCATGCAGTAAAACTCCAGATCCCTGGGAACTGAGAACACCCAACAGAGAAGAGACCAAGACTCAACCAGTCAATGAAGGCACGCCAGACCATATAACAGATAGAAGAAGAAATCATCTTCCTAGCCTTCACCATGGACTCAACCAACGAGGTAGACAACCATTCTCCATCAAGATGGAGGTTTCAGCAGTCAGGCCGTCAAGGCCAGAGTTAGTAAATGGGATAGCGTAAGTGGTCCTAAGTGAGCAGATCTGGCAATCCAGGCAGAAGCACTGATCTACTGCCACCTGCACCACGTCTGCAAACCACACTCTTCTTGGCCACCTAAGGCCACCAGAACAACTGGCACCCCTTTCAGAGCAATCCTGCGCAGAACCCTGCCTAGCAGGGGGAATGTAGAAAGACATACAGAAACTGAATGTCCCGCCATGACAGTACTAAGGCATCCATGGACACGGCCAGAGGATCCTGGTACGGGGAGACAAAGGCCGGGAGTTTGTGATTGTGACGGAACGCAAACAGATCCACATAGGTTGGCCCCAACGGTGATACAGAGATTGGAACACCCTGTTGCAGAGGGACCCCCCCCCCGGAATGTATACCGCTGAAAAGCAAGGAACATTGGCCTCCACCAGAACAGAATCAGAGACACTTCCTGGAGGACCCTCTTGGACCGGGTCCCTCCCTGATGATTGATGTAGGTGACTGCCATCAGAGTGACCATGTGCCCCTGAGCAGGCAGGCCCTGACATGAGCAGCCAAACGAATCAGAACTAACCTGATCGCTCACAGCTGCAGGACATTGACAGGTGAATAGGCCTCCTAAGGACCCCACCTCCCCTGGAACCGCAGGGCCAGGAGAACCCCCCCCCAACCTGAAAGACCGGCATCCATGGCGACCGTCTCCCAGGAAGGAGCAAGAAGGTTCGCCCCCCCAATAGGTTCCTTGAGTCCAAGCACTACAAGATGGACCTCCTCACCAGGGGGGGAAGACACCCAGACCCTGTCCAAGGACGCTGGGTCCTTGTCCCATACAGAAAATAGGAGAAGTTGCAGAAGCCCCAAGATGGACTGAGCACAAAGGGCCGCTGCGAAGCACGCCACCATCAGCTGCATCCCCTGCCTTGGTGAAGGAACGGGGACAGCTAGGAGAAACTGAACTTGTGTAAGCAGATGTCCACCTTCTGCTGAGGAAGGAATATCCTTGCCTGAACAGTGTCCAGATTCATTCCTAGGAATGAAATTACCAAAGAAGGGGACAGCGAGAACTTGGGGGTGGCTGATCACTAATCCAGATGACTCCAGGATGGACACCACCAGTTGAGTATCCAACTATGCCCGATGTAGAGGCTGGGAAGTGATGAGGACGTCCAGGTAGTGCAGCACGCGGACGCCCCTTGGCCTCATCAGAGACATCACCCTCGCCAGCACCTTGGTGAGCACTCTGGGAGCTGAAGAGAGGCCAGATGGCAAGGCCACAAATTGGCAGTGTTGATCCTCCAACGTGGATCTAAGGAATGTTGGTGTCCTGAAAACACAAGGATGTGAAAGTAAGCATCTTTGATATCCACAAACGGCATGAAGCCCACGGTTCACAAGGAGCAATGGCCGAGCGCAGTTTCCATGAGGAAGGCGCCTGTACTTGACAAATTGCTGAAGATGTGTGCATCCAGAATGGGCCAGACTGACCCATCTTTTTTGGGAACTGTGAGAAGGTTGGAGTAGGGACCCTTGCCTCTGTCCGTTAAGGGAAATCCGCAAACGACCCCCAAACCCCGCAGACCTTGCACGGCCTGTGCCAGCACCTGAGCAGAAGCAGGGACCAGGGAGTACCCGGGACCCGGTAATCATAGGGGGGGGGGGGGGGTGCACAGCAAACACCATCTTGTAGCCGGAGGACACTACCTCCTAAATCCACCGGTCTGAGGCGTGGTGCCTCCAGACTTAAGCAGGGTGCCGCAGCCGTCCCCTCACCCAGGCACCCCATCATGCTTGAGGGGACTTGGGAGAGGATCTCAGCATAGCCCCCCCCCCCCCCCCCCGGAGGAGCAAGGGTGTTGTCTTCTGCTCCTGGGACAGGGAGTTGCGCGAGCCCCCACGAAGGACGCCCCTGGTTCCTGTTTAACACCATGGTGGGGGGTGGAAGGGGGGCCCTGGCCCCGAAGGGCCCGAGACAGCCGTCTACGCTGGGGTAACTTACCTCTCCTACCAAACAGGTCTAGGCGGGCCCCAAACAGACGCAGCCCTTTAAAGGGGAGCCCTTTAAGGGCCTTCTTCGCAGCATTGTCAGCACCCCATTGTCACAGCCAGAGCAAGCGACGTATAGCCACCACAAGGGCAGAAGTTCTTGCACACATTCTAATGGTGTCATCCAATGCTAATAGGATAAATTTTACAAACACATCACAATTGGAGAGTGCATTAAACACATCCCAAGGGAGATCATCAGGGGCAAGATCAAGCATTTTTCTGATGAGGGTTTTAGTGGCCACAGCAGTAATGGCAGAGGCACAGACCGGGCGTAGCGCTGTCCCCGCAAATGCAAAGGCGTGGGAGGCCAGCAGGTCAATGCGCCAGTCCTCAGCATCCTGAAGGGTAGTATAGTCGGGGGGATGCAAGAAAGGGGTGTTAGATGGCCCTATGATCGGGACATCCACCTCAGGGGGGAACAACCAACATTTAACCACGTCAGGGGGAAAAGGATACTTGCTATCCTAATCTGTCAGTGTCACCCTGGATCCAGGGGTCAGGGCCAGAGTCTTCATGACCCTCCGGTCTCTCATCAGATGAGCCTGAGTCAGAAAAGAGCTCTCCATCAGAAGGGGTATAGCCACACAGAGTCAGAAACTCCTCAGTTCCCATAGGGAAAACAGTAACATTAGGGGTCAAGAGCCGCTTCTTACCAGGGCCCTTACACGCTAAGGACCTCGCAAAAATCTGTTCAGCCGTAGGCAGACTAGATGCCAATTCAGGCTGAGAATCCCCACTTGTGTGCGACTCAGCAGGAGTGAGATTTAAGACAGGGGGATTAGGTGAAGTGAGTCGAGGTGCAGCCACTGGCAGGCCAGATTGCAAAGCCAGCACTTGCTCAGCACAAGGTACGCAGACCCGTGTCTTGTCAGCATCAGCATGGGGTTGTCCACACGCCATACACCGTCGGTCATGTCCCAGAAGGACCCCGGTCACATTATCCTTAGATGCCTCCATATGGTGATTATTAGGCACAATATGCCAGTAGGGATTGACGCTATAAAGCAACCCTGGATGCCCCAATGACCCGCTAGGGAGTGGGAGTAAATTTACAAGGCGCACTATCAATTACACCGGGCCGGGAGAAGCCAATGGATTCACCCTCTGAAAGACACAATGAGAAGAAGGGTGTCAGAACCGAAACACACTACAGTGAATTATAAAGCCGCCCGCGAGGGCACTTACGGACCACGGTAAGTAAGAACGTCACACACACGCGCGACCAGACAATATGGCGCCGAGAACCTCGAAGGGCGGGCCAGCGCGAGCCGTGACACGAGGCGCGCCATGCCAGGCCCCGCCTCCCCAAAGAGCGCGAAGTCCAACAGACAAGCCGCCAATGAGGACGCAGAAGCGTCTGAGGTAACGCGGCCTTAAAGTGGACCAACACCCAGGGGGGATCGGCCCGGGAATCTATAAGATTCCTGGACCGATCAGATCGCTCCCCGCGGGGCATCCGAAATCGGGATGTCCCGCGGGGAGGAACCCCCCAGGAGGCCCACAATCCTCACCTTACCGGCAATCCAACGGCGCATGCGCGAGACGCGGCCGCGTCTCTCGCTCCCCTCTAGCAGGGCGCGCTCCCGCGCCGGCCGTTTTGTGAATGCCCGGCGCAGGCGCGCTCCCTGTTAGAGGGAAGCGAGAGACGCAGCCAATGACAGCGCTCTGGTATGTGCGTCCAAGCGGCTTTGGACGCGCATACCAGAGCGGCTCTGAGCGCTGTCATTGGCCGGACGAGGTCACGTGGGAGCGGGGAGAGGTGAGTTTTTGCGGCGATCGGGGGGGTTTCACACAGCGGGGCACCCCCGATCGGGGTGCCCCACCTATGTGGACCAACACCCAGGATAGTCAAAATCCTGGGTGTTGGTCCACTTTAACAGTGTAAAAAGACAAGTCAGCGCGGCAGTTGACACCACATATACCAGTCCTAGCAGACATTACAAGAGAGCCATAAGCCTGTAATCACAGTACACGGACATCCACCCCCCCCCCCCTCTCTTCCTCCCGAGGGCTACTGGGAGAATGAGGGAGGATGGCGGCCCTTTGTACAGGGCCCACCGCTACCGGGGCATGGGACAATAATGCGGGAGGGGCATCCCATAAGGCTCACCATCAGCCTATACCTCCTACCCTTTGGTGGGGGACTGCGGTGGAGCAACGCTCCTTAAGCACACATGGTGCTGCCTACCTTCACCCAACCAGTGCAGCCCAGGCTGGGAGGCACATCCCATCAAGGACGGGTGGGAATAGTCCAACAGGGTCGCAGGCTTTAATAGCCCCGCTCACCTGCGACAGAGTGATAATTTCATGTCTTCGCAGTCAGCACTGCAGAGAAATCTGGGGATTTGTGGGAGGTCCCCGGGTATTTGAGGGGCCGGGAAGGAGCCTGTTTTATATGTCTCTGCAGTGCAGTGCCGCCATCTGGCGGAGGATAACCCAAGTGTAAGTATTCTATCTGGAGCAGGACGTACTGTATACTAAGAATAGAGCATCAGTTTTCCTGAAAGGTGCAGTAGCCACCAGATAGTACTTCAGACACCTAACCACATCCAAAGAGTGCAAAACTCTCTCCTTAGCATTGCTAGGATTAGGGCACAAAGGAGGAAGAACAATATCCTGATTCAAATGAAAAGCAGACACTACCTTAGGTAGAAAGTCAGGTTTGAAACGAAACACCACTGTCATGAATGACTTGCCTTCTACCCGTGCCCGTGGTGTCCCTAGGCAACGGGCTCGGGTTCCTCCTGCCCAGCAGCCGCTTCTGCCTCCGGTGCCATCCCCAGTGGCGCGTGTGTCGCCGAGTAAGTCCTCCCCCCTTGCCCATTGTCACTCAGCTTGTGCTTGCTGGCCTATACAGTCAGCTCATGTCCTCCGGTGGTGTAATACTCAGAATGGCCACCGGAGGCTGTTTAAAAGAACGAAGTTTAGAAGGTGCAGCTCTGAGCAGTTTGCCTGGGAAGCTAAGCTGGAGCAATCAGCCCAGAGCTCACCAATCAGACCACAGGGCCAGTGCTCCAATCTGCCGCCAGATCCTAAGTGCACCAATCCCAGCCACTGTCTCCCTGTCCAATCCTGCCGGTTTTCCCACTATAAAGGGATTTCCACTGCAGTGTGTCGTTGCCTGTGATAGCGCTCAGAACCCTATGTTACCTACTCCTGTGAAGTCTAGCCTCTTGCCGATTTGATTCTACGACCACTCTCGATCCTGAATCCTTGTTGCCGACCTCTGCCTGAATTGACGCCTCTCGATCCTGAATCCTTGTTGCCGACCTTTGCCTGAACTGACGCTTCTAGATCCTGATCCCCAGTTGCTGACCTCTGCCTGAACCCCGACTACGTCTTGCCTGACCCCTGGTGCCGCTACGATCTCTGCCTTCCCGTTATCGACCTATTGCCTGTCTCTGGACTTCCGTCACTCACGCTCTTGCTATTGGTTCTCCAGTCCTCCCACATATAAGCTTACATCCTTTGAGCCATTAAGTGCTGGGGGCAACCGATCCCGGGTAGGCGTATCTTGCGTCCCGGCAAGCGGGGGCTCCTACAGGTGAAGCTGGCTGTGGAGATTGGGGGTTGTGAGCTTATCAAGAGGGCTGGAGTTACCCCGAGCGTGACAACCACCTTGTCCTGGTGTCTCTCATAGTAGGGGGGCTGAATGGACAGAGCCGCCAACTCAGACACACGCCTGACAGAAGTGATAGCCACCAGAAATACAACCTTGAGCGTAAGAATGTCCAAGGCAGCATCCTGCACAGGTTCAAAGGGAACACCCTGCAAGGCTGACAGAACCAAGTTCAAATCCCAAACAGGCACCATAGGCTAACGTGGGGGACGCACATGAGTGACCCCCTGGAAAAAAGTCCTGATCAGAGGGTGCTGAGCAAAGGACTTCTGGAAGAAAATAGCCAGGGCAGAAACTGACCCTTCAGAGTACTGAGTTGGAGCCCCAACCCATGCTGCAGGAACTCCAGAATCCTGGGAATAGAGAACACACGACAGGGAAGAGACTTTGACTCACACCAGTCAATGTAGGCACGCCAAACCCTGTAGTAAATGGAAGAGGAAGACATCTTCCTAGCTTTAATCAAAGTATCCACAACCGAGGAAGACAGCCCCTCTCTCCATCAAGATGGAGGTTTCAGCAGCCAAGCCGTCAAAGCCAGAGTTTGTAAATTGGGATGGTGTAGTGAGCCCTGAGTGAGCAGATCTGGCACCAAGGGCAGAGCGTACTGATCTACTGCCAGCTGCACCACGTCTGCAAACCACACTCTTCTTGGCCACCTGGGGGCCACCAGAATTGCTGGCACCCCTTCCAGAGCAATCTTGCGCAGAACCCTTCCCAGCAGGGGAATTGGAGGGAAGACATACAGGAACTGAAAGTCTTTCCATGACATTGATAGCGCATCCGAGGTCAGGGCCAGAGGATCCCTGGACAGAGAGACAAAAGCTGGGAGCTTGTGATTGTGGCGGGACGCAAACTCCGCCCAGGTCAGGATCAAAGACGCTTCCTGAAAAGCCCCCTTGCTCCGGGTCCCTCCCTGATGATTGATGTAGGCAACTGCCGTCTGGTTGTCTCAGAGCACCTGAACAGGCAGGCCCCGAAGAGGAGTAGTCAAGCGAGCCAGAACTAACCTGATCACCCTCCTGAGGGCCCCACCTCCCCTGGAACCGCAGGGACTTCCAGAAACCCCCCAACCTGACAGACTGGCATCCGTGGTGACCGTCTCCCAGGAAGGGGCAAGAAAGGATCTGCCCCCCAACAGGTTCCTTGAGTCCATCCACCACAAGAGGGACCTCCTGACCAGGGGGGAGAGCACACAGACCCTGTCCAGGGACGCTGGGTCCTTGTCCCATACAGACAATAGGTGAAGTTGCAGAGGCCTCAAGTGGAACTGAGCATAAGGGACCACTTCGAAGCACGCCACCATCAGGCCCACCAGCTGCATCCCCTGCCTGATGGAGGGATGGGAACAAGCTAGGAGGGACTGAGTCTGTGCAATCAGACTGTCCACCTTCTGTTGAGGAAGGAAAATCCTTGCCTGAACTGTATCCAGATTCATTCCTAGGAATGGAGTTACCAAGGAAGGGGACAGTGAGGACTTGGGGTGGTTGATCACCCATCCAAATGACTCCAGAGTGGACACCACCAGCTGAATATCCAACTCTGCCTGATGTAGAGACTGGGAAGTGATGAGGATGTCATCCAGATAGGGAAGCACGCGGACGCCCTGACATCTGAGCAGAGACATCACGCCGAACAGTACCTTGGTGAACACCCTGGGAGCTGAAGTGAGGCCGAAGGGCAAGGCCACAAATTGGTAGTGTTGATCCATCAGAGCGAACCTGAGGAACCTTTGATGACCTGGGAACACAGGAATATGAAGGTAAGCATCTTTGATGTCCACAGAAGTCATGAAATCCCCTTGGCGCAGGGAACTGATGGCAGAGTGCAGAGTCTCCATGCGAAAGCGCCTGCCCCTGACAAACTTGTTGAGAATGGGCCTGACAGAACCATCCTTTTTGGGTACTGTGAATAGGTTGGAATAAAAGCCCTTGCCTTTTTCTCTTAAAGGGACCTGGCAGATGACCCCCAGCTCCAGGAGGCCTTGCACTGCTTGCACTAGCTCCTGAGCTGACACAGGGTCCTGAGGAATCCGGGTTCTGATGAATCTTGGAGGGGGATCGGCAGCAAACTCCAACTTGTAACCGGAGGACACTACCTCCTGAATCCACCGGTCTGAGACATGAAGCCTCCAGACGTGAGCGAAGTGCTGCAGCCGTCCCCCCACCCGGATGGGTGAGGGCGCCCCATCATGCCTGAGGGGGCTTGGGAGAGGATTTAGCTTTGGGACCCCAGGAGGAGCCAGGACGTCCACGTCCTCTGCCTCTACCCCAGAAATCTCCCCGAGCCCCAGGGAAAGAAACCCCCCTTACCTGTCTTACACCACGGTAAGGGGAGGAGAAGGAACCCTGACCCCGAAAGGGCCGAGGTTGCCGCCTGCGCTGGGGTAACCTGCCTCCCTTAGCAAAAAGGTCCAGGCGGTCTCCAAACAGACGCAGTCCTTTAACCCTTTAAGTGCCAGCCTACCTGCAGCATTTGTCACTCTCTGTTGCCAGACCATGTTTCACTATTTTGCGCTACACATGTTCAACTGTCATTTTTGAAAGGATTTTCAGGGATTTCCCAGGAAAATGATATATTGTTTTTTTTCAGCAGAGTCTGGGCTTTAACATGAAATGGCTTGTTTGTAATTTTTATGTGTATTCTCAATATGTTTGGGTGAAATATGTGAAAAAAAATTAAAAATATTTTTTTACAATTTATAGTGTTTTTTGTAATAAACAATTTTGAAAGTTTGTCAATAAAATCTTATTGCGTGTGAAATCCCAATTTCTCCCAGTTACAGCGATACCACATATGTATAGGTAGACACCCTTTCCTGCCCAGGATACTCCCCCAAACTGAAATAGCGCTTTAGGGGATTTTCAGATAAAATACAACTATGCAATGCAATATGCGCACCTTGCAGTTTTACCAGAAAAACAACCCTTTACATTTGAAATACCCCCAACAAACTATATATTCCCTGGAAGTACACACCTCAAGCTTTCTAGGTGTACCAGGCATGTTGATGTGCCCATTTTTCTGGAAGTAATTCCTCAATGTATTCTTTGGTTGCAAAGAGTTTCCCAAAAAAAAGGATAAAAAAGCAGAATCAAAGCCACATTTTCCTAAAAAAACTATATACAAACAAGAAAAAACAAGTTTAATCTGAAAAAGCAACATTCCCCGAACAGAACAACACCCAACATGCATTTTACTTGAAAATTTCAGCTCTGCAGACAAAGTGCGCACCTTGTGCTTTTTCTACCAAAACAACCCTTTACATTTGGAATATCCCCCATAAACCATATATTTCCTGAAAGTACATGTTAAGCTTTCTAAGCGTACCCAGCTTGTTGTAGTGGGCTCATCTTTCTGGAATTAATCCCTCAAAGAATTCTTTGGTTGCGCAGGGTTTCCCTAAAAAAAGCTGAATAAAAAACACCTTTTCCTGAAATATAAATATGCAAACCAGAAAAAACAAGCTAAGTCTGAAAGCGCAAGGTCCCCCGAACAGAACAATACCCAACATGCAGAGGTACTATTAACCCTTTTAATTGCAGCCTACTTGAGATTTTGTCACTCTCTGTTGACAGGTCATTTTTCCCCATTTTGCGCCATGTTTTGCGCCATTTTTGCTGTAATTTTCAGCAAAATTATATTTATATAATAAAATCCCCCCCAAAAATTGACATGGGGTCCCCCTTACCCAAAGTAACCAGCCCGGGACCAGCTATGCAGGGCTTGTAGAAACAGGGCACAGGGGCAAGCTTTTGTGGCCCCTGGCCCTGCAGGCTACAAGCCCGCATAGCCCGTGGGCCCGGGCTCTTCTGCCCCCCCCTGGGCTTTGGGGAGGCAGGTAATGGGGGTGCCAGGGGTTAATGGCAAGTGACCCGCTAGTCACAGGTGACTTGCCACCTCCACCAGCCTTGTGAACTGGTATAGGGGTCATGGACAATCATGCACAATAATCTGTTCAACAGTAGCCAGTCTAGAAGCCACATCAGGCTGAGAATCCCCACTAGTATGCAACTCAGCAGGAGTGAGATTTAAGCTTGGGGGAGTAGGTGAAGTGAAACGAGGTGCAGCCACTGGCAGGCCAGACTGCAATGCAAGCACCTGCTCAGCACAGGGTACACAGACCCACGCATTGTCAGCGTCAGCATGAGGCTGCCCACACGCTACACACAGCCAGTCTTGTCCCAAAGGGACCCCAGTAATATTACCCTGGGATGCCTCCATATGGTGATTATAGCGGCGCTATACGCCGATAGGGAATAACGCTATATAGCAACTCTGGCTGTCCCAATAACCCGCTAGGGACGTGGGAGTATAATTTTTACAAGGCCTACAAGTAATATACTAAAAACAGGGTCGGGAGAAGCCAAGAAGGGTTTGTCCCGCCTGAAAGACATAAGCAGACAAGACCTTAAGTACATCGTAACAAAAGTGAAGGAGAAAAAGCCGCCCGCGAGGGCACTTACGGACCGCGGTAAGTAGGAGTCCGTCGCGCATAGGCCAACCAAGCAGAAAAGATGGCGTCGGTATACCTCGAGGGGCGGGCCAGTAATAGCGATGACGCGGAACGCGCCGAAGATGGGCCACGCCCCCCTGAAGAGCGCAAAGCCAGAAAGGCCAACAGCCAATGATGGCGCACCAGCGCCTGAGGTAATGCCGCCGCCAAGCGCGGAACCAAGTCAGCGCGCGGCGGCAGTAAATTTAAAAAGCAATAAAGACAAGTCAGCGCGGCGGCTGACACAAGAATAAAGGCATGTGAAAAGGGAAAGCACAGACGTGCAGAACATACATATCTATACACATACACCCCCCATCTTTTCCCCCGAAGACTACAAGGAGGATGAGGGAGGACGGCAGCCACTTAAATAGGGCCCACCGATAGGCAGGGGCAAGGGGCAATAGTGCGGGAGGGGCATCCCATAGAGGTTCACCATAAGCATGAACCGCCTACCCTTTGGTGGGGGATTGCGGTGGAGCAGCGCTCCTAAGCACCAACGACGATGCTGCCTACCTTCACCCGACCAGCGCAGACTGGGAGGCATATTACTAGTGGAACGGGTGGGAATAGTCCTACAGGGCCGCAGGTTAATAACCCCGCTCACCTGCGAGTAGAGAGCCAATTTCTCGTCCTTCGCAGCCAGACTGCAGAGAAATTCTGGGGATTTGTGGGAGGTCCCTGGGTATTTGAGGGGCCGGGAGGAGCCTATTTTCGATGTCTCTGCAGTCCCACGCAGATCATCACTCCTAGTCAGGGCCAGCAGCACTCACCTGAAAGGATGCAGGTCCCTTGCCGCCCAGCACCTCGCGCAGCGCAACTCTTTAGTTGGGCTTCTGTTCCTGTCTCGCTCCAACGTGATGCCCCCGCCATCAGTAACACTGAGCTACCACGCCCCCCTGAATTGCAGTGGTAGCTCACCGTGACTTATGGCGGGGGCATCGCCACGTCGGAGCGAGAGAGTGACATGCCGGGCAGCAAGGAACCTGCATCCAGCCTTTCAGGTACTGCCCCGGAATAGAAACAAATGTACGCATGGGAGAAAAGGAGTGTATTTTTTTATGTGCCGGAAAATGTTCTTTAAAAGTGTTCTTATTTTAGGTGTTTCATAGCACAGTATTGAAAGTTGTATGGGTAAACACAATTTTTTTCCAGTCTTCCACTTCGAATACCCTTCTTGTGTCAGCACCCCCCCACTCCCACAGGATGATCCTCTTTTCACTCTTTGCCTAATGAACATTTGTATGTAATGCCCAGGCACCACACGCAATGTACCTTGGTATTATATACAATATAGTATATATTTATACTATATATAGTATAAAACCGAGAACCTAATAGTATATACCTATAGTATAAAACCGAGAAACTAAATATTTCAAACTTGATACAAAAATACATCACATTCTTTATATTGCCTAGGATTTCTGTACAAAACCAGGCTGTTACACATTCACTGTATTATGTAATGGCAGCATAGCGTAGCTTTAACAAGCGTGTGCTTTAACAAGTAACAGTATACAAATTAAAAGCACACATGTATTTCCAAACCCTATTCTAAGCTATCGATAAGATACCTACACACCTGCATCCCTGATTTCCCCATACTCCGCCCTCCCAATTTTGTCTTCTTCCCTATGATCTACACCTACCCCTTCCCAATCCTAATACTTTCCACATACAATCTGATGCAACAGCTAAAAGAAGTGGTTCACAGGCTTAGTGATCTAAAAGGATGCATGTTGCTAACAATTTTGGAAAAATCAGTGTATTATTTAAAACCAACAGCCTGGCACAGTTGGAAAAGAAAGCTCCCCCAAACTCCCTTGGCCGAATCTGCATGCATGATACTCAATAATTGTAAGCACTTACCGTACATTTGCTCCTGCACCCAACTCAAAGCCCCACCAATGTTCTAGTGGTATCAGCCATTTTAGAGCTTCCTCTCCCAGCATCTCAGCCGTGCTGCTGACTAGATTCAATTGACATAACTGACACTGCACAGTAACAGGGAACCCAGCAGCACTTCTTGTTTGCAGCTGGCCTGCAGATCCATGAGCCAACATTTTGTTTTTAAAACTTACCACAGCAGGAGTTAGAAATTGGTAAATACATTATTAATCACAGCAATCTAAATTGCCCTGGGGAGGGATGCATATGAGCACTATCTGCTGTGTTGGTTTGGTTTAAGCCGGACCTTCATCATCATTTAGTTAAAAGCCCAAACCCTTAAGAAATGCAGAGCGGCACAGTCACACTTCCTGTTTGCAGGCAGCCTGAGGCTCAATGTGTTGCCTTCTTGATGTTGAAAGGCTCAGAAAATGCAGTAGGTGCAGGTAGGATGATTTTTAATGCGGGCAATCTGTATGTACAGGTTGGGGAAAACATAAGATGTACTCTTATTCAGGGTGAAGGTCCAGTTTAAGTCATTTTGACTGTTGTCCACTTTAGGCATATTCAGAGGACTTGTTATTTTATCTACCTGCAGCATGAGCCTTGATTGGCCAATTTGTAATGTGGATTTTGTACTGCTCTCTTCCTCTATATCCCATTGGGTTTCTTATATTAAAAATATGTTATACAAAAAAAATACAATTCTGTGAAACTCACCTGTAAAATTGTATTTGTATCCATCCATTTCATTTCACTACTGCCTGAAGCACTTTTCGGCCAAAAACAGCGTCAGCTGAGGCCCTGACATCCACCTTGTAAAACTTTGTAAAAGTATGAACAGAAAACCAAGTGGCAGCCTTACAAACTTGTTCCACTGATGCCTGATGCTGAAAATCCCAAGAGGCACCAATAGCCCTAGTAGAATGAGCTGTGATCCGAAAAGGGGGTTCCTTCCCCCTGGCAGAATAGGCTTGTACCACCGCCTGTCTAATACACTTACTGAGAGTGGACTTGGCTGGTGGCAATCCCTTCCTAGAACCCTCTGTTAAGACATAAAGCAAATCCGATTTCCTGAAGGATTCAGTCGCAGCCAGGTAATACCTTATGGCTCTGACCACATCCAAAGCATGGAGGGTCCGTTCTTTGGAATTAGCCGGTGCTAGACACAAGGTAAGACAACTTCTTCATTAAGGTGAAAAGAAGAGACGACCTTAGGCAAAAAGTCAGGTTTAAAACGAAAATGTCACGCTCTGGTAACTCCAGCCCTCTAGGTAAGCCCTCAACCCCCAATCTCCGCAGCCAGCTTCACCTGTAGGAGCCCCCGCTTGCCGGCACGCAGAATACGCCTGCCCGGGATCGGTTGCCCCCAGGACTTCAATGGCTCAAAGGATGAGAGCTTACAAGTATAGAGGTCTGAAGAACCAATGGCTAAGAGCGAGTGTAGCGGAAGTCCAGAGGTTAACACGGGGAGTCAGAGTTCGCAGCGGTACGGAGGGGTGAGACAGCTCGAGGTCTAGGTACAAGGCAGAGGTCGGCAACGGAGATCAGATCGAGATTGGTCGGTTCAGGCAGAGGTCGGCAACGGAGATCAGAATAGTCGGTTCAGGCAGAGGTCGGCAACGGAGATCAGAATAGTCGGTTCAGGCAGAGGTCGGCAACGGAGATCAGAATAGTCAGTTCAGGCAGGGGTCGGCAACGGTGATCAGATCAATGAATAACACGAGTCAAAGCAAGGTACAAGGCGCTATCACAGGCAACAAGCAACTGCGGGGAAAAGAGCTTTATAGGGACAGACATAGGAGGGAAGGTATTGTGATTGGTGCACACAGGATCATAATAATGATTGGCCAAAACAATGGGAATGCCATCCAGTCCCTACCTGGGCTCATTGGTCCACTGAGTAATTCCAGGGCTCATTGGCCCGACAGAAGAAGAGGGAGGACCCTGAAGTCGCACTGGCCAGCAATTACCTCCGGCGGCGGCGCTGCTCTCAGGAGGACATAAGAAGAACGTGCTCGCACGAGCACGTGACAGAGGAGGACGGGAGCGAGGACGGCCGAGAGCGGTGCTGGCAGGCGCGCCAACCGCCGCCGCTGCCCGACGCGGCCGTCGCACAGACGCTGCAGCTGCGGTGGGGCACCCAGGACCAGCGCTGGAACGGGGCCCAGGTAAGCGGTTCCTGACAGAAAAACCACCTTATCTCTGTGCAACTTAAAGTAGAGAGGTTTCATACAAAGCGCGGCCAGCTCTGATAAGCGACGCACCGAGGTGATCGCCACCAGAAAGACCACTTTGAGAGTCAGCATAGACAATGTAGCATCATTCAAAGGTTCGAAGAGAGGACCCTGGAGAGCAGACAGCACTAGATTCAAGTCCCACACCGGTAAGACTGATTTACGTGGTGGCCGGACATGGGTGACTCCCTGGAAAAAAGTCTTGATCAGTCTATGATTGGCAATGGACCTCTGAAAAAAAACGGCTAAGGATGAGACCTGACCCTTGA
Source organism: Gastrophryne carolinensis (assembly GCA_027917425.1). NCBI lineage: Eukaryota > Metazoa > Chordata > Amphibia > Anura > Microhylidae > Gastrophryne > Gastrophryne carolinensis. Next base: position 64,487,402 of record CM051241.1, on the reverse strand, counting down.
GGGTGCTCAGCTGGAAGCCCAAGTCTAGACCGTGTTGTAGAAACTCCAGAATTCTGGAAATAGAACATTTCCGGCAAGGAAGGCTCTTGGCCTCCCACCAAGCGATATAGGCCGCCAAAATCTGTAGTAGATCATGGAAGAAGACTTCTTCCGTGCCTGAATCATTGTGTGAACAACCGTGGCCGATAACCCGTTCTACGTCAGGATTGAGGTTTCAATAGCCAGGCCGTCAAAGCCAACGTCCGTAAATTAGGGTGCCGCAGCGACCCGCGTGAGAAGACCCGGGTCGTCGGGCATGATGTAGTGATCTATTGACATCTGAGCTATGTCTGCAAACCAACTCCTTCTCGGCCAGCGAGGAGCCACCAGGATGGCTGGCACCCCCTCCTGGGCTATCTTGTGCAGCACTCTGCCCAAGAGCGGAAAGGGAGGGAATGCATACAGAAATTTTAACTCCGCCCAAGGGATCGCCAGAGCATCTGTTGCTATGGCCAGAGGATCTCTTGAGAGAGCGACAAACCTTGGAAGCTTGTGATTGCATCTGGACGCAAACAGATCCACGTCTAGTTGACCCCAGCGGAGGCAGAGAGCCTGAAAGGTCTCGCTGCTGAGAGCCCATTCCCCCAAGCGCAAGGAACTCCTGCTCAGGGAGTCTGCCTCCTGGTTTTCCACCCCGGGGATGTAAACCACCGAGATGCAGGGAACATTCTCCTCTGCCCAAGTCAGAATCTGGCTTACCCCCTTGAGGGATCGCTTGCTCCGAGTCCCGCCCTGGTGGTTGATGTAGGCCACAGCTGTCTGATTGTCTGAGCGGACCTGGATTGCATGGCCTTTTAAATGGGAAGTCAGGCGTAGAAGAACCAATCGGATTGCTCTCAGCTCCAAGATATTTATGGGTAACCGGTTCTCCTTCGGACCCCACTGACCCTGGATCTTCTGGTTCTGCCAAACGCCTCCCCAGCCTGTAAGACTAGCATCCGTGGTAACTATCTCCCAATGGAGAGTCAGGGAGGACTTGCCTACCAGCAAGTCCCCTAGAGTCCAACCACCACAATAGGGACTGCCTGGCCGGGGGGGGGCTGATAGGGGACAGTGAAAATCCTTGTTCCAGAGATTCCTGTGACCGATTCCAGCCAATCAGCAGGTTCAACTGTAGAGGTCTCATGTGAAATTGGGCGTAGGGCACTGCCTCAAAGCACCACACCATTAGGCCCACCAATCTCATCCCCAGACGCACCGACGGCTGTTGACAAGCCAGCAAGGCCTGCACTTGCATCTGGAGTCCCAACACCTTCTGCTGGCAGAAATACCTTGACCTGAGTGGTGTCTATAGTCATTCCCAGGAAGGATCTCACTGTTGAAGTCATGATAAACGACTTGGGGTAATTGATCACCCAACCGAAGGCTTCCAGGGTTGAGAGAACAGTCTGGGTATCGCTCTCGGCCTCCTGAAGGGACCGGACCGAAATCAGAAGGTCGTCTAGATAGGGTAACACCTAAATGCCCTGACTCCTCAGGAGAGCCACAATGCCCGCCAGAACCTTGGTGAACACTCGGGGAGCCGAGGATATGCCGAAGGGGAGTGCCACAAACTGGTAATGTTGAGCCTCCAGTGCAAATCTCAAGAACTTCTGATGTCCTTGGCAGATAAGCGTCCCTGATGTCCACCATGGTCATAAAGTCGCTGGGCCGAAGCAATTTCACCGCCGACCGCAGCATTTCCATGAGGAAATGTCTGACCCTTACAAATTTGTTGAGACCCTTCAGGTCCAAGATCGGCCGTAGCGATCCGTCCTTCTTGGGGACCGTGGAGTAGAACCCCTGAACATGTTCCTGCCGGGGCACAGGGCAAATCACACCTATCTGCAGGAGGTGTTGAACAGCCGTTCTCAATGCCTGAACTTTTAGCAGGTTTTGAGATATCCGTGAACATAGGAATTTCGTGGGTGGCCTGGCTGCCAGCTCTATCTTGTAACTGGAGGACACCACCCCCTGAAACCACCGATCCGAGACGTCTCCAGATCTGAGCAAACAGCAGAAGCCGTCCCCCACCCGTATGGGTGAGGACGCCCCCTCATGCCTGAGTAGGCTTGGCTGGGGGTTTGGGCTTAGCTCCCCAGGAGGGGTTAGACCGGCTGCGGGACCTACCTCTGCCCCATGTATCTGAGGGCACCTGGAAATGAAGATCCTCTTCCTCCCTGAAAGGCCCGAAAAGAAGAGGGGTTCCGAAAGGACCGAGCAGGCTTCCTTCTCCGAGGGAACTTACCAACCTTGACCAAAAGGTCCAGTCGCTCCCCAAACAGCCGGCTTCCCACAAAAGGTAGACTTGTGAGGGACTTTTTGGCAGCCAAATCGGCCGACCACTGCTTCAACCAGATCGAGCGGCGTAAAGCAACAAGCAAAGCCGAAATTCTGGCATCAAGCCTGACCACATCAACCATGGCAGTAACAACAAAGCCAATGAAATCCAAGCAGGCCTTGAGTTCCTTAAACTCCTCCGCCCGTTTGCGGGCCTTAGTCCTACCCACAAGGTTGGCTAGCAAAAAAATTGCAGACGCACAAGCAGGTCGAAAAAGGGCACCAGCAAAAGTGAAGGCATGGCAGACCAAATGATCCATGCGTTTGTCTGCAGGATCACGTAAGGAAGCATTGTCGGGTGATGGCATAACATTGGTGTTGGACAATCCTGACACCGGAGGGTCCACCATGGGAGGGTGAGACCATAACCGAACCAATTCAGCAGGGAAAGGGTACCACCTATCCAGGCCCTTAGGGACCGACGGTAATTTGTTGGGCCTCTCCCACTCCTTAACATGTTGGAAAAATTAGGCTGCTCAGGAAAGACCCGGCGTTGCCTCTCAGGCCGAAATAAATCACCCTTTTTCCTCTTAGCCAATCTGGGAGGAACAATGTGTAGGGTATCAAACACGGAAGAGAGCAAACTTTCCGTATCATCGATGAGGCAGGAATCCTCATCCGAGGAGGAACCAGAGATGCTGTCGTCTCCAGCGGAAGGCAGCTCAGCAGCAGAGAGCGAGTCATCTGCCAACTCCCCTTCCTCCGCAGATCCGAAGAAATCATACAAATCCTCATCCGAGTAAATCGGATCCAGCTTCTTACTCGAGGCCTTTTTAGGGGCTGCCAACGAGATCTGTTTCTCGAGGCTAGCCAGCCTGTGCCCCAAATCAGCATGTGACCCCTTGCTGGCTCCCTTCACTAGGGGCTGACTGCAGCAGCGGAGGATCCGGGGAGGCTGATGGTAACGCCGGGCTAGGGTCAGGAGCGACCGCCCGCTGATGCTCCAAAGCAATTCCTCTGGCGCAAGTGGAACAAATCGTGCTGAATCCGCCCAGGGGATTCCGTCTGCACAAGGGGCAGAGCCTGTCTGGCCCAGTGGGGTGCCCGGCTCACTATCCCCTGATGCCTCCGTTATGGTGATTATGAATAACAATATTCAATAAGGCTACTAGTCACTAATGGCCTAAGACTAATAGCCGATCACTCTTATCAATAATGGGGACCGGGAGGAACCACAAACCTCAACCTTAACCCACGGTCTAAAACAAAAAGAGAAAGACAGTAATTACAATTAGCCCATAAATGTCATGCATTAATATATAAAGAAAATAAAATACACAAGCAATAATGAGAAGTACAGAGTCTTCCCATATCCCCTTAAAACCGTAACCAAGAGAGGGACTCATGACCACCGCCAATATCAGAGAGGATTACGTGCAGACGCTCCACAGCAAGGCAGAAGACACACAACGCTGCCCTACGCAGCCGAGAGCCCAGCAGCGCAATCCACAGCCGCCGAGCTTCTGGAAGGATCCACCGGGGGCGTCACCGGCGCGCTGCGCCTGACACCGCACCCCCGTGGCACGTCAGCAAGAGGCCTCGCCGAGTACCGACTGTCATGGCGGCGGTCCCCCCAGCCACACGAGAGAAGCAGACGCAGCCCGCGGGGCGCGGCTGCCAGTGAGCACCATGCCCCGTCCCGGAGCAGGCGAGGGATTGAGGGAGGTAAGAAGTGTAAGAGCGGCAGACTGCTCCACGCTGCTTGTGACAGTGATGGAGCTCTCCAATGCTCCCAGTAGCACCAAGCACAGCATCTCACACACACACAATAATAAAGCAAGTGGGAAGGGAGGGCATACACAAAAATATATCTGTGGTTCCCCATCAGGCTCACCATAAAGCCTGTGGCCGACTACTTTTTGAATAAAGTCTGCGGCCCAGAGCACGTGTTCTATCAGAACAACCCAGACCCCGGCGTTCACCCTACCGTACAACAGATCCCTGTAGCAGCCAAGGCTGGGAGGCAAGGATTGGGTCAGAGGAGATCCGTGGAAATAGGGTCCTGCAGCGACCGACAGGCTAGGTGGCCCCGCTCTGCTGTCAAATTCTGAGAGAGAGTGAATAGCGGTCTTATGCAGCCAACCGCAAGATGAACAACTGGGGAATGATAGACTGGCAGCTGCCTTTATAGGGGGCCGGGAGGAGCTACATCTTTTGATCTTGCAGTCAGCGCCCCCTTGGGGCGAACACCCACCTGTAAGTACTTCTGGACGGCCTGGAATGGATGGAGGAGAAAAGAGGATCGGCCATTAGCCGAAGTTCCATCAAGCGGAACCACAGGCATGCTGTATGACAGCCAGCCAATATAATGCCTAGGCAACACAAACAACACCCCACACATGCTGAGTTGAAGCATGAAACAAGTTGGATTTTGCATGTTTCCTAGGTGACCTGTGCAAAAGACAATGGCAGCACAGTCCGAAATGGCCAACCTTTCGCACATTACCTAAGTGTTCCGTGCAATGCAGAAAAGAGGATTGTGGCAGTACGAAAGATTCGATGCATCCGGCAAGATGACCCAGGGCTTTCACTAGTCATCAAATATTGTACCTGCACTTTGTCTAAAGATTATTTGGCATTGTACAAAACGCCTTGGCATGTCATATCAAACACCTAAACATTACATATAATGCCTAGGTAAGGCATGTAAAAAGCAGGATGTCCCACCAAAAAATGTAAGCGTTATATATATATATCATTATATATTATATATATTATTATTATATATATATTACCTGCTTTTTATACAATCCCTGGGGTGGGAGTAGCCCTTTAACAAACTGTAACTGCAGACTGAAGGCAGGCACACCCCCATTATCTATGCCAGAGCTCTGTTACCAAACACTACAGTGCTGATTGGACAAGAGTCTACGTATGTGCCGCGGGAGTGCTAGAAAGGTGATATATATATATTTTTTTTTGGGGGGTGGGGGGGGGGATCATACAGTGCTGATATTAAAAAAAAAAAAAATATATATCAAGTCTACAATCCCCAAACTTATTGGGCATCACGCTTTAAATTGGGTGAGTTTACTTATCTCTCCACAGCCCCTGAGACCCCTGTTTTTCCAACATTTCAATGGAGGGGGCGTGCCAAGAGCTGGGAAACTCAGCAGGGTACAGGATCTCAGCTCCAGGCAGCCGGAATGGTGGGGACCAGATCGCTGATCATGTTATGTTTTAAACGGGGAGTCAGATGTGCTGGACTATAGGCGATCTGTGGTTTGTTGTTCTTGCCCAGAAAATACAACTCTGTGAAGTACTTACCTGTAGAGTTGGTATTATACGCATACAGCATGCCCTGCTCCAGAATAGTCATAACATGTGGGTAGTCCTCCGCCTCCGGCGCCGTGCACTGCAGACATGTAGAAAACAAGCTCCTCCCGGCCCTACATATACTGCAGGACCTCCCACAAATCCCCAGCATTGAAAAGCAGTGAGAAGAGAAGCCAAAAGGAACCAATCACCCAGAATAACTGGCAGCAATATCTGAATGATAATAATCACCATACAGGAGATCCAGAATTAGTGAAACCAGGGTGGGGTGGAGCAGGGCGTGCTGTATGCGTATAATACCAACTCTACAGGTGAGTACTTCACAGAGTTGTATTATTCTAAGCATACAGCACGTCCTGCTCCTGAATAGTCATAACATGTGGGACATCCAATAGCAGTGTCCATAAGCAGGGTGGGATCCCCAGAAAAAGCAAGGCACAGCGGACAGTAAAGGCGCTGTCACCTGCAAAACTTGCAACAGGCATGACAAGAGCATAGGCTCCAACATCAGTCTCATAACAGAACCAAGCAGGTATGAACAGAGACAGGCCATAAGGCAAGTAATTGAACTAACAGAGAAACAAAACCCTGGTGCTGAAGGGTACATGATACCCAAGCACCCATGATAACAGAGTAAACAGTAACGGGGAAGAAACGCTCCCCTGAAGGAACATAGGTCAGTGTAGTGACCCAACCAGCTCACAGGCAATGAAGCCTTGTGGCAACTCTTGTAACACCCTCAAGGGGAACAAAAACAGGGCACCCGACCAGGGCGGGAATACAGACCCTCAATTACCAGGAAGCCAAAGCTTCCCCAGGTTCAGAGAACATCCAGAAGGAGCGCTCCAAGGCGCAATGGCGCTGGAATAGATATCAGGCGCATACCTAAGGAGGCGCCCGTAGACTCCAAGAACAGCAGTCCCCCAAAGGCCAATAAGGCCAGCATGGGGAGAAGTGCAAAACCTGAAGAGGGATGTAGGCCCTCCCAATTAGTATATTAGTAATCAGCCCATGACTATACAAAAGGGTCTGAACCAAGGGTCCAACAGACCACCTGGACCAGAAGCCCAGGATAAAGGAAACACCCCCAGGCATGGGGTACCTGTAGCCGCATATAGCCGTACATGTATATATGAGTATACATAGCGTCAGGGAATAATTAGCCAGAACCATCGTCTCAGGCCCAAGTCTGACGGAGTCAGGAGGCCCCAGAAGAGCGGTCTGGCCTCCAGGGCAGCTGATACCGTATCCAAGCAGGATCCCCAGGAAGTCCGCAGGGTAACGGGATGAAAGGTTTGATCCCCACAGGGACTTATGGAACTACTGGGGAGGTGCAGTTAAGCAACCCAAAGAGAATACTCTACAAGGGTGACAGAACCAGACTCCTGTAGGAAGGCCAAGACAGGCCTACACCATCAGAGTCCCCAGATGGGGAGCCAACCCCAATTTAAGCTGTAATGGCTTTAAGGCCCTGGGGACCGATAACGCCTCACAGGGAAGAGACTAAGGCCCCTGCCAGTCAATATGGGAACCACCAAGCCATTATAGGTGGAATAAAGGGAAGCTGGGGAGCTAGCTCCCAAACCTCCACTCATACTAGGTCACCCAGAAGATGAGGCCCGCCCTCAAGGGGCGATTAGCAATCAATCCCCACACAGGAGGCCTTTGATTGGAAACAGGAAGAGACCTGATAAGGACAGGACCGCACCCCAACTGGGATATCACAATTCCGCAGCCCTCGGCAGAGGCGTCTGCGAGCCATTACTCCCAAGGCCGCCTAGGCCAAAGATCCCATGGGACTCACTATCCGGCCAGCCGTGCGCAGAGCCCAAAGGTAGGTTGGTGAAAAGAAGGCATATGAAATAATAAGGCTAAGCCTAAATACTCAGGCCCACCAACAGGAACCAGAATATCCTGGGACAGTAGGGACAAGGGCAGAGGCCCTGTGTCAGAAGGGAGACCCCTCAGAGCCACTCTAGGCTCCCTGGGCAACCCGTGATGGCAAAACCTGCCGCTAAGGCAACCATAGAAGCGAATACCGCTGAGAAGCAGGGGGGGGTAGAACCCCCCCCCCCCCCCCAGGCCAGGGACAGGGACCCTCCAGAGGTAGCAACCTGTCACAATCTTTAAACCAGCATTAAAAACATGGCATCGTCTTACAACAGGCCAGGAATCCCTCATGAACCGACCGGTCCTGAAGGAGGGGGAGGCCCGCCATATAGAGTCAAAGGGGGCCACCGTTTCACCGAGCCCAGCAGATAAGGTGGACCCCCTAAGGGCCCAACCTAGAACCCCGTGGTTCGTGGGAGAGATTTGGCTCTCCCTTTCCAAACCTGCTAGACTTGGTACCCAGGGGAGCCATACTCTAGGAGATGCTAGCAAGGAAGGGAGGTGCCCCCCTGACGGGGCCCTTGCAAATGGGAAGTTCCAGAGGAACCAGCTTACCAAGAAGGCCTGAGCACAGACCAAGCACCGGGATGCTGGGACATATGAAGGTTTAGTAACCTACTGCGCCAAAGAGCCCGAGGGCTCGGTATATAAATGACATCATCTTGATGTGCCACCGACAGACCCACCAGCTGCCATCCCGCTTGGTGAAGGTAGGGCGCAAGTAAAGGAGGGCAGGGCCCCCGTAATGCCAGAGAAGAAGGCAGCAAGCCTGAACCGATTTCCCGGGACGGGGAATAGTGAATAAGTGACGGTGAAGGGATGGGGAGTTTAAGCAACCATCCAGTAGCTTCCAGGGGACACTGTCGGCCAACCGACCCATTTTGTCTGATGCAGAGGCGGGGGAGTAAGGAAGACGACCCGGTAGGTCCCAACGCCGAAGCCCCACCTCAGGCGTGTCCCCATACCCGCCAGGCTAGTAGCCTGGGCACAAAGGGAGGCCCCTGCAGCTCCTGAAGCTGCAGGGTTGATCCTGTGACACTGACTAGAATAGTCTTAAGCGTGCCGCAGACCCCAGAGAAGCTGAGAAGTGCTAGAGCCTCGCAAGAGGCCGAAACCCCTCCCCACGCAGGGGCCCATGGCCCAAGACAGATATGTCATATATGGATTACTTGCAAAGGTAGAATAGCTAAGCCTGCCATAGGCCCAAGGGGTCCAGACTACCTTGTACTGATGAGGGGGGAGGATGGAAAAAATGTATAGGGGCCATGGCCCCATCCCGTTAAGGCAATTGCCAAGGCGCGCCCAACACTGCAGGCCCAGTCCGGCCTGCGCCAGGTTAAGAAGGGAGAGCAGGGGCTAAAAAGACCCTGACAGGAAACTGAGGGGTGGACCGCCAGCGAGAACCCATCCTGAGCCCAGGTGGGCTACATCCCGGAACCGCCTTAAGGAGAAGGCATATTCCTGGATGTGAGACAGCTGTGCAGTCACGGGCGAGGGCGCCCCTTCATGCTTGCGAGGTTTTGGCAGATTTGGACATGGTCCTGCCAGAAGGCCCGGGGCGCTGTCTGCCCGCGCCATGCTGGAAATCCACGCCGAATAACTGGAAACACACCTCAGATTCACGTCTAACACTGACGTAGGGAGGTGGAGGGGTGACCCTGCCTCGTGGCGGCCGGAGCGGCCTTCTGCGGGAGGGTGCTATAGCCTTTTTGCCAAAAAGGTCCAAGCGGGCCCTGAATAACCTCCGTCCTCTGAATGGAAGGCAAGTGAGAGCCTTTTTTGTAGCTCCATCGGCGCCCCACTGTCGCAGCCAGACCAGGCGGCGAATGGTTACCGCAAGTGCTGAGCTCCTAGCACACATCTTAATGGTGTCATCCAGTGCCGATAGAATAAACTTCACAAAGGCTTCGCAGTCTGATAGGGCACTAAACACCCCCCAAGGAAGATCCACAGGGCGGTGATCCAGTATCTTTCTGACAAGAGTCCTGGCAGCCACCGCAGTGATGGCCACGGCACAAACCGGGCGCAGGGCCGTCCCAGCACACGAGAAGGCGTGTGAGGCCAGTCTGTCAATGCGCCGGTCCTCAGCATCCCGAAGGGTACGATAAAAGGGGGCAGTCATAAAAGGGGGGTTTGTGACCCCTATAACCGGCGCGTCCACCACCAGGGGAGCTGACCATAAATTAACCACATCAGGGGGAAAAGGGTACTTCCATTCCCAGACCCCTGGAATCCCTTTCAGCTTACCAGGCGATTCCCATTCCTGGGATATAATATTCTGGAAATGTTCCTGTTCTAGGAACTCCAAGCGCGGCGGCGCTGTATGGAAAGTCTCCTTTTTAGGCTTGGGAATCTCCCCAGGGGGGGAGATTGACAAGACCTCAAACATTTTGATCAGGATTTCATCCGTATCACACAGACCCCAGGAGCCAGGCTCGGATTCCTCACGGCCCGCGGGCATCCCATGGGAGGAACCCGAGTCTGAGAATAGCTCAGCTTCCTCAGGGTCCTGCATATCAGCAGAATCATCGGTATCGTTAGGAACAGGAGAACCTGGGGGCGTCAGGGACTGCTTTTTACCAGGGCCCATACACTCCGCCAATCCAGAGAGCACCTGTTCCGCCGTGGGCAACGCTCTCGGCACCTCTTGCAGGTCATCCCCGCTGGAGTGGGACTCATCATGAGCGATGTTTGGGAGCAGGGAGATGGGGGTGAGGAAGGGAGGATCCTCTGTTAGCAATGCCTGTGCTGCACACTGTCCGCAGACCTGTGCCCTGTCGGCCTCAGCCAGGGTCTGGCCACACACTGCACACAGCCGGTCCCGTCCCGGAGGGACCCCGGTTCCATAATTGTGAAATGCCTCCATATGGTGATTTTTATGCAGTATAATGCAGGGAATTATGCGATAAGCAACCCTGGATGCCCCATCCCGCTAGTAATGTGGGAGAATTTGTAAAGAGGACCCGTGTAATATATGTTAGGCCGGGGCCGGTAACGAGGTCTTGGCTTCTGAAAGACACAATGGGACAAGGGGAGAGGAGTCAGTGCCATGCTCTGATTGAAAAAACCTAGAAATCATACCGCCCCGGAGGGCACTTACATGACCGAGGGAGGAGACGAGCCACACCACGCGCGCGGGAAGAGAAAATGGCGCCAGCGAACCTCGAGGGGAGGGCCAGGCCAGGCTGTGACGCAAGACGCGTCAGGCCGAGTCTCCGCCTCCCCCAAAGAGCGCGAAGCTCTAACCGACAGAAAAGGTAGAACAGAGTGGATGAGTATAAGTCCCATGCGGACATGCTGAATGAAGCTGCCGAGCAGCAGATAGTAGTAAAAAAGCCAGCACACGCTGTATAGCGAGACGCGACACTGACCCCCTAACTCAGGAACCGAAGTCTAAAGGCGAAATAGCGCTAGGGCTGCCACACATTAACCCCCCCCCCCTTCTTTTCCCCCGAGTTACGGGAGGAAGCGAGGGGGAAGCTGACGGTGTCCATGGACTAATTTTGAGGGGCACGGGCAAAATTGCGGGAGGGGCATCCTTTAGAGGCTCACCATCGGCCTGACCGCCTACCCTATGGAGGGGGATTGCGGTGGAGCATGGCTCCATTCAGCACACCAGGTGCTACCTACCTTCACCTGACCTGCGCAGCATAGGCTGGGAGGCATATTTCTTCTGAAGAGGATGGGTGGAAATAGTCCCACAGGACCTTGAGCCGTAAGGCCCGCTCGCCTGCGAGAGCGTGATACTTCATGTCTTCGCAGTTCCAGCACTGCAGAGAAATCTGGGGGATTTGTGGGAGGTCCTGCAGTATGTTTAGGGCCGGGAGGAGCTTGTTTTCTACATGTTTGCAGTGCACGGCGGCGGAGGACTACCCACATGTTATGACTATTCGGGAGCAGGACGTGCTGTATGCTTAGAATAGGGACTTTTCCAGTTCCTGTCCAGGCATTAACAAACTCAACAATACTTATCTTTTGTCGCAGCACCAGCATCTTCATACCATTAACTTTGTCCTCCATCAACATGACTTTACATCCCCTAAAACACCTACTCTATTTATTGCAATGGAAAGGGTGGGGTGAGGGGAGGCATATCAAACTTTCTTTGGCATGCCCCCTCCATAGCAATGAATGGAGAAGGAGTGTGGGGGTATAATAAAGTCTTTATGGATGCAGCCATGAGAAGCTGCAGGTGCTGGAAGACAGAATAGCCGACTCCCTGACATTGAAAAGTATGAAGATACCGCTGTACAGGGGAGCTGTGTGGGAACACTAGACCTGCCTGAAGGAGCTGCAGGGGACAGAAGATGAGTAAAGGCTTTTGCTTCCGCCTATCAATCCCTTTAAATTCCCATAAGTTTCAGCCATCAAACTAAGGTCCTTGGGGCAGCATGAAGATAACTAGTAAAATATTGTTGAATAAAAGATAGAAAGTGCTGCTTACCCCTGAGGAAATCCTCCATGCATGAAGCAAGACTCAGGCGACAAGTTTCAAGGCTGACCACCCCTTAGTCTTATCCTACCTTAGGTAAGACTAAGAGGCGGTCAGCCTCAAAATGCTGCGGGGTGTTCCCTATCTTTTGGACCACACAACAAAGCATTTATGGATTTTAACTATGAAGATTTAACACAGGTGTTATTTGATTACTCCTGTTGCTGAACAACTTTCTTTGCATCAATAACTAGTAAAAGACAGGGGAGACTGAAGAAATTATTGTCTAGCGTCACTAGAACACCCGGCTGCTTATAACTGGCATTTATTAACAAGGGCCTTAAGCTGAGAGAACATAAATATATTTATGATTAACATTTCTAAACTTCCTATGAAAATGGAATTCACGATACAATATCAGGAAGAGATTTTCTTTTTTTATGCTGCCGTCAGAGTTGGAACATTTCTACCGCCCTGCATAGGACTCCAAACACTTCAGCACTCTAAACTTAAGTAATTACACACACAAATCTCCATGCATTTAAAATGAATATCATTGGGTTTACCAAAACCTTTAAGATGCAAGTAGACTTTAATTTAATTTTTGAAGAAAAAAGGTCAGCTGAAAAAAAAAGTCATTTACAGCTTCTAAACTGTGTACATCTGCAGACATTGCAGTAGCCGATTACTACACGGAGGACACGCAGGTGAAGACTGGTCATGGCATGTGAGTCATGAGTTATTTTTTGCTATGTTTACACTTCTTTTGACCCCCTTTGTTATCTGACAAAATAATAACTGTATGGGGATAGGGCAGATTCACCTGAATTAAAAAAAAAAATTACTAATGCTGTGTCACAGTAATTTCTTATCTGCAGCATCTTCTATTCCAATATTCCTGCGACGACAGGCCAGCAGTTGCAATGGTGATCCTGGACATGCTTGTTCACGGCACTTTGGTTTTCCTGCTGTTCATGTGCGCATATGCGTTCACGGGTACCTGGAACATGCATACACGGATGCCACAGTTCGCGCATGCATGGTGTGTTATGCACATTGTGTGCACTTGTACACATGGGCAGAAACACGCCAATATGCACATTTAAGGAGACCTCAAACACGTCGAGGGCAGATCTTCTTGGGAGTGACCCCAGCCCTGCTTGTTGCTGGATCTGACCTGTGCTACATCTGATTGCACACTTGGTTCCTAAACACCGGCATCATCTGACTACCCACTCTGGCCCCTTACCTCTTGGCTTTGTTTGACTAATGCACACCGCCACTCGTCTAGTGATTAGTCGCATTAGTGATGGTTGTAGCAGCTCCAATGAACACCAGGACTGTCAACAGCCTGCCCACTTCAGAGCTGGTGTATGGTAAGGTTCCAGTATTCACCAGTTTCACCCATTACAGTACACACCAATGTCAGTCTGTTCCAGTACTCACCGGTTCCAGCTTGCTCCAGTATTCACCGGTTCCACCCTGCTCCAGTATTCACAGGTTCCAGCCTGCTCCAGTACTCATCGGTTCCAGCCTGCTCCAGTACTCACCGGTTCCAGCCTGTTTAGGTATACACTCTCTGGGCTTCTTCTGCTGTTGAGTTCTCCCTGTCTATCACCTCAAAGAGAGGCACAGTAAGCACTGCTGGTGTTGGTCATGTTCCTCAGTTGCCAGATCCACTACAGGTATTTGACATGTGGGTGTTAGAAGGAGCACTTCCCTGCTTAAAAAAGATGATTTTTGAGCATCGCAAAAATAAATATAAACCTGTGTGTTTTTAAAATCTAAAGTTACCTGGTGTAAACTGGTATAAAATTAAAAAAAAATCCCCAATGGAAACGTGTGTTTTTGTTTTCCTAAATTAGAAACACAGTGGGGAAGAAATAAATGGAATACTGTCATTCAGTGCTGTATTTAAAAGAAATTGTAATGAAAAACGTGTGTCTTAATAAATGAATCTATGCCCAGGATCAGAAAACATCCAATCTTTTTACTTGTACATTTAGGCTGAATTCATGCATTATTACTTTTATGCAAATAGGCTTCTCTAAGAGAAAGAAACATCTGTTTCACTTTATGTGAAGTTGCTTGTCTTTTAATCTGCTCTCATCCAGCTATACAGTGCCGGCTCTCCTGCTGGATAGAAAGACGGCCACGGTACTAAAGAGTTTACAGTAGCTCGTTCTATAAGGTATCGTACAGAGCAGCAAATACACAGCCCAGTGGCCCATCCAATTCTGCAACTAATATCATTTGTATTAAATTGAACAATTTTTATTCAGTTGCAATTTGCTAGTGACAATTACACATTATTTAGTTCTCCACTTCTTTGATCTAATAGGTAACCAAGTACCATGTTTTCCAGAATATAAGACATAATTTTTGTTCCAAAGGATGCGCTAGAGCTTATTTTTAGGACGGGGTCTTAACTGCCCATTAACAATTTACTTTTGTTCTTCATCTCATTCCAAAATAATAATATGGCAGCCCACCCTACTGTGCCCACAGTGGTCTTGGGGTTGGACAAGTGCCACTGCACGCCTGGCTCCTGCATGTGTCTTGCCCACATTGGCGCAGATCCACAATATGATACAGAGTGACACGTCACGCCTGTGTAACATTGGTGTAGAGGGTTGCTAGAGCATAGGGGTACCGGGCGTCCTGGGCAAAAAATAGCCCTGAAAGTGACAGGGGTCTTCTGGTAATGTTGCCCCAGTCAGTTGCCTATTTTGCCCCTTATTTTCGGGGAAATCAGATGCACACCAGAAATGAGATGCAATGTAATTGTGATTTTTTGGGCCGACTTTCCATTCACCGCACTCCCGCACCGTTGATTGTCGTCCTGCTTTTGTCCATCCTGGTAGCCCTGGTTATGGCAGGCTGCAGGAAGGCGATCAGATACAGGGTCTAGCGGTGGGTAAGGGAGGGATTCTGCAACATTGCTTGCATTGTTGTTATTCTTGCTTAATCAAAATCATATTTTACTATAAGGCTGGAAAATCTCTTTAAAGTTAAAGCCCCCCATGCCTCAGTTACAAATAATCGAGAGAGAGAGAGAAAGAGCATTATAGTAGACTTTTACATAGACTATACAGGTAGTTTGACTGTTGCTAACATATCCAGTGAATTCTTCATTAAATGTTTTACTGAAAGGTAATAGTGGTTGAATAGCAGGGCACTTCAGGCAGCATTAGCCTTTAAAGTGACACTCAAGTCAATTAAAACTATACATGTCACTCCTACTCATTACTTTTTCTATTCAGAGATAGATACAGGTGTAGCAAACCTGGAGTTCAGTCCAGGGAAAGGTAGTGTTGAACAGGCAATCTAAAATTAATCAATAATCTAAAAGAGGCCTGTTCCAAACGTGCAAATAATTAAGGTTATAACCTAGGATCTGTGTGCACTTTGCAATAAAATAGGCACATTATAATAGTACTGCCTCTATGTTATTAATTAAGAACTATAGTAATTGCTTTTATTTATTTTCAGCCTCCTTTAGCTACCTTGTATCCTGCATTAGGAGAAAGCTCTTGTGGCGTATTTGGACCCTGCTTTATGATCCTCCCGCTAGATTAGACTCTTCAATACAACTATTTCACATCAATGGGCGTATACATATAAGGCAATAACATTTAAATTCACATTTGATCCAAACAATTAGGGGTTGATCCAGTAACAGATGCAAAAAAAACAATTCTGTGAGTACTTACCTGTAGAATTGCTTTTACTATGCATGGCATGGCATGCTTCAAGAAGTCCTTACGTATGGGTTATTCCCCCACAAGGTGGTGCAGTGTACTGCAGAAGAGTTGTGGCTCCTCCCGGCACCATATAAAAACAGGATCACCACTAGACCAATCCAGCGTTGACAAGCAGTTATTCAAGAAACCGGGAGATAATAAAGGTAAAAAAGGTAACAAACCCCAACTAACTTGTAACAATCACCATAAAGAGGCAACCAAGAATAACGATAACAAGGGTGGGGTGAAGCAGGCCGTGCCATGCATAGTAAAAGCAATTCTACAGGTGAGTACTCACAGAATTGTCTTTTTCCTATTGCATGACACGGCCTGCTTCAAGAAGTCCTTACGTATGGGACGTCCAACAGCAGTGTCCGTAAGGTAGGGTGGGATCCCCAAAAAGTAACAACAGGCAGCTCAAACCACTACCGCCTGAAGTACCTTGCGGCCAAAAGCAGCATTAGCTGAGGCCTTAACATCAACCTTGTAAAACTTGGAAAAAGTATGAACAGAAGACGAAGTTGCGGCCTTACAAACTTGTTCAACAGAAGCTTGGTGCTGAAAAGTCCAAGAGGCACCAATAGCACGAGTAGAATGAGCAGTAAGGCGGAAGGGAGGTTCCTTCCCCTTAGCAGAATAGGCTTGAACCACAGGCTGACGGATCCACTTGCTGATAGTGGAATTAGCCGGGCCAAACCCTTCTTAGGCCCAGAAGGGAGAACAAAAAGAGCATCAGTCTTCCTGAAGGATTCAGTAGCCACCAAATAGAACTTCAAGGTCCTGACCACATCCAAAGAATGAAGGGTCCGCTCCTTGGAATTAGCAGGGTTAGGACACAAAGAAGGCAAAACAATGTCCTGATTGAGATGAAAAGCAGACACAACCTTAGGCAAGAAATCCGGCTTAAGCCAAAACACCACCTTATCCTGATGCCGCTCAAAATAAGGAGGTTTGATGGAAAGCGCCGCCAGCTCAGAAACTCGCCTGACCGAAGTAATGGCCACCAAAAAGGCCACCTTAAGAGTCAGAATAGGCAAAGCAGCCCCACGGATAGGCTCAAAGGGAGGACCCTGCAGAGCAGACAACACCAGCTTCAGGTCCCAAACCGGCAGCATAGGCTTACGTGGCGGACGCACATGAGTTACTCCCTGGAAAAAGGTCTTAACCAACTGGTGATTGGCAAATTTGCCAGAGCTGACACCTGTCCCTTGAGGGTACTAAGTTGAAGGCCCGAATCCAAATTCCAGAATCCTGGGGATAGAAAACACCAGACAAGGAAGAGACTTAGACTCATACTAGGCAATGTAAGCATGCCAGACCCTGTAGTAGATAAAGGACGAGGACTTCTTCCTAGCCCTAATCATGGTATAAAATACAGAAGCCGACAACCACTTATCCATCAAGATGGAGGTTTCAGCAGCCAAGCCGTTAAAGCCAGCGTTTGTAAATGGGATGGCACAGTTGTCCCTGAGTGAGCAGATCTGGATCCTTGGGCAAGACATACTGATCTACTGCCAACTGCACGACATCTGCGAGCCACACCCTCCTTGGCCAACAGGAGGCCACCAGAATGGCTGATACCCCTTCCTGGGCTATCTTGCGCAGCACCCTGCCCAGCAGAGTAAAGGGAGGGAACACATAGAGGAGCCGCAACTCCGTCCAAGGCATTGCTAGCGCATCCGTGGCGAAGGCCAGAGGATCCTGTGACAGGAAGACAAACCTGGGAAGCTTGTGATTGTGGCGGGAACATCTGGCTGACCCCAGTGGTGACACAGGGAGTGAAACACCTTGTTTCTGAGGGACCATTCCCCCAGCTGAGACGTCCCCCTGCTCAGGGAGTCTGCCTCCTGGTTCTCCACCCCCGGAATGTAAACCACCGAAATGCAAGGGACATTCTCTTCTCCCCAAGACAGTATAAGGGACACTTCCTTGAGGGCTCGGTTGCCCCTTCCTGATGATCGATGTAGGCAACCGCCGTCTGGTTGTCCGAGCGGATCTGAACAGCCCGACCCCGAAGGTGTGTGGTCAGCTGAGACAGAACCAACCTGATCGCCCTCAGTTTCAGGACATTGATGGGATCATGGCCTCCTGGGGGCCCCACCGACCCTGGAACTTCAGAGACTTCCAAAAGCCCCCCCAACCAGTCAGACTGGCATCTGTGGTGACAGTCTCCCAGCACGGAGGCAGAAAGGTCCTGCCCACTAGAAGGTTCCTGAAGTCCAGCCACCACGAGAGGGACTGCCTGGCCCGGGAGGACAGAGCAAATTCCTGATCCAGGGACACAGGGTCCCGATCCCAAAATGAGGTGCAACTGAAGAGGTCTCATCTGAAACTGAGCAAAGGGGACCGCCTCGAAGCAGGACACCATCAGGCCCACTAACTGCATCCCCCGCCAGATGAAGGGATGGGGGACACAAGAGCAGAGCCCGTGCCTGCTTCTGAAGGCCCTCCACTTTCTGCTGAGGCAGGAATACCTTGACCTGAGAGGTATCCAGAGCCATGCGCCCAGAAAATACCTCACCAAAGACGGAGACAGTGAAGACTTTGGAAAGTTGATCACCCAGCCGAAGGACTCGAGGGTGGAGGTCACCACCCGAGTATCCTTCTCGGCCTGATGAAGAGACTGAGCCGCAATCAGAATGTCGTCCAGGTAAGGGAGGATGCGGATGCCCTGATTCCGCAGCAGAGCCATCACGCCCGCCAGCACCTTGGTGAACACCCGAGGCGCAGAGGTGATACTGAATGGTAAGGCCACAAACTGGTAGCGCTGATCCTCTAGAGCAAACCTGAGAAATCTCTGATGACCTGGAAAGATTGGCATGTGAAGATAGGTATCCTTGATGTCCACGGAGGTCATGAAGTCGCCCGGGCGAAGGGTACTGACAGCCGAGCGTAGCGTCTCCATGCGAAAGTGCTTGAACCTGACAAACTTGTTGAGACCCTTCAAGTCCAGGATGGGCCTCAAGGACCCGTCTTTTTGGGAAACCGTGAAAAGATTGGGGTAGAACCCCTGACCCCGTTCCTGGGGAGGCACCAGACAAATGATTCCTGACTCCAACAGACGTTGAACCGCAAGGCGCAAACCCTGAGCTGACAGAGGGTTTTGAGACATCCGGGATCTGATGAATCTTGGGGGCGGCCAGGCTGCAAACTCTATCTTGTAACCGGAGGACGCCACCGCCTGAATCCACCGGGAGACGCAGAGCCTCCAAACATGAGCAAAGAGCCGAAGCCGTCCCCCCACCCGGATGGGTGAGGGTGCCTCCTCATGCCTGAGGGGGCTTGGGAGAAGGTTTGGGCTTGGGACGACCACGTGATCTGCCACGGTCCCAAGAATCTCTGCAGCTGCCCAAAAAGAGGGAGCCACGACCTTCTCTGGGAGCACGGAAGGAGGAGAGGGAAGCGGAGGACCCCAAAAGGGCCGAGGCTGCCTCCTACGCTGAGGCAGCCTACCATCCTTGGCTAGAACATCCAGACACTCACCAAAGAGCTGCATCCCTGTAAAGGGGAGCCCAGTGAGAGCCTTTTTTAGCAGCAGCATCAGCCGCCCACTGACGCAGCCAAACACAGTGGTGCATAGCCACCAAAAGGGCAGAGGCCCTACCACTCAGCCGTACCGCATCATCCATGGCAGTAAGGACAAAGGCAACAAAACCAGAGCAAAGCCCGTCCTCTGCCTCTGCCCCAGGAGGAACCTCTGACGCCTGAGTAGGCGAAACCTCTGACAGCTCTGGCACCTCGAAAGGAAGGGTTGAAGGAGCTCGCCCCCCGAAAGGAGCGACGCTGCTTCTTACGCTGGGGTAGCTTACCACCCTTAGCCACCGCATCCAACTTATCTCCAAACAGCCGCGTACCCAGGAAGGGAAGAGCGGTGAGCGATTTCTTGGCTGCAAAGTCCGCCGCCCACTGGCGAAGCCAGACCGATCGGCGCATGGCCACCAATAAGGCCGAAGTTCTACTACACAAAACAATAGTGTCTTCCATAGCAGCCAAGAACTCAGCGCTGGCCGGATCAAAATGGGCCCCATTTAAAAACTTCCCGACAAGGGATCTAATAGCCACAGCCGCTAGCGCAGATGCACACACAGGCCGTAAGGCTGAACCCACACTGGCAAAGGCATGGCAAGCCAACTGATCAATGCGCTTATCCTCACCATCTTTGAGGGTAGTGGCATCAGGGGTGTGGACCACAGAGGTGTTGGACAACCCCAAAACAGGCGCGTCGACCTCGGGAGGGGAAGACCAGCGCTTTACCGCATCAACCGGGAAGGGATACTTCCTATCCCATCCCTGAGGAACGCCGGGAAGCCGACTCGGTTTCTCCCATTCCCTAAGGATCAATGCATCAAAATGACTTTGCGTAGGAAACTCCAAGCGGGGCTTAGAGGACCCGAAAAACTCCCCTTTTTTGAGAGGGGCCACCTCCGGTGGGGCAATGTCCAAAACCTCCAGGAGATGGGCCAGAACTTTAGAAGTGTCAACGGCATCCCCCAGCGCCTGCCCAACACCATTATCACACAACTGCACATCGTCAGATTCTGATTCTTCAAACAACTCCCCCTCCTCTAACGGGGAATAAACTGACCACTTATCCTCATCAAAATCCAAAGCCAGCCATACCGGCGATAAATGTCTCTTCTTGGCATGGGCCTTTTTGCCCACTGCGCCAGAAAGAAATCTCTCAATGCTGGCCAGGCGAGCACAAACATCAGAATGCGTCTCCCCACTAGTGACGATGTCACTTGGGGTACGGATAAGACGGGGAGGGGTAGGCGATGAAGCGGGCGGTGCTGACCCAGAAGCCTGGGAAGCAGACTGCCGCGATATGGCCCTTTGTGCACATGAAATACAAATTAGCACATTCTCCCCCATAAGGGATACTCCACAACCCACACACGGCCGGGATTGTCCCGAAGGAAGCCCAAGCCCAGTATCCTGCGGAGCCTCCATATGGTGATATTTTGGGGTAGTCGCAATGACCCTAGGGAATTAAGCTGGTAAGCAACCCTGGGATGCCCCTTTAAAGTCCCAGTGAGAGGATTTGGAAAAGGTGTAA
The DNA here is from genome assembly GCA_027917425.1 of Gastrophryne carolinensis. NCBI lineage: Eukaryota > Metazoa > Chordata > Amphibia > Anura > Microhylidae > Gastrophryne > Gastrophryne carolinensis. Next base: position 64,466,647 of record CM051241.1, on the reverse strand, counting down.
TTTAAAGCTAGGGACCCTAGGACCGGGAGAACCCACTAACATGCAAAACACAGGGAGTCCTCCTGAAAGACACAAATGAAAGGGGACCCATCAGCCAACACTCATACATTACCTAATACTATAATATATCTATATAGATACATCTATATACACAATATGTACAATAAGGACAGCGCAGCCCCCTGCGGAGAGGGGTGCTGCCATAACAGGAAGAGAGGGGGCCCACAGGGCACTCACAAAACAGCGGAGTCCGCAGCAGCAACAGGAACAAGATGGCCACCGGAGCCCAGCACAGCCTTGCCTGGAGGGAGTGAAGAGGAAGGGCGGGTCAGCGCAGAACGCGCGCTCGTTAGGCCACGCCCCCTCCCGCAAGTCCAGCAACGCGGATCCAGGCCGTGGGCTGAGCCTCAGCAAGGCGCCAAAACGAGGGGGAGGGGCGCACATGCGCACACACACACACACACACTGTAAGCACCCACACAATAAAGAAATGTGAGGGACAAGTTTGCGCCCCCCCCCCCCCCCCAGCTGGAGGGATAAGGAAGGGACCCGGAAGGTGGGGTATCCGGAACCAGTGTCTGGTGGACGGATACGGCAGAAGGGACAGCGCATCCCAAACCGGGGTCACCAACCCGGACACCGCCTACCCCTTGCAATGGGGTCTCACGGAGGAGCAATGCTCCTTAAACACCTACAAAGGTGTTGCCTACCCTCACCAGGACCTACAGCCAAGGCTGGAAGGCTCATACGGGACAATGGAATAAGGTCCAGGCAGAAATAGGGGCAAGAATGGCCGGGCGTGAGTCCGGCTTACCAGCAAGGAATAGAAGCCTTCATCTTCTGACTTGCTTGTCGCTCTTGCAGAGAAGGAACTGGGGATTAGTGGGAGGTCCCAGGTATTTATGGACCGGGAGGAGCTTCGTTTTTGCATTCATCTCTGCAGAAGTTCGCCCTCTACTGGAGACTACCCAGATGTCATGAATGGTGGAAGCGGGGTGTATGACACACTTAGAATAATGCTCCATCACATGTGCAGGTGATTTTTTTTTTTTTAAACAATTAGATCATTTTTATCACACTTTTTGGTGTGTTTAAGTTAAAAAGCTCAGTGAGATGCAGGTGGCAATTCACACCCAAATGTGCACCCAGATTTAAACTTGCTTCACTAAATCTTTAGCATGATCAACAGAGTTACCAAATCACATACCACTAAAATGTCCCAAGCAGGGTAAGTGACAGCGTAGACAGTCTCATCAGTCTGACAAGCTGCAGCACAAAAAATGTCTCCGCCTTTTTAAATGTAGGATCAGTGAAAGTGGCAACCTTATAACTATACAGGATATTTCGGATATTTCTCAATCAGCTTGCAAAAACAAAATTCAATGTACAGTAATGATTCAGTTGATTCCACAGGGACTCATATAGCCTCAAACAGGACTCAAACTGGAAAAAAACTTGCAGCAATCAGACAGTCATACTTTGTACTCAAAGTATCAATAGATGACCAGGTAGCTACTTAGCACATCTGGTCCGCCAAAGTGCAATAAGAAAAAGCCTATGAATCAGTGACGCTAAAAGGTGGAGATTTACTTCATGCAATAGATTTTGGCTCTATTGTCCATTCTTACTAAAAATAAGAGTGGGACACCATGAAGAGAATGCAATCTCCTTATTTATTTTGAAGTTGAAGTAAAGTAAGGGAAGAGAAAATCACTTTATGCAGAGAAAATGGCTAAAGAGGTAATACTGCCATTTCTGAAACACACAAGAGGAGATAGCCAACACAGCTACATCCATTGAATTAAAAGGAGAACAATGAGGTAATTTGCTTCTACTTAAAGTGGACCGACACCCAGGATTTTGACTATCCTGGGTTTTGGTCCACTTCGGTGGGGCACCCCGATCGGGGGTGCCCCGCTGTGTGAAACCCCCCAGAACGCCCCAAAAACTCACCTCTCCCCGCTCCCATGTGACCGCTCCAGCCAATCACAGCGCGCATCCGCTTGGACACGCATAGCAGCTCAGCGGCTCTGAGCGCCGGAGGCCGCGTCTCATGCTTCCCTCTTACAGGGAGCGCGCCTGCGCCGGCCATTCGCGAACGGCCGGCACGGGTGCGTGCCCTGCTAGAGGGAAGCGCGAGACACGGCCGCGGCTCGCGCATGCGCCGATGGAACGGGGCTGAGGTAAGGTTTGTGGGCCTCCTGGGGGGTTCCTCCCAAGGGACATCGATTTCGGATGCCCCGTGGGGAGGGATCTGATCGGTTCGGGAATCTTATACTAGCACTAGCCAGTGTTTTGAACTTCTCTGCAGCGGTGAGGAAACCTTATCAACGCTTGATGGAGTGCTTCTCAGCTTGGAGGTCATGTGATCCTATCACCTGACTGGAATAATCAAGGTTGATGGATGCTTGGTAGCAAACAAAATTGTCTTTATTGTAGTGAACTTTAAAACACTACAAGTCTGAGGCTAAAACTCCAGCTGCTACATGGAGTTCCACCTTGGATTTTTGCCCAATCGGGAGCTTTGCCCTGCCTTCTCCCGTCTCCTACCGCTTCCATTGGACTGGCCATGGCAACTTGGCATACAGTTTGTTTATAGAGACAGACTTCCCTTCTATGCTGCAGGTTCACTTTAAACATTGACTTAAATTATCCTCTTAAACTTGCTTAGCTAGGCTAAACCACCGGCTGGCATCCACTGGAGGTACAACCAAAAGCATATGCAAAAATATTACTTGTATATCTGCTACTTTATGATCACTAAATTCGACGTGGCACCTTACTCCTCAAAAGCAGAAAAAAAAAACACTTTGACTTGAAACTAAAATAAAATGGCTGAAGTTGGAGGCACCGCTAGAACACTTTAGCTTGAAATAAAACATGTTGGCTAAAGTTGGAGGAGTGGCATATCATGTGCAGTGACACTTATGCATTTGACACAAATAAAAATGCACTCTGCCAACATTGGTTTAACAGTTGTAAGCATGTATAGGGAATATGATCTTCCATGATTTACATTCTGCCAGTTACCGAGTGCCATTTATTTATAGAAACTGAACTGCATGGGATCCAAAATGCACCTGCTTCTATATTTTCCATTTTGAGTGTGTCTTCTTAACTGATTAAATTGCTTGAAAAGAGTGGCAGTGGCAGACTTGGGCAACTGCAAGACATTTTGTTGAAGCTAAAGTCCAGACATGAAAACTAATTAATCTCTTCTACAATTAGGAACCTGTTCAATCTAGCTTCGCTTTCAGTAAAGGCAACGCTGACCCACATAAGATCCAGTATCCACTTCTTTGTCCCTAACTGGAGTGCATGGTTTGAGTGATGACAGCCATGGCCTAGAGTTAAGAAAGGGGCATTGTGACTGGAGGGCTGCAAATCAGATTCCCAACTGGGAAAACTGTTACAAAAAACACTTTTACTTCGCCTAGAACCCAGTCCCACACAGAGAATGCATTTCCAGCTCTGGACAGACATGGCCGTGCACAGAGTGAGGGATGCTTTAGATCCATGATGTCTGTCTTTGCCAAGGACCTGAAGTGCTCCTGGAAAAAGTAGTGTTTAAGTTTGTAACCCCCTACCCTTTCCTGCCTCTGAGACAGGGGGGGAGTAAAGCAGGAGGAGGGGTTACATTTGACTGGTCCTCTGCTTGAATTGCATCATTTAAAAAAAAAAAAAAAAAGTGCCAGAGGAGTGGCAGGGGGAGCTCAGCGCGATTTGGGCTATAGGATAAACAAAAATAAATCCTGTATGCTGTGATCCACCACCGATCATGCCAGGGGTGGACTGCTGGAGTAACACAATCATTCAGTGGTGCCAGGGATTAAGTGACATGTAACAAAGTGGTCCATGCCATGTCTATATTCTACAGGCTTGAGAGGCCACGTTCTCTTTTTCCCAGCCGCCAGTCCAGATCAGCCCATGTGAAAGCCAGCTGCCAATCTTAGGGCCATATTTTGCCCCAGAGGAATGAGGTTTATGCAACCCTTGAGGCACCCAGCTATCTTGATGCCCCCCCCCCCCCGAGAACGTCACAATGCAGCAACACGCCTATTACGTAGAAAATAGGTGTGGGGCCGCTTTAAAATGTAAGGTCCGCAGCAGGGTCGTCACCATGACCTGGGGGGGGTTCAAGGCGGGTGAGTATTTTACCAAGCTTAAGGTATAGCATTGGGGGGGGGGGGGGGGGGGAAGTTGTAGGTCCTCTTTAAAAATGGTATTTGAAAAGGTCGAGCGATTTTGTGATGACATGAATATTATGAATATGTCTCTTTTATAACTTTTTTTTTTGGTTTGCCTGGAGTTCAGCTCTGGGCTATAGCTATATGTCCTCTGCTGTCGCTAGCACTGTCAAGATGAAGCTAGTATGTATCACCACTGCCAGGTATCCGTGTGCTTACGGTAGAATTCCCAAAGCACACACAATACTGATTTTCGTTTGACATATGTCAATGAAATGACATTGATAATAAAATGCAATGAAAGTGAGTGCACAGTAACGGCACGTTTAAATTCCCTGTCTCCTAAAAATGTTGTTAATATTGATTTAATCTACCGCCGTCACCTGAATATATCTATTGGAATGATGTCAGAGACGCTAGTGGTGTCATATTTCAAACATTGCTTTCTATTACTGATGGCAAACATGGCACTGGCTGCCCTTTTTGAAATAATAGGTTTATAGGATTTTCCTATTTAAAGGGTAATTCCATATTTGATGGCATTATTGTGTGCTAAAATGATGTCCTCAAGTTGCTGAGCTTCTCTGTGTTTAACCCCGCTCCATATTTAGATGAGGGGATTACAATCTTGTGTTCCAGTAGCTAAAGGTTTACTGGCAGCATTCTCGCCTGACTTTTCCAAGTTCTGTTTTGAAGGCAGGGGTGGGAGCTTGTTGAAGGATTCTGAGATTTGTAGTAAGCAGCAATACTAAAGGGCTTTACTCGAGGCCAGGAAAGCCACTCCCACTTCAGAAACACAGAGCCACATGGCTATGGGGCACAACCCTTAAAAATCCTCAAAAATGGCATGAGGTCCCCCCTATTCTGTATACCCAACCCAGGGACCAGCTATGGGGGCTTGTAGAACAGGGTGCAGGGGTCAGCTTTTGGGGGTGGGGAGGCTTGTGGTTAATGGCAAGTCACCAGCTAGCTGCAGGTGACTTGCCAGACCCAGAGCCTTGTGAACTGGTATAGGGGTCTCATAGATTCCTTACTAGCTCACAAAGGGTTAAATGCAAAAACCCACAGTAAAAATCTTTACTGACCTCGTTGGAGGGAGGGGGGGCGGGTGGAAGGGGATGAGAGGATCCCTTGCCCCTCTGCTCAGCAGTGTGACATCATCTGCCTTGCCCCCAAAGTGGCGGGGCTAGTCGTAAAGATGGCGGCGCCCATGGTGAAGAGCCTCGGGGGGGGGATCGGAGGCCCCCCAGGTGAAGAGGAGAGAAATTGGAGACGCCCCCCCACCCCCTTTTGAAGGGGAGACCTGGCCGGATTGTGTCTTTTAAAAAATTTTCAAGTGGTAGCAGGGGGGAAAGTCAGGCACATAAAATTACGTGGCTGGCGTTTCACTGCAGGGGAGGCAGCTGCGTAATTTTTACGTGGCTGGCAATTAAAGGGTTAAATAAAAAGCGACATTTAAAAAATGGTTTTTATTTTGTTTAATTGTTACACAAAAGTATTATGACAGCACAGAAAAAAAATACAAACAAGACATTTCAACTTAAAGCCCAAACTCTGTCAAACTATATATAATATCCTTGGAAATTTGTGCAAAAATCGAGGTTGAACATAGCACAAAATGGCGAAGAAAGGCAAAAGAAGCTGACAAAATCTCAAGGCGGCTGGCAGTTAAGAGGGTTAAATGTACCTATGCATGGGTATTGTGTTGTTTGGGGGACCTGGCACTTTTAGATCTAGCTTCTTTTTTCTTGTTCGCATATTGTAATTTTAGGTAAATGTGTTTAGTATTATGCCTTTTTAGACATTTTCCAGTGAAACCCTATGCAACCAAAGAATTCATCGAGGAGCTAGGTCCAGAAAGATGTGCCCAATACAACAAGCTGGGTACACCTAGAAAGCTTATTTGTATTATCAGAAAAATATATAGTTTTTGGAGGGTATTTCAAATGTAAAGCCATGTTTTGGTTGAAAATGAGCAAGGTGTGCACATTATTTGCAGAGCTGAAAATTTTAAGTAAAATTACCCTTCATCGTATGCTTTACTTAGGGTTTTTAGCAACCCTACCCTCGAAACTACCTATGCATGTTGAATATGCTTCTGTTGGGGGACCTTTCCTTTTCAGATTTACCGTGCCTGACTTTTTTTTTTTTTTAGGGAACCTTGTGCAACCAAATAATTAATTGAGGGATTACTTTCAGAAAAAATACAATTCTGTGATTACTCACCTGTAGAATTGTTATTATGAGTATACAGTACGTCCTGTTTCAGATAAGAAACATTACACTTGGGTATTACTCCGCCAGATGGCGCTGGACTGCAGAGACCGCGAAATTGGCTCCTCCCAGCCGCTCAAATACCCGGGACCTCCCAGAAATTGAGAAGCCGGGAGAAAGAAAACAGAACCAACTATACCAATGATAACAATCACCATACAGGGGATCCAGGATAATGCAAAACCAAGAGTGGGGTGGAGCAGGACGTACTGTATTTGCATAACAACAATTCTACAGGTGAGTAATCACAGAATTGTATTATTCTTAGTATACAGTACGTCCTGCTCCAGAGGAGAATCATTACACTTGGGACATCCAATAGCAGTGTCCATAAAGTAGGGTGGGATCCCCAAAGGTAACAACAGACAGGTCAGACCACTGCCGCCTGTAGAACCTTGTGGCCAAAAGCAGCATCAGCTGAGGCCCTAACATCAACCTTGTAAAACTTTGAAAAAGTATGAACAGAAGACCAAGCAGCGGCCTTGCAAACTTGCTCAACAGAAGCATGGTGCTGAAAATCCCAAGAGGCACCAATAGAACGAGTGGAATGAGCAGTAAGGCGGAAGGGAGGATTCTTCCCTTTAGCAGAGTAGGCCTGAATCACGGCATGACGGATCCATTTTCTGATAGTAGATTTAGCAGGAGCCAAACCCTTCCTGAGACCAGAAGGGACCACAAAAAGAGCATCAGTTTTTCTGAATGGTGCAGAAGCCACCAGATAGTACTTCAGACACCTAACCACATCCAAGGAATGCAAGACCCTCTCCTTAGCGTTACTAGGATTAGGGCACAAGGAAGGAAGAACAATGTCCTGATTCAGATGAAAGGCAGACACGACCTTAGGCATAAAATCTGGCTTGAAGCGAAACATAACATTGTCCTGGTGTCTCTCAAAGTAGGGGGGATGGATGGAAAGCGTCGCCAACGCAGACACACGCCTAACAGAGGTGATAGCCACCAAAAAGACAACCTTGAGAGTAAGAATGGCCAGGGCAGCCTCCTGCACAGGTTCAAAGGGAGCACCCTGCAAGGCAGACAAGACCAAGTTCAAATACCAAACAGGCAACATAGGCTTACGTGGGGGACGTACATGAGTAACCCCCTGGAAAAAAGTCCAGATCAGAGAATGCTGGGCAAAGGACCTCTGGAAGAAAACAACCAGGGCAGAGACATGACCCTTCAGAGTACTGAGTTGGAGCCCCAGCTCCAACCCATGCTGCAGGAACTCCAGGATCCTGGGAATAGAGAACACACGACAGGGAAGAGACACGCTATCTCTTTGAGATCAAGCTGTGTCATTATGGAGGGTTTCCTCCTTAGTGTATTTTGCTTTGGTCCAGGCGCACACACAGCATAGAAAGTGATACGCAGGAAGCGGTGAGGAGTTCCGCCATACTAACACCGGTCATCACCCCGGGGACCACCTAGAAAACTCCCCGCAGGGAGAACGGAAAACCTGGACCAAAGCAAAATACACTAAGGAGGAAACCCTCCATAATGAAACAGCTTGATCTCAAAGAGATAGCGGACACAAGCCCACCAAACTGCACGCAAATAATGCACTGAGGAAGCTAAGCTCTAAGCGAAACGCGTATGCATTGCTACAAACGAGAGGTACTACACCCGGCATTGCTGCAAAACGAGAGGTACTAAACCTAACAGTGGACACCTTGCTACAAACGAGGTTCCCTCAGGAAAAGGACTTTATGGAAAGCGGCAGGCGCAAAACGCCTCCCTTTGTTGTTTTTCCTTATACATGAACTTTCCCAACATATAACGGACAAATAGCTAGGTACAAAGAGAGAAACTATTGAGTATATATATATATATATATATATATATATATATATATATATATGTACAACAAAACCTGTGTGCGGTGCAAAAAATGTAAACATTAATGTAAATATATGGTTTTTGTTTCTCGTCTATTTTTTGGTAAACAATTCGCATGAATAATAAAAAAATGTTGTACACCTGCTAGCAAACTTTTTTAGAGGGTAAAGAAGTAGGTGCACATTTTGGTTCCTCCCCTTAAGGGCACAACCAACCCCCATTTTCTACTGCAGTACAACTGACTGACAGTCAGAAGCACCCATTACCCATTGAGAACTAATACTTACCTTCAGGGGACATTATCCCCGGTTCCCCTTCCCCATCCCCCCTCCCTCCCCCCAACAAAAATATCAACAACAGAGGCAGACAGCCCCTTCTCCATCAAGATGGAGGTTTCAGCAGCCAGGCCGCCAAAGCCAGAATTTGTAAATTGGGATGGTGTAAGTGACCCTGAGTGAGCAGGTCTGGCACCCTGGGCAGAGCATACTGATCTACTGCCAGCTGCACCACGTCTGCGGACCACACTCTTCTTGGCCACCTGGGGGCCACCAGGATTGCTGGCACCCCCTCCTGAGCTATCTTGCGCAGAACCCTGCCCAACAGGGGGAATGGGGGAAAGACATACAGGAGCTGAAAGTCCTGCCATGACATTGCTAGGGCATCTGTGGCCAAGGCCAGAGAATCCTGGGACAGGGAGACAAAGGCCGGGAGCTTGCGATTGTGACGGGACGCAAACAGATCCACATCTGGTTGGCCCCAACGGTGACACAGAGATTGAAACACACTGTCGCAGAGGGACCATTCTCCCAGGCTAGAGGTCCCCCTGCTCAGAGAGTCTGCCTGCAGATTCTTCACCCCCGGGATGTACACAGCTGATATGAAGGGAACATTGTCCTCCGCCCAGGCCAGGATCAGAGACACTTCCTGGAGGGCCCTCTTGCTCCGGGTCCCTCCCTGATGATTGATGTAGGCAACCGCAGTCTGGATGTCCGAGCGTACCTGAACAGGCCGGCCCCGAAGGTGTTGGGTCAAATGAGTCAGAAGCAACCTGATCGCCCTCAGTTCTAGAATGTTGATAGGTGTGTGGGCCTCCTGAGGGCCCCACCGCCCTTGGAACTGCAGGGACTTCCAGACACCCCCCCCCCCACAACCTGTCAGACTGGCATCCGTGGTGACCGTCTCCCAGCAGGGGGCCAGAAAGGATCTGCCCACCAACAGGTTCCTGGAGTCCAGCCACCACGAGAGGGACCGCCTGACTAAGGGGGACAGCACAAGGACCTGGTCCAGGGACGCAGGATCCTTGTCCCATACTGACAAGAGGTGGAGTTGCAGAGGCCTCATGTGGAACTGGGCATAAGGGACCGCCTCGAAGCACGACACCATCAGGCCCACCAGCTGCATTCCCTGCCTGATGGAGGGATGAGGGCAAGATAGCAGGAACTGAACTTGCGTTAGCAGACTGTCCACCTTCTGCTGAGGAAGAAAAATCCTTGCCTGAAATGTATCCAGATTCATTCCCAGGAAGGGTGTCACCAAGGAGGGAGACAGGGAAGATTTGGGATGGTTGATCACCCAGCCAAATGACTCCAGAGTGGACACTACTAGCTGAGTATCCAGCCCTGCCTGTTGGAGGGACTGGGAAGTGATGAGAATTTCGTCCAAATAGGGCAGCACGCGAATGCCCTGAGACCTGAGCAGAGACATCACTCCTGCCAGCACCTTGGTGAACACTCTGGGAGCTGAAGTGAGATTGAGGGGCAATGCCACAAATTGGTAGTGCTGATCCTCCAGAGCGAACCTGAGGAACCTTTGATGACCCAGAAAAACAGGAATATGAAGGTAAGCATCCTTGATGTCCACAGAGGTCATGAAGTCCCCTGGACGCAGGGAACTGGTGGCAGAGCGCAAAGTTTCCATGCGAAAGCGCCTGCACCTGACAAATTTGTTGAGGATCTTCAAGTCCAGGATGGGCCTGACTGACCCATCTCTTTTGGGAACGGTGAAAAGGTTGGAATAGAAACCCTTGCCCCTTTCTCGTAAGGGGACCTGACAGATGACCCCCAGCTCCAGAAGGCTTTGCACCGCCAGAACTAGAGCCTGAGCTGACATAGGGTCCTGAGAGATCCGGAATCTGATGAATCTTGGGGGCAGCCAGGCAGCAAACTATCTTGTAACCGGAGGACACTACCTCCTGAATCCACCGGTCTGAGACATGAAGCCTCCAAACGTGAGCAAAATGCTGAAGCCGTCCCCCCACCCGGATGGGTGAGGGCGCCCCTTCATGCCTGAGGGGGCTTGGGAGAAGACTTAGGCTTGGAACCCCAGGATGAGCCTGGGCATCCACGTCCTCTGCCCCTACCCCAGAAATCTCCTCGGGCCCCTGTAAGGGAGACCCCCCTCCCCAGTCTGGCTCCACGATAGGGGGAAGAAAAGGAGCCCTGTACCCGAAAGGGCTGAGACTGCCGCCTGCGCTGGGGTAACCTGCCTCCCTTAGCAAACAGGTCCAGGCGGTCCCCAAACAGGCGTAGTCCTTTGAAGGGAAAACCAGTGAGAGCTTTCTTGGCAGCGTTGTCAGCAGCCCACTGGCGCAGCCAAACCGAATGGCCACACATCCTAATGGTATCATCCAAGGCAGAGAGGACATAAAAGTCACAAAAACCTTACAACGAGAGAGTGCATTAAACTCCTCACTAGAAACATCATCAGGAGCACCATCTAGGACACTTCTAAGCAGGGTCGTAATAGCCACAGCTGTATTGGCAGAGGCACAGACCGGGTGCAGCGCCGTCCCCACACAGGAAAAGGCATGGGACGCCATCTGATCAATACGCCGGTTCTCACCATCCCGCAGCATAGTAGAGTCAAGGGAATGCATGACAGAGGTGTTCGATAACCCTAGGACCGGGCATCCACCTCTGGAGGGGATGACCAACGCTTCACCACATCAGCAGGAAAGGGATACCTCTTATCCCAACTCTTAGGGACTCCGGGAAGCCTGCCGGGATGCTCCCATTCCTTGAGCACGAGATTATTAAAATGGGCTTGCTCAGGAAACTCCAAACGTGGTTTAGCAGTATTAAACAACTCCCCCTGCTGCCTGGGGGCCGCAACCAAGGGGGAGAGAGGGACAGTACCTCAAAAATCTGAGCCAACAGCCTATCAGTATCATCTGGGGCCCAGGGGTCAGAGCCAGAATCATCATGACCCCTGGGCCTCTCATCAGATGACTCCAAGTCAGAGAATAATTCCCCTTCTTCCAAAGGGGTATAACCAGACAGTTCCAAGAACTCATCAGCCTCCATAGGGAAAAGAGTGACATCAGGCGTCAAGTGCAGCTTCTTAGCAGAGGCCTTACGCGCCAAGGTATTAGCAACCAACTTCTCAGCAGCCTGATGTGGAAGACACATCAGGCTGAGAATCCCCACTGGTATGCAACTCAATGGGAGTCAAATTTAAGCTTGGGGGAGTAGGTGAGGCCATACGCGGCGCAGGCCCAGCTACTGGTAAACCAGGCTGCAGCGCAAGCACCTGCTGGGCACAAGGTATACAGACCTGCACATTGTCAGCACTAGTAGGGGACACCCCACAAGCTACACACAGCCGGGCTTGTCCCGAAGGAACCCCGAGCACATTATCCTGAGACGCCTCCATATGGTGATTATAGCGGCACAATAGGCCGATAGGGATTCACAATAAAAATGCCCCAATAGCCCGCTAGGGAAGTGGGAGTAATTTACACACTAGGCCTCACAAGTTTTATAACTAAATAGAGGGAGTAGGGCCGGGAGAAACCAATAGAGTTTGACCCGTCTGAAAGACATAAGCGAAGAGAACCCAGTAAGTGACATGTATAATGATATAGGGTAAATAAAGCCGCCCTTTATTTACGAGCGCACTCACGGACCGCGGTAGGTAGACGCCAGTCACGCAGCAGCCGAATCCAGAGAAAAATGGCACCGGGTATACCTCGAGGGGCGGGCCGTGGAGACAGTGACGCGGAACGCGCCAACCGCGAGCCCCGCCCCCCCGAGGAGCACGAAGCAGCACACGTGACAAGCAGCCAATAACAGCGCACTAGCGCCTGAGGTAATGCCGCCGCGAGCCGCGGAGCACAGTGGAAGCGCGCGCCATATTCAAAAAACGCAACCAGTGCAACCAAGTCAGCGTGGAGACTGACACCAACAGAAGCACATAATACAGTGAAGCACCAACACAAATACACCCCCCCCCCCCCCCGAGAGCTACAAGGGAGAGCGAGGGAGGGCAGCGGCCACTTAACATAGGGCTCACAGATAGACAGGGGCAAGGGGCAACAGGGCAGGAGGGGCATCACATAGAGGCTCACCATAGGCCTATACCGCCTACCCTTTGGTGGGGGCCTGTGGTGGAGCAGCGCTCCTAAGCACCTGACAGCGGTGCTGCCTACCATCACCCGGACCAGCGCAGCCAAGGCTGGGAGGCACATTAAAAATGGAATGGGTGGGAATAGTCCTACAGGGCCGCAGGCTAATAGCCCCGCTCACCTGCGAGAAGAGAGAGCCATCTTCTTGTCCTTCGCAGTCCAGACTGCAGAGAAATTCTGGGGATTTGTGGGAGGTCCCAGGTATTTGAGAGGCCGGGAGGAGCCAATTTCGTGGGCTCTGCAGTCCAGCGCCATCTGGCGGAGTAATACCAAAGTGTAATGATTCTTATCTGGAGCAGGACGTACTGTATACTAAGAATATGTGGTTTTTATTCTGCTTTTTTATTATTTACAGGGGAACTCTGTGGAACCAAAGAATTAATCAAGGGACTACTTCCAGAAAAATGTGCTCACGACAACAAGCCTGGTAATACTAGAAAGTCTGAGGTGTGTTCTTCGGGATTACACAGGGTTGTTCCTGAAAAACTGCAAGGTGCACATAGTAGTTGTATTTTATCTGAAAATCGCTGTTTTAGTTTAGGAGAGTGTGCTCGGCAGGAAAGGGTGTCTACCAATACATCTGTTTTACCATTGTAACTGGGGGGGATTTTACACATAAGATTTTATAAAAAAAAAATTATTACAAAAAACACTTCAAATTGTAAAAATATTGTTTTTTTCAACAGAGTCAGGGCTTTAACATGAAATGTCTTGTTCGTCATTTTTAAGTGTATTCTCAATATGCTGGGGTGAAAACAAATAAAAAAAAATGTATAATTTTCCTGGAAAATCCCTTCAAAAATCAGCTGAGCATGTGTAGCGCAAAATTGTGAAAAATAGTCTGGCAAAGGAGGGTGACTAAACTCTAGGTAGGCTGGCAGTTTAAAGGGTTAAGTAGAATGTTTTTTTTTTTTTTTTTATTTTACACAAGAGCAGGAGTGACTAACACTAAGTGCCACTTACTTTCATGCAAGAATGAATGGTTTACACAACTGAGCAACTATTGACTCTCATGAGAGACTGCTAAAGGCAGAGGCTTCAGAACTGCCTCATCTCCCTAAATCCTTTACCCTTTGGCACATTTCTCCACTGAGGAAAGGGATTTAACTTAAATTTTAGGTAAACTGTCAAAGTAATTAGAAACAGACCTATAGTTATTTTGTTATAATGAGTCCAATCATAAAATATGAGTTGGGCTGTAAGTCACAGTGACAGGTAAGCGTTTCTTTTTTTTTTTTTATATGTGGTCAGGGTTTCGTGCACCATTTACATAGTATGTTTTGGAGATGGGGGGTGGGTGTACTGTCTGCATATTTATTTTGAGGAGGCTTGGAGGATCCACACACTGTGCCGATAATAATGTTACAGTGTGTCATTATTTTGCATGATGACAGTAAGCAGACATTATAGTCACAAATCTCTTTGCCTTGAATGTGTCTAACAACTATCCATCAGTGCTGAATCTGGCTTTCAAGAGAGTTGATTCAGCACAGGAATAAAAAAAAAATCGGTCCTTTACAAAAGTAATCTCGCACAATTCAGGAGGCACATGTGAAACAATTTTGCATGGGCGAAAGCAGTCGGGAAAGCCAATCCATACAGAAAGGACAGAGTTTAAGGCACAGTCCAGTCTAACTAACTCTTGTGGTTCGTGGGAGCAGCCATGATGGTATTATTGCAGCAAGCCTCCTCATTGGCTTCTATTGAGATGTGTGAGACAAAGCCCTCCACATCCTTTTTCCTCTCAATCACAAGATTTTTTTTAGACTGGACTGTCCCTTTTACCCACATCCTGTGGAAGGTTAAATAAAGAACAATATGTATCAACTACCCTGGTAGTGAATTGGATAAAATACTCACAAACGGTTATGGATTCAAAGGAAAATTGGAGGAAAATTACATTTTCGCTTTCAACTTCTTTCTAGCACTATTTTCAATAGGCTCTAAATGCTCTATACACAAGATTGTGTATAGAAAGGGCAGAAACCTGCCCTTTCAAAGTACTAAGCTGGAACCCCAAGTCCAGACCGTGTTGCAGAAAATTCAAAATCATAGGAATAGAAAACACCCTGCAAGGCAAGGCCCTAGCCTCACACCAATCAATATAAGACCTCCAAGTCCTATAATAGATGGTAGAGGAAGACCGCTTCCTAGCCTTAACAAGAGTCTGAATCACAGCATCAGAAAGACCTTCCTCCCTTAAGATGGAGGTTTCAGCAGCCACTCCATCAAAGCCAGCGTTGGTAAATTGGAGTAAAGTAGTTGACCCTGAGTGAGCAGATCCGGCAGAAGGGGCAGATCGAACTGATTCACCGCCAGCCGAACGACGTCTGCGAACCAAACCTGCCTTGGCCATCTTGGAGCCACCAGAATTGCTGGCGCCCCTTCTAGTGCCAACCTGCGCACCACCATGCCCACCATAGGGAACGGAGGGAACATGTACAGGAACCCCAGATCCCTCCAGACATGGCATCCACTGCCAGAGCCAGAGGATCCCACGAGAGAGAGACACAAACGCCGGAAGCTTGTGATTGTGACGAGAGGCAAAGAGATCCACCTCCGGAGTCCCCCACTTGTGGCAAAGTGACCGAAAAACCTTGGGATTGAGAGACCATTCCTCCCGGCGAGACGAGCACCTGCTCAGTGAGTCCGCCTCCGTGTTCTCCACACCCGGAATGTACACCGCCAAAATGCATGGGACATTGCTCTCCGCCCAGGCAAGAATCAAGGACACTTCCCTGAGGGCACGCCTGCTGCGAGTCCCTCCCTGGTGATTGATGTAGGCGACCGCCGTCCGATTGTCCGACTGAACTTGAACCGGTAAGCCCTGCAACTGAAGAGTCAAGTGAGACAGAACCAACCTGACAGCTCTCAGCTCCAGAACATTGATGGGATCGTGAGCCTCCTGAGGCCCCCACAGTCCCTGAAAGTGAAGATCCTTCCAGAACCCCCCCAACCTGACAGGCTGGCATCCATGGTGACTGTCTCCCAACGAGGGGTCAGAAAGCACCTGCCCCTCATCAGATTGCTTGGTTCATGCCACCACCGAAGGGAATGCCGAACCCGGGGGGACATCAGAAAAGACTGATCCAATGACAGCGGACACCTGTCCCAAGCCGCTAAAAGATGGAGCTGGAGCGTCCTTGTGTGAAACTGAGCAAAGGGAACCGCCTTGAAGGAAGCCACCATCAATCCCACCAGTCTCATCCCCAGCCGGATGGACGGGCGAGGGTTGGACAGAAGAAGCTGAATCAACTCCTGAATCAAAAGAAGCTTGGGTCGAGGGAGGAACACCCTGGTCTGAGAAGTATCCAGAGACATTCCCAGAAAAGACACCCCCCTGGACGGGGAGAGGCAGGACTTGGGATAGTTGATCACCCAGCCAAATCTCTCCAGAGTGGATACCACAGCTCTGGTGTCTAGCTCCGCTTGGCTGTGAGAGGATGCCATAATGAGAAAGTCGTCCAGATATGGCACAACGCAAATACCCTGGGCTCTGAGGAGGGCCATCACCCCTGCCAGCACCTTGGTGAAAATCCTTGGAGCCGAGGTAAGGCCGAACGAAAGGGCCACAAACTGAAAATGCCGATTTTCCACCCCAAACCTGAGAAATCTCTGGTGTGCCGGGAAGATAAGAACATGCAGATAAGCATCATTGATGTCTATGGACGTCATGAAGTCCCCCTGACGAAGAGAATTGATGGCTGAGCGCAGTGTTTCCATGCGGAACTTCTGGGGACGGATAAACCTGTTGAGGAGCTTCAGATTCAAGATGGGACGAACGGAGCCGTCCTTCTTGGGCACCGAGAACAGACTGGAGTAGTAGCCCAGGCCCCTTTCCAAGGAAGGCACCGGACAAATGACAGCCATGTCCGGAAGATTCTTTACTGCCGCCCGGAGCCCCTGCGCGGGCAGAGGGTCCGAAGGCACCCGAGACCTGAAGAATCTGGGAGGGGGTCGGATCTTGAACTCCAGCTTGTAACCGGAAGACACCACTTCCAGAATCCATCTGTCTGAGACCTCCTGGTCCCAGACCTGGAAGAAGCGTCGCAGCCGTCTCCCCACCCGCAAGGGTGAGGGCGCCCCCTCACTGCTGAGCTGGCTTGGGTTTGCCCCTGTTCCAGGAATCACCTCTGGAGGAAGAGAAGGCCAATCCCCTGTCAGCTCTGGCCCCACGAAAGGAAGGGTTAAAGGAGGCCGCCCCCCGAAAGGGACGGCGCTGCTTCTTTCGCTGAGGTAACTTGCCTCCTTTCGCGACCAAATCCTATTTTTCTCCAAAAAGCCGCAACCCCACGAAGGGAAGAGCCGTAAGCGACTTCTTAGCCACAAAATCAGCCGCCCACTGGCGCAACCAAACCGACCGCCGAATAGCCACAAGCAAGGCCGAAGTTCTACTACACATCACCATGGTGTCATCCAGGGCGGCTAACACAAAGGACATGAACAACTCGCACCTCTTAAGGGAGGTGAACTCATCACTAGCCTGGTCAAGCCTGGAAGTAGTCAACAGGTCCCTAACAACCGACCTGGTAGCTACCGCCAAAAGTGCCGAAGCACAAACAGGCCGCAAGTCCGAACCAACACTGGCAAAGCCGTGACAAGCCATCTGATCAATGCGCTTGTCCTCACCATCTTTTAAGGTGGTGGAGTCAGGAGAATGCAAAACAGAAGAATTAGACAACCCCAACACGGGGGCATCAACCTCGGGAGGGGACGACCAGCGCTTCACCACGTCCACCGGGAAGGGATATTTCTTATCCCAGCCCTGAGGAACACTCGGAAACCGAGTAGGCCTCTCCCATTCCTTAAGAATAATGCCATCAAAATGCTTTTGATTTGGGAATTCCAAGCGCGGCTTAGAAGTCCAAAAGAACTCCCCCTTCTGCGGAGGAGTCTCCTCTGGGGGAGAAATAGCCAGAATTTCGAAAAGATGAGCCAGGACCTTAAGGGTATCCATGGAAACCCCCTGTCCCTGCTCGGAATCAGCGCCCACAAATTGCTGATCATCAGAACCATCGGACTCCTCAAATAACTCCCCTTCCTCTAGCGGGGAATAATCAGACCAGTCCAGTGAATCAAACTCATCAAAATCCAAGGCGACAAGTGCTTCCTCTTAGCCGGGGCCTTTCTGGCCACAGCTCTAGAAAATAATTTCTCAAGATTGGCCAATCTGGCACACACAGCAGATTGTGACTCCCCACCCGTGACAACATCACCTGGGATACGGATCAGACAGGGAGGGGTAGGTGATGAGGCCGGCGGCGCTGACCCAGACGCCTGGGACCCGGACTGCCGCGTTATAGCCTGCTGCGCACATGGTATACAAAGAAATACATCATCCCCCGTAAGGGATACCCCACACCCCATACACTGCTGGGATTGCCCCGAGGGGAGCCCAAGCCCGGTATCCATATGGTGATTTTATTGGTAGTCGCAATGACCAAGGGAATTACGCAATATAAGCAACCCGGGATGCCCCTACTATGTCCCGAGTGGGAGGATTTATTGGGAGCCCTAACCAAAAAACCCAGGACCAGGAGGACCCCTTTAATATCAAATAAAGGTCCACCTGAAAGACATAAGGCAAGGGCTGATCAACACACACAATCAGGCCCACCAAATAATAATATATATACACATCCATAACAAGCAGATAAAATGAAATGATGTAAAATATGGAGCCCACAGAGCGCTTACTATAATGGCGCCGACAGCAGAGCACGATGTGAAGCAGAGAGCAGATGAGGAAGAAGGAGGGCGGGCGCGGTACGCGCCCCGCCCCGCCCCCCTCCCCTGACAGAACGTGGCTCCTTCGCAGCGGCGCCAGCAGCACAGGGGGCAGGCCGTAGGAGCGCGCCGAGCGCCTGGCCCCGCCCCCCACACGGAACCTGAGGGAAAGAAGCTCCCCCAAGAAAACGCTGCCAGAAACGGCCGGCGCCGGCCAAGAGTGAACAGAAAAGCACGCAACAGTAAATAACACACACCTCAATAACATCCACAGAGATAATTCACAAGGGAGAAAGGGAGAAAGTGTGTGCTCCCCCCCCCCCCTCAATAAGGGAGCAATGGGTGACCGGGAGAGGGGAAAACCCACTTAGAAGTGGAGGGGCCAGGGAATCCCACTCCGGGATCACCAACCCGGACAGCCGCCTACCCCCTAATATGGGGTCTCAAGGCGGAGCAGAGCTCCTGAGCACTGTAAGGTGTCGTCTACCTGTGCCCAGACCAGCAGCCTAGGCTGGGAGGCAAGGGATACTTAAATAAAAGTGGGTCCAGGCAGGAATAGACCAACAAGAGAGCTGGGAGTTACCCCGGCTACCTGCAAGGAGGAGACATCCATTTTCTGACTTGCTCGCCGACTGCAGAGATGAAAGACTGGGGAAGGAGTGGGAGGTCCCAGGTATTTATGGACCGGGAGGGGCTCCTTTTTTTTCATTACATCTCTGCAAGATCGCCCTCTACAGGTCAGTATAACCCAAGTGTAATGACTATTCTGAAGCGGGGTGTGTGACATACTTAGAATAGGTGCATGCTGAAACATTCAAGTGTCAAAAACAAGTTTTTCTCTCCTAAAACCTGAAATCCTGCTGAATCAACCTTGAGAGAATTCTGGTGTGAGAACCCTGCTTTTGTGTCTCAAACGATTCAGCAGGCACTTTTTTCTACTCAAGCCAAGGCTGAGGCATTCTCTTTTTAAATTTTTCTGCGTACAAAAACTTGCACAAATGCATTTGCACTTGCATAATTTAGGGACCACAATTAATAATTAAGGATATGAAGGCAATAAATTGGTGTCAGAATTCCCTCCATTCATTTTGCTGGCGAGAATACTTTTGGTGTGTGTTTCAGTCGCCTTTTTGGAAAATTGGAGAATTTTGATGAATTTCTTGCTGTGAGATTAATGAATCCTGACTGCTCTAAAACTCCTACGATTCTAGTGTTTTTTGTCTTTTTCTGATATTACCATTAAGTTTAACATTAAAATGTATTCAGTATTGTTTAAAGTAAATAGTGATATATTTGAGTTATTTAAACTATGACTATAATCCACTAATTAAATATTTAGTTTAATAAGTTTTATCAACAATTATGGTATTGTGTGATTATTTAAAAAAGAAAAGGTAAGTGATTACAGTGGTATTAGAGTCAAGTCATAATATACATGTTTGGCATAAATACTAAAATACATAGATAGATATAAAATTTCAACCAATCAGAATTGGGAACAAATATGCTCCAAAGAATGGTAGGCAGGTGAAAGCAGGGATAGTCAGCTGATCCTTTGGAGCTGCAGAAGTCATGCAAGCATCCTTTAAAATGAGAACGCTCGTGCATGAGTGCTTTAATTTCTTGAACGGGGTGCAAGAGATCTCAAGCAGCTTTTTTGACTGCTTTTGTATGTGCAAGATTGCCTCGCGTGTGTCCCCCGAATCATGTGAGTTTTTTATTTTGCATGGGCCTGTATTTTTAACAACTGTGCTAAATGGAGCTTAAAGGAGGTACGCATGGTAGGAATGAGAGTCAGGAGTGCCATGTTTCAGTGTATCAGGGGTGACGGAGCCTGTCACCCCTGTTTTCCTCTTCCTTCCAATAAAAGAAAGAAACAAGTCTGGCTGGATACTTCTTAATGCCGGGTATATAAGTGACCCCCCTCCAAACATCCAGCATATTCAATTAGAATATATTATTGGCCCATTTTTGCGATGGTGCTCCTTTAGTTAAGAGAAGTTGAGGACCCCTGAACTAGAGAATCAAAAGAAATAGTGTGGAAGTGGCAGAGACATTCTAAGAATCACTCGTATAGATTGATGATCTAATATTGATCTTTCTGCAACACAAGCTATACAATATATATATATATATATATATATATATATATATATATATATATTGTATTTAGAATCGCCATAGCAATTTGCAATTGCTTAAAGTTGTAAAGATATCATATCTACTGTATACAGAATCAGCATACTTTTTTTCCCCGCCACAGAAATTGCTTAATGACACTTAAGAAGTATGTGGAAGCTTCTTCTTGTGATGTTGCACATGTTGCAAGCATTTTAAATCTAATATATCAGAGTTTCTGCAATTTAAAGAATCATCAGCACAATATGCTTGCTAACCTTCACGATAACACACACAAGAGAGGCATACTTGCGATTATTATAGTTGAAAAGTAAATAAGAACAGAATGAATGCTAATCACTGAAGGAATGAAGCCTTACTGAAGAAGAATCAGCACCACACAGTGCCACTGTTTTGGCCGCATTGGCAGCATCCGATGTTGCGTCTTGTTTAACACTAGCGCGAAAAGTTTTTGGCGCCGTGCACTCTGGTTGCAGCAGCGCCGGATGAAACCTGGTGCTGAAGGTCAAGATCTCATACAGCACAATGGGCAGAACTGAATTAATTCTTAGAATTAATATTAAATATATTTATTTGTACAGAACTTGCATTGGGACTTGTCAATAAATGAAATGTAGGTCCAAGGTATCACAAATTGATTTTTCTTTTTTTGGGGGGTGGGGGTTATTGAAATTGATTTTAATGGCTTCTTTTGCTCAACAAAACACACTGTAAAGTTTGCTGTTGTGCGCCAGAAAAATTGCAATACAAAGTGGCGCTCACTGGTGCTGGGAAAATCGGCAGCCAAGTTAAACAGGAGCTGACATAGGCCAGGCAATATCTAGTACAACAATCAAACTAATTAGTTAAGAGCTCTGCGCAGTGACCGCTAGCGCTAATGTAGTCCACAGCATAGCTCCAGATAAGACCAAAATGCTGAACTGGCGCTTTAGTCACAAAAAGGATGCTAATTAGTGCACATCATAAATAAGGCCCTTATGTGCATTATGTATTGGGAGCATTTCCTTCCTAGTTCTCTGCCTTTTCTCTTTTAAACTGCAATGGTTATTTAATGTCTAAAATACCTAGATATTCCACATATAAAATAAATGTTAGATCAAGTTCTTCAGCTACAATGAGCCCTTATTTTATAAGGTACAAAAGAGTATTTTTGGAGTCACAAGTACGCCCGGCGGGTCATAGATTATGTCTGTCTAGCTGCCCCACTAGCTGACCACATTGCAGAGGTCTGTGGAAGCACAGCTTTGCTTTATGTTCTATCGATATTGAATTTGTTAACCCGCAATTGATTTTCTGTGTTATGCAATCCAGTTTACCAGAGATAATTCCATGCAGTTGGTGTTACATTTTAACGCAGCAACAAACTGGTAGCAGGCGAGTTTCTATCATAGCTTCCATACCATAGGGTAAGGACTCCCTCTGCTGGACAGCACAAAAATCAAAAATGCAAACAAAGAAATTAAAGTAATAAAATAAAAACTTTAGAAAAACAATAATACGTGTTTCTTAATGGTGTTTTTTATTCAAATATTTGTGGCCAAATGTCCACCTATTTTGGGGTTTGTAGCTTAAAACAAATAAGGGTTCATTCAGCACCATATTTAGCCGTTTCTTTTAACAAATTGCATAAGTAAACATGGTGCAAAAGAAAAACAGTTTTCTCAACAAAAAAAAAAGTGAGTAAAAAAATTACGGTTATAAATCAACCCTTATTACGTTTGTAAACATTTACAACTTTCAGCAATTTTTGATTTGTCATAAAATTGTAAAAAAAAAAAAACAGTTCTAAAACAAAGAAAAAAGCTGAAATTTTTTTCCTAAAAAACATGCCGGATATTATAGGAATTAAATAAGCATGTCAGTTAGTAAATTCCCCCTGCTTTTTGCTGCAGGAAAATGTTGAATGAAAATTGTTTGCACACTTTTCAGCCCTCAAAACACTCCATCAACACAAATATACTCTTGGGAGAAAATGTGTCCATGAAATCTTACTCCATGCGCAAATCTAGGTGCACAAAAGAGTGTCTCATGAATCGGAAGAAAAGGGAAAACTGGGAGTAAACCATTTTTGCGCATGAAACGTGTGCGCACAACCATGAATCGACCTGATTGTATGCAGTGGATGTTGACATTGGATCTGCTTAGAGCCTTGTGAAAACAAAGTTTTGTGCTTGGTTTGCCTTTACCCATTTTCTTTAATACAATTTGTAGAGCAACTGTCAAAGAACTGGATATTTACTCTCATTATTTAGATTGTAAGCTCACAAGGGCAGGACTCTTTCTTAACATTCTGCTGTATGTTATGTCCTCCATGTGTTTTGTTCACTCAAATAGTATTATATGTTTTCATTGTCATATTTCTGTTTTATACAACTCATAATGCCAAGTGTATTATAAGTATATTACTCATCCCACCCCCCTGTAATTTATACTTTAAACAGTGCCAGGGAAAATTATGGCACTTTTTAAATAAACAATAATAAAAACAACAACAACTAGATTTGCATTTCCAGGAGGAAATTCAAAGTGCTTGGACAATATTTTAAAGCAGAGTTGAAGTTACTGGACGTGGAGAGGAGAGGGAATGTTCTTGTGCGTATGTCTGTAAGTCTGGGTGTTAGACTCTAATAATATCAATGGCAGTAAATTATGATATATTATCCCTAAAATTCAGTTTTCCATGTACCTTAAAATGGACCTGAGGTGGCCATGAGTGGTTGTGATTGTGTGCTCTGTCTGTGATACTGCATGGTTGATGCAAGTTGGCAAAAGTATGTCATTCTTTTGTATGAGAAGGTATGCTATACATTCTATGTTTTTTTAAGTTTATAAGCCCCTTTAAAGCACACCTGAAGTTGCAGAGGTGTAATTTCGGAGTGGCCTGCGTTTGTGTGCTCTGTCAGTGAGAATGGATGGTTGTTAGACTCAATAGAATTTAAAATATAACTGTTTGAAATGTTTTGTTATTCATTTCTATCTATTTTTACCAAAAATTAGAATTTTGTAAAACGACTAGTGTGTGTGTGTGTGTGTGTGTGTGTGTGTGTGTGTGTGTGTGTGTGTCACCAAAAATAAATAGTGCACCACATACATTAATTGTGAAAAACACTGGGGAGAATAATAACAACAATAATAAGACGTAAGAAGAAAAGAATAGTGACAGATTACAATATAGTGCTTGTTCCCAAGCACAATAATAATATTATTATTAATAACAATAATAATAAAAAGAAGAATACTTAGGCCATGTAATATGGTAAAACAACATAAAACCAATATTTCTGCTCTCACTAATGCTTTACAGCACTGCTACTGTTACAGCAGAGGTCATGTGGAAAAACAAGTTTCTGTGGATGAAAGTGCTAATGGTTTACAGCTTCTACAACTTAATATAACACTAGCGGCTCCACAAGAAGACAAAGAGCAAAACATTTAAGCGATGGCACAATAATCGCTATCAGAGATAAGTTAATAAACAGACAAAACTGGACAACTCAGTGTTCAGAAGTCAACATGGTAGCCTGCCTTATTGAATGTGTATGAAGCATGGGCCCAGTAACTTATCAGTCATGCTGTCAGTTATTGTGACCAACATTCTAGTCAGTCAGTTACTGTGTCCAGTCATTCAACATACTATGCAATAGGTGTCATCTTGGAAACATTCTCCTGTATGATGAAGCCACAAACAAAGCAAAATTTGATGTGCCCAGCAAACCTGCCTCTAACAACAAAATTGTAGACAGGCTGAGAGAGAGAGAGAGAGAGAGCAAGAGAGTGATGCCAGATCAGAACGGGGTTCCAAACCAGTAGTATAGGTACCACTGATGGTACATGAGACCCCATTAGGTCCTACTCAGTAAGGTTGCAGAATAATCTGTAAACCAGCCTGCTCTGCTGCCATCTAAGCTTTAGCCAAATGATTCCATGGAGAGGTTTTGCCTGTTGGACTGTTTTCAAAAAATCGCTTATTATTTGACTAAGAACTGTCTTCAGAGTCATTGCCGTAGGTCCCAGATCCTGACAATTGGTGGAGAATGCGGGCAATTGAATGTTGCTAGGGGCAACAGAATGACAAAACGCTGCATTTGAATATTGTGGATATTCAATGATGTCTCACCAGTCGCAAATGGAGGAGGTGATGAAGCAGATGATACTTGCTAATCTCCAATATGTGCAGACCATGGCACAACAGCAGCAGGCCATGGAGCAGCAGAAAGAAACAATACCATTTTGTGATTACTCACCTGTAAAATGGGTATTATAAGTATGTCACACACCCCGATTCCACTATTCATGACATATGGGTTGTTACCTGTAGAGGGCGAACTTCTGCAGAGATGAAAGCAAAAAAGAAGCCCCTCCCGGTCCATAAATACCTGGGACCTCCCACTCATTTCCCAGTATATGACAGCATAAAGGGGACCAGGAAGAGCCAAATATAGAATTCTTAACCATAAAAGTTTCACCATATAAAGGATCCAGAATACAAAAAGGCGGGGTGAAGCGGGGTGTGTGACATACTTATAATGCCCATTTTACAGGTGAGTACTCACAAAATGGTATTATTCCAAGTATGTCACACACCCCGCTTCCACTATTCATGACATATGGGACATCCAATAGCAGTGTCCGTCATGGGTGGGGATCCGAAATCAGTAAAACAAATGTACCAAATTAAACCACTGCAGCTTGCAGAACCTTGCTGCCAAAAACAGCATCCGCTGAGGTCCGCACATCAACCTTATAAAACTTTGAAAAAGTATGAACGGAAGACCAAGTAGCAGCCTTACATACTTGTTCAACAGAAGCCTGGTGCTGAAAAGCCCAGGAAGCCCCAACAGCACGAGTAGAATGAGCGGTGATCTTAAAAGGAGGAACTTTCCCATTAGCAGAATAGGCCTCAACAATGGCCTGACAAATCCATTTACTAATGGTAGACTTGGTGGGTGCAAAACCTTTTCTGGGCCCGGAGGGCACCACGAACAAGGCGTCCGTCTTACGAAAAGGAGAAGTAGCAACCAAATAGTACTTCACACAACGAACCACATCTAAAGAGTGCAAAACCCTCTCCTTGTCATTGCTAGGCTTAGGACACAAGGAAGGGAAGAACTACATCCTGATTGAGGTGGAAGGCAGAAGCCACCTTAGGAAGGAAATCAGGTTTAAAGCGAAAAACCACCTTGTCCTGGTGTCTCTCAAAGTAAGGAGCCTGAACCGACAGAGCCGCCAACTCAGAGACACGCCTAACAGAGGTAATAGCCACCAAAAAAGCAACCTTTTGAGTGAGAACAGAGAGTGCAAACCTGCACCGGCTCAAAAGGAGGCCCCTGGAGGGCCGACAGAAACAGATTTAGGTCCCAAACAGGAACCAAAGGCTTTCTAGGGGGCCACACATGAGTGACCCCCTGGAAAATGTCTTAACCAGAGGATGCAGAGCAAAGGGCCTTTGAAAAAAAAAACAGCCAGGGCAGAGACCTGCCCTTTCAAAGTACTGAGCTGGAACCCCAGATCCAGACCATGTTGAAGAAACTCCAAAATCCTAGGAATCGAAGACACCCTGCAAGGCAAGGCCCTAGCCTCACACCAGTCAATATAGGACCTCCAAGTCCTGTAGTAGATGTTAGAAGTAGATCTCTTCCTAGCTCTAACAAGAGTCTGAATCACAGCATCAGACAAACCTTCCTCCTTTAAAATGGGAGGTTTCAGCAGCCACGTCGTCAAAGCCAGCATTTGTAAATTGGGGTAACATAGTTGACCTTGAGTGATCAGATCCGGAAACAGAGGCAACCTGTACTGATCTACCGCCATCCTTACGACGTCTGCGAACCAAACCTGTCTTGGCCACCTTGGGGCAACCAGAATTGCTGGTCCCTTCCCTGAGGGCACTCCTGCTGCGAGTCCCTCCTTGGTGATTGATGTAAGCTACCGCAGTTCGATTGTCCGATCGAACCTGAACCGGTAAACCATGTAGGTGCCGTGTCAGACGTGACAGAACCAAACGGATAGCTCTGAGCTCCAAGACATTGATGTGGTTGTGAGCCTCCTGAGGACCCCACAACCCCTGGAACTGATGATCCTTCCAGAAACCTCCGCAGCCCGACAGGCTGGCATCCATGGTAACCGTCTCCCAACAAGGGACCAGAAAGGATCTGCCCCTCAGCAGATTGCTTGGTTCCGGCCACCACTGAAGGGACCGCCGAACCCTGGGAGACATCAGAAAGGACTGATCCAAGGACTGTGGACATCCGTCCCAGCTCAGCAACAGATGGAGTTGAAGCGATCTCATGTGGAACTGAGCAAAGGGGACTGCCTCGAAAGAAGCCACCATCAATTCTACCAGTTTCATCCCTAGCCGGATAGAGGGGCGAGAATTGGTCAGGAGAATACGTATCAGATCCTGAACCCTCTGTACCTTTGGCTGAGGTAGGAACACTCTGGCTTGAATGGTATCCAGATTCATGCCCAGAGAAGAGATCTCCCTTGATGGGGAGAGAGACGATTTGCGGTGGTTGATCACCCATCCGAACCTTTCCAGTGTCGTCACCACCATCCTGGTGTCCAGCTCCGCCTGACAGAGGGAAGAAGCTGTAATGAGCAGGTCGTCCAGATACGGCACGATGCAAATGCCCTGGGCTCTGAGCAGGGCCATTACACCCGCCAGAACCTTGGTGAACACCCTCGGTGCCGAGGTCAGCCCGAAAGGGAGAGCCACAAACTGAAAATGCTGATCTCCCACCACAAACCTGAGAAATCTCTGATGCGGTGGGAAGATTGGTACATGCAGGTAAGCATCATTGATGTTTATGGCCATCATGAAATCCCCTTGGCGAAGGGAATTGATGGCTGAGTGCAGAGTCTCCATGCGGAACTTCTTGGTTCTGATGAACCTGTTGAGAAGCTTCAAATCCAGAATGCGTCTTATGGAACCATCCTTTTTGGGAACCGTGAAAAGGTTGGAATAATAGCCCCAGCCTCTCTCTGAGGGAGGCACCGGGCATATGACTTCCATGTCCAGAAGATTCCTTACTGCCAACAGGAGCCCTTGCGCAGCCTGGGGATCCGAGGGCACTCGGGACCTTAGACATCTGGGAGGGGGCCAGTACTCGAATTCCAGTTTGTACCCGGACGAGACCACTTCCAAAATCCACCTGTCTGTGACCTCCTGGGCGCAGACCTGGGAGAAGAGCCGCAGCCGCCCCCCCACCCGTAAGGTGAGGGTGCCTCCACATTGCTGAGCTGGCTTAGCAGCGGGCTTGGGCCCGTCCGGCCTCTGCCTCTGTACCAGGAATCACCTCTGAAGCCAGAGAAGGCAAGACCTCTGCCCGCTCTGGCACCGCGAAAGGAAGGGTTGAAGGAGCTTGCCCCCCCGAAAGGAGCGACGCTGCCTCTTACGCTGAGGCAGCTTCCCACCTTTCTCCACAGAATCCAATTTGTCTCCAAACAGCCGCGTACCCAGGAAGGGCAGAGCTGTATGAGATTTCTTGGCCGCAAAGTCAGCCGCCCACTGGCGCAGCCAGACCGATCGGCGCATGGCCACCAGCAGAGCCGAGGTTCTACTACACATGATAATAGTGTCATCCATAGCTGCCAAAACAAAATTCATGAACAATTCACACCTCTTAAGGGCTGTGAATTCACCGCTGGCCAGGTTGAGCTTGGGACCATGTAACATGTCCCTAACCACAGACCTGGTAGCCACAGCCACGAGCGCAGATGCACTCACGGGCCGCAAGGCTGAACCCACACTGGCAAAGGCATGGCATGCCATCTGATCAATGCGCTTGTCCTCGCCATCTTTAAGGGTAGTGGCGTCAGGAGTGTGTACAACGGAGGTGTTGGACAATCCTAGGACTGGCACATCGACCTCGGGAGGGGAAGACCAGCGCTTCACCGCGTCCACTGGAAAGGGATACTTCCTATCCCATCCCTGAGGAATGCCGGGAAGACGACTCGGCTTCTCCCATTCTCTAAGAATCATGTTATCAAAATGATCCTGATTTGGAAACTCCAAGCGGGGCTTAGAGGACCCAAAGAATTCCCCCTTCTTAGGAGGGGCCTTCGCTGGCGGGACAATATCCAGGACCTCTAAGAGATGGGCCAGGACTTTGGAGGTATCCACAGCATCCCCCAGCGCCTGCCCGGCATCAGAATCAAGAGATTGCAGTTCTTCAGTCTCAGATTCATCAAACAATTCCCCCTCCTCAAGTGGGGAATAATCAGACCAATCAAGAGGGTCATACTCATCAAAATCAAGCACCAGCGCAGCCGGTGACAGATGCCTTTTCTTAGCAGGGGCCTTTCTGCCCACTGAGCTAAAAATAAGTTTCTCGATGTTGGCCAGCCTAGCACATACATCGGAGTGCGACTCCCCGCTAATGACCGTGTCACTTGGGGGGTGGGGTAAGCGATGAGATGGGCGGCACTGACCCAGAGGCCTGGGGTCCCGACTGCCGCGTTATGGCCTGTTGCGCACATGGTATGCAAATCAGTACATTCTCCCCCGTAAGGGGTACCCCGAAACCCACACATGGCCGGGATTGTCCCGAACGGAGCCCGGGCCCGGTATCCTGTGGAGCCTCCATATGGTGATTTTTAAGGTAGTCGTAAAGACCAGAGGGAATTACGCTGATAAGCTACCCGGTATGCCCCTTTAAGTCCCAAGTGGGAGGATTTGTAGGTGCCCAATTTACTGCTAGGGACCCTAGGACTGGGAGAACCCCCTTTTAAGCAAGGTGCAGGGAGTCCTCCTGAAAGACACAGAGAAGTGGGCCATAAGTACATGCACACACATACAAAAAAAGTGAGTAGCAATTATAATGACCAGCGCTGCCCCATGAACTAGATGGGGCACTCGGCAAGGTTACAGTAAGAAAAAAAGGGGGCCCGACAGGGCACTCACGCAGCAGCAATGGCGTCCGGCCAGGCAGCAGTCCAGAGAAAGAGAGGGAGAAGAAGGGCCGGGCCAGCGCGGATCCCGCGCCTGGCCCCGCCCCCTCCCTCCACCACCAGAAACGCGGCACCCAGCAGAAAGCTGGGCTCCGCGTTGGCACCGACAGTAGGGGGGGGGGGGCAGGCTGCGGCAACACGCAAGCGCCCGGCCCCACCCCCTCAACACAACAGCCTGCGGGGAAGAAGCTCCCCGACAAGCAGACCACCACCCCCCCCCCCCCCCCGTGTAGGGTAACAGGGGGACCCGGAAAGGGGGAGAATCCCGCACCAAAGGTGTAAGGTATAGTAAGAGACAGGGCATCCCAAACCGGGATCACCAACCCGGATAACGCCTACCCCTTTATATGGGGTCTCACGAGGGAGCATGGCTCCCTGAACACCTATTAAGGTGTTGTCTACCGTCACCCGGACCTGCAGTCGAGGCTGGGAGGCTAGTATAGGGTTTAAAATGATAAAGGTCCGGGCAGAAATAGGCAAAATGGCCGGGTGTAAGCCCGGCTTACCTGCAAGGAAGAGAAGCAGACATCTTCTGACTTGCTCGCCGTCCTGCAGAGAAGGAACTGGGGAATGAGTGGGAGGTCCCAGGTATTTATGGACCAGGAGGGGCTTCTTTTTTGCTTTCATCTCTGCAGAAGTTCGCCCTCTACAGGTAACAACCCATATGTCATGAATAGTGGAAGCGGAGTGTGTGACATACTAGGAATAAACCGCTTGTTAAAGG
This sequence comes from Gastrophryne carolinensis, assembly GCA_027917425.1. NCBI lineage: Eukaryota > Metazoa > Chordata > Amphibia > Anura > Microhylidae > Gastrophryne > Gastrophryne carolinensis. The sequence continues at coordinate 64,436,412 of CM051241.1, read as the reverse complement.
AGCAGACTGCTGTGCTCAGAGAGACTGTTATGGCTACAATCTTACAACCGGAGAGAAGCCCGGTTGAGATTGGTGGTGCGAGGAGGGCCGTTTACCAGGTCTTGCAAAAGATGACACCTGATGATGATGACCTCACTGTATTCGAGAGAGTGGCAGAGAGAGAGAAGCTGCCCGTTGCAGAATGGGCAGATGTGATTGTGTCCTTCCTGACAGGAGAACCGCAAAAAGCATACTATGATCTTAAGGAGCAAAATGTTCGGCACTATGTTAAATTAAAGTTAGAGATCCTTGCTCAGCTGGGTGTTACGCCAGTGGTTCGTGCCAGGAGAGTTCACAGTTGGAGTTTCGCCATTGACAAGCCTGCCGGGTCACAGATGTATGACCTGGTTCATCTGCTACAAAAGTGTCTGGAACCAGAGAACTCTACACCAGCTCAGATTGTGGAAAAGATTGTGGTGGACCGTTACTTCAGGACCCCGTCGGCAGAGCTACAGGGGTGGGTTGGACAAGGAGACCCTCGGACTGCTGAGCATCTCGTCAACATGGTGGAACGGTACACAGCGACTGAGGACTACCTCCAGGATGCCCCTGCAGCACCAGCACCTTCCAGGACCATCAAACCCGTGACATCTGTGGGTAAGAGTGATCCAGCTGGAGGTGTGTGGAAGGGTGTTAGAGGGAGCAGGGCTCTAGACTTTGAGCGCAAAAGACTGATCCTGACCCCCTAATCCTAGGGAGGACGCCCGGGCAAGGAGGTCCTGTGTTCCAAGTGCCATGAATGGGGACACATAGCTGATTATTGCCCTCTTTCCCCAGAGCCCATGGAGTGTGATGCTAGCCAGCGAATGTCCCTGTTTGCAGAACCTGCTTGTGCAGCCCTTCCAAAGTCAGAGACTGAGCCACATATGTCTGTGATAAAAATAAATAACTACTCAGTGAAGGCCCTCTTGGATTCAGGGAGTCGGGATACTTTGGTTCAGGGCAGTCTTGTGGCTAGGAACTATGTGCTGAACAAACATGTCAAAGTGCTTTGTATCCATGGGGATACTGTAAAACTACCCTGTGGCCACATTTAAGTTTGGGACTTCATCTGGAACGGTGACCTACAAAGTCGGAGTGGTAAAAAGACCTTATGCATGAAGTAATAATAGGCTGTGATTTCCCATTGTTCTGAGAGTTGTGGGAAAGGGGTAACACTTCTGCAGCCAGTGAAGAATCTGTACCCCTCCCTGTTAATGAGTCATGTGAAATGTCTAATGGAAACAATAGTTGGCATGAGGTGCCTAATGAAAATATGGGTTCATCCGAGTTGTGCAGCGATGACTGGTTTCCATTACAGGTGTTAGCAGGCGAAGATGACGAGACTTCCCTGCCTGATCAGCAGGTCTTAGACCTAGAAGTGGCTCGCAGTAATTTTCGGACTGAGCAAATAAGAGACTCCACTCTGGGAACCACAAGGGCAAAGGTCACAGTAAAAATAGGTGAGCCCCTGTCATGACACCAGAAGCAAGAGGTGAGAAGCAGATGTAAGTTTTCGGACCTACCAGGCAGTACTCAGCTAATAAAACACCATATTAAAGCTGAACCCCATAGTAAGGTAAACCCTAAGGGGAACGCGGATGATTTATGCAGAGTGTATTGTATGGTCAATGAAAATCCCCAGACCTCGGGTGTGAAGAAGAGGGGGGGGGGGGTATGTGGTAAAGTGTATGGAAAAGTGGTAGATGGGGTCTATATTTCCCATGAGTTTTTCATCCATGCAGGGATATTAGAGATCCAATCCACATCCCCGGTCCTCTACGGGTTCTTCCCCTACTCACAGGTCTTCCCAGTTGATGAGACTAATTGAAGGAAGGAGGCCCTATAAAAGGAGCCGCTGAGGATTCCAGTGTGGAGATAGAGAGACTGGGATGAGGAGCCCGTGCTGCTCCCAGTACTGACAGTGCTGAATTGCATCCAAAGGACGTGTTCTTGGAACCTGTGGATTAACTGCCTGGACTTGTATGCCCCAAAAGAGGACCTATGATATGAAGGTCTTGCAATGCGCTGTAATTATCATACACTGGACATTGCTAAAGTTGGTGAGGTAACCGCTTGCTGTACTGCACTGTATCCTGCATTATACTCTGAAGTTAAGAGATTTTGCTTGTTGGACTTTGTTTTTCGAAAAATCGCTTATTATTTGACTGTCTGAACTGTCTTCAGAGTCATTGCCGTAGGCCCCAGATCCTGAATAAATATATATATATATATATATATATATATATATATATATATATATATATATATACACAGAGTTTGTTTAGGAAAGCGGGGAGTCCAGTTGTATTCACTCCCTATTCTTTTAGTATGCGAGCAGGGATGTTTCTCCATGAACACACAGATGAGTGCATCATAATAAAAAGTAAAGGTTTATGCAAATGTATTACACTCCTAACGAATAAGAAACCTAAGTTTCATTAATCACCTTGTCTATCTACTAGACACACGTTAATTAACAGGGATGGATGTGTAAAAGGTCACAGAATTACAGAAGTGTTAAAGTATAAATTAGAAGTCTTTTCAGTTTGGCCACAGAGATGACGTGAACCCAGTGACAAATTTCATTTGTGAAATGATAAGCTAACCCAATGAACTTACTAATTTGAAGCATTCTGTAATATCAAGTTAACAAGTCTGTTGTCAGAAGAAAAAGGTAATGAAGCTGGGGAATACTAGGGAAATATTGGAATTATGGGCCACTGCACATTTTCAGGATTTTTTAATTAAAGCATTTGTCCACGCATGCATTTCCAGTATGCCCCCTAATATGTTTCTGATGGAGAACACGTGGGGTTCTGCCCAAATACCTTGTTGATGGCCCACTGTAGCATTGCCGGTTTCATATGATCCACAGCCCTACCGACGTCCTCTATAATTTGGGAAAAAATTCTGTGAATAAGGCCACTGTATGCTTGCGCACAGATATAAATTATGCAATGACCCTGAGAAAGTAACCAATAGGTTACGCAATGCATGGGTGCCTTGGCTTGTTCTGATTAAGCTCAGTTGTGACATTGGTGAAGTTATTCCTTCCTCAATGTTCGCTTTTTTTTTTTTTGTCAGGCACAATGACACTTATGTGGGTTTAAACATTTGTATATTGACTACTTTCCTATATTGCTCTTTTACACAGATTATTGATTAGGGCATTCTTTGTATGTGATCTATTTATTCACTCACTCACTCGACAGTGTAGCATTCCCCCCATCCCATTCCCCATAGGCAGAGTGACATTCCCCCTCATCCAATTCTTCATAGGCAGTGTGGCATTTCCCCCACCCCATTAGCAGTGTGGTGGCAGAATCACCCCCCGGAAGCTGGGAAAAATATCATTTTGTGAGTACTCACCTGTAAAATGGTTATTACGAGTATGTCACACACCCCACTTCCAAATATTCATGACACTTGGGAACCCGGCCTGTAGAGGGCGATCTTGCAGAGATGACATGGAAAAAGGAGCCCCTCCTGGTCCATAAGCACTGGGTTCCTCCCACTATTCCTCAGTCTTTTTAAAAAGCAGTGAAGAACCAGGAAGAGCAAATTATATTTGATGATTGAAAAATAATTTGAAAATAATAATCACCATATAAAGGATCCCTTAGAACAAAAAAGGGCGGGGGAAGTGGGGTGTGTGACATACTCGTAATAACCATTTTACAGGTGAGTACTCACAAAATGGTACTATTCCTAGTATGTCACACACCCCACTTCCAAATATTCATGACACTTGGGACATCCAATAGCAGTGTCTATAATGGGTGGGGATCCCCAAGGAATAATGCATAACTTAAATTACTGCAGCTTGCAGAATTTTGCGGCCAAAAGCAGCATCGCTGAGGCCCGCACATCAACCTTGTAAAACTTAGAAAAAGTATGAACAGAAGACCAAGTCGCAGCCTTGCAAACCTGTTCAACAGAAGCCTGATGCTGAAAAGCCCAGGAAGCTCCAATAGCACGAGTAGAATGAGCGGTGACACGAAAAGGGGGAACCTTCCCCTTAGCCAAATAGGCCCCAATGATGGCCTGACGTATCCACTTACTAAGGGAAGATTTGGCAGGAGCAAAACCCTTCTTGGGCCCAGAAGGCACAACAAAAAAGGCATCCGTCTTGCGGAAGGCCGAAGTAGTAACTAAATAATACTTGTCACCCGAGGCGCGCAAATCCAAAGTTGCTCACACCCATTCATAGAAAGGACACTCTGACTATGGAAAGGGTGCAGAGGAAAGCCACCAAACTAATAAGGGGAGAGAGAAGACAGCTGAGGGGGGACATGATTAACTTGTATAAATATATAAATGGCCCATACATAAAATATGGGAGAACACTATTTCAGGTAAAATCCTCTCTAGAGACAAGGGGGCACTCCCTTTGATTGGAAAAAAAGAAATTTAGTCTCCAGAGGCGACAATCGTTTTTTACCATAAGAACTATAAATCTATGTAATATCCTCCCACAGAAGCTTGTTACAGCATCAACCGCTGACAGGTTTAAAAAAGGATTAGATGCTTATTTAGAAGAAAATAACATTAACAGTTACTATTAGCGGTTAGCAGTAAAAAAATAAAAAATAAAATAGCTTCCCCAACCCCAACACCCTTGGTTGAACTTGATGGACATATGTCTTTCTTCAACCGTATTAACTATGTAACGATATCCACTGCCGTTCGGTGTTTATCTCGGCTGTGTACAAAGTCACTCCTCAATACAGTGATGACACCGACATGTAGACCACTTCCGTTGGAGAGATCCTCTCCTCTGGCTGATGCGCTTTTCGACGAATTACGTCCTCTGAGACTTCTCCTAGGCCCCTCCCCTCAATATTTAAATACTCTTCACAGCATGAAGGCAAGGAAAGGGGCTAGAAGTGGAGCTGTTGCTGACCACCTGCATAGGTAATTCTATAAAGTACAGTACAGTACAGAGCTGAGTCAATCTAATCTAATCGAGCTAAGACCTGATCCCTCCAACGGAAGCAGACATGTATCGTACTTGGCAGCAGTCAGCGCTGCTAAATAGCTTGAACTTTTAAAGTGTGGATTTTATAACAGCAGTGTGCATCAGAAGAACACTGTTTGTATTTTTTATCAAGTGCTAATAAAGGGCCGTGCTTCTAATATAAGGTAGCGGCATCACTGTATTGAGGAGCAGCTTTGTACACACTGAATGGCAGTGGATATCGTGGTGAGGATTACTACAGGCAACTTTAAGTTTGCGCAGCCCGGGTGACAAGTACCTTGGCTGCTATTTAATCTGGTAGCATTATTATATTTAGAGCCTTTACACTGTAAGTGGGACGTACTATAGATGGGATTAGTTGACTGTACACCAATTTCTGCCTTATTTTAGTGTATGGAATGGCCATTTAAGGGGGTAGGGCGAAATGTGTGAGTGGTACCGTCTAGGATCCCCAAAATTTGGTTCTGCTGGTCTGGAGTGCACAGACGGGAGCTTTAATCTCATATTACCAGGGAATTTGACCTCACCTTTTAAGGACTCCAGCAGGATCATATTCTAGAAACGCAAAGGACAAGTGATATTTGTATCATTTATTTAGAAATTGTATTATGAATCTTACCATCATTTCCATTTGCCTCCACTCTTCTTCCAAATCAGCCAGGGGTTTTACCCAAAAATCACAGAATTTAGCATACCGCTTTCCTTGAAACCAGTATTGACAAAGCCACTCAAACTCAACCTAAATGGAAACATGCATAGTTAGTGCAATCCAATATGAATCCAGACACCAATATATTAGGGTAAAATTCCACTTTCAATGGCATTTTAGAGTTGCCATTATTGTGTGTCAAAATGGTGTGCCCAATATGTTATAAAACAAAACAGTTTCTGTAGCAACAATGTGTTTATACTAGCAACAACTGGTATTTTGGAGTACTCTGGATTGCTAATCATCTGTTGGCTAATACAAGGACCACAGGTTTAAACCCATGTGCTTTAACTCAAACTCTGTAGATAAGAGGCTCACAGTCTTGTGTTCCAGTAACTAAATAGTTAGTGGCAGTGTTCACAGTTGGGGAGGTAATAACTGCTGTGTGTTTTAGCCATGGCTGCTAATCAGCCCACCTGTTAGAGTGGTGGGATGCTGGTATTGACCAAGTGAGCATCTCGATCCTAACACTACAAAGGACTACTAGAGAGGGAAGGGACTGCAGAAATATTGGCAAAGTAATACACTTTTGTAGAAAGCAACCGTCCAAAATGCCTCCTCAATGTTCTAATTGGCAGCTACACAAAAATTACATTAGTACTTTTGTAGTAGTCAATTCAGAAATTCACATACAGGTGCATCTCAAATAAAAATATCATTAAAAGTGATTTGTATCACCTGGAGATTGGCTCTCAAACATTAAGTTAATAATGAGGCTGTGTAGCTACTGCCCTACCATGGTAGTTATTACTACATTCTCCTCCGTCTTATAAATAACGCAAGTTCTACTTTTAGATTCACCAGCGAGACGTTGTTTTACTTTACTGGTCTCCTTCACTGTGAGCACCGAGGACACATCCATATCCCTTTGGCGGTTCCTTTGCATCTTTGGTATTGAAACAATGTACTAATCCTGGTCAGCCTAATTGTATTATGTAACAGTGTTTGGTTTCTTGGCTGTGTTTTACCTTGCCTTGTTTGCCTCCGTTACATATCTTAATCCAATAAAAACAGATTTAAAAAAAAAATGTAAAAAAATGTTGATTTCCAGGATTAAATTCAAAAGTGACTCATATTTTATAGGCACACAGTGTGAGCACAGATGCTGATTTCATTTTCAAGTAGAACTTGCCACATGCCCAAAAAAAGTACCAAGACCTGGTTTAAAAACTACAGCATCACTGTGACTGACTGGTCAGCCACACCAGAGAATTTATGGGATATTTTCAAGAGGAAGATGAGAGACACAAGACCGAATAAAGCTGAAGAGTTGTATCAGGCCCCATGGGACACCTGCCTCAGACGAGTCTGCAACCCCCATTCTTTGCTGCTGCTTCAGCCTATAAAACAAGCCCCGTTCCCTGGGGCGCAGAATACGCCTCACCGGACACAGTTTCACGGGAAGACAGTCTTGAGGAAACGGCACCAAGGGGAGTAGCAGAAAAAAGGGTTGAGGGTCAAGTCAAGGTTTAAAGCCGGGATGGTCAAAAAGTTTGCGGTACAGAGAATAAGACGGGCTAGGGGTCAGGCAAGCAGGCATCGGTCTAGGCAGCAATTGAAATTGAATTTAACATTGAACAAAGCAGAGGCAATGTAACACTCAGTTGCCAGGTATCAATGGCAATAAAGGAACTGGTAAGCCCTAGATAGGGCTTGGGTGCACAGGATTGTCCAGCTCATTGGTCCAGCAACAACCCACAGGCTGATTAGCCCACACAATCAAGGGCTACTTGCCCTACATACAATGATGGAGCTCATTGGTCCGCTTAAACCAGCCCCCGGCGGGCATGCAGCGCCACTGGAGGGCATAATAATCTCGTGAATATGTGCACGTACAGAAGCAGAGACGCTGGGGATGCAGAGGTAGGAGGAGTGATATGGCGCCACTGAAGCCGGAACTGCCTGGACCGCCGCTGCCCGAGTTGGCGTGTTTCTCGGGACACAGCCGCCCCAGGTGTAGCTCATTGTGAAACTACATCCCCCCTTGAGGAGGGGCATCAGAACCCTTATATGGCTTATCTGGGAGGTCACGCTGAAATTTCTTGATCATGGCATCGGCATGAACATCTCTGGCCGCTACTCAACATCTCTCCTCAGGACCGAAACCCTTCCAATCAATTAAATATTTTAACAATCTCATATTGTATAATCTCATATTCAGGTTAATTGTCTACAATGATGGGTGATAGAGAAGATACCTGTATGTTATCAGCAGATTTCAGTGAGGATACATGAAACGCATTTTTATGGATTGCATTGGTATGATTGGAAAGGGGCCAATTTTGATAAGGGTTGGCGCAGGGTAATGTTTTGGGTAAATACCCAGACCGAATCTCCCACCTGAAACTATGGTTCCATGGACCTATGTCGGTCTGCAACGGTCTTGTGGCTCCTAATAGCTACTTTTAAATTCTCCTGGACCTTGGACTAGATGATAGCTTTTTCTTGAAACCATTCCTCCAAGGCCAACACATTGGAGGAAGGGCCAGAGAAAGACGATGCTTTGAAATTTTTACCGGTTACCGAAAAACAGCGAAAACGTTGTCGCCTTACTGGCCGCATTATTGAATGCGAATTCAGCAACTTCAATCAATTTGGACCATATAAAAAAATATATATATACTTATCCAGGGCGAGAAGTAGGACGCCAGCCTGGATTACTATCGGAAAGTCAATTACCGGTAAGCTAATTGGGGTTTTGTCCTCCGGGACAGCCCAGACGCTGTCTCATGTCAGAAGAAAGATCCACTCTGTAGTGCTTCAAAAACGCGTGCATGGAAGCCCTAGTTGCTGTTCCTTCAGATCTCCAAATCTCCTCCAGAGAGACTCATGACCAATCAGCCCAAGAAGGGACTTTGAAGCAGACTCTCATTTAAAAACGTAGCCGCTACTATCTTAATAGGCTCAAAAGGAGGCCGCATGATACCATTTAGAACAATGGCAAGGTTCCAGAGAGGAAAGGCCTTAGTACTTACTGGTCACCCTCTAGACAGGGAGATAAATAATCTTTTAATCAGATCTTTCTGACTAAGTCTACAGTCTAAAAATACCGACAGAGCTGCCACCAGCACTTTTAAAGTGCTGATGGCTAAAACCCATTTCTGCCCCTTCCTGTAAAAATTCCAAAATGCAGGCAGACCTGAACGATTCAGATTATGGTCTGTACAAAATGACGAAAACTTTTCCATACCTTCCCGTATATTGTATGGGTAACCATTTTTCTGCTCTGGAGAAGGGTTTTAATGGCTTGACTAGAAAACCCCTTATTTCTTAGCAGGCCCCATTCAGGATCCATGCCGTAAAGTGGAGGTTCTGAACCTGAGGGTGGAACATTGGTCCCTGATGCAGCAGATCTGAATCACCAGAATGCAGAAATCAGAATCACCTTTGCCTGATCCAACTTAATCTTCCTTATGACTAGAGAAAGAATCTAAAATGGGGAAAAGGCGTAGCAAAGACTGAATGACCCCCGATTCTGACCCAGTGTGCCCCCCCCCCCCCCCCCCCAGTGCTCCCTGACACTGGTGCAGAGCAGAAAACTACTAACATTTGGCATTCTGCCTTGTGGCGAAGAGAACCTCCTTGGGGGAACCCTATAAATCTACTACCTGCTGAAGACCTTCTGGTTTAATCCTCAATCTGAGTCTGAGTTGCACTCGACTGGGAAGAACCGCCAGAACATTTAGTTCTCCTTTGATGTGGACTGCTCTCAAGGAAACCACTCTGCTTTCCAACCTGGCACATATTGTTTCAGAGAGACATCACCTTGACTGACCTTATGCCCCCTTAATGGTTGAGATAGGCCACCACTGTGGCATTGTCCAAGATAATCAGCACTTCTTGATTCTTTTGAATCTCGAAATGCTCTAGGGCCAGATTTTAATTCCTGAGAATTTGAAGATTTTTGGACCATGTTGCCAGACCAGGTTCCCTGGACCTGGTGGTGAAGAGTATAGGCCCCCCAGCCCTGCGCACTTGAGTCCATTGTGATAGGGATTGGGTCCACCTGGTGCCAAGGTCTCCCCTTGGACAAATTCTCCTGCACGGACCAACACTGAAGGGACTGACAAACTTGATCTGAAATTGTAACCAGAGAAGACAAAGTCTCTGGATCTCTGTTCCACGTGCGAAGCAAGGCGGCTTGGAGAGCCCTTGAGTGTAACTGGGCCTAAATCTGATCTGAAAGCTGGTATGGCCGAGGACATAAGTCCCAGCAGAAACAGAATCTGTCGAAAGATTTTTGGATGATCCTGAATGTAAGAGGATAGGGAGACAATCTTCTCGATCTTGGTAACTGGAAGAAAGGTTCTCTCCTGTGAACTGATACCCAAGGTAAATACACCTTGTTTGAGGGGTCAGACAACTTTTCCCTGTTTATGATCCATCCTAGATCTGAAAGAAGGTACAATGTTACTTTCACATTGTCCTCCAAAATATGAAAAAGATAATTCTGTGAGTACTCACCTGTGGAATTGATTTCTCTTGCATTATTACTTCAGGACATCAGAGTAATTCAGTCACGATTGGGTTAACATCTCGGCCGAAGGGCATGGACTGCAAGAACAAAGGTGTGGCTCCTCCTCCCGGGCTTATATCCTTCCGGCTGACTTCCTCCAATCCAGTTTAATTGAAAAACAGTAGAACCAGCCACCCGGGAGGCATACCTATATCTCTTGTTGGAGACAAAAGGCTGGAGACAAAACACAAGACTCCTCTCTTCATTTACTTTTTTTTTTTTCTTATTCTTTCTATGCTGATCATAGAATGTCTGTTTGAATCCGAATGGGATGTCCCCTCAGATGGGATGTCCAATGTCTGAGACACAATAGAATCTCTCTCAATTTCAAGATATTTATAGGGAGTCTGATCTCCTTCGGACTCCACTGTCCCTGGATCGTTTGTGACTCCATGACACCCCCCAACCAGATAGACTGGCATCTGTGTTGATGATCTTCCACTGCACTGGAAGGAAAAATGTGCCGATCTAAAGAGGTTGAGGACATAGCCACCAGGCTAGAGACTGCCTTGTTGACTGTGTTATGCAAAGAGAGTGATCCAGAGTCTGTGTGTCTCGAACGCAGATTGTGAGCAATTCCATCTGCAGGGGTTTTGAGGGCACTTTTAAAGGCTTGGAGTGATGGAGAGTGACGGATTTAGCATGGTGGCAGAAGGGGAAAGTCTGGAGGCAAATGTGCTCTGGGTAGACCACTTGCTGCAGGGCAGGCTACCTTCCCAGGAGGTAGTGGAAAAGGGTACCCGAAGTCGGCGGCAGCAGCAGCAAATTAGAGAGTTGACTCCAAAGTGGTGGTCCAGCCTGCTGCATTACCCAGTGGCACGCCGCTCCCTCTTCCAGCCAGCCAAGGCTCCACCACCTCCTATGTGTCATACCCATCCTCTGTCTCTCCAGATGCTCCTCATCCTCTTAATCCGAGTCAGTCATTCTGCCGGCAATCCATTGGCCAAGCCATGTCCAAGAAACAACAGTATGGACCTTTCAGAGAACTGATGGCTTGTGCCGAGAGAGTCCCAAGCTGTCATTTCTTTGCGAAGAAGGAAGTACCAGCACTGTACAATTTTGTTGAACAGAAGGTGGGCCAGTCCTTGAGCCTGTCAGTGTCCTCGCCCCCCCCCCCCGGCCACCCCGATCGGGGGTGCCCCGCTACGTGAAACCCCCCAGATCCCCCACATCAACTCACCTCATTCCAGCCCTACGGCGCATGTGCGCGCTCGTCCAATCAGCACGCTCTGAGCCGCTGAGCTATGGACATCTAAGCCGTCGTCTAAGCACAGCGGCTCCAAGCGCGCTGGCGGCTCCAAGCGTGCTGGCGGCTCCATCCCCCGCCTTTCTCTAATAGGGAGCGTGCCCGCGCTGGCCATTCACAAATGCCATGCTAGAGGGATAGCGGGGGATGGGGCCGCGGCCCGCGCATGCGTCGTTGGACCGGGAAGTAAGGTAAGTGTAACGGGTGACCTGGGGGGTTACACGCAGCGGGGCATCCTGATTTTGGATGCCCCGGGGGGAGGGAATGGATCGGCCCGGGAATCTTATAGATCCTGCTCGGTTTCAGTCTACAATAAAGCGTGCCTTAAGGCTTCCACCAGAGCTACCCGATCAAATCCTCCATAGCCAAGATCACATACCTGTTATATCCAAACTGGTTTTGATCAACTGAGAGCATTACTTTCGTGAATGACCCGAACGAGTCTTAGAGCCTAGTTGTTTTAACAACCTCCTACTCGCCAAAGATGCTATGGATGTAGCATAAATATAAGAGAATTAGCATGACATGCCACCTTATACATGCGCTTATCCCCTGGATCCTTTGAAGAAGCACTATCAGAGGATGGCGTAACCAAAGTCTTAGAAAGACCTGGCACCAGAGCGTCTACCACAGGATGGTGAGACCATAATTCAATCTGATCTGGAGGAAAGGGATACAGTATCTAGTAATTTAGAATGGGTGGAAGACTACCTGTCATCTGCCATTCCCTATTGATCAGATTAGAATAATGCGTATGCACCGCAACATCCTCCAGAATGGAGGAAATCAAACCATCTATCTTCTCCTTAACTGAGTGCCCCCTAGTGTAGAGGACTAGTCCCTACTGAATGAATCCTCTCCAACGATTAACTTCCTGGGAGGCTATGGCAGCCACATATATCCTCTTCAACTCAGAGGATTTTTTTTTTTCTTTTTCCTTTAAATATAGTAGCCAATACTTCTTAAATGACTATCTAAAGGTCTAGTACCACTTGAGGGCTGCCGAGAGTTTTAGAACTCAGAGGGAGACGATGGCAGCCACAATATCCTCTTCAAAAATTCTGAGGAAACATTTTTTTTTTCAAAAAGTAGCAGACTCACTAAAGGTTTAGGTCCTATTGAAGGCTGCCAAGGGGATTTAAGGCTCAGAGGGCACCAGCGACAGGGGTCAGAACCCTTTCAGGTGGGGAGATTCCCTGCACCACCATATATACATATATTACCTGCCCTTTCCCACATAAAAATACAGATTAAAACAATAGTAATTATTATATATTATTAAACTATAAAAATATAGATTAAACAGTATTATATTATTAAAACTATATTAATATTAATAAACACAATAATCATATAAAAACACAATTCTGTGAAACAACTGTAGAATTGTTTTTTCTGGGGATCCATTCCAGACCCTCCTTACACTTAGGATTACTTCCTTGCCCCGAAGGGTGTGACTGCCAAGACAAAAAAGTTGTGGCCCCTCCTGGCCCATAAGTAGCAGCTCCCTCCTAAACAAAACCAGTATCTAAAAAGCAGTAAATCATAAAACCAGAGGCAGGCCTGGAGGCCCCCCTTATAGGAGACAATGTTACCTCACACCGAACTCCGCTTGATTTCTCTCAAAATATACTTTTTCTTTTTCTTTTTAACGCCCATGAAATAATACATGGACTAAACACCATGAAAAAGGCCTCAAAAGATAGATCATGACCCAAAAAGGGTGTCCGGAGGGTCTGGAATGGATCCCCAGAAAAAACAATTCTACAGGTGAGTTTCACAGAATTGTGTTTTTCTTCCGATCCATTCCAGACCCTCCTTACACTTGGGATTTCCAAAAGCAGTGCCATCTAAGGGCTGGATCCCCAGAGCGGAACAGCAAGCAGTTTATTTCACTACCGCCTGAAGAACTTTTCGACCAACCACAGCTGAGGCCCCTACATCTACCCTGTAAAATTTGGTAAATATATGAACTGAAGGCCAGGTGGCAGCTTTACAAACCTGTTCCACCGAGGCCTGATGCTGAAAGGTCCAGGAAGCGCCAATGGCCCTAGTGGAAAGGGCCATTGGTGCCCCTTGGCAGAATAGACTCTTACCACTGTCTGTCTAATCCATCGACTGATGGCAGACTTAGCTGGTGGAAGACCTTTCCGTGGACCCTCAGGTATGACATAAGAAGTCCAAACTATGGAAAGATTGTGTAGTAGTGAGATAATACCCTAGTGCTCTCACTACACCCAAACAGTGAAGAACGCCCCTTCCTTATTACACTGGAACAGGACATAAGGAAGGCAAAACCATCTCTTCATTAAAATGAAAAGATACCTTTAGGAAGAATTCCTAAAACACTCAAATAACGAGGCTTACTGATAAGCTGCTAATTCAGAAAACCACCTGCTGAGGTTATTGCCACTAAGAGATAACTATAAGCGCCCTTAGACTCAATGACGCATCTACCATGGTTCAAAAAGGAGGACCCTGAAAACAAGTTCAGGCCCCAAGCCGGCATAAGTGGATTATGTGGCGGAATTTTCAGCACAGGAGTGTCAGCTCTTTTTACAAAACAAAAGGTGACACGCCAGAGTGCCCCAAGACCCTGGTGCTTACCCTTACCATCCTGATCTGAATGCAGCTTAGCTGTGGAGGCGTTGTGGGTCCATCCAGATTGGAGGAATATAAGGGGCCAAGAACAGACAGGGTTTCCAATATCCCCCTTTCCAAGGCAGAATCCTTAAAAACAAAAAAGTAAATGGGAGTCCAGTTCCAACTGAAAGAAAGAAACTGGATTGGAGGAAGTCAGCTGGAAGGATATAGGCCGGAAGGAGGAGCCACGGCTTTGTTCTTGCAGTCCTCGCTCTTCGGCCAAGATGTTAACCCAATCGTGACTGAATTACTCTGATGGCCTGAGGTAAAATGAAAGAGAAAAACATGTTTTATGAACAGCTGGGTCAGTTCAGGCGCCAACGAAGTTTAATTAGAGGAATAAAATGCACCATATTACTAAATCTGAGATCACGGCAATTCGACAATAAAATAAATAGAAATATGAGTCCAGGGTTCACCAGGAATCTCTAAGGGTGCCAGGAAACCTGGCTGGGGGTATATGAGTTCCCTTATTACGGGAGGACAGCCTTCGACAAAGGCAATTACATCACATCCGTTGGTAGGCCACCACACGCCATTTGGCAAGGGCCAGATGTTTTGGTATCATGGAACTCTTGTAACACAGACAGGTGCAAATGTGGCAGAACATATCGGCAACCCGGATGTGATTCTGCCTGAAATGATGCTAAGTAGCTAGACAAATCTGGTAACAGGACACCAGCTACACAACAAGCCAAACCAAACCAAAGTTGCGTGAATATTGCCAAAATATTGCAAGAGCACAGCCCCCACTCCGAGTTCCGAAGCATTAACTTCAACAAAGAATGGCCAATTGACTTCAGGGAGAATTCGTACTGGGACTGAAGTTAAGGCCTCCTTTAAGGTCTAAGCAGAGGCACTATAGCACCCAGCAGAACGCTATCACAGGTAAACCCTAAATAGGGCTTGGGTGCACAGGATTGGTCAGGAAACTTCAAGCTCAATGGCCCAGCAACAACCCACAGAGACGATGGTCCGATGCCTGGTGTGATGCCCAGGACATCGCCATTACAGCGTACCGCTCCAAGACTAGAGCGAGTGACATCTTTTGTGACATCTTACGAAGAAGTGCGGGCCTAAGCAGATCTAGTCGGCATTTGCTGTTATGCCGCCCTTTGTAAAAGGTTGGTTTATGTGTCAACCTATGGCTGGGAAGGAAGTTGTGAGGCTATGCAGTAGACATAGAGGCTGGTTGAGCAATGTTGCCAGGCTGGCTGCCCCCACAGATGTGGCAATTAAGATCGAGGGAGTTTAATTAGTGTATAAGACGTGCAAGAGGATGCTAATGTATATGCCTGAGAGTCAGTAATGGCCTGAAACGTGTCATCTCTTGTTACCATGCAGCACTGTGTTTTTAACTGCATAACATTGGTGTTGTGAACTCCAATTTTAAGCCGACTCCAATAAATATGAAGTTTTACATGCTCCTATAGCTGGACACATGCTTCTTTTTCCTGGATTGTCCCCTTGCGAAGGCTTACATGCTGTGGGATTTCCCAGTGAGTGCAATGGGCCATTAACAGTAGTTGGCATTGTGGATTTTATATTACATGTATATATTGTACATATTTTTCGGGCCATTTTTCAAATCTTTTTTTCTGGCATAGTACATTTTGGATTTTCACCATATTGTATTTCCGGTTGTCAACGTTAGCTTTTCCTTGGACCTTGCATACTGAATACATCTTTGGATTGACCTTTTGTGTATGCCCCCTATTCCACTTTAAGTTTCATAGCTAGCAACCCCCAAACTTTGGTTGTGTTTATAGGATTTTTCATCTTTGACTGTTGCCCCGTGCCCTCGGCTTTCCCTTTAGATGTCACAAATAACTGTCCATGGCTGGGCAACCACTGATTCCCTGCTCAGGTACTAGATTACTCCCGCAGTTAAGGCCTTGCGGCCACTCCAGCGGCGAAATCTATCCTCCCTTGTAGGGGGCTTTAGTGAAGACCAGGGGCTCCCTAGACTCTGTGACGTGGGAGCGTCTTGGGTCCTATAAAGTAGGTTTCCATATGTGGCAGTGGGAGCCTCTGCACTCAGTGCTCCGGTCCCAGCAATGCTGACAATATACTTTTTAGCAATGCAGTAGATCGTTGCTAGGAAATTAAAGAGTATCAACAACTTTTCATAGACTATTATCCCTATGTTCAACAAAATCAATATTTTAAGTTAAATAATATTCTTCCAAATACAGTATATGAACAAACACAATATAAAATACAAAAAAATATAAACAAACAGTTTATTCTTCCAAATACAGTATATGAACAAACACAATATAAAATACAAAAAAATATAAACAAACAGTTAACAAAATACAAAATACAAAATGTTCTCATACAAACACAATATACACTAAAGATATATAACACAACATTTGTAGAGTTAAAAGATTTGTAAAGCAACCCTCTGGTCACAAGATCACCTCCATTACTACTAAGCCATGACTGTGAATGGTAAGGTAAGTTAAGTTTAGTTTTCTTGAGTCTTAACGGACACTTTATTAAACAAAATAAACATTTATACTTTAAAGTGCCTGTCCAGGCACACACAAACTTCCTCCCACCTGATACCCATTAGGAACAGTAGAATAAAGAGAAATTTCAAAGCATCTCAAAATCTTTGAATATGTGTAAAAATGTTAATGTTTTTTAAGTGAAGCCAATTTGTCTGGAACATGCAGACATCTGCAGGACCCCTGTGGCTTGCCATGCTTACTTGCGCTGAGAGCACCAAGGGACACAGTGGCTGTTGGACCACTATTTTGCATGGTTCTGGGGAATGAAATTGAAAGGAGGATAAACTTTGGACCCTTGCTATCGGTTCTACCCGTGCTACAGAAAATGGAGAAGCACATGGGACAGCCATAAGGTGACCTGCTTAGTGCCTTATTAACTTTGCCTGGACTGTCCCTATCCATTGTTCCTTTAGAACATGCATACACATAGTGGCTAACTACTATCTCTTGGGCATAGTTTCCAGAAACAAAAACACAATTTCATGTATGTAATGTACTTGGTGAAATAACGCAAATCTAATAATTACTCAAAATACATAAGAAAATGACTCACAGCCTCTGTAATTAACTCCTACTACTGTTTTTGCACACCATATCAGCGTAATAAAGGTTTCTAGGGTTCTCAATGTTAAGATACCTCTATGTGCAAGTCAATTTAGAGATTTTGAAAGACTTATTTATCTTACCTCATTGTGAATCTCCTCTGCTTGTTTTAATATATTTTTTTCTAATGAATTTAATTTTTTCTTCCCAACATGGAGATTCAGCAGGGACATTTTACACCTTTCTTGTATATACTTAAGGGTACCTTTGGAGCACTAAAAATGACAACAGAATAAAATAGTTAAATCTATGTTTAGTAAGATTAGCAGATGATTAATGCAGGCCTGTAAGCAAAAGGGAATAGTTCATCTGTCAGTCGTACTTCTTTGTACTGTCTGACTCTGTGTCACACCCGGGTAACTCCAATGTCACACTCAGGTAACTCCAGCCCTCCAGGTAAGCCCTCAACCCTCCGCAGCCAGCTTCATCTGTAGGAGCCCCCGCTTGCCGGGACGCAGTACACGCCTGCCCGGGATCGGTTGCCCCCAGGACTTCAATGGCTCAAATGATGGGAGCTTACTGGTGAGAGGTCTGGAGAACCAATAATGAAGAGCGGAATTAAAGCGAGTCCAATTGTTGGAGCAGGTTACATTAGGAAGTCCAAAGACAGGCCAGAGGTTAACACTGGGTAAGCAGAGATCGCGACCGTTCAGTAGGATGAGGCAGCTCGAGGTTGGGGTCCGAAGCAGGGGTCAAGGCTGGCAGCGGGCAGGATGGTTGTGGATAGCAAAGGTCAGCAACAGAGATCAGACAGAGAATGGTCGGTTCAGGCAGGGGTTGGCAATGAAAGTTACATAATCATTGGTTCAGAACAACAAAAGGGCATATAGCCAAAAAACCCTCCTATGGGCTCATTGGCCCAAACCCAGAACTAGGGGCATGACCCCCCCACACACCTCGGGCTCATTGGCCCTTTAACTGAGCCTCCGGCGGACGCGCTGAGTGCAGGGCCGCCGGAGGGCATACAGAGGACGCAGAGGAGAGGGAGGAGGGCGCCGAACAGGGACAGCTGCGGCCGGCCGCCCGGAGACAGCACTGGTACGGGACCCAGGTAAGTGAGTTATGACACTCTGACTCCGGCCTACCTCCACAATCTGCCTTTCCTTACCATGCTTGCATCTCCTTGAGGAGGAGAACCAACCAGCCTAAAGTCTACTAGACTCTATGATACATCAATGTGTGAAACCTCCACATGTAAACTTACGTTGCCAGGCAAACCCACAGAGCATGAGCAGAATGCATCCCGCTATAACTCTATGTGTACCTGCATGCGGGGGGGGGGGGGGGATTTGACCAGCAATGTTCACTCCATTCAGCTTTGCTTGTTTCCCCAAATGTACAGCAGCATACCAAAACATGAATGAAACACAAGTCGGAAATTGGCCAGTGGCCCGGGAATGCATTGTAGGTTTGACGTAAAGGGTGGACTTGGGAGATACGCTAAATATGACACTCCAAATATGATGCCCCAGGCTGGAGGAAAAAGGTCCAGGATAATGAAGATCCCCCACCTTTCTTACCTTTGGGGCTACATTTAGTCTTGGGTGTGACGATATTGGCAACTGTGTACATCCCCCTTACCTTTTTTTCATAAAATATTTGACCCTATAGAAGTGGATCCTCTAAACCTCTAACTAACAAATGTGTTGGCTTACCCATTGGCTTGCCTGAAGCTTCCAGCACAGCACTCAATGGCTGGGACTTGTACCAGTAGAAGCTTCATTCTTCACCGTGAGACTTAGGTACTGGTGTTCGTCCAGCCACAATAAGACAGGCTGGGGGGGGGGCATCCAGAATTCTAGAGTGCCCCTCCCCTCACATGACCCCCAGAACCTTAGCCTCGATAGTTGCTGGGAATCCAGCGTTGTGGTTGGCTAGTCGGTGTGGGTATTGGTTGTGTTCATTGTTTTGGCCACCAGAAAGCCACGTCCATATGAGCGTTGGCGGCAAATCACGGCGCTGGATTCCCAGCGAGGATCGAGGCTAAAGTAAGCATTTTGAATGTTTTCTAGGGGTTATGTGTTATGTGCAGGGGGGCTACAGCATTCCGAAAGACCCCCCCCCCCCCCCCAGCCTGTCCGTTTTAATGGGTCTAATTGCCGCATAACAATTCAAGGCATCTGTTTGCCAACTCCCACAATGTACTGTACCAGGTTCCCTTCTGTATACGGGAAGGCTTTTTCTGAAGGAAAGGCATACCAAGCATCTCAGGTCATGCGTGCCTCGTCATCATCTATGTGGCTTGGGAATAAACATTTAGCCTGTGTATTCTTTTTCTCAGAATATTGGGAATCTTAGACTGGTTTAGGAATTCCTGGCATCCAAAGGACTATTATTATTAATTTTTAACAATACGGTTGATTTAATACTAGGTAAGATAAGTCACTACTTCTTAAGGAGAGAAAACTGGCATTCACTTTCATTGTCTACCATGGGGGGGACTCAGCACCAGGTTAAAATTTACATCCAGTTGCTGAATCAGCCCCAAGGTAGACAATGAAAGTAAAGCAGTTGTCTTTCCTAAAAAAAAAAAAGCAGTGCCTTTTCTCACGTGGGGCTGAATCTACCCTAATGTTTCCCTGACACTCCTTTAGGTTCCATACAGGTGTGATGTGCTTCGATTGAAGGGCTATTACGGACATTCCGCAATCATAAGTAAATCACTGGATATACTACCGATTTATCAGTGATCACAAAAGCCTTGCCTACAGAAATTTTATCAAAAAAAAAAAAAGTTTTTGATTCCAGTCCATTAAATTTAATCTCAGTCATTCACGAATAAGCACGTGTATAAACACAGACTTACAGTTTGAGAAATCCTTACTGCTCTCTTCCTCTGGGAATGAATGAAAATAGAATAGTCACTGGCCTGCTCAATCAAATAGAGTCTTTAGAGGAGGAGCTTGCTGGTGCCTTTTCTTAGATGAATGACCAAGCCCCCATGGTTGTCATAAAGACTGCCACACTAGGTCTAACATTATTAGGCGCCGTTGTCCACGTGTGTGACATGAAACCACCGCTGAATAGTATCTGCTTATCTATTAGAACTTATACTGACATACAGCTGGGGACATGGGTTCGGTGGTGTAAACAGACAGATTCTCTGAACTTCACTTCTCAGTCCATCTACCAAGCTGAAGTAGTAGTCTCCACAGTAGCAGGAAAATTGTGAGCAGTTTAGACAGACCTATGGTCCCCACAGCCGAGGAGACTGGAAGTTTTAATATCTACGGCCTTCTATTATGTGACCTGAATTCCTGTACTTCTTTGTATTCTGACCTGGCTCCTTTCTCTGTTTTGGCTTCAGCTGCTGCTTGTTTTGCTCCATTGGAAGGTCCCAGGTCATGCCCTGGAAGTCAAAGGACTGTGCAGACAGGCAGTGGTTCCCGGACTCACAGATGGTACAGCGGCAAACAGGAGATGAGGCGTAGTCAGAGGTAGCTGAGGTTGAGGAGTTGAAAACATAGTCAAGTCCAAAGGTCAGGTTTAGAAACAAATGAGTAATCCAAAAAGCATACCCAAATGGTTGCAAGGGGTGGTCGAAGTCCAAGGTCAGAGAGGCAGGCAGAAAACAAGTGTTCTTGCTTGGACAGAAGTCCAAGAAGCAAGCAAGCACCAGTAATGAGTAATCTCAAAGGCAATGCTTTACAATGATCCAGAGACAAATAAATAGGGTCACAGAAGCTTGAACATGAAGATTTTCTGGTACCATTTTTACACCAGCAAATTTCGTATAAAAGCACCCTGAGCATGCTCAGTATGTGTGCACAAGTAGGAATTCACACACACGTACCCTGAAAAGCACTCTGCACACACACAGCATGAACACTACCTTGTACAGATGCAGTCATGCACAGTTGGTGCACCATGAATGAGGCTTCATATAGTGACGACCAGTTTATTGCAAATGTTGGAACTGTGAAGGGTCTTGCGAGTGTTGCAGCGTCTTCACAGGGCAGTGCTACAGCCGGTTACCTCACAGTGTAATGCAGCAAGATACACTGTGGCAGAAAACCATATCCCTTGGAATATTTAGCTCAACAACTACTGCATCACTCCTGACACAGGCTGATCATGATCTCCATAGTGGTTACCCCCATAAGCTAAATTGCCATTTGATGGTTCCCTTCCTAATGGGCTCACACCTCATACTTAGATCAGTTTTCATTTCCTTAGTCATCTTCATTCATTCCACAAACTTGGGTTACAGTTCCCCATCCAATTTTGGGAGGCCATTTTTTTTTACTAAGTGAACCTATCTCTCTCTCTCCTACAGGGAAAGTCATTGACCTGGGCCAATTGATTTCTTGATGTGATGTGGCCCCAATATGAATTTGAATTTAATAGATTCTTTCTTCTTATACATGTTACCATGTATATTTACTACATAGGGATGACCACTGCTGACCTCTGTCTGGTGTGTCAAAAGTGTTGATAATCCTGGGTTTTAGCTCCTTTCCCTGGGGGCACCTCGATCGGGGGTGCCCCACTGTGTGAAACCCCCCCAGAACACTGCAGCAACTCACCTGATCCCGGTTTCACGGTGTGTCTTAGAGCAGCGGCTCTGACGGCCACATCCTCTGCCTCCCAGTAACAGGGAGCGTCATTCGCAAATGACTGATGCAGGAATACACACTGCTTCGGGGAAAAGGAGGATGCAGCCGTCAGAGCCACTGCACTTAGACGCGCCGTGGGACCAGGATAAGGTGAGCCGGCTGAGCGATCTGAGGGGGTTTCACACAGCGGGGCACCCCCCCCCCCCCCCCCCCCCCCCGGAGAAAGGACCAAAACCCAGGATAGTCAAAATCCTGGGTTTTGGTCCACTTTAATTTTTTTTCTTTTCAATTTTTTTGCAATTCTGTGTTATAAAAGAAAACAGTTTTCCCTAGCAACAACAACAGCAACAAAGGCAACAGAGGATCACAATCTTGTCTTCCAGTAGCTAAAGGATTATTAGCAGCCTTCTCAGCTGAAAGTCTTATTATTGTTGTGTGACTTAGCCAAAGCTGAAGAGTTCACCTGCTACCATGCAAGCATTCTGGGATATGTTGTCAGCAGTGTTTACTCAAGGGCAGAAAAACCACTCCCATCTTAGGATCACAAACACAAAGGAACACAGAAAACATAGAAACAGCATACTGATAAATACATCACAGGTATGGGGTGTACTTTCCTAACACAAATGTTTATTTTACATTCCAGAAGCGGAGAACAATAAGGTAGAACACCATAAAATTGTCAAAAAGGTAGTTTTACTTTAAGTCTTTCCCTCTTTCTCGTGTTATTTGAAAAATACCATTTTGTGAATACTCACCTGTAAAATGAGAATTATAAGTATGTCACACACCCCGCTTCAAAACATTCATTACATGTGGGTTATACTGACCTGTAGATGGCGATCTTGCAGAGATGTAAAGGAAAAAAAGAGAGCCCCTCCCGGTCCATAAATACCTGGGACCTCCCACTCATTACCCAGTATAAAGATAGCAGTAAGGTACGGGACCAGGAAGAGCCAAATATAAGTCATAACAACGAAAAGTTCACCATATAAAGGATCCAGAATACAAAAGGGCAGGGTGAAGCGGGGTGTGTGACATACTTATAATACCCATTTTACAGGTGAGTATTCACAAAATGGTATTATTCTAAGTATGTCACACACCCCGCTTCAAAATATTCATTACATGTGGGACATCCAATAGCAGTGTCATAATGGGCGGGGATCCAAACAAGGCAATAAAGCGCAACTTAAACCACTGCAGCTTGCAGAACTTTGTGGCCAAAAACAGCATCGGCTGAGGCCCGCACATCAACCTTGTAAAAAAGTGTGAACAGAAGACCAAGTAGCAGCCTTACAAACTTGTTCAACAGAGGTCTGGTGCAGGAAAGCCCAGGAAGCCCCAACAGCACGAGTAGAATGAGCAGTAACACGAAAAGGGGGGACCTTCCCCTTGGCAGAATAGGCCCCAACAATGGCCTGACAAATCCATTTACTAATGGAAGACTTAGCGGGCGCCAAACCTTTCCTGGGCCCGGAGGGCACCACAAAAAAAGCATCTGTGTTACGAAAGGAAGAGGTAACCACCAAATAGTACTTCACACAGTGTACCACATCCAAGGAATGCAAGACCCTCTCCTTGTCATTGCTAGGCTTAGGACACAAGGAGGGCAGAACAATGTCATGATTAAGATGAAAGGCAGAAACCACCTTAGGAGGGAAATCCGGCTTGAATCGGAAAACAACCTTTTCCTGATGCCTCTCAAAGTACGGGGCCTGAATGGACAAAGCGGCCAACTCAGAGACGCGCCGAACAGAAGTGATAGCAACCAAAAATGCAACCTTCTGCGTAAGCGAAGACAATGCAATATCATGCAAAGGCTCAAAAGGAGGACCCTGAAGAGCAGAAAGAACCAAATTCAAATCCCAAACCTGCAGCAAAGGCTTCCTAGGAGGCCGCACATGCGTAACCCCCTGGAAAAAAGTCTTAACCAAAGGATGAAGAGCAAAAGACCTTTGAAAGAAAACCGCCAGGGCAGAAACCTGCCCTTTCAGCGTACTAAGCTGGAGCTCCAAGTCCAGACCATATTGCAGAAACTCCAAAATCCTAGGGATAGAAAACACCCTACAAGGCAAGGCCCTGACCTCACACCAATCAATATAAGACCTCCAAGTTCTATAGTAGATGATAGAGGAAGACCGCTAACAGCATCGGAAAGACCTTCCTCCTTCAAGATGGAGGTTTCAGCAGCCTCGCCGTCAAAGCCAGCGTTGGTAAATTGGGGTAAAGAAGTTGACCCTGAGTGAGCAGATCCGGCAGAAGGGGCAGAGCGAACTGATCCACTGCCAACCGCACGACGTCTGCGAACCAAACCTGCCTTGGCCATCTTGGAGCCACCAGGATTGCCATCGCCCCCTCTAGGGCCAGCTTGCGCACAACCTTGCCCACCATGGGAAACGGAGGGAACAGGTACAGAAACCCCAGATCCCTCCAGTTCAGAGACATCACATCCACTGCCAGAGCCAGCGGATCCCGCGAGAGAGACACAAATGCCGGAAGCTTGTGATTGGCACCAAGGGTTTTCACCAAGGTGATGGCATCACCCCTGCCAGCACCTTGGTGAAAACCCTTGGAGCCGAGGTAAGGCCGAAAGGAAGGGCCACAAACTGAAAATGGTGATCTTCCATCACGAACCTGAGAAATCTCTGGTGCACCGGAAAGATTGGAATATGCAGGTAAGCATCCTTGATGTCTATGGACGTCATGAAGTCCCCCTGACGAAGAGAGTAGATGGCTGAACACAGCGTTTCCATGCGGAACTTCCGGGGACGGACAAACCTGTTGAGGATCTTCAGATCCAGGATGGGCCGAACAGAGCCGTCCTTCTTGGGCACTGTGAACAGATTGGAATAAAAACCCCGGCCCTGGTCCGTAGGAGGCACCGGGCAAATGACAGCCATATCCAGAAGATTTTTTACCGCTGTTCGGAGCCCTTGCGCGGCCAGAGGATTCGAAGGCACCCGAGACCTGAAGAATCTGGGAGGGGGCCGGATCTCGAACTCCAGCTTGTAGCTGGAAGACACCACTTCCCGAATCCATCGGTCCGAGACCTCCTGGTCCCAGACCTGGGAGAAGTGTCGCAGCCGTCCCCCACCCACAAGGGTGAGGGCGCCCCCTCATTGCTGAGCTGGCTTGGCAGCGGCTTTGGGCTTAGAGCCCCAACTGTGTCCTGGACGGGCACGTCCCCTGCCCCTGTTCCAGGAATCACCTCTGGATGAGGAGAAAGCCAATCCTCTGCCAGCTCTGGCCCCACGAAAGGAAGGGGTAAAGGAATCCGCCCCCCGTAAGGAACGACGTTGCTTCCTTCGCTGAGGTAACTTACCGCCTCCAATTTTTCTCCAAAGAGCCGCAACCCCACAAAGGGAAGTGCCGTAAGCGACTTCTTGTACACAAAATCAGCCGCCCACTGGCGCAACCAAACCGAACACCGAATAGCCACAAGCAGGGCGACGTTCTGCCACACATCACCAATGTGTCATCCAAGGCGGCTAGTACAAATGACAAAAACAATTCACACCGTTGCAATTAACTCATCACTAGCCGGATCGAGCTTGGAAGTAGTCAGCAGGTCCCTAACAACTGACCTGGTAGCTACCACTAAAAGCGCCGAAGCACAAACAGGCCGCAAGGCCGACCCGACACTGGCAAAACCATGACAAGCCATCTGGTCAATGCATTTATCCTCACCATTTTTAAGAGTGGAACAGTCAGGAGAATTCAAAATAGTGGTGTTGGACAACCCCAAAACCGGGGCATCCACCTCGGGAGGGGACGACCAACGCTTTACTGCATCCAACGGAAGGGGATATTTCTTATCCCAACCCGGAGGAACACCTGGGAGCCGAGTAGGCCTCTCCCATTCCTTAGTAATAATGCCATCAAAATGCTTTTGATTAGGGAATTCCAAGCGCGGCTTAGACTCCTAGAAAAACTCCCCCTTTTGCGGAGGAGCCACCTCAGGAAGAGAAATAGCCAGAACCTCAAACATCTGAGCCAGAACCTTAGGGGTATCCAAGGAATCCCCCAGCCCCCGCTCGGTATCAGCGGCAACAAACTGTCGATCGTCAGAATCATCCGACTCCTCAAATAGCTCCCCTTCCTCTAGCGGGGAGTAATTGGACCAGTCCAGAGAATCAAACTCATCAAAGTCAACAGCCGGCATGGCCGGAGACAAGTGCTTTCTCTTAGCTGGGGCCTTTCTGGCAGCCGCGCTAGAAAATAATTTCTCAAGATTGGCCAATCTGGCACACACCTCAGATTGCGACTCCCCACCCATGACAACGTCACGTGGGGCACGGATCAGTCGGGGAGGGGTAGGAGAAGAGACCGGCGGCGCTGAACCAGACGCCTGGGGTCCGGACTGCCGCGTAATAGTCTGCTGCGCACATGGTATACAAAGAAACACATCATCCCCCGTAAGGGATACCCCACACCCCATACACTGCCGGGATTGCCCCGAGGGGAGCCCAAGCCCAGTATCTGGGGACGCCTCCATACGGTGATCTTATAGGTAGTCGCAATGACCAAGGGAACTACGCATATAAGCAACCCGGGATGCCCCTTTAATGTCCCAAGTGGGAGGATTTACATATAAGCCCAATTGAACCCAGGGACCCTAGGACCGGAAGAACCCCCTTAATAAGCAATGTAGGTCCACCTGGAAGACACAATAATAAACCCATTCAGCATCACCAGCCTTCATATGTAAAACATATAACCATATATGCAATAATAAACAACACACATATATGCCATTAAAGAAGGCCCACAGGGCAACTCACAGCGCTGCAATGGCGTCTACGCTGATCTCCACGATGCTGAGAGGAAAAGACAGAGAGGAGTAGGGGGGCGTGGCCAGCGTGTTGCGCACTGCACCGCCCCCCTCCTCTACACAGCGCGGTTCCCAGCCAGTGGCCCCGCCCCCTCAACCACCGCACCGGAGGGGAGAAGCTCCCCCATGCTCGCAACGGCCGGCGCCGGTCAGTAAAACAAACACACACACAAATGCCTTAATAAAAAAAAAAAAACTAACTGACATTGCGGGAAACGGGTCGCCCTCCCCCTCTAAGGAGAAGGGCATCCGGAGAGGGGAGAAAACCACCCGGGTGGAAGGCCAAGGGACAGGGCATCCCCAAACCAGGGTCACCAACCCGGTTAACCGCCTACCCTTTAGTATAGGGTCTCATGGTGGAGCATTCGCTCCTAAGCACCTAGGGTGCCATCTACCCTCGCCCGGACCAGCAGCCTAGGCTGGGAGGCAGGGTAAGACAAAACAGGGATCCAAGCAGAAATAGATAAAATAACGGCCCGGGGGTCATCCCGGCTACCTGAAATCCCCCTGTGCAAGGAGGAGACATCTTCTGACTTGCTCGCCGTCCGCAGAGATGAAAGACTGGGTAATGAGTGGGAGGTCCCAGGAGGGGCTCTCTTTTTTCCTTTACATCTCTGCAAGATCGGCATCTACAGGTCAGTATAACCCACATGTAATGGATGTTTTGAAGCGGGGTGTGTGACAAACTTAGAATAGTATCAACAGGGTCGATTCAGTGCCGTGCGAACGCATTCTAGTGCAGTTTCCTGTGTGAGAACCTTACTTTTGCTCCTGGCGAAATTCAGCAGGCACCTTGTACATTTTTTTAAGCAAAAATTTGCATTGGTATGAGTGTGTTCTCACTTGCATGATTCAGGGATCACAATTAACCTTAGAGACCAACTATTAAGGCAAGAGATTGATTTGACAATTTCCCCCATCTGTTTGATGACAAAAATTGTGCTTTTGGTGTGCTTTTTTAAACTTCATTGGAATACAGTTTTTTGATGAATACCTTTATAAGACATTCATGAAGCTTCACTATTAAAAACTGGGTGCTTATACTGACTTTTTTTAATGTTTGTAATTGTCCAGATTTCACTATTGTTTTTAGCTTTAAAAATACCGTTTTGTGAGTACTCACCTTTAAAACGGTTATTAAGAGTGTGCCATACACTCCACTTCGGTATTCATGACATCTGGGTAATCTCCAGTAGAGGGCGAACTTCTGCAGAGATGAATATGCAAAAAAGAAAGCCCCTCCCGGTCCATATATACCTGGGACCTCCCACCAATTCCCCAGTGTATAAAAGCAGTAAAGGGACCAGGAAGAACCAAATATAACCTTAAAAATCAAAACCAATGGTTCACCATATAAAAGCCCCAGAATACCAGGGGTGGGGCGAAGTGGAGTGTATGGCACACTCATAATACCTGTTTTAAAGGTGAGTAATGTGGAGATTAGCTCTGGTAGGCGACCGGGTGTCAGCAGTATAGAGGTGGAGGCAAACAGTTCAAAGTAAAGTCTGTGTTTATTTCACACAAAAAATCCACAAAAGCATATGTCCATACAGGTTACATCACCTTTTCAGGAAACCGCAGCATAAATGATACAGTCAGGCAAACAGCTTTTTAGTCCTTGAGCAAAGGTCCTGTTTACAGTCAAATAGGCCTCAGGTCCGCATGAAACAGCCTCCACAGGGGATTTCAGCCAGGCTCACAGAGTCTCACTCCCATGTGAGCTCTAGACAAAGGACAGGCCACAGCTGATTCCCCAGGCTATTTAAACAGCCCGCAAAACCCGGACCTGGGTAGTGGGATGGAGTCCCACCCTGCTCTACTCCATCCCAGTAAAGCCGTCCCAGGTTAGCCTTTCGGCTATTCTAAAGCAACAGCAGCAAACTGCCACCAGCAGCTGATGCTGGAAATCAGACTACACGACTTTACTGCACCAATGCCAGGTACATTGGTGCTACATACCTGCCGTCAATAACGGCCCCTTGCACCTTACCACATACCCCCCCCCCCTTGTTCAACCCTGAGGGGGTGGACACATGCCAAACAATGTGCTCTGGACAGGGCATCCGCGTTACCCAATAATCGTCCCGCTCTGTGCTCTACTGTAAACTTGAAGTTTTGTAATGACAAGAACCATCGGGTGACCCTGGCATTCCTGTCCTTAGCCTGGCACATCCACTTGAGGGGAGAGTGGTCCGTAATCAGCCGGAACCTTCTCCCCAGCAAGTAGTAGCGAAGAGACTCCAGGGCCCATTTAATGGCCAAACACTCCCTCTCCACTATACTATACCGGGTCTCCGCGGGTGTTAATTTGCGACTCATGTAGACAACGGGTTGCTCCTCCCCGTTGACTTCCTGAGACAGTACAGTACCGAGACCTACCTTGGAGGCATCGGTCTGCACTATGAACTCCCTCTTAAAGTCGGGTGTTACCAACACCGGAGACCCACACAGGGCAGACTTCAAAGCGGAGAACGCTTTTTCGGCCTGTTCATTCCACTTCACCATGACAGACTTGCGTCCCTTTAACAGGTCCGTCAATGGTGCCGCTAGGGTGGCAAAATTGGGAATGAACCGCATATAATATCCCACCAACCCCAGAAATGACTTTACTTGGCGGGTGGTGTTAGGCCGTGGCCAGTTACGGATGGCTTCTAGTTTGTTAACCTGGGGCTTGACCACTCCTCGTCCAATCACATAGCCCAGGTATTTTGTCTCTTCTAGGCCTAAAGCACATTTTTTC
Source organism: Gastrophryne carolinensis (assembly GCA_027917425.1). NCBI lineage: Eukaryota > Metazoa > Chordata > Amphibia > Anura > Microhylidae > Gastrophryne > Gastrophryne carolinensis. Next base: position 64,407,047 of record CM051241.1, on the reverse strand, counting down.
GGGTTTGCCGTCAACCCAGCCTTCCTGAGGGAATCCACTACGGCCTGGACTTTGGGTAGGTGACTTTCCCAATCCGTGCTATGGATAATTATATCGTCCAGATATGCCGAAGCATACCGACGATGTGGCCTGAGGACAATATCCATTAACCTTTGGAACGTAGCGGGAGCGCCGTGTAACCCAAAGGGTAATACCTTGTATTGGAACAGTCCCTCTGGTGTAATAAAGGCTGTTTTCTCCTTGGTAGCCTCAGTCAAGGGCACCTGCCAGTACCCTTTTGTGAGGTCCAAAACCGAAAAGTACCTGGCTTGGCCTAGCTTCTCAATGAGTTCATCTACCCGGGGCATAGGGTAGGCATCAAACTTGGAAACTTCATTAAGTTTGCGGAAATCGTTACAGAACCGCAACGTACCATCGGGCTTGGGAATCAAGACTATGGGGCTGGCCCACTCACTCTTTGATTCTTCAATCACGTCTAACCGGAGCATTTGCTGCACTTCCTCTGCGATAGCTTGTCGCCGGGACTCAGGTACCCGGTAAGGCCTCAACCGGACCTTGACCTGAGGTTCCGTGACAACATCATGTTGGATGACCGAAGTGCGCCCAGGGAGTTCTGAAAACACGTCCGTGTTTCTGCTAATAAACTCCCTGGCTTCCTGAGTCTGTTTAGAGGAGAGGTTGTCGCCAGTTTTCACCTCGACTACTGCTTCTCTAATAACAGACCGAGGAATGGGAAGCTCCACCCCCACCATACCTGGTCGGGGACTGTCACCCCCAGGGGCCTCCCTGTCGTTCCACAGTTTCAGCAGGTTTACATGGTACACCTGCTCTGGCTTCCTCCGCCCAGGCTGATGTACCTTGGAAGTCACTTCCCCAACTTTTTCAATGACCTCATAGGGACCCTGCCACCTAGCTAGAAATTTACTGTCCACCGTGGGTACCAGAACCACAACTCTGTCACCTGGGTTAAAGTTCCGTACCCTGGCTTGCCGATTATAAATCCTGCTTTGGGCCCGCTGCGCTGCCTCCATGTGTTCTCTGACAAGCGGCAAGATGGTCTCTATCCGTTCCTGTAGGTGAGTAACGTACTCTACCACACTTTTGTGGGGTGTGGGTTGCTGTTCCCATGCCTCCTTGGCTATATCCAACAGGCCCCGTGGATGTCGACCGTATAAGAGTTCGAAGGGCGAGAACCCCGTAGAGGCCTGGGGCACCTCTCGCACTGCGAACATCAGATAGGGCAGCAGCAAGTCCCAATTCTTCCCATTCTTTGCGACCACCCTTTTTAACATGGTCTTTCAAGTTTGATTAAACCGTTCTACTAGGCCATCTGTTTGCGGGTGGTAAACGGATGTCCGCAACTGTTTCACCTGCAGCAGTTTACAGAGCTCTTTCATTACTTTCGACATAAACGGGGTACCTTGATCGGTCAGGACCTCTTTAGGCAGACCTACTCTGGAAAACATTTCCATAAGCTCCTTAGCAATGAGCTTGGCAGAGGTGTGACGCAGGGGCACTGCCTCAGGGTACCGCGTGGCATAGTCCAAGATCACCAGAATATGTTGGTGCCCTCTAGCGGATTTTGGCACTGGACCCACTAGATCCATGGCAATCCGCTCAAAGGGTACCTCAATAACTGGGAGAGGAACTAAGGGACCACGGTAATGAGGCTGAGGGCTGGTCATCTGACATGTTGGGCAGGACTCACAATATCTCTCCACCTCCTTGTACACACTGGGCCAGTAGAATCGTTGTAAAACGCGGTCCAGTGTTTTCTGCTGGCCTAGGTGTCCACCCAGGTGGTGGGCCAAATCCAACACCAACTTGCGATATGGATTGGGTACCACCAATTGTTCCACCACCTCTTCACGTACCTTGTTTACTCGGTACAACATTTCCTGGTGAACCACAAAGCGAGGAAACTGCAACTCCGCCCCTGGCTGTTGTGGCTCACCTTCCACCTCAAGAACATTCTCCCAGGCCCGAGACAGTGTCGGGTCCTGGTGTTGAGCGGTACCAAAGTTAATTGTGGGGACATGGAGATCTGCCAACTCTGGACCTGTTGCCAACTCTTCCACATCTTCAACCATAACATTTAGTGGGGTTGACTCCCCCTCTTCCATTTTAGGGGCGGGCACCTCTTCCACGGTGCCTCCTGATTCCGGTTCCCAGGGTACCGGGGTCTCCCCTGAGTAGGGCCAGTCTATTGGGGACACACCCGCCTCGCGGGTTTCCGGAACTGCCAATTTGGCCCACAGTGACCTGAACCCTGGAAAATCTCTCCCAATAATCAGTTCATACGGGAGTTTAGCGGCGACAGCGACTTCATGTTTCCAGCTGCCGGAGACGGTAGTGAGAGACACTTGTGCTGTGGCATAGTCTCTCAAGTCCCCATGAATGCACAAAACCCCGGTTTTCCGCCCAGTGTACTCATCGGGCAGTACTAAGGCGGGTCTTGCCAGGGTAACCATACTCCCCGAGTCCAAAAGGGCGACAGCCAGGGTGTCTCCCACTTTCACCTGACAGAGGTGACTTTGCCCCACAAGCTCAGGGACACCGGCAGCACACAGCCTCCTGGCATACATGGAAGGGCGGTAACCAAAGTTCACGTCCATGGGCTCCCCCTGGTGGGGACAATTGGCTCTGATATGTCCCGGCTCCTTACATCCCCAACACAACACTTGGGCAGGGACTTTGGGGGGGTAGGTCCTGAGGGGGTTTAGGGGACGCCACTCGCCTGAGCTGGGGCGGGGACCTCTGGGGTTTCCCCGAATCCCTCCTCATGGAGCCGCCTTGCAAGTTCCTGGTGGCCTCATATCGCTCCACTAGGTCCACCATCCCTAGTGCGTTGTCAGGGGATACCTGGCCAACCCAGTGCTGAAGAGGGTGCGGTAAAGCCCTCCAGAAAATGTCTGCCAGCAAGCGGTCCAACATGGCAGTGGGGCTTAACAACTCCGGCTGCAGCCATTTTTGCAGCAGGTGCAGCAGTTTATAGTACTGGGGCCGGGCGGGCTCTGCCGACTGGCAGCTCCACTGATGCACCCGCTGAGCCCGAACCCACACATTCACCCCCAGTCTGGCCAGTATCTCACCCTTCAAAGTCGGGTAGTCAGCGGCTTGGTCCTCTGGGAGATCAAACAACACCTGCTGGGGTCCAGACGCCAGAAATGGAGCGATGACATCAGCCCACTGGTCATGCGGCAACTTCTCCCTTGCAGCCACCTTTTCAAACACCGCCAGGTAAGTCTCAACGTCATCTGAAGGGGTCATTTTTGTGAGCGCCGAGCGGACAGCTTTCCGGGCATCAGGAATACTTTTGGGCGCACCTGCAGCTTGCTGCGCCATCATATGTTGCAAAAACAGCTCACTCCCATGTGAGCTCTAGACAAAGGACAGGCCACAGCTGATTCCCCAGGCTATTTAAACAGCCCGCAAAACTCGGACCTGGGTAGTGGGATGGAGTCCCACCCTGCTCTACTCCATCCCAGTAAAGCCGTCCCAGGTTAGCCTTTCGGCTATTCTAAAGCAACAGCAGCAAACTGCCACCAGCAGCTGATGCTGGAAATCAGACTACACGACTTTACTGCACCAATGCCAGGTACATTGGTGCTACATACCTGCCGTCAATAACGGCCCCTTGCACCTTACCACAGTACTCACAAAACGGTATTATTCTAAGTGTGCCATACACTCCACTTCGGTCTTCATGACATCTGGGACATCCAATAGCAGTGTCCGTCATGGGTGGGAACCAGAAACAGCAAAGAATGTACCAACTCAAACCACTGCAGCTTGCAGAAATTTGCGGCCAAAAACAGCATCCGCTGAAGCCCGCACATCAACCTTGTAAAACTTGGAAAAAATATGAACGGAAGACCAAGTAGCAGCCTTACAAACTTGTTCAACAGAAGCCTGGTGCTGAAAAGCCCAGGATGCACCAACTGCACGAGTAGAGTGCACAGTGACCCTAAAAAGGGAAGTCCTCCCCTTAGCAGAATAGGCCCCAACAATGGCCTGACGAATCCATTTGCTAATCGTAGATTTAGCAGGCGGCAAACCTTTCCTGGGCCCGCAGGGCACCACGAAAAAGGCGTCCGTCTTGCGGAAGGAAGAAGTAGTCACCAAATAGTACTTCACACAACGAACAACATCCAAATTGTGCAGAACCCTCTCCTTGTCATTGTTAGGCTTAGGACACAAGGAAGGGAGAACAATGTCCTGATTGGGGTGGAAAGCAGACACCACCTTAGGAAGAAAATCCGTCTTAAAACGAAAAACCACCTTATCCTGGTGTCTCTCAAAGTAAGGGGCCTGAATCGACAGGGCCGCCAACTCAGAGACACGCCGGACAGACGTAATAGCCACCAAGAAAGCAACCTTCTGAGTGAGAACCGAAAGAGCAATATCCTGTAACAGCTCAAAAAGAGGACCCTGCAGAGCCGAAAGAACCAAATTCAAATCCCAAACAGGGACTACAGCCTTCCGAGGGGGCCACACATACACGACCCCTTGGGAAAAGGTCTTAACCAGCGGGTGTAAAGCAAAAGACCTCTGGAAGAAAACCGACAGAGCAGAAACCTGTCCTTTCAAAGTACTAAGCTGGAACCCAAGATCCAGATTATGCTGAAGAAACTCCAAAATCCTGGGTATAGAAAAAACCCTGCAAGGCAAGACCCTAGCCTTACACCAAATCAATATAAGACCCCCAAGTCCTATAGTAAATGCCAGAAGAGGACCGCTTCCTAGCCCTAATCAGGGTCTGAACAACAGCCTCAGACAAACCTTCCTCTTTCAAGATGAAGGTTTCAGCAGCCAAGCCGTCAAAGCCAGCGCTTGTAAATTGGGGTAAAGTAGATGACCCTGAGATAGCAGGTCCAGCAGCAAGGGAAGCCGGTACTGGTCTACGGCCATCCTTACAACGTCTGCGTACCAAACCCTTCTTGGCCACCTTGGAGCCACCAGAATCGCTGGTGCCCCTTCTAGAACCAGTTTGCGAACTACCTTGCTCAGCATGGAGACAGGTGGAAACAGGTACAGAAAACCCAGGTCCTTCCAAACCAGTGACAAGGCATCCACTGCCAGAGACAGGGGATCCTGAGAAAGAGACACAAAGGCCGGAAGTTTGTGATTGTGCCTTGAGGTAAAGAGATCCACCTCCGGAGTCCCCCACTTGCGGCAAAGATCCAGAAAAACCTCGGGGTTGAGAGACCACTCTCCGTGGCGAGAGGATCCCCTGCTCAGGGAATCCGCCTCCGTATTCTCCACTCCTGGAATGTAGAATGCCGAAAGGCAAGGAACATTGCTCTCCGCCCAGTGCAGGATCAGAGAGACTTCCCTGAGGGCACTCCTGCTGCGAGTCCCTCCTTGGTGATTTATGTAAGCCACTGCCGTTCGGTTGTCCGAACGAACCTGAAGACCCGTAAATGTGGGGTCAGCCGAGCCAGAACCAGTGGAATGGCTCTGAGCTCCAATACATTGATGGGGGTGTGAGCCTCCTGGGGACCCCACACCCCGCTGAACTGAAGACTCTTCCAATAACCTCCCCAGCCCGACAGGCTGGCATCCGTGGTAACCGTCTCCCAACAAGGGACCAGAAAGGAACTGCCCTTCACCAGATTGCTCGAGTCCAGCCACCACCGAAAGGACTGCCGAACCCTGGGAGACATCCTGAAAGGTTGATCCAATGACTGTGGGCACCTGTCCCAATACGTCAATAGATGAAGTTGAAGAGATCTCATGTGAAATTATGCAAACGGCACCGCCTCGAAGGAGGATACCATCAGACCCACCAGTTTCATCCCCTGTCGGATAGAGGGACAAGGACTGGCCAGAAGAAGACGGATCAGGCCCTGAATCCCCTGCACCTTGGTCTGGGGCAGAAACACTCTGGCCCGACTGGTATCCAGATTCATGCCCAGAAATGAAATCACACGAGACGGGGAGAGAGAAGACTTGGTGCGGTTGATCACCCATCCGAACCTCTCCAGGGTCGACACCACCTGGTGGGTGTCCAGTTCCGCCTGAGGAAGGGAAGAAGCTGATATCAACAGATCGTCCAGATAAGGCACAATGTGAATGCCCTGAGATCTGAGCAGAGCCATCATGCCCGCCAAAACCTTGGCGAAGACCCTCGGTGCCGAGGTCAGACCGAAGGGAAGAGCTACAAACTGATAATGTTGATCCTCCACCGAAAATCGGAGGAATCTCTGATGTGCCTGAAAGATCGGAACATGCAGATACGCATCCTTGATGTCTATGGATGTCATAAAATCCCTTTGGCGAAGGGAATTGATAGCCGAGCGCAGAGTCTTCATGCAGAACTTTTTGCTTCTGAGAAATCTGTTGAGGACCTTGAGATCTAGAATGGGTCTCACGAACCCTCCTTTTTGGGAACCGTGAAAAGGTTGGAATAGAAACTTCTGCCAGAGGCACCGGGCATATAACCCCCATCTCCAGAAGGTTTTTTTACTGCTTTTACAGGAGCCCCTGTGCAGCCTGAGGGTCCGAGGGCACCCAAGATCTTAAGAATCTTGGGGACGGCCAGAACTCGAACTCCAGTTTGTACCCGGAGGAGACCACTTCCAAGATCCAATTGTCTGTGACCTCCCGGGCCCCAGACCTGGAAGAAGAGCCGCAGCCATCCCCCCACCCTTGCGGGTGAGGGCGCCCCTTCATTGCTGAGCCGGTTTAACGGCAGGCTTGGGACCCCAGGCAGCCACGGGACGTGTCCGACCTCTGCCTCTGTTCCAGGACGAGCTACTGACACCTGAGTAGGCCAGACCCCTAGACGCTCTGGCCCCTCGAAAGGAAGGAGTGAACGAGCCCGCCCCCCGAAAGGGGCGGCGCTGTTTCCTCCACTGAGGTAACTTACCTCCTTTAGCAACAGCATCCAATTTATCGCCAAACAGCCGCGCACCCAAGAAGGGAAGAGCTGTGAGCGACTTCTTGGCTCCAACGTCTGTCCACTGACGGAGCCAGACAAATCTGCGCATGGCCACCAGTAAGGCCGACGTCCTACTACACATGACAATAGAGTCTTCCATCGCAGCCATGACAAAATCCATGAACAATTCGCACTTCTTAAGGATAGCAAACTCAGCGCCAGCTGGATCAAACTGAGCGTTATTCAGCAAGTCCCTGATAAGAGACCTGGTAGCAAGCGACACCAGGGCAGATGCACTAATAGGCCGCAGGGCCAAGCCCACATTGGCAAATGTGTGGCACGCCATCTGATCAAGGCGCTTATTCTCGCCATCCTTAAGGGAGGTGGCGTCAGGGGTGTTCAGCACAGAAGAGTTGGTCAAACCTAAAACAGGCGCGTCGACCTCGGGAGGAGAAGACGCTGCTTAACCGCCTTCACCGGAAAAGGATATTTCTTATCCCATCCCTGAGGCACACCAGGAAGCCGACTGGGCCTCTCCCATTCTCTAAGGATCAGCGCATCAAAATGACCCTGGGTAGGGAATTCCAGATGGGGCTTGTAGGCCCCAAAAAATTCCCCCTTCTTAAGAGGGGGCGCCGCAGGCGGTTCAATATCCAACACCTCCAATAAATGTGACAAAACAGTGGCATCCCCCAGTGCCTGCCCGACATTGGAATTCCCAGGCTGAACATAGTCAGCCTCTGAATCTTGATACAATTCCCCCTCCTCTAACGGGGAATAATCGGACAAATCAGCGGACTCGTCGCCAATATCCCACAATGGCTGGGCCGACAATAAATGTCTCTTTTTAGCCTGGGCCTTCTTGCCCACCGCGCTAGCAATCATTTTCTCGATGCTGGCCAACCGAGCTCAAACATGAGAAAGCGACTCCCCACTGGTACCAATGTCACTTGGGGTACGGATAAGGTGGGGAGGGGAAGGCGATGAAGCGGGAGGAGCCGACCCAGAAGGCTGGGTACCAGATTGCCGCGTTATGGCCTTTTGTGCGCATGGTATACAGATCAGCACATTCTCCCCCGTAAGGGATACCCTGCACCCCACACATGGCTCGGATTGTCCCAAAGGGATCCCGGTATCCTGAGGAGCCTCCATATGGTGAATTTTTGTGGTCAGTCACAAGACAGCAGGGAATTACGCATAAGCAACCCGGGATGCCCCTTAAAAGTCCCGGTGGGAGGATTTTAGGTGGACAATTTTTATACTAAAGACCCCAGGACCAGGAGGGACCCCTTAATATGCACATATACAGGGCAACCTGTAACACACAAAAACAAGCAACATAAGTGCCGAGCTGTGTAAAAATGGGCATAAAATTACGTTTAAAAAACCACAGCAATTGATCTTGCAGCCACACCATTGTAAATATACAGGTAACCCAGCCAGACAGTGCGATTAAACCACACCCACAGGATAGAGACCAGTGGGGGCCCCCGGTAAAACAGGCTAAGAAGATGGCCATCGGGCCCTTACCACACCGATTGCTATGTGGTCTGCCAGGGAAAGATGGCCCCCAAGCAGCCTCGTGCCTGAGGAGGGAGAGCAGGGGGAGGGCGGGCCAGCGCAGAAGGCGCGTTTGCCGAGGCCACGCCCCCCCCCAGCAACGCGGACCCCTATACAACGAGCACAGCAATCGCGCTAAATAAGGGAGCGGGGCTACCGCGGCAGCCCCCTTCCTGAACGCAGCCTGAGGGGGAGAAGCTCTCCCAGGCTGTAAGCAGTCCCAAGTAAGCCAGTAAGGCAGCAAACACCTCACACACACACACACAAGTAAAACACACAGCACACAGGGACAAGGGCTGGGTAAAACGAAATATCGGCCAGGGACAAGGGCTGGACAAGGGGAATAAGGGACCCAGAATGGGAGGAATCCTGCCAGTAGCCGGCCATAAGCCTAACGGGACGGGGCATCCCACACCAGGATCACCAAGAAACCTGGAAACCGCCTACTCCATAGTGAGGTCATGGTGGAGCAGTGCTCCTGCTGCACCCATAGGGTGCTCCTACCTTCACCAGGACCCGCAGCCTAAGCTGGGAGGCTCAATATAGGGCAATTTAGAAGGGTCCTGGCAGTAATAGGGATAATAGAAGGCCGGGCGCGAGCCCGACTTACCTGTAAGTAAAGAAGTCCTCATCTTCTGTCTTGTCGCCTTCTCTGCAGAGAAGAAATTGGGGAATTGGTGGGAGGTCCCAAGTATATATGGACCGGGAGGGGCTTTCTTTTTTGCATATACATCTCTGCAGAAGTTCGCCCTCTACTGGAGATTACCCAGATGTCATGAAGACCAAAGTGGAGTGTATGGCACACTTAGAATAGCATTTAAGATTATTTTTGTGAGTGATATAAACGCCCAAAATATGAAATAAATAACTTTTTCTCCCCAAAAAGACGTACTCAGTTTTCCCCAAAAGTGACTCTTATTGGGCGAATATAAAAAAAAAAACACTAAAAAGGAAAAATATATACGTACAAAAGCCTCGCACAGCTGATGGCGCTTTATATAAATACTGTATTTTTCGCCTTATAAGACGCACCAGTTTTCCCCAAAAGAGTGTGAGAGAGAGAGAGAGAGAGAGAGAGAGTGTGTGTGTGTGTGTGTGTGTGTGTGTGTGTGTATGTGACGTCTTATTGGGCAAATGTAAAAAAAATACAATTCTGTGAAATACTCACCTGTAGAATTGATATTATAAGTATACAGTACGTCCTGCTCCAGATAGATTACTTACACTTGGGTTATCCTCCGCCAGATGGCGCTGCACTGCAGAGACATGTAAAACAGGCTCCTCCCGGCCCCTCAAATACCCGGGGACCTCCCACAAATCCCCAGCATTGAAAAGCAGTGAAAAAGAAGCCGGGAGAATTTACCAACCAAAAACTGGTAACTATAACAATGATAACAATCACCATACAGGGGATCCAGAATAATGGAAAAACCAGGGTGGGGTGGAGCAGGACGTACTGTATACTTATAATATCAATTCTACAGGTGAGTATTTCACAGAATTGTATTATTCTTAGTATACAGTACGTCCTGCTCCAGATAGATTACTTACAATTGGGACATCCAATAGCAGTGTCCATAAAGTAGGGTGGGATCCCCAATAAAAAAGGTAACAGCAGACAGTTTAAACCACTGCCGCCTGCAAACCCTTGCAGCCAAAAACAGCAACAGCTGGGGCCTGAACATCAACCTTGTAAAACTTTGAAAAGGTATGAACAGAAGACCAAGTAGCGGCCTTGCAAACTTGTTCAACAAAAGCCTGGCGCTGAAAGGCCCTAGAGGCACCAATAGTAGAAAGAGCAATAAGGCGAAGGGAGGATTCTTCCCCTTAGCAGAGTAGGCCTGAAACACAGCCTAACAAATCCACTTGCTGATAGAAGACTTGGCAGGAGCCAAACCCTTCCTAGTAGCAGACGGGCCCTAAAGAAATGATGGAGGACTCCAACGCCCAAACAGAGACCTGAACCCTCAGATTAAAGATCTGATGCTCTACCGAATGAGCTATCCGGGCTCTTCAGTGTTCCTGAAAGGTGCAGAAGCCACCAGATAGTACTTCAGAAACCTAACCACAACCAAAGAGTGCAAAACTCTCTCTTTAACATAGCTAGGGTTAGGGCACAAGGAAGGAAGAACAATATCCTGACTCAAATGAAAGGCAGACACTACCTTTATGCAGAAAATTAGGTTTGAACGAGACAAGACCTTGTCCTAGTGCCTCGCAAAGTAGGGGGGATGAATGGACAGCACCGCCAACTCAGACACAAGCCTGACAGAAGTGATAGCTACCAGAAACACAACCTTGAGCGTAAGAAAAGCCAAGGCAGCTTCCTGCACAGGTTCAAAGGGAGCACCCTGCAGGGCAGGCAAGACCAATTCCAAATCCCAAAAAGAGGGACCATAGGTTGGCATGGGGAGCGCACCTGAGCAACCCCCTAAAAGCAGTCTTAACCCTTTAAATGCCAGCCACGCAAAATTTACGTGGTTGCTTCTCCTCCACTTAAGTGCCAGCCACGTAAAATTCACGTGCCTGGAATTTACCCCTGCTAGCAAGCAAAAAAAAAAATAAAAAATACTCACCTGACCCCTCATTGGATCCATCCGGGTCTCCTCTTTAATTTGGTGCTATCCGATCCCCCGTGGGGGGTCGTATGGCTCCAGGAGAGCCCCCCGGAATAGTGCCCCCCCCCCCGCTTTTTTAAAAATAAAAATGACATTTACTTGCCTGCAGTCGCGCTGCCTCCCTCCGGGTCTCTTCTTCACTGGGGGGGCCTCCGATCGCCCCCCCCCCAGCCTCTTCAGCTTCAGGGGAGAGCCTGAAAGGGCTCTCCCCCTCCTCTCCCGACGGGCGCCGCCATCTTGCCGTTGACGTCACTCACCAGGTCTCGTCCTGGCTCCCTGCTGATCTTCATTCAGATGCGATCATGCTGGCCACAGGAGCAGATGGGCAGGTGATCAGATCATCACCTGCCCCTCTGCTACTGCAGCCAGCATGATCGCATCTGTCATCACATCGTGGGACAAAGGAGCTGACGATCGGAGGTAAGTAAAGTAAAAAAAGTTTTTATTTTTTAATAAAAGTCATTTTTTCTCTTTGTGTCAGTGTGTTTTTTTTACTGTTAACCCCTTGTGAACTGGTAAGGGGTCCATGAGACCCCTTATACCAGTTCACAAGGCTGGGGGCTGGCAAGTCACCTAGCAGGTGACTTGCCATTAACCTCCGGCACCCCCAATTACCTGCCTCCCCAAAGCCCCGGGGGGGGGGGGTAGGGCAGAAGAGCCCAGGCCCACATAGGCTATGTGGGCTCGTAGGCTGCAGGGTCCCCCACCCCATTTTTTTTTTTGAATTTTAAGGGTTAAAAACCCTTAAAACCCCCCCCAAAAATTGAAATGGGGTCCCCCTTACCCAGCATTACCAGCCCGGGACCAGCTATGGGGGCTTGTAGGCACAGAGTGGGGGGGGCCAGCTTTTGTGCCCCCCCCCCCCCCGGCCACAAAAGCTGGCCCCCCCACTCTGTGCCTACAAGCCCCCATAGCTGGTCCCGGGCTGGTAATGCTGGGTAAGGGGGACCCCATTTCATTTTTTTATTTTTTTTATTTTTAAGGGATTTTTTAGGGGGGACCCTATGTCCTTTTTTTTTTTAATTAACCCCTTATGTTCTTTCGCCCAGCAGCTATAAAAGGCTTCCAGCAGGTGAGCGGAAGCCAGTGATTGCTGAGGGACACAGTGATCCAGGATGGATGGATGGATGGATGGGAGGTAAGTATTAAAAAAAAAAAAATAATAAAATATTTTTTTCTCTTTGTGTGTCTGTGTTTTTTTTTACATTTAACCCCTTGTGAACTGGTAAGGGGTCCATGACCCCTATACCAGTTCACAAGGCTGGGGGAGGTGGCAAGTCACCTGTGACTAGCGGGTGACTTTCCATTAACCCTTGGCACCCCCATTACCTGCCTCCCCAAAGCCCGGGGGGGGGGGGGGGGCAGAAGAGCCCGGGCCCACGGGCTATGCAGGCCTGTAGCCTGCAGAGCCAGGGGCCACAAAAGCTGGCCCCTGTGCCCTGTTTCTACAAGCTCTGCATAGCGGGTCCCGGGCTGGTTACTTTGGGTAAGGGGGACCCCATGTTCATTTTTGGGGGGATTTTTAAGGGTTTTTAACCCTTAAAAATCCCCCCAAAAATGCCCCCCCCCCCCCCAGGGAGGGGGGACCCTATGTCATTTTTTTTTCTCGATTTAACCCTTTGTAATGTGGATGGTAGTTGTATTTTATTTGTAAATGTTATAAAGTACTTGTTTCAGTTTGGGGGGGGTCTCCTGGGCAGGAACGGGGGGCTACCGATAAATAAGTTGTACCGTTCTAATCGGTAGAAATGGGGCTTTCACATGCAATGTGATTTATTTATTTTTTTTACTTAATAATAATATTGTAAAAACAGAATAAAATTTTGCAAACAAGACATTTCAAGTTGAAGCCTAAACTCTGCTGCAAAAAAATATATATATAAATTTTCCTAAAAATTCCAGCAAAAATGTCGCAAAACATGGCGCAAAACATGGCGCAAAATGGGGAAAAATTACCTGGCAACAGAGGGTGACAAAATCTCAAGTAGGCTGGCAATTAAAAAGGTTAAAAGTAGCTATGCATGTTGGGTATTGTTCTGTTCGGGGGACCTTGCGCTTTCAGACTTAGCTTGTTTTTTATTGTTTGCATATTTATATTTTAGGAAAAGGTGTTTTTTATTCAGCTTTTTTATACATTTTTTAGGGAAACCCTGCGCAAAAGATGAAAGATGAGCCCACTACAACAAGCTGGGTACGCTTAGAACGCTTAACATGTGTACTTTCAGGGAATATATGGTTTATAGGGGATATTCCAAATGTAAAGGGTTGCTTTGGTTGAAAAATCGCAAGGTGCGCACTTTGTCTGCAGAGCTGAAATTTTCAAGAAAAATTACTGTTACGCACATGCTTTACTTTGGGGTGTTTGGCAACTCTTCCCTTGACAGAACCTATGCATGTTAGGTATCGTTCTGTTCGGGGACATGTTGCTTTTTCAGATTAAACTTTTTTTCTCTTGTTTGTAAATAGTTTTTTTAGGAAAATGTGGCTTTGATTCTGCTTTTTTATCCTTTTTTTAGGGAAACTCTTTACAACCAAAGAATACATTGAGGGATTACTTCCAGAAAACTATGGCCACATCAACAAGCCTGGTACGCCTAGAAAGCTTGAGGTGTGTACTTCCAGAGAATATATAGTTTGTTGGGGGTATTTCAAATGTAAAGGGTTGTTTTTCTGGAAAAACTGCAAGGTGCGTATAGCGCATATCACAGTTGTATTTTTTCTGAAAATCCTCTAAAGCGCTGTTTCAGTTTGGGGGAGTCTCCTGGGCAGGAAAGGGTGTCTACCAATACATATGTGGTACCGCTGTATCCGGGAGGATTTGGGATTTCACACGCAATAAGATTTTATTGACAAACTTACATTTTTTTATTAAAAAAAAAAACCTACAAAATTGTAAAAAAATAGATTTTTTTTTTTTTTTGTTTTGCACATATTTCACCCAAAAATATTGAGAATACACCTAAAAAATGACAAACAAGACATTTCATGTTAAAGCCCAGACTATGCTGGAAAAAACAATATATCATTTTCCTGGGAAATCCCTGGAAATCCCTTCAAAAATCACATTTGAACATGGGGAGCGCAAAATAGTGCAAAATGGTCTGGCAACAAAAACTCCAGGTAGGCTGGCACTTAAAGGGTTAAACTAGGAATGCTGAACAGAAGACTTCTGAAAGAAGACAGACAGGGTAGAAACCTGATCCTTCAAGGTACTGAGTTAGAGACCGACTCCAACCCATGCAGTAAAGCTCCAGAACCCTGGAAACTGAGAACATCCAACAGGGAAGAGACCAAGACTCAACCAGCCAATGTGGGTACGCCATACCTTATAACAGATGGAAGAAGAAGACATCTACCTAGCCTTCACCATGGACTCAACCATCGAGGTAGACAAAACGTTCTCCATCAAGATGGAGGTTTCAGCAATCAGGCCGTCAAGGCCAGAGTTTGTAATTGGGATGGCGTAAGGGGTCCTAAGTGAGCAGATCCGGCGCTCCAGGCAGAAAGCACTGATCTACTGCACCACGTCTGCTAACCACACTCTTCTTGGCCACCTGAGGCCACCAGAACCACCGGCACTCCTTCCAGAGCAACTAGCGCAGAACCCTGCCTAGCAGGGGGAATGTAGAAAAGACGTACAGAAACTGAATGTCCTGCCATGACATTACTAAGGCATCCATGGGCACGGTCAGAGGATCCTGGGACAGGGAGACAAAGGCCGGGAGCTTGTGATTGTGACGGAACGCAAGCAGATCCACATCAGGTTGGCCCCAACGGTGATACAGATATTGGATAACCCTGTTGGACCCCCCCCCCCCCCCCCCCCCGGAATGTACACCACTGAAATGCAAGGACCATTGGCCTCCACCCAGAAGAGAATCAGAGACACTTCCATGAGGACCCTCTTGCTCCGGGTCCCTCCCTGATGATTGATGTAGTCAACTTCCATCAAAGTGACCGTGCACCCCTGAACAGGCAGGCCCTGAATAGAGCAGTCAAACGAACCAGAACTAACCTGATCGCTCACAGCTTCAATACAGTGATAGGCGAATGGGCCTCCTAAGGGCCCCACCTCCCCTGGAACCGCAGGGACCTCCATAAGAACCCCCCCAACCTGATAGACTGGCATCCGTGGTGACCGTCTCCCAGGAAGGAGCAAAAAGGTTCCGCCCCCCCAAAAGGTTCCTTGAGTCCATCCACTGCAAGAGGGACCTCCTCACCAAGGGGGAAGACACCCAGACCCTGTCCAGGGATGCTGGGTCCTTGTCCCATACAGACAATAGGAGAAGTTGCAGATGCCCCAAGAGGGACTGAACACAAAGGACCGCTTTGAAGCATGCCACCATCAGGCCCACCAGCTGCTTCCCCTGCCTGGTGAAGGGACGGGGACAGTTAGAAGGAACTGAACCTGTGTAAACAGATTGTCCACCGTGTGCTGAAGAAGGAATATCCTTGCCTGAACAGTGTCCAGATTCATTCCTAGGAATGAAGTTACCAAGGAAGGGAACAGTGAGGACTTGGGGTGGCTGACCACCCATCCAGATGACTCCAGAATGGACACCACCAGCTGAGTATCCCACTTTGCCAGATGTAGAGACTGGGAAGTGATGAGAACGTCCATGTAGTGCAGCAAGCGGACGCCCCTTGGCCTCATCAGAGACATCACCCCCACCAGCACCTTGGTGAGTACTCTGGGAGCTGAAGAGAGGCCAGACGGCAAGGCCACAAATTGGCAGTGTTGATCTTCCAACGTGGATCTGAGGAAACTTGGTGTCCTGAAAACACAAGGATGTGAAAGAAAGCATCTTTGATATCCACAAACGGCATGAAGCCCCCGGGTCGCAGGGAGCAGATGGCCGAGCACAGAGTTCCCATGAGGAAAGCGCCTGCACTTGACAATTTGCTGAAGATCTGTAAATCCAGAATGGACCAGACTGATCCATCTGTTTTGGGAGCTGTGAAAGGGTTGATGTAGGGTCCCTTGCCTCTGTCTGATAAGGGAAATCTGCAAATGATCCCCAGACCCAGCAGGCCTAGCACGGCCTGCGCCAACACCTGAGCATAAACAGGGCCCAGGAGTACCAGGCACCAGCTAATCTTAGGGGAGGCCGCACAGTAAACACCAGCTTGTAGCCGGAGGACACTACCTAAATCCACCGGTCTGAGGTGTGATGCCTCCAGACTTAAGCAAGGTGCCGCAGACGTCCCCTCACCCAGACAGGCGAGGGCGCCCCATCATGCTTGAGGGGACTTGAGAGAGGATTTGGGCTTAGCCACCCAGAGGAGCCAGGGTGTTGTCTTCTGCTCCTGGGACAGGGAGCTGCGCGAGCCCCCGCGAAGGACACCCCTGGTTCCTGTTTAACACCATGGTGGGGGGTGGAAGAGGGGCCCTGGCCCCGAAAGGGCCGAGACAGCCGTCTGCGCTGGGGTAACTTACCTCTCTTACCAAACATGTCTAGACGGGCCCCAAACAGACGTAGCCCCTTAAAGGGGAGCCCAGTAAGGGCCTTCTTTGCAGCATTGTCAGCACCCCACTGTCGCAGCCAGACCAAGCGACGTATAGCCACCACAAGGGCAGAAGTTCTTGCACACATTCTAATGGTGTCATCCAATGCTAATAGGATAAATTTTACAAACACATCACAACTGGAGAGTGCATTAAACACATCCCAAGGGAGATCATCAGGGGCAGGATCAAGCATTTTCTGATGAGGGTTCTAGCGGCCACAGCAGTAATGGCAGAGGCATGCAAAGGCGTCCCCGCACATGCAAAGGCGTGGGAGGCCAGCAGGTCAATGCACCGGTCCTCAGCATCCCGAAGGGTAGTATAATCAGGGGGATGCAAGAAAGGGGTGTTAGATAGCCCTATGATCGGGACATCCACCTCGGGGGGGGGGGGATGACCAACATTTAACCACCTCAGGGGGAAAAGGATACTTCCTATCCCAATCCCCTGGAACCACGGGAAGTTTACTGGGGCACTTCCATTCCTTGAGCACAAGGGTATGGAAATATGCCAGTTCTAGAAATTCCAAACGTGATGTTGCTGTATGGAAACGCTCCCCTCCTTGCCTGGGAGCCTCACCAGGGAGAGAGATAGACAGAACCTCAAAGATCTGGATCAATAATCTGTCAGCGTCATCCTGGATCCAGGGGTCAGGGCCAGAGTCTTCATGACCCTTCGGTCTCTCATCAGTTGAGCCTGAGTCAGAAAAGAGCTCTCCATCAGAAGGGGTATAGCCACACAGATTCATAAATTCCTCAGTTCCCATAGGGAAAACAGTAACATTAGGCGTCAAGAGCCGCTTCTTACCAGGGCACTTACGTGCTAAAGACTTCGCAATAATCTGTTCAGCCGTAGGCAGTCTAGGAGACAATTCAGGCTGAGAATCCCCACTAGTGTGCGACTCAGCAGGAGTGAGATTTAAGCCTGGGGGAGTAGGTGAAGTGAGACGAGGTGCAGCCACTGGCAGGCCAGATTGCAAAGCCAGCGCTTGCTCAGCACAGGGTATGCAGACCCATGCCTTGTCAGCATCAGCATGAGGTTGTTCACACGCCATACACCGCCGGCCTTGTCCCAAGGGGACCCCGGCCACATTATCCTTAGATGCCTCCATATGGTGATTATTAAGCACAATATGCCAGTAGGGATTGACGCTATGAAGCAACTCTGGATGCCCCAATGACCCGCTAGGGAGTGGGAGTAAATTTACAAGGCCCGCTATCAATTACACCGGGCCGGGAGAAGCCATTGGATTCACCCTCTGAAAGACACATTGAGAAGAAGGGTGTCATAACCGAAACACACTACAGTGAATTATAAAGCCGCCCGTGAGGGCACTTACGGACCACGGTAAGTAAGAACGTCACATGCACGCGCGACCAGACAATATGGCGCCGAGTACCTCGAAGGGCGGGCCAGAGCGAGCCGCGACGCGGGGCGCACCATGCCAGGCCCCGCCCCCCGAAGAGCGCGAAGTCCAACAGACAAGCAGCCAATGAGGACACAGAAGCGTCTGAGGTAACGCCGCCGCCCGGCGCGGAACATCCAAATGAAGGAAAAGGCACGCACGGCGGCGGCGGCATTTACAGTGTAAAAAGACAAGTCAGCGCGGCGGTTGACACCACATATACCAGTCCAAGCAGACATTACAAAGAGGGCCATAAGCATGTAATCACAATACACTGACATCCACACCCCCCCTTCTTTTCCTCCCGAGGGCTACGGGGAGAATGAGGGAGGATGGCGGCCCTTTGTACAGGGCCCACCACTACCGGGGCATGGGACAATAATGCGGGAGGGGCATCACATAAAGGCTCACCATCAGCCTATACCGCCTACCCTTTGGTGGGGGACTGCGGTGGAGCAGCGCTCCTTAAGCACACATGGTGCTGCCTACCTTCACCCAACCAGCGCAGCCCAGGCTGGGAGGCACATCACATCAAGGACGGGTGGGAATAGTCCAACAGGGCCGCAGGCTTTAATAGCCCCGCACACCTGCGACAGAGTGATCATTTCATGTCTTCGCAGTAAGCACTGCAGAGAAATCTGGGGATTTGTGGGAGGTCCCCGGGTATTTGAGGGGCCAGGAGGAGCCTGTTTTACATGTCTCTGCAGTGCAGCGCCATCTGGCGGAGGATAACCCAAGTGTAAGTATTCTATCTGGAGCAGGACGTACTGTATACTAAGAATAACTAAAAATGAAAAAGATATATTTACATAAGCCTCGCGCTGTGTCCCCCGGAACGCCAACCAGCAAAAGAGCAGCGGGCAGGGAGAAGGCAGGGACGCCATCTGATGAAAGAGCGGCAGGAAGGGAGAGGGCAGGGTAATTGAACCCCGCCCCCTGTCCCCGCACTGGGTGTGTGCACGCTTGAGAAGCAGCGGCGGTGGTGGGAAAGGGGACATTATACTAAGTATATACTACTTTTGACCTACAGAATACACACACACCCGATCCAAGCAGCCAGTGGGCATCCCAGCTGCATGGACTGGGTTGTGTGCACGCTCAAGAAGCAGCGGCAGTGCTGGGAGCGGGGACAGTGGGCGGGGTTCAGTTCGTCTACCACTCTTTCATTGCCTGGGGTCCCGGGGGCGCAGCGCAAGGCCAAAAAAAGAGCGGCAGGCAGGGAGAGGGTACACTGAAGCCCACCCACTGTCCCTTCTCTGGCCGCTGCCGAACCACCAGTATTTCTAGAGTGCGCACACACCCGGTCCATGCAGCTAGGACATGGATGCAGGCCACACCCACCGGCTGCAGAGACCGGGTGTGTGCGCACGCCAGCCCGAGAAATATCGGCGGTGCCTGCAGTGGGGACAGTGGGCAGGGTTCAGTAACCCTGCCCTCTCCCTGCCAGTCGCTCTTATCTCCAGCGTGGGGTGGGAATTCAGCCAAACTGCCTATGGGATGGGGGTATGCCACATTGCCGATGGGATGGGGGGGGGGGGGAATGCCCACTACATATGGGAAATGGGATGGGGATATGACACACTGCCTATGGGAATGGGGGGAATGCCACACTGCTGATGGGGAATGGGGGGGAATGCCACACTGCCGGTGGGGAATGGGGGGAATGCCACACTGCCGGTGGGGAATGGGGGGAATGTCACACTGTCGATGGGGAATGGGGGGAATGCCACACTACCTATGGGGAATGGGGGGAATGCCACACTGCCTATGGGGAATGGGGGGAATGCCACACTGCCTATGGGGAATGGGGGGAATGCCACACTGCCTATGGGAATGGGATGGGGGAATGCCACACTACCTATGGGGAATGGGAGGGGGGTGCCACACTGCCTATGGGAATGGCATGGGGGAATGCCACACTCCCTATGGGATGGGTAGAGAATGCCATGCTGCCTATGGGGAATGTGATGGGGGGAATGCCACACTGCCTATGGCAATGGGAGGGGGGAATGCCACACTGCGTATGGGGAATGGGAGGGGGGAATGCAACACTGCGTATGGGGAATGGGGTGGGGGAATGCCACACTGCATATGGGGAATGGGGTGGGGGAATGCCACACTGCATATGGGGAATGGGATGGGGGAACGCCACACTGCCTATGGGATGGGGGGAATGCCACACTGCCTATGGGGAATGGGATTGGGGGGGTGCCAAACTGCCTGTAATGGTGTGTTTTAGCACAACATTTGGTTTAAAACATTTTTTTCTTATTTTCCTCCTCCAAATCCTAGGTGCGACTTATATTGCGAAAAATACAATAATTCTGGACCCTGCTCTTTCAACAGATTTTCCGGAGACTAATGGCAGCAAACATTTTCACTAAACTTGGGTTTATTTAACCTGGGTTGGAGAAGATTACGAGAAAGACAGAATTCCTAGACTTTGATGAACATTGATGAATGATTTTGATCTACAAATGTGTACAAAATGGTTGGTCCCTTTCTTATACAAAATGGTCCCTGGAATAGCTTGAGACTGAACTGAAAAATGAATTATAATTTACATTGAAAATCAACCAATGAAAAACAGATTGTACTTTTGTACGTTTTTGATGGCATTGTGTGCCAAAATATGTCCTCAAGATGCTGAGCTTGTCTGTTATTTATTTATTTTTTTTTCTATTTGTTTGCAAGTCTGTTATAAAAGAAACAGTTTTCCCTAGCAATAAAGTGGTGGTGTACCTGACAGACTTTCTGACCCTGTTAGCTTGCAGACCAGCATATGATCTGTCTCTAAATCTGGTTAAAAACAGAGGTCTCGGTCCACACACATCTGCAGAAGTATGCTGAAGCTGCACCACCAAGCACCAAGGTGCATCTGTGTTGTGCAGTCCTAACTCTAATCTCTAAGTGCCCCCTTTGGGACTTACAGTGCAATAGATAAATTGGGAGCAGGCTTACCTGAGGGTGCCCTATAACCTCGATTACAGCCCATGGGGTGGACTGAGACCTTTGTTTTTAACCAGATTTAGAGACAGATTATAGGTTTGTCTGCAAGCTAAAAGGGTTGAGTGCTGTAGCTCCTTTAAGACTTGTGTCCCCCTATATTTACCTACAAATTTCACAGGTCATGTTTCCGGTAGTATAGCCAGTTCAGTCAGATCAGGAGGACAGCCCTGTGGGCTGCCACACCTCCTTTGTTTTGTTTGATTTTGTGCAAGCACATGGGGTGTGGGGTCTAGGCTGTACTGCGACCCTTCCACCCCATGGGCTGCATTAGAGGTTATAGGGCAACCTCAGGTAAGCCTGCTCCCAATTTATCTATTGCATTGTATTGTCTCAAAGGGGGCTCTTAGAGATAAGAGTTAGGACTGCACCTCACAGAGGTACTTTGGCGCTTGGTGGTGCAGCTTCAGCATACTTATGTAGATGTGTGTGGACCGAGACCTCTGTTTTCCCTTCTCTCCTCCAGACTGTACAAATTAAGTTCTTTAAGTCTCTCCTGATAAGTTTTAAGTTTAAACCATTCCACCATTTTTGTTGCCCGCCTTTGGTGGACTATACTTACTCTGCTCAAGAAGTCTGCGTCTACATTTAAGTCCCCTTTTATGTGGATCACTTGGATGGACCAGAGATTTCCCTCGAGGCTTTCCAACGGGGATCTGGTCAATCTGGAAAGTTCTCGAGATCTTGTTCCTCCCCGGTGGTTTAGTGTGACATTGTTTGGGCCAATCTGGATGTCTCTGCCCAGTACTTCTGACTCTAGTTCCCTCTGGGCTTCCCACTTTAGCAACATAGACCCACCGGGATATAAGAAACTTGGCTGCACGTTCCTAACACAAATGTTTATTTATTTAAATTTAATGCATTTATTAAACATTTCAATAATGAAAACAATAAGGCAGAACACTAAACAACTGACAAAAAGATAATTTTCCTTTAAACCAGACCTCTTGCTCAGTTGAAAAAAACCTGTACCCTTTCAAAACTGAAACAATGCCTCACCAATTTTCCCCTAGTAGGGGCCATTTTGAAGCACCGCTGAGGCATCAATTTTCAGCTCCAAAGCTGTGCTGCTGCTGTCCGAATTTAACAGACATGTAAACAATGGCTTTATGAAAAAATACAATTCTGTGAAAATCACCTATAGAATTGTTTTTGATTATATCCAGTCCAGGTCATCCCAGTGATGACATGTGGGTATTCCGCCCCCAGGGGGCACTCGACTGCAAGATCAAAATATGTAGCTCCTCCCGGTCCCCTATAAAGGCAGGTGTCCCTCTATCATTCGCCAGTGGTTAAAAAGCAGTAAACAAAAAGAGGACAGGCCGGGAGGCCAAGAAACCATGTTACTTCACTTAGCTTCAGCCTGTACTCTCTCCAACAAGACTTAAATATACAAAGTCCAATATTAAAAAAATGGTAATTACCATAACAGGCAAACTGAGATAATGAACAAAAGGGCGGAGTGGGACGACCTGGACTGGATATAATCAAAAACAATTCTGCAGGTGATTTTACAGAATTGTATTTTTCCCTATATCCAGTCCAGGTCGTCCCAGTGATGACATGTGGGACATCCAAAAGCAGTGTCCATTTGGGCGGGATCCCCAGTGCGGAACAGCATGTAGTTCATTTCACTACCGCCTGAAGCACCTTTCGGACAAAAACAGCGTCAGCTGAGGCCCTAACATCCACCTTGTAAAAACTTTGTAAAAGTATGAACTTAAGACCAAGTAGCGGCCTTTGTTGTTGTTGTTCAACCGATGCCAGGTGCTGAAGAGCCCAAGAGGCACCAATAGCTCTGGTAGAATGAGCTGTGATCCGAAAAGGGTGTTCCTTCCCCTTGGCAAAATATGCTTGCACGGCCACCTGTCTGATCCACTTACTGATAGTGAACCCTTCCTAGAGCCCTCTGTCTGGACAAAAAGCAAATACGATTTTCTGAAAGATTCAGTTGCAGCCAGATAATACTTTATGGCTCTGACCACATCCAAGCCATGGAGGGTCCTTTCTTTAGAATTAGCCGATGCTGGACATAAAGAAGGTAAGACCACCTCCTCATTAAAGTGAAAGGTAGAAACAACCTTAGGCAAAAAAAAATCAGGTTTAAAGCGAAAAACGACCTTATCCGTATGCATCTCTGATACACGACGCACCAAGGTGATCGCCACCAAAAAGAACACCTTGAGAGTCAAAATAGATAATGCAGCATCGCACAATGGTTCAAAAGGAGGACCTGAAGAGCAGAAAGTACTAAATTCAAGTCCCACACCGGTAATACTGACTTACGCGGTGGCCGGACATGGGTGACTCCCTGGAAAAAGGTCTTGATCAACCTATGGTTGGTAATGGATCTCTGGAAGAAGATGGCCGAGACCTGGCCCTTGAGGGTGCTCAGCTGGAGACCCAAGTCTAAGCCGTGTTGTAAAAACTCCAGAATCCTAGAAATAGAAAATGTGCGACAAGGGAGACTCTTGGACTCGTACCAAGCAATATAGGTGTGCCAAACTCTGCAATATATCATGGAGGAAGACTTCTTCCGTGCCTGAATCATGCTATGCACAACCGTGGCCGCCAGCCCCTTTTCCATCAGGATCGAGGTTTCAATAGCCAGGCCGTCAAAGACAGAGTCTGAAAAATTGGGGTGCCGCAGCGACCCGTGTGAGAAGCCCTGGGTCGTCGGGCATGATGTAGCGATCTACTGACATCTGAACTATGTCCGCAAACCAACTCCTTCTCGGCCAGCGAGGAGCCACCAGGACAGTTGGAACCCCTTCCTGGGCTATCTTGCGCAGCACTCTGTCCAGAAGTGGAGGGAAACTTGAACTCCGTCCAAGGAATCGCCAGAGCATGTGTAGCAATGGCCATATGATCTCTTGAAAGGGAGACGAACCTTGGGAGCTTGTGATTGTGTCTGGACGCAAACTGGTCCACGTCCGGCTGACCCCAGCGGAGACACAGAGCGTGAAAGGTCTTGCTGCTGAGAGACCATTCCCCTAGGCGCTCCTGCTCAGGGATTCTGCCTCCAGGTTTTCTACCCCGGGAATGTAGTCCGCAGAGATGCAGGGAACATTCTCCTCTGCCCAAGTCAGAATCTGGGTCACCTCCTTGAGGGCTCACTTGCTCCGAGTCGCACCCTGGTGATTGATGTAGGCGACAGCCATCTGATTGTCCGAGCGAACCTGGATCGCACAACCTTTTAAATGGGCGAAGAAGCACCAACCGGATCGCTCTCAGCTCCAAGAGATTTATGGGCAAGCGGTTCTCCTGCGGACCCCACTGACCCTGAATCTTCTGCGTCTGCCAAACGCCTCCCCAGCCGGTAAGACTGGTATCCGTGGTAACTATCTCCCACTGGGGAGTCAGAAAGGACTTGGAGTCCAACCACCACAAGAGGGACTGCCTGGCCAGGAGGGACAGTGAAAATTCCTGTTCCAGAGACTCCTGCATCTGGTCCCAGCCAGTCATCAGGTTCAATTGAAGAGGTCTCATGTGAAATTGGGCTAAGGGCACTGCCTCGAAGCATAACACCATTAGACCCACCAATCTCATCCCCAGACGAATCAATGGCCGCTGACAAGACAGCAAGGCCTGCACCTGCGTATGGAGACCCAAAACCTTCTGGTGTGGCAGAAAGACCTTGACCTGAGCGGTGTCTATCGTCATTCCCAGGAAGGATCTCACTGTTGAGGGACTTTGGGTAATTGACTACCCAGCCGAAGGCCTCTAGGGTTGACAACACCGTCCGAGTATCGCTCTCGGCCTGCTGAAGAGACTGGGCCGCAATCAACAAGTCGTCCAGATAAGGCAGCATACGATTGCCCTGGTTCCTCAGGATGGCCATGATGCCTGCGCCAGCACCTTGGTGAAGACGCAGGGCACTGAGGATATCTCGAATGGAAGAGCCACAAACTGGTAATGCTGGTCCTCCAGAGCAAACCTCAGGAACTTCTGATGCCCCAGGAAAATCAGGATGTGCAGATAAGCATCCCTGATGTCCACCGTGGTCATGAAGTTGCCGGGCCGAAGCGAGCTCACCGCCGACCGTAAGGTTTCCATACGGAAATGTCTGACTCTTACAAACCTGTTGAGACCCTTCATGTCCAGAATTGGTCGTAACGTTCCGTCCTTCTTGGGAACCGTGAACAGGTTGGAGTAAAAACCTTGACCCTGTTCCTGACGAGGTACAGGGCAAATCACACCTAACCGCAGGAGGTGTTGCACGGCCATTCTCAAGCCCTGTGCCTTCAATAGGTTTTGGGATATCCGAGACCGGAGAAATTTTGTGGGCGGCCTGACTGCCAGCTCTATTTTGTAACCGGAGGATACTACCTCCTGAATCCACCGATCCGACCTCACAGCCGACCTCAAAGTCTCCATGCGGAAATGTTTCAACCAAATGAACTTGTTGAGACCCTTTAGATCTAGAATTGGACGAGCCGATCCATCCTTCTTGGGGATCGTGAACAGATTGGAGTAAAATCCCTGACCTTCTTCCTGAAGGGGTACTTGACAAATTACTCCTGTACGAAGGAGATGAAGAATAGAGGCTCTCAAGGCTTCACCCACCTTGTGGGTGGTCCGGCAGCAACCTCGATCTTGTAGCCTGAAGACACTACTTCCTGAATCCAAAGATCCGACACGTGGCACTTCCAGATCGAAGCAAACTGCGGGAGCCGTCCCCCCACCCGCCCAGGTGAGGGCGCCCCTTCATGCCTGGGTGGACTTAGCTGGAGGCTTGGGCTTGGCTCCCCAAGCGGCACCAGGCCGATTCCGGGCTCTACCTCTGCCCAAAAATCCCTGCGGGAACTTGAATGAAAGGAAACTCTACCGCCCCAAAAGGACCGGTATGATGAGGACCTCCGAAAAGGACGAGTAGATCTCCTCCTTTGAGGAAGCTTGCCATCTTTGACCATAAGATCAAGCCGCTCCCTAAAAAGCCGGCTCCCTAAAAAGGAAAGATCTGTAAAAGACTTCTTGGTGGCAGCATTAGCCGACCATTGCTTCAGCCATACAGAGTGGCTTAAGGAAAAAAGAAGAGCAGAGGTTCTGGCACCTAGCCTGACCACATCATCCAAAGCTGTGATAACAAAGCTATTAAAATCTAAGCAAGCTCTGAACCCCTTGTAATCCCAAGCATGTCTGCTAGATCTAGCCCTAGCCATATGCTGTTTTACCTTTTTCCTCATAGCCAATAAAACAATAGAATTGGCACAAGCAGGGCGCAGGAGCGAACCCACCATGGCATGGCGTGCCAGGTCTTAATGTGCCCCAGTGCCTTCCCCTTCCCTAGGGGCTGACTGAGGAGGCTGAGCTTCAGAAGGGGCCATATTTAATGAAGGACTAGGTACTGTGGTAATAGTCCCATTATGATTGGAAACAATTCCATTGGCGCAAGCGGAACAAACCGTTCTGAAACACCCAGGGGATTTTGACTGCACAAAGGGCAGAGCCTGTCTTGTCCGAGTGGGATACCCAACTCACTATCCCCTGATGCCTCCATCATGGTGATTTTTTAGCAAGCAAAAAAGATGTTTAAAATCTTAAGCTTATAACCAACCCCAAAAAGAGACTGGGAGGAACCACAACCCTATTATCCTTCTTCCCACAATCTAAAAAACAAAAAAGGGAGAAAAAAATCCTATTTTATTACACTTTACTTTTTTTTTTAAACAACACAATATATGGTTATATTCACAATAATAAAAACAACATTAATGCATGAAAAAGATAATAACAGACGATCCACTTACCCCTCCAAAGGAGGAACAGGATCCGCGACATCCCTGGAAACCGAGGCTTCGGGGAGCGACCGGCCCAAGCCAAGGTACCCTCGCCCGGATCCTGATAAAAACGTGGCCAGCAGACCCGCCGCAGCCCCGGGGAGCGCTGCATGCTGCAACAGCGAGAGAGTGGCCCCAAGTGGAGACTCCGGACGTCAGAAAGCCGCATCCCCACTCTCAGTTACCTGAGCTGGTCAGTAAACCAGCGGCGGAGCCCTCACTGCTGCCTCTCTCATGGCGGAGAAAGCATAGTGAAGCCGGAGAGTCGGCTCCGTCCCCCAAAAAATGGCGTCACAATAAAAAAACACGCCCCCTTAAAGAAGAGGTGTGAAATTTAAACAATGAAAATAAAAATGTAAAACACATGTGGGAAGAAGGGTGGGTAGTACATAAAAATATACACAGTTTCCCAGCAGGTACACCAGACAAAAACCTGGGGCTGACTTGCTTTTTAAAGAAAGCCTGCAGCCCTGAGCGTATAAAAATGCAACCGCTTCCAAATCAAATGCAATAAAGTTCTGTGTCCTGACAACACAGACACAGGCCCCTTTAAATAAGATATCCTTTGTGCTGATAACACAAGTGCAGGGCTCTTTAGTGGGAGGTCTTGTGTGCCGGCATCATAGGTGCTGGCCTTACAAATAGTAAGTGCTAGCCTCAAGATGACTGCCTGAAGATCTTCAAAGGATCCGTCCTGCCGTGCCTCATCCTTTGTTCCTGAGCTACCCTCGCTCTTTGATCGTGATTCTTCGCTGCTGACCTCTGCCTGTACATTGCCTTTGCCTGTTCTCTGCCTGCCTTCTGATCTTTGCCTGAATACTGGATTATGCATATCTGCAGCCTGCCCACTATGATGCTGAACCACTGCTGCCAGCCCATGACCCTTGTTCACTGACTTGCCCAGATCCTTGACTCCATGGGGCACGACCAGGGGCTTTCCACGCAGTTCAGTCTATCCTCCCTTGCAGGGGGCTTTTTTAGAAGACAAGACTGGATTGAGACTTGGGTCCTGGGTAGAAGACTTGCTTGCTTGCAGTGAGACCCTGGTTCCCTGCATTCGGAACTCTACAACTGAACGTTTACTACTTTTCCAGGAACATTTGTTCAGTCGCATGTTAAGATGGTATTTACTAAGAGGAAAAAAAAATACAATTTTGTGAGATACTCACCTGTAAAATGGTAATTACGAGTATGTCACGCCCCCCACTTCCCGATATTCATGACACTTGGGAACCCGGCCTGTAGAGGGCGATCTTGCAGAGATGACATGGAAAGAAGGAGCCCCTCCTGGTCCATAAGTACTGGGTTCCTCCCACTATTCCTCAGTCTTTTTAAACAGCAGTGAAGAACCAGGAAGAGCCAATTATATTCAATAATTGTAAAATTATATGAGAATAATAATACCAAATAAAGGATCCCTTAGAACAAAAAGAGCCAATTATATTAAATAATTGTAAAAATACTATTCTGTGAAGTACTCACCTGTAGAATTGATATTATTTGTATACAGTACGTCCTGCTCCAGATATAATACTTACACTTGGGTTATCCTCCGCCAGATGGCGCTGCACTGCAGAGACATGGAAAAACAGGCTCCTCCTTGCCCTTCAAATACCCAGGGACCTCCCACGAATCCCCAGCATTGAAAAGCAGTGAACAAGAAGCCGGGAGAATTAAACCACCCAGAACAACTGGTAATGATAACAATGATCACCATGAAGGGGATCCAGAATAATGCAACAACAGGGTGGGGTGGAACAGGACGTACTGTATACAAATAATATCAATTCTACAGGTGAGTACTTCACAGAATTGTATTATTCTTAGTATACAGTACGTCCTGCTCCAGATATAATACTTACACTTGGGACATCCAATAGCAGTGTCCATAAAGTAGGGTGGGATCCCCAACAAAAGGTGACAACAGGCAGTTTAAACTACTGCCGCTTGCAAAACCTTGCGGCCAAAAACAGCATCAGCTAAGGCCCTAACATCAACCTTGTAAAACTTTGAAAAGGTATGAACAGAAGACCAAAGTAGCAGCCTTGCAAACTTGTTCAACAGAAGCCTGGTGCTGGAAGGCCCAAGAGGCACCAATAGCACGAGTGGAATGAGCTGTAAGGCGGAAGGGAGGATTCTTCCCCTTAGCAGAACAGGCCTGAATCACAGCCTGACGAATCCATTTGCTAATAGTAGACTTGGCAGGAGCCAAACCCTTCCTGGGACCAGAAGGGACCACAAAAAGAGCATCAGTCTTCCTGAAGGCCGCAGTGACTACCAGGTAGTACTTCAGACACCTTACCACATCCAATGAATGCAAAACCGTTTCCTTAGCGTTGCTAGGATTAGGACACAATGAAGGAAGGACAATTACCTGATTCAAATGAAAAGCAGACACCACCTTTGGCAGAAAATCTGGCTTAAAGCGGAACACCACCTTGTCCTGGTGTCTCTCATAGTATGGGGGCTGAAAAGCCAGAGCCGCCAGCTCAGATACGCGCCTGACCGAAGTAACACAGCCAGGGCAGCATCCTGAATAGGCTCAAAGGGAGCACCCTGTAAGGCAGACAAAACCAGGTTCAAGTCCCAAACAGGGACCGCAGGCTTACGTGGGGGGAGCACGTGAGTGACCCCCTGAAAGAAGGTCTTAACCAAGGGATGCTGCGCAAAGGACCTCTGAAAGAAGACAGACAGGGCAGAAACCTGACCCTTCAGAGTACTGAGTTTTAAACCCAACTCCAATCCATGTTGTAAAAACTCCAGAATTCTAGGGATTAAGAATTCCCTGCAGGGGAGAAACTAGCATGCAAGAACTCTCCCATAATTTGGGGGGACATGTAAAAGCAGTTGAAAAAGGCAATCTCTCGCACCAGGTCCAATTTAAACTAGCATAGCTAACTTTAAACCCCAATTAAAAAAAAATGAAAAAAGTTAAAGCCTGGTCTTCTCCTCACCTGAGGGGCATCCTATCCTCCCCCCCCCCCCCCCCGCCGCTCATCAGATTTCAAGAAAGGGCCCCCCTTCCACCACTGACATCTATAGAAAGAAAAAAATACAATCCTGTGATTACTCACCTGTAGAATTGATATTATGAGTATACAGTACGTCCTGCTCCAGGTATATTACTTACACATGGGTATTACTCCGCCAGATGGCGCTGGACTGCAGAGACATCGAAAACAGGCTCCTCCCGGCCCCTCAAATACCCAGGGACCTCCCACAAATCCCCAGCATTGAAAATCAGTTAACGAGAAGCCGGGAGAATTAAACAACCCAAACTATCAAACTATAACAATGATAACAATCACCATACAGGGGATCCAAGATAATGCAAAACCAAAGGTTGGGTTGGAGCAGGACGTACTGTATACTCATAATATCAATTCTACAGGTGAGTAATCACAGAATTGTATTATTCTTAGTATACAGTACGTCCTGCTCCAGATAGATCACTTACACGTGGGACATCCAATAGCGGTGTCCATAAAGTAGGGTGGGATCCCCCAAAAAAATTAGCAGTAGACAGTTTAAACCACTGCCGCCTGCAGAACCTTTCGGCCAAAAGCAGCATCAGCTGAGGCCCTAACATCAACCTTGTAAAACTTTGAAAAAGTATGAACAGAAGACCAAGTAGCGGCCTTGCAAACTTGTTCAACAGAAGCCTGGTGCTGAAAAGCCCAAGAAGCACCAATAGCATGAGTCGAATGAGCAGTAAAGCGGAAGGGAGGATTCTTCCCCTTAGCAGAGTAGGCCTGAATCACAGCCTGACGGATCCATTTGCTGATAGTGGACTTGGCAGGAGCCAAACCCTTCCTAGGCCCAGAAGGGACCACAAAAAGAGCATCAGTTTTCCAGAAGGGTGCAGTAGCCACCAGATAGTACTTCAGACACCTAACCACATCCAAAGAATGCAAGACCCTCTCCTTAGCATTACTAGGATTAGGGCACAAAGAAGGGAGAACAATGTCCTGATTTAGATGAAAAGCAGACACTACCTTAGGCAGAAAGTCTGGCTTGAAACGAAACACCACCTTGTCCTGGTGTCTCTCATAGTAGGGGGCTTGAATAGAAAGCGCCTCCAACTCAGACACACGCCTAACAGAAGTGATAGCCACCAGAAAGACAATCTTGAGCGTAAGAATGGCAAG
The DNA here is from genome assembly GCA_027917425.1 of Gastrophryne carolinensis. Taxonomy (NCBI): domain Eukaryota; kingdom Metazoa; phylum Chordata; class Amphibia; order Anura; family Microhylidae; genus Gastrophryne; species Gastrophryne carolinensis. The sequence continues at coordinate 64,376,141 of CM051241.1, read as the reverse complement.
GGCAGCATCCTGCACGGGTTCAAAGGGAGCACCCTGCAAGGCTGACAAAACCAAGTTCAAATCCCAAACAGGCACCATAGGCTTACGTGGGGGGCGCACATGAGTGACCCCTGGAAAAAGGTCCTGATCAGAGGGTGCTGAGCAAATGACTTCTGGAAGAAAACAGCAAGGGCAGAAACCCTTCAGAGTACTGAGTTGGAGCCCCATCTCCAACCCATGCTGCAGGAACTCCAGAATCCTGGGAATAGAGAACACATGACAGGGAAGAGACTTAGACTCACACCAGTCAGGAACGCCATACCCTATAATAGATGGCAGAAGAAGTTTTCTTCCTAGCCTGTACCATGGTATCCACCACTGAGGCAGACAAGCCTTTCTCCATCAAGATGGAGGTTTCAGCAGCCAGGCCGTCAAAGCCAGAGTTTGTAAACTGGGATGGCGTAAGGAGCCCTGAGTGAGTAGATCTGGCTCCTCTGGCAGGACGTACTGGTCTACTGCCATTTGTACCACGTCTGCGAACCATACTCTTCTTGGCCACCTCGGGGCCACCAGAATCACTGGCACCCTTTCCAGGGCAATCTTGCGCAGAACCCTGCCCAGCAGGGGAAACGGGGGGAAGGCATAAAGAAGCCGGAATTTCTTCCAAGACAGTGACAGGGCATCCGTGGCCAAGGCCAGAGGATCCTGCGACAGGGAGACAAAGGCCGGGAGCTTGTGATTGTGACGGGATGCAAACGGATCCACATCCTGTAGGCCCCACCGGTAACACAGGGACTGGAATACCCTGTTGCAGAGGGACCACTCCCCCTGATGGGAAGTCCCCCTGCTCAGAGAGTCTGCTAGAAGATTCTCTACCCCCGGGATATAAACAGCCAAGATGCATTGAACATTGGCCTCCGCCCATGTCAGAATCCGCGACACTTCCTGGAGGGCACCCTTGCTCCAGGTCCCTCCCTGATGGTTGATGTAGGCAACCGCCATCCTGTTGTCTGCGCGCACCTGCACAGACAGACCCTGCAGGTGATCGGTCAATTGCTCCAAAACCACCTCCCCTGGAACCTCAGGGATTTTCAGAATCCCCCCCCCAACCTGACAGACTGGCATCCGTGGTGACCATCTCCCAGGAGGGGGCTAGAAAGGACCTGCCCTTTAGCAAATTCTTGTGGTCCAGCTACCACAAGAAGGACCTTCTGACCAATGGGGGAAGCACACAAACCCCGTCCAAGGACGCGGGGTCCTTGTCCCATACTGATAGGAGGTGAAGCTGCAGAGACCTCGAATGGAACTGAGCAAAGGGCACCGCCTTGAAGCTCGCCACCATCAGGCCCACCAGCCACATTCCCTGTCTGAGGGAAAGCTGGGGGCACGAGAGCAGGGACCGCACCTGCGTAGTCAGATCTTCCACCTTCTGTTGGGGAAGGAATATTCGTGACTGAACCGTATCCAGAATCATCCACAGGAATGGGGTCACCGGTGAAGGGGACAGGGAGGACTTGGGATGATTGATCACCCAGCCAAGGACTCCAAGGTGGACACCACCAGCTGAGTGTCCAGCTCCGCCTGCTGTAGAGGCCATGAGGCGATGAGAATGTCGTCCAGGTAGGGCAGCACTCGAATGCCCCCTGACCTTAGCAAGGACATCACACCCGCCAATACCTTGGTGAACACTCTGGGAGCTGGAGTGAGGCCAAAGGGAAGAGCCACAAATTGGTAGTGTTGATCTTTCAACTTGAACCTGAGAAACCTTTGATGCCCGGGGAACACAGGGATGTGAAGGTAAGCATCTTTGATGTCCACAGACATCATAAAATCCCCTGGTCGTAGAGAGCCAACGGCCGAGCGCAGGGTTTCCTTGCGAAAGCGCTTGCTCTTGACAAATTTGTTGAGGATCTTTAAATCCAGAATGGGCCTGACTGACACGTCTCTTTTGGGTACTGTGAAAAGGTTGGAGTAGAAACCTTCTCCAAATTCTCTCAAGGGAACTTTGCAAATAACTCCCAGCTCCAGAAGTCCTTGTACTGCTTGCATCAGGACCTGAGCTGATACCGGGTCCTGGGGTATCCGGGACCTGACAAATCTTGAGGGGGGCCGCACAGCAAACTATCTTGTAGCCGGAGGAAACTACCTCCTGAATCCACCAGTCTGAGACTTGATGCCTCCAGACGTGCGCGAAGTGCTGTAGCTGTCCCCCCACCCTGGCGGGCGAGGGCGCCCCATCATGCCTGAGGGGTCTTGGGAGGGGGTTTGGATTTGGTCCCCCAGGAGGAGCCAGGGCGTCGCCCCCTGCTCCTATGCCAGGAGTCTGTGCGAGCCCCCGCGAAGGACACCCCTTTACCCTGCTTAGCGCCTCTGTAGGGGGCTGAAAGGGGGCCCTGGTTGCGAAAGGGCCGAGGCTGCCGCCTGCGCTGTGGTAACTTACCTCCTTTAGCAAAGAGGTCTAGGCGATCCCCAAACAGGCGCAGTCCCTTGAAAGGGAGCCCAGTAAGGGCTTTCTTAGCAGCATTGTCGGCCGCCCACTGTCTCAGCCATACCGCTCGGCGTATAGCCACCGCCAAGGCGGAAGATCTGGCACAAAGCCTAATAGCATCGTCCGATGCAGACAGGATAAAGTTCACAAATACATCACATTTAGACAGCGCACTAATAGTATCAGCAGGCAACTCGTCTGGGGCGTCAAGTGCATTCCTGACCATGGCCCTGAGCGCCACGGCAGTAATGGCCAGAGCGCAGACCGGGCGCAGTGCCGCCCCTCCAAACGCAAAGGCATGGCACGCCAATTGATCAATGCGCCGGTCCTCAGAATCCCGTAGTGTAGTAGAGTCGGGAGAGTGCATAATATAGGTGTTAGACGGCCCTAAAAGAGGAGCATCGACCTCGGGGGGCGATGACCAGCACTTGACCATGTCAGCAGGAAATGGATACTTCCTGTCCAGACTCTTAGGGATCCCGGGAAGTCTACTGGGATGTTCCCACTCCTTAAGCACGAGGTTATTGAAATGGGTCTGCTCAGGAAATTCCAATCGAGCCTTAGCAGTATGGAATAGCTCACCCCTTTGCCTGGGAGCTGCAACAGGGGGAGAGATGGACAAAACCTCAAAAATCTGAAGCAATAGCTTATCAGTATCATCCGGGGTCCAGTGATCAGAACCAGAATCGTCATGACCCCTAGACTTCTCATCAGATGACTCTGAGTCAGAGATCAGCTCCCCTTCGTCCGAAAGGGTATGGTCATATAGATGTGTAAACTCATCAGACTTCATAGGGAATGGAGCAGAGTCAGGGACAATGTGCCGTTTTTTTGCGGTAGCCTTGCGCGCTAGAGTACTAGCAAGCAATTTTTCAACACTGGCCAGTCTAGTAGCCACATCAGAATGAGAATCCCCGCTTGTATTGGGGGTTAGACTCAGGCTTGGGGGGGGGGTAGGTGAAGTGAGGCGAGGTGCAGACCCAGCCCCAGAGGGGGCGGGAAGTACCAGTAACACCTGCTGTGCACAAGGGATAGATGATAGATGAGACCCCACAAGCTACACACAGCCGGACTTGTCCCGAGGGAACCCGTTAACAATATCCTGGGATGCCTCCATATGGTGATTAATGGGCACAATAGGCCAGTAGGGATTGACGCTATAAGCTACCCTGGATGCCCCAAAGACCCGCAGGGAAGTGGGAGTAATTATACTAGGTCCAACTGGGAAATACACCGGGCCGGGAGAAGCCACTGGATTCGACCGTCTGAAAGACATAATGGGAAAATCGCCCGTGAGGGCACTTACAGATCGAAGGAGGACCGTTACCACGCGCGCGCGCGAAGAGCATCAAAATGGCGCCAAGCGGGGTCTCCGCCCCCCCAAAGAGCGCGTAGCTCTGAAAACAGTAGTCAGCGCAGACAGTAGAGTGAATGACACACTATAGAAGCCAAAAACGGGGATTACTTCCAGATGCGCCCAACAACAAATACTAATAAAGACGCCGCAGCGTCTGAGGCGCCGCCGCCTGTTCACGCGCCCGTCCAGTAAGGGCAGATAATCGCCCGACGGCGGTCGATAGACAATTGAAGAACAACAGCGCGGCTCTGACACCAGGTGTATGAATCAAGGACAATACTAAGGCCATAACGTGTACTGAATACACAAGACCACCACGCACCCCCCCCCTTTCTTTCCCCCCCGAACTACGGGGGGAACGAGGGAGAATGGCGACCCTTTGAACAGGGTCCGCCGCTACACGGGGTATGGGGCAATAGCGCGGGAGGGGCATCCACAAGAGGCTCACCATTAACCTAAACCGCCTACCCTTTGGTGGGGGACTGCGGTGGAGCATGGCTCCATAAGCACGCATGGTGCTGCCTACCTTCACACGACCAGCGCAGCCCAGGCTGGGAGGCGCATCACAGGGAGGACGGGTGGGAGTAGTCCAACAGGGCCGCAGGCTTTAATAGCCCTGCGCATCTGCGAGAGAGTGACACATCATGTCTCCGCAGTCAGCACTGCAGAGAAATCTGGGGATTCATGGGAGGTCCCTGGGTATTTGAAGGGCCGGGAGGAGCCTGTTTTTCCATGTCTCTGCAGTGCAGCGCCATCTGGCGGAGGATAACCCAAGTGTAAGTATTATATCTGGAGCAGGACGTACTGTATACTAAGAATATTATTTGAAATAACCCCAAAAAATATATTTCTAAAAACCAGGGAGTGACCTTCAAAACATAAGGTGGGTAGTGCGCTGCCCTTAGCAACCGGGCGCCCTGTTCAACCTAAATAACTTAGTAGAAGAAGTGTTTTTAATTAGTAATAAACAAGACAGGTGGTTGTTGTACAGGGCTGGCACTTAAACACCACTCATTTTTGCCAAAAAGTACCTAAAATTTAATTGTTCATAAATGTTTGGCACATGACATATATTCTACACAGATTTACATAAAAAACACATGTACACTTAAAAAATGCAATTGCTATCTAAAACACACACAAGGGGCCCCTGCCAGGAATATCCTGGGTTCCACGCCTCACCCATTCACTCTGCACTCACACATGCTGGCCAGCATTTCATTGCGGGAAACTAATCCACCAACGGAGAAAGGGCTGAGCAGCAGCTATATGTCACGGAGTTATGATGGTGCATCCCAAATGCAGATCCTCAAAGTTACCTGCTGAGTATACAGTCATTGGACCTTCTCATATCCACTATATGTGGTAAATTACGGAGACCAAGTCTATGTAACCAATTTGAAACCAAAACCTATTTGAAATAATAATACCAAATAAAGGATCCCTTAGAGCAAAAAGAGCAAATTATATTCAATAATTGTAAAATTATTTGAAATAATAATAATAATAATCACCATATAAAGGATACCTCGAACAAAAAAGGGCGGGGGAATTGGGGGGGTGTGACATACTCGTAATAACCATTTTACAGGTGAGTATCTCACAAAATGGATTATTCCTAGTATGTCACACCCCCCACTTCCCGATATTCATGACACTTGGGATATCCAATAGCAGTGTCTATAATGGGTGGGGATCCCAAAGGAATAATGCATAACTTAAATTACTGCAGCTTGCAGAACTTTGCGGCCAAAAACAGCATCCGCTGAGGCCCGCACATCAGCCTTGTAAAACTTAGAAAAAGTATGCACAGAAGACCAAGTCGCAGCCTTGCAGACTTGTTCAACAGAAGCTTGGTGCTGAAAAGCCCAAGAGGCTCCAATAGCACGAGTAGAATGAGCGGTGACACGAAAAGGGGGAACCTTCCCCTTCGCCATATAGGCCCCAATGATAGCCTGACGTATCCACTTACTAAGGGAAGATTTGGCAGGAGCAAAACCCTTCTTGGGCCCAGAAGGCACAACAAAAAAGGCATCCGTCTTGCGGAAGGCCGAAGTAGTAACTAAATAATACTTAACACAACAAACTACATCCAAAGAATGTAAGACCCTTTCCTTGTCGTTACTAGGTTTAGGAAACAAGGAAGGAAGAACTATATCCTGATTTAGGTGGAAAGCAGACACCACCTTAGGAAGGAAATCCGGTTTAAAACGGAAAACAACCTTATCTTGATGCCTCTCAAAATAAGGGGCTTGAATAGACAAAGCCGCCCGTTCAGAAACTCGGTGGACAGAAGTAATAGCAACCAAAAAGGCAACCTTCTGAGTAAGAATAGGAAGAGGAATATCCTGCAAGGGCTCAAAGGGAGCAGCTTGCATAGCCGAAAGCACCAAATTAAGATCCCAAACAGGAAGTAAAGGCTTTCTGGGAGGCCGCACATGCGCGACTCCTTGGAAAAAGGTCTTAACCAAAGGATGAAGAGCAAACGATCTTTGAAAGAAAATTGCCAAGGCAGAGACTTGCCCTTTCAAAGTACTAATCTGTAATCCCATATCCAGACCTCGTTGCAGATATTCCAGAATTCTAGGAATAGAAAATACTCTACAGGGCAAAGCCCTGGATTCACACCAATCAATATAGGACCTCCAAGCCCTGTAATACATGACAGAGGAAGACTTCTTCCTAGCTCTAATAAGAGTCTGAATAACCAAATCAGAAAGACCTTCTTCTTTCAAGATGGAGACTTCAGCAGCCATGCCGTCAAAGCCAGCGTTTGTAAATTGGGGTAACAAAGTTGACCCTGAGTGATGAGATCTGGAAGAAGAGGCAGATGGACACGATCCACTGCCAGCCTTACGACGTCTGCGTACCACAGACGTCTTGGCCACCTTGGCGCCACCAGAATTGCTGGCATCTCTTCCAGTGCTAGTTTGCGCACCACCTTGCTGATCAAGGAGAATGGGGGAAACAGATATAGGAACCCCAGATCCTTCCAGGCCAGAGACATGGCATCCGCCTCCACTGCCAGAGGATCCTGGGATAGAGACACAAAAGCTGGCAGCTTGTGATTGTGACGAGAAGCAAACAGGTCCAACCGTGGAGTGTCCCACTTGTGACAGAGGAACTGAAAGACCCTTGGATTGACAGACCATTCTCCCTGGCGAGAACATCCCCTGCTCAGGGAGTCTGCCTCCACATTCTCTATCACTGGAATGTAAACTGCTGATATGCAGGGAACATTGATCTCTGCCCACTGAAGGATCAGAGACACTTCCCGGAGGGCACCCCAACTGCGAGTCCCTCCCTGGTAATTGATGTATGCAACAGCTGTTCGGTTGTCTGACCGAATCTAAACTGGGAGACCCTGTAAGATAGGGTCAGTCGAAGTAGAACAAGACGTATGGCCCGAAGCTCTAATACATAGATTGGAGAATGAGCCTCCTGAGGCCCCCACAATCCTTGGAACTGGTGCTTCTTCCAGAAGCCCCCCCAGCCTACCAGGCTGGTATCCGTGGTAACCAGTTCCCAACGCGGAGTCAGAAATGACTTGCCCTTCTGGAGGTTGTGCGATATTAACCACCACTGAAGGGACTGCAAAACGTGGGGAGACAATAGACAAGCCTGATTTAATGATAGTGGGCACCTGTCCCACTTTGCCAAGAGGAAGAGCTGAAGCGTCCTTATGTGAAACTGGGCAAACAGGACTGCCTCGAATGCAGCTACCATCAATCCCACTAGTCTCATCCCTAGAAAGATAGATTGACGAGGGTTGGACAAGAATAGACGAATCAAGTCCTGAATCAGAACCATTCCAGAATCAGGCCCAGGAAGGGAATTTTCCTGGACGGACAGAGAGAGGAATTGGGGTAACTTATTACCCATCCGAACCTCTCTAGCGTAGAGACCACCATCCTGGTGTCCAACTCTGATTGTTCGAGGGAGGAGGCCGCGATAAGAAGATCGTCCAGAAAAGGCACAATGCGGATGCCCTGGACCCTGAATATAGCCATCACTCCTGCCAGCATCTTGGTAAAGACTCTTGGGGCCGAGGTAAGGCCAAATGGCAGGGCCACAAATTGATAATGCTGGTCTTCTATTGAGAACCTGAGGAATCTCTGGTGACCCGGAAAATAGAATGTGCAAATAAGCATCCTTGAAGTCTATGGATGTCATGAAGTCCCCCTGACGGAGAGCATTTTCTGAAACTGATAAATTGATTGAGTCTCCTTAGGTCTAGGATAGGCCGAACAGAGCCATCCTTTTTGGGTACCGTGAATAGGTTGGAGTAAAACCCCAAACCCCTTTCCGCTGGAGGCACTAGGCTGATAACAGCCATGTTTAACAGATTCGCTACTGCTGCCAACAGTCCCTGCGCAATTGCCGGATCTGACGGCATCCGGGACATGAAAAATCTGTGAGGAGGCCGGGACTCGAATTCCAGTTTGTAACCGGAAGAGACTACTTCCAGAACCCAATTGTCTGATACCTCCTGAACCCAGACCTGGAAGAAGAACCGCAGCCGTCCCTCCACCCATAAGGGTGAGGGCGTCCCCTCATTGTTGAGCAGGCTTAGTGGCAGATTTGGTTTTGGACCCCCAATTCTGACTTGGACGGCCACGTCCCTTTCCTCTATTCCATGCATTCCCTCTAGGGGCTGAAAAGGCCGATCCTCTACCAGATCTAGACCCCCGAAAGGAAGGGTTAAAAGAGGCTATTCCACAAAGGAACGACGTTTCTTACACTGAGGTAATTTACCTCCTTAAGTGACAGAATCCAATTTTTCTCCAAAGAGGCGCAATCCCACAAAAGGGAGCGCTGTAAACGATTTCTTGGCTACAATATCAGCTGCCCACTGCCGCAACCATACTGACCACCGGATGGCGACTAACAAGGCAGAGGTTCTGCTGCACATGAGCAGAGTATCATCTAAGGCAGAAAGTACAAAAGATGCAAACATCTCACATCGCTTAAGAGCGGCGTACTCATCAGAGGCCGGATCAAGCCCTGAGTAATTCAATAGCTCCACACTGGAAAAAGCGTGGCACGCCATTTGATCAATACGCTTATCCTCTCCATCTTTAAGTGTAGTGGAGTCAGGAGAATGCAACACAGAAGAATTGGATAAAATAAGCACAGGGGCATCCACCCATGAGCAGAGTATCTTTTAAAAATCCAGTCTCTCTATAAATTAATTAAATATTAATGCATAGATGGCCATTGTATACTTGCGCACACATAGGAATTTGTCCTCCGCATTTAACCCATCCGTGCAGTGAGTGTACACATGCCCAGAGCGGTGGGCACAGGTGGTGATGACCAACGCTTAACAGTATCAGCTGGGAAGGGATATTTCTTGTCCCAGCCCAAGGTAATGCCAGCAAGCCGCGCAGGCTTCTCCCATTCTTTAAGAATAATTTCATCAAAATGCTTTTGATTTGGAAATTCTAAACGAGGTTTAGAGACTCCAAAGAATTCCCCTTTTTGAGGAGGGACTACTTCAGGAGGAGTAATAACCAAAACCTCAAATAACTGAGCAAGAGCTTTTGGGATATCCACAACACTAGCTTCACCCTGCTCAATCACAGTACCAACAAATTGCTGTTCATCAGAAACATCTGATTCCTCATAATAATTCTCCTTCTTCTAACTGAGAAGGATCAGACCAATCAAGCAATTCACAATTGTCTGACTCCCTTGCCGGAGCGGCATGAGTCAAGTGCTTTCTTTTAGCTGAGGCGTTCTTAGGCACAGAGGTAGACATTAATCTTTCAAGATGAGCCAATCTGGCACATAAATCAGCATGCGACTCACCACCCATGACAATATCATTGGGGGTACGGACAAGACATGGCGGAGTAGGAGATGAGGCATTAGCTGCAGGCCCTGAAGCCTGGGCCTCAGTTCTCTGCATAATAGTTAATTGTGCACAAGGGACGCAAAGAATTGTGATATCCCCAACAAGGGATGCCCCACATCCAAAACATTGCCGAGTCTGTGCAGAGGGAACTGCATGTCCGTTATCCTGGGTTGCCTCTATATGGTGTTTAGTATTATACAATAATTGATTATAGTCACCAAGTATATATGGGATTTACGCAATTGCTACCCGGGATGCCCCTTTAAATAGTCCCAAGAGGGAGGATGGAAACACAAATGGACCCCCAAATAAGGCTTAATGGCTTTTTTTTTTAATATAAGGACCAGGAGAAACCTCTTTTTAAATAAGGAGTTTCTACCTACAGAGAAAACAAAAAAAACAAATGCACACAATAAAAATAAATGACAGAAAAAATACAATTCTGTGAAATACTCAGTAGAATTGGTATTATACGCATACAGCACATCCTGCTCCAGATGTAGTAACAACATGTGGGTAATCCTCCGCCTCAGGCGCCGTGCACTGCAGACATGTAGAATACAAGCTCCTCCCGGCCCTACATATACCAAGGGACCTCCCACAAATCCCTAGCATTGAAAAGCAGTGAGAAGGAGAAGCAAGGAGAAAACCAACCACCCAGAGACTGGCAATAATATCAAAGATAGTAACCACCATACAGGGGATCCAGAACAAAGTGAAACCAGGGTGGGTTGGAGCAGGACGTGCTGTATGCGTATAATACCAATTCTACAGGTGAGTATTTCACAGAATTGTATTATTCTAAGCATATAGCACGTCCTGCTCCAGATGTAGTAATAACATGTGGGACATCCAATAGCAGCGTCCATAAAGTAGGGTGGGATCCCCATGAGAAAGGCACAGCCAACAGTAACAGCGCTGTCACCCGCAACCTTGCTACCAGGAGCAACGTGAGCAATGCTCTAACTCAAACTTATGAAAACTTACAAGGCTGAGTGAAACACAAGCAGCGAACTAGTCAGCTTGCTCAACAGAACCGAGTGCTGAAAGGCCCAAGCCAAGCACAAGTAGAAAGAGAACAAAAACCAAGAGAGAAGGAGGAATCTCCCTTAAACGAGTAGGCCTGATTAATGCCTAACCATGCTACTGCAAGAAAGGGTAGCCATGGCAACTTTAGAACCCTCCCCGTCGGGGAATATGAACCCTGGTCTCAGGCGAGACCGGTGGGAAAACTGAAAACAACGCTGACAAGGCTCAGCAAGAGCCGAAACTTTTATTTTAGGCTCCGAAGGACAACCAACCAAGCAAGACCAATCCAAAGGGCTCCTACACCCATGGAAGCAATCAATCCTGTAACATAAGGAGGGAGACGCCTATAAGCCCCAAGGGGCATAGTCCCAACCAGGGACAGGGAACAGTCCAGGAATCTCCAACGCCTGCAGAGGGATACAGATCCCTTAAGCTCAGAGTAAACAAGACACTAGCCCAGAGGCCGGAAGGTCGGGAATAAGGAGAATAAAAACTCCGCCTGGATCCAAACTCGGTGCAAGGCGAAACACCCTCACCTAATGGTGTACAGACATGTATATATAAGAGCCAAGGGAACCCTTAGCAGGGCATCAGTATAAGTAACCCCCCCAAAAGGGAGCTTAGAAAATCCCTGGGGAATGCACCTGAGCAACCCATGAGGAATGCTCAACACAGAAGATTGAACTAGACTTCTAGAGTAGGCGAACAGGGCGAGCCCTGACAACCCTCAGAGAACTGAGTTGGGGAGCCAACTTATACCGTGCTGTAATAACTCTAGGACCCAGGGAACAGGCAACATCCCGCAGGAGAGAGAGCCAGTCCCAGCAAGGCAAACTAGAACGACCTCTCCCAACATAGCCGGCAGAGAAGGGAGAAGAAGAAGAGGAGGGAGCTAGGCCTAGTCCTCCAATAGAGAAAGACACCCCGAGATAACCATCTCCAATAGGGTGAAGAGCAAACCATCCAATCGCCTAAAAAGGCCTGTAGACAGGGGCGGCGTAGTAAGGAGCCTGAATAGGCAGAACAGCCCTCGTGAGAGGGCATACAGTACGACTGTCTTCAGCAGAATCAGCGAACCACGCCCCACTGGGCCACCCAGGGCCCCCGGCGTAACGGTTCACCCTTGCTACAGCAAACTTGTGCAGAACCCCACCTAGCAGGGTGAAAAAAGTTAAGATCTATAGAGTATAAGGTCCTGACAGACAGCAATCCTCGGCCCCCCTGACCCAGGCCAGCGAGGTTTGGGACAATAACCCAGGGCAATAACCCAGGACAGAGTCCCTGTAATAGCAACGGGGCCCCTCAGGGCCACACCGGTAGGGGCTCCGTGAGACACTAGAATAGACCCTCCTAGCACAGTAGGACAGCCAACAAGCCAAAATCAAAGAAGTGTAAGGGATGTAAACCCCCACTTAGATCAGAACCAGACCCTTCCTGAAGGGACAACCTGTTCCGAGACCTTCACAGATAGAAAAGGACAGGCCACTGTCGTCAGACTGACCGAGAGTCCCCCAAAAAAAGACAAGTCCTGAAGAGGAGTAGTCCAGCAATTTAGAGCCCGCAAAGGGCTCAATGTGATAATCGAAAAACAGTATGAGAACGGACCCCCTAAAGGGGACCCCCTTAGGTACCACGGGGGATTTCAGAAGAAATTAAAACCCCCTAGACAACCTGCCAGACTTGGTCCCCATGGTGACCATTTACTGGGAGAAGCAAAACGGAAGGGATGGTCCCTGACACCTTCCTTGAATTTACAAACTCCACAAAGGAACCCCCGTAACAAGGGGGAGCGTACTGACCCAGTTCCAGGGGTGTTGGAACCCCGTCCAGGATGAGCAACCTAAGGTGTTGCCGGCCCCAAGGGCATCTGAGAATAAGGACAGCATCTGGGCCGCCAGCTGCAAGGTGAAGGTGGCGTGACAAAAGGAGGGCAAGGCCTACCATGCTAAGGCCACACATAGCCGAAGGGAAGGTGTAAACATGAACCCGCCTAAAGGCCACCCCGTAGGGAGATACCGAACCGGGGTACACTAAGTAAGAGAAGTGCCTGAGCACCAATCCAAAGGACCCCCAAGGAGCCCCAAGTCAATAGCCAACACGGCATGATGCAAAAATTGGAAAGTAATGACAATCAAGTAGAACCTAGCGCGGACGTCACAGGGGCACGTCCAAGACAACACTCCCATACTCGCCTTGGTGAGCCGTCTGGGAGCAGGAGAGGGACCCAAGACAAGACCCCAATTCGCAGAGTTGGTCCTGCAATACTGTCTTGAAGTGGCCTAGGTGTCCTGAAGGCACAGGGGACTAAAAAGGAATATAGATCCTCACAGGCATCATGAGGTCCACTGGACAAGAGCTCCTGCGGCCCAACAGGTAAATACCATGTAGGAGCTGCCTGTGAAAAATGTAAATGCTAGGTCAAGAATGCCCGCCCGGGTCAGACTGCTATATCCCAGAGGGAAAAGGTCATTGTAAGGCGCCGAACACCCTTCTCTCTTAAGCCAGGTAATCCCCAATCTCCACCGCCTCTTCTGCCTTTAGACAAGTCCCCGCTCGCAGGAGACGCGGATTATGCCTCTCCAGACTCGGTTACCCCCAGGACTTAGTTGGCGCAAAGATTACTGGCTTAAGGTGGAGACGGATGTTTGGCGGTGTATCCCGAATATGGACGCCGGGATTTAGATAGGATAACAGGTGGAAAATCAATCAGGAAGGTCCAAAAACAAGCCGAGGTCAAGCCGGGTGATCACAGAGCGCGGTATCCAAGGGGTCAAGCGTAGAATAGTCAAAACGAGCCGAGGTCAAACCAGGTGAGCACCAAAACGCGGTATCAGAGGGATCAGGCAAAAGCGAAGTCAGGACAGGCAAAAAGGTCAGGACGGGCAGCAGACAGGGATGGTCAGAGACGAAGCTGAGTAGTAACTATCAAAGCAGACTAACAAGCACACCCTATTAACCAAAGGCTATAACGGGCACTAATGGACGGAACCAAAACATATTTAAAGGGGAACTGGCCAATGGGAAGGGGGAACTGGTGATTGGTGCAACTGTGATTTGGGGGGGAAATGTAGTGTTTGGTGCAACTAGGATGTAGCTCCCTATTGGAGCAGCCCCAGGGACTGGACCGCCCTGGCCAGTCAGGCTGTCCAGTCCCTGGGTTCATTCCCACCCAGGCTATGGACCTGACTGGTCCATTTGAATCTGCCCCCTGCAAATGCGCAGGGAGCAGCGCCGGCGAGGGGCATATTGAAACCGTGCTCGCGCGCACGCGCGAGCACGTGACAGAGGGCCGGGTGCGCTCCCCGAGAAGGAAGGGGAAGACGCGCCGGCCACAGAGGAGACGGAGGCAGCAGAAGAGGCGGAGGGAGGCCCCGTGATGCCGGCCACCCCCGCCAAGGCAGAAGTAGCGGCGGCGGGCGAGACTGCCGCAGTCGCGGCGGCAGCTGCCCGCCGCGGCCGCCCAAAGACTGGAGCTGCGCGCCGCCGCACAGAGACGCCGCGGGACCGGGCGCCAGGAGAAGGTAAGAACCTAACAGTCATGTGGATATAATCACAAGTCAAGGGCCAACCTGTAAGAGAGCCCAGACCCTGCACGCCGGACTCGGCCTGCCTCAACTCCCGAAGGGAAAGCAGGGACTAGAAGAACCCAGACAACCTCAGAAAGGGACCGACCAGCAAACTCCATTCTGCATCCAGGGGGACTATCTCCCGTAGCAGCCTTAACGGAGCATGGCGCCCTGCGATAGGAGCCAAGTGCTGCGGCAGCCCCCTCGCCCAAGAGGGCGAGGGCGTCCCTTCATGCTTGCGTGGTTTTGGCAGATTTGGACTTCGCCCTGCCGGAGGTCCCAGGGCGTTGCCTGCCCCCCCTGGGGCGGGCCTCCACTCTAAAAAGTTGGAAGCACACTTCTAGTTCTCGCTTGACACTAACGTAGGGAGGGGTATCCCTGCCCCTGGGTGGCCGGGACGGCCTTCTGCACGAGGGTGCCTTACCCTTTCTTCCAAAAAGGTCCAACCGGGCCCCGAATAAGCGTCGTCCTCTAAAAGGAAGACCAGTAAGAGCCTTTTTAGTATCATTGTCAGCCCCCCACTGTCGCAGCCAAAGCAGGCAGCGAATAGCCACCACAAGAACCGAGGTTCTAGCACACATTTTAATAGTGTCATCCATCGCTGAGAGAATAAACCTCACAAAAACATCACAATCAGAGTGCATTAAAGACCTCCCAAGGGAGATCCTCCGGCTGTTGGTCAAGTATCTTCCTAAGAAGGGTCCTGCCGTCCCCGCACACGAAAAGGCGTGGGAAGCCAATCTGTCAATGCGCCAGTCCTCAGCATCCCGAAGGGTACGATGAGTAGAAGCTGCCATGAAGGGAGGGTTAGCAACCCCAATAATAGGTGCATCCACCTCGGGAGGTACTGACCATCGATCAACCAAATCAGGGGGAAAAGGGTACTTCCAGTCCCAGACCCCGGGAACCCCTGTAAGTTTACAAGGCGATTCCCATTCCTTAGATATAAGAGTCTGGAAATTATCCTGTTCCAGAAATTCCAGGCGCGGCGTCGCCGTTTGGAAACTCTCCCTCTTGAGCTTGGGAGACTCTCCCGGAGGAGAGATGGACAGTGCTTCAAAGATGTTTATAAGTAACTCATCAGTGTCACACAGGCCCCAAGAACCAGGGCCAGAACTGTCACGGCTCCAAGACATCTCATCCGAGGAACTGGAACCTGAGAACAGTTCACCCTCATCAGAAGGATCAAGGTCCTGCATTGCAGCAGACTCCTCAGTTTCAGTGGGAAACCTAGAACCAGGGGGCGTCAGGGACCATTTCTTTCCAGCGCCCAAGCGCTCTGCCAAGCCAGACATCACCTGCTCCGCCGTGGGTAACCTGCGCGGCACCACCTGCTGGTTATCCCCGCTCGAGTGCGACTCATCTGGAGTGAGATCTAAGCACGGGGAGACAGGAGTATTGAAGCGAGGTGCAGCTACTGGTAAACCAGATTGCAGGGCCAGCACTTGTTCAGCACACGGTCCGCAGACCTGTGCTCTGTCAGCATCAGCGTGGGGTTGTCCACACACGGTACACAGCCGGTCTTGTCCCCGCGGGACCCCGGACACATAATTCTGAGATGCCTGCAAATATGGTGATTAATCTAAGTAATATGCCAGTAGGGATTTATGCTGTAAGCAACCCTGGATGCCCCAAGACCCGCTAGGAATGTGGGAGAATTTAGATATATGATAGGTGTCAGAGCCATGCGCTACAGGAAGACCAAATAACCCGAAAACGCCCGTGAGGGCACTTACAGTAACCAAGGAAGAGGAGAATCGTGAACACACGCGCGCGCGGGAAGACCGACAAAATGGCGCCAAGCGAACCTCGAAGGGCGTGCCAGAGCTCAGATGAAGCGAAACGCGCCAAACCAGACCACGCCCCCCCCCCCCAGAGAGCGAGAAGCTCTAAGCGTGGAACAAGACAGAAAAAAGAAACAGTAATAAATGCCATGGCGTCGCGAAACAGAGCCGCAATACGCGCCAAGTCAAACTACTTTAAAGGCGCTGCGGCCAACGTTAACATAATGTTAGAAGTGCGGCTCTGAACCCCGGTAACCAATAAAGGCTATAGGCATACAGTGTAATAGGGCAAGGTTAGGCCAGCGTACACACAACCCCCCCCCCCCCTCTTTTCCCCACACTAACGGGGGGAACTGAGGAAGAAGGTGACCCAGCACTCGGGGTTCACCGCTACACGGGGCGTGGGGCAATGATGCGGGAGGGGAATCCACTGAAGGCTCACCATTAGCCTTGACCGCCTACCCTATGGTGGGGGATTGCGGTTGAGTCTAGCTCCGTAAGCACACTAGGTGCTGCCTACCTTCACCCGACCAACGCAGCCCAGGCTGGGAGGCATATTCTTCACAAGAGGACGGGTGGAAATAGTCCCGCAGGGCCTCGGGCTGTAAAGCCCCGCTCGCCTGCGAGAGCGTGATACTTCATGTCTTCGCAGTTCCAGCACTGCAGAGAAATCTGGGGATTTGTGGGAGGTCCCTCGGTATATGTAGGGCCAGGAGGAGCTTGTTTTCTACATGTCTGCAGTGCACGGAGCCTGAGGCGGAGGATTACCCACATGTTATTACTACATCTGGAGCAGGACGTGCTGTATGCTTAGAATAAACTCCCTCCAGCCAAGATGAAGGGTACTCACAGCCCATGCAATAAGCTCACATCATGAGGTAAGGCCACATGGAAGCAGGAAACAGGAAACATGAAGTCAAACACAGCATACAGGTGCTCTCTGAATAAAAGCATGCCTAAGCCCTGCCCACTTCCAGGATCACATGGCCAAAAATGGAGGGGAAATTCAAATCTGAACACAGCCAGAAAACAAAGAGCTTTAATAGGTAAGCAAAAAAAATGCTGCCTAGACAGAGATAGTAAAAACCAAATAAAACATTTCCTATTAAATAGTAAAGTAAAACATACATAATAAAAATAAGAAATAAAGACTTATTTTATATATCTCTTTTTTTTTGTTTTTTTTTTTTTGTGCATGGTGACAAATAAGCCCAGATAACGCCCCCCCCCCCCCCCTCCTTTTTACCCAGCAGGGTTAAAGGAGAACTAAGGGGAGAGTATAAAAATGCACCCATAAGGCACAAGGGGATTATAAAGGGACAGGGGCATCCCATGCCGGGAACACCAACCCGGAAGCCGCCTACCCACATTTGGGTCTCACGGAGGAGTAATACTCCTGTATACACCAGAAGGTGTATGTATCTACCTTTGCCAGAACCACACAGCCAGGGCTGGGAGGCATACAATATAACCAAACAGGTTTAAAGAGTTTCAGACAGAAATAGAGAAAAAAAGGGGCCGGGAGCAAGCCCGGCTACCTGCAGCTTGAAGGAGAGTCATCTTCTGAATGCTTCGCCGACTGCAGAGACGAAAAGACTGAGGAATAGTGGGAGGAACCCAGTACTTATGGACCAGGAGGGGCTCCTTTTTTCCATGTCATCTCTGCAAGATCGCCCTCTACAGGCCGGGTTCCCAAGTGTCATGAATATCGGGAAGTGGGGGGTGTGACATACTAGGAATATATTCTTTTCTTGCTGCAATGTGCCACACTGCCCCACACACAGCTGTTTTAGCAATTAACATGTTGAGTAGAAATAACTACTTGCATATTACACTTTGGTTGTATGAAGACTTTACCTCTACTGCTCTGTGTGTAGAGCTAAATCGTGGCTGTGATCCTGTAATGACACAGTGCTGATGGGTTTTGTTCATGTCACCTGTTGATAGAAACACAGAAAAGCAATTAGGTTTTTATATAGTTACAGGCAGTTCACAATAAACACAGGTATATCTAATGTGGGCCTGTCTCTGAATACAGACATAGTAATTAGTTAAGTAGATTAGCTAAAGTGGACCAAAACCCAGATTTTGAAAATCCATGGGCCACCCTGATTCAGGATGCTCCACTGTGTGAACTCCCCCAATAAGCTCAGCTCTTCCCAGTTATACAGTGCATGTGTAGGCTCTCATCCAGTCAGTGCGCTCAGCAAAATCTGCTAAAACTCAGCTAAGGGCAGAGTCTAGCGGAGAGGACTCGAGCATGCGGGCGGCCACATCCACGCTACCCTCTAACAGGGTGCAAGGCTGCACCTGTCCAATCACAGATGCCAGGCGTGTGCCCTGTTTAAGGTATAGCCGACGACGGCAGCATGTGCCGTTGGATCGGAAAGAAGGTGCGTTTTACAGGGAGCACAGACTTCTAGACTCCAGGGACACTTTTAGTCCACTGTAAGTTCCATGGAGGACACATAGGCTCTTCTAATTATGATAAGAGGAAAGGTTTTGCCCTAAAGGAGAATGGACAATCACCAACTCTGCCTCTGGGTACATACTCACAACAACTCACAATAGGGTCAAGTCTTACTTCTGGAACTCTCTGGCACAAATCGTAAAAAACCCGTCTTCATGTGAAAGTAAACTTGCATAAACTAGCATGCAAGAACTCTCCCATAATTTGGGGGGACATGTAAAAGCAGTTGAAAAAAGCAATTTGAGATTTCTCGCACCAGGTCCAATTTAAACTAGCATAGCTAACTTTAAACCCCAATTAAAAAAAATGAAAAAAGTTAAAGCCTGGTCTTCTCCTCACCCGAGGGGCATCCTATCCTCCCCCGCGCCGCTCATCAGATTTCAAGAAAGGGCCCCCCCTTCCACCACTGACATCTATAGAAAGAAAAAAATACAATTCTGTGATTACTCACCTGTAGAATTGATATTATGAGTATACAGTACGTCCTGCTCCAGGTATATTACTTACACATGGGTATTACTCCGCCAGATGGCGCTGGACTGCAGAGACATCGAAAACAGGCTCCTCCCGTCCCCTCAAATACCCAGGGACCTCCCACAAATCCCCAGCATTGAAAATCAGTTAACGAGAAGTCGGGAGAATTAAACAACCCAAACTATCAAACTATAACAATGATAACAATCACCATACAGGGGATCCAAGATAACCAAAACCAAAGGTTGGGTTGGAGCAGGACGTACTGTATACTCATAATATCAATTCTACAGGTGAGTAATCACAGAATTGTATTATTCTTAGTATACAGTACGTCCTGCTCCAGATCGATTACTTACACGTGGGACATCCAATAGCGGTGTCCATAAAGTAGGGTGGGATCCCCCCCAAAAAAGTAGCAGCAGACAGTTTAAACCACTGCCGCCTGCAGAACCTTTCGGCCAAAAGCAGCATCAGCTGAGGCCCTAACATCAACCTTGTAAAACTTTGAAAAGGTATGAACAGAAGACCAAGACCAAAGAAGGGAGAACAATGTCCTGATTTAGATGAAAAGCAGACACTACCTTAGGCAGAAAGTCTGGCTTGAAACGAAACACCACCTTGTCCTGGTGTCTCTCATAGTAGGGGGCTTAAATAGAAAGCGCCGCCAACTCAGACACACGCCTAACAGAAGTGATAGCCACCAGAAAGACAATCTTGAGAGTAAGAATGGCAAGGGCAGCATCCTCACCCTGCAAGGCTGACAAAACCAAGTTCAAATCCCAAACAGGCACCATAGGCTTACGTGGGGGGCGCACATGAGTGACCCCTGGAAAAAGGTCCTGATCAGAGGGTGCTGAGCAAATGACTTCTGGAAGAAAACAGCAAGGGCAGAAACCCTTCAGAGTACTGAGTTGGAGCCCCATCTCCAACCCATGCTGCAGGAACTCCAGAATCCTGGGAATAGAGAACACATGACAGGGAAGAGACGTAGACTCACACCAGTCAATGTAGGCACGCAAAACCCTGTAATAAATGGAAAAAGAGGACTTCTTCCTAGCCTTTATCAAAGTATTCACAACCGAGGAAGACAGCCCCTTCTCCATCAAGATGGAGGTTTCAGCAGCCAGGCCGTCAAAGCCAGAGTTTGTAAATTGGGATGGCGTAGTGAGCCCTGGGTGAGCAGATCTGGCACCAAGGGCAGAGCGTACTGATCTACTGCCAGCTGCAGCACGTCTGCGAACCACACTCTTGTTGGCCACCTGGGGGCCACCAGAATTGCTGGCACCCCTTCCAGAGCAATCTTGCGCAGAACCCTGCCCAGCAGGGGGAATGGAGGGAAGACATACAGCAACTGAAAGTCCTGCCATGACATTGCTAGAGCATCCGCGGTCAAGGCCAGAGGATCCTGGGACAGGGAGACAAAGGCTGGTAGCTTGTGATTGTGACGGGACGCAAACAGATCCACATCTGGTTGGCCCCAACGGTGACACAAGAGATTGAAACACCCTGCTGCATAGGGACCATTCCCCCTGGCGAGAGGTCCCCCTGCTTAAGAGAGTCCGCCAGGCGATTTTCCCGTCTGGTTGTCCGAGCGCACCTGAACAGGCAGGCCCCGAAGGTGAGTAGTCAAGTGAGCCAGAACCAACCTGATCGCCCGCAGTTCCAAGACATTGATAGCTGTGTGGGCCTCCTGAGGACCCCACCTCCCCTGGAACCGCAGGGACTTCCAGAAACCCCCCCAACCTGACAGACTGGCATCCGTGATGACTGTCTCCCAGGAAGGGGTAAGAGAGGATCTGCCCCCCAACAGGTTCCTTGAGTCCATCCACCACACCTCCTGACCAGAGGGGAGAGCACACAGACCCGGTCCAGGGACGCTGGGTCCTTGTCCCATACTGACAATAGGTGAAGTTGCAGAGGCCTCAAGTGGAACTGAGCATAAGGGACCGCTTCGTAGCATGCCACCATCAGGCCCACCAGCTGCATCCCCTGCCTGATGGAGGGATGAGGACAAGATAGGAGGAACTGAGCCTGAGCAATCAGACTGTCCACCTTCTGTTGAGAAAGGAAAATCCTTGCCTGAACTGTATCCAGATTCATTCCTAGGAATGGAGTTACCAAGGAAGGGGACAGTGAGGACTTGGGGTGGTTGATCACCCATCCAAATGACTCCAGAGTGGACACCACCAGCTGAGTATCCAACTCTGCCTGATGTAGAGATTGGGAAGTGATGAGAATGTCGTCCAGATAGGGAAGCACGCGGACGCCCTGATACCTGAGCAGAGACATCACGCCAGCCAACACCTTGGTAAACACCCTGGGAGCTGAAGTGAGACCAAAGGGCAATGCCACACACTGGTAATGTTGATCCATCAGAGCGAACCTGAGGAACCTTTGATAACCTGAGGAACCTTTGATGACCTGGGAAGACAGGAATATGAAGGTAAGAATCTTTGATGTCCACAGAAGTCATGAAGTCCCCTTGGCGCAGGGAACTGATGGCAGAGCGCAGAGTTTGCATGCGAAAGTGCCTGCCCCCGCCAAATTTGTTGAGGATCTTTAAGTCCAGGATGGGCCTGACTGAACCATCTTTTTTGGGTATTGTGAATAGGTTGGAATAAAAGCCCTTGCCTTTTTCTCTTAAGGGGACCTGGCAGATGACCCCCAGCTCCAGGAGGCCTTACACTGCTTGCACTAGCTCCTGAGCTGACACAGGGTCCTGATGAATCCGGCATCTGATGAATCTTGGAGGGGGGCAGGCAGCAAAATCTATTTTGTAACCAGAGGACACTACCTCCTGAATCCACCGGTCTGAGACATGAAGCCTCCAGACGTGAGCAAAGTGCTGAAGCCGTCCCCCCACCCGGATGGGTGAGGGAACCCCATCATGCCTGAGGGGGCTTGAGGGATGATTTTGCTTTGGGACCCCAGGAGGGGCCAGGACGTCCACGTCCTCTGACCCTACATCCAGAAATCTCCCCGGGCCCCAGTAAAGGAAACCCCCCTCCCCTGTCTGGCACCACGGTAAGGGCAGGAGAAGGAACCCTGACCCCGAAAGGGCCGAGATTGCCGCCTGCGCTGGGGTAACCTGCCTCCCTTAGCAAAAAGGTCCAGGCGGTTCCCAAACAGGCGCAGTCCTTTGAAGGGAAACCCAGTGAGGGCCTTCTTGGCAGCATTGTCAGCAGCCGACTGGCGCAGCCACACCAAGCGGCGTACAGCCACCACGAGGGCAGATGTTCTGGCACACATTCTGATGGTGTCATCCATGGCAGAGAGGACAAAATTTACAAAAACATCACAACTGGAGATTGCATTGAACACCTCACAAGGCAAATCATCAGGGGCACTATCAAGTATATTTCTGATAAGGGTTCTAGTGGCCACAGCAGTAATGGCAGAGGCACAGACCGGGCGCAGCGCAGTCCCCGCACATGCAAAGGCATGGGATGCCAGCTGGTCAATGCACCGGTCCTCAGCATCCCGCAGGGTAGTAGAGTCAGGGGAATGCATGACAGAGGTGTTAGATAGCCCTAGGACCGGGGCATCCACCTCGGAAGGGGATAACCAACACTTTACCATATCAGCAGGAAAGGGATACTTCCTATCCCAACTTTTTGGAACCCGGGAAGTTTACTGGGGCGCTCCCATTCCTTGAGCAGAAGGTTATGGAAATGTGCCTGCTCAGGAAATTCCAAACGTGATTTTGCTGTATGGAAAAGCTCCCCCCTTTGCCTGGGAGCCGCAACAGGGGGAGAGATGGACAGGACCTCAAAAATCTGGGTCAGTAATCTGTCAGCGTCATCCGGGGCCCAGGGGTCAGAGCCAGAATCGTCATGACCACTTGGTCTCTCATCAGATGAGCCTGAGTCAGAAAAAAGCACCCCTTCATCAGACGGGGTATAGCCACAAAGATTCCAAAACTCCTCAGTTTCCAGGAAAAGAGTGACATTAGGCGTTAAGTGCCGCTTTTTAGCAGGGGCCTTATGCGTCAAGGTATTAGCAATTAACTTCTCCACACTAGCCAGTCTAGAAGACACATCAGGCTGAGAATCCCCACTAGTATGCAACTCAGTAGGAGTGAGGTTTAAGCTTGGGGGAGTAGGTGAAGTGAAACGAGGTGCAGCCACTGGCAGGCCAGATTGCAATGCAAGCACCTGCTCAGCACAGGGTACACAGATCCGCGCCTTGTCAGCGTCAGCATAAGGCTGCCCACACGCTACACACAGCCGGGCTTGTCCCGAAGGAAACCCCGGTCACATTATCATGGGATGCCTCCATATGGTGATTATAGCGGCACTATAGGCCGATAGGGATTAACGCTATACAGCAACCCCGGATGCCCCAATAACCCGCTAGGGAAGTGGGAGTATTACACAAGGCCTAACAAGTTATATAACTAATAGAGGGCCGGCAGAAGCCAAAGGATTCGCCCAGCCTGAAAGACATAAGAGGAGGAGACCGTAAGCACACAGTAATAAAAGGTAGAAAAAAAAGCCGCCCGCGAGGGCACTTACGGACCGTGGTAGGTAGAGGTCCGTCGCGCATGGGCCAACCAAGCAGGTTAAAGATGGCGTCGGTACACCTCGAGGGGCGGGCCGGAATCATCAATGACGCGGAGAGCGCCATAGACGGGCCCCGCCCCCCCCGAAGAGCGCAAAGCCAGGACGTGACAAGCAGCCAATGACGGCGCACCAGCGCCTGAGGTAACGCCGCCGCCAAGCGCAGAACATAGGGTACAGAAAAGGCACGCAGCGGCGGCAATTTTAAAAAACAGTAAAAGGAAGGCAAGTCAGCGCGGCGGCTGACACAAGGCAGAATTAATAAATTATAAGGTTTAAAACACAGAATGTATAGCATACACATCTAAACACCCCCCCCTTTTTCCCCCGAAGGCTACAAGGAGAATGAGGGAGGACAGCGGCCACTTAAATAGGGCCCACCGATAGGCAGGGGCAATAGTGAGGGAGGGGCATCCCATAGAGGCTCACCATAAGCCTGAACCGCTTACCCTTTGGTGGGGGATAGCGGTGGAGCAGCGCTCCTAACCACCTAACAGTGGTGCTGCCTACCTTCACCCGACCAGCGCAGCCAAGGCTGGGAGGCATAACACTAATGGAACGAGTGGGAATAGTCCTACAGGGCCGCAGGCTAATAGCCCCGCTCACCTGCGAGTAGAGAGCCATTTCTCGTCCTTCGCAGTACAGACTGCAGAGAAATTCTGGGGATTTGTGGGAGGCCCCTGGGTATTTGAGGGGCCGGGAGGAGCCTGTTTTCGATGTCTCTGCAGTCCAGCGCCATCTGGCGGAGTAATACCCACGTGTAAGTACTATATCTGGAGTAGGACGTACTGTATACTAAGAATAAGACATTTACTCACCTGCAATTCCTCCCCCGGGGCTCTTTTGTGTGAGGAGAGGGCCTGAAACAGCTCCCTCAATGCCACTAGCCCTGCCTTTTTGGGGGCTGGGCAGATTACGCCATCCTGCTCCCGGCCCAACAATTCTCAGATGCCGGAGATCAACTGATCCACTGCTTCC
This sequence comes from Gastrophryne carolinensis, assembly GCA_027917425.1. Classification (NCBI taxonomy): domain Eukaryota; kingdom Metazoa; phylum Chordata; class Amphibia; order Anura; family Microhylidae; genus Gastrophryne; species Gastrophryne carolinensis. Next base: position 64,351,597 of record CM051241.1, on the reverse strand, counting down.
CCACTCCCCTCCACCGATCACGGCATTTGTCATAGGAGATTCTGTCATAGGTGAGCAAAGAAAAAAAAAATTCAATAAATGTAATTTCTCTTTGCTGTGTGTTTTTTTTTACAGTTAACCCTTTGTGAACTGGTAAGGGACCCAAAGCCAGGGGGGCGGCGAAAGTCCATCACTCAGCAGGTATAAAAGGCATCCGGAAAAAGCCATGCTCTGCATGGGAGGTAAGTATTTAAAAAAATCAATAAATTATATATTTTAGTGTGTATGTGTGTTTTTTTTTTTACCTTTAATGCTTTACTTTGGGGTGTTTGGCAACTCTTCCCTTGACAGGAGTCAACAGTAACTCACAGAAGTCATTTTACAGTCTGACGACTTAGAGAATCGGGGGCAGAAGAGATCGTCGGGGGGGGGGGGCACATCCATCCAGGCCCAAGGAGATAGGGTGCCGGACTTCAAGAATTGTGCTCCTTGACAAAATTGGACTCATTCCTGATATGAGTGTATCCTTTTTTGAGTGTGACTACACTAAAATACAATTCTGTGAAGTAATTACCTGTAGAATTGGTATTATACGTATACAGTACGTCCTGCTCCAGATATAATACTTACACTTGGGTTATCCTCCGCCAGATGGCACTGTGCACTGCAGACATGCAAAAACAGGCTCCTCCCGGCCCTTCATATACCCAGGGACCTCCCACAAATCCCAAGCATTGAAAAGCAGTGAACAAAAAGCCGGGAGAATTCAACCACCGAAACTGGTAACAACAACAACAATGGCAACTATCACCATACAGGGGATCCAGAATAATGCAAAAACCAGGGTGGGGTGGAGCAGGACGTACTGTATACGTATAATACCAATTCTACAGGTGAGTACTTCACAGAATTGTATTATTCTAAGTATACAGTACGTCCTTCTCCAGATATAATACTTACACTTGGGACATCCAATAGCAGTGTCCATAAAAGCAGGGTGGGATCCCCAACAAAAAAGGCAACAGCACGCAGCTTAAACTACTGCCGCCTGAAAAACCTTGCGGCCAAACACAGCATCAGCTGAGGCCCGAACATCAACCTTGTAAAACTTTGAAAAAGTATGAACAGAAGACCAAGTAGCGGCCTTGCAAACTTGTTCAACAGAAGCCTGGTGCTGGAAGACCCAAGAGGCCCCAATAGCACGAGTAGAATGAGCAGAAAGACGGAAAGGAGGACTCTTCCCCTTAGCAGAATAGGCCTGAATCACAGTCTGACGGATCCATTTGCTGATAGTAGATTGTCAAGCCTCCTGGCTACAATCATGGGGAGAGCTGAGCTGAGCTCCAGGTATGGGGCGAAGTGAAGCAGAAAAAACTCCAAAGAGCAAATAAAAGGTCTGAGCAGAGTCCAAAGGTGAATCCGGGGTCAGAGGCAGGCAGAAAACAGGCAAAGTCCATAAGCAATCCGCAAAAATCAGGTTATCCGTTCGTGTATAAATCCAGATATTCAGGAATCAGGGAAACAAGGTCCAGGAAGTAAGCTGATAACACAGCATTGGCTGTAGGCCAGCTGTCCTCTTAAATAAATCAGCACAGGGAGGGATGTGCCAGAGTCTGGTGAAGTCACTTCCTGTCCATTCAAACTCAGGACACCAGGAAGTGAAATCAAGTCCAAGAGCTTACACTCTAGGCTTTGTGCACTTCCAATGGGCTGAACAGCAGGTGTCACTGTGGAGCATGCGACAGAAGAAGAGCCTGCTCTGTTAAAGTGGACCAACACCCAGGGGTGATCAGCCCGGAAATCTATAAGATTCCCGGGGCGATCACCTCCCAATCTCGGATGTCCCGCGGGGTGAAACCCCCCAGAAACCCCAAAAAGACCTTACCTGATCCGCCGCCTCTTCCGCCGCCTCCCGCGCGCCCCTCCAGACGTGTGCGCGCGCCCGCGTCGGCCCTCTGTGAATGGCCGGCGCGGGCGCCGAGAGTGACGCGCAGGAGGCGGCGGCGGCGGAAGAGGCTTGTACGTTCCAGTCCCCCGCCTAGACGTTGGCGGGGATTGGCTGCGGCGTTCACGTGGGAGCGGGGAGAGGTGAGTTTTTCTGGGGGGTTTCACACAGCGGGGCACCCCCGATCGGGGTGCCCCACCGAAGTGGACCAAAACCTAGGATAGTCAAAATCCTGGGTGTTGGTCCACTTTAAAACCATGCAGCCGAGCATGTCTGCTGCTGCATGCAGTCCGTGGTATGGCGCGCTCACGATGCCTTAAAAGGCAGGAAAGGCGAGGAGACTGACATTGCCCCCCCCTTAAAGGACGCCTCTGGGCGGCCGATCTAGAGAGTCTTTGCTGAAAAGCTCTGATTAATTGTGGAGCATTGAGATTACTAGATGGCTCCCAGGAATCTTCCTCTGGGCCGTAACCTTTGCAACGAATAAGATACTGAATGGAGGCAACTCTCTTCCGTGAATCCAGGATCTGTTCAACCTCATATTCCTCTTCACCATCCACAATAATTGGATCAGGAGGTCTGTCTTGGGAATCTCTAAAAGTTCCTTTCTTTAAAAGGGACACGTGAAAAACTGGGTGTATCTTCAGGCGATTTAGGTAATTCCAATTCAAAGGCAACTTCATTAATAGCTCTCTTAATCTTAAAAGGCCCGATAAACTTAGGACCCAACTTCTTAGAGGGAAGATGAAGCCTTAGATGAGTGGTAGAGAGCAGGACTTGATCTCCTACTGCAAAATTGGAAGCTGAAGACCGATGAGTGTCTGCTGTCCTTTTGTAACGTTCTTGGGCAGCTCAAAGGGTTGTTCGGAGCATCTGATGAGTGGCAGTTAGATGAGCTCCTAAATCTGCAGCTGCCGGTACATTCACTGGGATGCAGGTATCAGGCAAGGTCTTGGGTATTGTTCTGTTCGGGGATGTTGCTTTTTCAAATTTTACTTGTTTTTTCTTGTTTGCATATAGTTTGTTTTTAGGAAAATGTGGCTTTGATTCTTCCTTTTTATTCTTTTTTAGGGAAACTCTGTGCAACCAAAGAATTGACTGAGAGATTACTTCCAGAAAGCTACACCTACATCAACAAGCCTGGTACGCCTAGAAAGCTTGAGGTGTGTACTTCCAGAGAATATATTGTTTGTGGGGGGTATTTTAAATGTAAAGGGTTGCTTTTCTGGAAAAACAACTGGAAATATCGCAGTTGTATTTTATCTGAAAATCTCTGTTTCATTTTGGGGGAGTCTCCTGGGCAGGAAAGGGTGTCTACCTATACATATGTGACCGGGAGAAATTGGGGTTTCACACGCAATAAAATTTTATTGACAAACTTACATTTTTTATTACAGAAAAACACTACAAATTGCAAAAAAAGAGAACACTCTGATGAAGTGGCAGTAGGAGGATGCCACGCAACGCGTCAGTGGTGCTGGCATGCTGGGCATTGTGGTGGACTAGGACTTTGTCATGCGATAATGTAAATTGTTTAGATATTATTTAAAATTGTTTTGAATTTTTGATTATTGTGATAGTACCTTTGTGATGTATGCCCTGGAGCCTACTACCTCTCCTTTGCTTTTTTGCTCATACTTGCACATAGCACTTTCACTTGTGCACTTATATATGATATAGGGAACATTAGTTCCCTGAGTTTCTAATTGCTTTATCTATTATTTCTTAACCATTTCACACACCCCAGGGCATTTTTTGCAGATTTTGCACATTAGTTACATGGATAATTGATAACTATATAACTATAAGTACTCATACTAGTCCATTATGTTCCCCAGCCCATGCATATACGTTTTTTAATTGATTTTAATGTGTATGTTTTGGCTATTACTAATAAAACATTGATATACTAATATATCTGTATATCTGTTGAGCGGCTGATTTTGGAGTTCCTTTGGTCTATGCTGGCAGCTCATTTTTGGTACACTTTATATATAAGGATAAGAGGGAAAATCTGAAATAAAAAAACCTGTAAAATGGTTATTACAAGTATGTCACACACCCCGCTTCCGAATATTCATGACACTTGGGTAACTGTCCTGTTGAGGGCGATCTTGCAGAGATGACATATAAAAAAGGAGCCCCTCCTGGCCCATAAATACTTGGGACCTCCCACCATTCCCCAGTATAAGACAGCAGTAAAGGGACCAGGAAGAGCCAAATGTAAACAACAAAGAAAAAGGTTCACCATATAAAGGATCCCAGAAAACCAAAAAAGGGCGCGATGAAGCGGGGTGTGTGACATACTTGTAATAAGCATTTTACAGGTGAGTAATCACAAAATGGCATTATTCCCAGTATGTCACACACCCCACTTCTGAATATTCATGACACTTGGGACATCCAATAGCAGTGTCCATAATGGGTGGGGATCCCAAAAAGGCAATAATGCAAACTTAAACTACTGCAGCTTGCAGAACTTTGCGGCCAAAAACAGCATCCGCTGAGGCCCGCACATCAACCTTATAAAACTTGGAAAAAGTATGAAGAACAAGTAGCAGCCTTACAAACTTGTTCAACAGAAGCCTGATGCTGAAAAGCCCAAGATGCTCCAACAGCACGAGTAGAATGAGCAGTAACACGGAAAGGGGGAAACTTCCCCTTGGCAGAATAGGCCCCAACAATGGCCTGTCGAATCCATTTACTAATGGAAGACTTAGCGGGCGCCAGACCTTTCCTGGGCCCGGAGGGAACCACGAAAAAGGTGTCCGTCTTACGAAAAGGAGAAGTAGCCACCAAATAATATTTCACACATCGAACCACATCCAAAGAATGTAAGGTCCTCTCCTTGTCATTACTAGGCTTAGGACACAAGGAAGGGAGAACTACATCCTGATTGAGGTGGAAGGCCGAAACCACCTTAGGAAGAAAATCCAGCTTAAAGCGGAAAACTACCTTGTCCAGGTGCCTCTCAAAGTAAGGAGCCTGAATAGACAAGGCCGCCAACTCAGAGACACGCCGAACAAAGGTAATAGCCACCAAAAAGGCAACTTTCTGAGTGAGCAGAGAAAGAGCAATATCATGCACCGGCTCAAAAGGGGGCCCCTGGAGAGCCGACAGAACCAAGTTTAAATCACAAACCGGCAGCAAGGGCTTTCTAGGAGGCCGCACATGAGTAACCCCCTGGAAAAATGTCTTAACCAGGGGATGAAGGGCAAAAGACCTTTGAAAGAAAACCGCCAGGGCAGAAACTGCCCCTTCAAATTACTGAGCTGGATCCCCGAGTCCAGACCATGTTGAAGAAACTCCAGAATTCTGGGAATAGAAAACACACTACAAGGCAAGGCCCTAGCCTCGCACCAGTTAATATAGGACCTCCAAGTCCTATAGTAGACGTTCGAGGAAGATCTCTTCCTAGCTCTAACAAGAGTCTGAACCACCGCATCAGAAAGACCTTCCTCCTTTAAGATGGAGGTTTCAGCAGCCACGCCGTCAAAGCCAGCGTTGGTAAATTGGGGTAGCGTAGCTGACCCTGGGTGATAAGATCCGGAAGAAGAGGCAGATAAAACTGATCTACTGCCAGCCGCAAGACGTCTGCGAACCACACTCGTCTTGGCCACCTTGGAGCCACCAGAATTGCTGGTGCCCCTTCTAGAGTCAGCTTGCGCACCACTTTGCCCAACATGGAGAAAGGGGGGAACAGGTACAGAAACCCCAGTTCCCTCCAAGCCAGGGACATGGCATCCACTGCCAGGCCCAGAGGATCCTGAGACAGAGACACAAAGGCAGGAAGTTTGTGATTGTGACGAGAGGCAAAAAGATCCACCTCCGGAGTCCCCCACTTGTGACGGGACTGGAATACCTTGGAACTGAGAGACTATTCTCCTCGGCGAGAAGATCTCCTGCTCAGGGAATCCGCCTTCGTGTTCTCCACTCCCGGAATGCAAATGGCCGAGATGCATGGGACATTGCTCTCTGCCCAAACAAGGATCAGAGATACCTCCCTGAGGGCACTCCTGCTGCGAGTCCCTCCTTGGTGATTGATGTAAGCGACCGCCGTCCGATTGTCCGATCGGACTTGAACTGGCAATCCCTGCAATAGAAGAGTCAAGCGAGACAGAACCAACCAAATGGTCCGTAGCTCCAAAACGTTGATAGGGGTATGAGCCTCCCGAGGCCCCCATAACCCCTGGAACTGATGTTCCTTCCAGAAGCCCCCTCAGCCCGACAGGCTGGCGTCCGTGGTGACCGTTTCCCAACAAGGGGTCAGAAAGGATCTGCCCTTCAACAGATTGCTTGACACTAGCCACCACTGAAGGGACTGCTGATCCCGGGGAGACAGCAGACAAGACTGATCCAATGACAGCGGACACTTGTCCCAAGTCGCTAGAAGATGTAGCTGAAGCGACCTCATGTGAAACTGGGCAAAAGGGACTGCCTCGAAGGAAGCCACCATCAGACCTACCAATCTTATCCCTAGCCGGATAGACGGGCGAGGATTGGAAAGCAGAAGCCGAACCAAATCTTGGATCAGAAGAATCTTGGGCTGAGGAAGGAACACCCTGGCCTGAAAGGCATCCAGAGTCATGCCCAGAAACGAAACCTCCCTGGACGGGGAGAGGGAGGACTTGGAATAGTTGATCACCCAACCGAACCTCTCCAGTGTGGATACCACCACTCTGGTGTCTAGCTCCGCTTGGCTGAGAGAGGAAGCCAAAATGAGAAGGTCGTCCAGGTATGGTACAATGCGAATGCCCTGGACTCTACCGCCAATACCTTGGTGAACACCCTCGGAGCCGAGGTAAGCCCGAATGGAAGGGCCACAAACTGAAAATGCTGATCTTCCACCACGAACCTGAGGAATCTCTGGTGTGCCAGGAAGATAGGTACATGCAGATAAGCATCCCTGATGTCTATGGACGTCATGAAGTCCACCTGACGAAGAGAATCGACGGCTGACCGCAAGGTTTCCATGCGAGGAGCTTCAGATCCAAAATGGGTCAAACTGAGCCGTCCTTCTTGGGCACCGTGAATAGATTGTAATAGAATCCCAAGCCCCTTTCCGCGAAAGGCACTGAGCAAATGACAGCCATGTCCAGCAGATAACTAACTGCCGCCCGGAGCCCCTGTGCGGCCAGTGGATCCGAAGGCACTCGAGATCTGAAGAATCTGGGAGGAGGCCGGAAGACACCACTTCCAGAATCCATTTGTCTGAGACCTCCTGGTCCCAGACCTGGAAGAAGTGCCGCAGCCGTCCCCCCACCCGCAAGGGTGAGGGTGCCCCCTCATTGCTGAGCTGGCTTAGCAGCGGGCTTGGGTTTGGAACTCCAATTGTGACCTGGACGGGCACGACCTCTGCCTCTACTCCAGGAATCACCTCTGAGGGTAGAGAAGGCCAAAACTCTGCCAGTTTTGGCACCACGAAAGGAAGGGTTAAAGAAGGCCGCCCCCGAAAGGGATGACGTTGCCTCTTACGCTGAGGTAACTTCCCTCCTTTCGTGACAGAATCTAATCTTTCTCCAAAGAGCCGCAACCCCACAAAGGGAAGTGCTGTAAGCGACTTTTTGGCCACAAAATCAGCCGCCCACTGGCGCAACCATACCGACCGCCGAATAGCTACAAGCAAGGCCGAGGTTCTACCACACATGACCATGGTGTCATCCAAGGCGGCAAGCACAAAGGACATGAACAATTCACACCGCTTAAGGGCGGCAAACTCATCACTAGCCGGGTCAAGCCTGGAGGTACTCAACAGGTCTCTAACCACAGACCTGGTAGCCACTGTTAAAAGCGCCGAAGCACAAACAGGCCACAAGGCTGAACAGATACTAGCAAACGCGTGGCAAGCCATCTGATCAATGCGTTTATCCTCACCATCTTTGCGAGTGGTGGAGTCAGGAGAATGCAAAATAGAAGTATTGGATAACCCGAGCACCGGGGCATCCACCTCGGGAGGGGACGACCATCGTTTTACCACGTCCACTGGAAAGGGATACTTTTTATCCCAACCTTGAGGAATACCTGGAAGCTGAGTAGGCTTCTCCCATTCCTTAAGAATAATGCCATCAAAATGCTTTTGATTTGGGAACTCCAGGCTCGGCTTGGAAGTTCCAAAGAATTCCCCTTTTTGAGGAGCGGCCTCCTAAGGAGGAGAAATTGCCAGAACCTCAAAAAGGCGAGCCAAGACCTTCGGGGTATCCACAGCATCCCCCTGCCCTTGCTCAGTATCAGCACCAACAAACTGCTGATTGTCAGAACCCTCAGAATCCTCAAATAATTCCCCCTCTCCTAGCGGGGAATAATCAGACCAGTCAAGGAAATCATAATCATCAAACTCAAAGGCCGACGCGGCCGGAGACAAATGCTTTCGCTTAGCCGAGGCCTTTCTGGCAACAGAGCCAGAAATACATTTCTCAAAATTAGCCAGTCTGGCACAATCATCCGATTGCGACTCCCCACCTGCAACAACATTACTAGGGGTACGGATAAGGCAGGATGGGGAAGGAGATGAGGCAGGGACCCCGGACCCAGACGCCTGGGCCCCCGACTGCTGCGTTATGGCCCGCTGAGCACAAGGTATGCAAACAAGTACATTATCCCCCGCAAGGGATGCCCCGCAACCCACACACTGCCGGGGTTGCCCCGAGGGGAGCCCAAGCCCAGCGTCCTGAGAAGCCTCCATATGGTGATTTTAATGTAGTCGCAATGACCAGAGGGATTTACGCTATTAAGCTACCTGGGATGATCCTTCAGGTCCCAAGTGGGAGGATTTTTTTTTATTTTTATTTTGGGAACCCTAAATTAAACTCTAAGGGACCCCTAGGACCGGGAGAACTCCCTCTTTAAACTTCAAAAGATGGGATCCCACCTAGAAGATATGAGAATAGACATAAGTGTCAACATGCACATCACCCACCATATAAGACAGTTAAAAATGGTGAAATAAATAAAATCCACTCACCGCAGCAAAGCAGCGACTGTCAACCCTCACAGCAGCAAGGGAATGAGAGGGAGAGCAGCAAAGCAGGCAGCAAGGCCGGAAAGAGTGCTTGAGAGAAGCCGGCCTCGAGGGGGGGGCGGAGGGGTGGTGTGGACGGGCCACAACGAGCACCTGTTGAAAAGTGAAACCGCCCCCAGCAACAACGGCCGCAAAAACACATACAAACACACGCAATCCACACACCTTTTCCCCCAAATAAAGTAAAACAACCCACAGGAGAAAAGGTCTCCCCCCCAAAGGGGCACAGAGGGATGGGGCATCCCAAGCCGGGATCACCAACCCGGACACTGCATACCCCTTTGTATGGGGTCTCACGGGGGAGCTAGCTCCCATATACACCACAAGGTGCAGCCTACCATTGCCTGGACCTTCAGCCTAGGCTGGGAGGCATACTGCTATAGTTTAAATTAAAAAAAGCAGCAATAGAAACAAAAGGCCGGGGGGTTACCCCGGCTACCTGCAAGGAGGAGACAACCATCTTCTGACTTGCTCGCCGACTACAGAGACGAAAGACTGGGGAATGGTGGGGAGTCCCGGGTATTTATGGGCCAGGAGGGGCTCCTTTTTTCATGTCATCTCTGCAAGATCGCCCTCTACAGGACAGTTACCCAAGTGTCATGAATATTCGGAAGCGAGGTGTGTGACATACAGAATACAGGCGTTGTAAGCAACTATTTCTCACAGAGGTAAAACACTACAGGAACAGGGGTCGGTTGCAGAGACTGGCACATGGCAAAAGGGCAATAGTGTCACAGTTATGAGGATAAAACTGAATTATTATTTTATTATTAGTATTTACTACTACTATTTACTACTGCAACCATTAAAACTGGACCTTTACCATAGATTGAAAAGCCCAAACCCTTAAAAAACTATTTCCCAGCATATAAAATTAATATATTTTAAGTTTTTAGTTACTTATTATTCTTTCCCCCACTGGACTGCAACTCTGTTCCAGATTTTAGGATACGGGCGCCGCCATCTTGACTCTGAAGCATCACACTTACTGAGTGGGATAAAGTACAGGGGGGTGGGTTATAGCTATGTTTTGCTCAGACAGAGCAGAGCTGGGGTCAGGAAAAGGTCAGCAATCCCAGAATGCAGAGCAGCACAGTCAGAAGGCACTTCCTGTTTGCAGGCTGCCTGATGTCCCATGAGCCACCATCTTGAATGTTTAAAGGCTCATAACATGCAGTAGATGCAGGTAGGATGATTTTTATTGTATGTACAGGGTGGGGGAAACAGATAAGATAGACTCTTATTCAGAGTGAAGGACCGCTTTAAACAAAGAGATTACAGCCTCAGAAATGCTGTCTATATGTTCCATTCAGCAGTCTCTTTAGTTACTGAAATCAATACATGAGCCAAGTGAGGGTAAAGAGGTGTGAAAGGGTGCACCAATTTATCTTGACTTTATTTGTTGGCGAGAACCAATCTATCTCTCTGCATATACAAGGCTTTCTGAGAATGGCTGCGGGGCGTTATTTATTCCTGCAAAGTGACTTTTGACACAGGGACAAAATAGGAGATGCCGTCTCAAAATGAGTGGCCGTAGGCCAAATGTTTGTGAGTTCATTTAAACGTCTGGTGCCAGATGAAACGCGTTTCCCCGGCAACCACTCTGTCAATCAAACGACAAAACAGATCTGCAACCTGATCAGAATTTTTTACATAAGCGCTATATAAATCAAAGAGTTAAGGCTGCACTCTAAATCAGGAAATTGAATCATCATATTTTAAAACAGCATTATTAGGATTGTATAGCTTGTTTTTCTACTCAAATTCTAATACATAAACATTGAAGTGATAGCAAAGGAAATGCTATCTAAAAATAAAAAATGCCCATACTGACAACAAAGAACTTAAAAAAAAAAAGAAAAATTAAACATAAATAAAAAAAAAAAAAAATTATATATATATATATATATATATATATATATATATATATATATATTATATATATATAATCAAATTCACAATTTAGCTCAAATGTGTTTATTATCAGCTACAATATTTTATACCCTTTGACTCTCCTTTTTAACTTTAGAAAACTAAAGCAGCACAAAGCCCTTGACTTCTTGCTCTGGAGTCTAAAAAGGCTTTAGGGCCCGCCGCTAGCCTGCCCTGGGGCAACTTATATTAGCATGCAGCGCTGCGTGAAACCACCGGGGTCGACGGTAAACTCACCCTTTACTGGCTGCTTCCGCAATGCAGCTTTGTCTGGTGGGCCATGTTTCTTCCCCCCACATGACTACTACATCTTTGCACACCCCTCTATTGCAATAATTAAAGCAGATGTGTTAGGGGGCGAGAGGCCAGTCTGATGGATGACGGATTAAAGTGGACCAAAACCAAGGATAGTCAAAGGTTTTGATCATCCTGGGTTTTGTTCCTTTCGTCATGATCATGGTGATAATAATAGTAGTCTACTTCCCTGGGGATCTAAGGCCTAGTATATAACAGTTCTCAACAGTCACAAGTGACTACCCGATACCTAGAGGGTGAGCCACACCAATATATTGCCTGCCCTTTCCCACAATCTAAAAGACAACAGAAAATATATTAATATTAATAAAATATTATCCGCAGGTGACTTGCCAGACCCAGAACCTTGTAAACTGGTATAGGGGTCTCGTGGACCCCTTACTAGTTCACAAAGGTTTAACAGTAAAAAAAAATAAAAATAACACCCACACACAACACACAGTAAAAATACAATTCTGTGATGACTCACCTGTAGAATTGGTATTATGAGTATACAGTACGTCCTGCTCCAGATAGAATACGTACACTCGGGTACTACTGCCAGATGGCACTTGACTGCAGAGACATCGAAAATAGGCTCCTCCCGGCCCCTCGAATACCCAGGGACCTCCCACAATCCCCCAGCATTGAAAAGCAGTTAACGGGAAGCCGGGAGAATTAAAACAACCCAAACTAGTAACTATAACAATGATAACAATCACCATACAGGGGATCCAAAAAAATGCAAAAACCAAGGGTGGGGTGGAGCAGGACGTACTGTATAGGCATAACAACAATTCTACAGGTGAGTAATCACAGAATTGTATTATTCTTAGTATACAGTACGTCCTGCTCCAGATAGAATACTTACTATCGGGACATCCAATAGCAGTGTCCATACAGTAGGGTGGGATCCCCAAAGGTAACAGCAGACAGTTTAAACCACTGCCACTTGCAAAACCTTGCGGCCAAAAACAGCATCAGCTGAGGCCCTAACATCAACCTTGTAAAACTTTGAAAAGGTATGAACAGAAGACCAAGTAGCGGTCTTGCAAACTTGTTCAACAGAAGCCTGGTGCTGAAAAGCCCAAGAGGCACCAATAGCACGAGTAGAATGAGCAGTAAGGCGGAAGGGAGGATTCTTCCCCTTAGCAGAATAGGCCTGAATAAACAGCCTGACGGATCCATTTGCTGATAGTGGACTTGACAGGAGCCAAACCCTTCCTAGGACCAGAAGGGACCACAAAAAGAGCATCAGCATCAGTTTTTCTGAAAGGTGCAGTAGCCACCAGATAGTACTTCAGACACCTAACCACATCCAAAGAATGCAAAACCCTCTCCTTAGCAGTACTAGGATTAGGGCACAATGACGGAAGAACAATGTCCTGATACAAATGAAAGGCAGACACGACCTTAGGCAGAAAATCTGGCTTGAAGCGGAACACCATCTTGTCCTGGTGTCTCTCATAGTAGAGGGGCTGGATGGAAAGCGCCGCCAACTCACACACCTAACAGAGGTGATAGCCACCAAAAAGACGACTTTGAGAGTAAGAATGGCCAGGGCAGCATCCTGCACAGGTTCAAAGGGAGCACCCTGCAAGACTGACAAAACCAAGTTCAAATCACAAACAGGCACCATAGGCTTACGCGGGGGGCGCACATGAGTAACCCCCTGGAAAAAAGTCCCTGACCAGAGAATGCTGAGCAAAGGACTTCTGGAAGAAAATAGCCAGGGCAGAAACCTGACCCTTCAGAGTACCGAGTTGGAGCCCCATCTCCAACCGGAAAAATCGGAACATGCAGATACGCATCCTTGATGTCTATGGATGTCATAAAATCCCCTTGGCGAAGGGAATTGATAGCCGAGCGCAGAGTCTCCATGCGGAACATTTTGGCTCTGAGAAATCTGTTGAGAACCTTGAGATCTAGAATGGGTCTCACCGAACCCTCCTTTTTGGGAACCGTGAAAAGGTTGGAGTAGTAACCCCTGCCTCTCTCCGACGGAGGCACAGGGCATATAACTCCCATGTCCAGTAGGTTTTTCACTGCTAACAGGAGCCCCTGCGCAGCCTGAGGGTCCGAGGGCACCCGAGACCTTAAGAATCTTGGAGGCGGCCAGTACTCGAACTCCAGTTTGTACCCGGAGGAGACCACTTCCAAGATCCAATTGTCCGTGACCTCCCGGGCCCAGACCTGGAAGAAGAGCCGCAGCCGTCACTCCACCCTTGCGGGTGAGGGCGCCCCTTCATTGCTGAGCCGGTTTAACGGCAGGCTTGGGCTTGGAACCCCAGGCAGCCGCGGGACGTGCCCGACCTCTGCCCCGGTTCAGGACGAGCCCCTGACACCCGAGAAGGCTAAACCCCTAGCCGCTCTGGCCCCTCGAAAGGAAGGAGTGAACGAGCCAGCCCCCAGAAAGGGACGGCGCTGTTTCCTCCGCTGAGGTAATTTACCTCCCTTAGCAACAGCATCCAATTTATCTCAAAACAGCCGCGGACCCAAGAAGGGAAGAGCTGTAAGCGACTTCTTGGCCCCAAAGTCCGCCGTCCAATGGCGGAGCCAGACCGATCTGCGCATAGCCACCAGTAAGGCTGAAGTCCTACTACACACGACAATAGAATCTTCCATAGCAGCCAAGACAAAATCCATGAACAATTCACATCTCTTAAGGGTAGCGTACTCAGCGCTAGCCGGATCAAACTGAGTGACATTCAGCCAGTCCCTGATAAGAGATCTGGTAGCAAGCGACACTAGGGCAGATACACAAACAGGCCGCAGGGCCAAGCCCACGCTGGCAAATGCATGGCACGCCATCTGATCAAGGCGCTTATCCTCGCCATCCTTAAGGGAGGTGGCGTCAGGGGTGTTCAGCACGGAAGAGTTGGTCAAACCTAAAACTGGCGCATCGACCTCGGGAGGAGAAGACCAGCGCTTAACCGCCTCCACTGGGAAAGGATACTTCTTATCCCATCCCTGAGGAGCACCAGGAAGCCGACTGGGCCTCTCCCATTCTCTAAGGATCAGCGCATCAAAGTGACCCTGGGTAGGAAATTCCAGACGGGGCTTGCGGATCCAAAAAAATTCCCCCTTCTTGAGAGGAGGCGCCTCAGGTGTATCAATATCCAACACTTCCAATAGATGTGACGAAACAGTGGCCGTATCTACGGCATCCCCCAGCACCTGCCTGACCTCGGCATCACCAGACTGAACATAATCAGCTTCTGTTTCCTCATACAATACCCCCTTAACGGGGAATAATACGACAAATCAATGGAATCGTCGTCAACATCCCACAAAGGCTGGGCCGACGACAAATGTCTCTTTTTAGCCTGGGCCTTCTAGCCCACCGTGCTAGTAATACATTTCTCGATGCTGGCCAACCTAGCACAAACATCAGAGTGCGACTCCCCGCTGGCGCCAACGTCACTTGGGGTACGGATAAGGCGAGGAGGGGAAGGTGATGAAGCGGGAGGAGCCGACCCAGAAGGCTGGGTACCAGACTGCCGCGTTATGGCCTTTTGTGCACATGGTATACAGATCAGCACATTCTCCCCCGTAAGGGATACCCCACACATGGCCGGGATTGACCCAGAGGGAGCCCGAGCCCAGTATCCTGCGGAGCCTCCATATGGTGATTTTGCGGTCAGCCGCGCGACCGTAGGGAAATTACGCAAAAGCAACCCGGGATGCCCCTTAAAAGTCCCAGTGGGAGGATTTGAGGTGATCAAGTTTATACTAGGGACCCCAGGACCAGGAGGAACCCCTTAATATGCACAAATACAATGCAATCTGTAACACACAAACAGGCAACATAAGTGCATCCCTGGAATATATATATAAGGATAACACATACATAATTATATATATATATATATATATATGTATTATCTATACACACATATATCTATCTATCTATCTATATACCAGCTCCAGACACGCGTAACTGAAACAAGAAGACACACACACACGTCCGCAAACCAGTGGGGGCTCCCCGCTAAAGAGGGGCCCCCACATAAGCTAAGGAAGTGGCCCTCCGGCCCTTACCACCAGGAGCGCAGCTCAGCAGCAGCAAACCAAAATGGCCCCAAGAAATGTCTCATGCAGACAGAGGAGGAGGGCGGGCGCTCGCCAGGCCACGCCCCCTCCCAGCAACGCGGATCCCAAGGCTTGGGCCGCAGAATCGCTCCAAATAAGGGGGTGGGGCTACCGCTGCCATGCCGAGAGCCCGGCCCCGCCCCCTCCCTGAACACAGCCTGAGGGGGAGAAGCTCCCCAGGCTAAATCAACGGTCCCAGATAGGCAGCCCCTGACAACTATGGCCCTCAAAGAGAAAACATCCTGTCAGCCAACACACACACACACAGGGGCATAGGTGAATGAAACCGAAAATAACGGCCAGTCAACCCCCCCCCCCCCCCCCGGAGGGAAGTAAGGGACCCAGAAGGGTGGGGACCCTGCCAGAATCCGGCCATAAGCATGGAGGAACGGGGCATCCCACACCAGGATCACCAAAACCTGGGCAACCGCCTACCCCAGAATGAGGTCTCACGGTGGAGCAAAGGCTCCCTCCGCTCCTACCTTCACCAGGACCCGCAGCTTAAGCTGGGAGGCTCAAATAGGGACAATTTAGAAAGGGTCCTGGCAGCAATAGGGACAATAAACGACCGGGCGCGGGCCCGGCTTACCTGTAAGTAAAGAAGTCTTCATCTTCTGTCTTGTCGCCTTCCCTGCAGAGAAGGAACTGGGAAATTGGTGGGAGGTCCCAGGTATATATGGACCGGGAGGGGCTTTCTTTTTTTGCATATTCATCTCTGCAGAAGTTCGCCCTCTACTGGAGATTACCCACATCATGAAGATCGAAGTGGAGTGTATGGCACACTTAGAATATATATGTTGCCATAACCAGTTGCATCTCATGTCTAATCAAAGTACACCTTTGTTACGCAAATACAATCTTATTTTTGTTTTTAAACATTAACATATTTTACCAAAATACCCTCATAGTGCAGAATTAAATTTGACACC
This sequence comes from Gastrophryne carolinensis, assembly GCA_027917425.1. Taxonomy (NCBI): domain Eukaryota; kingdom Metazoa; phylum Chordata; class Amphibia; order Anura; family Microhylidae; genus Gastrophryne; species Gastrophryne carolinensis. The sequence continues at coordinate 64,335,408 of CM051241.1, read as the reverse complement.
ATAGATGTTGAGCTAATTATATTGTGTTCCCTGCTATGGAGGCTGTGATCACAATATCAGTTTATACAGGAAGGCACCTATAAAAGGTCAATGAAAGGAAGTAATTTATAACTCGGGTTTATGGGCCCCCCGCTCATACTCGGAGTAGATCAGGACGTTATTAGGGAATTTTATAAATCAAAAATAGGCCTGCATAAAAGAAAACTAACAGAACAGGCCAATAAACGGGAATAGACAGTGTCCTGAAATACCCAGCACGGGAATAGACCGTGTCCTGAAATTCACAGCCAACAGAGACAAATCAATACTGTATTCATTTCCAAGAAAATCAGGCAGGAATAAAATATGAAAAGTTATCTCTTACAAGACATAATGAAGCTTTGCGGAGCAACTGTTGTGCAAGCTATATATCAGACAAGCAGTGCATCTTAACAGGCAGGTGATGCCACAATTAGACACCGATATTCATAAAAGGCCTTGTAGCACTTCACTGTTAATAGCAGTTGAACTCTAGGCAAATGCAATAAAAACATACGTCAGTAAAATATTTTCCTTAGGTGTGTGTATTTTATTCCCTGCAAATATAAGCACCCGAAATAACTTGAAACGTTAACCTACGCAGGTTCAGCCAAAGAAAGTACAAAGAGATACCGCATGTTTGCTCTATAAGATGCATCTACGGTTAAGATAAAAAAAATAAATACATTTTAACCAAAATGCTAAAATACACCACCCCAAAAACCCCAATTAGCTTACCGATAATAGGATTTCCGGTAGTCCTCCAGGACAGCCCAGCCGAGTAGCTCCCCCCACCTAAACAGGAAACACAAACTGGACATGATTAAATACCCCAACCCTTCCTCCTGGACCCCAGTGTTTTAACAAAGAAATCCCGAAAGAACAAGCGTAAATCAACATCTACATTAACATACCTATCTTGGGCGGGAAGTAGGGCACCGTCCTGGAGGACTACTGGAAATCCTATTACTGGTAAGCTAATTGGGGTTTTCCCAAAACGTACTCCAGGACGGCCCAGCCGATGATGAACGAGTAATTATACTAGCGTCCTACCTCAGGGTGGGGAAACCATCTTAAGGATCTTTCTGCCGAAAGCCTGCTTGACACCCAAAGACAAATCCACTCTGTAGTGTCTCAAAATGTGTGTGGGGAAGCCCAAGTTGCTGCTCTGCAAATTCTTTCAGGGATACACCTGTATGATTAGCCCAAGAAGCAGAAACTGCCCTAGTAAAATGAGCTTTTAAAGCTCTAGGAGCTTCTTTTCCTGAACTTTCATAAGCTAACTGAATGGCTTCCCTAATCCATCTAGCTATAGAGGCCTTCCTGAGAATGCTACCAATAGATGCTCAGACTTCCTCCACCCCACTGAACGATCCAAATAAATCAGTAAAATTTTCCACACTTAAGAACTGCATCTTCTGCTGATCCCCAATATCTTCCCGCCTGAGCCCCGGGAATTAGATCTCCTGGGACCTGTGAAACTCTGAAGCAATCTTAGGCAAGTAGAGGGGATCTGGTCTGATTGTGAGATGATCCGGAAATACTCGGAAGTATGGTTCTTTAATGGACAAAGCCTGTAGGTCACGGATTCTTCTAGCTGACGTGGTTGCTAGAATAAAGGCAACCGCCTGAGCCCTGGGAGATAGATCTCCTGGGACCTGTGAAACTCTGAAGCAATCTTAGGCAAGTAGAGGGGATCTGGTCTGATTGTGAGATGATCCGGAAATACTCGGAAGTATGGTTCTTTAATGGACAAAGCCGGTAGGTCACGGATTCTTCTAGCTGACGTGATTGCTAGAATAAAGGCAACTTTAAGTTTTAAGAATTGCAGACTCTGAAATAGGCTCAAACAGTGCCTTAGTCAGTCCACTGAGCAAAATGGATAAATCCCAAAGCGGAAAGGCCTTGGGATTCACCGGTCTTCCTCTAGAAAGGGAGATGAAGCCTTCTGTCTAAAAATACTGACAGAGCTGCCACCTTAACCTTTAGGGTACTTATAGCCAATCCCATTTCCGTCCCCTCCTGCAAAAATTCCAAAACTGCTGCCAAACCCGAACGACACAGATTATGGCTTCTGCAAAAGGAAGAGAATCTCTTCCAGACTTTTCCTTAGATCTTACGGGTAACCAGCTTTCTGCTCAGAAGCAGGGTCCTAATAACTCTGCTAGACAGGCTCTTGCTTCTTAGCAAGCCTCATTCAGGATCCAGGCTGTCAGACAGAGTTTCTGGACCTAGGGGTGAAATATGGGCCCCTGATGCAGCAGATCGACTGCTAGAGGAAGCATAAGGGGTGGGTGTACTGCCATCTGACTCAGCAGAGAAAACCATAACCTCCTGGGCCAATAAGGAGCAACTAGAAACATTCTAGCTCGCTCCATCCATATTTTCCTTAAGACTTGAGAGAGCATTTGAAACAGAGGGAAGGCTTAACTTTTCCCAATTCTGGGACAGGGCATCCTCAGCTAGAGCTCCCTGGCCCTGATGATGCAAGAAGAAGTTTTGGTGTTTAGAATTTTTTCTCGTGGCAAACAGGTCTTTCTCTGGAGAACCCCAGAGATCTACCAACTGTTCGCAGACTCTCTGGTTCAGCTCCCATTATGATTGTCTCAGCTGTACCCGACTGAGTAGATCCGCTAGCACATTCAACTGTCCCCTGATACGAATTGCTCTTAGGGACTTTACTACTCCCTTGTGCCACCCTGATGGTTGAGATATGCTACCACCGTGGCATTGTCTGAAACAGTGCTGTGGAGTCGGAGTCGAGGAGTCGGGAGTCTGAGGAAATTTTGGGTACCTGGAGTCGGCAAACAATGCACCGACTCCGACTCCTACTAAATTTTGATTTAGCAAGTTTAAATGTCCCAATTCACAAAAAGTTATAATTAATGACTTCTCTATTGTAAGAATAAAGACCAATGCATGCAATGCCTCACGTAATCGCAAAACGAACACGTTAAGTGACCGTGAAGAAGCATGCTTTTCATGTGCTTCACTATATGGCACGCAACGCACAAGAAGCGGCAATACTTATACTTTGCATAGTGTTGTGTTCTGCTGTTACAGGGAGCTCATGGGTAACCTAGCCTCTCACTGATAAGGGATTAAGTAAATATGTTTTTTGCAGGACTAGAGACACTTGTATAAGTGAAGGGAATGGAGGATCAATAGTTCAAGACTGAAGCTGTACCATTGGAAAAACTGCTGTCATTCAGCAAAAGGCTATAAAAACTTGTAAACTTCGATTGTTAGCTTAAACTTTAAACATGACTATGGGATTCTACTAGGAAAATCATGTTTTATAATAAAGGCCCCTTTCTGGATCCTCCCACTGCCCTATCTTCAGCAGAAGATCAGCACACAGAAAGGAGAAGGCAGCTTCTGCCCAACTACCTCTCTCTGCTAGAAGTAATGACATGTATGTTGCCTTTCTTTCCTTCAAGGAATGTATAAAATACATTCACATATTAATACAGAGGAGTCGGAGTCGGGAAGTCTGAGTCGGAAGTACAAAAAACTGAGGAGTCGGAACATTTATCTACCGACTCCACAGCCCTGGTCTAAAACAATTAGTACATCATAATCCTGTAACTTCTACTCGAAGTGATCTAGAGCCAACTGAACCGCTTTCAACTCTCGAAAATTTGACGATCTCAGAGCTAAATCGTCTGACCGAAATGCCCTGAATCTGACAATGCGCCATGTGGGCGCTTCATCCCCGAGCACTTGCATCTGTTGTGATCTGGATAGGGTCTGTCTGATGCCACGGCCTCCCCTTGGCCAGGTTTTATTGAACCGACCACCATTGCAAGGAGTGCAAGTCCAAGTGCTTAGAAAGAAGTCCTGAAGTGTCCTTGAGTGAAATTGGGCCCAACTGACCGCTGGGATGGCGGATGTCGTAAGTCCCAGCAAAACCAAAATTCTTGGATTTTCCTGGACTTGAGCGACTAGGGAGACAATCTTCTGGATCTTTGGAGGAGGAAGGAATGTCATCTCCTCTAGACTGTTGATCAGATAACCTAGATAGATGCACAATGTCTGTAGCGATAGACTCGACATTTACTTGTTTATGATACATCCTAACTCCGATAGGAGAGCCAATGTTCTCTTCACATTGTTCATCAGTAGATCTCTGGATGGTGAAAAAATTGGGCAATCACTAAATTTAGAGCTTCTGCTTTTTTCGATCTCTGGGACAACGGTTTAACTGGAAGTGATCTTCCGGCCTTGAGAAAAATTATAGACAAAGTCCGTCCCAAATCGTCTGAAGGATGAAGGGGTTTGGAGTAATTTATTGCCAGGCCAGAACAAAGGACAGAAGTATCCCCCCTACCGGACTTATGTCAGGATTGCTGTTTGAGCTGCTGAGGGGATTTAAACAATATCCCCCTCTGCCTCTAAGTCTCTGAGAACTCCAGGAATTCCCCCTGGGAAAATATGGGCTTCTCGGTCTCGACCCTGGGAGGCTGGACATGCTTTCTTTTAGCTTGGAACTTCGTCCCTGCTTCAGACGACCGGGTTAACACCCTTTCCAGCTCCAAACCAAATAAAAGCTTACATTCAAAAGAGGACTGATCCCATAGCCAATTCTTGAGCTATAGGGCTCTACGGACACAATTAAGGCCATATTTTTTTCAGTGGCTCCAATTGCTTATGAGGCAGCATCTGAAATAAAGTTTACTGCCTTATACACAAACATGAGTGCACCCAGCACCTCTTCGTTAGGGGCATCTCCAGAAATCCCACGTTTGACCTTATCTAACCAAAGCTCTGAAACGCTGCTAATACAATCAGTTGCTGTCGCCCGGACTAGCTCCAGGATGGGGTATACCCTCGGGGTGAGGCATCCAGGGGAAATCCCCGCCTGTAGCAGAGGGAGGCCACCTGGACCCCCCTTGAGCCTGCTAGAGGAGCGGAGAGGGAGTCCGGACCTGCCATACTCCCTGGAAAAACAAAAAAAGGATGAAGGAATCCAGCTTGTTTCCAGGGAGGAAACACAAACAACACTGAGGTCCAGGAGGAAGGGGCAGGGTATTTAATCGTGTCCAGTTTGTGTTTCCTGTTTAGGTGGGAGGAGCTACTCGGCTGGGCCTTCTTGGAGGATGTTTTGGGAAAATAGGCAAAGTGCAGAAGCCCCCAATCCCCCTATAACAGGCAGTGTGCAGGGCCCTCCATCCCATAACAGGCAGTGTGCAGGATACCCATCCTTAAATCCCCCTATAACAGCCAGTGTGGCAGAATCCCCTCCAAACAGTCAGTGTGCAGACAATACCTTAAAACAAGCAGTATGGCAGAATTTGCACTCAATCCCCTAGAACAGGCACTGTGGCAAAATCCCCTGTAACAGGCAGTATGGCAGAATCCTCTCAATCCTCTGTAACAGGCAGTGTGGTATTATCCCCCCCCCCAATCCCTCTATAACAGGCAGTGTGCAGAATTCCCACTAATCCCCCTATGACAGACAGTGTGCCTACCCCCCCCCCCCCAATCCCCTACATCAGGCAGTGTGTAGAATCCTCCCAATCACCCAATAACAGGCACAGTACTCCCAATACCTTAAACAGTGTGCAGGATATTTCCCTCCCACCATTTTTTGGGGGGGTCTTATGGTGCAAAAAGAGAAGGTTTCAATAGCCAGGCCGTCAAAGCCAGAACTCGCGAATTGGGATGTCTTAGAGGCCCCTATGGGAGAAGATCTGGATTGTCAGGCATCCTCCACGGGTCGCCCTCTGACATCCTTACTATGTCCGAGAACCAGCTTCTCCTTGGCCACTGAGGAGCCACCAGAATGGTTGGGACTACCTCGCGACCTATCTTTTTTCGTACTCGAACCAGGAGTGGAATCAGAGGTAACACATAGAGAAGCCTGAATGCTGACCACTGAAGAGTCAGAGCATCTGTTGCTATTGCTAGAGGATCCCTGGACCGGGACGTTTCGATTGTGCATTGACGCAGAGATCTATGTCTGGGAGCCCCCAGCGCATGCAAAGGAATTGAAAGACCCTCTGACTGAGGAACCATTCCTCCTGATGCAGGACCGCTCTGCTGAGATGATCGGTCTGCTAATTGTCTACTCCTGATCTGTGTACTGCCGAGATGGATGGAACCTGTTTCTCGGGCCAAAGTAAGATCCGATTCACTTCCTTAAAAGCGTTCCTGCTTCTGGTGCCCCCTGGTGGTTGATGTATGCCACCATCGTCTGATTGTCTATTTGAACCCTGGCAGGATGACCCCTCAGATCGGGTGTCCAATGTGTGAGAGACAATAAAATAGCTCTCAAATCCAGTATATTTATGGGGAGTCTGCTCTCCCCCAAACACAACTGTCCCTGGATTGTTTGTGACCCCATGGCACCCCCCAACCTGTAAGACTGGCATCCATGGTGATCATCTTCCTTTGCACTGTAAGGAAGGATTTGCCGCTCTGAAGAGGCCGAGGACTCAGCCATCGGATTAGGGACTGCCTTATTGAATGTGTCATGCAAAAGGAGTGATCCAGAATTTGTGGGTTCCAATCCCAGATCGAGAGCAATTTCATTTGCAGGGATCTTGAGTAAAACTGGGAGAGGCACCACCTCGAAGCAAGACACCATCAGACCCAACAGACGCATTCCTTGATGAATCGTCGGGTGAGGGCAAGACAAGAGAGCCTGTACCCTGGCCTGAAGTAAAAGTCTCTTCTGTTCCAGAAGAAACACTTTGACCTGAGACATGTCTAACTACATACCCAGGAAAGATATAACTCTTGAAGGTATGATATTCGACTTTAGATAACTGACTAACCAGCCGAACTCTAATGTCAATAAAACAATCTGTGTATCCTTCTGGGTATCCTGAAATTATGGGGCCCATATCGACAGATCATCAAAGTAAGGGATTATACGTATCCACTGACTTCTTAGAAAAGCCATGAGACCTGATAACAGCTTGGTAAACACCATTGATTGCTGATGACAGGCCAAAGGGCAGAGTCACAAATTGAAGATGTAGGCCATCTACTGCAAACGGCATATATTTCTGATGACCTGGAAAAATCGAGAATGTGTAGGTATGCTTAAATTATATCCACTGTGGTCATAAAATCTCCCGGCTATAATGACATCACTGTGGATCTTAAAGATTCCTTGCAAAATTTCTTCAGACGGACATATCTGTTGAGATCTAATATTGGGCATACAGAATCGTTCTTCTAGGGAATTCTGGACAAATTGGGGTAAAACCCCTGACCTCTCTCTAAGGGAGGAACAGGACAGAGTACTCCAATCTCTAAAAGGCAAGATATGGCGGATCCCATTGCTTCTGCTTTCTGAGGATTTCAGACCAAAGGAATCTCCTAGGAGGTCTGGCTCCTAATTCAATCTCTTAACCTGAGCATGCTACCTCCTTTATTCAAAGATCTGTTACATGGAGCCTCGAAATGTGACCAAATGCAGAAGCTTTGGTCTGAGGGGGCTTTAAAGGGGGCTTTTCAGACTTATTCCAAAATTCTTTTCAGTATCCCGAGGAGGCCGAACCTCTACCCCCACGAAAAGGCAGAGGATTAGAGACCCTGCAGAAAATATTAGGCTTTGGTTTTGTGGAAGAATAGTAGACTTACCCCGAGTAACTTCCTTTACCAAGTCATCCAAGCATTCCCCAAACAGGCGCCCCCCTTAGAAGCTGCATCAGCTGACCATTGCTTTAGCCATAAAGCACACCTTAAACCTTAAAGTTAACACCAGCACTAGGCCTCTGGCACTTAACCTGATGAAATCATCCATAGCTGAGATCACACACCTGTTGATAAGCCAACTGATTTTTATCAACTGGGAGTATGACTTCCGTGAATGACCCTAACGAGTATAAGAATCCAGTTGCTTTAACTACCTCCTGCTTGCCAAGGAAGCTATGGATGGGGCACAGGTTGGCTGCAAGGTTGACCCCACAACAGAAAAAAAAAATAACGTGCAACTGTATCAATGCGCTTATCGGCTGGATCCCTTGGAGAAGGAGCACCTGACCTGACACCGAAGGGTGAGACCATATCAATCTGATCTGGAGGAATGGGACACATAGTATCTAGTACTTTAGGAATGGGCGGAAGACTATCCGGCTGCTGCCATTCCTTTTGAATCAGAATAGAATAATGCATATGCACCAGAAAAACCTTCCTCTGTTTTTCCGACTTAAACGAATCCCCCTTTTTCTTTTTGGGGTCTTCTGGGCCTGAGAAATCTAAAATCTCCAGAATGGAAGTAATCAAACTAACCATCTGCTCCTTAATATGAGCGCCCCCTTGCGTAGTGCTCTCTGAATCAGAGTTCCTACTGGGTGAATCCTCCCCAGCAAACAACTATTCCTGGGAGACTATGGCAGCAAATTATTCTCTTCAGACTGACTGAGGAAATTAAATGCTTCTTTTTCTTTAAAGCTTTTCTTGGAGCCGGTGATTCTGAACGACTGTCTAGGCGGGCCAATCTATCCACAATCCCCTGAAGGAAATTCTTGCCCTGAATGCCCTCCAGAGACTGGGCTGTCAAGGGGGGATCTGAGGGCCTGGCAACAGGGGTCGGAACCCTTGCAGGAGGAGACAACTGTCTTACATACTTGGCAACTACTACCGTTGAACAATCCATGCACACCGTGCTATCCTTGTTCAGTTTCACCTGCATACAAACTGGACATGGGGTAAACCTATCTGTTAAGGAACCATATGTGATTAACCCAGATGCCTCAGACATGGTGAATATAATACAGTCTAACTCCCTAGGGATCTAAGACCAAGTATATAACTGTTCTTGGCAGTCACAAGTGACTACTCTGAAACCTAAGGGGGGTGAACCACACCAATATTGCCTGCCCTTTCCCATAATCTACAAGACAAAAAACAACAAGAAAACATATTAATAAAATAGAATATTAATGCATATTCATATTAAACCATAATCAAAATAACCTACCTAAAGGTTTAGGTCCCCTTTGAGGATGGCCGAGCAGCGGCTCAGAAGCAGCCCCACTGCCGGCCAGCAACCCCAGTGTCTGGTCCGAAAAGTGCAGAGTGTTTGAGGGCAAGAAACAACCCCACTTACAATAAAGGAAAAGCTTTGCAAGCCGAAGAAGAACCAGTGGCGTTGGGGGTGCTAGGCTGAAAATGATCCAGAGGCGGCGGACAAGGGAGCAATCTTCCCTCACTGTCCGGCGGAAGGAAGCCTTGTTCCTTCCGGCCTCATTAGCTCCGCCCCTCACACAAGACTCCACCCCCTTAAAGACACACAAAATTTGAACATTTCAAAAAGTGACAACATACCACACACGTGAGCCAATCAGGCTCACCAGACAAAAAACTTCCACTGCTCTTCCTTAAAGAGGAATTGCCATTTCTTTTTAAAAAAGCAAAAGGTGACACCCCAAAAGCGCCCCAAGACCCTGGCGCTTACCCTTGCCATCCTGATCTGTATACAGCATAGCTGAGGAGGCATTGTAGGTCCATCCAGATAAGAGTAGTATAAGGGCCAGGAAGACAGTCGGGCCTTAAGTCCCCCGCTTCCAAAGTAAAATCCTTTAAAATCAAAAGTAAATGGGAGAGGAGTTCGGATACACCCTTGCAGTCCAGTTCCAACTGCAAGAAAGAAACTGAATTGTAGGGAGTCAGCCAGAAGTATAAAGGCTGGGAGGAGGCACATTTGCGTTCTTGAGGCCACGCCCTTCTGTTGAGAGGTTAACCCATTCATGACTGAATTACTCTGATGGCCTGGAGTAAAATGGAAGAGAAACATATGGTATATGCACCTACATAATAGCTCAGCAGAAGTATAGCAGAAGGTCCAGAATTTTCTCTGCTTATGAAGACAATCTTGGTGGATAGAATGCTTTGCCATGTCAGCTTGGTATTTTAGGTAACTTGGTTTCCTTCCCCACTGACAGCTATAAGTTATCTTCTTCCCAAAGAATGAGTCCCAGGGTTAAGTGTTGCATCCACCAGCTGTGCCACTGACAGCAGAAGGCATATTTGCAGATCCAGTAGTATGGAAGGGGAGTGTTATAGCAGTATTAGTCGTAGTCAAACCCAACATGCCTAGCGGTATTGGGCAAGTACATCACTCCACAGATGTCCAGCTTTATTGTAGGATCAGAAAATACAATTCTGTGATTACTCACCTTGTAGAATTGGTATTATAAGTATGCAGCACGTCCTGCTCCAGATAATGATTCATAACAGATGGGATTACCTCCGCCAGAGGGCGCTTGACTGCAGAGATGGCAAAAAGAGGCCCCTCCCGGTCCATATATACCTGGGACCTCCCACAAATTCCCCAGTATAAAAAAGCAGTAAGGAGAACCAGGAGAAGTCAATGAAAATTAACAACGTTAACAAGGATAACAATCACCATACAGAGGATCCAAGATAATGCAAACAGGGTGGGGTGGAGCAGAACGTGCTGCATACTTATAATACCAATTCTACAAGGTGAGTAATCACAGAATTGTATTATTCTAAGTATGCAGCACGTCCTGCTCCAGATAATGATTCATAACAGATGGGACATTCAATAGCAGTGTCCGTAAACAGGGTGGGATCCCAAAAGCAACAACGCGCAGTTCACACCACTGCCGCCTGCAGAACTTTGCGGCCAAAAACAGCATCTGCTGAGAACCGAACATCAACCTTGTAAAACTTGGAAAAGGTATGAACAGAAGACCAAGTAGCAGCCTTACAAACTTGTTCAACAGAAGCCTGGTGCTGGAAGGCCCAGGAGGCCCCAACATGAGCAACCCCCTGGGAGAAAGTCTTGACCAGAGGATGTTGAGCGAAAGACCTCTGGAAGAAAACAGCCAAGGCAGAAACGTGACCCTTGAGCGTGCTGAGCTGAAGTCCCAGATCCAAACCATGCTGAAGGAACTCCAGAATCCTAGGAATGGAAAACACCCAACATGGAAGGACCCTAGACTCACACCAGTCAATGTAGACCCGCCAGATCCTATAGTAGATGGTAGAAGAGGATTTCTTCCTAGCCCTGATTAGAGTGTTAAACACAGACTCAGAAAGCCCCTCATCCCTTAAGATGGAGGTTTCAGCAGCAAGGTCGTCAAACCCAGCATTTGTAAATTGGGATGGCATAGCCGCCCCTGAGTGAGAAGGTCCAGGACCAGGGGCAGAGCATACTGATCTACCGCCAGCTGAACGATATCTGCGAACCACACCTGTCTTGGCCACCGGGGGGCCACCAGGATTGCTGGTACCCTTTCCTGAGCCAGCTTGCGCAGAACCCTGCCCAGCAGGGGGAATGGAGGAAAAAGATACAGGAGACGGAACCCCTGCCAGGATAGAGTCAGAGCATCCACCGCAAGAGCCAGGGGATCCTGGGACAGAGAGACAAAGACTGGGAGCTTGTGATTGTGGTGGGACGGAAACAGATCCACTTCCGGACTCCCCAACTGTGACATAAGGACAGGAAGATCTCGCTGCTGAGAGACCATTCCCCCAGGCGAGAGGTCCCCCTGCTCAGAGAGTCCACCTCCAGATTATCCACCCCCGGAATGTACACTGCTGAAATGCAAGGAACATTGTCCTCCACCCAGGACAGAATCATGGACACTTCCTTGAGGGCACTCTTGCTCTGAGTCCCTCGCTGATGATTGATGTAGGCAACCGCCGTCTGGTTGTCTGAGCGAACTTGGACTGGCCGGCCCTGAAGGTGAGGAGTCAACTGGGCCAGTACCAACAGAACCGCCCTCAGTTCCAGGACGTTGATGGGGCATGGGCCTCCTGAGGGCCCCACAGCCCCTGGAATTGAAGGGTCCTCCAGAAGCCCCCCCCAACCCGACAGACTGGCATCCGTGGTGACCGTCTCCCAACAGGGGGCCAGAAAGGATCTGCCCCCCCAACAGGTTCCTCGAGTCCAGCCACCACAAGAGGGACCGCCGGGCCAGAGGAGACAGAAAAAAGGCCTGATCCAGAGACAGGGAACTCTTGCCCCAGACTGATAGGAGATGGAGCTGAAGAGGTCTCATGTGGAACTGCGCATAAGGAACTGCCTCGAAACAGGACACCATTTGTCCCACAAGCTGCATCACTTGCCGGATGGAAGGGCGAGGGCAGGACAGAAGGAAATGAAGCAGTGCTTGAAGAGAATCCACCTTCTGCTGAGGAAGAAAAATCCTGGCCTGAACAGTATCCAGATTCATGCCCAGGAAGGAGGTCACCAGAGACGGAGACAGGGAGGATTTGGGATGATTGATCACCCATCCGAATGTTTCCAGAGCAGCCACCACCTGCTGGGTATCCAATTCTGCCTGCTGGAAAGAATGAGAAGTGATGAGGAGGTCGTCCAGATAAGGAAGAATGCGAATGCCCCGAGCTCTGAGGAGAGCCATAACACCTGCCAGCACCTTGGTGAAGACTCTGGGGGCCAAGGTGAGACCGAAGGGCAGTGCTACAAATTGGTCGGTGCGAACCTGAGGAATCTCTGATGCCCTGGGAAGACCGTACATGAAGGTAAGCATCCTTGATGTCTATGGAGGTCATGAAGTGCCCCGGGCGCAAAGAGCTGATCACGGCAAGCAGGGTCTCCATGCGAAAGTGTCTGGTCCTGATGAACTTGTTGAGAAGCTGTAAGTCCAGGATGGGTCTGATGGAACCATCCCTTTTGGGTACTGTGAAGAGATTGGAATAAAAACCCCGACCTCTCTCCCCAGGAGGGACCTAACAGATGACCCCATGTCCAATAGGTTTTGTACAGCCAGAGCTGCCAGGGGTTCTAGAGGAATCCGAGACCTGAGGATTCTTGGAGGCGCCCAGGCAGCGAACTCTAGCTTGTAGCCGGAGGACACAACCTCCAGGATCCACCTGTCTGAGACCTCCTGGCCCCAGACATGAGCGAAGAGCCGCAGCCGCCCCCCCACCCGGATGGGTGAGGGCGCCCTCTCATGGCAGAGGAGGCTTGGCGACAGATTTGGGCTTGGACCCCCAGGAAGATCCGGAGCGGACACGACCTCTGCCCCTGCCCCAGAAGTTTCCCCTAGGACCTGCAAGGGAAACCCCTCTCCCAAACCTGGATCCATGGTAGGAGGGGGCAAAGGCACCCGAACCCCGAAAGGGCCGCAGCTGCTTCTTACGTTGAGGCAACTTGCCCCCCTTTGGCAAACAGGTCCAAGCGATCAGCAAATAGGTGCAGCCCCTTAAAGGGGAGCCCCGTGAGGGCCTTCTTAGCAGCGTTATCAGCTGCCCACTGACACAGCCAAACAGAGTGGCGTATAGCAACCACCAAGGCAGAGGTTCTACTATACATCCTAATGATGTCATCTAAGGCAGAAAGGACATATGCAATGAACATTTCACACTGTGACAAGGCCCTGAACTCGGCACTAGAAGTCTCATCAGGGGCGCCTTCCAACAGACCCTTGAGGAGAGTCCTAACAGCAACAGCAGTAATAGCAGAAGCACAGACAGGGCGCAAGGTAGACCCCACACAGGCAAAGGCATGGGAGGCCAGCTGGTCAATGCGCCGGTCCTCACTATCCTTGAGGGTAGTGGAATCAGGGGAATGAACCACAGATGTGTTGGACAACCCCAGTATTGGTGCATCCACTTCTGGGGAGGTAGACCAACATTTAACCACATCAGTGGGAAAAGGGTACCTTTTATCCCAGCCCTTAGGGATTCCGGGAAGCCGGCCGGGACGCTCCCATTCTTTGAGAACAAGATTATTGAAAAGGGCCCGTTCTGGAAATTCCAGACGTGGTTTAGCAGTACTGAAAAGTTCCCCCTGTAGCTTGGGAGCCGCAGCAGGAAGGGAGATAGAAAGCACATCAAAAATCTGAGTTAACAGTCTATTGGTGTCATCAGCATCCCAGTGATCAGAGCCATAGTCGGCACCACTGAAATGCTGATCATCAGATAACTCTGAATCCGAGAATAATTTCCCTTCCTCAAGTGGGGTATAATCAGACAAATCAAGGAAATTCTCAGTCTCCACAGGAAAGGCAGATGCACCCGGCGCCACATGCCTCCTTTTAGCCGGGGACTTACAGGCCGCAGAGCTAGCAATCAGCCTCTCAATGTTAGCCAACCTGGAAGACACGTCTGGCTGAGACTCCCCATTAGTATTTAGTTCACTGGCAGTCATAATCAAGCGAGGGGGAGTGGGTGAGGACATAGTGGGTGCAGGCCCAGTCACAGATAGCCCAGAATGCAGCGCAAGCGCCTGCTGGGCGCAGGGTACACAGACCCGCACATCACCACTCACAGGGGATGCCCCACACACTACACACAGGCTTGTCCCCAGGGGACCCCGAGCACAATATCCTGTGAAGCCTCCATATGGTGATTAAGGTGGCACAACCGGCCAATAGGAATTACGCCGTACAAGCAACCCGGGATGCCCCAAATATCCGCCAGGGAAGTGGGTGGATTAAACAGCATAGGCCTCTAATAAAGTTATTAAAACTAATAGAGGGGACAGGACCGGGAGAAACCTCTTAAAAACAGTTATCCCGCCTGAAAGACATAATAGAGACACCCCATAAGCACACAGAAATGACAAATGAATAAAAGTCAAGCCCGCAGGGCACTCACGGACCGCGGTGGGAAGCCAGCAATCATACCAGGAGAAGACCAAAATGGCGCTGGAGGAACCTCAAGGGGCGGGCCGCAGTAGGGTCCGACGCGGAACGCGCCAACAGAGCAAGCCACGCCCCCTCTAAGAAGCGCAGCGACAGGCCAGGCGTTACAGCCAATGGACGCGCAGGGATTCTTGATGATGATGCCGCCGCTGACCGCGGACGCCAGAAGGCGCGCGTGTCAGTGGCGGCAAATTCAAATGACAAAGTAAAAGACAGAGCGCGGAGCCCTGGGACCCCGAGCATTAATGAAGTGCAAACACACACACAAAAGACAATAAGTGCACATACACACGCCCCCCCCCCCCCCCCCCCGAAGTGGATAACCACCTCTTCCTGGTCCTGCAGAACATGTGGGGCCGCTCCTCCAACCAGCATGCTCGGATCTGCTCAAGCCCCTTCACCCAGGAGTTCAACTTATGCAAGTGCATCCAAGCGCGCTAGCAGCTACACACCCGTTATCCTTACATGGAGCATGCCCGTGACTGCCATTCACAAATGCCTGGTGCGGGCTCGCTCCCTGCTAAGGGGTAGTGGGGATATGGCCACTGCTCATGCATACGCCGTTGGAAGGTGAGTTTTCGAGCGACCTGGGGGGTTTCACACAGCAGGGCACCCATATGCCTGCCCTGGAGTCTCAGACGGCTTCCGCAGTCGCTAGTCCCGCCTTTTTTGAGGCAAGGCGGCTGATGTCACCCCGCTCCTGGCCAGACAATTCTTCAGATTTTTTAAACCCTTTATAGTGTGAATAGTAGTTGAACTTCATTTGTAAATGTTAAGTGCTCATTTCAGTTTGGAGGGTCAACTGAGAAGGAACGGGGGCTACCAATACAATTGTGGTACCATTGCAATTGCGAGAAACGGGGCTTTCACATGCAATATGGTACACACACACACACACACACACACACACACACACACACACACACACACTTTCCCCTTTTTTAAAAACTCAGGAAATATCAAACATTTCATGCTAAAACTTAAATTCTGACAAAAAATAAATAAATTATTTTCTTGGAAATTCCTACAGATAAACATAGCGCAAAATGGTTAAAAATGACCAGTCAACAGAAAGTGACAACATCACTATGCATGATGGGTATTGTTCTGTTTGGAGAACCTTGAACTCAGATTTAGCTCGTTTTTCTTCTTGTTTGCATATTGATATTTTAGGGTCACATCAGGCCGTGCAGTATTAACCAGTGCCACAGATTAAAGAGGAATCCTTTGTGAATGTCACATGTGGGGCTTGGGATCTTGAGACTGGAAGAATGCAGGTTTGAAATGAATGATTGGAAACGACTGAATGTCACCTGAAAATGTGTTGGGGATTTTTTACTATTACATGGAGTTTGGTCTGTAACCCTTTTCGTTGATTTAAAAAATGTTTTTGGATTTCACTGTGAGCTGGGAAAACTTATACTTGCTCTTGAGCAAGGCACCTAGCCTCCAAGGCGTTTTGTTGTGACTCTGCACCACTGCATCAGAGAGCGTTACTGACCTGCTTACCACATTAAATATAAGAGTTTTCCTGACAAATAAAAAAGATGTCTGCAGTTGTTGACAACACAATCCAGAAAGGAGGCACGCTCGCTTCACCCGGCTCCGAACCCGCCGGAGTGGGGGGTGGTGGAATGTAACCAGTGCCAAAGCTGGAAGCAGGAATTGAACAGCCCAAAGTGTACATTGCATCCTCGCCCCTTGGCCTGCCCACCAGCAGCGCAGCTAATGTGAGCGGAATGACTGCTCCTTTGGCAATACAATTTAAGCACATAAATACCTCTCAAGGGAGGCAGTGGGCAATCCCCTAAATCCACGACTTATGGGCAGCAGTTAGGGTTCCAGCACACCTAGGTCCAACCTGGAACAGAGTTGCCAGGAGGAGTTTAGTTCCACCTACAACCTTCAATTTACAGAAAAAAAGAATGTGTAAAATTTACCCAGCATGAAGTAAGCATCTCCGGAGTTTAGAGGTAATGCCAGACCTGGAGTATCAATGTCCCAGGCTATCTTCAGACCAACATGCCAGTTTGAGGTCACTCTCTCAGCAGCAGTGTCTAAAACAGAAAATAGTCTTTATTTATAATTTATTTATTTTAATGGGACCGTCCATGCAAGGAGTTCATAAAACCTACAGCCTATTAAGTGAATGTTGTTTAGCGGTCTAGATCTTTCTGTGCAGCTTGGAGCAAGATTTACAGTGTTTGATTTCTCCTCCCCCCAATAGGCCATGCTTTGATGGGCAACAAATAAAAATCCATTGTCTTCTGTGACCAAAGGTAGCTCCCCAGCTCCCTCTCAGCTTCAGCATGAGCACTGCATTAGATTCCCTCTGGTCTTCAAGGCCACACTCACGCTCTCTGTGTGTGAGAATGAGAAACTGAAAATAAACTTTTAAACTTGACAACAAAAGCTTATTTTAAAAATGGAAAAAAAAGTTTAGTAAATTGTCAGATGTAGCTCTACACACCTGGCCAACACTGGCCATTTTCTGGTCAAACCCTTCAAGACAAGAAACTTCTGTAGCAGTGTTCATGTTGGGGGGGGGGGGGTAGTAGCCTGTGAACCACTAGACTTTCTAGGTTTTCCAGCTGACTGCTGCACACAAAATGTTTAATTGCTGACCCCTTGTCCATCTATTGCATAGACTCTTGTTTGGTCTGATGATCATGTTTCGTTACCCCTAACAATTTGAGAATAGAAGTCTCCTGGATTTTCTCTAAGTGTCTAAATTCTCTTGGCTAAATTGCTGGTGACATGTGTTTGGCTTAGGCTTCAACATTTGTAGCACCCACCAAAAAACTGCCATTTTTACATTATTAAAACATCATGAAGGATACTTGTAAGCATGCCAACTAAATTGCCTAATTCATGAGCAATAAAACTGATTTTGACCCAAAAAACGTGCAAGCTCATGGCATCCATTTCAGGGTGCCTACACACATTGGAATATGGTCTCAGAATTCTTTGAGCACTCAGCCTGGATACAGCAGCTGTGGTGCAGCAAAGAAGTGGTGCAGTATGGGGGAATATGAAATACTTCCATACACACTTGTATGTTTTTAATTAGGTGTACAGACCTCTTAAAAGAACAGTCCAGTTCAAATAACTTGTGTGGTTCATGGGAGCAGCCATGATGGGATAATTGTGTCTGCTGCCCTATTGATTTCAATTGAGAGGTACGAGACAAAGCACCCCCCCCTCTCCTTTTCTCTTTACAGAAGTCAGTGGGGCGGCATGCTTAACCCTTCTAGTGCCAGCTACGTGAGTCTCACGTAGCAGCCTCTACTCCACTTAAGTGTCAGCTACGTGAGACTCACGTAGCTGACTTTAAACCCCCACAGTAAAAAAAATATAAAAGTAAAATACTCACCTGACCCCTCGTTGGATTCAGCCGGGTCTCCTCTTTAATTTGGTGCCATCCGATCCCCCGTGGGGGGTCGGATGGCTCCAGGAGAGCCCCCGGAATAGCACCCCCCCCCCCCCGTTTGGCAGCAGCAGCTGCTAACTGTAAAAAAAAAAAAAAATACAAATGACATTTACTTACCTGCAGTCGCGCTGCCTCCCTCCGGGTCTCCTCTTCACTGGGGGGGCCTCCGATCGCCCCCCCCAGCCTCTTCAGCTTCAGGGGAGAGCCTGAAAGGGCTCTCCCCTTCCTCTCCCGACGGGCGCCGCCATCTTGCTGTTAAGCCCCGCCCCTTCGGGGGCGGGGCTAATGACGTCACTGCCGGGTGTCATCGGGGCACCCGGCAGTTCTCTTCTCAGATGCCGGTGATGGCTGGGCGGAGAAGGAGGGAGGTAGGCGATCCTCCGATCGCCTGCCTCCCCCCTTCTCTGCCCAGCTGTCACCTGCATCAGATCGCCGCGGGACAATGCATATGAAGATCGGAGGTGAGTAAAGGTAAAATGTTTTTTTTTTTTTAATAAACATATTTCAAAACCTGTGTCTGTCTTTTTTCTTATACTGTTAACCCTTTGTGAACTGGTAAGGGGTCCATGACCCCTATACCAGTTCACAAGGCTGGGGGGATGGCAAGCCACCTGCGCTAGCGGGTGGCTTGCCATTAACCCCTGGCACCCCCATTACCTGCCTCCCCAAAGGCCAGGGGGGGGCAGAAGAGCCCGGGCCCACATGGGCTATGTGGGCTCGTAGGCTGCAGGGTGGGGGGGCCACAAAAGCTGGCCCCCCCACTCTGTGCCTACAAGCCCCCATAGCTGGTCCCGGGCTGGTTACTGTGGGTAAGGGGGACCCCACGTCATTTTTTTTTTTATTTTTAAGGGTTTTTAACCCTTAAAAATCAAAAAAAAAATGGGGTCCGCCCCCCCTGGGAGGGGGGACCCTATGTCATTTTTTTTTTTATTAACCCTTTGTGTTCTGTCATCCAGCAGCTATAAAAGGCTTCTTGCAAGTGAGCAGAAGCCAGTGATCGCCGAGGGACAGAGTGCTCCAGGATGGATGGGAGGTGAGTACAGTGTAAAAAAAAAAATAAAAATTAATAAAATATTTTTTTCTCTGCTTGTGTCTGTGTGATTATTTACTTTTAACCCCTTGTGAACTGGTAAGGGGTCCATGACCCCTATACCAGTTCACAAGGCTGGGGGGATGGCAAGCCACCTGCGCTAGCGGGTGGCTTGCCATTAACCCCCGGCACCCCCATTACCTGCCTCCCCAAAGGCCAGGGGGGGGCAGAAGAGCCCGGGCCCACATAGGCTATGTGGGCTCGTAGGCTGCAGGGTGGGGGGGCCACAAAAGCTGGCCCCCCCACTCTGTGCCTACAAGCCCCCATAGCTGGTCCCGGGCTGGTTACTTTGGGTAAGGGGGACCCCACGTCAATTTTTTTCTTGATTTTTAAGGGTTTTTAACCCTTAAAAATCAAAAAAAAAATGGGGTCCCCCTCCCCTGGGAGGGGGGACCCTATGTCATTTTTTTTCTCGATTTAACCCTTTGTAGTGTGGATGGTATTTGTATTTTTTTTGTGAATGTTATAAAATACTTGTTTCAGTTAGAGGGGTCTCCTGGGCAGGAACAGGGGGCTACCGATAAATATGTGGTACCGTTCTAATCGGTAGAAATGGGGCTTTCTCATGCAATATGATTTTCCTTAATAAAATACATTTTTTATTTAAAATAAAGGAGTCAATTTTCAAAAAAAATTTTTTATTTATTTATTTATTTTCTTTACTTAATAATATTGTAAAAAAAAAAAAAAAATGTACAAACAAGACATTTCATGTTAAAGCCTAAACTCTGCTGCAAAAAATATATATATATAATTTTCCTGAAATTTCCAGCAAAAATGGCGCAAAACATGGCGAAAACATGACGCAAAATGGGGAAAAATGGCCTGTCAACAGAGGGTGACAAAATCTCAAGTAGGCTGGCAATTAAAAGGGTTAATAGTACCTATGCATGTTGGGTATTGTTCTGTTCGGGGGACCTTGCGCTTTCAGACTTAGCTTGTTTTTTCTGGTTTGCATATTTAAATTTTAGGAAAAGGTGTTTTTTATTCAGCTTTTTTATAAATTTTTTAGGGAAACCCTGCGCAACCAAAGAATTCTTTGAGGTAATAATTCCAGAAAGATGAGCCCACTAGAACAAGTTGGGTACCCTTAGAAAGCTTAACGTGTGTACTTTCAGGGAATATATGGTTTATGGGGGATATTCTAAATGTCAAGGGTTGTTTTGGTTGAAAAATCGCACGGTGCGCACTTTGTCTGCAGAGCTGAAATTTTCAAGTAAAATTACCGTTACGCACATGCTTTACTTTGGGGTGTTTGGTAACTCTTCCCTTGACAGTAGCTATGCATGTTGGGTATTGTTCTGTTCGGGGGATGTTGCGTTTTCAGATTAAACTTGTTTTTTCTTGTTTGTATGTAGTTTTTTAGGAAAATGTGGCTTTGATTCTGCTTTTTTATCCTTTTTTTAGGGAAACTCTTTGCAACCAAAGAATCCATTGAGGGATTACTTCCAGAAAACTATGGCCACATCAACAAGCCTGGTACGCCTAGAAAGCCTGAGGTGTGTACTTCCAGAGAATATATAGTTTGTTGGGGGTATTTCAAATGTAAAGGGTTGTTTTTCTGGAAAAACTGCAAGGTGCGCATATTGCGTAGCATAGTTGTATTTTATCTGAAAATCCCCTAAAGCGCTGTTTCAGTTTGGGGGAGTCTCCTGGGCAGGAAAGGGTGTCTACCTATACATATGTGGTACCGCTGTAACCGGGAGAAATTGGGATTTCACACGCAATAAGATTTCATTGACAAACTTACATTTTTTATAACAAAAAAAACTACAATATGTAAAAATTTTTTTTTTTTTTTTTTTTTTGCACATATTTCACCCAAAAATATTAAGAATACACCTAACAAATGACAAACAAGACATTTCATGTTAAAGCCCAGACTCTGCTGAAAAAAACAATATATCATTTTCCTGGGAAATCCCTGGAAATCCCTTCCAAAATCACATTTAAACGTGGGGAGCGCAAAATAGTGCAAAATGGTCTGGCAACAGAATGTGACAAAAACTCCAGGTAGGCTGGCACTTAAAGGGTTAAATGGCTGCTCCCATGAACCACAGCAGTTTTCAATTTGGACTGTCCCTTTAATGTCATTGTTTACTTGGCAGGGGACATAATAAACGATAAAAGCTCCTATAAGTAAAAAAAGAAAACACTTGGTGTTTGGGAGCTACTCGAATGGGCCTGGAAAGGTCCCTTACCTTGAAAGCTGTAGTTGTAGACAGCAACGGTAGATTGTTCAAGTAGATTTTCATCATGGTGCCAGCTCACTGCCATTTTTCCCATGCCAAAATAGGGTTCATCTCTAAGGTAGGGAATGTCCTGTGGGTTCAAATAGTTTATCAAAGTCACATTATTAGATGGAACATTGCTCTCAGAGGGCACCTGCTTCGGTGAAACACTGGAATCCTTCGTGTTTTTTACACATTTCTGTAATAGAAGCTTTGTCTGCTCATACATAAATGTATTAAGTTCATAAAAAGCTTTGCAGGCATCAGCAATTTTTTGAGTGTCATAAGTCACTTCGTGTTCATTATCAGACCATGGTATAGCAAACAATCTTGTGTTTAAGTATCTGTAGGTGCAGCCGGGCTCTCCAATCAGAATACGAGAAACCGAAGTGAGCAAGTCTTTACTTTTTAATCGCACAAGATCCTGAAACAGGCAGCCATATTCAAGGAGAGTCAAAAACGCCTTTTGGACACGGTTGTGTAACTCTGCGGGGGTATGTTGAGCTTCATGTAAAACTAATTTTTCGTACTTGGTCTTCCACTGAAAGGAAAATTTACAGCTTAGAAAAACGGCAACAGAAACTTAACAGACATCAGTATAACAGACAGCCCGATTTATTGTGTTATTTATGTGGGTCAGCTTTTATTCCTAAAAAAGTAAAAAACTAATATTGACTCAGTAGATTTATTACAAATACTACATGCTAGATGCTTGTGGTTAAAGTGACCCTGATCCTATACCCAGAAAGGAAGTTCATGTCGTCACCTTCTATCCCCAGCCCGTTTCCCAAAACAGCATGTGCTTGTTTTTGTACTAAAGCTTTTGCCCAATGTTTATAAAAACACTAACACGAATCAGTATGATGTCTAAATGGCAGTAATATACTCATTAATTAAGTTACAAGCCAAACGGTCACATAATGACAGCTGTTATAACTTATAAGGCTGACCCCCCAATGCTGAACTGTGTGTACTGGCCTTGAGTAAGATTGATCTGCTGGGTCAATTTGTGTCCCAGGGTCCACACACGGATGGGGTTCCTCCTTCAGATGTGGCGGATAGGGTGGTTTGGAGAGCATGGTCAGTGGCCTTCGTCAGGAGGGGCATCTTGAGTCTGTCTCTGAAGGTCAGGAAAGTTTTTCCCAGGCTTGACTATTTAGACAGGCTGGTGGCAAAGGAGTGGGAGAAACTGGATAAGCTTCTGTCTCTTCCAAAGATCCTGGACGCAAAGTACCCCTTTCTGGATGAGGCAGTCAGGGTTTGGTCTTCGCCACCTGAGGTAGACCAAACGGTGTCAGGTCTGGCTCGGATAGGTTGGACCAGCTGGACAGGCATGAACCATGTCTATGGATGCTACGGAAGGCAAGGTCTGGATGAAGCAGCAGAGGAAACTGTTGCAACATCGAGGGTTCACATTCCACTACACTTACTTTGAAGTCATTCGCTATGGAGGTCTTCAGATGCATGGTGCCAGCTATGGACGACTTGGTGCGTCTGCTGGGTCGGGGGCTGGCATTATTGGTCACCTTGTGACGAACATTCTGACTAAAATAGTGGTCAGTCGAGACTGCTTCTAAGAAGGCACTTACTGCCCTCCCATTTTCGGGGGGTCATCTTTTAGGTGAGCCTTCAGACGATCTGGTCTGGAAATCCATGAGTGGGAAGTCGCCTAGGCTTCCACAGCAACGTAAACAGGGGGCCTTGTTTTGCAGGTCGCTGAATTTCCGTCCCTTCCGGAAATTCAGACTTCAGATGCCGCAAGGATTTTTCGGGTAAGCAAAAGCCACAAAAGAAACCTAGACCCCCAACGGGTCAGCTGGCCCAATTATTTGAGCAAGAAGACGATGTCTGGTCAGCCTGGCCGTAGAGCCCCCGCACCAACTCCCCAACCACCCAGATCTTCTGCAACAGGGTCCTTTGGGGCACCTAAATTTTCTAGCGGCTTGGCTGTTGAAAGCAGCATATTAGGAAGAGAGGGTTTTGTCCGCCACGGAAACCTTGCATCAAGCATGAAAACAGTCCTTTAGAATTTACTACAGGACTTGGAGGGCCTTCGTGTCTTGGTGCGAATCTAAAGACCACTTCTGTAGGAGGTTCTAGGTACCCAAAATTTTGGAGTGCCTACAGCAAGGCCTGCACGCTGGCCTACAGCCCAGCACGCTTAAGGGCTAGGTCTCAGCCTTGTCAATTTTTTTCCTCTTAGCAGATGGATCAGGCAGGCAGTCATACAAGCCTACACTTGCAAGGGGGAGGAGGTGTCCTTCCGAGCCACCGCTCACTCCACTAGAGATTCTGCGTCCTGGGCTTTCCAACACCAGGCGTCGGTGGAACAGATCTGCAAGGCGGCGACCAGGTTTTACACACTAGGTCAGGGCATCTGCCGTTGCTTCTCTGGGGTGTAAGGTGTTGCAGACGGTGGTGAACCCCTCTTTGGGGGTCTATGCTTGAGGTGTCAGCGCCGTTATTCTTGGTTAGGCTGACACAGTTGGCTGTTGCCCGTTCTTACACGGTCCCATCCTTACTGAGAGTACTACTTTGGGATGTCCCACGTGTTGCTACTGGTGGTGCCCCAGAATAAAAGAAATTATAAAAGGAAAATTTGTGCACTCACCGGTAAATTTCCTTTCTCGTCCTCCTCCATTCCGGGGCACCACACCCGCCCTTCTGTTGTGTTACGTCTGCGTCGGTGGCGGCCGATGGCGGCCGATTTAGTTCTGTTGCAATGCTAGTTGCGTACATTATGCTCAGGTTACCGTTCTCCCGTCCAGGAGCTGTGGCTGAACTACTTTTTAACTAACTGAGAAGATCCTGTCACAGCCTGCCCTATACAGGCCAGGAGGAGCTAGTTTCCTTTCATCTTGCAGTCCCTGCCTACGGCTGAGATTAACCCACGCGTTGCTCCTGTTGGTAAACTAATTTACCTTTTCTGAGTATAGGTGCACTTTAAGAAAAATCCCCTTTGGCATTTTATTTTACTTTGCATTTTTCTCTAGTACGTATCTGTTTACCTAGCAGCAGTACACAAACTGGTGTTTTTGGAGTACAAAGCAGAGACTTCCGGACACTGGCTGAGCAAATATGATGTTCCACATTCCAGAGCTCACAAGTGTAACCCCGCTTACTCTAATTCAACCTCCTCAGATGAAGGGATCACAATCATGTGTTCCAATAGCTAAATAGTTAATGGCAGCATTCTCAGCTGTGGAGGCCATTACTACCTCTCAATTTAGCCAAAGCTGCTGATGGATTATTATTATTATTATTAATAATATTATTATATGAAAAACATCTGTTGCTACTTACCAACTCATTACACCTTTCATCTTCTGGAGTAAAAAATGGAAGATGGGCATCTCCAATTTGTTTAAGAAGCCTTTGTTTCTGGAGTAAAATAAAATAAAATACATTAGGTTTGTTTTAAGCAGATGAAAATAGTTTTATCCTCATTTATCGATCAGACCATTCATATCAGGCGTGTCAAACTCAAATACACAGTGGGCCAAAATTAAAAACTTGGACAGAGTCACAGGCCAACCTTAATATTTATCAAAAAAATGTCTATCCGACGACACATGCATGCAGCCAAACGCGCTTAGCTCCATTAGGCTTTTTTTAGCCGGCAATAGCTCTTGTTGGCTAAGGGTCGAATTGAGCCAAGTGCGCCATTGGCTGCATCCCCCTCTGTAATCGAGCTGGGGGCATGTCATTCCCGGCCATTAACAAATGGCTTGCGCGGCATGCACCGTTGGTTTGGAAGCCAGGTACATTTTACAGCCTCTCCATGCGGGAGGTAAAGATTAGGCGGACCTGGGGTCTTATAGACTTAACAGCCAAATATGTGGTTGGTCCTCTAAAATGCAGCATGCCAATTTCCATAATATGATGGTATAGGGAGACAGAAGCCTGCTCAGCTTGGTTTGCACTTTCCTACTACATCATAATAGGCAGGGCCAGCTCCAGGTTTATGTGGGCCCTTGGGAGGCATGCTCTCACAGGTCCCCTTTGTGGTGAAGAGTCACTGAGGAACGTCCAAAATCTGGATGCTCCCTAAGGCTCAAAAGAAAAGAAAAAGATGCTCCCGGTCTCCTTGTTGCTGCCTGTTGTCTGCTGTCCTCAGCAAGCCAGCATGCCTGTCACGTGGTGTGGAGACCCCTTCCTCTTGCCCCGGTGGGGACAGCACAGGGAGCAGTGAAACCTTATTGCTGCATACTGTTGTCCCCGCCCGGTGGGGAAAAATACCATTTTGTGAATACTCACCTGTAAAATGGGTATTATAAGTATGTCACACACCCCGCTTCAAGACATTCATTACATGTGGGTATACTGACCTGTAGATGGCGATCTTGCAGAGATGTCAATAAAAAAAGGTAAGACCCTCCCGGCCCATAAATACCTGGGACCTCCAACTCATTCCCCAGTATAAAGATAGCAGTAAGGTAAAGGGACCAGGAAAGCCAATTAAAAACTAACAAAGGTTCACCATATAAAGGATCCAGAATACAAAAGAGCAGGGTGAAGCGGGGTGTGTGACATACTTATAATACCCATTTTACAGGTGAGTATTCACAAAATGGTATTATTCTAAGTATGTCACACACCCCACTTCAAGACATTCATTACATGTGGGACATCCAATAGCAGCGTCCATAAAGGGCGGGGATCCAAAAACAAGGCATCAAGGCACAAACTTAAACCACTGCAGCTTGCAGAACTTTGCGGCCAAAAACAGCATCCACTGAGGACCGCACATCAACCTTGTAAAATTTGGAAAAAGTGTGAACCGAAGACCAAGTAGCAGCCTTACAAACCTGCTCAACAGAAGCCTGGTGCTGGAAGGCCCAGGACGCCCCAACAGCACGAGTAGAATGAGCAGTAACACGAAAAGGGGGAATCTTCCCCTTAGCAGAATAGGCCCCAACAATGGCCTGGCGAATCCATTTACTAATGGAAGACTTGGCGGGAGCCAAACCTTTCCTAGGCCCAGAGGGCACCACAAAAAGGGAGTCAGTCCTACGAAAAGGGGAAGTAGCCACCAAATAGTACTTCACACAGCGAACCACATCCAAAGAATGCAAAACCCTCTCCTTTTCATTGCTAGGCATAGGACACAAGGAGGGTAGAACAATATCCTGATTAAGATGAAAAGCAGAGACCACCTTTAGGAAGGAAATCTGGCTTGAAGCGGAAAACAACCTTGTCCTGATGCCTCTCAAAGTAAGGGGCCTTAATGGACAAGGCCGCCAACTCCGAAACACGCCAAACAGAAGTGATGGCAACCAGAAAAACAACCTTCTGAGTAAGCGCAGAAAGCGCAATATCCTGCAAAGGTTCAAAAGGAGGGCCCTGCAAGGCAGAAAGAACCAAGTTCAAATCCCAAACTGGGAGCAAAGGCTTCCTAGGAGGCCGCACATGCGTAACCCCCTGGAAAAAAGTCTTAACCAGAGGATGAAGAGCAAAAGATCTTTGAAAGAAAACTGCCAGGGCAGAAACATGCCCTTTCAGCGTACTAAGCTGCAAACCTAGGTCCAGACCATGTTGCAGAAATTCCAAGACCCTAGGGATAGAAAACGCCCTGCAAGGCAAGGCCCGGACCTCACACCAATCAATATAAGACCTCCAAATCCTAAAGTAGATGGCAGAGGAAGACTTCTTTCTAGCCCTAACCAGAGTCTGAATGACAGCATCAGAAAGACCTTCCTCCTGCAAGATGGAGGTTTCAGCAGCCACGCCGTCAAAGCCAGCGTTGGTAAATTGGGGTAGAGCAGTGGACCCTGAGTGAGTAGATCCAGCAGAAGGGGCAGAACTAACCAACCTTACCACGTCTGCGAACCAAACCTGTCTTGGCCACCTTGGAGCCACCAGGATTGCTGACGCACCCTCTAAGGCCAGCTTGCGCACCACTTTGCCCACCATGGGAAACGGAGGGAACAGGTATAGAAACCCCAGATCCCTCCAGTTCAGCGACATGGCATCCGCTGCCAGAGCAGCGAATCCCGCGAGAGAGACACAAATGCCAGAAGCTTGTGATTGTGACTAGAGGCAAAGAGGTCCACCTCCGGAGTCCCCCATCGGTGGCAAAGCGACCGAAACACCTTAGGGCAGAGCGACCATTCCCCCCAGCGAGATGACCCCCTGCTCAGGGAGTCCGCCTCCATGTTTTCCACTCCCGGAATGTACACTGCCGAGATGCATGGGACATTGCCCTCTGCCAAATCCAGACACTTCCCTGAGGGCACACCTGCTGCGAGTCCCTCCCTGGTGATTGATGTAGGCGACCGCCGTCCGATTGTCCGACCGAACTTGAACCGGTAGTCCCTGTAACTGATGAGTCAGGTGAGCCAGAACCAACATGATGGCTCTCAGCTCCAGAACATTGATGGGATCGTGAGCCTCCTGAGGCCCCCACAGTCCCTGAAACTGAAGATCCTTCCAAAATCCCCCCCCCAACCTGACAGGCTGGCATCCGTGGTGACCGTCTCCCAACGAGGGGTCAGAAAAGACCTGCCCCTTGTCAGACCGCTTGGCTTCAGCCACCACCGAAGGGAATGCCGCACCCGAGGGGACATCAGAAAGGACTGATCCAATTGACAGCGGGGTCCCGTCCCAGGCCGCCAAGAGATGGAGCTGGAGCATCCTCGTGTGAAACTGGGCAAAGGGAACCGCCTTGAACGATGCCATCAATCCCACCAGTCGCATCCTTAGCCGGATGGACGGGCGGGGGATGGATAGGAGACGCTGAGTCAATTCCTGAATCAGAAGAACCTTAGCTCGGGGGAGGAACACCCTGGCCTGAGAAGTATCCAGAGACATTCCCAGGAACTCCACCACCCTGGAGGGAGTGAGGCAGGACTTGGGATAGTTGATCACCCAACCAAAACTCTCCAGAGTGGACACCACGGTCCTGGTATCCAGCTGCGCCTGACTGAGGGAAGACGCCATGATGAGAAGATCGTCCAGATAAGGCACGATGCAGATACCCCTGGCTCTGAGGATGGCCATCACTCCTGCCAGCACCTTGGTAAAAATCCTTGGAGCCGAGGTAAGGCCAAACGGAAGAGCCACAAACTGAAAATGTCGATTTTTCCCATGACAAACCTGAGGAATCTCTGGTGTGCCGGAAATAATGGAATATGCAGGTAAGCATCCTTGATGTTTATGGACGTCATGAAGTCCCCTTGACTAAATGAGTGGATGGCTGAGTGCAGAGTTTCCATACGGAACTTCCGGGGATGAACGAACCTGTTGAGCAACTTCAGATCCAGAATGGGACGAACGGATCCGTCCTTCTTGGGCACCGTGAACAAATTGGAATAGAAGCCCAGGCCCCGGTCTGAGTGAGGCACCGGACAGATGACAGCCATGTCCAAGAGACTTGCTACTGCCGCCCGCAGCCTCTGGGCGGCCAGAGGATCTGACGGCACCCTAGAACTGAAGAATCTGGGAGGGGGCCGGAACTCGAACTCCAGCTTGTAACCGGAAGACACCACTTCCTGAATCCACCTGTCCGAGACCTCTTGGACCCAGACCCGGGAGAAGAGTTGCAGCCGTCCCCCCACCCGCAAGGGTGAGGGCGCCCCCTCATTGCTGAGCCGGCTTGGCAGCGGCTATAGGCTTGGAGCCCCAACTGTGTCCTGGACGGGCCCGACCCCTGCCCCTAGTCCAGGAATCACCTCTGGACGAGGGGAAAGCCGAACCCCTGCCAACTCTAGCCCCACAAAAGGCCTGAGAGAAGGAAGCCGCCCCCCAAAAGGGGCGACTCTGCTTTTTACGCTGAGGTAACTTACCTCCCTTTGCCACCGAATCCAATCTCTATCCAAAGAGCCGCAACCCCACAAAGGGAAGGCCCGTTAGCAACTTTTTGGACACAAAATCAGCCGCCCACTGGCGTAACCAAACCGACCGCCGGGTAGCCACAAGCAAGGCCGAAGCTCTGCTACACATCATTAATGTGTCGTCCAGGGCGGACAGCACAAAGGACAAAAATAACTCACAGCGCTTAAGGTCGGCAAACTCCTCACTAGCCGGGTCAAGCCCAGAAGAGTCAACAGTCCTCTAACAACCGACCTGGCAGCTACCAATAAAAGCGCAGAAGCACAAACCGGCCGCAAGGCTAACCCAACACTGGCAAAACCATGACAAGCCATCTGGTCAATGCCTTGAGAGTAGTGCACTCCGGAGAATGCAGGATTGAGGAACTGGACAACCCCAAAACAGGAGCATCCACTTCGGGGGGGGGGGGGGGCGACCAGTGTTTCACCGCATCCGCCGGAAAGGGATATTTCTTGTCCCAACCCGGAGGGACACCCGGAAGCCTAGTCGGCCTCTCCCATTCCTTGAGAATGATACCATCAAAATGCTTTTGATAAGGAAATTCCAAGCGCGGCTTGGTCACCTCAAAGAACTCCCCCTTCAGCGGAGGAGCCGCCTCGGGGGGAGAAATAGCCAGGACCTCAAACATATGAGCCAGGACCCTAGGGGTATCCAAGGAATCCCCCTGGCCCTGCTTGGTATCAGCACCCACAAACTGCTGGTCATCGGAGCCCTCAGACTCCTCATACAGCTCCCCTTCCTCACGCGGGGAACAATCAGACCAATCCTGGGAGTCAAACTCCTCCATATCAGAGGCCTGCGTGGCTGTATACAAATGTTTTCGCTTTGCCGTGGCCTTTTTAGCAACGGCACTGGAAAACAATTTTTCAAGATTGGTCAATCTGGCACACACCTCAGATTGCGACTCCCCTCCAATGACCACATCACATGGGGTATGTGTCAAGCGAGGGGGAGACGGAGAGGAGACTGGCGGAGCAGAACCAGACGCCCGAGATCCGGTCTGCCGCGTAATAGACCGTTACGCACAGGGTACACAAAGAAATACATCATCCCCCAAAAGGGATACCCCACACCCCAAACACAGCCTGGATTGCCCCGAGGTGGGCACAAGCCGCCCAGAATCCGGGGAAGCCTCCATATGGTGATTTTTTATATATTGCCCAGAGGGAATTACGCAGTAATGCAACCCGGGATGCCCCTTTAAGTCCCGAGTGGGAGGAATTTTAAGCCAACTAAATTTTAACCAGGGACCCTAGGACCGGGAGAATCCCCCTTTAAGGGATCAAAGGTCCACCTGAAACACACAAACAAACACACAATCAGATGCTAGCAAATGACCAAAGAGTTAATAGCAGAGCATTGCCCAGCAGCCCCAGGGAGGGGCATAATCAATAAGTAAAACTGATGGGCCACAGGCCACTCACCCGACCGGCACCCCTCTGGAGTCCCGCACGCCAGGCAATAGGGGATAGCAGGCGCGTAGTGTGCAGAGGAAGAGGGTTCGCGCCCGGCCCCGCCCCTCCCCGCCAGAAGCCGGGACCTGAAAACGGTGCCCGCAGCACGGGGGCAGGCCGTAGGCACGACCGCGAGCGCCAGGCCCCGCCCCCCGCCCTGAGGAGAAGAAGCTCCTCTTGGGCGCCTACAGCCGCCATTGTTTTTTAAAAACGCCGGAAGCTGGCGCCGCGGGACCGCCGGCGCCCACCTGAGTAGTAAACCTGCACAACACACACACAATATAATAAAAAGATGAATCCATAAGGACCCGCCCCCCCCTCCCCTCTAAGGGTATCTGGGAGAGGGGGAATCCATGCTAGGGCCAGTTAGCCGCCTACCCCTTGTTATGGGGTCTCACAGCTCCTTAGCACCTAGGGTGCCATCTACCGTTGCCCGGATCAGCAGCCTAGGCTGGGAGGCAAGTGATGTAAATAAAGGGATCCGGGCAGGAATAGAAGAATAGAGGGCTGGGAGTCATCCCGGCTACCTGCAAGGAGGAGACATCCATCTTCTGACTTGCTCGCCTCTGCAGAGATGAAAGACTGGGGAATGAGTGGGAGGTCCCAGGTATTTATGGGCCGGGAGGGTCTTACGTTTTTTTATTGACATCTCTGCAAGATTGCCATCTACAGGTCAGTATACCCACATGTAATGAATGTCTTGAAGCGGGGTGTGTGACATACTTAGAATAGAAGTTGCACCGCCACCTAGGTCATCGCTGGCGTGCAGAGAGGAGATGTGGGCGCCGCCCTCCCATGCTACCGCTGGTCAAGCGATGTTGCGCACCCCAAAGGCCGGTCCTGTCAGTGCCCCACCCCCGGAGGCCAGGGGCCCCCTGCAGCTGTCCCACCTTGCCGGGTGCGGACGCCGGCCCTGATCATAGGGACAGGGTTTTACATGAAAGCCCGTTCCCCAACTCATCGCCCTACAGGCTGCAATCTGAGTGAAATCTGTCCACCGAGCAGGCTTGTCAACTAGCCTCTCGGGTAATAAGCAGCATAGGGCAGCAAGCGTGCGGCAGTGAAGCTGGTTTAACCTTTACGTAGCTGCCTCTCCTGTAGTTAACTGCCAGCTACGTAGACACTCACCTGACCCCTTTATCAAACCGCCTGGGTCTCCTCTTCATCTGGGGGGGCTTTGATCACAACGACCCCATGGCCATTAGGCTATGCCAACTAGTAGCCTGCAAAGCCAGGGGCCACCAAAACTGGCCACTGCACCCTGTTCTACTGCTTCTCCGGGCTGGTTATGCTGGGTAGGGGGGACTTCATGCCATTTTTTGGGGGGGATTTTTAGGGGTTTTTAACCACATGCAATATGGTTTTCTGCAATAAAATAAAAGTTTAATTTAAAATAAATTAGACATTTTTTTTTTATTTTTTTTAGTTTTTTTTTTTTTTTTACTTAAAAATATTATAAAAGACAGTAGAAAAATTATAAAAAAAAGACATGTCATGTTAAAGTCTAAACTCTGCTGCAAAAAAAAAAAAAAATATATATATATATATATATATATATATATATATATATATACACACATTTTCCTAGTGTTCCTACAAATATCAAGGTTAAACATAGCGCAAAATGGTGAAAAATGACCTGTCAATAGAGGGTGACAAAATTTCAAGTAGGCTGGCAACTAAAAGGGTTAATAGTACCTATGCATGATGGTATTGGTACTGCTCGGAGGACCTTCCACTAATAAAGATAGCATGGTCAGCATACACCTATAGCATACAAGTGAAAGTGATAATAGGTTGATTGTTAGTATACTATACAATTTGCTAATATTGGCTGATCAAGACCAGGTTAGATAGAAGAACATTTGATGTAGCCAAAGAAAAATCTTCAGAATGAGCTGTGAGGGCTTGCAGGGAGGTAAAGGGGGGAATGGTAGAGAAACGAACAAGAGGGGCCTAGTAGGAGTGAGCGGGAGAGAAAGTAAATATGGGGGAGAGAGGGGGGTTCAAAGAGAGGGTTGTTGAGAGGATAGAATGTTAATTTAACCCTTTAAGTGCCAAGCACATAACACCTACGTGCTGGCTTGGCAAGGATTTTCCTGGAAATTCCGGCAAAAATCACAGTTAAACATAGCGCAGAATGGGGAAAAAATATAATTCTGTGATTACTCACCTGTAGAATTGGTATTATATGTATACAGCATGTCCTGTTCCAGAAGATATTCCTTACACTCGGGATATTACTCCAGTAGATGGTGCTGGACTGCAGAGACAGAAAAGTGGCTCCTCCCGGCCCCATATATACCCGGGACCTCCCACAAAATCCCCAGTATTGAAAAGCAGTTAGCAAGAGACCGGGAGAACTATAACCATTATATGAAAATTTTAACATAAGAACAATCACCATAAAGAGGTACCCAAAGATAATGATAACAAGGGTGGGGTGGAAAAGGACGTGCTGTATACATATAATACCAATTCTACAGGTGAGTAATCACAGAATTGTATTATTCTAAGTATACAGCACGTCCTGTTCCAGAAGATATTCCTTACACTTGGGACATCCAATAGCAGTGTCCGTAAGGTAGGGTGGGATCCCCAAAAGTAACCGCAGACAGTTTAAACCACTGCCGCCTGCAGAACCTTGTGGCCAAAAGCAGCATCAGCTGAGTCCCTAACATCAACCTTGTAAAAAGTATGAACATAAGACCAAGTAGCGGCCTTGCAAACTTGTTCAACAGAAGCTTGGTGCTGAAAAGCCCAAGAGGCACCAATAGCACGAATAGAATGAGCAGTAAGGAGGAAGGGAGGCTCCTTCCCCTTAGCAGAGTAGGCCTGTATCACAGCCTGACGTATCCACTTGCTGATAGTGGACTTAGCCGGAGCCAGACCTTTTTTTAGGTCCAGAGGGAAGCACAAAAAGAGCATCAGTCTTCCTGAAGGATTCAGTAGCCACCAAATAGAACTTCAGAGTTCTGACTACGTCCAAAGAATGCAAAACCCTCTCCTTAGGGTTACTAGGATTAGGACACAGAGAAGGCAAAACAATGTCCTGATTGAGATGAAAGGCAGAAACAACCTTAGGCAGAAAATCTGGCTTAAAACGAAACACCACCTTGTCCTGGTGTCTCTCAAAATAAGGAGACTTGATGGAAAGCGCAGCCAACTCAGAAACACGCCTAACAGAAGTGATAGCCACCAAAAAGACCACCTTAAGCGTGAGAATGGACAAAGGAGCCCCTTGCAAGGGCTCAAATGGAGACCCCTGCAGGGCAGATAAGACCAAGTTCAAGTCCCAGACTGGTAACAGGCTTACGTGGGGGACGCACGTGAGTAACCTCCTGGAAAAAGGTTTTGACCAGGGGATGCTGAGCAAAGGATCTTTGGAAGAAAATAGCCAAAGCAGACACATGGCCTTTCAGAGTACTGAGCTGAAGACCCAGATCCAAACCATGTTGGAGAAACTCCAGAAACCTAGGAATCGAAAACACACGACAGGGAAGCGACTGGGACTCACACCAGTCAATGTAAGTACGCCAGACCCTGTAATAGATGGAAGGAGAGGACCTCTTCCTAGCCCTGATCATGGTATTCACCACCGAGGCAGGCAGCCCTTTTTCCATCAAGATGGAGGTTTCAACAGCCAGGCCATCAAAGCCAGCGTTTGTAAATTGGGGTGGCATAGGTGTCCCTGAGTGAGCAGATCTGGAACCTGTGGTAGAGCGTACTGATCTACTGCCAACTGCACGATGTCTGCGAACCACACTCTTCTTGGCCAACAGGGGGCCACCAGGATGGTTGGCACCCCTTCCTGAAAAATCTTGCGCAGCACCCTGCCCAGCAGTGAAAACGGGGGAAACACATACAGGAGCTGGAACCTCGTCCAGGGCATTGCCAGGGCATCCGTGGCCAAGGCCAGAGGATCCTGGGACAGAGAGACAAAGACTGGAAGCTTGTGATTGTGACGGGACGCAAATAGATCCACGTCCGGCTGACCCCAGCGGTGGCACAGGGAGCGAAACACCCTGCTGCTGAGGGACCACTCTCCCAGACGAGAGGTCCCCTTGCTCAGAGAGTCTGCCTCCAGATTCTCCACCCCCGGGATGTACACAGCTGAGATGCAGGGAACATTTTTCTCCACCCAGGACAGTATCAGGGACACTTCCTTGAGGGCCCTCTTGCTCCGGGTCCCTCCCTAATGATTGATGTAGGCAACCGCCGTCTGGTTGTCTGAGCGGACCTGAACAGCCCGACCCCTCAGGTGAGGGGTTAAGTGGGCGAGAACCAACCTGATTGCCCTCAATTCCAGAATGTTGATAGGATACAAAAGTCTTAAAGGAGCCACAGCACTCAAACCAGTTAGCTTGCTGACCAACCCACAATCTGTCTCTAAACTTGGTTAAAAACAAAGGGCTCCGTCACACACATCTGCAGAAGTATGCTTAAGCTGCACCACCAGTGCCAAGATGCCCCTGTGAGGTGCAGTCCTAACGCTAATCTCTGAGAGCCCCATTTGAGACATACAATGCAATAGATAAATTGGGAGCAGGCTTACCTGAGGTTGCCCTAAACCTCAAGTGCAAGCCATGGGGTGGAAGGGTCAAAGACCTTGCAATACAGCCTAGACCCCACACCCCATGTGCTTGCACAAATTCAAAAGAAACAAAAAGGAGGGGTGGCAGCCGCTGAGACCATTTTATAACTAACTTGGGAGGTGCACGTTAGCAGGGCAATTAGGATACAAAAGTCTTAAAGGAGGCACAGCACTCAAACCAGGTAGCTTGCTGACCAACCTACAGCACCAAGGTGCTCCTGTGAGGTGCAGTCCTAACTCTAATCTCTGAGAGCTCCATTTGGGACATACAATGCAATAGATAAAGGTAAGCCTGCTCCCAATTTATCTGTTGCATTGTATGTCCCAAATGGGGCTCTCAGAGATTAGAATTAGGACTGCACTTCACAGGGGCACCTTGGCGCTGGTGGTGCAGCTTAAGCATATTTCTACAGATGTGTGTGACCGAGCCCTCTGTTTTTAACCAAGTTTAGAGACAGATTGTAGGTTGGTCAGCAAGCTAACTGGTTTGAGTGCTGTGGCTCCTTTAAGACTTTTGTATCCTAATTGCCCTGCTAACGTGCACCTCCCAGGTTAGTTAAAAAAAAATTGTCTGAGCGGCTGCCACCCCTCCAGAATGTTGATAGGGGCATGGGCCTCCTGAGGGTCCCACTGACCCTGGAATTTCCGGGACTTCCAGAATCCCCCCCAATCTGTCAGACTGGCATCCGTGGTGACAGTCTCCCAGCAGGGGGCCAGAAAGGACCTGCCCCCCAGCAGGTTCCCTGAGACCTACCACCACACTAGGGACCGCCTGACCTGAGGGGACAAGACAAACACCTGATCCAGGGACCCAGGGTCCTGATCCCATACTGACAAGAGGTGAAGCTGAAGAGGCCTCATGGGGAACTGAGCATAAGGAACCTCCTCGAAGTAGGACACCATCAGGCCCACCAGCTGCATTCCCTTCCTGATGGATGGTGAATACCCTGGGGGCCAAGGTGAGGCCGAAGGGCAAGGTCACAAATTGGTAGTGCTGATCCTCCGGAGCGAACCTGAGGAACCTCTGATGACCTGGAAAGACAGGGACGTGAAGGTAAGCATCCTTGATGTCTACAGAGGTCCCCTGGGCGTAGGAAAGTCACAGCTGAGCGCAGAATCTCCATGCGAAAGTGTCTGAACCTGAAAAACTTGCTGAGAAGCTTTAAATCCAGGATAGGTCTTATGGACCCATCCTTTTTGGGCACAATGAAAAGATTGGAATAATAGCCTTTGCCCCTTTCCTTCAAGGGCAACTGGCAGATGAACCTAGGTCTAGAAGGCCTTGGACAGCCAGGGAGAGACACTAAGCTGACAAGGGGTTTCAACCTACACGAGATTTGATGAATCTTGGGGGCGGCCAGGCTGCAAACTCTCTTGTAACCAGAGGAAACTACCTCCTGAATCCACCGGTCTGAGACATGACGCCTCCAGACAGTCGTCCCCCCACCCGGATGGGTGAGAGCGCCCTATGGGACAGGGCGGCCACGTCCTCGGCCCCTGCCCCAAAAATCTCCACGGGCTCCAGCAAAGGAAGCTCCCCGTCCAAATCTGGAGCCCCTGAAGGTAGGAGAAAAGACACCTGAACCCCGAAAGGACCGGGGCTGCCTTCTACGCTGAGGTAATTTGTCACCTTTAGCAAACAAGTCCAAACGTTCCCCTAAGAGGCGCAGCCCCTTAAAGGGAAAACCAGTGAGGGCCTTTTTGGCAGCATTGTCAGCTGCACACTGGCGCAGCCAGACCGAGCGGCGTATAGCCACCAACAAGGCAGAAGCCCTGCCACACATTCTAATGGTATCATCCAGGGCAGAGAGAACATATGCAACAAATTCCTCACAACGCAAAAGAGCGCTATACTCTTCACTACCAGCATCAACAGGGGCCCCATCTAAGAGACCCCTGAGCAGGCTTTTAATAAGCAACAGCCGTGATAGCAGAGGCACAGACCGGACGGAGCGCGGTCCCAACACAGGAAAATGCATGGCTAGCCAGCTGATCCATGCGCCTGTCTTCCCCATCTCTCAATGTAGTAGTGTCAGGGGAATGCAAGACGGATGTGTTAGACAACCCCAGAACTGGTGCACCCACCTCTGGAGGACATGACCAATGTTTAACCATTTCAGCAGGGAAGGGATACCTCTTATACCTCTTATCCCAACTCTTTGGTACCCCGGGAAGCCGGCTAGGCCGTTCTCACTCTTTGAGCACCAGATTATTAACCCTTTCGCTGCCAGCCTACCTGCAGCTTTTGTCACCCTCTGTTGCCAGACCATGTTTCACTATTTTGCGCAACACATGTTCAACTGTGATTTTTGAAAGGATTTCAAGGGATTTTCCAGGAAAATTATATATTGTTTTTTTCAGCAGAGTCTGGGCTGTAACATGAAATGTCTTGTTTGTAATTTTTAGGTGTATTCTCAATATTTTTGGGTGAAATATGTGAAAAAAAAAATAAAAAAAAGTATTTTTTTTACAATTTATAGTGGTTTTTTTGTAATAAAAAAATGTAAGTTTGTCAATAAAATCTTATTGCGTGTGAAATCCCAATTTCTCCCGGTTACAGCGATATCACATATGTATAGGTAGACACCCTTTCCAGCCCAGGAGACTCCCCCAAACTGAAATAGCGCTTTAGGGGATTTTCAGATAAAATACAACTATGCTACGCAATATGTGCACCTTGTAGTTTTACCAGAAAAACAACCCTTTACATTTGAAATACCCCCAACAAACTATATATTCTCTGAAGTACACACCTCAAGCTTTCTAGGTGTACTAGGCATGGTGATGTGCCCATAGTTTTCTGGAAGTAATTCCTCAATGCATTCTTTGGTTGCAAAGAGTTTCCCTAAAAAAAAGGATAAAAAAGCAGAATCAAAGCCACATTTTCCTAAAAAAACTATATACAAACAAGAAAAAACAAGTTTAATCTGAAAAAGCAACATCCCCCGAACAGAACAACACCCAACATGCATAGGTTCTGTCAAGGGAAGAGTTGCCAAACACCCCAAAGTAAAGCATGTGCGTAACGGTAATTTTACTTGAAAATTTCAGCTCTGCAGACAAAGTGCGCACCTTGTGATTTTTCAACCAAAACAACCCTTTACATTTGGAATATCCCCCATAAACCATAAATTTCCTGAAAGTACACATGTTAAGCTTTCTAAGCGTACCCAGCTTGATGTAGTGGGCTCATCTTTCTGGAATTAATCCCTCAAAGAATTCTTTGGTTGCGTAGGGTTTCCCTAAAAAATGTATAAAAAAGCTGAATAAAAAACACCTTTTCCTAAAATATAAATATGCAAACCAGAAAAATCAAGCTAAGTCTGAAAGCGCAAGGTCCCCCGAACAGAACAATACCCAACATGCATAGCTACTTTTAACCCTTTTAATTGCCAGCCTACTTGAGATTTTGTCACCCTCTGTTGACAGGTCAATTTTTAAGGAAAAGCATATTGCATGTGGAAGCCCCATTTCTACCGATTAGAACGGTACCACATATTTATCGGTAGCCCCCCGTTCCTGCCCAGGAGACCCCCCTAGCTGAAACAAGTACTTTATAACATTTTATAACATTTACAAATAAAATACAACTACCATCCACACAACAAAGGGTTAAATCGGGTTAAATGGGCTTTGGGGAGGCAGGTAATGGGGGTGCCAGGGGTTAATGGCAAGTCACCCGCTAGTCACAGGTGACTTGCCACCTCCCCCAGCCTTGTGAACTGGTATAGGGGTCATGGACAAGGTGTTAAATGTAAGAAAAAAAAACACACACACACACACACAAAAAGAAAAAATTATTTTATTTTATTTTTTTTTTAATACTTACCTCCCATCCACCCTGGAGCACTGTGTCCCTCGGCGATCACTGGCTTCTGCTCACCTGATGGAAGCCTTTTATAGCTGTTGGATGACAGAACACAAAGGGTTAATCCCCCATTTTTGGGGGGGATTTTTAAGGGCTAAAAACCCTTAAAAAAAAAAAAAAGTGGGGTCCCCCTTACCCAAAGTAACCAGCCCGGGACCAGCTATAGGGGCTTGTAGGCACAGAGTGGGGGGGCCAGCTTTTGTGCCCCCCCACCCTGCAGCCTACAAGCCCACATAGCCTATGTGGGACCGGGCGCTTCTGGTAATGGCAGGTAATGGGGGTGCCGGGGGTTAATGGCAAGTCACCCGCTAGGGCAGGTGACTTGCCACCCCCCCCAGCCTTGTGAACTGGTATAAGGGGTCTCATGGGCCCCTTACCAGTTCACAAGGGGTTAAATGTCGAATAAAAAAAACACACAAATAAAAAAAATGATCTTTAATATTTTATTTTTTTTTTTTTTAACTTTACTCACCTCCGATCCTGTGTCCCCCGGCGATCTCCACTGACAGTCTGCTCGCGTGTTTGGAAGAGAGAGCCTGGGGGGGGAAATCACAGCCCTCTCCTCCTCCTCTGCTCTCTGCTCCAAGCACCCGAGCAGACTGATTCAGAGTCTCGGGTGCTGGAGGTAAGAAGCCGGCTGCTGGTGACACGTGCTGTGACTAGCGGGTGACTTGCCCTCTCCTCGCCATGGAAGAGGCTGGGAGGGCGATCGGAGGCCCCCCCAGTGAAGAGAAGACCCAGCGGGAGGCAGCGTGACTGCAGGTAAGTAAATGTCATTTTTATGTATTTCTTTTTTTTTACAGTTAGCAGCTGCTGCTGCCGAAGCGGGGGGGGGGGGGGGCATTCCGGGGGCTCTCCTGGAGCCATCCAAGCCCCTATGGGGAATAGGATGGCACCAAATTAAAGAGGAGACCCGGCCGGATCCAACGAGGGGTCAGGTGAGTATTTTTCATTTTTATTTTTTTAACTAGCAGCGGGGAAAGTCGAGCACGTAACACCTACGGGCTTGGCACTTAAGGCCCAGACAAGCCAGCACGTAGGTATTACGTGCTTGGCAACAAAAGGGTTAAAGTGAGTTTGTTCAGGAAACGTGGCTTAACGGTATGAAACAGCTCCCCCTGCTGCCATGGGGACACGGCAGGAGGAGAGATACAGAGTACTTTAAATATTTGAGCCAAAAGTCTGTCAGTATCATCTGAAGCCAATGGGTCAGACCCAGACTCAGCATAACCCCTAGGCTGATCCTCAGATGATTCTGAATCAGAGAATAATTCCCCTTGTTCCAGGGGGGTATAACCAGTAACATAAAAAAACTCCTCAGCTTCCATAGGAAAGAGAGTAACACCGGGTGCCAGATGCCGCAGCTTAGCAGGAGCCTTACGCAGACCAGAACCAGCAATATGCCTTTCAATGCTGGCTACCCTGGTAGCCAAATCAGGTTGAGACTCCCCACTGGTATGCACCTCACTGGGAGTCAGGTGTAAGCGTGGGGGGGGTAGGCGAAGCCAGAGGGGGCGCAACACACACACCCTAACATCATCACTTATAGGGGTTACCCCACACGCCACACACAGCCGGGCTTGTCCCGAAGGAACCCCAAGCACATTATCCTGAGAAGCCTCCATATGGTGATTATCACGGCACAACAGGCCAATAGGGATTGACGCTAGTAAAAGCAACCCGGGATGCCCCAATAACCCGCTAGGGAAGTGGGAGTAATGGTATGTAATAGCCCTCCAATAAGAGTTAACACTAAATAGAGGGGATAGGACCGGCAGAAACCACAAAGTTTGACCCGCCTGCAAGACATAAGCAAAAGATCCCATAAGCGATATGCAATGCAGATATGTACATAAATAAATCAGCCCGCAGGGGCACTTATGGACCGCGATAGTGAGACACCAGGCACGCGCAGCAGAGAATTAAAATGGCGCCCACATATACCTCGAGGAGCGGGCCACGGAGACAGTGATGCAAAACACGTCATCCGCAAGGCCCCCCACGGACAAGACCAGCCAATGATGAGGCGATGTCGCCGCCGACCGCGGAGTGCAGTACAATCGTGCGGCGGCAGCGAAAGAAACCAGTGCAATCAATTCAACAGGGATCAAACACAACACACATATATATATAGGAAAGACATGCACCCCCCCCCCCCCCCCGAGAACTACAAGGGAGAGCAAGGGGGAAGCAATGGCCAGCCTAAAGGGAGCCAACTGTGGGGAAACAGATCATCCCGAGCTGGGAGGCAGTAGAAGGAAACGGGTGGGAATAGTCCTACAGGGCCGCAGGCTAATAGCCCCGCTCACCTGCGAGTAGAGAGAGCCATCTTCTAGTCATCGCAGCCAGGACTGCAGAGAAGAACTGGGGATTTTGTGGGAGGTCCCAGGTATATATGGGGCCGGGAGGAGCCACTTTTCTGTCTCTGCAGTCCAGCGCCATCTACTGGAGTAAATCCCAGTGTAAGGAATATCTTCTGGAACAGGACGTGCTGTATACTTAGAATATGACCTGTCAACAGAGACAAAACTTCAAGTAGGTTGGCAATTAAAAGAGTTAATAGTACCTATGCATGTTGGGGATTGTTCTGCTCGGGGGACCTTGCTCTTTCAGATTTAGCTTTTTTTTTTGTTTGCATATTTATATTATAGGAAAACGTTATTTAATCAGTTTTTTTATTCATTTTTTTTAGGGAAACCCTGTGCAACCTAAGAATTCTTCGAGGAATTACTTCCATAAAGGTGAGCCTACTACAACAAGCTGGGTACTCTTAGAAAGCTTAACATGTGTACTTTCAGGAAATATATAGTTTATAGGGGATATTCTAAATGTAAAGGGTTGCTTTGGTTAAAAAATTGCAAAGTGCGCACTGTCTGCAGAGCTGAAATTTTCAAGTAAAATTACTGTTACGCGCACGCTTTACTTTGTGGTGTTTGCCAACTCTTCCCTTGACAGTACCTATGCATGTTGGGATCGTTCTGTTCGGGGCATGTTGCTTTTTGAGATTTTAGAGATTTTTGAGATGTTATTTCTTGTTTGCATATAGTTTTTTTTAGGAAAATGTGGCTTGATTCTTCCGTTTTATTCTTTTTTAGGGAAACTTTGAGCAACCAAATGCATTGAGGGATTACTTCCAGAAACTAAGCCCACATAAACAAGCTTGGTACGCTTAGAAAGCTTGAGGCGTGTACTTCCAGAGAATATATAGTTTGTGGGGGGTATTTCAAATGTAAAGGGTTGTTTTTCTGGAAAAACTGCAAGGTGCGCATAGCGCAGTTGTATTTTATCTGAAAATCTCCTAAAGCTCTGTTTCAGTTTGGGGGAGTCTCCTGGGCAGGAAAGGGTGTCTACCTATACATATGTGGTACCGCTGTGACCAGGAGAAATTGGGGTTACGCACGCAATAAAATTTTATTGACAAACTAACATTTTTTATTACAAAAAAAACACTACAAATTGCAAAAAATATATATTTTTATTTTTTTTTGCACATATTTCACCAAAAAGTATTGAGAATACACTAAAAAAGGCCAAATAAGACATTTCATGTTGAAGCCCATATTGAAACAATATATAATTTTCCTGGCAAATCCCTGGATATCCTTTCAAAAATCACAGTTGAACATGTGTAGCGCAAAATAGTGAAACATGGTCTGGCATGGGTGACAAAAGCTGCAGGTAGGCTGGCAGCGAAAGGGTTAAAGAGGAAGGGGGGGGGCAGCCAAGACTCCAGAATGAGGCTTTCACACTACTGCTGCGGATGTCGATGATGAATGAGGCTGTCTTCCCCCCAAAAATAGGGCCCTGTCCCCATTTAAAATAGGGCCCTAGCCATCACACATAGATTACAGAGGGGACCAGACTCTATAGAGCATTTATTGTGTCTGGGCACCTCAAAACATGTAATATGATGGCTGGGCCCCTAGCATTAATTGGGTTCCAAGGAAATCCAGCTTGGGGGGGTGGCAGACACCCTCATCTATCATCTATAATCAACGGCAACAGGATTAGTGTTGCAGCGAGCAGGTCTCACTCTTGCCTCTTAACAACCCCCCCACCAAGAATTCCCCCCTCTCCTCCGTCTATACTAGCTTGATTTTCAGTTTTCTTTATACCCCAAATAATAAGGTAATCCTGGCTGCCTTGGGGACAGAGGTCCAGTTCAGGTCCCCACCATTACACATGAGTTATAGAAAAAATATGAGAAGATTTCCCTGTGCTTTTCAACAATAGTCACATAGAATTGTCACTTTTGCACGCGTATTTACAAGCTGAACGCTGAATTAAAGTCAGTTGTGCGACCCAATTTTCCAAAACAAAAAAAATAATTGTTTTCTATGTGTGCTGAATAAACCCAGAGGCTTAGATATTACCTCATTTCCCCAAGGGCTCACAGATGAGGAAAATTCCATCTGGTTCAGGCACATTTACAAGTATATTTTACATAA
This sequence comes from Gastrophryne carolinensis, assembly GCA_027917425.1. Classification (NCBI taxonomy): domain Eukaryota; kingdom Metazoa; phylum Chordata; class Amphibia; order Anura; family Microhylidae; genus Gastrophryne; species Gastrophryne carolinensis. The sequence continues at coordinate 64,291,848 of CM051241.1, read as the reverse complement.
AATAATTATAAATTACCGAAAAACAAAGTAGTATACTGCTAAAAAAATGAATAAATAATGTGAGAAAGATAGTTAACTGGTGTTAAGGTAAACTTTGAGTGTTTTTTGTAATGGATGACCAAACTGTTCTCAGACTGTTCACACAACACTGCTTCCCTATAATAAACAACTCGACAGCTCCATTCCCACACCATCATGCATATGCACATAGTATTTAACTGATATCATTAAGGTGTTAGGGTGCTTAACCTTTTGAGCTCCGGAGGAAATAGTGTGGTTAACATTAATGTGCTGCTGAAGTCATACAAAAAAAAAGTAGATGAAATATGTTAATAAAATTATCACTTTCTCATACTTAGAGCAATATGAGCTCCACTAAATGCCTAGAAGCACATAATATGCTGAAAATGTATTTAGCCAATGTAATAATCTATTAACATTTATTACGGAGGTTTTTCTTTATATTGCGGAATATTCCAAAGGCGCTTACACTACATTAGAGCAAGTGATTCATTTGATGAAATATGGCCTATGATAAGAATAAGAATGCAGAATTATATGTATTCCAAATAGGACTTAAAGTCCCTGTCCAGGCATTATAAAAAAAAAAAAAAACACACAACATAAATGAGAATGGTTTGGAACAGTGCTATACAATAAGTAAGAATTCACCCCTATTGGCTTTTTTTCTTATTTTTAGTTAATCTGAATTGTGTTTGATACAACTGTACAAAATAGTCTAATTTGATGAATTGAAATTATAAAAAAATAAGCAGCTGGCTTTTCCCCAGGGCACGCTGATTCGGGACCCCCCGCTCTGTGAAACCCCCCGGAAGCTCTGGCAAAAGACAGTGGCCAACCCTGCGAATCATTTTAGATCCCAGGGCGGACTGCCTGGGAATAGTTCTGCTAATGGGAAAATGTTTAAAATGTACTTGAATAGCCTGGTTAAAGCAGAACAAAAACCCACCAGCAGCCAGCCTGGAACCTAAAAGGTTGAGAGCTGTTTGCCAAAATAGGTAAACACAGCAAACATTTTGTTGCTCATTGGCTGAGCGCCCAAAATGTTGGAATGCAGAAGAGGAGAGGTCCTTGGGGCTTTCTGGGGGGTTCACACAGCAGCATCCCAAATAGGGATGCCCCCGATCATAACTAAACCTGGGAAAGTCAAATTCCAGGGTTTTGTTCCTCTTTAAAGTCCAGACCCTAATCCAATTTAAAATCTGCGGTTAGACTTGAAGATTGTTGTTCACCAGCCGAAACCATCTAACTTGATTGCAAGGACGAAAGGTGTGAACCTAGCGTAAAGGGTGGAGACAAAAGGTGGCGAAACATCTTCAAGAAAACTAAAAGCATTTCCAGTTGCCTTGATTAATTCCTACCCGTATTTGTTTTAACCTAAAGTGTGACTTTAGGTTTAACATGTGAAGTGGGACCTTTGTGTTCAATCTATTGATTTGCATTAGCTTGCGTTAGCGATATTATTTATGTCATACCCACATGGGAAAGAATAAGTGCTGTGGGATGGCAAATTAAAACTAGAGTAAGCTTATAAAGAAATGGTCAGCACAGAAAACCTTGTCACCTTAGGTGACAGCAGTTACATATGCAGCTGCTAGGGCGAAGCAAAGCTCAGGACAAACGTCCCCTCTTACCCCAGCTTCTATGTCATACAATGAAATGTTAGTCACGAACCTCTACACCTTTGGTGTGTGTAAGCACCGCAGTTAGTGTAAGCACTGTGCTAATTATTACACCAAATCAGCTCCATTAACAGACCAGTGGCTGTGTGAAGGGCTTGTCGCTGAAGCATTAAATGCATCTCAGAATGAAGATGAATACATTAACTTTTACCCTTTGCCCAATAAAACAAACTTGTTGACAGGAGAAAAAAAAAAAAATCATTCTAACAAATAGGTACATGATTTAAACTTTTGAGACGAGACTGTGTGCATACCGTGACAGAAGAGGCTCCGCATTTCAGGAATATAAAACCAAAGGTAAGAATTTTCCGGCCTGTATACATATGAGTATACGGTAGGTAACTTTTCATCGTACATAGCACCTCTTTGTGTGGTCAGTCCTAAAGTGGCCGAGCCAAGTAGGATGGTTTCCTTATAAGCAATAAACCTGGATTTATAATGCATTTTTACTGGTTCTTGCTCCTGGGGCACCTGGATCACCCCCGCCCTGTTGTGTGAAACCCCTGAACCTACCTCTTTCCGATCCTATGGCACATGCATGGCCACTCGTCCAAACGGCAGGCTCGGATAAGCTCGAGTCCCTTCATTCCTGGAGTGTGTCTAATGCGCCAAGCGCTGGTGGCCGCTTCCCCCTCTAACAGGGAGTGTGCCCACGACAGCCATTCACAAATGCCTGCCGTGGACACGCACCTTGCTAAAGGGATAACAGTAATGCAGCCACTGCTCGCGCGTGTGCCATTGGACCGGGTACGAAGGTGAATTTTAACACAATCAGGGCGCCCGGGGGGGGGGGGGGGTGGGGAGGGTTGGCCGGTGAGTATGGCTGCCCTGGAGCCTCATAGACTCCAAGGTGGGTTTTGGTCCACTTTAAAAGACAATTTTCAGATTAAAAAAAAAAAAAGCTATACTTACCTTTTATCCAACGCAGGCCAATGCTCATCTGAAAGGCTGGATGTAGGTCCGGACTACAAGCGATGGTGTGCTTGGGAGAAAAGGGAGTATAGCCTTATTCTATGTCACACACCCCGCTTCAAGACATTCATTACATGAGGGTATACTGACCTGTAGATGGCGATCTTGCAGAGATGTCAATAAAAAAAGTAAAACCCTCCCAGCCCATAAATACCTGGGACCTCCCACTCATTCCCCAGTCTTTCATCTCTGCAGAGGCGAGCAAGTCAGAAGATGGACGTCTCCTCCTTCCAGGTAGCCGGGATGACTCCCGGCCCTCTATTCTTCTATTCCTGCCCGGATTCTTTCATTTATATTACTTGCCTCCCAGCCTAGGCTGCTGGTCCGGGCAATGGTAGATGGCACCCTAGGTGCTCAGGAGCCGTGAGACCCCATAACAAGGGGTAGGCGGCTAACCGGGTTGGTGACCCCGGTTTAGGATGCCCCGTCCCTTGGCTCCTACCCTAACATGGATTCCACCTCTCCCGGATACCCTTAGAGAGTGGGGGGGGGGGGGGGGGCTGGGTCCCTTATGGATCCTCTTTATTAATTGTAATGTGTGTGTGTGGTGCTTTACAGTGCATGGCTTTATTCAGACCGGCGCCAGCGGTCCCGCGCCGCCGGCATTTGTCATGGCGACTCTCAGGTGCCCAAGAGGAGCTTCTTCCCCTCAGGGCGGGGGGGCGGGGCCGGGCGCCCACGCCTACGGCCAGCCCCCGTGCTGAGGGCGCCGAGTTTCAGGTCCCGGCTGTGAGTTATTTTTGTCCTTTGTGCTGTCCGCCCTGGACGACACCTTTGGGATGTGTAGCAGAGCTTCGGCCTTGCTTGTGGCTATCCGGCGGTCGGTTTGGTTACGCCAGTGGGCGGCTGATTTGGTGTCCAAAAAGTCGCTTACGGGCCTTCCCTTTGTGGGGTTGCGGCTCTTTGGAGAGAGATTGGATTCGGTGGCAAAGGGAGGTAAGTTACCTCAGCGTAAGAAGCAGCATGGGGCGGCTTCCTTCTCTCAGTCCTTTCGTGGGGCTAGAGTTGGCAGGGGTTCGGGTTTCCCCTCGTCCAGAGGTGATTCCTAGCCTAGGGGCAGGGGTCGGACCCATCCAGGACACAGTTGGGGCTCCAAGCCTAGAGCCGCTGCCAAGCCGGCTCAGCAATGAGGGGGCTCCCTCACCCTTGCGGGTGGGGGGACGGCTGCAACTCTTCTCCCGGGTCTGGGTCCAAGAGGTCTCGGACAGGTGGATTCAGGAAGTGGTGTCTTCTGGTTACAAGCTGGAGTTCGAGTTCCGGCCCCCTCCCAGATTCTTCAGTTCTCGGGTGCCGTCAGATCCTCTGGCCGCCCAGGGGCTTCGGGAGGCAGTAGCAAGTCTCTTGGACATGGCTGTCATCTGTCCGGTGCCTCACTCAGACCGGGGCCTGGGCTTCTATTCCAATTTGTTCACGGTGCCCAAGAAGGACGGATCCGTTCGTCCCATTCTGGATCTGAAGTTGCTCAACAGGTTCATTTGTCCCCGGAAGTTTTGTATGGAAACTCTGCGCTCAGCCATCCACTCACTTCGTCAGGGGGACTTCATGACGTCCATAGACATCAAGGATGCTTACCTGCATATTCCAATATTTCCGGCACACCAGAGATTTCTCAGGTTTGTTGTGGAAAATCGACATTTTCAGTTTGTGGCTCTTCCGTTTGGCCTTACCTCGGCTCCAAGGGTTTTTACCAAGGTGTTGGCAGGAGTGATGGCCATCCTCAAAGCCAGGGGTATCTGCATCGTGCCTTATCTGGACGATCTTCTCATCATGGCGTCTTCCCTCAGTAAGGCGCAGCTGGATACCAGGAATGTGGTGTCCACTCTGGAGAGTTTCGGTTTGGTGATCAACTATCCCAAGTCCTGCCTCGATCCCTCCAGGGTAGTGGAGTTCCTGGGAATGTATCTGGATACTCCTCAGGCCAGGGTGTTCCTCCCCCGAGCCAAGGTTCTTCTGATTCAGGAATTGACTCAGCGTCTCCTATCCATCCCCCGCCCGTCCATCCGGCTAGGGATGCAACTGGTGGGATTGATGGTGGCATCATTCGAGGCGGTTCCCTTTGCCCAGTTTCATACAAGGACGCTCCAGCTCCATCTCTTGGCAGCCTGGGATGGGTCCACGCTGTCATTGGATCAGTCCTTTCTGATGTCTGCCCGGGTGCGGCGTTCCCTTTGGTGGTGGCTAAAACCAAGCAATCTGACGAGGGGCAGGTCTTTTCTGACCCCTCGTTGGGAGACGGTCACCACGGATGCCAGCCTGTCAGGTTGGGGCGGATTTTGGAAGGATCTTCAGTTTCAGGGACTGTGGGGGCCTCAGGAGGCTCACGATCCCATCAATGTTCTGGAGTTGAGAGCCATCAGATTGGTTCTGGCTCACTTGACTCATCAGTTACGGGGACTTCCGGTTCAAGTTCGGTTGGACAATCGGACGGCGGTCGCCTACATCAATCACCAGGGAGAAACTCGCAGCAGGCGTGCCCTCAGGGAAGTGTCTTCAATCCTGGATTGGGCAGAAGGCAATGTCCCATGCATCTCGGCAGTGTACATTCCGGGAGTGGAGAACACGGAGGCGGACTCCCTGAGCAAGGGGTCATCTCGCTGGGGGGAATGGTCCCTCAGCCCCAAGGTGTTTCGGTCGCTGTGCCAATGGTGGGGGACTCCGGAGGTGGACCTCTTTGCCTCTCGTCACAATCACAAGCTTCCGGCATTTGTGTCTCTCTCGCGGGATCCGCTGGCTCTGGCAGCGGATGCCATGTCTCTGAACTGGAGGGATCTGGGGTTTCTATACCTGTTCCCTCCGTTTCCCATGGTGGGCAAAGTGGTGCACAAGCTGGCCCTAGAGGGCGCGTCAGCAATCCTGGTGGCTCCAAGGTGGCCAAGACTGGTTTGGTTCGCAGACGTGGTAAGGTTGGCAGAGGATCAGTTAGTTCTGCCCCTTCTGCCGGATCTACTCACTCAGGGTCCACTGCTCTACCCCAATTTACCAACGCTGGCTTTGACGGCGTGGCTGCTGAAACCTCCATCTTGAAGGAGGAAGGTCTTTCTGATGCTGTCATTCAGACTCTGGTTAGGGCTAGAAAGAAGTCTTCCTCTGCCATCTACTATAGGATTTGGAGGTCTTATATTGATTGGTGTGAGGTCAGGGCCTTGCCTTGCAGGGCATTTTCTATCCCTAGGGTCTTGGAATTTCTGCAACATGGTCTGGACCTAGGTTTGCAGCTTAGTACGCTGAAAGGGCATGTTTCTGCCCTGGCGGCTTTCTTTCAAAAGTCTTTTGCTCTTCATCCTCTGGTTAAGACCTTTTTCCAGGGGGTTACGCATGTGCGGCCTCCTGGGAAGCATTTGCTCCCAGTTTGGGATCTGAATTTGGTTCTTTCTGCCTTGCAGGGTCCACCTTTTGAACCTTTGCAGGATATTGCACTTTCTACGCTTACTCAGAAGGTTGTTTTTCTGGTTGCCATCACTTCTGTTCTGCGTGTTTCGGAGTTGGCAGCCTTGTCCATTAAGGCCCCTTACTTTGAGAGGCATCAGGACAAGGTTGTTTTCCGCTTCAAGCCAGATTTCCTTCCTAAGGTGGTCTCTGCTTTTCATCTTAATCAGGACATTGTTCTACCCTCCTTGTGTCCTAAGCCCAGCAATGACAAGGAGAGGGTTTTGCATTCTTTGGATGTGGTTCCCTGTGTGAAGTACTATTTGGTGGCTACTTCCCCTTTTCGTAGGACGGACGCCCTTTTTGTGGTGCCCTCTGGGCCTAGGAAAGGTTTGGCTCCCGCCAAGTCTTCCATTAGTAAATGGATTCGCCAGGCCATTGTTGGGGCCTATTCTGCTAAGGGGAAGATTCCCCCTTTTCGTGTTACTGCTCATTCTACTCGTGCTGTTGGGGTGTCCTGGGCCTTCCAGCACCAGGCCTCTGTTGAGCAGGTTTGTAAGGCTGCTACTTGGTCTTCGGTTCACACTTTTTCCAAGTTTTACAAGGTTGATGTGCGGGCCTCAGCGGATGCTGTTTTTGGCCACAAGGTTCTGCAAGCTGCAGTGGTTTAAGTTTGTGCCTTGTTGCCTTGTTTTTTGGATCCCCGCCCTTTATGGACACTGCTATTGGATGTCCCACATGTAATTAATGTCTTGGAGCGGGGTGTGTGACATACTTAGAATAATACCATTTTGTGAATACTCACCTGTAAAATGGGTATAATAAGTATGTCACACACCCCGCTTCACCCTGCCATTTTGTATTCTGGATCCTTTATATGGTGAACCTTTGTTAGTTTTAATTGGCTTTCCTGGTCCTTTACCTTACTGCTATCTTTATACTGGGGAATGAGTGGGAGGCCCCAGGTATTTATGGGCCGGAAGGGTCTAACTTTTTTTATTGACATCTCTGCAAGATCGCCATCTACAGGTCAGTATACCCACATGTAATGAATGTCTTGAAGCGGGGTGTGTGTGACATACTTACATTTTACAGGTGAGTATTCACAAAATGGTATTTTTTTGCCTTTGAAAATTCACTTTAGCATTTTAAAGTGGAACTACAGACAAAAATGACTATAGTATCGCATTACTAGTTAGCAGCAGGACACAGACTGCCCCGCTGTGCATTACTGCCGTGAAAATAAGAAACCGGGCGCCTGGATACTCACTGCTTCCAGACCTCTTCTGCGGCATAGCCTATCAGACTCGTGGACAGCGCTGATAGCCTACACGCTCACCTCCATTTGGGATCAAGCGCAAGGGGTGTTCTGACAGCTCGCCAGCTGCAACAGGGAGGTGCTTTTTATGCTGAGAGTGAGAGGACGTCATCTCACTCTGCCAGTATAAAAGGCTGCTTCCGGCAGTGAGAGCGAGCAGTTAGAAGCTGGGAGTGATCATAGAAGCCAGTAGTGAGGCAGGAGACTCCAATTCCGGCTGTCAGTGATCAGCACAGGACAGTAGGATCGTGATGGAATCGAGGTAAGTAGAAAAAAATAAATACTTTATTTGGTGTATCTATGTGAACTGGTAAAGGGGTCCTTGAGACTCCACCCTACTAATTGCATCCCCAAAGTCCAGGAGGATGTAGAAGAGCCATCGGCCTATTTGGGCATCATAGGCTTGTAGCCTTCGGCCTTCGCGCCCTGGTCTACCAGCCACCTGGGATGGTTTTGCTGGATACTGGGGACCCCACAGCATTCAAAAAAATGAAGGGTTTTAACTCTTGGGTGGTTAATCTATCCAAATTTTACTCCCCCCAGATGGCACAATCCACTCGCCTCTTAACTGAGCCCTAAGTTCTGTGGCTGCATCCCAAGCCTACCTCTAGTTTGACTTGAACCGATGGCAGGCTTTTCTGAATGTGGGCACACCCACAGATAGAGGTGCGTGCGGAAATGCATCTGGTGATGCCAGCTCCATTCAGATTTACTTGCCGCACTGATATCCAGGAAATCTGAATGGAATGAGCGCCACTGGTTAATAATCCCTTGGAGTAATATACTTGGGCCGTGGTGTCCCCAAGAAGAATCCTCTGACATCAACAGCTGCCCGGCGTAGATAAAACCTGTCTGCCTGGCGGGGGGAGGTGCATTCATGAAGAAACCATCTTCCCCAAGAAATTCTCCAAACTGAACAAAAAGGCTGCTATTTCCGGCTGTAATCTGTCCAGCCCTAAAATTACCCCCTGGGAAAAAGACTCAGACCCAGAGAATGATGGTGACTGCACAGACGGATTGAGGGAAACTTGTGAATCAAAGTACAGCAGGACAGCAGCGTATGCAGCAGATAGGGCCCTAATCTGCAGGGCATGCGGAACCCCCTCTGACATGGAAAACCGCTGCTCCAGAACAAAGGAGGTCCTAGAAAAAAGGGTTGGAGGGATGGACCACACCACCTGATGCTACATGTACTCAGTGGAGAGGTAGATACTGTGCCCCCGTGGCATGGCCCTGTCCCCGTACTCTGTTCACCCGTACACTCCAGCATACAGCTGGTAATGAGACTAGCAATCAGCTGGTGGCCAAGCCAACGAATGGCGGATTCAAAAGATGTCATGCAGAGACGAGTAGAAGTGCCCACAAGCTGGCACCCAGTGAATGAGCAAACAAGAGCCAGGCAAGCAGGGCGGCACAAGCCAACGGCATACAGTGGTGTAGAGTCTGAGCTGCCAATGGCACAGACTAATGACACAACATAGAGTACATCGGACTCCATCCAAAACTAGCTCCAATTCTAAATCATGAGACCAACGAGGGACATTAGGATGTATGAGCAGAATCCATAGACCATCTCAGTGGTCCTGACTGCCCGCAAATGTATATCTTCAAAAACCAGATGCTTCTGGGGAAAAGGAAGAAATTCATGCATCACTTCCTCATTTCGCTGAACCTCAACCGCCCTGATGATTCAGATAGACTATGATTGTGGCATGGTCACAGAAAATCAGTACATCCTTACCCCTTATTTCCTCCTCAAGGTGAATCAAGGCAAACTCAACAGCCTTCAATTCTCTGAAATTTGAGGACTTGCATCCATCTTGATCCGCACCGCATCCTTCTGGTGCCAGGGCCTTCCCTGAGAAAGATTACCGGGACTCGACCATCATTGAAGCGACTACCATAGGCCTGATCCCTCTGCTCGAAGGGCAGGTACTCCTTGGTGTCATGGACGATCCACTCACCCCTGCTTCCCGCTAACCAGTAGGGGAAGTTCATGGGAGCCTAGCCAACACTCAGGTTCTGCTACCGGGACTAGCACCGGAGCAAGGAACTCCAGGGGAGCAGTGGATGGAAATGCATAATCTCCCAAACCCCAACAGTAGTGTGTCTCCCAGACACCACCATTGTGTGCCATAAAGAGGGGGGAGGGAGTCCGAACCCGCCATCTTCCATGGGGAAAGAAAATAACAAACAGGACGCCAACCAGCCTGTTTCTTGAGTAAGAAAACACAAAACACTGAGGCCCAGAGTAAGGGGCGGGTATGTAACGCTGTTCTGTTTGGGTTTCCTCTTTTAGGTGGGAGGAGCTAATTGGCTGGCCATCCTAGAGAACGTTTGGGTAAATAAACATTTGCATGAGGATTGTGCCCCCAAACCTGTGATTTCCTTATCAGCATGTGGTTTGCAAGTTCCCTTTATTTCTTTGCTAAAGTGGGAGTGACTTTTCTGGCCTTGAGTAAAGCCCTTATTATAGCTTCTGCCTACAAATTCCAGAATCCTCCTACTCTAACACTTTTTTTTTTTTTTTTAACTGGTAATTAAGGATTGGGAACGTATACCCGCAATTACAATTACCAGTAAAATAAAAATTATATATATACCGGCACTGCCAGGCCAGTAAAGTGAAGAAAAAATACCGCCCAGGTGTCAACCCTAGTAACAGGTGAGCTTATCAACAGCTTTGGCAAAATCAAGCAGCAATAATGACCTTAGTAGGTGAGAACGCTGCCAGTAACCACTTAGCTACTGAAACACAAAATTGTTATCCCCCCGTGTCTGCAGTCGGCTGTATTAGAGCAGGAGGGGTAAGCCTGTAAGCATAGGGATGTGGTGCATTGCCTTAGCCAATCAGATGATTAGCAAGTCAGAGTCAGGAGGTTTTTGCGAGGTATACCAAACACACCAGTTGATGTACGTTGCTAAGGTAAATACATTGTTACTAGAGAATTTATTTTTTTATAATACACAAATAGAAAAGGAAAAAAACATCATTTTGGCTCACAATAATGGAAACTTATGAAAATGTTTAAAGTGGAATACCCTAAAGTTTTTCATTTTTTTCCCCATGTTGGTCTAATAGCAACCCTTGCCTAATGCCATGAGATGTCAGCCAAGCAGCTATCAATTCCGGACAAAGACATCTACAATGTTGGAGCACTTGCTTGAAAGATGGAGAGAAGACAACCAATCTTTCCCAGTGAGAGATCTTTCCTGCTTTCGACACTTTTACAGATTCTGTTTTTGTCAATCGGCTTCTCTGTGCTGCTACAAATGTATGCTACCCTACCGGACAAAAACCCTCAACAGTCACTTTTGTTTACTCAATAGAATCTATTTATTTTTTTATCCACTGCCTTTGTCAATTTGTATCGCTGGTACACCAGTGAAACCGTGTGACGGGGGCCTGAATAATTCATCTCTTCTGCTACAAAATGTCATTACTGCGAGTCAAGGCTTCAATATGATTCTGTTAGTAGACAATGCCTAGGATTGGGTGTCACTGGGATATTTGATCCACTTCCTTGTATGTCACGATGCTCAGGAAGACAGCAGACGGAGAAGAGACAGAAAAGTGTGTTAGATGTCTGGTCAGATCAGGAGAAGCAGCTTATTACTCTTCTCAGTCGTTGCGCTTCCGACAACTATACTTATAATGAATTTCTGACAGCACCTTCAGTCGGTTCAAGTTTTTTTTTTTTATGTTGTTTGGAAGCAGAAACTGGGGAAGATGTATTACTCCCTGCAGCCTGCTATACCTACTGGTTAGCACTTTCAAGTAAAGTACTGTAACATTAAATGAATAACAATGCTGTCACAGGCAGACAAAAAATAATAAAATGAAAAAAAAATGTCATCGAACAGTTCCTTTAAGCTCCCTTTGTCAAGCCATGGTGGTGTCTATTACATTCATTGCCTATCTGCCATGGAAATTATTCATGTTGGCTGTTAACGGAGAGAAGAGGTGATGTGTGGAGATCTGAGAACATGACCGCCTATCTGCCAGAAGAAAGGTGAGGGAGACACAGTGCATGGAAGATGGGATTTCTAAGATGCTCAATACACTTAAAGAAATGTTGCCTTTTTTCCCCCATTTACAAACTATGACAGTCCTTCAAATTAATTGGGCATCACTTGGGTTTCTGAAAGGAAGAAGTCTTTTTTTAAAAAAAGTTCCTTAAAGGCTTCCCTCTATGTACATTGTGTAACTAAAGGGTGACACTGTAAAACCAACCTATCAGAAATAGATTTCTGGATGGATGTTGAGCAATGCAATCAAATTGGCGATAATATTTCAAATAATTCCACTAAAGATTCCTCATCACATGGATACTCTATCCTGGCACTGATCACCCGATATACTGGAAAGCAGTGGGGTATCAAACATTCAGTGAAAAATTTGTTGGCCGTTTTGTGTTGGCATTTTGTTAAAGTCAACCTAAGACGAAACACGTTGGTTGTGGTCAGTAGATGTGTAGGATTTACAGCCTATGGCTTTCCTTCCAGGTGCTAGTTCTGTAAGTGCCCATGTTTTGGTGTCATGCATGGATTTTATCTGCAGCCTTTATCCATTTACTGGCTTCCCCTTCTGAAAGGGAGATACATCTTCCCAAGTTGCAGGTTCATTAGTACTGGCCGTGCAGGTGATTTACCTTGTTGTTGTTTTTTTAGTTCTGTGTCTGAGCTTGATTGTGTCTACTCTTCAGTACTGGTAGGTACTGTTCAGTACTTCACCTCATCCCCACTTGTCCCCACTTACCTCTGCTCACCTCACTTCTACCTATCTCTAACCACCTCTACTTGCTTCTTCCCACCTCACATCTGTACATCACCAGTAACCTCAAAATGAGTTATCTTAGAAGGTGTTGTGCTTTGTCCATAGAGTTTTACCCCCAGACTCCTGCTTTACTTGAAACCCAGGAAAACTAGAATGTCTATGTTGAACCCATATCTAAGCACTCACCATATAAGATGGGTTATTTTGTTATTTTTTACATTACTTATGTTACCTTTTGTACACTGCTAACTCAACACAGTATAATAACCACATTATACCGAGCCCAGACATCATACATATAGGATAAGTATTAAATCAGAACCCACCCTTTATGGGACCCCATTATATTGGGGTAGCAGTTCACTATTTTTAAAATCAGCTTTTAGTCTCTTGAGGTTTTTCTGGAGCAGGAAGTGCACAGTGCAGGGATGCCTTTTAATTTGTGATTCCGGGAATCACACAGCGGGACAACCCAAACATACTTCTAGACCCAACAGAGGCATGTTGCAGCAGTATGTCCATCTTAGTGAGACTTCGTTAGTAAAACTGGAGGAATATTCCCACACGTGTGGCTGGTAGGTGGGTATATTTTTGAAGGTGTCTGTCTCCTGGTCATAACTGTAAATAGACTCATCAGTGAAAATTCTCGATGTTGCACAAAGAACAAGAAACCTGAACATAATAGAAGAAGACTTAGGACGGCTAGTAAAATATGAATAGAACGAGAAAGAGTGTTTGTGTGAAGGTGAAGGGGGGATACACACAGCAGGGCAACCAAATTGTAACAATCCTGAGTAGCCTTAAAGAGAAACAGAGTGTGAGTGCTGGGTGCAGTGGAGCCAAAGACAGACAGGAAAAAAAATACATAGAGATCACCTCAAAGTACAGAAAACACAATATGCAACAGAGAATGTTAAAACAAAGATTACACCGATATAAGTAACACGACATCTACCGTCATAAGTATAAACTGCATTAACCCAGCAATATAGATGCTGATCTCAGCCTAAGCTAAGGCTGTTGTATCTCCAATAGATAAAGTTGTGATGGATTGCCCTAGGATGTTTATTAACACACTAATAGCATCTCCTGCCGACTTAGAGAGAGACACACACACATTACTGTCGTCCTCCATCTAAGTCATCGCTGCTGCCCGCAATCTCTGTAGCCGCCGTACGTTGGGAGCGAGCCGGTTCCAGCCACCGGATGGGGCGTGGCCTGTGACTCGTGTCAGCGTCCAAGGATACTGGTGGGAGTCATAGGCCGCACCCACCCAGAAGCCGGAACTGCCTCACTGTGAACTTGCGGTGGCGGCAGCAGCGAAGACAGAGGGCACTGGTAATGTATATGCGTCTGCGTGTCTGTCTGTCTGTCTCTCTCTGTTTACGTCGGTGGGAGACGCTGCATGGGAGCCAGGAAATATATATATATATTTTTTTTTTACATTAGCCTGATAAGATGCACCGACACCCCCCACACACTTTTGGGGAAAAATAAGTGAGTCTTACAGGGTGGAAAATAAGATAAATACATTTTTATGTGCAGCAGTCTGAATATCTCTGGGAAAGCTTGCAGCACTGTTTCTTGCAAGGGTGTTGGTCTGGTTTATTTACACTGTCTGAATGCTCTTTGTCTGGCACAAGATTCACATAACATGAAGAAATAATGTAACAGCTTCCCCCTCACACAGAATTCCTCCAACAGCCGTTTATTCAGTGTGTGTGTGTAATATTATGTGTTTCTGAGGCATATATCTCTTGTGCTGGCACAGCTCTCCCTTCATGCCTGCCGGTCAGGTGTAATAACAAGGATTTCAACCTGACCCATTCCTGAAGGGTGATTTTTTCCAGTCCTGAACTTCACAATGACCACTTACCTCAACACACCTGGACTTAGATAAGCAGAACTCCTATTCAAGCTAGTTAATTGGCTGAGCCCAGGTGTGTTCATGAACATGGTCAGTGCTAAGTGCAGTACTGGAGAAAACCACCGCAGGAATGGGTTAGGTTGGCATATATGTAATAAGATGCCCCCTCCCATGTAATTCTAGTTCCCTATATTCAAGTCACCATTACCTCATTCATGGAGTATGGCACCAAATGGCAGTTGCTCAGATGACCAATGGAAACCATTCAGGTGTGATGTGCAAGGCCACTGGAAAATCACCTGATTACCAGACATTCGTAAATGAGGTTGTGGTTAACATATGGGTGAAATATATTTGGCCAAAGCCCCTGCCGATACTTCTTAGGGTGTAGAACTAGAAGATGATATTTCTGCTTTTCGAATCGTCCTGAAACCTGATTTTTTTCATCATTGCCACACACAACACTGACAATGAATGAAGGAGGTGAAGCTTTTCAGCTAAAACAGGCACCATTATCTGGGATTAGAGTGAAGCAGGAGCAGTCAAAATTAGCAAAAGGTGCTCTTCATGGGGGGACCAATTCAGTGGATGCAAGTTAAAAATGTAGGTTTTGATCCGCTTTAAGCCCTCTCAAACAGGTTATGCTATTGATCATTAGAGAGGCAGTTTAGGGACCAATTTACTAAACTTTTTTGACTGGACATCCATTTTCAGATTCACTGATGGAATCTTTTTATTGTCAAGCAGGGGCATATCTGATGGGGTAGAGCAGTGTTCCCCAACCCTCTCCTTGAGGGCCACCAGCTGGTCACACCATTGTGGATCTCCACATAGATGGCTACATAGCTCTGTCTAAACACTTATTACTCGACCTGTGTGGATATCTGCAAAACGTGGACAGTTGCTGGCTCTCGAGGGTTGGGGAACAATGGGGTATAGGCTGTCAAAAGGGGCCTCATCTAAAGAATCGGGACCGATGGGCACTATGATACCACCTTGCATCAAGAGGAAGAATAAATAGCAGACCCAGACCAACAACAGGTAATTAAGATATAAACAACAGGAACACCCCTTTCCCCCTATGGTCAAATGTAATACATTTACAGCAAAAAACAAAAAAACAAAAAGAGGTATTTATGTTTGGC
This sequence comes from Gastrophryne carolinensis, assembly GCA_027917425.1. Taxonomy (NCBI): domain Eukaryota; kingdom Metazoa; phylum Chordata; class Amphibia; order Anura; family Microhylidae; genus Gastrophryne; species Gastrophryne carolinensis. Next base: position 64,276,700 of record CM051241.1, on the reverse strand, counting down.
AAAAAAAAATCTGTAAAAAAAAAAAAAAAAAAAAAAAAATTTACAAAAAAAGGGAGAGGATGAGGGGGAGGGACACGATTGTACACAAGACCTTGGTGGTGAATGTTTGAATTCATAGCCTTACAGGAACATTGTGACGTATTAGCGGAACAACAGCAGACCATCGGATCCACATTGGTACTGTACCTCTACATAGGCTGTTCTCATTCAACCCAGGATTTCAACACATGGCCGTCAGTCAAGAAACTGAGTTGGAGAGAACGGACATTTAACCACTGTTTGACTCATTTGGGGGGTTCCAACCTTTCCAAAGAAAGACAGGCAATTGAGAACCTTCAACAAACGGAGGCTATAGTCAAAAAATGAAATGAACCTATTTAGGATGTTCTGTTAATTTGATTGGTATAAATCCAAACACCACATTTCTTTTAAAGGGCAATTGCACTTTCGATGGCATTACTGCATGCCAATATCATGCAATCAATGGACGGACCTTATTTGTTAATTTTTTGTTTTCCGTTTGTTTGAAACTCCATGTTACAAAAGAAAACGGTTTTCCATAGCAACAATGTGATTGCTTTGGCAATGTAAATCAAAGTGGTGTGTTAAAAGTACAGATCAAAGACTTGCTAATCATCTGATGGCTGAGGCATAGACATGAGTGTTAACACTTTCTGCTTTAATTCAACCTCTTCAGATCGGAGAAAGCTATCCAGTAGCTAAAGGGGTACTGGCAGCATTTTCACCTGGAGAGACGATTGCTGCTGCTTTGTTTAGCCAAAGCTGCTAATGAGCTGACCTGTGACAGTGGAAGAATTCTGGGAGTTGTAGTCAGAAAAGAACATTTTCCTTTAAAGCGGTCCTTCACCCTGAATAAGAGCCTATCTTATATGTTTCCCACATCCTGTACATACAGATTGCTCACATTAAAAATCATCCTACCTGCATCTACTGCATGTTATGAGCCTTTAAACATCCAATATGGCGGCTCATGGAACATCAGGCAGCCTGCAAACAGGAATTGCCTTCTGACTGTGCTGCTCTGCATTCTGGGATTGCTGACATTTTCCTGACCCCAGCTCTGCTCTGACTGAGCAAACCACAGCTATAACCCCGCCCCCTGCACTTTATCCCGCTCTCCTCAGTAAGTGTGATGCTTCTGAGTCAAGATGGCGGTGCCCGTATCCTAGAGTCCTGAACAGAGTTGCAGCCCAGTGGGAGAAAGAATAATAAGTGACTAAAAACTTTAGATGCTGGAGAATAGTTTTTTAAGGGTTTAGGCTTTTCAATAAATCATGCTGAAGGTCCGCTTTAAATAGTGAGACTGGGTAGTTGTTTTGTGTACAATATAGTATAGTAGATGTAAATTCTAAAACAGTTTTCTAAAACTGAGAATTGTGCACCATTACCCTGCAATACTACTGGCCCATCTCATGACCTTCTACAATCATGCTGGAATCATCAAATCATTGTATGATTATCCAATTGTGGACTGGCCCCATATTCTTTGTACTGCCCAGGGATCAAAAGAACCTGGAGACACCTCCAAGCAGGCCCATAGTAGTTGGTATTAGACAGCATACATGTGTTGAGTTTAGCATAGTTTACCATGAACTCATTTAGATTTACATCCTTTTTGTCAGGTTTTTGGTGTTCTTTACACAGAATTGCAAGAAAATAGAAAAGAAAAAAACATTACATTTTGTTATTCAACTGGTGTCAATCGTATTGACTCACTTGGAGGAAAAAAGTGGCCATGGGGGAAAAGTGTGCATCATCGATAGCCAATCTCTTTCTATGCAACAGGGAAAGCGATTTTTTTTTAAGATTCGGTATTTATTCTGACTCAGAAGGTTGTAACAGCGATTCATCCCTTCCGAGTCAGAATAGTCAAAAGATGTGTAGAATTCCTACAGCCTGTTGTGTATATGTGTGTGCGCCTAATCTGCCATCCGCTATCTTGATAAAGCACATGTAAGCACAAGCTTACTGCACTTCATGTGGAAACTGTTTCTCTACATTGAACGGTGTTATCTCACCTGTTTAAGCTGCTGCTTGTATTCTTAAAGAGACAGTACCATTTGTTGCAAAACTTATAAAAAAATGTCTAGACCAGGCTCCGAACATTTGTTTATGAAAGAACCAATGCAGAAACAGCATGCCTCCGAACCGGCAGGCGCGCAGTGAGCAGATTCGGCATATATTACCGAGCAGAGCGTAAGACCCAAACGTACAATTAAACGGACACAGAAAGTCATGGAAAATTATGAAGCCACTAAAAATACCATGTTGTGAATACTCACCTGTAAAATAGGTATTATAAGTATGTCACACACGCTTCAGATAGTCATTACACTTGGGTTATACTGACCTGTAGATGGCGATCTTGCAGAGATGTCAATAAAAAAAGGAAGGCCCTCCCAGTCCATAAATACCTGGTACCTCCCACTCATTCCCCAGTATTAGAACAGCAGTAAAGAAACAAAGGGACCAGGAAGAGACAAAATAACCAGTAGCAGTAAAAAGGTTCACCATATAAAGGATCCAGAATACCAAAGGGCGGGGTGAAGCGGGGTGTGTGACATACTTATAATACCCATTTTACAGGTGAGTATTCACAAAATGGTATTATTCTAAGTATGTGAAAAAGGTCTTAACCAGAGGATGAAGAGCAAAAGACTTTTGAAAGAAAACCGCCAGGGCAGAAACATGCCCTTTCAACGTACTAAGCTGCAAACCCAGGTCCAGACCATGTTGCAGAATTCCAAACCGCTAGGGATAGAAAACGCCCTGCAAGGCAAGGCCCGGACCTCACACCAACCTCCAAATCCTTTAGTAGATGGCAGAGGAAGACTTCTTTCTAGCCCTAACCAGAGTCTGAATGACAGCATCAGAAAGGCCTTCCTCCTTCAAGATGGAGGTTTCAGCAGCCACGCCGTCAAAGCCAGCGTTGGTAAATTGGGGTAAAGCAGTGGACCCTGAGTGAGTAGATCCGGCAGAAGGGGCAGAACTAACTGATCCTCTGCCAACCTTACCACATCTGCGAACCAAACCTGTCTTGGCCACCTTGGAGCCACCAGGATTGATGACGCGCCCTCTAGGGCCAGCTTGTGCACCACTTTGCCCACCATGGGAAACGGAGGGAACAGGTATAGAAACCCCAGATCCCTCCAGTTCAGAGACATGGCATCTGCTGCCAGAGCCAGTGAATCCCGCGAGAGAGACACAAATGCCAGAAGCTTGTGATTGTGACGAGAGGTCCACCTCCGGAGTCCCCCACCGGTGGCAAAGCGACCGAAACACCTTGGGGCAGAGCGACCATTCCCCCCAGCGAGATGACCCCCTGCTCAGGGAGTCCTCCTCCGCGTTCTACACTCCCGGAATGTTCACTGCCGAGATGCATGGGACATTGCCCAATCCAGTATCAAAGACACTTCCCTGAGGGCCCGCCAGCTGCGAGTCCCTCCCTGGTGATTGATGTAGGCGACCGCCGTCCGATTGTCCGACCGAATCAGTAGTCCCCGTAACTGACGAGTCAAGTGAGCCACAACCAACCCGATGTATCTCAGCTCCAGAACATTGATTGGATCGTGAGCCTCTTGAGGCCCCCACAGCCCCTGAAACTGAAGATCCTTCCAAAATCCCCCCCAACCTGACAGGCTGGCATCCGTGGTGACCATCTCCCAACGAGGGGTCATAAAGGACCTGCCCCTCGTCAGATTGCTTGGTTTCAGCCACCACCGAAGGGAACGCCGCACCCGGGGGGACATCAGAAAGGACTGATCTAATGACAACGGGGACCCGTCCCAGGCTGCCAAGAGATGGAGCTGGAGCGTCCTTGTGTGAAACTGGGCAAAGGGAACTGCCTCGAACGATACCACCATCAATCCCACCAGTCGCATCCCCAGCCGGATGGACGGGCGAGGGATGGATAGGAGACGCTGAGTCAACTCCTGAATCAGAAGGACCTTGGGCCGGGGGAGGAACACCCTGGCCTGAGAAGTATCCAGAGACATTCCCAGGAACTCCACCACCCTGGAGGGAGAGAGGCAGGACTTGGGATAGTTGATCACCCAACCGAATCTCTCCAGGGTGGCTACCACAGTCCTGGTATCTAGCTCCGCCTGGCTGAGAGAAGAAGCCACAATAAGAAGTTCGTCCAGATAAGGCACGATGCGGATACCCTGGGCTCTGAGAAGGGCCATCACCCCCGCCAGCACCTTGGTGAAAACCCGTGGAGCCGAGGTGAGGCCAAACGGAAGAGCCACAAACTGGAAATGACGAATTTCTACAAAGAACCTGAGAAATCTCTGGTGTGCCGGAAAGATTGGGATATGCAGGTAAGCATGCTTGATGTCTATGGACGTCATGAAGTCCCCCTGACGAAGTGAGTAGATGGCTGAACGCAGAGTTTCCATGCGAAACTTCCGGGGACGGACAAACCTATTGAGTAACTTCAGATCCAGAATGGGACGAACGGAACCGCCCTTCTTGGGCACCGTGAACAGATTGGAATAGTAACCCAGGCCCCGGTCCGAGGGGGGCACCGGGCAAATGACAGCCATGTCCGGAAGATTTGCCACTGCTGCCCGGAGCCCCTGCGCGGCCAGAGGATCTGACGGCACCCGAGACCTGAAGAATCTGGGAGGGGGCCGGAACTCGAACTCCAGTTTGTAACCGGAAGACACCACTTCCTGAATCCACCTGTCCGAGACCTCTTGGTCCCAGACCCGGGAGAAGAGTTGCAGCCGTCCCCCCACCCGCAAGGGTGAGGGCACCCCCTCATTGCTGAGCAGGCTTGGCAGCGGCCTTAGGCTTAGAGCCCCAGCTGTGTCCTGGACGGGCACAACCCCTGCCCCGGTTCCAGGAATCACCTCTGGATGAGGGGAAGGCCAATCCTCCGCAAACTCTGGCCCTATGAAAGGAAGGAGTGAAGGAAGCTGCCCCCCGAAAGGGACGACGCTGCTTCTTACGCTGAGGCAACTTACCACACCTTGCAACCAAATCCAATTTTTCTCAAAAGAGCCGCAAGCCCACAAAGGGAAGGGCCGTAAGCGACTTTTTGGACACAAAATCAGCCGCCCTCTGGCATAACCAAACCGCCTGCCGGATAGCCACAAGCAAGGCCGAAGTTCTGCTACACATCACCAATGTGTCATCCAAGGCGGTCAGCAGAAAAGACAAAAACAACTTGCATTGCTTAAGGGCGGCAAACTCCTCACTAGCCGGGTCAAGCCCGGAAGAGGTCAACAGTCCTCTAACAACCGACCTGGCAGCTACCAATAAAAGCGCCGAAGCACAAACCAGCCGTAAGGCCGACCCAACACTGGGAAAACCATGACAAGCCATATGGTCAATGCGTTTATCCTCACCATCCTTGAGAGTAGTGCAGTCCGGAGAATGCAGGATTAAGGTGCTGGACAACCCCAAAACAGGAGCATCCACCTCGGGAGGGAACGACCAGTGCTTCACCGCGTCCACCGGAAAGGGATATTTTTTGTCCCAACCCGGAGGAACACCCGGAAGCCGAGTAGGCCTCTCCCATTCCTTGAGAATAATGCCATCAAAATGATTTTGATAAGGAAATTCCAAGCGCGGCTTGGTCACTTCAAAGAACTCCCCCTTCAGCGGAGGAGCCGCCTCAGGAGGAGAAATAGCCAGGACCTCAAACATATGAGCCAGGACCGTAGAGGTATCCAGGGAATCACCCTGGCCCTGCTCGGTATCAGCACCCACACACTGCTGATAATCGGAGCACTCAGACTCCTCAAACAGCTCCCCTTCCTCAAACGGGGAGCAATCAGACCAATCCAGGGAGTCAAACTCCTCCATATCAAAGGCCTGCGTGGCTGTATACAAATGTTTTCGCTTTGCCGTGGCCTTTTTGGCAACAGCACTGGAAAATAATTTATTGCGACTCCTCACCCATGACCGCATCACATGGGGTACGTATCAAGCGAGAGGGAGACGGAGAAGAGACTGGCGGAGCAGAACCAGACGCCTGAGATCCAGACTGCCGCGCAATAGACCGCTGCGCACAGGGTACACAAAGAAATACATCATCCCCCGCAAGAGATATCCCACCCCCCAAACACAGCCTGGATTGCCCCGAGGGGGACACAAGCCCAGTATCCGGGGAAGCCTCCATATGGTGATTTTTTTATATTTAGGCACAATGCCCAGAGGGAATTACGCAATAATGCAACCCGGGATGCCCCTTTAAGTCCCGCGTAGGAGGAATTTACAGACCCCTAAATTTAACCAGGGACCCTAGGACATATCTAAGAAAGCTAATGGGGCCACAGGCCACTCACCGACCAAGGCCTCACACGCACACCGAAGGGGAGGAAGGCGCGTAAGCAGAGGAAAAAGGAGGGCCCCCCTCCCCCGTCGCTCCCGGCCAGAAGCCCGGACCTGAACGACCAGCCCCGCCCCCCGCACCTGAGGGGAAGAAGCACCCCGCCGCCATGGCAGGCTACAGAGTTAAGTAAAACGCATGACAGTGAAAAACACACACACACACACAATAAAGTATCTCCAACGTGAAACATCAAGGGACAGGGCCCCCCCCCCCCCTCTAAGGGAATCCGGGAGAGGGGGAAACCACGCTAGAGTGGAAGGGCCAAGGAACGGGGCATCCCAAACCGGGATCACCAACCCGGTTAACTGCCTACCCCTTGTTATAGGGTCTCACGGAGGAGCTTAGCTCCTAAGCACCAAGGGTGCCATCTACCTTTGCCCGGACCAGCAGCCTAGGCTGGGAGGCAAGTACAATAAAGTAAAGGGATCCGGGCAGAAATAGATCAGATAGAGGGCCGGGAGTCACCCTGGCTACCTTGCAAGGAGGAGACATCCATCTTCTGACTTGCTCGCCGTCTGCAGAGATGAAAGACTGGGGAATGAGTGGGAGGTACCAGGTATTTATGGACTGGAAGGGCCTTCCTTTTTTTATTGACATCTCTGCAAGTTCGCCATCTACAGGTCAGTATAACCCAAGTGTAATGACTATCTGAAGCGGGGTGTGTGACATACTTAGAATACTGACTTCTCCATTAACCTATCAGACCGCTGGGACAGAACCTCACACTGCATGTCAGTTCTGTCGGGTTTTAATAACCAACCAGCTGAATTGAGATACTCTATAAATCACCTACATGCTGTGTATGAACGTTACCAGCGGCTGTCTGCGAAGTACTCAGCTTTTTTGCAGGACTCTAATACTAGGGATTCTTCAGCAGAACAGACAAGGATCGATACACTGAAGCAACAAAGGGAACCTGCAGTGCAAAGTGCTAAGTGTAAGGCAGAACTCTGCATCACTCAAATGGAGGAGATCAGATCTCAGAAATCCACCTCAAGCAAGCGCACCGCACTCTCTTCTAGATCCTCCTGCTCCAGGGGTTCAACATTAAGCGACAAGCTAATAGAGGCCCGTGCTGATGCCGAATCAAAAAGGGTACAAGGCTCCTTTGTCAAAAAGGCAAGCAGAGGTAGAAGCACGCAAGGCTGCTCAACAAGCAGAAGCAGACCTCCAAATTAAAATTCTACAAATGGAAGGGGAGTAAGCAACTTCCCTGGCAAGGCTGAAAGTTCTTGAACAAGCAATAGGACAAAGTACTAATTCGGACTGTCTTATCCCAGCAGAACTGGAAGATCCAGTTGAACGCACCAGTGACTACGTACTAAAGCATAACGTTTGCAAGGATACAGAGTCATTTCCTGTACCCCTTACTAACGACACTGTCCTGACTCTCAACACGGAGACCTCTCAACTCCATATGCCTGAGCCTCAAGTCTTCAACGCGAGTGCATCGATGCAGCAAACCACATTAGCTCCTGCCAACAACGCGACTTCCAGTGGCAAGATATAATTCAAGCCACCGCCAGCACAAATCTTAGAGACTGAACCACGGTTAAACGCTCATGCAACATCATTCTACCCTGGTAGACCTCACCCTACAGCATCAGAAAACTTTCACACCCAAGGGGTTCCACAAGTTATTTTGGAGTGAGAGATCAGACTTGAATGACTTTGCCAGATATATGATACGCCATGAGCTCATTAACACTAGCCTCTCAAGGTTTGACGATTGTGCAGAGAGCTACAGGGCCTGGAAATCAACCTTCAAGGCTGCTATTGCTGACCTCAATCTTACTACTAAAGAAGAACTTGATTTGCTCATAAAGTGGCTGGGACCGCAGATCGCGTTAAGAGACTGAGAACAGTACACGTTGACCACCCGGACGCAGGTCTTGTTGCTGCATGGGCAAGACTCGAGCAAACCTATGGTAGTTCTGAAGCCATAGAAAGTGCTCTATTCAAGAGACTGCAAACCTTCCCAAAATTAGGAAACAAAGACTATTGCAAGCTCCAAGATCTAAGTGACCTCCTCATGGAACTAGAGTTGGCAAAGACAGACCCTGGACTAAGCTTCCTGGACACCGCTCATGGTGTCAACCCAGTGGTATCTAAATTGCCATACAGCTTGCAAGAGAAATGGGCACAACAAGGATCAAGGTACAAAAGAGACAATAACGTATCTTTTCCTCCATTCTCATTCCTTTGTAGGTTCATTAGTGATCAAGCCTGGATGAGAAACGATCCCAGCTTCAGCGAAACCAACTTGCCTGCTGCATCATCGACAAGGTATGATAACACACCACCTAAACGTAGAGACTTTAATAGAGCAATATCTGTCAAGAGAACAGACATCTCACCCCCCACTAGTACACCTAGCGATAAAGATAAAGACCCTAAGATAATGATAATGATAAAGATAAAGACCCTAATCGTCAGTGTCTGAAGCCTCACCCTCTTAAGAAATGTCGTGGGCTTAGAGCAAAGACTTTACATGAGCGCAGGGAGATTCCCCAGAAACTTGGAATATGCTTCAAGTGCTGTGCTTCTTATAGCCATCTCGCTAAAGACTGTAAGGCTGTTATCAAGTGTACAGAATGTGGTAGCGACAGACATGTTACAGTTATGCATCCTAGTCCACTTCCTGACAACCCACAGCAGCTACCTACCTCCATCCCTACCTCAAATCATGGCGGGGAGCAACGAGGCCCTGTTCCAGCGAAGGATAATGTTTCTTCTTCATGCACAGAAGTCTGTGGAGAGGGCTTGGATCACAAATGCTGTGCCAAGGTTTGTCTAGTCAACATATACCCAAAGGACCATCCCGAGAAGGCTGTCAGGATGTATGCCATAATAGATGAACAGAGCAACAGATCCCTGGTGAAGCCCGAATTCTTTGATGTCTTCGGCATAGAGGGTCACGCCACACCGTATACTCTCCAAACCTGTTCTGGTCGTATAGAGACCTTTGGCAGAAGAGTCGACGGGTTCATGGTCTCTCATATCAAGGAGGGGGAGGGCATACTCCCACCTGTACAGAGAAGTCTAGGCCTACGGTGGGACTTATTAAAGGACACCTTCGGTTTTCAAGTCAGCTCTACAGACAAGCCATTTACCAAGCGTGGTGTGCTATCAGTGGTGAACAGTCTATACGATCCACTGGGATTTGTGACTCCCATCACCATACAAGGGAAATCCTTGCTTAGACAGTGGGAGTCCTGGGGGCAATCTGTACATGCCTTAAATGAAATTTGTATACTGCGCTGCTACACTTTAACTTCCCTCGCTACAAGTCAGAGATGGGAGCTGCACATCTTCTCGGATGCATCTACTGAGGCCATAGCAGCTGTTGCCTACCTCAAGGTAAGAGACTCCTCCAATCAAACCCAAATAGGGTTTCTCTTTGGGAAAGCTAAATTAGCACCAAAACCCGAGCACACAATTCCTAGGCTTGAAATTTGTGGGACTGTGTTGGCTGTAGAAATTGCTGATTTCATAATGTGTGAGCTAGACATTCAGATAGATTACACCAAATTCTACACGGACAGCAAGGTTGTCCTGGGCTACATATACAACCAGACTAAACGTTTCTATGTGTATGTCAGTAACCGTGTAGGAAGAATCGGGAAATCTTCTAAACCCCAACAATAGTATTATGTCGCATCTGAAATTAATCCTGCAGATCATGCCACCAGGCCAGTGTCTGCAAGTGCTTTTGCTAATTCTTCTTGAATAACAGGTCCTGAATTCCTGCTGGATCATCCAGACAAGACCACAACTGATGTCTTCAGTCTTCTAGATCCTGACAAAGATCCAGAGATTCGTCCAGAAGTTAAAATCCTTGCCACCCATACTAAGCAAGGACTTGGCTTGGGCTGCCAACGCTTTGAACATTTTTCTAAGTGGACAAGGCTTGTACGCACCATTGCAAGGTTAGTCCATATTGCACACTGCTTCCACGCAAAGCCCACTGATATTCAATGTCAAGGTTGGCACGTGTCAAAAGCTTGTTTCTGCAAACAACATTGCTGAAGGTGAAATGACCATAATGCGCATTGTACAACGGGAAGTCTTTGGCTCAGAAATCAAATGTATCCTTGACAAGAGGGACATTCCAAAAAATAGTCCCATTGCTAACCTGAACCCATTCATTGACAATGATGGCATGTTAAGAGTTGGTGGACGCTTGAACAAGGCCGAGCTAGAAGGACAAGAGCGAAATCCTATCATACCTGCTCGCCACCACATTACCATTCTCCTCATACGGCACTACCACGAGGGGGTTAAGCACCAAGGTGGCCTGCACCATAAGAGCTGCAGGCCTTTGGATTATAGGAGCAAAGAGACAAATTGCAGCCACCCTACACAGCTGTGTTCACTGCTGTAAACTAAGAGGTAAACATCAGCTACAGCAAATGTCAGATCTGCCAACTGACAGGTTGAGTACTGGCCCACCGTTCACTCATGTCGGTCTAGATGTCTTTGGACCATGGACAGTAACAGCTCGCAGAACTCGAGGTGGCCAAGCAAACAGCAAAAGATGGGTGGTGCGGTTCCCTTGCATGAGTGTGCGTGCAGTACACATTGAAGTGATAGAGTCTATGGATGCCTCAAGCTTCATCAATGCCTTTAGACGATTTCTTGCAATCAGAGGACCACTAAGATCCGACTGTGGAACTAATTTCGTTGGTGCCTGTCGAGAGTTACAGCTCAACTCTAGGCCAATCCAAGACCTTTTAGCTGAAAAGGGGTGTACATGGATATTCAATCCTCCTCACTCTTCCCACATGGGCAGCTCTTGGGAGAGAATGATAGGCATCACACATAAAATACTGGACTCTATGCTTATGGATTCGAATTCCGCAAGACTTACCCACGAGGTTCTAACAACCTTCCTAGCAGAAGCATCTGCCATAATCAACTCCACACCACTTGTTCCAGTGTCTACAGACCCAGAGAACCCGACTATCCTTACTCCAGCTACTCTGCTTCCCCAGAAGCTTGGGACTGTTCCTGTTGCACCTGGAAACTTTAAATCAGGAAATCTGTGCTATGATCAGTGGAAGAGAGTACAACACCTCACCAACTGCTTCTGGAATCATTGGAAGATGGAGTATCTTTCTACTCTGCAAGGTCGCAGGAAATGGCAACGTATGAACCCTAACATACAAGTTGGAGATCTAGTTTTGCTCAAGGACCAACAAGCTGAGCAGATCGAATGGCCTGTGGGACTTATAATAAAGAGCGTTCCTAGTGATGATGGTAAGATCCGCAAAGTGGAAGTGAAGGTTGCAAGATAAGGGACTGTAAAGACCTTCCTCAGACCTATCACGGAACTTATTTTGCTCTTGCCCTTTGGAGAATGAACCTTCTTGCGTAGACTGCTGGATCATGCCTATTACTTCAAGAAGGAAGCCTCTTGAACCTTTATAGTTACACTTGAAGTCTTACATTATGGTTGTTGCATTATTGCATGTTTTCCTTATGTTTTCAGGTTTTCAAGATTTCAAGCAAATTCATTGCATTGCATAACTGCCATTATGGTTTAAATAGTGACATTTTTCAATGCCAGATGGGGAGTGTGCCGTTACACAGTTAATATTTCATTATTATGTATGATATCTACATAGTTAATTCCTGTATTGCTGCTTCTATGGGCATTTCTATAGTGTTATGCTGCCACCTTTAAACATTTTGGACATTGCACTTGTATGTCAGAGGTTTTGACTCATTTCCATTTGTCTAAACCACTCCCATGCATTTCCTGTTTCATTATTCATTGTCCTTCTGCCTTATGAGACACACATGTACTCTGCATGCTACTCTGATCAAAGCACCATCTTTTGACCATGCATGATACTGAAATCCATTCATTTTGCTGTAGTGATGGACTGAATAAATCGGCTTTGTGGATGAACACAGTATTGGTGAGTTCAGCTATCTGATAAGGATCGTCTCACAGTGATTTTATCTAACTTACACGGGCTAGGCACTGAGCTCTCACAAGGGAAAAAATCGCTATTACAACCATCTGAGTCAGAATAGTATTAGAAACATATATTGCGCTGGTACTGATACATGACCTTTTGTCGCAGCAAGGACAGCCACATCTGTAAATTGAAAAAATTCATCACCTACACCATGTCGCACACACAGGGATGTCCTGGATCTTACGATCGCATGTCCATAATAGCATATAATGTAGCTTTGGAATTGCCTAGATATTTTCAGAGATGGAAAGTAAGGAAAAACAACCATTATATGTTGTTATTCAATTGGTGTCAATTATATTGACTCAGTTTCTTTGTGTTGCTCGTAGGAGGTGGCCATGGGGGCAAAGTGTGCCCCATTGGTGGACAATCTCTGTCTAGGCAGCTGGGAAAGGGATAGTTTTGTTTTAGATTGAGATGAGAAAAGAAATGAGATGATATATTGAGAAATATATTGGGCGGGGACTAATGCATAAACAAGATCTTTTATGTGTGGCAAAAACAGCCACATGTCTGTAAATTGAATATATTCCTGACCTACTTTACACCATGTTACATACTCTGGGGGATTTTGTGGATCTTACAATCATGTTGGATCTGGAGGGACATGAATTCATTTCTCTTTATATTGAAAAACTAACTCTGTAAACAGTCTATTGGATTTTCGGTCCTCCCACAAGGAAAAAATGAAACTTTTTAGTGGGACATCATCCACATTAGAACTGCTCAAAATAAATAAAGTAAGTAAATGGGGGAAAATGGAGGAATAGGAGTTAAAGTTAAACTAAAGGCTAGCCTGATTGTTGTCCCATTGTCGGGCTACTTGTTGCACTGTCCCAAACTTCAATACGCTTTCAAAAAGACCCAGCAGTTATTTGTAAAAGTATTAGAGCATTGGAGAAGCAAAGAAAAATATCTGGAGAAACAGTGGGTGTGGCAACAGCGATGCGATGTAACGAGTGGAGGGCGGGGTTTCAAAGGTGCAGAGAGAAGCAGCCACTCAAGACATCTGGGCAGGGAGTGGGGGGTGTTTACATCCTTAGCCCCCAGAAGGTTGACTGGAGGACCGCATTTGCGGGGTGGGGTTGGAAACAGAACGAGGAAGTGATTTTCCTCACTAAGGAGGAAGGACAGCACTGGAGCCACTCTATGAAAGGTAATCTGATTATTTTTTTCTTACTTTTAACTTGTCAATCACTTTAATGAGGAGGGAACAAGTAGAAGTTGGTAGATAAAAGATGTTCGGATTACGAGGAAGGAAGGAGAAAGGAAAGAATGACAGGGAAAGGAGAGATAAAGAGGACGAAAGGAGAGAGAGATGAAGAAAAAGTGAGTTAAAAAGGGTGGCAATAGATAGCTAACTCATCATATGACAAATTATTATAGCCCTCGGATAGGTAGCAACTGATGGTGGTTCGGGGGAGGGAACATCTAGTAGGAATGGTACAACATTAGTAAAATTACCCCAAAGACAACACCACTTTCAGAGTATGCAATAAGGGTAGATTAGGTTTTAATTTGGGGGGGGGGGGGGGGGGGGGTTAGTTGCTTTTTGGCCAAGGGACCTAACACAGCCTTTTATGTCCCGTGGACTGGGGCTAAAAAAAATGGCCCGCGACCTTTTGGGGTGCACCGGCCCTGCTGTACTGCTCCTAGTATAATATATATATATATATATATATATATATATATATACACACCTTATTTTGTTGCATAACACACACCCAAGGTTTAGAGGACAAAAATAAGATCACCCCAATACAGCCAGTGAGCAGCATCACACATTGGAGGCAGCGTGCAACATCTCCCGTTACACTACCGCCACAGAGGGGCATCCCTACACTACCCGCCACAGAGGGGCATCCCTACACTACCGCCACAGAGGGGCATCCCTACACTACCGCCACAGAGGGGCATCCCTACACTACCGCCACAGAGGGGCATCCCCTCCCCCAAAGCTGCACAATAATAAGGCAGCAGGGTATCCGATTCATGCCTGCTCGCCCGCCGCTGCTGTCCCCCCCCGCCACACGCACACACACCAGCTGTTGAGCGCTGGTTCACGGTAGTTGGGTCTGCTCATTGGTGCTGTTCCCGCCGCCTCCGCTCTCTCACACGTGTTTACCGGAACTTCCTGGTTGTTGCGTGCTGGTCCATGGGCGTGCCCCAACTGGTTGCGTCCAATGAAAACAACGGACGCCTCCCACAGACGCTCACCATCCAGTGCGGAACAACCAGGAACTGCCGGTAAACATGAGTGTGTGTGTGAGAGCGGCGGTCGAGGGAACAACAGCGATGGGCAGACCAGCCGCAACCCCTCCTCCCATCGGCCTACAGGGATTTTGCCCTATGGCCAGCACGCGGCTATCCTTAATGGGTCATGCTAAAGGCATATACCCGGGCAAGGCAGACAGACCACTTCCAGATACTTTGAGCTAAATCAAAGCCAACCAGCCAGTAAGATTTATATCCAGCAAAGGGGGTCTCCAGCATTCTGAATGCCCCCCCATCTTATAGCAGTGTTACCAACACCTGCGCCCGCACAGTGTGTTGGTCCACTTAAGGGGCAGTCCAGGTTGTAGAAAAAAAAAAAGCCAGCCTACAGGTTTGATCCCACAGTCTTGTGGGCTGCAGCCCTCTGGGTTTACAGGCCACAGTGTGCATGTTTTCCAGTTTGGAGCGATCACAAGAGAGCACCTCCAATCACCAACGCCAGTACCGGCAGGTAATGTAAAGCTCCATTTTTTTATTTTAAGGATCTTTCTATTTGATGGCTCTTTATAAAATGGTCACGAGGGAGGTAACCCAAACCAAACAAAAAATGGTCTTTATTAGGCTATATATATATATATATATATATATATATATATATATTTCATAATACTAATGAAGTAGCATCAGACTACCTTTACTTCCTTCTCTGTGTCACTCAGCACACTGCGCTTCATCCTTGTTCCTTTTACTTCAAGCGCGCTAGGCGTCTTCTTGCCGCAAAGGATTCTGGAACTTGTAGTTCAAATGCCGTCTTCGAGTCCGCGACAGCCACAAAGAGGGCTACAACTCCCGTCATGCCGCGAAAATCTCCAAACGTCTCACGCGCCACTGCAAAAACCGGCAGACTAAAAATGACGTCAGCGATTATAGCAACTGTTGCTAGGGTGTCGTAGACAGACGCCAGGTAGGAGAGAAGGAGGCTTCGGTTGGACCGAGGCGAGGGGGGGCGCAGAGGAAAGGGGGCGACTGGAAGTTCCCCATCTGTATTAAAGACAGAATCCGGGTGACTGGTTGCTGAGGTAACAGCAGTGCGCGTGGGGCCTGGTGTTATTGTCTCTATTGTTGTTATGTTTCTTATGCTTTATTGTTGATATAAGCATGTGGACCGTGCATACCACCCAACTGTCCCTCTTTTGAGTCCATGTCCCTTGTTCTCATTTGTCCCTCTTTGAGGTGTAACATGCAGATCTGCATCAATTAATGATTAATTTGCCTATTCAAAGTGTTTATACTGTTGTTATGGTTACATACCTATCTCCTATACATCCCTCAATGAAAAGGTGTGGCTTAAACCGAACCTTCACCATGATTTAATGAAAAGCCCAAACCCTTAAAGCGGACCTTCACTCTGAATAAGAGTCTATCTTATATGTTTCCCACACCCTGTACATACAGATTGTCCACATTAAAAATCATCCTACCTGCATCTACTGCATGTTATGAGCCTTTAAACATCCAAGATGGCGGCTTGTGGAAGCCGCCATCTTATCAGGCAGCCTGCAAACAGGAAGTGCCTCCTGACTGTGCTGCTCTGCATTCTGGGACTGCTGACCTTTACCTGACCCCAGCTCTGCTCTGTCTGAGCAAAGCACAGCTATAACCCGCCCCCCTGTACCTTATCCCACTCTCCTATCCTCAGTAAGTGTGATGCTTCTGAGTCAAGATGGCGGCGCCCGTATCCTCAATTCCTGAACAGAGTTGCAGCCCAGTGGGGGAAAGAATAATAAGTTGGTGACTAAAAAGGTAAAATATATTAATTTTAGATGCTGGGGAACCGTTTTTTAAGAGTTTGGGCTTTTCATTAAATCACGCTGAAGGCCCGGTTTAAAAAACTATTCTCCAGCATCCAAAATTAATATATTTTAACTTTTTAATCAATTATGTATCATTCTTTCCCCCACTGGGCTGCAACTGTGTTCAGGACTCTAGGATACGGGCCCCCAATGTGTGCGTCTGGGATTGCATTCAGTTTCTCCAACCGCACATTAAGAAGCTGATTGGACGAGAGGCCGCGCGTGCGCCGTTGAAACCGAGGACAGTTGAGTTTACTGAGCGAACAGTGGGGTTTCACACAGCGGGGCATTCTAAGCCAGAGTGTCCCAAGGGGATACCAGTATAGTGAAAATCCACAGTTTTGGTCCACTTTAATGTTTGGCAAATGGCTCTGTTTGTGGGAAAGCCGCCATATTCCAGATTGGGATGCCCCGCTGTATGAAATCCCCCCGGTCACTTATATAAACTCGCCTTTCTCCGGTCCTGGGGAGCATTTGCAGGCTCTCATCCAATCAGCGCCACATGCCGGGCAATGACTCTGCACTTGGAAATTGGGAGAGGAAGGGGCCGCTCCTGTTCCCAGCCCGAATGGCTTGGCACAAGCACACGCTCCACCCCCGAGATGCCAGGCATGTGACTGCCTTCGCTTCCCATTGTTTACATCACTGATGGAGCTGCCAGAGAAGATGAGTTTTGCTGGGACCCAGGGGAGGTTTCCCACAGCGGGCATCCCAGGGTTTTGTTCCATTATGAACCAAGCCACCCCCTAGCCTGCAGTATAGCCCCATGTACTGAAGTAGGAAAAGTCACTTTAAAGGGTTTTAGTCCACTTTAAAGAGAGGAACCCACCGCCCCCTTTGAGTCTATAAAACTTTTTGGGGTCTTGGTCTACCCCGCTGTGTGAGATTTCCCAACCCACTCACCTTTTTCACAAGCTTTGCATAAAACTTTTGGGGAAAAAATAACCCAAGGAAGGTTTTCAGCAGGGCAAATCCTGCATAGAACTCCTATCAGACAAACTTCTGTGACTGATCTGCTCACAAACCAGCCCCTGCACTTTACTGCCGGTTACTTACTTTTTAGTGACACAAATGCACATTAAAGCTGAACAAATGCCAGGATTTTGATTATCCCGTGTTTTGTTCCTTGCCCATGGGGCACCTGATTTGGGAAACCTCCCATATTGCCCAGTAAAAACTCACCTTTCCCCAGTCTGTTTGCTCTGCAACAGTCCAGCGCTAGAATATAAAAGATTCCAGAACCAGCCGATGGCCTTCGCCTGGGTCATACCTATTAGGGATGCCCTGTTGTGTGATACCCCGGGGACACCCTTAAACACTGACCTTTCCCCGCTCCAATGGCGCATGTGCACGCTCTCGTCCAATGAGAGACGTCTGCCGTGACTGCATAATTCAGCGAATGGCTCTCGTTGTGAATGGGGAGCCATTTAGATAGCCTGGGATGTGAGCACACACGCTGCCGGGTATGTGGGAGATGCAGCAGCGCATACCCCTCATTAAAGTCAATGAGAGCTGTTAGCCAATGAGATGCGTTTGCAGTGTTTACCTCCTTTGGCAGCACGCACGCATGCACCGTTGAAATGCTGAAGAGTTGAGTTGTTTGGGACTTTCTGGGGGGTTTCACCACGCAGAGGGGCATCCCTATTCAGGATGCACCGAGAGAACGTCAAATTCCCAGGCTTTGTTGCACCTAAATTTTGAATGCCCCAGGGGTTTATTTCTGCTTTAAAGCAGCCCAATTACCAGCTGGGCTGGCCAACTAGGTGCCCCTGGGAATCCCCAGCAACCCTGCAGCTGTGCACACTCCCGCACGCAGCCATTTAGATGGACGCGAGGCACCCTCTCTGTCAAAACAACGACTTTATGCTGTCCATTAGTATGCACGCCATAAAGCACTGATCGGACAAGAGCCCGTGCATGTGCCGTGGGGCTGGTGGAAAACTGAGTTGCGTAGGCGATCTGGGGGGGTTTCACGCAGCGGGGCATCCCAAATCAGGACAAAGACCAATTACCAGGATAGTCAAAATTATGCAGAGAGATACTCACCAGGATTGCTGCGCATCTGATTCGCCCGTTACTGGCAGATTGAAACCGCCATTTGCAAGGTCATCCCCAGCTGTGCTCACCCTATTCACTACAATGCAGGAGGTGTGTCTTTACTGATATTTCTTATATAGGCATGTGACTGTTAGTCTTAAGTGTTTTTTTTTCCCCCCTTAGTGAAACAAATGGCGTCTCCCATCGATGAGACAGCGGCAGATCTTCCTGTGAGGGATTTGGGAATCAATCTCTCAGGTATTGCTTTTTTACTTGATTTCTCATGTTTTTCATTCTATCTAAGAGCTATTAGCATTTCCTCAAATGGCTCAGATTGTTTTCAATAGGGAGCGCGTGCTTCCGCATTCCTGGCTGCGAGTGCGCTCCCGAATCCAGCAGGAGTGTGCACACTGTCGGGGATGCTGAAGAACGTGCTCCCCATTGTAGGCAATCAGAGCCCTTTGGTGAAGGATGTAAGTATGGCCAAGGGCTCTGATTGGATGAGTGCCCATTCATGCCCTGTTGGACCTAGGAGAGATGAGTTTTATCTGGTAAACTAGGGGGGTTTCACACAGTGGGGCATCCCAATTCGGACAGAATGGAGCAAAACCTGAGAAAATCCAATTCCAGTGTTTTGTTCCTTTTTAAGGTTAATTACCCTGTCAAAATGCAAAACCTTGTCCCCTAATATTCTAAATTCCCATAAAAAGTGTTAGTCTCTGCTTGACAAGGAAAGTGTAAAATGGAATAGAAAAAAGATGGAATAAATGAAATAAAAATTAAGGGAAAAAATAGAAAGAAGCTGACAGAAAAAACTCAGAAAGAATGAAAGAAATAGAAAAGAATAGAAGGAATGACAAGTCCACAGAGCTATCTGGCTCCTGGTAAAGCCTTTGCCTGTCTCTGGACAGGGCGAGTTGTATAAGTACAGATGTTGGCCATGTGTCTGGCCTGAACGACAGTCAGTAGAATGCTGAAGCTGGCCACGTAACTGCTGCTTCGATAACACAAGTCATTACAATGGCCTTGCCGAGCATTTTTATTGTCAGTTATACCCTCACCACAGCTGCCGGACTAAAGTGCTCTAAAGTGGGCTGAGGTGAGCTGGGGGGGCGGGGGGGGGGGGGGAGAAGAGGTCAGGTGAAAAGCGAGAAGAGGTGAGGTGTTAAGAAGTGGGGAGGGGTCAGGCAGGAAAAGGTGACGTGGGCAGAGGTTTGCTAGGAAGAAGTCAGATGAGTCAAGGTGGGTTAAGGCCGGAAGAGGAGACTTAGGAAGAAGTGGTCAGGCGTCAGGCTGAGGTGAGCAGAGATGAAGCAGGAAGAGGTGGGCAGAGGTAAGCGTATGTGTGGTAGGAAGAAGTGGGCAGGGCTCAGGCAATAAAGTAGGACAAGTTGAGGTGTGATGGGAATAGGTGAGGTGGCCACAGGTTAGATGGAAAAAAGTAAGGGGGGGGACAGGTAGGAAAAGGTGATGTGGGCCGTGGTGTGGTGGGAAGAGGTGAGATGAGTAGAGGTGGGCTGAGATGAGGTAAGACAGGAAGAGGTGACATAGGAGCTGAGGTGGGAAAAAGTGGGCAGGGATCAGACAGGAAAGGTGATGTGATGTGAGCTGAGGCGAGGTGAGGGAGGAAGAAGTGGGCATGGGGCTAGAAATGGTTCAAGGTGGGCTGAGGTAGATTAAGGCAGGCAGGAAGAAAAGAGGTAGGAAGAACTGGGCAGGTCTCAGGAGGGAAAAGGTGATGTGGGCTGAGGTGAGGGAGGGAAAAGTGGTTATGAGTCAGGGATCAATCAAGGTGGGCTGAGGTGGATTAAGGCAGGAAGAGAAGAGGTAGGAAGAACTGGGCAGGTCTCAGGAGGGTAAAAGGGGTGTGGGCAGAGGTGAGCCAGGAAGAAGCAGGCTTGGGCAAAGAAGAAAAGATGAGGTGAGCAGATGTGAAGTTGGAAGATGTGGGCTGCAGTGAGGTGGGAAGAAGGGGACAAGCAGGAAAGCGTGATGTGAGAAGTGGTGAAATGAGTAGAGGTGGGCTGAGGTGAAGGAGGCAGGAAGAGCTATGGTGGTAAGAAGTGGGCAGGGACTGGGCAGGCAAAGGTAATGTGGGTTGAGATGAGGCAGGAAGAGGTGAGGTGAGAGAAAGTGGTCAGAAAAAGTGTGGGCAGGCGTACAGTGGGCAGAGGTGAGGCAGAATGATGTGGGCAGGGGTGAGATGAGTGGAAATAAGTGGGCAGAGGTAATGTGAGGCGGCAAAGAAGTGGGCAGGCATAACGTATGAAGAAATGAGGTGGGTAGAAGTGGGCACAGGTGAGTATAAAGAAGTGGCCAGAGGTGAAGTGTGGTGAGAAAAAAGTGGGCAGGCGTAAAGTGGCAAGAGGAGAGGTAGTAAATAAGTGGGCAGGCATAAAACGGGTAGAGGTGAGGTGGGAAAGAAGCAGGCAGGCGTTAGGTGAGGGTTGCAAGATGTGGGCAGAGATGAGGTGGGAAGAAAGTGAGCTGAGGTAAGGTGGGCAAAGGTGAGGTAGGAAGAAGTGGGCACAGGTTAGGGGAGATGGAAAAATGTGGGGTGAGGTGGGAAGAAAGTGAGCGGAGGTGAGGTGGGAAGAAGTGGGCACAGGTTAGGGGAGATGGAAAAATGTGGGGTGAGCTGAGGTAAGGTGGGCAAAGGTGAGGTGGGAAGAAATAGGCAGAGGATAGGGGAAATGGAAAGAAAGTGGACAGAGTTGATGTGTGGTGAATAGAAGTGGACAGAGGTGAGGTGGAAAGAAGTGGGCAAAAGTGAGGCAGAAAGAGGTGGGCAGGGGTCAGGCAGGAAAGGGTGATGTGAGCTGAAGTGTGGTGGGAAGGGGTGAGATAAGTAGAGTTGGGCTGAGGCTCAAAAATTATGGAAAGTTACGCAACGATATTGGAGAGGTCCACTGGCAAACAGAGATGGTAGCGGAGGATTGGAGGAACTCGGTCACATTTATTGACGGTGGAATCTCCAGGCAAGCCCAGAAAGCAAGGGGGGGGGGGGGGGGGTGAATCCCTGAAACAACACCACTAAAGAGGGTAAAAAGGGAGTTTACTGGGCAACTTGGTGGGTTTCGTGAATCTGGATGTCCGGGGGGGTGGAGTCGATAACGTAATCGGCTGTGGGTTTTGGTCCACTTTAATGGTCTGCATAATGTTAGTAGAACTCAGGATTGTGTGTATGTGAGGGTGGGGGTTTGCTATAAGAGGGTAAATATGTGCAGGGGTCGCGGGGGTCTGGTGGGATGGACATGGATGGTTTGAATGTGTGTGGGATTGGTGGATGTTGGGCCTATGAGGCATTTATATTGGTCTTGTTTTTGTGATTGTTGTTTTAAAATTAACAAAAATATGAAATTCAGAACCATTCCATTACAATGTGGCCCTCAACCAAATCCCTAAGTGCTATTTCAGCAATATATATATATATTTTTTTCTTTTTTTGAAGACTCGCCTTCTCCACAGAGAATAAACGCAAGAAAAGTTCTATCTCGCAATACCAGAGAGGAACTAGAGGACAAGTATCTAAATCTTCATGATGAAAATCTTCTACTCAAACAGCATGCGCGTAAGCAAGAGGATAAAATAAAGAGGTCAGCAAGGTTTAGTAAAATAGTATTTTTACTAAAAGAATGTGTAACATTAATTTAATGAATTTGTTTTTAACAAACCACATAACCAGCTTTTTTCAAGTATCCCTGGTTATGCTGATACCCAGCATCATGCCTGCTCTGTAAAACATGGTCCAGCAGGGCCAACTGCTGACCTTGATGTGTGAAACCCCCAGGGCGATGGTAATCTCTTACCTCAACCCGGTCCAACGGCGCCTGTGCGGGCTCTCGTCCAATCAGAGCAGCCAGCTGAACTGACTGGGGAGGAAGAGCAGCTGCATCATAGGGCTGTGCCCACCTCCGGCTCCCAGCCATTCACATAGGCTGGGGCGTGAGTGTGGAGCAGTAGGGGATGCGCGGCTCACGCTCCCTATTGACAATAATCAGAGCTGCAGAGAGCCTGCGCAGGCGCCATTGGACTGGGAAGAGGTGAGTCTGTATGCGCCAATCTGGGGAGTTTCACACAATAGGGCATCCAAATTCAGAATGCCTGGGGAGCACGAATCAAAACCCAGTGAAAATCCAGGGTTTTGTTGCTCTTTAAGGCCTGTGAGGCCACAAAATGTGTCGTAGCTTAAAGTGGACCAACACCCAGGGGGGTCGGCCCGGAAATCTATAAGATTCCCGGACCGATCAGATCCCTCCCCGCGGGGCATCCGAAATCGGGATGTCCCGCGGGGAGGAACCCCCCAGGAGGCCCACAAACCTTACCTCAGCCCCGTTCCATTGGGCAGGGCGCGCACCCGCGCCGGCCGTTTGTGAATGGCCGGTGCAGGCGCGCTCCCTGTTAGAGGGAAGCGCGAGACGCGGCCTCCAGCGCTCAGAGCCAGCTGAGCTGGTATGCGCGTCCAGGCGGCCTTGGACGCGCATACCACAGCGGCTCTGAGCGCTGTGATTGGCTGGCGCGGTCACGTGGGAGCGGGGAGAGGTGAGTTTTTTTGGGCTTTCTGGGGGTTTCAGACAGTGATCGGGGTGCCCCACCGAAGTGGACCAAAACCCAGGATAGTCAAAATCCTGGGTGTTGGTCCACTTTAATAGCAGGGCCTCACTTTGTCTGATATTTTTGGTCCTGGTATTTTTTATGGGGATAGCATTGTATTGCTAGCTTGTATTTCAGGTTGGGTACACTTCTGATGCAGATTTCTGATGTATGTGATAGGTGTTTAGCACATAGCACTTTATAGTATTGCTATATGTGTTATTAGTACTGTGAATTAGTAAGCACTTAATATTTAATTTGAATATTTATGCATATTGGCTCCTTTATTTGCACAAGCTGTATTGTTGAGCTGCATTTGCCCATTTACCATGTGTGTGTTCTATTTATACAGTGCAATTTATATGAATTATGTGGGTGTATTTTTGCCCTGGTTATTGGTTTTAAAATGTCTTGCATGTTGTAATAAAGCTTTGGTGTCAGAGAGGTATTGTAGTGTTCAGTGCCCCTATTTGTATTCTTTTACTCCTCTGTAGTGAGCACGGTCTTGTTTAGCTATTTATACTCTGGCTGGTGCACCATTTTCTTTGCTTTAACGTGCACCAAAACCTGGGATTTTGAGTATCCTGGGTTTTGGTCCTTGCAACCACGGCACCCTGATTTGGGATGCTCCATTGTGTGAAACCCCCAGGTCACCCATAAACACTAACCTTTCCCTGGTCCTACGGCCCATGCACAGACTCTCATCCAATCAGCACACTGTGCCGAATTAAGCGGAAAGCAGCCAAGCGAGCTTGCGGCTGCATTCCCATCAGCCTCTAACAGGGTACATAGTGTATAGCATAGTGTGGCCATTGGATCAGTCAGCAAATAGGTTTACAGGGGACTCAAGGGGGTTTCACACAGCAGGGCATCCAGATTCAGAATTTCAAATTAAACGGCCCTAGATTCCAGGGTCACCTGGATTTTGTGGGGTTTTGGTCCACTTTAAGAACACGACTGAAGTAGTAAACACTTCATCCATGCCTCAGTGTTGAACGCACTGAGGCTCACATGAGCTGTCGGTGAGAGAGAATGACATTAGGGGGCAGCGCTCCAGGCACCTTTGCTGGCTCTAATTAGTGGTTGGGTTTGGGGAGGAGGCACCAAAGGCAGGGGAGATCATGTACGACTTCCTGTTCTTGATGCTATGGGGGGGCTGAGAGACCTTATACAGTGCAACCTAAGCATGCACCGTTTTCTTTTACCATCAGGCTGGACAATCCCTTTTAAAGTGGACAAAAACCCAGGATTTTCCCTATCCTGGGTTTTGGTCCTTTTCTTGGGGGTGCCCCGCTGTGTGAAACCCCCCCAGATTGCCCAAACCCAGCTCACCTCCTTTCTCCTGGGGCAACCCGATCGGGGGTGGCCTGCTGTGTGAAATCCCCCAGATCACCGCAGCCAGCTCACCTCTTCCCGCTCCCACGGCGCGTCCAAGAGCAGCGGCTCTGATGGCCGCATCCTCCGCCTCCCTCCAACAGGGAGCGTGCCGGCACCAGCCATTTGCCCTGTTAGAGAAAGGCGGAGATTGCGGTCGTCAGAGCCGCTGCTCTTAGACACGCTGTGGGAAAGCGAAAGAGGTGAGCTGGCTGCATTGATCTGGGGGGGGGTCACACAGCGGGGTGCCCCCGGGGAAAGGACCAAAATCCAGGATAGTCAAAAATATTGACTATCCTGTGTTTTTGGTCTACTTTAATTATGATCGCGCTAATGAACTAGCCAACAAATTGTCTGCGTCTGAATGCAAGTTGTATACTATTTGTTCATCCATTTGATTTCTCTGTTTATGGAAATTGGCCATTACAAAATTATCTGATGTACAATGCTGTAATGACTGTAGATGATGTTGCATACAGAAAATCCTTGGCATGAAACAATAGGTTTATCCACATACTGAATATTCTTTCTTTTTTTGTTTTTTTTTCTTTTTTTTCTTTAAATGCTTGAGCTTTTTTTGCACAACACATTATAAAACAGTTGGCTATCTAGGTAAGCTATACTAACAACACGCAGATTGCTTGTAGCTGGAGAGGCTCTGCCACATTTATTGGTTGAGAACCACATGAATCTGCTCTTTATTTCTTCATAATCTCAGTTTACACTTCCCTCAAAAGGTGGAAATACCCCAAATCCTTCTAACACTCCTGTTTATGAGCAAGTTCTTCGCGGTCCACCACGTATCTTGAAATAATAGACGTAACCCCCCCCCCTTTTTTGTCCACATAACAGCTCTTCAGCCAGTAACGCGCAGCCTGTCATGCAAGGCTTGGCTTGTAGTAACAATAAAACCTCCACTGCATATGGGCTAAACATGAGAATATATATATATATATATATATATATATATATATATATATATATTCTTTTTTTTTTTTTTTTTTTTTTTCCTTCTCTTTCCCCTTTTTTACCGCAGTTAAATGATAAGCCTTAGGAAACTGTTATTTGTCAGTGCTATAAAGCAGATTGCTACCCAGTGGTTTCAATTATCTTCAAAGGACCCTTTCACAGGCCGTAATGGTTCTATCAAAATCTGCAAAGTATTATTTCACTTTGTACTGAAGGCTTCAACCATAGACTCCCATATTTTTTTTTTTTTTCTTTTGCTGACTTTCACATTCCTTTTCATCTCCGTGTTAATTGGAGAAAAGGAGTGGTTACACATGGCAGCTTGCAGCATTTTTCAAATGTAGTTGCAAAATGTCAGATTCTTACCTATAGTCAACAAGCGATTGTTAAATAAATAAAGCACTACGCTGTCAAGAGTTGGGAGATTGTGGCGTTGTAAATGTCAGAACCCTCATTTGCCTAATCCTTCATTGCATGAAAATCTTGTCATGAAAAAGACACAAAACAATCGAATGTGGCTCTCCATACATGTACTGTGACATGTGGTAGCAAATAAAATAAACAGTAGTTTTATTATTATATAGTATGTTTCTTTAGTAATGTTATTAAAGTCCCTCTCCAGGCACAAAATGATTTCTTCCCACCTTGGGCACGCACTCATTTCTTCCCACCTTGGGCACGCACTCATTTCTTCCCACCTCGGGCACGCACTTATTTCTTCCCACCTCGGGCACGCACTCATTTCTTCCCACCTCGGGCACGCACTCATTTCTTCCCACCTTGGGCACGCACTCGTGTCTTCCCACCTTGGGCACGCACCCATGTCTTCCCACCTTGGGCACGCACTCATGTCTTCCCACCTTGGGCACGCACTCATGTCTTCCCACCTTGGGCACGCACTCGTGTCCTCCCACCTTGGGCACGCACTCATGTCCTCCCTCCTTGGGCACGCACTCATTTCTTCCCACCTTGGGCACGCACTCATGTCCTCCCTCCTTGGGCACGCACTCGTGTCTTCCCACCTTGGGCACGCACTCGTGTCCTCCCACCTTGGGCACGCACTCATGTCCTCCCTCCTTGGGCACGCACTCATTTCTTCCCACCTTGGGCACGCACTCATGTCCTCCCACCTTGGGCACGCACTCATTTCTTCCCACCTCGGGCACGCACTCATTTCTTCCCACCTTGGGCACGCACTCATTTCTTCCCACCTTGGGCACGCACTCATTTCTTCCCACCTTGGGCACGCACTCGTGTCCTCCCACCTTGGGCACGCACTCATGTCCTCCCTCCTTGGGCACGCACTCATTTCTTCCCACCTTGGGCACGCACTCGTGTCCTCCCACCTTGGGCACGCACTCATGTCCTCCCACCTTGGGCACGCACTCATGTCTTCCCACCTTGGGCACGCACTCGTGTCCTCCCTCCTTGGGCACGCACTCGTGTCCTCCCACCTTGGGCACGCACTCGTGTCCTCCCACCTTGGGCACGCACTCGTGTCCTCCCACCTTGGGCACGCACTCGTGTCCTCCCACCTTGGGCACGCACTCGTGTCCTCCCACCTTGGGCACGCACTCGTGTCCTCCCACCTTGGGCACGCACTCGTGTCCTCCCACCTTGGGCACGCACTCGTGTCCTCCCACCTTGGGCACGCACTCGTGTCCTCCCACCTTGGGCACGCACTCGTGTCCTCCCACCTTGGGCACGCACTCGTGTCCTCCCACCTTGGGCACGCACTCGTGTCCTCCCACCTTGGGCACGCACTCGTGTCCTCCCACCTTGGGCACGCACTCGTGTCCTCCCACCTTGGGCACGCACTCGTGTCCTCCCACCTTGGGCACGCACTCGTGTCCTCCCACCTTGGGCACGCACTCGTGTCCTCCCACCTTGGGCACGCACTCGTGTCCTCCCACCTTGGGCACGCACTCGTGTCCTCCCACCTTGGGCACGCACTCGTGTCCTCCCACCTTGGGCACGCACTCGTGTCCTCCCACCTTGGGCACGCACTCGTGTCCTCCCTCCTTGGGCACGCACTCGTGTCCTCCCACCTTGGGCACGCACTCGTGTCCTCCCACCTTGGGCACGCACTCATGTCCTCCCACCTTGGCCACAGGAGCTCACACTATGGAAATGGCATAAAATAAGCAATTTAAAGGCTTTTCTAGCTCCAATTATATGCAAATACCTTATATGAATGGGCCCGAAATGTAGAAAATACCATTTTGTGAATACTCACCTAGTAAAATGGGTATTATAAGTATGTCACACACCCCGCTTCAAGAATCCATAACCTGTGGGTAATATCGTCCTGAAGAGGCGTTCCTGCAGAGATGATAGTAAAAAGAAAGCCCCTCCCTGATCCATAAATACCTGGGACCTCCCACTCATCACCCAGTATACAGAAGCAGTAAGATAAGGGACCAGGAAGAGGCAAATATAAAAACGCAACCACGCAAAGTTCACTAAATGGAGGATCCTGAAAACAGAAAAGGGCGGGTTGAAGCGGGGTGTGTGACATACTTATAATACCCATTTTACAAGGTGAGTATTCACAAAATGGTATTATTCTAAGTATGTCACACACCCCGCTTCAAGAATCCATAACCTGTGGGACATCCAATAGCAGTGTCCATAACAAGGGCGGGGATCCAAAACTAGGCAACAATGCACAACTTCAAACCACTGCAGCTTGCAAAACTTTGCGTCCAAAACCAGCATCCGCGGACGCCCAAACATCAACCTTGTAAAACTTGGAAAAAGTGTGAACAGACGACCAGGTAGCGGCCTTACAAACTTGCTCAACAGAAGCCTGGTGCTGAAAAGCCCAAGAAGCTCCAACCGCACGCGTAGAATGAGCTGTAACACGAAAAGGGGGACTCCTCCCCTTGACAGAATAGGCCCCAATGATGGCCTGACGAATCCAAGTACTAATGGAAGATTTGGCAGGAGCCAAACCTTTCCTAGGCCCGGAGGGCACCACAAAAAAGGCGTCCGTCTTACGAAAAGAGGACGTAACCTCAAGATAATGTTCCACAACACGAACCACATCCAGAGAATGCAACGCCCTTTCCTTGTCGTTGCTAGGATTAGGGCATAGAGAAGGCAGAACGATGTCCTGATTCAAATGAAAAGCCGAGACCACCTTCGGAAGAAAATCCGGCTTGAAACGAAAGACAACCTTGTCCTGATGCTTCTCAAAGTACGGAGCTGTAATGGATAAAGCTGCCAACTCAGAAACACGCCTAGCCGAAGTGATAGCCACCAAAAAGGCCACCTTTTGAGTAAGCGAAGACAAGGCAACCTCATTCAAGGGCTCAAACGGAGGACCCTGAAGAGCAGAAAGAACCAGGTTCAAATCCCAAACTGGAACCAAGGACTTCCTAGGCGGACGTACATGCGTGACTCCTTGGAAAAAGGTCCTGACTAAAGGATGAAGTGCAAAGGACCTTTGGAAAAACACCGCCAGGGCAGAAACCTGCCCTTTCAAGGTACTGATTTGGAGCCCCAGATCCAAACCATGTTGAAGAAAATCCAGAATCCTAGGAATGGAGAACTCACGACAAGAGAAGGACCTACCTTCACACCAATCAATATAGGACCTCCAGGTCCTGTAGTAAACAGAAGAAGAAGACCGCTTCCTGGCACTGATAAGAGTTTGAATCACCGCGTCAGAAAGACCTTCTTCCCTCAAGATGGCGGATTCAGCAGCCACGCCGTCAAAGCCAGCGATGGTAAATTGGGATAGCGTAGCCGACCCTGGGTGAGCAGGTCCGGCAGCAGAGGCAGAGCGAACTGATCCTCTGCCAGTCTTACAAGATCTGCGAACCAAACGCGCCTTGGCCACTTCGGGGCCACCAAAATCGCCGACGCGCCTTCCAAGGCCAGTTTGCGCACCACTCTGGCTAGCATTGGAAACGGAGGGAACAGATAAAGGAATCCCAGATCCCTCCAGGACAGAGACATGGCATCCACCGCCAGAGCCAGAGGATCCTGCGAGAGAGACACAAAGACTGGAAGCTTGTGATTGTGACGAGAGGCAAAGAGATCCACCGCTGGGACCCCCCACCTGCGACATATCGAACGAAACACCCTGGGACTGAGAGACCACTCCCCCTGACGAGAGGAGGCCCTGCTCAGCAAGTCCGCCTCCGTGTTCTCCACCCCCGGAATGTAGACTGCTGAGATACACGGGACGTGGGTCTCGGCCCAGTCCAGAATCAAAGACACTTCCCTGAGGGCACTCCTGCTGCGAGTCCCTCCTTGGTGATTGATGTAAGCAACCGCCGTCCTGTTGTCCGACCGGACCTGAACCGGCAGGCCTCTCAACTGATGAGTCAAGCGAAACAGAACCAACCTGATGGCTCTCAACTCCAGAATATTGATGGGCTCGTGAGCCTCCTGAGGACTCCACAGACCCTGAAACTGGAGGTCCTTCCAAACACCCCCCCAACCCGACAGACTGGCATCCGTGGTCACCGTTTCCCAACGAGGAGCCAGGAAGGATCTGCCTATCGACAGATTGACAGACCCCAGCCACCATTGTAGGGAACGACGAACTCGGGGAGTCAACCGGAAGGACCGGTCCAATGACGACTGCGACCTGTCCCAAACCGTCAACAGATGCAGCTGAAAGGCCCTCGTATGGAACTGCGCAAAGGGAACTGCCTCGAATGAGGCCACCATTAGCCCCACCAGCCTCATCCCTAGTCGGATGGTCGGATGAGGAGCCAACAAGAGAAGCTGAACTAACTCCTGAATCAAAAGAATCTTGGCCTGGGGCAGAAACACCCTGGCCTGTGAAGTGTCCAGAGACATTCCCAGAAAGGTCACAACTCTGGACGGACAAAGAGAAGACTTGGGGCGATTGATCACCCAACCGAACCTCTCCAGAGTGGACACCACCACTCCGGTGTCCAACTCCGCTTGGTTGAAAGAAGAGGCCATGATCAGTAGATCGTCCAGATAGGGCACAATGCGGATACCCTGAACTCTGAGCAGTGCCATCACCCCCGCTAGCACCTTGGTGAAAACCCGAGGGGCCGAGGTGAGACCGAAAGGAAGTGCCACAAACTGAAAATGCCGATCCTCCACCACAAACCTGAGAAACCGCTGATGTGCTGGAAAAACCGGAACGTGTAGGTAAGCATCCTTGATGTCTATGGACGTCAGAAAGTCTCCCTGACGAAGAGAGTGAATGGCCGAGCGCAGCGTTTCCATGCGGAATTTGCGCGGCCGAATAAACCTGTTGAGAAACTTCAGATCCAAGATAGGACGGACCGACCCGTCCTTCTTGGGAACCGTGAACAAATTGGAATAGAAGCCCCTGCCCTGTTCCGAGGGGGGCACTGGGCAAATGACAGCCATGTCCAGAAGATTCTGCACTGAAACCAGGAGCCCCTGCGCCACCAGAGGCTCCGAAGGCGTCCGAGACCTGAAGAACCTGGAGGGGGGGCGGAGCTCGAACTCTAGCTTGTAACCGGAAGACACCACTTCCCGGATCCATCTGTCCGAGACTTCTTGATCCCAGATCTGGGAGAAGTGTCTCAGCCGTCCCCCCACCCGCAAGGGTGAGGGCGCCCCCTCATTGCTGAACTGGCTTAACAGCCGGTTTGGGCTTAGAGCCCCAACTGTATCCAGGACGGGCACGCCCTCTGCCCCTGTTTCCGGAATCTCCTCTGGAAGAGAGAAACGCAGATCCTCTGCCAGATCTGGCTCCACGAAAGGAAGTTGAAAAGGCAGGCGCCCCCCGAAAAGGACGGCGCTGCTTCTTACGTTGAGGCAACCTACCACCCTTGGTGACGGAGTCCAAAGTTTCACCAAAGAGCCTCAAGCCAACAAAAGGTAAAGCCGTCAGAGACTTTTTTGACATAAAATCGGCCGCCCACTGGCGCAGCCACACCGACCGCCGAATAGTCACCAACAAAGCCGACGTCCTACCACACATCATCAAGGCGTCATCCAAGGCTGTTAATACAAAGGACAAAAATAACTCACACCGTTTGAGACTAAGGAACTCGGCACTACCAGGGCGAAGCCCGGAAGAGGTCAACAAGTCCCTGACCACAGACCTGGCAGCCAAAACCATAAGCTCGGAGGCGCACACAGGCCGTATGGCTGACCCAATGCTAGAAAAGCCATGACAAGCCATTTGATCAATACGTTTATCCTCCCCATCCTTAAGGGTGGAACAATCCGGTCTATTTAACACCGAGGAATTAGACAATCCCAAAACCGGAGCATCGACCTCGGGTGGGGAAGCCCAGCGCTTAACCGCCTCCGAAGGGAAAGGATATTTCCTATCCCAACCTTGAGGGATACCAGGGAGCCTAGCCGGCCTGTCCCATTCCTTGTCAATGATTTTGTCAAAGTGCCGTTGCGTAGGAAACTCCAAGCGCGGCCTGGACTCCTCAAACAACTCACCCTCCTGTTGTGACGCCACCTCGGGGGGGGAGATATTCAGAACCTCCAACATCAGCGCCAGGGCGTGGGAAGAATCCGAGGATCTCCCCAACTCACTAAACTCTGCATCAGCGCCAGCGGACTGCTCATCGTCCG
This sequence comes from Gastrophryne carolinensis, assembly GCA_027917425.1. Taxonomy (NCBI): domain Eukaryota; kingdom Metazoa; phylum Chordata; class Amphibia; order Anura; family Microhylidae; genus Gastrophryne; species Gastrophryne carolinensis. Next base: position 64,244,757 of record CM051241.1, on the reverse strand, counting down.
AGACCTCTGAACCCTCAGAAACTTCACCTTCCTCTAGCCCAGAATAATCAGACCAATCCAGATTATTAAACTCATCCAAAACATCAACTGGCGCAGCCGGAGACAAATGCTTCCTTTTCGCCGGAGCCTTACGGGCGACCGAACTGGAAACAATTCTCTCAAGATTGGCCAATCTGGCGCACATCTCAGATTGCAGATCCCTACCCATGACAACGTCACACGAAGCGCGTGTCAGGGTGGGAGGTTGAGATGACTCGGCCGGCGGTGCTGACCCAGAAGCCTGGGGTCCGGACTGCCGCGCAATAGTTTGCTGTGCACAAGGTATACAAAGCAGTACATCGTCCCCAGAAATGGATGCAGCACACAACATGCATCTATTGGAATGCCCCGAAGGTGCCCCTGCCCCAATATCCGGGGATGCCTCCATCAGGTGAACTTTTAATAGTCTCCAAGACCCAGGGAATTACGCCAATAAGCGACCCGGGATGCCCCTTTAATGTCCCGAGTGGGAGGATTTAAGCCAATAATGAACCCAGGGATCTAGGACCGGGAGAAAACCCCCTAAATTACTAAAGAAGGATCCTCCTGATAACACCACCGCTCTAGAAGAGAAGAAAAGAAGGGACCCATAAATGAATGAAAAGGAAGAACCAAAATACAAAATAGAATAACCAGAAAAGGCCCAAGGGCCACTCACGTATCCAGATGGCGAGGAGCAATGGCGCCGCACAGCCAACACGAGGTGCAGGGAGAAGGCAAAAGGAGGCGTGGCAGCGCGGACTACCGCGCGAAGATGGAGAACCTCCCAACACCGCCCACCGCAGGGAGCCCAAGCTCCGCATCGGAGCCTCCGGAGACCAGCCCAAGCAGCGGGGAGGCGGAGCCGCAGCGCGCGCGAAAGCCCCGGCCCCGCCCTCCCCTCCCGAAGCGGCCGGGAAGAGAGACCCCGGCTGGGAACCAGAGAGACCGGCGCCGCCGACTGCCGCGGCGCCGGACAGGGGAACAAAACGAGCGGGCGGGAGTGACCGCCGCCGCCGGCGGAGCACCCGCCCAAGCCGCACAGAAAGCGGGGAGCCGGTCGCGGCAGCCGCCGCGGCCCGGCCCCGCCCCCAGTGGAGAGAGTGTGAGGAGAATGTTCCCCTCACAATACACATAACACCAGCACCCCGGCCGTGATGGCGGCCGCGGTGCCAACCGAGTGCATAATACAAAAACACACACACAGAGTGAATAAAGGCTATAAAGGCAGAAGGCTATAGTGAGAGAGACCCCCCCCCCAAACCCCACTGCATAAATCATGGGAAACTAAGGGGGGCCCCCCCGGGGCCCAGCAACCAAGGGACGGGGCATCCCAAACCGGGGTCACCAACCCGGCGTCCCGCCTACCCTCTTTATTTAGGGTCTCACGGGGAAACTCAGCACCAAGGCACCGTCGGTGCCAGCATACCCTCGCTCGGGCCCGCAGCCAAGACTGAGGAGGCATAAATTTTCAAGTCTGACAGGAAAGGAGAAAACCCGAACGGAAATAACCAGAAAACAGGCCGGGAGTTACCCCGGCTACCTGACATCCCCCTGTGCAAGGAGGAGAGATCATCTTCTGACTTGCTCGCCGTCTTGCAGAGATGGAAAACTGGGTGATGAGTGGGAGGTCCCAGGTATTTATGGATCAGGGAGGGGCTTTCTTTTTACTATCATCTCTGCAGGAACGCCTCTTCAGGACGATATTACCCACAGGTTATGGATTCTTGAAGCGGGGTGTGTGACATACTTAGAATAGATGATTTCCATGGCACTGCTTACTGCAAGAAGTGATGGGTAAATTTGTTATTCCTTGTGTTGTAAATATTGTTTCTATTCTGTTCTAGGAATGTGCATTTTTCCTTTCAGTAGAGGGTCTTTTAGTCTCTTTTGCCCCCCTTTATTAAACCTAGAACTGGTATCTCCCAGTGGTGGCCTGCGTGTTTTGCCACTCACTAAGTCTCCCCCTCGTATTGCCAATATTAGCAGTATCTGATATAGCTTCGTAGAAACTTAACTAAACACTAATTGAGTACTAAGCTATTAGGAGCACTATCGCGAAAAAATGGCCCAATGATAAAAATCCATCCAATCCAGCCAGGCTTTTTTATTTTTTTTTTTCTTTTTAACAAAGGAAATTGGAAATCAGGGATACAGGTTCTGTTCCCCCTGATGCACTCAAACCTGGAACCCCTGGATGTTATTCCTACCAGGGAAAGAAAAGTACAAGCTTGGCAGGAGTTTTGTTCAGTTTGGGTGTATAAGTGACCCCTCTTCTCATTAGCTGGCATGTTTATATGGATATTTAATATTACACAATTTCGAGATTAAACACCTCGTTTAAATGAATAACAAGCACTCAATTGAATAATATGAAATAGATCTTAGGGTAATTCCACTTTTGGTTTCTATTTACATATTCAAAAGTTTTCAATCTAGTGTGCCAATATGATGTGCTCAAGGTGCTAAGTTTATCTATTAATTTTTTTTACGAAAACGAAAATCGTACTATAAAAATGTACATCGAAGTGGTATTCAGGTGTACATTGCAGAAGCTTCCTCACTCTGACTTGCTAATCATCTGATTGCCTGAGGCAGACATGACAAATTTAACCCCATCTGCATTATTTCAATCTCTTCAGATGGGGGGATCTGTCTTGTGTTCAAGAAGCGAAAGGGTTATTAGCAGCATTCTCAGGTGAAAACTGTGGATACTATGAGCTTTTATTAAGTGCAAGGAAGCCACTTCTACTTTACCAAGACAGATCCACTGGAATATAAGAAACTTTGACAAAGCATATTGATAAGTAAATCACAGGGAACAATCCTAGCACAAATGTTTAATTTACATCCAAGAATAGGAAAACTATAAGGCAGTACACCAAAAACCTGGCAAAAGGGGAGTTTCTCTTTAAAGTGGATGAAAACTAATTTCTGCGTCCACCTTTCATCCCCCCACCCCCCTTCCCACCACCTAAGCCACACCCAGTGCCACTTTTGAGAGCACCGACTGGCTGATTTCAAAGGTACCTTCTGAGAGAGTGTGCACAGCTGCAGAGAAGTCAGGGATGCGGTGGCCAGCCATCACAGCACCGCAGGACCAGCTGGAAAAGGTGAGGCGACATGGGGGCTCACACAGCGGGGCAACACTTGTGGCCAGCCCTGGAGTCCTTTAGATTTCATCTGCTTAAAAGGAGGACTGTTGTGAAGAAATGGGCTGATAATAAAAAAATTCAGATAAATATGCTGGGTGGTGGGAGAAGGGGGTCACTTATACACCCAGCATCAGGAAACATCCTGCCAGGCTTTTTTTTTTTTTTTTTTTTTGGAAGACATGGGAATCATGTTCTCTTTCCCCTGATACACTCAAATCTGTCACCCCTGGATTTTATTCCTACCAGGAAAAGAATCCCCAAGCTTGGTGGGAGTTTATTCAGTTTGGGTGTAAAAGCGACTCCTCCTCCCATTAGCTGATGTGTTTATATGGATTTTTAATATTACACAACTTCAAAATACACTTCCTTATATTTAATTAATTGAATAATGAACAATATGTGATTTGAATTTAATGAAATTAAAGACTGAATTCTCAAAAACTTTACAATGAACATTAACACAGCTTACTCTATCATGACTCCATATACAATTCCTGTATAATCAGAAACTGAGTACACGCTTCTTCACAGCGAAACAAGAACTGCGTACACAGCTGCAAAAATATATTCTCAGCGTCTAACAAATTCTCATGAACAACAGGTGAATTACCAGGCACAATGGTTCAGCTGCCATGCTAAACTGTTGTTCAGGGTAGCCACTCTATATTCCTAGACTGCCTGGTCTTTACTTGTGCTACGCCCCCCCCCCCCCCCATTACAGCCAAACACTTCTAGCCTTGTGCTTATGAGAGCAACAAGCCAAAAATATGTGTTCACAAGTGGAAGGTTTTTGGCTGTATACATTCTAACCCATTAGTTGCTGACTATGTGAGTCTCACGTAGTTGCCTCTCCAACCGTTAAGTGCAAGCAAAGTGAGACTCGATCGATTTTGACAGGTCTTCACTTCACCCAGGGGGCCTCTGATTCCCCCCCCCCCTCTTGGGGGGGCTCTTCTGCCTTCAGGAGAAAGCATATAAAGTCATGTCCTTTGCTGTGGTCAGAGTCAGCTGTGGGACCACTGTGGCTTGCCATTAGAGCAACAAGCGACAGAGTGGCTGTTGAAATGAGGGGGATAATTTGGAGCCCTGCTACGACTTCTGCCCAGGGATGCAGGAAATGGTGGAGAGACACGTGGGACAGGTACCAGGTGAGCTTCCTGCTGCCTTATTATTGCATTTGGGTTTACAGTCCTTTGCCACTGGGTTTACATACACGCCAATAGTCCTGTGCAGCCCCTGCCAGAGATCGAGACCGTGATCCCCACTCACAACCCACGACCAGTGGCCTTGCTGCCTCAATCACGGTGACTTGCCACATACGCTCATTCGTTTCAGTGGAGGTGGTGTGCCGAGGGCTCCATTGTAGTTAATGTCGGACGAATCCTTATTGCTGCTAGGCCCAGTGAAAAAAAAAATCTTGCCGTTTGAATTGCTATGGCAGCAAAATCGACAACCAAGTTACCACAGTGGCCAATCATGGTGCTCGATTTTGCCAGGGGAGTGATATGAAAAGTGAGATTTTTTATTTTACTGAGCCCAACATTGCGTTGCAACTTACCTGTGTGTTGGAAGATGACACTGCAGCGAGGGCTGTGGCAATTTTTCTTTTAGCTCAATGATTTTAGCCAACATATGGCATTCGGGTATGCAAAGGTTTAGCCTTTAGCTCCTGGCTTCATTGTAGGTATATGCACCAGCATCTTTAGGGTTTGTATTACTGGCAACACTTTTCTGGGTGTGGACCAAAACCTTTTATTCTTGGCCCTGGAATCTAGAAGCTTCCAGGACTGAGCAATTACTTGTCTCCGGGGCATCCTGGTTGGAGGAGGACTATCACCAAAAATGATAAAAATCCATATATTGTATTTGTGTTCTCTATAAGACACCCAAAAAAAGTGTGTGTGTGGAGGGATGTTATTTTTTTTGGAATCTTTATACACAATCAGTTCATAGAAGCATATCTAAAGGTCACAGAATAGATGGAGTGTTTTTTTTTTTTTATTAGAGCAAACTCAATAGGTAAGGCCACTGGGCTCAGGCTACTTACCACCTAGCCCAAAGGTGATCAAAAGAGAAAAAAAGAGAAACGAGCAGCAGACACATCTATTTTTGTAGTTAAATATAAAAGACAAAGTGTATTTAGATCATCAAATATACATCATATATAAAACAGAATAGATTATATTCTAAGTATGTCACACACCCCGCTTCAGAATAGACATTACACTTGGGTTATACCGACCTGTAGAGGGCGATCTTGCAGAGATGTCATGAAAAAAAGGGAGCCCCTCCCGGTCCATAAATACCTAGGACCTCCCACTCCTTCCCCAGTCTTTCATCTCTGCAGACGGCGAGCAAGTCAGAAGATGGATGTCTCCTCCTTGCAGGTAGCCGGGGTAACTCCCTGCCCCCCTCTTTTGGTCTATTTCTGCCTGGACCTACTGTTATCCCCCTTTTTAATAAAGAGCCTCCCAGCCTAGGCTGCGGGTCCGGGCAAAGCTAGACGGCACCTTAAGGTGCTATAGGAGCTATCCTCCACCGTGAGACCCCATACAAAGGGGTAGGCGGTATTCCGGGTTGGTGATCCCGGTTGGGACGCCCTGTCCTTGCCCTTACACCTTTGTGGTGTTAATCCCCCCTTCCCCGGTCACCCAGTGTTCCCTACTGCTAGGGGGGGGCACTTATTCCCTTTTTAGTTTAGTTGTTCCTTAGAGTGCATGCTTGTGTGCAACTTGTGTGTGTGTTGTGTGCGAGATTGATGCGTTCCCTGGCCGGGCCGGCGGTTTGCGGCGCCGCCGGCCGTTACGGACAGCCTTCTGGGGAGCTTCTTCCCCTCCGGTGCGGTTTTGGGGGGGGGGGGGCGCGATCCTGCGGCCCGTCCCCTCCCTCCCCCCGTGCTGCTGGTGCCGCTGCGGAGCCCACTCGGGACACAGAAGGGGCATCCCGGGTCGCTTATTCTGCGTAATTCCCTTGGGTATCGCGACTACCGATAAAATCACCATATGGAGGCTTCCCAGGATACCGGGCTCGGGTTCCCCTCGGGGCAACCCCGGCAGTGTTTGGGGTGTGGGGTATCCCTTACAGGGGATGATATATTCCTTTGCATACCATGTGCACAGCAGACTATTACGCGGCAGTCGGATCCCATGCGTCTGGTTCTGCGCTGCCGGTCCCTTCACCTACCCCTCCCCGCCTGATCCGTACCCCGTGTGATGTTGTCATGAGTGGGGAGTCGCAATCTGAGGTGTGTGCCAGATTGGCCAATCTTGAAAAATTATTTTCTAGCGCTGTTGCCAGAAAGGCCCCAGCTAAGAGAAAGCACTTGTCCCCAGCCACGCCGGCTTCTGATTTTGAGGAGTTTGATTCACTGGACTGGTCTGATTACCCCCCGCTAGAGGAAGGGGAGCTATTTGAGGAGTCGAATGGTTCTGACGATCAGCTGTTTGTTGGCACCGATGCCGAGCGGGGTCAGGGGGATTCTTTGGATACCCCTAAGGTCCTGGCTCATATGTTTGATGTTCTGGCAATTTCTCCTCCTGAAGTGGCCCTTCCGCAGAAGGGGGAGTTCTTTGAGGAGGCTAAGCCGCGCTTGGAATTCCCTAATCAAAAGCATTTCGATGGCATTATTCTTAAGGAATGGGAGAGGCCTACTCGGCTTCCAGGTGTTCCTCCGGGTTGGGATAAGAAATATCCCTTTCCGGTGGATGCGGTGAAGCGCTGGTCGTCCCCTCCCGAGGTGGACGCCCCTGTTTTGGGGTTGTCTAGCACCTCTGTTTTGCATTCTCCTGACTGTTCTACTCTCAAGGATGGTGAGGACAAACGCATTGACCAGATGGCTTGTCACGGTTTTGCCAGTGTCTGGTCGGCTTTGCGGCCTGTTTGTGCTTCGGCGCTTTTAATAGTGGCTTCTAGGTCGGTTGTTAGGGACCTGTTGTCTACTTCCAGGCTTGACCCGGCTAGTGATGAGTTCACCGCCCTTAAGCGGTGCGAATTGTTTTTGTCATTTGTGCTAGCCGCCCTGGATGACTCCATGGTGATGTGTAGTAGAACTTCGGCCTTGCTGGTGGCTATTCGGCGGTCGGTTTGGTTGCGCCAGTGGGCGGCTGATTTTGTGTCCAAAAAGTAGCTTACGGCTCTTCCCTTTCTGGGCTTGCGGCTCTTTGGAGAAAAATTGGATTCGGTCGCAAAAGGAGGTAGGTTACCTCAGTGAAAGAAGCAACGTCGTCCCTTTCGGGGGGTGGCTTTCTTTACTCCTTCCTTTCGTGGGGCCAGAGCTGGACTCTCCTCCAGAGGTGATTCCTGGAACAGGGGAAGAGGACGTGCCTGTCCAGGTCACAGCTGGGGATCCAAGCCCAAAGCCGCTGCCAAGCCGGATCAGCAATGAGGGGGCGCCCTCACCCTTGTGGGTGGGGGGACGGCTGCGACACTTCTCCCAGGTCTGGGAACAGAAGGTCTCGGACAGATGGATTCGGGAAGTGGTGTCTTCCGGTTACAAGCTGGAGTTCAAGATCCGGCCTCCTCCCAGATTCTTCAGGTCTCGGGTGCCTTTGGATCCTCTGGCCGCGCAGGGGCTCCGGGCGGCAGTAAAAGATTTCCTGGACATGGCTGTCATCTGCCCGGTGCCTTCCGCGGATCGGGGCCTGGGATACTATTCCAATCTGTTCACGGTGCCCAAGAAGGATGGCTCAGTTCGTCCCATCCTGGATCTGAAGTTTCTCAACAGGTTTATCTGTCCCAGGAAGTTCCACATGGAAAATCTGCGTTCAGCCATAAATTCGCTTCGTCAGGAGGACTTCATGACGTCCATAGACATCAAGGATGCTTATCTGCATGTTCCAATCTTCCCGGCACATTAGAGATTTCTCAGGTTTGTGGTGGAAGATCGGCATTTTCAGTTTGTGGCTCTTCCGTTTGGCCTTACCTCGGCTCCAAGGGTTTTCACCAAGGTGCTGGCGGGGGTGATGGCCCTCCTCAGAGCCCAGGGTATCCGCATTGTGCCTTATCTGGACGATCTTCTCATTATGGCATCCTCTCTCAGCCAGGCGGAGCTAGATACCAGGACTGTGGTATCCACTCTGGAGAGATTCGGCTGGGTGATCAACTATCCCAAGTCCTTCCTCTCTCCGTCCAGGGTGGTGTTCCTGGGAATGTCTCTGGATACTTCTCAGTCCAGGGTGTTCCTTCCCCGGCCCAAGGTTCTTTTGATTCAGGAATTGACTCAGCTTCGTCTGTCCATCCCTCGTCCGTCCATCCGGCTGGGGATGAGACTGGTGGGATTGATGGTGGCTTCTTTCGAGGCGGTTCCCTTTGCTCAGTTTCACACAAGGACGCTCCAGCTCCATCTCTTGGCGGCCTGGGACAGGTCTCCGCTGTCATTGGATCAGTCTTTTCTGATGTCCCCCCTGGGTTCGGCATTCCCTTCGGTGGTGGCTGGAACCAAGCAATCTGAGGGGCAGATCCTTTCTGACCCTTGTTGGGAGACGGTCACCACGGATGCCAGCCTGTCAGGTTGAGGGGGTTTGGAAGGATCTTCAGTTTCAGGACTGTGGGGGCCTCAGGAGGCTCACGATCCCATCAATGTTCTGAAGCTGAGAGCCATCAGGTTGGTTCTGGTTCACTTGACTCATCAGTTACAGGGTTTGCTGGTTCAAGTACGGTCAGACAATCGGACGGCGGTCGCCTACATCAATCACCAGGGAGGGACTCGCAGCAGGCGTGCCCTCAGGGAAGTGTCTTTGATCCTGGCTTGGGCAGAGAGAAATGTCCCATGCATCTCGGCGGTGTACATTCCGGGAGTGGAGAACACGGAGGCGGACTCCCTGAGCAGGTGCTCATCTCGCCGGGGGGAATGGTCTCTCAGCCCCAAGGTGTTTCGGTCACTTTGCCACCGGTGGGCGACTCCGGAGGTGGAGCTCTTTGCCTCTCGTCACAATCACAAGCTAAGAAAAAACGAAGGAGGTCCCACTCCCCCCACAAACCCCCAAAAATGTGGCACCACTACCAATTATTGTTCAATAAAAATTAATTAGTCATTTTTATTAGTCAACATGAATGTCACACTGAACTACATAAACTACATACATAACACACTAGTTAAAAAACATTGAAGACACAACAATGTCAGTAAGGAAGGGGACAAAAAACCCACAATGAAGGGGCAGGGGGCGGGTGAAAGATTAATTACATATAACAATTTTTATAATGAATATAATGATAAATAAATATTGATTATCCCTAAAAATTGATAAATAAAGTGATCTAGTGCAAGTCAATGGCTTGAATAACAATCATATTGCCTTATTATTCCTCAATAAAAGTGCAAGTGCTCCCTCAAAAAGCCATAGTGCTAACCTGACCATGCTAGTACCTACCCATACAATGCAAGAACCAGCCGGGGGTGACAATAAACACAAATGCAAAAACGTGAGAGAAATAAGCTTACATGAACATACGACCACCAGCCCACTGCCCCCTTGTCTACGCGTTGCGTGACGTCACAAGCGTCACTTCCTCAGGACATAACTAAACCCTAGAACCTACCTCTTTAAATACAAACCTGCTGCGCCCACGCCAATCAAAAAGCAATTCCCCTCTCTCACACCTGTCAGTGATGGTAGAATAACAAGCGTGTCCCGGCCGACAATCACAAGCTTCCGGCATTTGTGTCTCCTTCCCGGGATCCGCTGGCTCTGTCAGTGGATGCAATGTCTCTGAACTGGAGGGATCTGGTGTTTCTGTACCTGTTCCCTCCGTTTCCCATGGGGGGCAAGGTGGTGCGCAAGCTGGCCCTAGAGGGTGCATCAGCAATCTTGGTGGCTCCAAGATGGCCAAGACAGGTTTGGTTCGCAGACGTGGTACGGTTGGCAGCGGATCAGTTCGATCTGCCCCTTCTGCCGGATCTGCTCACTCAGGGTCAACTACTCTACCCCAATTTACCAACGCTGGCTTTGACGCTGTGGCTGCTGAAACCTCCATCTTGAAGGAGGAAGGTCTTTCTGATGCTGTTTTTCAGACTCTGGTTAGGGCTAGAAAGAAGTCTTCCTCTGCCATCTACTATAGGATTTGGAGGTGTTATATTGATTGGTGTGAGGTCCGGGCCTTGCCTTGCAGGGCGTTTTCTATCCCTAGGGTTTTGGAATTTCTGCAACATGTTATGGACTTGGGTTTGCAGCTTAGTACGTTGAAAGGGCACGTTTCTGCCCTGGTGGTTTTCTTTCAAAGGTCTTTTGCTCTTCATCTTCTGGTTAAGACCTTTTTCCAGGGGGTTACGCATGTGCAGCCTCCTAGGAAGCCTTTGCTCCCAGTTTGGGATTTGAATTTGGTTCTTTCTGCTTTTCAGGGTCCTCCTTTTGAACCTTTGCAGGATATTGCTCTTTCTACGCTTACTCAGAAGGTTGCGTTTTTGGTTGCCATCACTTCCGTTCGGCGTGTATCGGAGTTGGCGGCTTTGTCCATTAAGGCCCCGTACTTTGAGAGGCATCAGGACAAGGTTGTTTTCCGCTTCAAGCCAGATTTCCTTCCTAAGGTGGTTTCTGCCTTTCATCTTAATCAGGATATTGTTCTACCCTCCTTGTGTCTAAGCCTAGCAATGACAAGGAGAGGGTCTTGCATTCTCTGGATGTGGTTCGCTGTGTGAAGTACTATTTGGTGGCTACTTCTTCTTTTCGTAAGACTGACGCCTCTTTCGCGGTGCCTTCCGGGCCTAGGAAAGGTTTGGCTCCCGCCAAGTCTTCCATTAGTAAATGGAATCGCCAGGCCATTGTTGGGGCCTATTCTGCCAAGGGGAAGATCCCCCCTTTTCTTGTTACTGCTCATTCTACTCGTGCTGTTGGGGCGTCCTGGGCTTTCCAGCATCAGGCCTCTGTTGAGCAAGTTTGTAAGGCTGCTACTTGGTCTTCCGTTCACACTTTTTCCAAGTTTTACAAGGTTGATGTGCGGGCCTCAGCGGATGCTGTTTTTTGCCGCAAAGTTCTGCAAGCTGCAGTGGTTTAAGTTTGTGCATTATTGCCTTGTTTTGGATCCCCGCCCTTTATGGACACTGCTATTGGATGTCCCCAAGAGTAATGTCTATTCTGAAGCGGGGTGTGTGACATACTTAGAATAATACCATTTTGTGATTACTCACCTGTAAAATGGGTATTATAAGTATGTCACACACCCCGCTTCACCCCGCCCTTTGGTATTCTGGATCCTTTTTATGGTGAACCTTTTTACTTCTACTGGTTATTTTGGCTCTTCCTGGTATCTTTACTGCTGTCTAAATACTGGGGAATGAGTGGGAGGTCCCAGGTATTTATGGACCGGGAGGGGCTCCCTTTTTTTCATGATATCTCTGCAAGATCACCCTCTACAGGTCGGTATAACCCAAGTGTAATGTCTATTCTGAAGCGGGGTGTGTGACATACTTATAATACCCATTTTACAGGTGAGTAATCACAAAATGGTATTTTTTACAGTGTTATGACTTCACAGCAAAGAGAGCTGCGCCATCCGCTAGTGGATGTCTAGTACACAATGTGATAGACACTTATAGAGCCTGTTTAGCATGTCTCTGCAGTGCAGCGCCATCTGGCGGAGGATAACCAAGTGTAAGTAATCTATCTGGGGCAGGACGTACTGTATACTTATAATACCAATTCTACAGGTGAGTACTTCACAGAATTGTATTATCTCGTGCTCTGGACCATTACAGAGGATCCATAGAGTATCTCCCACAGGCCTTTTCCTCACTACCCAACTGGAAATATCCTCCCTCTGGTACATACTCATCAATTGTGTTAGCTGCATGATCCAGTAGTATTTCTTCAAGTCAGGGGCCCCCCAAACCAGTGTCTTAGCATTAATGCGACACTGCCCCCCCCCCCCCCCCCCGATAAACTTGCTTAATTTAGCTTGAAAAGACCTCAGGTCATCAGCGGGGATCCTAATCAGTAGGAACATAAAATAATAGAGAATGCGTGACAATAAAGTCAACCTCCCCATCCAAGACAGATTCAGATTCCACCGTTCACCAAGATCATTTGTGGGTTTTCAAAAAAGTGGCACATATATCTCCCTATAGCTAGAATGGTAGTTGGTGGTTACATTGACCCCCAAATATTTAATACTGGAGTTGTTCAAAGCTAAATGCCACTTTCAGTTGAGCAACCAACTTGTATGGCGTTAGGTTAAGGGCCTCCGATTGTCATTTATTTTCAGACAGGACTGTTCTGAGAAACTCTGAAGGGTTTTAAATATATTTGTGAAGGTACCAAAGGATCAGAGACTATCATCAAGAGATCAGAGCATTTGTGCTCCCTGTCCCCGGCCCAAACGCGCCTGATGTCCTGATTGAATTGCAGGAGTCTAGCTAAGGGCTTAATAGCCAATAAAAACAGGAGCAGGGGGTGTTGCTTGCTTGAATTTTTGGGTGCTTAGGAAGGTGGTTTATTTACAAGGAAAGGTATCTATATAGAAATGTATTTTATAGTAAAATATTAGGAGGCAGAGGAGTCAGTGGTGTATGGGGGAGAGGGAAAGCGGGAAAGGGGAGAGGTTGGATGTGAATTGAGATTCTCTTTCTTAAAGTGGACCAAAGCCCACGCCAATCAATTCCCTTCCTCCGGGGCATCCAATATCCCGATGCCCCTCTGTCTGAAACCCCCCAGGTCGCCCAATACACTTACCTTGTTTCCCGGTCCAATGGCGCAAGCGTGAGCCACATCCCCACTAACCCTCTAGCAGCGTGCGTGACCGCGCCAGGCATTTGTGAATGGCCGGCGTGGGCATGCTCCCTTTAAGAGGAGGATGCGGCCACCAGCGTGCTCAGAGCCGCTGGCCTTAGACGAAGGCTTAGACAACTTGACGTGAGTGGCTCAGAGCGCGCTGATTGGACGAGTGGCCACGCATGCACGCCGATCTGGGGATTCTGTTGGGGGTAGGAGGCAGAGAGTGTTAGCTTTAGGCTGAGATGATTCCATGAATAGCAAAGGTGTTACCAACACAGTTGCCCTGATAGACATAAGGGCATTCATCCTTTAAACTCCTGGGAATAGAACAGGATCACCTTCCCCATCACATTGAGACCAGGTCATCATGGGCATTCATTCACTTGTAAATCAAGCAACAAGCAGACAGTTCATGCTGTGTTCCGATGAACTGCAGAAAATAAGATATTAGAAATATTTCAAGGCTGTGCAGAAGATGCTACCAATGGGGGGCAACCCTGACGCGTCACCCTCCATATGCTAAACTGAGCAAAGGCCCCCCGATATTCAAAAATGCCTTTGGATTATGATATAATGCCTTTTAAAACGTTAGGAAAGCTGCACCCAAAGCCCGGTCACTTAAAGTGGACCAACAGTCAAAAACAACTTAAACTGGACCAACACAACAAACAGTGCTCATTTGCATCCCTCCCCAGGGCAGTTTAGATTGCTGAAGAAGGCATCGGGAGGATACAGGTTCATTCTAAATCTGAAAAAGCTGAATATTTTGGTGTGGTACAGGCATTTCCTCATGGGGACCATCTTTTTAGTCAGAAATCTGCTGCCTCCTGGGTCATTCATCGTGTCAATCAACCTGAAAGATGCTTATTGGCAGGTCCCAATGAGTCACTGGGCCCAGTCCTTTCTAAATCCCTCCGATCTGGCTCTGGGGGTAGACGCACTGGGACACGATTCAGCCTAGCCTATGCGTTTCCTCCAATTCTGTTGCATCCTCAGGTATTGAACAAACTTTCCAGTCAGCCAGCCATATTTCTGTTTCTGGCTCCCTGGTGTCCCAAGAGAACATGGTTCTTGACTCAGGAGACCTAGAGATTCCAATGAGACCGGACTTGCTATTCCAGGGACCAGTGCCTTGTCCAGATCCCCAGAAGTGGTGTTTGACCCTGTGGACCCTGAGGTCGCCTTATTTCTGAAAAATTAATTTTTGAAAAAGCTTATTGAGGTCCTACTTTCAAGTATGAAATAAATAACAAGGAAGATTTATTTGAGAGGCTGGAAAACTTTTAAAACTTGGAAGATTCAGAATGCTGAATCGGCATCTAACCTTACGGTTGTTCTCGACTTCCTCCAAAGGGGAGTTGATCTGGGTCTAAGTGTCAGCACTCTGAAGGTACAGTTGGCTGTTCTATCAGTTTTTTGGACAAAAGACTTTCATCCTTTTCTCTGGTCAGATGTTTTCTTCTAGCCTTGTGGTGACAGCATTGACAGCTCCGCCATTTGAGCCAATCCAGGACTCTTCTATTAAATTCCTCAAGTGAAAGGTGTTGATTTTAGTGACCATTACTTTGGTACGCAGAGTAAGTGATATTCAGGTGTTATCCTGTCCATCACCCCTTTTTCAAGATCAAGTGGTAATACGGGTGGATCCCTGCTACCTTCCTAAAATATCTTTTGACTTTCACAGAACTCAGGAGATTGTTCTTTCTTCAGCAGACAGTAAAGATTATTTGGTGCATAAATCTTTGGATGCTAGGGCATGTCTTCTGGAATAACGTAGTCAGACCAAGGAATGTAGGAAGGCAGATAGCTTGTTCGTTTCATTCTCAGGACAGAGAAATGGGCAACGAGTTTCCAAGTCAACTTTGGCGCATTGTACGCTATTAGTATGGCCTATCATGAATTCAAGGTTCCAGGGAAGATTACAGCTCATTCAACAAAAAGTGTCTCTACGTCTTATGCAGAGCAAGCTGGGGCCTAAAGCAGCCACCTAGTCTTCAATCAAGACTTAGGCATTATCGTTGCTCACCTTACAGTATCTTTTGGCAGGAGTGTGCTTCGGGCTGCATTTTCCACAGTAGAAGTAGATCTCATTTATAGAGGTATGCTGCACAGAGGATGTTTTGGGAAAACATAGTTACCTGGTAACTTCTTTTCTAAACATCCGAACCGGCAGCATACAGGTTTCCCTCCCTTAAGATATCATTGAATGTATTTCATGTTTATTTACCAGTACTGATTTGGTCTGTCTTTATATGTATTTCAAATCTCTATAACAACTGGAAACCGGGAGGAGGGGTTAATGCTTTATCCAATTCTGGATAAAGTATGCTGCCCGTTTGGATGTTTAGAAAAGAAGTTTCCAGGTAACAAACTTGCAGCAGGTGACTTGCCATTTAACCCTTTATAGTGTGGATAGTAGTATTTTATTTATAAATGTTTTATTAAGTGCAGTTTTCAGTTTGGGGGATCTCCTGGGCAAGAACGGGGGTCTACTGATATATATGTAGTACCATTGTAATGGGAGAAATGGGGCTTTCATATGTAATACGGTTTTCTTTAATAAAATAAATGTTTTATTTAAAATGTTTTTTTTTTTTTATTCAAAAATATTTTTTTAAAAACTGTAGACAAATTACATTAGATGTTAAAGCATCAGCTCTGATATATATATATAAAATCATTTGCATATTGATATTTTAGAAAAATCTTTTTTATTCTGCTTTTTAATAACTTTTTTTAGGCAAACCCTGTGCAACCAAAGTGTCCCAACTTAAAGTGATTACTTCCAGAAAGATGAGCCCACTACAACAAGCTGCGTACTCCTAGAAAGGTTAATGTGTGTACTTTCAGGGAGTATATGATTTGTGAGGAGTATTTCAAATGTAAAAGATTGTTTTGGTTGAAAAAGTGCAAGGTGCACACTTTGTCAGCAGAGCTGACATTTTCAAATAAAAATTACCCTTACGCCCATGCTTTTATTTGGGGCAATTCTGTTCTGTTCAGGGGACCTTGCTTTTTCAGAATTGATTTGTTTTTTCTTGTTTGCATATTGTTTTTTGGAAAAGGTGGCTTTGATTCTGCTTTTTCATTCTTTTTTGGGGGGGGGGGAAACCCTGTGCAACCAAATAATTAATTGAGGAATTACTTCCAGAAAACTAGAAAGCTGGAGGTGTCTACTTCCAGAAAATATATAGTTTGTGGGGGAATTTCAAATGTAAAGGCTTAAAGAAATCTTGAAAAGGGTGAGCAAAGCAGTTGTATTTTATCAGAAAATTTCCTAAAGTGGTTCAGTTTGGAAGGAGTCTCCTGAGAAGGAAAGGGTGTCTACCAATACATATGTGGTACTGTTTGTCCCTGGGAGAAATCATACAACAATTATTATTTTATTGTTTTGCACATATTTCACCCAAAAATATAAAAAATACACTTAAAAATGATAGACAAGACATTTTATGTTAAAGCCCAGGCTGAAACTAATAGCAGATAAGCTCCGCACCTTGAGGACATTATTTTGGCACACAATAAAAGAAACATTTTAAAAAATCGATTTTCAATCCTTTAAGTACCAGTCTACCTAGAGTTTTTGTCACCCTCTGTTGTCATACTATTTTTTTTTAGTCATTCCTCAGCGGGAGGAAACACAAACATGAACAGAGGTTAAAAGCCCCACCCCTTCCTCCCCACCTCATTTCTTTGAGTTTCCTCCCTGGGAAACCATTGGACAGAGTGTGTCTGGATGTGTTAGACATCGGCCATCTTGTTATTTTACTTCTTTTTTGTTTTGTGGACTTCAGAGTACTGGAGTAGCCCACTGGCCTGGACATTTTCCAAATGGAGTTCATCTGAGTTAGTTGTGGGTATGCGGTCCTTTAAAATCTTGCTTATTATCTTGTTATTTATTTATTTATATATTTTTATATCTATTTTTTACATGTGAACTGTTTTTCTCTCCAACATTTTCTAATTTGGGGGGCGCGGTTTTGTTCAGTTACCTGGTGCTCTGACATCATTTCCAGTTTCGGCAGTGAGACTGAAACCCGGAAACGGAAAGGCGGCATTTCTCCCCGGCCAGCATACAGGTCGAAGGGAGACACGTGGATTCCCAAGCCAGGAAAGAAGCTTGGGGACATCAAATCAACGTTGCCCCAAGATAGGGAGCACCGACGGGAGCTTTGCAGAGTGGCAGGGGCAGTAGCATCGGCAAATCAATTGGACGGAGTGCAGGCAACAGCATTCGGCTTCCTGGCAGGTAAAAAGGACCTGTCCTTGCAGCAATGTCGGCCACTCCAGCAGACACGGAAGGGGTCCTCAAAGAAGCGCAACCTACGGTAAGATCTTTAACGATGTGTTACTGACTTTGCCAACTCTTAATAGAGCCATTTCCTGCCTCACTAATGCTTCAGAGGAAGTCATCAGAGCCACAGCTAAAGCATCCACTTTGGTCTCATGTGCTTGTAGAGCTCTTTGGGTAAAAACTTGCTTGGGAGAAAGTGTGAGGCTGGGAAAAGATTCCCTACCAGAAAGCGGAATTTAAATTTACACTTTGGTAAAAGAGGTAGGGCTGCTCCACGTTTTACCCAGTCTAAACAAAATTACGCCCCAAAACGTTGGGTTCAGCCTAGGCCCCAAAAGAGGTATACCAAGAGGGGCCTAAGCTGCAATCCTAACAAAGTCTTTCAGGTGGGAGGAAGACTCTCGTGGTTCATACCCGCTTGGAGAGTAGTCATCCAAAATCAGTTTCTGTTACGGACACTAAAGAAAAAATTTGCATCCCTCCCCCAATCATCTTTTTTAGTGACCAGACGCCCAAGAGACCCAAAGAAGAGAGAGGCTTTCCCTCTAGTTCTACAGGAGCTTCTACAGAAAAATGTGATAGAAGTGTTCCCCCGACCTTCCTGAAAGAAGGCTTCTACTCTCAAGTTTTTCTGGTTCAGAAGCCACCAGAAAAGCATTGAATGATTTTGAATCTAAAGAGATTAAACTGATTTATTTGATACAAGAGATTCAGGATGGAATCAATATATTCAGTCAGAATAAAAAAGAAAACGCCCTGATGGTGAACCTAGGTTTACAAGATGCCTTCAGTCCGTGCCCGTGGTGTCCTTAGGCAACTGGCCGGGGTTTCTCCTGCCCAGCAGCCGCTTCCACCTCAGGTGCCAGCTCCAGCGGCGCCGGACGCGCCCTCGTGCTTGCGCGCAAGTACAGTCAGCTTCCGGTGGTGCTACACACAGTGCGGCCGCTGGAGGCTGTTTAAAAGAGCTAAACCTAGGAGGTCCAGTTCTGGGCGGTACGCCTTTAAAGTTCAGCTGGGGCAATCAGCCCAGAGCTCTCCAAGTGCACCTATCAAACCACAGATCCGAAGTGCACCAATCACAGTCACTGCCTCCCTGTCCAATCCAGGGTTCAGTCTTATACAAAATACAGGACATTTTTTTCTCTGACAAGGGAATAAGGTGCGCTAGCAAAATATACTCTTGCTAAGCCATGGAGGTTTCATCTTGCCTATGCCTTTCCTTCTTTCAGAATTCTGCCTCAAGTGATCTGGAAGATTGCTAAAGAAGAGGTAACCGTGATTCTCATAGCTCCATTGTGGCCAAAGAGAGCTTGGTTCGTGGAGTTAAGGAAGATGGCAAAGAAAGGTCCCTGGAGGCTTTCAGACATTCCGAACGTCATTCATCAGGATGTCATTCTGCATCCAAATCCGTCAAAACTGCTGCTGACAGCATGAATTCTGAAAGGGCCATCCTAAGAAGTAAGGTTTTTTCAATTAGAGTGACTGAAACTCTTCTGGCCAGCCAAAAATTAACTACCAGGTGAATCTAGGAAAAGGTCTGGAAATGTTTTTCTTCTTTTTGTGAAGTGAACAAGTTGAAGAAAAAAGAGAAGAGACAGCCACGGTACTCAAATTCCTGCAGGGAGGGTTCGATAAGGGGCTAGCTGTAAGTACATTAAAGACTCAGACTTCTGCATTATCAGGTTTCCTCGAACAAAAATTGAGACAAAACTAATCAATCGTTTTTTCAAGGCAGTTGTGCGCAAAAGACCTTTTACCATTTAAGGGGTTCCCTACCTGGGACTTGTCAATTGTATTAAGGGGTTTAATGGAGCCTCCCTTTGAGCCTCTGGATGAGGTATCAGAAAAATGATTGTATCTGAAATTTTGTTTTCTGCTAGCTATTACTATGCCAAGCGAGTAAGCAAACTACAGGCCTTATTCATTACAGAACCATATTGTGCAGTACTAACAGACAATTCTTCTTATATTCTTAGACCCAATCCATTGTTTTTGCCAAAAATAGTAACTGCGGCTAACAAGTCGCAAGAGATATTTCTTCCAACATTGCCAAATGGAGCAGGCATGGAAGCTGCTAGATGTTAGAAGAGCCCTGATCATTTATTTGGAAAGATCCAGAGAATGGCTTATAGCGTAACAACTTTTAGTACTTTTAGCAGAAAAAATAAAATCTTGGCAGCTGCCAAGTCCACTGTAGACAGAAGGATAAAACATACTATTTCACCACCATATTCTACTAGGGGGGTTTCTTCCCTAAAGGTATCTGCCTATGGCCACATCTTGGGCAGAAAAGACTGGTGCTTCCTTGGATGAGATATGTAAAGCAGCATTGTGGTCTTCACCCCACATCTTCCTCAAACATTATAGACTTGATTTACTATCTGCAAAACATCAGGCCTTCGGTAGAAGGATACTACTTGCAGCTTCCCACCTCTAAGGTATAATTACTTGTCTAATCCCCTCCAGGTGGTCACACTAAATGATGACTAGGAAAAACCACCGTTAGACTTATTGGCAACAGATTTTTTTAGGAATCCTTGAGCGTGACCGCTTAGTATCCACCTGTAGTCCAAGGGTTGTTGTTATGTTACTTTTACAAAGACTGAGGTGGTGAGGAATGGGGTGGGGCTTTTAATTTCTGTTCATGTTTGGGTTTCCTCCCAGGGGTTGGAGCATATATCTCCCCAGGTGGTCACACTGAAGGATTTCTAAAAATTCAGTTACCTGTAAGTCTAACGGTGGTTTTCACTATTTTGCGCTACACATGTTTGTGATTTTTTAATCTGTTTAGCTAGGGCAGAGATGACTCATTGACACATTTTTGAGTTCACGGGTTTAACCCATCCTGCTGTAATTCAGCTTATTCAAATGGGAGGGGGGCACAATCTTTAATTTTAATAGCTAAATGGTTACTGGCACCATTCTCACCTGGTGAGGTCATTACTGCTGCTTGATTTTGCCAAAACTGCTGATGAGCTCACCTGCAAAAGAAAAAGTGAAAAAATGCTAGATAAGCTCAACACCTTGTGCACATCCTTTTGGCAAAAAAATCAATCAAAAGTGGGCTTTCCTTTTTACTGTTTTTCTTCCTTTTTGTCCTAGAATGGCCACAAAGTTAATACGATTAGTACAGGACAAAAAGAAAGCAGAGCAAGGGATGGGTGTTCCAAGAAGATCTGGAAAGGACGTGGAGCTCGAAGAGATGATTGAACAGCTTCAGGAGAATGTTCGTGAGCTGGAGAAACAGAATGAATCTTTACATCATCGCCTAATAGCTACTAAGCAGCAACTACAAACTCAGGGGCACCGCCATAACCCCTATAGCTATACACAGGCACGTATCAATTCTGGTCTACGAAAAGTTACTGAAGATGTATTAATACAAGAAAACATTCGCAGAGGTAAGCATGAACTTCTATGAAATTTCAACTTTTGCAATATTGTTTTAGCATGGTAACAAAAATGAAACAAGGAGGAAAATTAGATAAAAATATTCCAAAACAAATGGTATGCTAAAATCCCCTCTCCCAATCACCCCATTACAGACAGTGTGCAATATCCTCCCCAGTTACATCATTACAGGGAGTGTGCGGCATGCCCCCATTACAGGGAGTGTGTGGCATCCCTTATTACAGGCAGTGTGCGGCATATCCCTTTACAAACAGTCCCCAACTAGATGTTCTTCCTGCATGTGCTCCATAAGATTCACCAGCATTCCCCTGCTAAATCTAATATATTATTGCACACATTCTGGAAATTCTTTGATTTATTCATGCTTTTGCTCCTCCTGCCCTTTGTAAGTATGTGATGAGGAAGAACGTTTTTTTTTTTGTTTTATATACCATGCCAAACCAGGAAGTCCTGATGGTGTGGGGTAAGGTTAGATCGTATAAATGGCTTATCACTCTGTCCCACCTAATCAAGACTTAATTCAAAGGTTATTATAAATATTTTGGCCTGGATCAGATTGATGGTACATTCGTAGTTTGTTAGCGCATGCAAACAAGTAAATAAAATCAATTAAATTTGGGGACTAACAACAACAAAAGGTCATAATAAACAAGGAAATCACCAATTGTATGGGTACAAAAGTATTATGGATTGAGCTAGCCCTGTCATTTTAGGTTTTCTAAGTGACCCTAAGACATAAGATCCAACATTAGCACAACTTACACCCCATGTTGTTGAACAAGAGGTTGTAGGAAGTCTGTGCAAAAGTCACCCAACCTCACCCCTGTACCCTATTGGATGACATCTACTTATATGGGTGGACTTGCACTAGGGGGCCACCTGGGCCCTGGAACGAATAGGGGCTCCATTTCCTTCTTTTCCTCTACTGCATCCATCTATTTATAAACTGGTCCTTCTCCTCCTTCATGGATTTTTTGCTGTCACGCCCTGCTCACCAGCCAACCTGGTTTCACCTTTAGACCTCACACTAATCCTTGCCACAACACACAGGCGTTGGTCCACTTTAACTTAATCATAACAGGTAAGTACAATATGAATATTTGGGTTAAAGTTGCAGACGGGGTCACACAAGTGTTCCTTACAAATTATTTATGATAAGGTGGTGACATATTTATGGTTTAAACTTTAACTCCACGCTTCGACTTTCTGTAGAGTAAACGTGTAAAACAGCTATTGGACATTTACTACAGAGCCTGAAACATTCACTAAATGTCATTACAGAGCCTGAAACTAGCTCTGCTAGGAAGTTTAGAGACTAAGAACTCCCCTTTTGAGCCAAACCTACCGGAGGTTAGACCAGACTTAAAGCGAACAAGCTTGCACAGTTGAATGAATGCATGAAACTGAATATTTGCCAGCATTTACATTCGCTCCTGCATCCACTAAAACTCTGCTTCACTGTTATTCTTAGTATATAGTACGTCCTGCTCCAGATATAATACTCACTATCGGGTAATACTCCGCCAGATGGCGCTGGACTGCAGAGACATAGAAAATAGGCTCCTCTCGGCCCCTCAAATACCCAGGGACCTCCCACAAATCCCTAGATTTTCTCTGCAGTCTGGAGTGCGAAGGATAAGAAATGGCTCTCTTTACTCGCAGGTGAGCGGGGCTATTAGCCTGCGGCCCTGTAGGACTAATCCCACCCGTTCCATTAGTAATATGCCTCCCAGCCTTGGCTGCGCTGGTCGGGTGATGGTAGGCAGCACCGCAGTTAGGTGCTTAGGAGCGCTGCTCCACCGCAATCCCCCACCAAAGGGTAGGCGGTTCAGGCTTATGGTGAGCCTCTATGGGATGCCCCTCCCGCACTATTGCCCCTGTCTATCGGTGGGCCCTATTTAAGTGCCCGCTGTCCTCCCTCATTCTCCGCGTAGCCTTCGGGGGGAAAAGAGGTGGGGGGGTTGTGTCGGTGTGTATGCTATGTATTCATGTGTATTGGCCTTATGATTTACTTCACTCTGCTTTGTGTCAGCCGCTGCGCTGACCTGCCTTACTGTATCAATATTTAAAACTGCCGGTGCGCTGTCATTGGCTGTTCGTGACTTGTTGGCTTCGCGCTCTTCGGGGGAGAACGGGCCCATCTCTGGCGTGTTCCGCGTCATTGCTGTTGCCGGCCGCCCCACGAGGTATACCGACGCCATTTTGTCTGCTTGGTATGGCTTATGCGTGACGGACCTCTACCTACCGCGGTCCGTACGTGCCCTCGCGCTTACGTGCCCTGTCTGCTTACGGCCCCTTTTATTATGTCTTTCAGGTGGGCGAATCCATTGGCTTCTCCCGGCCCTCTATTAGTTGGTTAACTTGTGAGGCCTAGTGTAATTACTCCCACTTCCCTAGCGGGTTATTGGGTCATCCAGGGTTGCTGTATAGCGTCCCTATTGGCCTATAGTGCCGCTATAATCGCCATATGGAGGCATCTCAGGATAATGTGACCGGGGTTCCTTCGGGACAAGCCCGGCTGTGTGTAGCGTGTGGTGAGTCTCATGTTGACGCTGACAAGGCGTGGGTCTGCGTACCCTGCGCTGAGCAAGTGCTTGCGCTGCAATCTGGCCTTCCAGTGGCTGGCCCTGCACCTCGTTTCACTTCACCTACTCCCCCAAGCTTAAATCTCACTCCTACTGAGTTGCATACAAGTGGGGATTCTCAGCCTGATGTGTCTTCTAGACTGACTACTGTTGAGAAGTTGATTGCTAATACCTTGGCGCGTAAGGCCCCTGCAAAAAAGCGGCACTTAACTCCTAATGTCACTCTTTTCCCTATGGAAACTGAGAAGTCTGGGAATCTTTGTGGCTATACCCCTTCGGACAAAGGGGAGCTTTTCTCTGACTCATGGTCATCTGATGAGAGGCAAGGGGCCATGACGATTCTGACTCTGACCCCTGGGCCCCGGATGACACTGACAGGTTGCTGACCCAGATTTTTGAGGTTCTGTCCATTTCTCCCCCTGTTGCGGCTCCCAGGCAAAGGGGGGAGCTTTTTCATACTGCTGGCCTGAGGACAATATCCATTAACCGTTGGAACGTAGCTGGAGCTCCATGTAAACCAAAGGGTAATACCTTATACTGTAACAGTCCCTCAGGTGTGATAAAGGCTGTTTTCTCCTTGGCAGCCTCAGTCAAGGGTACCTGCCAGTACCCTTTTGTGAGGTCCAAAACAGAAAAATACCGGGCTTGGCCTAGCTTTTCAATAAGCTCGTCTACTCGGGGCATAGGGTAGGCATCAAACTTAGATACTTTGTTAAGTTTGCGGAAATCATTACAGAACCGCAACGTACCATCGGGCTTGGGAATCAAGACTATTGGGCTGGCCCACTCCCTCTTTGAATCTTCAATTACATCTAATCTGAGCATTTGCTGCACTTCTTCCACAATAGCTTGTTGCCGGGACTCAGGTACTCGGTAGGGCTTCAACCGGATCTTAGCCTGAGGTTTCGTGACAACGTCATGTTGGATGACAGAAGTGCGCCCAGGGAGTTCTGAAAACACATCCGTGTTTCTGCTAATAAACTCCCTGGCTTCCTGGGTCTGTTTAGAGGAGAGGTTGTCGCCAGTTTTCACCTCAACTACCGCTTCTCTAACAGACTGAGGGACGGGAAGCTCCACCCCTAACATACCCAGTCGGGGACTGTCACCCACAGGGGTCTCCCTGTCTTTCCACATCTTCAGCAGGTTTACATGGTACACCTGCTCTGGCTTTCTCCGCCCGGGCTGATGTACCTTGTAAGTCACTTCCCCAACTTTTCCAAGCACCTCATAGGGACCCTTCCACCTAGCCAGAAATGTACTATCCACTGTTGGCACCAGAACCAAAACTCTGTCACTTGGGTTAAAGTTCCAAGCTTTAGCCTGCCAGTTATAAACCCTACTTTGGGCCCACTGTGCTGCTTCCATATGTTCCCTCACCAGTGACAATACGGTCTCTATCCGTTCCTGTAATTGAGTCTACCACACTTTTGTGGGGTGTGGGTTGCTGTTCCCAAGCCTGCTTGGCTATATCCAACAGGCCTCGTGGATGCCGACCGTATAAGAGTTCGAAGGGCGAGAACCCAGTAGAGGCCTGGGGCACCTCTCGCACCGCGAACATCAGATAGGGCAGAAGCAAGTCCCAATTCTTCCCATCCTTGGCGACCACCCGCTTTAACATGGTTTTTAAAGTTTGGTTAAATCTTTCTACCAGGCCGTCCGTTTGCGGGTGGTAAACTGATGTCCGCAATTGTTTCACCTGCAACAACTTACAGAGCTCCTTCATTACCTTGGACATAAAAGGGGTACCTTGATTGGTCAGGACCTCTTTAGGCAGGCCTACTCGGGAAAACATTTCCATAAGCTCCTTAGCAATGAGTTTGGCTCAGCTGTGTCGCAGGGGTATTGCCTCGGGGTACCGCGTGGCATAGTCCAAGACTACCAGTATATGTTGGTGGCTTCTAGCAGATTTTGGCACTGGACCCACCAGATCCATAGCAATCCGCTCAAAGGGCACCTCAATAACTGGGAGAGGAACTAGGGGACTCCGGTAATGAGGCTGGGGCTGGTCATCTGACATGTTGGGCAGGACTCACAATATCTCTCCACCTCCTTGTACACACTGGGCCAGTAGAACCGTTGTATAATTCGGTCCAGAGTTTTCTGCTGGCCTAGGTGTTCCTCCAGAACATGTTGGTGGGCCAAATCCAACACCAGCTTGCGATAAGGATTGGGTACCACCAATTGTTCCACAACCTCTTCACGTACTTTGTTTACACGGTACAGCATATCCTGGTGCACCATAAAGAGAGGAAACTGTAACTCCGCCCCTGGCTGTTGTGGTTCACCTTCCACCTCCAGTACATTCTCCCAGGCCCGAGATAGAGTCGGGTCCTGGTGTTGTGCTGTACCAAAACTACCCGTGGAGACATGGAGATCGGCCAACTCTGGACCTGTTGACAGATCTTCCACATCTCCAACCATAACACTCAGTGGGGTTGACTCCCCCTCTTCCACCGTAGAGGCGGTCACCCCTACCGTTGTCCCTTCTGACTCCAGTTTCCAGGGTTCTGGGGTCACCCCTGAGTAGGGCCAGTCTATTTGGGACACACCCGCCTCGCTGGTTTCCAGCTTGGTCCATTGTGACATGAACCCCGGAAAGTCTCTCCCAATAATAAGTTCGTACAGGAGTTGAGCGGCGACGGCGAATTTGTGGTTCCAGCTGCTGGAGACGGTGGTTAGAGTCACTTGTGCTGTGGCATAGTCTCTCAAGTCCCCGTGTATGCACAAGACCCCGGTTTTCCTCCCCGTGTACTCATCGGGATGTACCATGGCTGGTCTCACCAGGGTAACCTTACTCCCCGAGTCCAAAAGGGCCACAGCCAGGGTATCCCCCACTTTCACCTGACAGAGGTGACTTTGCCCCACAAGCTCAGGGACACCGGCAGCACACAGCCTCCTGGCATACATGGAGGGGCGGTAACCAAAGTTCACGTCCATGGGCTCCCCCTGGTGGGGACAGTAGGCTCTGACATGTCCCGGCTCCTTACACCCCCAACATAACACCGGGGCAGGGACTTTGGGAGGTAGGTCCTGAGGGGGTTTAGGGGACACCACTCACCTGGGCTGGGGCGGGAACCTCCGGGGTTTCCCTGAATCCTTCACCGTAGAACCCCCTTGCAAGTTCCTGGTGGCCTCATGTCGCTCCACTAGGTCCACCAGCTCTAGAGCGTTGCCGGGGGATACCTGACCCAACCCAGTGCTGGAGCGGGTGCGGTAAAGCCCTCCAGAACATGTCCGCCAGCAAGCGGTCCAACATGGCAGTGGGGCTTAATATATCAGGTTGCAGCATATTGGGGTCTGGCGGGCTCTGCCGACTGATAGCTCCACTAATGCACCTGCTAAACCCGAACCCACACATTCACCCCCAGTCTGGCCAGTATCTCACCCTTCAGAGTCGGGTAGTCAGCGGCTTGGTCGTCTGGAAGATCAAACAACACCTGCTGGGGTCCAGATGCCAGAAATGGAACGATGACGTCAGCCCACTGGTCACGAGGCAACTTCTCCCTTGCAGCCACCTTTTCAAACACCACCAGGTAGGTCTCAACGTCATCCGAAGGGGTCATTTTTGTAAGCGCCAAGCGGACAGCTTTCCAGACGTCAGGGACACTTTTGGGCGCTCCAGCAGCTTGCAGCACCATTACATGTTGTAACAGCAGCTGGTTGGTCTCCTGCTGCTTGTTGGCCTCGCGCTGCTGCAGACTCGCCTCCATGAGTGCTTTTACAACAGCCTCCATTTTGTCTGCGGTCTCAGGTAACAGCTTGTCAGGCTTAATGTAGGACATGCACAAAAAAAAAAAATTTTCCCTTGGTTGCTCCTAGCAACGGCCTCACTGTGCCCCTCGCATCCTCCACCAATTGTGGTGATTAGCTCTGGTAGACAGCAGGGATAGAGGCTCAGAGGCGAAAGTTCAACTTAAAGTCCGTGTTTATTCACACAAAAAATACATAAAAGGAAAATGCAGCATAAGTCAATCAGACAGGCAAACGGCGTTTTTAGTCCTTGGGCAAACTTGCTACTCTGCAGCCGAATCCGCCTTTGGTCCGCATGAAACAGCCTGCACAGGAGTTTTCAGTCTGGCACACAGAGTCTCACTCCATAAGTGAGCTCCTGTCACAGACAGTGCACAGCTGACTCCCCAGGCTATTTATGCGGCCTGTAAAACCCAGACCTGGGTAGGGGGATGGAGTCCCACCCTGCTCTACTCCATCCCAGTAAAACCGTCCCGGGTTAGCCTTTCGGCTATAATAACATTTCAGCACCAGACTGCCATTAGCAGCTGATGCTGGAAAACAAAACGCACGGTTTTACTGCACCAAGGCCAGGTATCTTGGTGCCACATATCTTCCGTCAATGACGGCACCTTGCAACTTACCTTACTATATATATATATATATATATATATATATATATATATATATATATATTTGTATATTATGATAGAAATGACCCATGTTCTAAGCTGCAACTATTAAATCAGACCATTATCACTATGGCTCTGGGGAGCTTCAGGTGATGCCTAATTACAGAAAGAGGGGTGGGGTCCTCCCTATAAGGCTGAGGATCTCTGACCAGTCCCTTGGTATTAAGTTTTGTAAGACCTCTGCTTATTGGCGCTGGGGATGCTGCAGCTCTGTGAGTGCACATCTTATAAGTGTTCAATGTTAAGATATAATAACACTTATTAGTTTTTTATATGAAATATTTTATGTGTTTTACCCATAGTGATCATCATATAATATGTCTTCAATAAAAACTCCAGGCAAAGTTAGTGTTAAACCCAAGCCATCGAAACCCAAAGATAAACCTACTAAAAATTGTCCAGTGTGCAATAGTGCCTTATCAGAAAATTTAAAGAAAACACAGTGAAGTTTAACTGACAAAAGGATGTGGATGGCACCAAATAGTAGATACTGTGATACACAGGTGCCCTGCTCTGGTATAAACCAAAAATTAAAGGGTAATGCAAATACAAGAGGGGTGCCTCAACTCCCCTAAGCGAGGGATAAAACCAGAGACTGACAATGACACTCTGTTATATATAGTTCATAATAAGTTTATTTAATGGTCCAATTCACATACTAAGGCATATTAAAAAGATTTACTTTAAAAAACATATAACACATATATGCACACGGCCATCCAAGAATAGAGGGAAAAGGAGGGGGAAGTTTGTCCTAATGTATGCCAGTGGGGGACTCTAAAATCTATAAAATAATATATACTGTATATATACACAAATACAAAAAAGTGTCAGGTGCTTTCAAAGTGCATCAAATTCAAGTATAATTGGGCTAAGCCGTGTAAATAACACTAAGAATATGAGGTAGGTACAAATCACAGAATCAAATACACCACTCAGTAACTTTGTTTGGGGGTTCCAGTGGTGGTATGCACTTAGCACTTTATGGATGAGTAAGTTACTGAGTGGTGTATTTGATTCTGTGATTTGTACCTACCTCATATTCCTAGTGTTATTTACACGGCTTAGCTCAATTATACTTGATTTTGATGCACTTTGAAAGCACCTGACACTTTTTTGTATTTGTGTCTATATACAGTATATATTAATTATTTTATAGATTTTAGAGTCCCCCACTGGCATACATTAGGACAAACTCCCCCCCCCCTTTTCCCTCTATGTTTTGATGGCAGTGTGCATATATGTGTTATATGTTTTTTAAAGTAAATCTTTTTAATATGTCTTAGTATGTGAATTGGACCATTAAATAAACTTATTATGAACTATATATAATAGAGTGCCATCGCTCGCTTAGGGGAGTTGGGGCACCCCTCTTGTATTTGGAAAACATAGTGAAAACACATTGTTCAACAAGAGTCCCCAACCTTGTTACAGTCCCTTATGGCCTACTACAATCGGAAATTCAGAATTCAGTAAAAAAATTACCCTCACAAGAGCCTTTCGGCAAAAAAGGAGAAGAAAACCTGTCACATTTCTGGGTCAAAGACAGTTCTGTCCCCGATTCTGGGTCTCAGGAGGATGACGCCTTAGAGGGAACCTCAAAGTTGTTTTGAAAAATAGATGCTGACAGACTGCAGCAGTAGGCATGAAGACAAGCATTGCTAATACAGCTATAGCTAGATCGCTTAGACACTGGGTATCACTACTTAATTTATATCTAAAGGTACCCCTAAAGAGAACTTATAACACATCTCCGCCAAATCAACAGATTTGTCCAATACAGCTAGAAGAGCACTTTGGCTAAAATCCTGGTTTGAGGATAGAGTGAAAAAAATAAGTTTTGTGCCCTCCCCATGGTGGGTGAATACCTATTTTGGTCCTAGGTTTCAATATATCTTAGATTAAGCGATTGATAAAATGGGGTTCATAGCAAGTCTTAAGGAACTGCCAAGAAAATGTTTTCGCGGCCCAAGGCTCCAGAAGGATCAGGAATCAAAATCATCTCACGGAGATACCAGAAGGATCGATCCAATAAAGGCTTCCTGTTAAATGCAAATTCAAGAACAGGACAGTCCTGTACCCCAAAGCAGTGACAAATTGTCACAGGCAGGGTCGGATTAAGTGTGGTGGAGGCCCCTGGGCACAAAATCTGGGGCCCCAGATACAGAATTTTTTTTTTTTTTAAATAATAGGCCATCCAAGTAACTGATTGGTGGTTCTCTGGCACCCACCTACATACAGGAACATCAAATCGATTACCTTGTGCCACCCGTGTGCAGGTGCGTGCTGCTTGGGAACTCCTGCTTATCCATTCTGGGTGGGGGGGTAGTGTAGTCGCCCAGCTGGTCCAGCAGAAAACAGTTCCTTGCATTGAGCTGCCAGCGGCTGTGCATGGTGTCTTATGTGCATCACTGTAGCTTTGCTGCTCTAGACTCTCCGTCCTGCCCTGTGGTGGCTTTGGCTGCAGGTTTACAAGATAGAAAACGTGTTACCCAGGCGTGCCACCGATAGCTTCATTGCTGGCCCTGTGGCCCATCAGACCAAAAACTGAAAAGCCTTCTGGACCAGACCATAACCCAAAGGTTGGTGGAGGCCCCTTTGCAGGGCAAGTGATGGAGGCCCTGGGGCTTGCGCCCCTTGCGCCCTCCTCATAATCTAGCCCTGGGTGGAGGTTCCACAATTCTCTGGCGATGGACACCCTATCCTAATTCTGTTATACATCTTTACTCCATCCCCAGTGATCTCAAGGATACTGAGAAAGATCCGGAGGGATCAGGTGGCTCTTTATAGCCCTGGTTTGGCTGATGAAAGCCTGGTATCTTCTCCTGAAGGAACTTTTGGTGGATCTGTCCTGTTACTCCCACCTATTCCAGGTCTGTTGTCACAAGGTTTGATACATCACACTAGATACCGAGTCTCAAACTGATGGCTTGGCATTTGAGAGGACTACCTTACTAGCAAGGGGTCTCTCAAAAGGGGTAAATGCTCCAAAGATCTAAGAAACTGTCTACCCATAACTCTCACCTAAAGATATGGAAAATATGTACAGGTTTTTGCGGATAGAACTTAAATTCCTTGAACAAACCAAATATAACAAAGATTCTGGATTTCTTGCAGGCAGGACTACTCCTGGGGATAAAACTAGCTACAGTGAAAACTTATGTGGCAGCATTAGGCAGTTTATATCACTGTAGTATAGCTGACCATTCATTGTTTTTAAAGTTTTTTTGTTGCCACCCAAAAGATACATCCAAGTCTATAATTAAAGCTCCCCCCATGGAACCTTCCTAAGTGTTCCAATCTTTAACTGCCTCTCCTTATACGCCTCATGCAAAAATTCATCAAAAATTTTTAACCAGTCCTTTCTAGTAGCCATAGCTACAGCTAAAAGAATTTTAGAACTACAGACACTTTCCATTTACCCACCATACTGCACCAACTACATGATGTAAGATCTATGGTATTTCTCTCTTTGGTGATGTCATGTAGCGCAAGGGAAAATGAAAATTACTTGCGGTAACGACTTTTCCCTGCAGTCTCCATGTCATCAGGGATTTCCTTCCCCAAGAGTGTTGCCAAGATATCTCAGATATAGAAGTAAATTGATAATTAAGAGATCTGCCCATCATATAAATTTAGTCTAGGTAACCACTTGTGCTTGTGGGAGGGATTTTCCCTTTTAACTCTTTCCAGTCCTGTGTTTCCACATGTAGACTACCTCTCTGAGTGATGTCACAGGGAGACTACTAAAATTCATTACCATTATATTATTATTATTATACAAGTTCCACTGCATCATTCGTTCAACTGTTGCTCTCAATAGTAGTAAAATCACACTTCTTAGGCACCAAAACTTTTCAACACAGTTTGTTGACCCATCCAATAGCATTGAAATGGCTGTTAGAGCGAGAACAAAAACAGCAGAATTATCTGCTCATTACAAAACACTTAGAATGTTTACTGATTCTCCCTTCGCTCTCATTACATTATAAGATAATGGTTGTTGCCAAACTGCATTTAACCCAAAACGAGATTTCAAACTTCCAAAATACATTTCAATATCCTGTTTGGAGGTTGTGGGGTATGCAACCCCACATCACAACGCCCATTTTCTCAAAAATGGGAGCTGGGGGCCTATTTAATCTATTGCTCAGCAAGCATCCCTTAAAAAGTACAGTGGTATATTTCCTGTCACTTTTGGTTAATTGTTAATGAAGCTAGTAAAAGTAGAACAAGACTGAACTTTTGAAATACATTTAGCCAAAGGCCCTGCCAATACAATGCTCTTAGACTGGTAATGTATTTTTCCACCCCTGTGTTATCCTGGAACACTGATTTATTCTAAGTATACAGCACGTCCTGTTCCAGAAGATATTCCTTACTCTTGGGTTATATCCAGTAGATGGCGCTGGACTGCAGAGACAGAAAAGTGGCTCCTCCCGGCCCCATATATACCAGGGACCTCCCACAAAATCCCCAGTTTTTCTCTGCAGTCTGGGCTGCGATGACTAGAAGATAGCTCTTTCTACTCGCAGGTGAGCGAGGCTTATTAGCCTGCGGCCCTGTAGGACTATTCCCACCCATTCCTTTCCCTGCCTCCCAGCTTAGGCTGCGCTGGTCAGGTGATGGTAGGCAGCACCGCTGCTAGGTGCTAAGGAGCACTGCTCCTACCGCAGTCCCCCACCAAAGGGTAGGCGGTACAGGCCCATAGTGAGCCTTATGGGATGCCCCTCCCGCTGCCGCTTGCCCCCTGTCCCCTCAGTTAGGCTCCTCTTTGGTCCACAGCTTCCCCTTCGCTCCCACTGGGTAGATCTCGGGGGGGGGGGGTGTATATATGCTATGTGTTTTGCATGGTTGCACTGGTTTTACTATTGCCGCTGCCGCCGCGCGCTTGTACTCCACTCCGCTCATTGGCTGGCCTTGTTACAGGGGCGCGTTTTCGCGCTCTTCGGGGGGGCGGGCCTTGCGGATGACGTTTTCCGCATCACTTCTCCGTGGCCTGCCCCTCGAGATATATGCAGGCGCCATTTTGGAGCTCCTGTGCTGCATGTCTGGCGTCCCCCTGTCGCGGGCCGTAAGTGCCCCTGTGGGCTGGCTTTTCTTTACATTTCTTTGTATTATGCTTACGGGTTCTTTGCTTTATGTCTTACAGGCGGGTCAAACTTTTTTGTTTCCCGGTCCTATCCCCTCTATTTAGCGTTAACTCCTTATTGGAGGGCTATTGTATTGTATATCTCCCACTTCCCTAGCGGGCTATTGGGGCATCCCGGGTAGCCTTATCGGCGTCAATCCCAATTGGCCTATTGTGCCACAATAATCACCATATGGAGGCTTCTCAGGATAATGTGCTCGGGTTTCCTTCAGGACTAGCCCGGCTGTGTGTGGGGTATCCCCTATAAGTGATGATGTCAGGGTGTATGTACCCTGCGCCCAGCAGACATTAGCGCTGCAGTCTGGGTTACCGGTGGCTGGGCCTGCGCTCCCTCTGGCTTCGCCTACCCCCCCACGTTTACATCTGATACAAGTGAGGTGCATACCAGTGGGGAATCTCAACCTGATTTGGCTGCACGGGTGGCCAGCATTGAGAGACATATTGCTGGCTCTGGCCCGCGTAAGTCTTCTGCTAAGAAGCGGCATTTTTCACCTGGTGTTTCCCTCTTTCCTATGGAGGCTGCGGAATTTTTTGACGTTACCGGTTATACCCCCTGGAAGAGGGGGAATTATTTTCTGATTCAGAATCATCTGAGGAACAATCTAGGGTGTATGGTGCCGATTCTGGGTCTTACCCATGGGCTTCAAATGATACTGACAGGCTTTTAGCTCACATTTTTGAAATACTCTGTATCTCTCCTCATGCCGTGGATCCGCAGCAGCAGGGGGAGCTGTTTCATACTGTTAAACCACGCTTGGAGTTTCCTGAACAAACTCACTTTAATAATCTGGTGCTCAAGGAGTGGGAACGGCCTAGCCGGCTCCCCGGTGTGCCAAAGAGTTGGGATAAGTGGTATCCCTTTCCTGCTGAAATGGTTAAATGGTGGTCGTGTCCTCCCGAGGTGGATGCACCAGTTCTGGGGTTGTCCAACACATCTGCCATGCATTCCCCTGACTCTACTACACTGAGGGATGGGGAGGACATGCAATTAGATCAGCTGGCTTGCCATGCCTTTGCCTGTGTGGGGACCGCGCTGCGTCCGGTCTGTGCCTCTGCTATTACGGCTGTTGCTATTAAAAGCCTGCTCAGGGGTCTCTTAGATGGGGCCCCTGACGATGCTGGTAGTGAACAGTATAGAGCTCTTCTGCGTTGTGAGGAATTTGTTGCATATGTTCTCTCTGCCTTGGATGATACCATTAGAATGTGTGGCAGGGCATCTGCCTTGTTGTTGGCGATACGCTGCTCGGTCTGGCTGCGCCAGTGGGCAGCTGACAACCCTGCTAAGAAGGCTCTCACTGGGTTTCCCTTCAAGGGGCTGCGCCTCTTTGGGGAACTTCTGGACTTGTTTGCTAAGGGAGGCAAGTTACCTCAGCGTAGAAGGCAGCCCCGGTCCTTTCGGGGTTCAGGTGCCTTTTCTCCCTCCTTCTGGGGCGCCAGAATTGGACGGGGAGCTTCCTTTGCTGGAGCCCGTGGAGATTTTTGGGGCAGGGGCAGAGGACGTGGCCACTCTGGCCTCTCCTGGGGTCCCAAGCCTAAGTCCTCCCCCAAACCCCCTCAGGCATGAAGGGGCGCCCTCACCCATTCGGGTGGGGAGACGGCTTCGACTCTTAGCTCATTTCTGGAGGCGTCATGTCTCAGACCGGTGGATTCAGGAGGTAGTGTCCTCCAATTACAAGGAGGACAAGATTCATCAAGTCCCGGTTAGCTCAAAACCCCCTGTCAGCTCAGGGTCTGTCCCTGGCTGTCCAAGGCCTTCTGGAACTGGGTGTCATTTGCCGGGTGCCCTTGAGGGAAAGCGGCAAAGGCTATTATTCCAATCTTTGCATTGTTCCCAAAAAAGATGGGTCCATCAGACCCATCCTGGATTTGAAGCACCTCGACAAATTTGTCAGATTCAGACACTTTCGCATTGAGACTGCGCCCAGCTGTGACTTTCCTACGCCCAGGGGACTTCATGACCTCTGTAGACATCAAGGATGCTTACCTTCACATACCTATCTTTCCAGGTCATCAGAGATTCCTCAGGTTCACTCTGGAGGATCAGCACTACCAATTTGTGGCCTTGCCCTTCGGTCTCACCTCGGCTCCCAGGGTATTCACCAAGGTGCTGGCAGGTGTGATGGCTCTGCTGAGATCTCATGGCATTCGCATTCTTCCCTACTTGGATGACATGCTTATCGCTTCTCAGTCCTTCCAACAGGCAGAGCTGGACACTCAGCGGGTGGTGTCCACACTGGAGTCATTCGGCTGGGTGATCAACCACCCCAAATCTTCCCTGTCTCCTTCCATGGTGAAGCCCTGAAGCATGATTCTGGATTCATCTCAGGTCAGGATCTTTCTTCCTCAGCAGAAGGTGGAGAGTCTTCTAGAGAAAGCTCAGCTCCTTCTGTCTTGTCCTCATCCATCCATCAGGCAGGGAATGCAGCTGGTGGGCCTGATGGTGTCCTGCTTCGAGGCAGTTCCATATGCTCAGTTCCACATGAGGCCTCTTCAGCTTCACCTCTTGTCAGTATGGGATCGGGACCCCGTGTCCTTGGATCAGGTCTCTGTCGTGGTGGCTGGACTCCAGGAACCTGCTGAGGGGCAGATCCTTTCTGGCCCATTGTTGGGAGACTGTCACCACGAATGCCAGTCTGACAGGTTGGGGGGGCTTTTGGAAGTCCCTGAAATTCCAGGGTCAGTGGGGCCCTCAGGAGGCCCACACCCCTATCAACATTCTGGAGTTGAGGGCTATCAGGTTGGTTCTCGCCCATTTAACCCCACACCTTCGGGGTCGGGCTGTTCAGGTCCGCTCGGACAACTAGACGGCGGTTGCCTACATCAATCATCAGGGAGGGACCCGGAGCAAGAGGGCCCTCATAGAAGTGTCCCTGATACTGTCCTGGGCAGAGGTGAATGTTCCCTGCATCTCAGCTGTGTTCATTCCGGGGGTGGAGAATCTGGAGGCAGACTCTCTGAGCAGGGGGACCTCTCGTCTGGGAGAATGGTCCCTCAGCAGCAGGGAGTTTCGCTCCCTGTGCCACCGTTAGGGTCAGCCGGGTGTGGATCTGTTTGCATCCTGCCACAATCACAAGCTTCCAGTCTTTGTCTCTCTGTCCCAGGATCCTCTGGCCTTGGCCATGGATGCCTTGGCAATGTCTTGGACGAGTTTTCAGCTCCTGTACGTGTTTCCCCCGTTTCCCCTGCTGGGCAGGGTGCTGCGCAAGATAGCTCAGGAAAGGGTGCCAGCCATTCTGGTGGCCCCCTGTTGGCCAAGAAGAATGTGGTTCGCAGACATCGTGCAGATGGCAGTAGATCCGTATGCCCTGCCCCGGGTTCCAGATCCGCTCGCTCAGGGGCACCTACGCCACCCCAATTTACAAACCCTGGCTTTGACGGCCTGGCTGTTGAAACCTCCATCTTGATGGAAAAGGGGCTGCCTGCCTCGGTTGTTAATACCATGATCAGGGCTAGGAAAAGGTCCTCTTCTTCCATCTACTATAGGGTTTGGCGTACTTACATTGACGGGTGTGAGTCTAACTCGCTTCCCTGTCGTGTGTTTTCTATTCTTAGGATTCTGGAGTTTCTGCAACATGGTTTGGATCTGGGTCTTCAGCTCAGTACTCTGAAAGGCCATGTTTCTGCCTTGGCCATTTTTTTTCCAAAGATCCTTTGCTCAGCATCCCCTGGTCAAGACCTTCTTCCAGGGGGTTACTCACGTGCTTCCCCCACGTAAGCCTATGTTACCAGTCTGGGACTTGAACTTGGTCTTATCTGCCCTGCAGGGGTCTCCCTTGTCCATTCTTATGCTTAAACTGGACCAACACCCAGGATTTTGACTATCCTGGGTTTTGGTCCACTTCGGTGGGGCACCCCGATCGGGGGTGCCCCGCTGTCTGAAACCCCCCCGAAAGCCCAGAAACACTCACCTCACCACGCTCCCACGTGACCGCTCCAGCCAATCACAGCGCTCAGAGCCGCTGTGGTATGCGCGTCCAAGGCCGATTGGACGCGCATAGCAGCTCAGCGGCTCTGAGCGCTGGAGGCCGCGTCTCGCGCTTCCCTCTAACAGGGAGCGCGCCTGCGCCGGCCATTCACAAACGGCCGGCGCGGGTGCGCGCCCTGCTAGAGGGAAGCGCGGGCCGCGGCTCGCGCATGCGCCGATGGAATGGGGCTGAGGTAAGGTTTGTGGGCCTCCTGGGGGGTTCCTCCCCACGGGACATCCCGATTTCAGATGACCCGTGGATCCCCCCTGGGTGTTTTAAGGTAGTCTTTTTGGTGGCTATCACTTCTGTTCGGCGTGTTTCTGAGTTGGCGGCGCTTTCCATCAAACATCCTTATTTTGAGAGACACCAGGACAAGGTGGTGCTTCGTTTTAAGCCAGATTTTCTGCCTAAGGTAGTGTCTGCCTTTCATTTGAATCAGGACATTGTTCTTCCGTCATTGTGCCCTAATCCTAGTAATGCTAAGGAGAGGGTCTTGCATTCTTTGGATGTGGTTAGGTGTCTGAAGTACTATCTGGTTGCTACTGCACCTTTCAGAAAAACTGATGCTCTTTTTGTGGTCCCTTCTGGTCCTAGGAAGGGTTTGGCTCCTGCCAAGTCTACTATCAGCAAATGGATCCATCAGGCTGTGATTCAGGCCTACTCTGCTAAGGGGAAAAATCCTCCCTTCCGCCTTACTGCTCATTCCACTCGTGCTATTGGTGCCTTTTGGGCTTTTCAGCACCAGGCTTCTGTTGAACAAGTTTGCAAGGCTGCCACTTGGTCTTCTGTTCATACTTTTTCTTTTACAAGGTTGATGTTAGGGCCTCAGCTGATGCTGCTTTTGGCAGTGGTTTAAACTGTCTGATGTTACTTTTGGGGATCCCACCCTACCTTACAGACACTGCTATTGGATGTCCCAAGAGTAAGGAATATCTTCTGGAACAGGACGTGCTGTATACTTAGAATAATACAATTCTGTGATTACTCACCTGTAGAATTGGTATTATACGTGTACAGCATGTCCTGTTCCACCCCACCCTTGTTATCATTATTTTTAGTTACCTCTTTATGTTGATTGTTCTTATGTTCAATTTTTATATAATGGTTATAGTTCTCCCGGTCTCATTTTAACTGCTTTTCAATACTGGGGATTTTGTGGGAGGTCCCTGGTATATATGGGGCCGGGAGGAGCCACTTTTCTGTCTCTGCAGTTCAGCGCCATCTTCTGGATGTATAACCCAAGAGTAAGGAATATCTTCTGGAACAGGACGTGCTGTATACTTATAATACCAATTTTACAGGTGAGTAATCACAGAATTGTATTTTTGCTGTCCCTCTCAGCTGAACTCTACATCATCATTGCATGCCTCCCTGTAGCCCCTG
Organism: Gastrophryne carolinensis; assembly: GCA_027917425.1. Taxonomy (NCBI): domain Eukaryota; kingdom Metazoa; phylum Chordata; class Amphibia; order Anura; family Microhylidae; genus Gastrophryne; species Gastrophryne carolinensis. The sequence continues at coordinate 64,206,666 of CM051241.1, read as the reverse complement.
AGATGTATCATTGAATTTTGGGCAATTCCAGTCCCTGGCCAGATCTTGCACATGCGCTGTGGCTTTACCTTGAGGAGAGTACTGTGTTGTAACATATAGAAGGGCCTACACTGACCATGTGACCTACGAACACAGGTTGCAGGCAGGATTATCTCGGCTGGTGAACCCTTCTTCGGCCACAGGGGTTTTGAATTTAAATCGGGTCTGTCTCTCTTATATTTAGGCAACTAAATCACTTTATTTATCCTGTACAATGCTCGGATTACAGTAACTTAAGAACTGCAGCACCAAATCGTATCAGTCATTATTTATATGTTGTTGTTACCCTGTTTTTTAGTTGTTGTTTTATCATATATTTGCAGGTATGCGTGTTCAGAATCCTGAGGTCACCTCCAAATCCACTCAAGCCGCCCTTCCACGCTATGGTCACAGTTTGCTTGAAGAAGCCAGATCAGAGATAAGAAACCTGTACAGCATTTAATATGCCTTATTATAGTCTTGAACTGAATAAAGGTCATATTGTTAAAGGGTCTTTAAAGCTAAATAAAAACCTGCAGCAGCTCATGGCCGGTGCTCAGATACCGTCTAGTGTCTGAGAGCGGGGCTCTCTACTTATTCTTGCTCTCCCCCTTGTGTCATTCACAGTTGACTGTGCATGCCCCGTCTATTTACTGAAATGAATGGCATTAGTTATGCACAGGCACTGTGACTGACATTTGAGGGGATGGAGGCACAGAGAGAACGTTTGTTGTGCATCCAATGAATTCTGGGGCACATGCTCAAGGCAGCTCAAGGCAGCGATTTCAGAAACAGAGTGTTTTTTATGTGCGCAGGACAGAATGGGTGCTGCTGTGGGGGAGAGTACCTTCTCGTTTTTTCTTTTTGGTTTACAGACCATTTCAACAGAATGGGAGAATATTGAGTATTAATGTTTTTTATTTTTTAAATATAGAGTATACATTTGCTCAACACTGTGGAGTGAAGAGAGAGTGCCTGGCTTTTGATCATCTCTATTTCAGAGAAAAACAAAGCGAAAAGGATGCCAACACTTCTGATGAATAAAAGTCCAAGGTTTATTGTGATCCATTTAAAAGTAAACATGCATAAATAAAGTTTGTCTAAAATCTGGTAAGAAAAAGAATCAAACCCCGGGGAACACAGTATAGGATCCTATGCGTTTTGGCCCACATCTTTGTTCAAATAAGTGAGCTATAAATAAGGATGTAGTCCAAAATGCTTAAGATCCTGTACTGTGTTGCTGATTCTTTTCCTTACCGGAATTTAGGTTCACTTTATTTATGGATTTTTGGTTTTAAATGGATCACTATAAACCCTAAGACTTTTATTGAGACGTGCTGAAACCCCCTTTCTCTTCTCTTTTTCTCTTTGTCCCTGTGAATAACAGAGTGAAGGATTCCTGTATCCAACTTATTGAATATATTCAACACATATGCCTTGAGAACAAATCTTTAGTAATTAAATAAAAATCCAACTACGGGGGCCCCTGGGTCGATGCATTGTCTCCCAGCAATTTAGTGACAGAAGGAGGGTGTGCATACCGATTGTCCATTATTTGTATATTTTTTTTTAACAAGAATCTTTGCAGTGTTAGAAAATGGCACAAGCTTACATACTTTTTACCAATACAGTGAGAATATGGTGGAGTCACAACGTAGTCGTATTGAGGAGTTGGAAAATGCCACAGACATCCTTAAGGAAGAGCTGCAGAGGAAAGAGAAGGAACATGAGGAAACCTTCCTACAGTTACGAGAGCAACAGACCACTGGACAGAGGTATGGTTTTTGTCTAAAGTACTAATAATTCTAAAGTACTAATGAACAGGACAGTTAGAATAAAAGACGTGACCACCTAACACAACTGTGACCACCCAAATACAACTGCTATGCACACCTTGCAGTATTTCTAGAAAAACAATAATTTACATTTGAAATACCCCCACAAACTATATATTTCCTGAAAGTACACACCTCAAGCTTTCTAGGCGTTTCAGGCTTGTTGACATGAGCACAGTTTTATGTAAGTAATCCCTTGATTAATTGTTTGGTTGTACAGGGCTTCTCTAAAAAAAAAAAAAAAAAAAAAAAAGAAAAGCAGAAACAACTAAAAAAAAACAATATGCATACAAGAAAAACAAATTACATCTAAAAAAGCAACCCCCCCCCCCCCAAACAAAATAGTATACTTTCAAGGGAAGAGTTATCAAACACCCAAAAGTAAATCAAGAATTTACTTGAAAATTTCAGCTCTGCAGACAAAGTGTGCACCTTGCACTTTTTCAACCAAAACAACCCTTTACATTTGGAATATCCCCCATAAACCATATATTCCCTGAAAGCACACACATTAAGCTTTCTAGGTGTACCCAGCTTATTGTAGTAGGCTCATCTTTCTGGAAGTAATACTTCGAAGAATCTTTTTGTTGCACAGGGTTTCCCTAAAACAATGTATAAAAAGCAGAACAAATCTAAGATCCCCCAAACAGAACAATACCCAACATGCATAGGTACTTTTAACTGCCACCCTGCTTGAGATGTCTGTTGACAGGTTATTTTTTCACCATTTTGTGAAAAAATAGTCTTGTTTATTTAAAATAAAAAATACGTGAGCCCCCCCAAACTGAAAAAAAGCAGTTTATAACATATACAAATAAAACTATCCACACTATAAAGGCTAAATTTAAAAATTAAAAATAAAAAAAATGATGTGGTGTCCCCCCTACACAGCATAATGAGCCCGGGGGCCTTGTAGACCAGGGCGCAGAGGCCAGCTTCGGTGGCCCAGGCCATGAACTCTACAAGCCCGCATTCCTTCACGCCCCCTGTGCTCTTCTGCCCCCCTCCCTGGGCTTTGGGAAGGTAGGTAATGGGGGGCTGGGGTTAATGGAAAGTCACCCGCTAGCCACCAGTGACTTGCCAGACCCCAAGCCTTGTGAATTGGTATAGGTGTCTCATCTCTCAGGATCCCTTACTAGTTCACAAAGGGTTAACTGTAAAAAAAGACATGCACACAGGTAGAAGAATATATTTTATTTATTAATTTTATTTTGTATTTTTTTAATACTTACGTCCCATCCATCCCAAACGCTGTGTCTCACTCTGAACACTTTAGCTTCTAGCTTTCCTGCTGATGCTGGAAGCCTTTTATACCTGAGTGATGGGACACAAAGGGTTAATTAAAAAAAATACAAAGGGTCCCCCCCTCCAGGAGGAGCACCCCATTTTAGGGAGGTTAAAAACCCTTAAAAAATCCACAAAAATTATGTGGGGTCCTCCTTACCCAGCATAACCAGCCCGGGGACCTGCTATGGGTGTAGAACAGGGCATAGGGGCCAGCTTTGGTGGCCCTCTGCCCTGCAGGCTATAAGCTCACACAGCCTAACTGTCCTCGGGCTCTTATGCCCCACCCCCCGGGCTTTGGGGAGGCAGGTAATGAGGGGGCTGGAGGTTAATGCTAGCTGCAGGTTACTTGTCAACCCTCTAAGCCTTGTGAACAGGTCTCATGGATGCCTTACCAGTTCTCGAAGGGTTAAATGTTAGAATAAACACACACAGACACAGAGAAAGAAAATTACATTTATTTAGTTTTTTCTCTACTCACCTCCGATGGCAGTGGTGATCGGAGTGTCTGTGGTGGAGGAAGCGTGAGGAGGCTGTTTCAGAAGACCCCGGGTTGGGGATTGGATGCCCCCCCCCCGAGAAAGAGGAGACCCTCAGGTTTGATCCAGGCCGAAGGTAAGTTTTATTTTTTTATTTTTACAGTGGCATGGGAAAACGGCAAGCACGTAGTTTCTATGTGCTTGTTACTTAAAGTGGACCAACACCCACCCCTGATCGGCCCGGGAATCTATAAGATTCCCGGGCCGATCAGCTCCCTCCCCGCGGGGCATCCGAAATCAGGATGCCCCGCTGTGTGAAACCCCCCAGAAAGCCCCTAAAAACGTACCTTATCGCGACGGACAAGCAACGGATAAGCCTCCGCAGCCTCCCGCGCGTCCCTCTAGCAGGGCGCGCACCCGCGCCGGCCGTTTGTGAATGGCGATGGCTTTCTGGGGCCCTGCGGAATAGTGAAAATCCTGGGTGTTGGTCCACTTTAACGGTTGGACAAGTGAGCATAGAAACTATGTGCTTGCCATTTAAAGTGCCCTCAAAACTCACCTGTTCAGCCAAGTTTATAATCTGGCTTAAGCAACTTCTTAAACCTTCACAAGGTACGTGCCGCCAAACTCAAGCTCTTCCACTTGTGATGTAAATCTTGTGTACTGTATGTTTTACCTTGTCTGTAATTATACTTTGTACAGTGCTACGGAAGAAGATGGTGCTATATAAATAAACAACAATAATAATAATACTGACACTTGTGTGCACAGAGGAGGCCAAATGGCAGATTTAAATGCCCCCTGGGAAAGCCAGCAGCCAGCCTTTGAATTTATTTGGTTTCCAAGGTGGATGCTGGTTGGTTTTGGTCCGCTTTAAAAATGCCATTGAAAGTGGCATTACCCTTTAAGTGCTTATATACCTTTTTCTTTGTTTAAATAAAAAAAAAAATGCTGTTAAAAAAAGAGACAGAATGTAGAGGCCTTACATGAATATTCTTGATGCAAATCAAGCACACATGAACAAAGGAAAATCATAGTTTCATTTTGTAGGGCAGTTCAAAGTAGAAACTAAAATACTTTATTATTAGAAAAAAACGCACTATATTTTGATCAGTGTATCCCACGTGCTTAAACTGTGTAATTGGCCAGCGAGTTTTGGCAACAACATGCCAGTTAGCTATCCAGGCTGTTGTTGCTTTGATGTTTGCCCAAGTTTCTTTTTTATACTCCATGTTTTGTGACCCTTTACAGGAACACTGCACTGTGTTTCTTGCATGTGTTCTACATAATGCATCATTAGTAAAGAATCCCAAGTTACAAGTAGCATGTGTATCTTTTCAGTCTTTGATCCAAAATTAATATTTAAATAGAAAACTAATAAAAGTTCTTTTTTTTGCCATTGTACATAAAAAACTGCAGAAAAAGGAAATAATAGGTGAGAGAAAAGTATATTAATTCATGTGCTGTGCAAGTCATAAAATTGCTTTAAACATATTTTATAGGCCCCTAGTAAAACATTTATAGAGCATTACCTTTTTAAGCTTGCCCAATGTTCAGGTTTTGAACTTCCTGTGCCAGATGCTTTTTGGGAATATATCTGAAACCAGATTACTTTGAAATACATAAGCATTACAGAACACCTAACGCAGTGCTGGTCAATTGGCTAGATTTTGAGGTCTAATACCATTGACTGGTATTAGAATATATGTTCAGCACCTCTTTGCCAACCCCTTTCACCAAGATCCTGGATATTGTTGGATATATACCTATTTATACAAAAACAAAAAAACCCAATGAGTGGAATCAAATCATATCATCACATAATCAAACAGTGGGATGGGCCGCCTATGAACACATCCCAAAAGTCCCAACCCCCCACTTAGTATTAAATGCAATAAACAACAAAAAGCAATCAAAAATATACCAATTTTATTGAATATATCCTCCCCAAAAATATGTTAAAACATCTAAAATACACGAATGTCACTGCACCCAGACAGCAGGTAAGTCTTCACAAAGATCAAATAGTATCAAAACCCCAACCGGTAGTAGTTACCTACAATAACAACAAAGTATCAGTAACCATTAATGCAATCATCACATAGAAAGAAAGGGTATCTCACCGCAATAGGCTAAGTGTGAATAATTGCTGGTGGGTAACAAAAAGATGAAGTAAACACTGCCACGTCCTGGCGTGCTTCGCGAACCTCCCGCTGCAGAGGAGACTGTGCCGCAGCCCCAGCCACACATATACCCCAGAACCAAAAACAAGAAGTGTAAGCGCCATAGAGACATATAGAACCGTGCTATTAAGGCAAAAATCTATAACCAAGAAACAGGGTGGAAAAGCACAGAAATGAAAGCACAGTGTTTGCCAGACAAGCCCGAGACACTGGTGAAGGAAAGTATTGCTTTGCTATAAATAAGATTGTTTTTAACGTGAGTTCAGGAGCTTTTGCGAGTCCTGGTTGTATTTTCAAGCGAGGTTGTATTAGTGATTGGACTTTTCATTAAGGGACTTTATATTGGAGGACTTGGCTTTATTGCCTAAGTGTTATAGAGCTAAAATAAGAAGTTAAAAGCCAAAGTACTGCAACTGGGATAATATATTATTGGAGGTTACTTCAGTGCATAATTTGTCATTTGTATACACATCAGGAACAGTAGTTCCACAGTGAATACCTCTGTGATAAATGTGAGCTCGGGTTTGAGATCCGGAGGTGCAAAATGCAACACTGAAGATTAGCAATATGGAAAAGGGTATTCTGCTCATTGAGCAGGCATTAAGTGGGGTAGAAACAGAGGGTGGAGTAATGGGTAAGGAGGAGCAAATAAGTAGCTGGGTTAATGTAGAATAGAAATGGTGCAGAGAAAAGGAAGGCCATACCTGTGTTTGTGCACCCTAGCAAAATTGCCAAGTTGGGTAATGATGCAAGAGTGTCAGTCTCAGAAATGGCAGCCCTAGTGGATACTGCTCTCCCTAACAGCCTGGAGGACAGCCCAGCTAGTAACCGGGTGGTTGGGACTGCAGGTAGGACTAGACAGAAAATGTATTAGAAATACATTTAAACCAGACCAACATGTGTTATTATAGGTGTTGGTCCCTCTCTCTGCTGATAGCAAGAACCTCAGGGGTGCATCCAGAACGCTGGAGCCCTCTCGCACGTAACTGCACAGAACACTGAGAATACTCGCCTTCATTAAGAGCCAGGAAAGGAGTCCCGCGATTAGCCACCGGGCTGTCACATGGCCCGCAGTTGCGTCCTCCGTGCCGGCCGCTGGCAGGGCCTGCCCACGTGACCACCCGGCGGCCAATCGTGGGCCTTCTTTCCCGGTGCTGGCTCGTAATGTGAGTAAGTAATAATGGGTGTTGGTCCGTTTTAAGAAACTAGGCATCAAGTTGAAGAGAAGGACCTCAAAGGTTGTATTCTCTGGAATACTGCCTGTGCCATGTGCTACATATGACCAACAGTGGGAGCTTAGAGAGTTAAAAGCATGGTTCAAGTCCTGGTGCACTATATACACAAAAAATGGGGAAGGAAATGAACACCAAAAAAGGGAAGTTATGCAAAAAAGTTCATGTTTTAACCCTTTAAGTGCCAGCCTTCCTAGAATTTTTGTCACCCTTTGTTGCCAGACCATGTTTCACTATTTTGCGCTCCACTTGTTCAACCTTGATTTTTGAAGGAATATCCAGGAAAAATTTTATATATTGTTTTTTCAGCAGAGAGCTTCAACATGAAATGTCTTGTTTGGCCTTTTTTTTAGAGATTTCTCAATACTTTTGGGTGAAATATGTGCAAAAAAATGTAAAAAAAAAAAAAAAATGTTGCAATTTTATAGTATTTTTTTGTAATAAAAAATGTCAGTTTTGTCAATAAAATCTTATTGCGTGTGAAACCCCAATTTCTCCCGGTTACAGCGGTACCACATATGTATTGGTAGACACCCTTTCCTGCCCAGGAGACTCCCCCCCCCCCCCCCCCCCCCCACAAACTGAAACAGAGCTTTAGGAGATTTTCAGATAAAATACAACTATGCTACGCGCTAAGCGCACCTTGCAGTTTTTTCCAGAAAAATAACCCTTTACATTTGAAATACGCCCCCCAAACTATATATTCTAAGTATACAGCACGTCCTGCTCCAGAGATAATTCCTTACCTTTGGGTTATACATCCACAAGATGGCGCTGGACTGCAGAGACAGCAAAAAAGTGGCTCCTCCCGGCCCCTTATGTTCCAGGGACCTCCCACAAAATACCCAGTTCTTCTCTGCAGTCGGCGCTGCGAAGGCAAGAAGATGGGCTCTCTCTACTCGCAGGTGAGCGGGGCTATTAGCCTGCGGCCCTGTAGGACTATTCCTACCCGTTCCATTATTAATGTGCCTCCCAGCCTTGGCTGCGCTGGTCTGGGTGATGGTAGGCAGCACCGCTGTCAGGTGATTAGGAGCTCTGCTCCAACGCAATCCCCCACCAAAGGGTAGGTGGTATAGGCCCATGGTGAGCCTTATAGGATGCCCCTCCCGCGCTATCGCCCCTCGCCCCCTGTCCATCGGTGGGCTCCGGTTAAGTTGGCCGCTGCCCTCCCTCGCTCTCCCTGGTATTTCCCGGGGGGTGTGTGTGTATGTGTATTCTTCACTCTTTGGGATTGTATCCCGTGGTATGCTTTGGCTTTGTGTTGCCGTGTGTGTTGGTTGCACTGGTTGCCCTTTTAAAAAATGCCGCCGCCACGCGCGCTTATACGGCGTTCCGCGGTTGGCGCCGACTTTACCTCAGGCGCTGCTGCGCCATCATTGGCTGACATGGTCATGTGGGCGCCTTTGCGCTCTTCGGGGGGGTGGGCCTTGCGGATGGCGCGTTCCGCATCACTGTCTCCGCGGCCCGCCCCTCGAGGTATCTGCGGGCGCTATTCTGCTCTCCTCGTGCTGCGTGGCTGGCGTCTATCTACCGCGGTCCGTAAGTGCCCCTGCGGGCTGGCTTATTTTTTATATCTTATGTATGCATACCGCTTACGGGACCTTTCTGTTTATGTCTTGCAGGCGGTTCGAACTTAATTGTGGTTTCTCCCGGCCTATCCCCTCTATTTAGTTTGCTATTAGAGGCCTATTCTGCCTTAACTCCATTTCCCTAGCCGGCTATTGGGCCATCCCGGGTGGCCTTATAGGGTAAATCCCTATTGGCCGGTGGGCCGCGATAATCACCATATGGAAGCTTCTCAGGATAATGTGCTTGGGGTTCCTTCGGGACAAGCCCGGCTGTGTGTGGCGTGTGGGGTATCCCCTACAAGTGATGACAATATGCGGGTTTGTGTACCCTGTGCCCAGCGCTGCCATCTGGGTTACCTGTGGCTGGGCGTGCGCCCCGTGTGGCTTCGCCTACTCCCCCATGCTTACATCTGACTCCCAGTGAGGTGCATACCAGTGGGGAATCTCAGCCTGATTTGTCTACCAGGGTGGCTAGCATTGAGAAACTGATTGCTGGCTCTACGGCGCGTAAGGCCTCGGCTAAGAGGCGGCATCTGGCGCCTGGCGTTAACCTCTTTCCTATGGAGGCTGAGGGATTTTTTGACCTGGCTGGCTATACCCCCCTGGAAGAGGGGGAATTGTTTTCTGATTCAGAATCATCTGATGAGCAGCCTAAGGGTTATGCTGATTCTGGCTCGGACCCATGGGTTGCAGATGATACTGACAGGCTTTTGGCTCACATTTTTGAAGTACTTTCTATCTCTCCTCCTGCCGCTGCTCCTCGGCAGCAGGGGGAGTTGTTTCACACTGCTAAGCCACGTTTGGAGTTTCCTGAGCAAGCTCACTTTAATAATCTTGTGCTCAAAGAGTGGGAGCGACCGAGCAGGCTCCCTGGGGTGCCTAAGAGTTGGGATAAGAGGTATCCCTTTCCTGCTGAAGTGGTTAAGCGTTGGTCATCCCCTCCTGAAGTGGATGCACCAATTCTGGGGTTTTCCAACACTTCTGTCATGCATTCCCCTGACTCTACTACGCTGAGGGATGGTGAGGACCGGCGCATTGATCAGCTGGCTTCCCATGCCTTTGCCTGTGTGGGGTCTGTGCTGCGTCCGGTTTGTGCCTCTGCTATTACAGCTGTGGCTATTAGGACTCTGCCCAAGAGTATTTTAGATGGGGCTCCTGATGATGCGGCTAGTGAAGAGTATAGAACCCTTCTGCGTTGTGAGGAATTTGTTGCATATGTCCTCTCTGCCTTGGATGATACCATTAGAATGTGTGGCAGTGCTTCTGCCTTGGCGGTGGCTATACGCCGCTCGGTTTGTGAGGGGGCGCCCTCACCCTTCCGGGTGGGGGGACGGCTTCTGCTATTTGCTAACGTCTGGAGATAGCACGTCTCGGATCAGTGGATTCAGGAGGTGGTTTCCTCAGGGTACAAATTAGAGCTGGCAGTTTGGCCGCCCTCAAGATTTCTTCAGTCGCAGATGTCCCAGAACCTTTTGAAGGTGCAGGGCCTAAAAATGGCCGTTCAACGCCTTCTGCTATCAGGTGTGATCTGTCCTGTGCCTCGCCAGGAACGGTGTCAAGGGTTCTACTCAAATCTGTTCACGGTGCCCAAGAAGGACGGAACGCTGAGACCCATCCTGGATCTGAAGGGTCTCAACAAGTTTATCAGAGTCAGACATTTCCGCATGGAGACCTTACGGTCCGCGGTGAGCTCGCTTCAGCCCGGCGACTTCATGACCACGGTGGACATCAAGGATGCTTATCTGCACATCTCGATTTTTCAGGGACATCAGAAGTTCCTGAGGTTGCGTTGGAGGATCAGCATTACCAGTTTGTGGCACTACCGTTCGGGATAGCCTCAGCCCCCCCGTGTGTTAACCAAGGTGCTGGCAGGCATCATGGCTATCCTGAGGAACCAGGGCATTCGTGTTCTTCCTTATCTGGACGATTTTCTGATTGCAGTTCGGTTCCTTCAGCAGGCCGAGAGCGACACCCGGATGGTGTTATCCACTCTCAAGGATTTCGGATGGGTAATTAATTACCCCAAGTCTTCTATCACTCCTTCAATGGTGAGGTCCTTTCTGGGCATGACGTTGGACACCTCTCAGGTCAAGGTATTCCTGCCCCAGCAGAAGGTGGCGGGCCTCCAGACGCAGGTGCAGGTCTTACTGTCTTGTCAGCGGCCATCGATCTGTCTGGGGATGAAACTGGTGGGCCTAATGGTGTCATGCTTCCAGGCAGTCCCCTTTCGCTCAGTTCCACATGAGACCTCTTGGATCTGTTGACTGGTTGGGACCGGATGCAGGAGTCCCTGGAACAGGAATTTTCACTGCCCCCCCTGGCCAGAGGGTGCCTCTTGTGGTCGTTGGACCCCAGAAATCTGTTGGTGGGCAGGTCCTTTCTGACTCCCCGTTGGGAGATTGTCACCACAGACGCCAGTCTGACCGGCTGGGGAGGTTTTTGGCAAACGCTGAAGTTCCAGGGCCAGTGGGGGCCGCAGGAGGCCCACTTGCCCATCAATCTCCTGGAGCTGAGAGCGATCCGTTTGGTGCTTCTTCACTTGACTCCCCATCTAAGGGGTCGTGCGATCCAGGTCCGCTCGGACAATCAGACGGCTGTCGCCTACATCAATCACCAGGGTGGGACTCGGAGCAAGCGAGCCCTCCAGGAGGTGACCCAGTTTCTAACTTGGGCGGAGGAGAATGTTCCCTGCATCTCGGCGGCTTACATCCCCGGGGTAGAGAACCAGGAGGCAGACTCCCTGAGCAGGGGGGTCTCTCGTCTGGGGGAATGGTCTCTCAGCAACAAGATCTTTCACGCTCTGTGTCTCCGCTGGGGTCTACCGGATGTGGACCTGTTTGCGTCCAGACACAATCACAAGCTCCCAAGGTTCGTCTCCCTGTCAAGAGATCCTCTGGCCTTTGCCACAGGCGCTCTGGCAATTCCGTGGACGTAGTTCAGGCTCCTTTATGCATTTCCTCCGTTTCCACTCCTGGGCCGAGTGCTGCGCCAGATAGCCCAGGAGGGGGTACCAACCATCCTTGTGGCCCGTCGCTGGCCGAGGCGGAGTTGGTTCGCGGATGTAGTCCAGATGTCCGATCGCTACATCATGCCCGACGACCCAGGGCTTCTAACTCAGGGGTCGCTGCGGCACCCCAATTTACAGATGCTGGCTTTGACGGCCTGGCTATTGAAACCTCAATCTTTACCGAAAAGGGGCTGTCGACCACGGTGGTTCAGACCATGATTCAGGCACGGAAGAAGTCTTCTTCCATGATTTACTACAGAGTTTGGCATGCCTACATTGCTTGGTGTGAATCCAAGAGTTTCCCTTGTCGCACATTCTCTATTTCTAGGATTTTGGAATTTTTACAACACGGCTTAGACTTGGGTCTACAGCTGGGCACCCTTAAGGGCCAGGTTTCGGCCTTGGCCATCTTTTTCCAAGGATCCTTTGCCAATCATAGACTGATCAGGACTTTTTTCCAAGGAGTTACCCATGTACGTCCACCGCGTAAGCCTGTATTACCAGTGTGGGATTTGAATTTGGTGCTTTCTGCTCTCCAGGGTCCTCCCTTTGTGCGATGATGCATTGTCTATTTTGACCCTGAAGGTGGTCTTTTTGGTAGCTATCACCTCGGTGCATTGCGTGTCAGAACCGGCCGTGCTTTGCATGAAGCCTCCTTACTTTGAGCGGCATAAGGATAAGGTGGTGTTTCGCTTTAAACCCAATTTTTTGCCTGAGGTTGTTTCTCCCTTTCATCTTAATGAGGAAGTTGTCTTGCCTTCCCTGTGTCCAGCACCGACTAATTCTAAGGAATGGACCCTCCATGCCTTGGATGTGGTCAGAGCCATTAAGTACTACCTGTTTGCGACTGAATCCTTCAGGAAATCGGATTTGCTCTTTGTTCTCACTGAGGGTCCCAGGAAGGGCTTGCCGCCGGCCAAGTCCACTCTCAGTAAGTGGATCAGACAGGTGGTGGTGCAAGCATATTCTGCCAAGGGGAAGGATCCCCCTTTTCGTGTTACAGCTCATTCTACTAGAGCTATTGGTGCTTCCTGGGCTTTTCAGCACCAGGCCTCTGTTGAACAAGTTTGTAAGGCCGCTACCTGGTCTTCTGTTCATTCCTTTACAACGTTTTACGAGGTTGACGTTCGGGCCTCAGCTAATGCTGCTTTTGGCCGAAAGGTGCTTCAGGCGGTAGTGAAATTAACTACTTGCTGTTCCACACTGGGGATCCCGCCCTAATGGACACTGCTTTTGGATGTCCCAACTGTCATCACTTCTGGGACGACCTGGACTGGATATAGTGAAAAATACAATTCTGTGAAACTCACCTGTAGAATTGTTTTTTGAATATATCCAGTCCAGGTCGTCCCGCCCTTGGTTTCATTATATCTTGTTTGCTTGTTATGGTGATTATCTTTTATATTGGACCGTTGTCCTTAGTGTTTTTTTGGAGAGAGTACATGCTGAAGCTATGTGATGTAACATGGTTTCTTGGCCTCCCGGCCTGTCTCCTTTGTTACTGCTTTTTGACCACTGGGGATTCTACTGAGACAACCTCATTTTATAGGAGGCCGGGAGGAGTTACAGCTTTGGATCTTGCAGTAACTGCGCCACCTGGTGGCGGACTCCCCAATTGTCATCATTTCTGGGACGACCTGGACTGGATGTGTTCAAAAACAATTCTACAGGTGAGTTTCACAGAATTGTATTTTTCCTCCTTCCTCCGTTTTTTCAGGTGTACTGTGAACTCTGGAGGGCCAGGGAGGAGGGGGGCATAGAGCCGCCAAACCGGCTTTACTCATGTGATTGGTCGGAGAAGCTCACCGCGACCTCATTTCCATTTCCGTGACAAGAGTGGAAGCCTTCCAAGTTCATATTCCAGGTCTGTTTACAGGGCACTCGAGGTGCTCTCTAACTCAGTGCAGGCAGCACCATTCTTTTACCTCACCGGCCCCAGCCTGTACCAGCCTTGCATTGGCTGTTGCCTGCACCAATGCTTCCTGCACCAGTTTCCTCCTGCACTGCTGCCTACTGTAATGCTGTCTCCAGCTGCCGGTGGTACCTTCCCTCTCTGGGTTGTTCAGCTCTGAACTCTCAGTTAGATCTGGTAGGACTCCTCTCTCTGGTTTGAAGGTAGATATTAGGTAGTGGTCCATCTTTAGGGTCATGGCGTAATCACGATTGTGATTATTGAGACCCTCATATACTTCGGTCTTAGGCCCCCAGGTATAATAGACTGATTTCACCATGACTGAGGCATCTGGAAATATGCAGAGAGTGGGCCATATTTCCCCTGTGCCTGCTAGGGCCACCAGAATAGGACAGCCCCTTCTATACAGAGTGCATTGCCGCCGTTGTTCTGTCCAGATTTAAGAGGCAGCTTCCCCTTGGAGGTGCTCCCCTCCATGGAGGCATTAGGTCCGGGTCTTTTGGGCTTACGATTCTGCCTGCGACACTGCCCCGTCCAAATCTCCCAGAACTTCCAGCACTAGCTGAAATTGGTGGAGAGACTAGCGATGCAATGTACCTGGTGGAGTCCTTAATGTCGAGGAGTATCTTATTCCTCTTGTGGGGTAACCCCTGATGGTGTGAACAGGGGTTACAGGAGGGCCATGACTGGATGCTGGAATGGTGGTGGGATGAATCATCCAGAGCGCTGGCAGCTCTCCTGTGGAAAGGCAGGGGTTGAGGCTGTAACGTGGTTCTCGGACAGGTGAACTGGAAAAGAACTGGTTAGCAGGGACTTGGTCCAGGACTGGCAAGGAACAGGGGATGCAGATTAAGCGGAGCCAAAGTCCAATCTGTGTCAGCAACAGGGAAGCAGTTCAAAGCAGAACTAAAGTCCAACTCAGGAACTAAAGTCAGGAATCGGGAATAGCAGTATACCGCCAAGGCTGGAGACCAGGTAGCAATGTCCTCCCACACTTTCTAGTTTAAATAGCTGGGATTCAGGAGGGAGCAAAGCACATGGCCGCTGTTGTGGAGATGCCCCATGCAAGGTCTTGCCTACGTACTTGTGCAGTCTGCGAGCCTGGACGGGCATCCATGCCATAACAAGTACATTTGGAGAACCACTGCTTCCAGGCTAGGAATCCCGAGCTGACCAGGAAGTGAGAAGGATTGGCCCCTGTTAAGTCATCAGAGTCTGATAAGAGAACCTTTATGCCACCTTAGAAGCTCAGGAGGATTCTTTCGAGGGCGGGTCTCTCCTCCAGTATAGCAGAGAAGAGCTTGGACTCAGCAGCCAAGCAGTGATTGAAGCAACTGAATGTCAGCTACGGGCAGTCATTCCATAATACATGCACTCTATTGATTCCAATAGTCCAATATGGATGATATAATCAGATTTAATGCCAGGGTTGTTCCTGCTGGTGTCTCAGAGGTATTCACTGTGGCTAAAGCAGGCGTCAGCTGACTCGTTCTCCAGAAGGACCCTGACAGACTTACTCCCCTGGCTCTCTTTACAATGTCACCATAGACGCCCTACTACAAAAAGAAGCCCTACTAGACTCAAAAGACTGTTTTGGTGCGGCAGAGGTTCTTCTACTTCTAAGTGCCGGGAAGAGTTCTGGGGTAAGCCTAAATCCCAGAATACGGCTGGACCCTTCTAGTGAAATGAGATTAAGCCACCCTCCAAGCCTTCCCAGGCATGAAGGGACCCCCTTACCCTGCCAGGAGAGGGGGATGTCTTCAGCACTTTGCAAGCGTTTGCAAGCATATGCTTGGGTCCAGTTTCAGCTCTTTGCCCTGCTTGGGGGTAAATGTAGCAGATGCTTGGGTCCAAGAGGCTGTTTCATCAGGCTACAAAATTGAGCAGTCAGGCCACCTCAAAGGGTCATTGCATTGAAATTCTCCCAATGTCTGGGGACAGCAGATGAGGTTCTAAGGTAACATATCTGTTACAGCTAGAAGTGGTCTGTACCCTTTTAGAAAGGGGTCATGTTTTTTTGCTACTCCAATTTGTAATCCCAAAAAAGGATGGCTCGGTGCACCCTATCGTGGACCTCAGTGGTCCCAAGAGTTTGTCTGACTTAGGAAGTTTCGGATGGAGTCATTAGGATTCACAATGGCCTCACTACAGCAGGGAGACTTCATGGCTGTAGTATATTTAAAATATGTTTTTTAATTTTTTGTGTCTCTATGGGTTATCTAAGAAGGAGACTGAATTACAGAACATGTTGCATGGAAGCCAGGTTTCTATATGTTTCTCCTAGCCAGAGATTCGTTAAGTGCTCCATTCATTTGATATCCCCCACTCTCTGAATCCAGGATGACACCGAAGGGGGGGGGGGGATTTTTTCCATTGAGCATGGATACAAGCCCCTGTGTGGAGTTGATCAAGTGGATGGTCCGTGATCTCTGATATTTCCTCACTGGGGCCCAATTAACACGAGGGTGTATAAAATGTTATATGCACTGTAGCTGACAATCACTGGTGTGGCTATGGCTCTGGTCTGTCATTGATGTAGTATGTTACAGCAATCCACAATTTTGGGGCACAGCAATCCACAATTTGGGGGCACAATCATGGAAAATTGCGTTAGTTGAAATCGTCAAGGTAGATTTTGTGTTTAGGGTTTTGAATCCTGCCTCTGTCGTCAGTTTTACGGATGTGAACCACAGGAAGTAGGCCCTTGTGGCTTGAAACAGGGATTAACTAGCCATAGTTGTGTGGGGATTTCTCTCTGTTGCATTGAATCTTCCAGATAATTTTGGCTTGAGGCTTTCAAGACCCCCCCTGTTACTCACATTATATTAATTATACTGGAGATACTGGAGAAATTACCCTGGAGGCTGCTGGAGCCACTGTTACACTGCCATTGACGACATGGCTGTTGAAACCTGAGCCCATGGCGAGAATATTTTGTCTGCATGAGTGATCTGTAAAAGAGGCACTTACCTAGAACGGAAAGTACAACACAGCTCCCAACACAAGGAATAAATCATTTATCCATCACTCCTTGCAGAGGGTGAAGCCATGAAAATCACTTCACTATACTTGTCAGTATATCACCAGTGTTAAAGTGGAATTTGACTTTGGCATCCTGAATTTGGATACCGCACTGTGTGAAACCCCCCAGAACACCACCAATCATCTGTCTTATTCACGTTCCTACGGTCAATGCATGGGCTCTCGTCGAACGAGATCCTTCTGCCGTGACTATGTCATTCAGCTCTCATTCTTGTAATTTTGCATGCCCCCCCACAGCCACATCTGAATAGCAGCGGCAGGAATGCGCTTGCCACCACCGGCGGATGGAGGGGATGCGGCAGTGCACACAGCATACGGCTCTCATTGGACCATAGCCTGCACATGCGCCATAGGAATGAGGAAGAGATGAGTGAATAGCACCATTCTGGGGGGTTTCACACAGCGGGGCATCCTGATTTGGGATAACCCAGGGAAAGCCTGCGGCCAGCCCTGGAGTATTTTGCTTTTCAGGGCGGCCCCTCGTGGGTTTCGTTTTGGCTTTAAATGGCTTGCTTTAGTTAATGGGAGAAGTTGGGGGTCTCTACCACATGCATTACCCTGTCTAGAATTCCTCCAGTCCAGGTTAGGTTTGAGGTTTGCCTTGAGACAAGTTTGGCTCTTTATATCCTTCAAAAAAGTGATTTCACCCTTCTTCCTGATTTGAGGTTTGCCTCCTTGAAAGTGTACTCCCATAGTGACAGATGGTTTTCCATTTGAAGGTTGTGGTTGCTAGTTTCTCAATATCGTTGAAACTTTTCCATTTCAGCTAGTTTTGAAAGCTCTTACTGTACTTCCCTGATTTTGAGAGGAGGAGAACATGTCCCTTTTCATATCTTTTTTCTGAGGTTAGTGAACTTTACTTACTTTAGTTTTGTTGGGCTGTTGGTTTCCCCCAGTGTCTTTCTAGGTCACATATGCTCTTACATCAGGTGCTAAATTTAGGCCCTACTTGATAAGCAGGGTCCAAATGGCAGGCTTTTTAATGGCTACAGCAGTGTCTTATGCTCTTCTAGTTCTTGTGTTGCCCTTCCTTTCTCTCCACTGTGAAAATGTCCCCAATGTTCTCACTGTAAAATCCTTTCTTAAACGAGACCTTCACCCAAAATAAGAACCTTTCTATTCTAAGTGTGTCATACACCCCACTTCCACCATTCATGACATCTGGGTAGTCTCCAGTAGAGGGCGAACTTCTGCAGAGATGAATGCAAAAAAGAAGCTCCTCCCGGTCCATAAATACCTGGGACCTCCCACTAATCCCCCAATTCCTTCTCTGCATGAGCGACGAGCAAGTCAGAAGATGAAGGCTTCTATTCCTTGCAGGTAAGCCGGGCTCACGCCCGGCCATTCTTGCCCCTATTTCTGCCTGGACCTTATTCCATTGTCCCGTATGAGCCTCCCAGCCTTGGATGTAGGTCCCGGTGAGGGTAGGCAACACCTTTGTAGGTGTTTAAGGAGCATTGCTCCTCCGTGAGACCCCATTGCAAGGGGTAGGTGGTGTCCGGGTTGGTGACCCCGGTTTGGGATGCCCTGTCCCTTCTGCCGTATCCGTCCACCAGACTCTGGTTCCGGATTCCCCACCTTCCGGGTCCCTTCCTTAACCCTCCAGCTGGGGGGGGGGGGGGGCAGGCTTGTCCCTCACATTTCTTTATTGTGTGGGTGCTTACAGTGTGTGTGTGTGTGCGCATGTTGCAGTGTACTGTCACTTTGCTGTGGGTCTGCACCATGCTGTGCAGCCAGCGTTTAGCAGAGGGAGCTTCTCCCCCTCAGGCTGCGTGTTGGGGCCGCGGCCCGTCCCTCCCCCTCGTTTTGGCGCCTTACTGAGGCTCAGCCCACGGCCTGGATCCGCGTTGCTGGACTTGCGGGAGGGGGGCGTGGCCTAACGAGCGCGCGTTCTGCGCTGACCCGCCCCTCTTCTTCTCTTCACTCCCTCCAGGCGAGGCTGTGCTGGGGTCCGGTGGCCATCTTGTTCCTGTTGCTGCTGCGGACTCCGCTGTTTTGTGAGTGCCCTGTGGGCCCCCTCTCTTCCTGTTATGGCAGCACCCCTCTCCGCACGGGGCTGCGCTGTCTTTATTGTACATATTGTGTATTTAGATGTATCTATATAGATATATATATTATAGTATTAGGTAATGTATGAGTGTTGGCTGATGGTTCCCCTTTCATTTGTGCCTTTCTCCCGGTCCTAGGGTCCCTAGCTTTAAATTACACCTTTTCCAAATCCTCCCACTGGGACTTTAAAGGGGCATCCCAGGGTTGCTTACTAGCTTAATTCCCTAGGGTCATTGCGACCACCCCAAAATATCACCATATGGAGGCTCCGCAGGATACTGGGCTTGGGCTTCCTTCGGGACAATCCCGGCCGTGTGTGGGTTGTGGGGTATCCCTAATGGGGGAGAATGTGCTAATTTGTATTCCATGTGCACAAAGGGCCATATCGCAGCAGTCTGCTTCCCAGGCTTCTGGGTCAGCACCGCCCGCTTCATCGCCTACCCCTCCCCGTCCTATCCGTACCCCAAGTGACATCGTCACTAGTGGGGAGTCGCACTCTGATGTTTTTGCTCGCCTGGCCAGCATTGAGAGATTTCTTTCTGGCGCAGTGGGCAAAAAGGCCCATGCCAAGAAGAGACATTTATCGCTGTTAGGGCCGGCTTTGGATTTTGATGAGGATGAGTGGTCAGATTATTCCCCGTTAGACGAGGGGGAGTTGTTTGAAGAATCAGAATCTGACGATGTGCAGTTGTGTGATAATGGTGTTGGGCAGGCGCTGGGGGATGCCGTTGACACTTCTAAAGTTCTGGCCCATCTCCTGGAGGTTTTAGACATTGCCCCACCGGAGGTGGCCCCTCTCAAAATAGGGGAATTTTTCGGGTCCTCTAAGCCCCGCTTGGAGTTTCCTACGCAAAGTCATTTTGATGCATTGATCCTTAGGGAATGGGAGAAACCAGGTCGGCTTCCCGGTGTTCCTCAGGGATGGGATATGAAGTATCCTGTGGCTGTGGCTAATAGATCCCTTGTCAGGGAGTTTTTAAATGGTGCCCATTTTGATCCGGCCAGCGCGGAGTTCGCTGCCCTTAAAAGATGTGAATTGTTTATGGATTTTGTCTTGGCTGCTATGGAAGACACTATTGTTATGTGTAGTAGAACTTCGGCCTTATTGGTGGCCATGCGCCGATCGGTCTGGCTTCGCCAGTGGGCGGCGGACTTTGCAGCCAAGAAATCGCTCACCGCTCTTCCCTTCCTGGGTACGCGGCTGTTTGGAGATAAGTTGGATGCGGTGGCTAAGGGTGGTAAGCTACCCCAGCGTAAGAAGCAGCGTCGCTCCTTTCGGAGGGCGAGCTCCTTCAACCCTTCCTTTCGAGGTGCCAGAGCTGTCAGAGGTTTCGCCTACTCAGGCGTCAGAGGTTCCTCAGAGGCAGAGGACGGGCCCATCCAGCATCTGCCTGGGGCTCCAAACCTAAGCCCCCTGCCAAACCAACTCAGCAATGAGGGGGCGCCCTCACCCGTACAGGTGGGGGGACGGCTGCGGCTCTTCTTCCAGGTCTGGGCCCAGGAGGTCACAGACAGATGGATTCTGGAAGTGGTCTCGTCCGGGTACAAACTGGAGTTCGAGTACTGGCCCCCTCCAAGATTCTTAAGGTCTCGGGTGCCCACGGACTCTCAGGCTGCACAGGGGCTCCTGTTGGCATTCCAAAATCTTCAGGACATGGGAGTCATATGTCCTGTGCCTCCCTCGGAGAGAGGCAGGGGCTACTACTCCAATCTTGTCACGGTCCCCAAAAAGGATGGATCCATAAGACCCATTCTGGATCTAAAAATTCTCAACAGGTTCATCAGAACCAAGAAGTTTAGCATGGAGACTCTGCGCTCTGCCATCCATTCCCTTGATCAAGGTGATTTTACGACGTCCATAGACATCAAGGATGCTTACCTGCATGTTCCAATCTTCCCAGCGCACCAGAGATTTCTCAGGTTTGCGGTGGAGGATCTTCATTTTCAGTTTGTGGTCCTCCCAGGGCATTCGCATTGTGCCGTATCTGGACCACCTACTGATTTCAGCTTCTTCCTTCCGTCAGGCGGAACTGGACACCAGGACTGTGGTGTCGACTCTGGAGAGGTTCGGATGGGTGATCAACCACCCCAAATCCTCTCTTTCTCCTTCCAGGGAGATTTCATTCCTGGGCATGAATCTGGCCAGAGTGTTTCTACCTCGACCCAAGTTGCAGGGGGTTCAGGATCTGATTCGCCTTCTTTTGGCCATTCGTTGCCCCTCTATCCGGATGGGGATGAAACTGGTAGGTTTGATGGTGGCTTTCTTCGAGGCAGTCCCCTTTGCCCAGTTCCACATGAGGTCGCTCCAGCTTCACCTGTTGTTGCATTGGGACAGATGTCCGCAGTCCTTGGATCAGTCCTTCCGGATGTCTCCCAGGGTTCGGCAGTCACTTCAGTGGTGGCTGGAGCCAAGCAATCTGTTGAGGGGCAGGTCTTTTCTGGCCCCTTGTTGGGAAACGGTGACCACGGATGCCAGCCTTTCGGGCTGGGGAGGTTTCTGGAAGAGTCATCAGTTCAGGGGTTGTGGGGTCCTCAGGAGGCTCACACCCCCATCAATGTCCTAGAGCTCAGAGCCATCCGGCTTGTTCTGTCAAGGCTGACACCTCACTTACAGGACTTGCCGGTTCAGGTTTGATCAGACAATCGAACAGCGGTGGCCTACATCAATCACCAAGGAGGGACTCTCTCTGATCTTGACTTGGGCAGAGAGCAATGTCCCTTGCATTTCGACAGTTTACATTCCGGGAGTGGAGAACACGGAGGCGGATGCCCTGAGCAGGGGCTTCTCTCGCCGAGGGGAGTGGTCTCTCAATCTCTGGATTTTTCGGTCCCTGTGTCACAAGTGGGGGACTCTGGAGGTGGATCTCTTTGCCTCACGGCACAATCACAAGCTTCCATCCTTTGTGTCTCTATCTCAGGATCCTCTGGCTCTGGCGGTGGATGCCTTGTCTCTTGCCTGGAGGGATCTGGGGTTCTTGTATCTGTTTCCCCCCTTCTCCTTGGTGGGCAAGGTAGTTCGCAAACTGGTTCTGGAAGGGGCGCCAGCAATTCTGGTGGCCCCAATGTGGCCAAGACAGGTTTGGTATTTTGACGTCGTAAGACTGGCGGTAGAGCAGAACAGGCTGCCTCTGGTTCCGGACCTGATATCTCAGGGTCAACTACTTTGCCCCAATTTACAAATGCTGGCTTTGACGGCTTGGCTGCTGAAACCTTCATTCTGAAGGAGGAAGGTTTGTCTGAACGCTGTCGTTCAGACTTTGATTAGAGCTAGGAAGAGGTCTTCCTCTGGTATTTACTATAGAACTTGGCGGTCCTATATTGACTGGTGTGAGGCTAGGGCCTTACCTTGTAGGGTGTTTTCTATCCCTAGGATTTTGGAGTTTCTTCAACACGGTCTGGATCTGGGGTTCCAGCTTAGTACCTTGAAAGGGCAGGTCTCTGCCCTGGCTGTTTTTTTCCAAAGGTCTTTTGCTTTGCACCCTCTGGTTAAGACTTTTTTTCCAGGGGGTTACTCATGTTCGGCCTCCTAGGAAGGCTCTGGTTCCTGTTTGGGATTTGAATCTGGTTCTTTCGGCTCTCCAGGGGCCTCCTTTTGAGCTGCTTCAGGATATTGCTCTTTCTGTTTTCACTCAAAAGATTGCCTTTTTGGTGCCCATTACCTCTGTACGGCGTGTTTCGGAGTTGGCGGCCTTGTCTATTCAGGCGCCTTACTTTGAGAGACACCAGGACAAGGTGGTTTTCCGTTTTAAACCAGATTTTCTTCCAAAGGTGGTTTCTTCTTTTCACCTCAATAAGGATGTTGTTCTCCCTTCCTTGTGTCCTAAACCTAGCAATGACAAGGAGAGGGTTTTGCATTCTTTGGATGTGGTTCGTTGTGTGAAGTACTATCCCTTCCGCAAGACGGACGCTTTTTTCGTGGTGCCTTGCGGGCCCAGAATGGGTTTGGCGCCCGCCAAGTCTACCATTAGTAAATGGATTCGTCAGGCCATTGTTGGGGCCTATTCTGCTAAGGGGAGGACTCCCCCTTTTAAGATCACTGTGCATTATACTTGTGCTGTTGGTGCGTCCTGGGCTTTTCAGCACCAGGCTTCTGTTGAACAAGTTTGTAAGGCTGCTACTTGGTCTTCCATTCATACATTTTCCAAGTTTTATAAGGTTGATGTGCGGGCCTCAGCGGATGCTGTTTTTGGCCGCAAGGTTCTGCAAGATGCAGTGGTTTAAGTTGGTGCATTTTTTTCCTGTTTTTTGTCGGTTCCCACCCATGACGGACACTGCTATTGGATGTCCCAGATGTCATGAATGGTGGAAGCGGGGTGTATGACACACTTAGAATAATACCATTTTGTGAGTACTCACCTTTAAAATGGGTATTATGAGTGTGTCATACACCCCGCTTCACCCCACCCTTGTTGTATTCCGGATCCTTTTGGTGAGTGGTGATCCTTATGGGGATTAGTGGGAGGTCCCAGGTATTTATGGACCGGGAGGAGCTTCTTTTTTGCATTCATCTCTGCAGAAGTTCGCCCTCTACTGGAGACTATCCAGATGTCATGAATGGTGGAAGCGGGGTGTATGACACACTCATAATACCCATTTTAAAGGTGAGTACTCACAAAATGGTATTTTTTTTTCTCCCCACCTTTGTAGATACAGATTGCCCACATTAAAAATCATTCAACATTAAAAATCACCCTACCTGAGCCTAGTGCATTTTCTGAGCCTTTAAACATCCAACAATGCAGCCTGTGGAGTCTCAGGCTGCCTTCAAAAATGAAGTGTATTCTGACTATGCCGCTCTGCATTCTGGGATTGCTGTCCTTTTACTGACCCAAGCTACTCTCTCTGTGCAGAGTGCAGCTATAGCCCACCCCCCTGCACTTGCCATATCCTGGCGTCCTGAACAGAGTTGCAGCCCAGCGGGGGAAAGGATAATAAGAAAACAACTAGAAACATAAAATATATTAATTAATTAAATATATATAAGTATAACAATGCTGATCGAGGAAGACGGCCCCAGAAGTACTTTGTTTTAATGGGGAGTATTCTAAAACTGACTTTTGGAACTGGTGTGTGGTAAGACCTAATCCACTTTCCAGAACATTATCTAAAAGTGAAAAAGATTTTAAACAAATGGAGGAACAAAAAAAAGGAAAGGTCATATACAACTTTCTGTTGGTGGCCGTTGCCATTTTTAATGTCAAAATGCATGAGTCAGCTGTTAGCAAGACCCAAATATATTTAAATCTACATGGGGGTTGTCTTATAATGGCTCATATATAATCAATTGCAGCTTATTTTACAGTACCAGAGCATGATTAAATTAGTAGGACTATATTACAGATACCCAACACTTAAAAGAGAACAATATTAAGAAAGTGTCCTAAAAGTCTGAATATAAAGCCCATTGACATGTACAACACCCGTAACACTTATATAGTGTTTTTGTTTAAACTAGACCAACGGCCTTGCACAGTTGAAAACAAAAACTCCCCACCACACCCTTGCCCCATCTGCATACATGATACGGAATCATTGTCCTCACTTACCCTAGTGTCCACTCAAAGCTGAAATGCCACCTCACCGATTCTCTCCTGGTAGCTGCCATCTTGAAGCACCCTTAAGCTTCCCAGCTAAGCTGCTGCCTAGATTAACCTGCATAACCCACAAAGCACAGTGGAAAGAAACCCAGCAGCAGTTCCTCTTTGCAGGCTACTTGTAGCTCCATAGGACGTCATTTTGGGGGTGAAATCAAGCACAGCAGGAGTTAGAAAAAGGTAAATGTGTGCGGCAATCTGAATTGCCCTAGAGACGGATGCATATATGAGTACGGTTTCTTGTGAGGGTGTTGGCATAGTTCAATTAGCATACCCCCACAATTAACTTATTTTTCCAGGACAGATGCAGAATTATTTTGCCCAGGACAGATGCAGATTGTAAATTATTTTGTCTAGGAGGACAACAGAATTAGAGCCTGGACAGATTAAGGCACTGAATTATGCCCAGGATAGAAGTTAGTTGGGTAAGGTGGGCCCCGCTTGTGTGGCAAGAGCTGGTTGCACAGAACAGTTGCAGACACTACTCTTCTCCCCAGATCATTAAAAAGGTGCACACCAACATCATTTATAGGCAACCTTGCCTGGGACCAGGGTTAGAGGCGGTACTGCGTAGTGGAGAGCAGCATACCAGGACATCACTCGGCAGTGCCACCTAAAATGGACCACCAGTATCAGGAGCCATGGAGTGATCGGGCCAATGAAAAGGAGCACCGACCAACTGCCACCTGTCAGAGGCAGCATAAAACTGAAGGGCCACAACTGCCCCCCTGTCTTGAATTTAACATATGTGATTTAGCATATATTCACAGCAGGAAAACTAAAATTGTCTAATAGATGATGTCATTTTTCCCCCTTTAACTATAGCAGAAACTTCCAGGAGCACCAGAAGGCGCGCAGCCAAATAGTGCTTTTTGAAGACGTCCACAGTCCCTTTGATGTGTGGCAAAATATATTTGGTATTAAGCAAGGTTCCTTGTGTTACAGAATGCACAGTGGACCACAGTGCTGCTTCCTCTCATCACAGCCATAATTTATGGGTATATCATGTTCTATGTGTGTGTGTGATTTCTACATGAAGACACTTTTTTTTCCTCCTTTTTGGAATCCGCCCAGTCCTACGAGCTTGTTTATCTTTATTGTAAGGACAATGAGGCATACAACGCCAAAACACATTTCACTTTGATTTTTCAAAGAATAAAAATAAGCATTTCAGGTCTTCAGCTGGATTACAGATGTCGGGGCTTTGTAGTTGGTTTTCTGGTTTCAAGATTGCTTTGTGACAATGTTTCCAATATGTGCACAAGTGTTGAGGAGTGCAAGAAAAAAAATCTGTATTATATTCTGAGGTTATCAAAGATTTCTCAGAATGTCATTTTTATCTATAAAATCTCTTCTGAAGCTTCTGCCTGCTTTATGTTAACGACTTGCCACCCACTGAGCCATGTGTGTCAAGGTCATGTAGTGTAACACAGATTGTTGGGATATATATATATATATATATATATATATATAGTCATTTTTCAAAATATCTTTTGAATCATACTGAAATGGAAAAGGTACAGCAGACATTATTTCTAGAACATGACTCATCTAAATCTTACCTTGTTGCTGCAAATCTGACACTATAAAACACATATGCCCACCACCTGTAAATTAATTTTATTTATTTTTCTTTTACTATTCTTTGTCCCAAAAGGGCATGAAAAAAGGACAGAAGACACGAGTCGTCACCTTACCCTAGATTAGGAGTTCCCAACTGGTGGTACTTTTAGTCCCATCAGTTGGTAATCAACAAGGCTGCAGACTGACCTGCAGGACAATTTCTATGCAAAATAGCACTCAGTGCCTGAAGGATAAATTCTCCCCCCTCCCCCATTTTATGGTGCTGATGCTGTCCCATATCGGTATGTGCCATGCTGTGCGTGTCCTATGATCTGCACCACTAACTGTGGCCCTGACTCACCTGCAGAAAACTGGATGGCTGGTATAAAGGTGCCTTGGCTCCCAGGATGATTGCCCTGCTTTAGAAACAGCTCTGCTGACCTGTACACCAACCTGATCTGCCACCATCTATACTTCAGTCACACCTGATTGGCTTTCTAATTACAAAACCGCTCCAAAGGGTGATAAAACAACTTGATAACCCATATATGCTACCAGGATTGGACTGGACTGAAGGAGGTAAGGGATTTAAATCGGTTAGTAAACTCAATGGGAAATTCCGCTTTTATGCCCTCTGCCATATGTGGTATGAGGTCTGCAGGGAAAGTCCAGGCTTAACCAGTGTGTAAATAGCTAATATCTCAAAAAATCCTCTTGTCTATATCTTTATTGGTTGTTATAATGCCACCATGCAAAAGACTAACAAGTGGTAGATGTGGGGAGATGGGTTCAGCAGAATTCCCATATACTGAAAGCACAAGTCTAGAGGAGGCTAAGGGTCCATCCTGGGGATTGAGTCCACAGAAGTTTGTTCATCGATAGTGGGTAACATTTGGGAATTATGAAATTAGTCCACACTGTGACGTCTTTAGCCACATGTAATGAAACCATCTGTGAAAGTGAAAAAAACAGGATTTTCAATAGCTCACTTTTTGTTACTTGCCCCTTTTAGAATCCAGGGCCAGCCCCCCTGTGTTTTGTTACACTTGAAATCTGTACTGCCTTGTAGTTTTGAGCACACCTACGCCCCCTTATTTCTTCTTGGGTATGTGAAGGGCACGGCACTGATTTCATATTCATTACATCTGGGTTGATGGGGTATCCTTAGGAGATTGAGGACACTTTTGTAGTAAAGCTGATTCAATTCAGGATGTACACCAGACCTTAGACCTTGTCATTCATTTCCTTCATTGACTCAAGGGGAGTTACTGGCCACTATCTCAAGGAAGCCTTTTTACAGTACATATTCCGATTTGCCATCAACTTTTCCTAAGATTTGCAGTACAGGCATTGGCAATTTGTGGCCAGCTTGGCCAAGGCTCCAAGAGGTGCTGGCCATGTAAATCCTGAGGATTGTCACAGACAGCATTGCGTTTCCCATTATTGACGCACTTGTATATAATGTTGTAGTATTTTGACTGAAATTGTGTCCTAACGTGTAGTGCACAAGAGGATATTCAAGCTTTTTGTAACCACCCAGACACCCCTCTCACCCTCTGCTTGGGCGTTAAAATAAAAGTAATAGACTGGTGTGCACTATTATAACAAGGTAAATGGTAAGTATATTAGGGTGCAGATAACTAAATGGGCAGTGTTTGCCCCATTGACCAAATTTTAAATGTACACCAAGGCTACTTCATTTATGCAGAAGGTAAATACATTTAATTCAGTTAATTATGGTACATATGAGGACTATAAGTCACACACAGCCTTACAAGTCCTCATGTAAGTAACATAACACAAAACCAAAATCACCATTAATCGTAGGGTGGGGAACACGCTACATAGGTATATATGCACACAGGGTATTCGTATAGAACATTAACATAATGTGAAACAGTCTAAGTCTTGTTCAGCTCACGCTGTGTGGTGTGGCAATCCTAAGAGTTAATGCTTGCGGAGCTGACGGTCTTTAAGGAATAAAGGGAAACCAGGTAATGACCCAATATGAAGAAGTAGTCAAAGTCTCATTGGTGCTTATATTAGCTTAAAGGCTTGATATGGGATACCTGATGAGCAAGTGCTGGAGGCACAGGGCTGATTGCCTTAAGTCCAAGGGAAGAAGATCCAGTGCTGGCAAAGAAGCATCTCTAAGCTGAGCTGATGTACGTTTCAGAGCGAACCCTTTCATCAGAGCAGAGAAGCTGACCAACGGATGTGTTGGAGCGAGGTGCCTCACGCCTCATGGGCATTAAAATAAAAAAATAACTTGCCTGATCACCAGAATCTGGACTCTGAATGGCGGCCGTATAAGAGTAATAGTTGGACCAGTACAGTCACACTGCTGCATTGGATTGGTTTACGGACTTGTCACTCATAGTCCCAGCTTCAGCTTACCTACAGATTGCAGCCCCTCAGTGAGTTGTTTTTATGCTATTGCCCGAATCCTGCTTGGAATGGGGCGGGGTGGAGTGTTATAAAATGCCTGGACTTTCTCTTTAAAATAACATCTAGACCCATATTAAAAATTGTTATATATTTATTGTGTTACCCTAAATCGGTTAAGTCAGAACACCTAAAGCAGCCGAGATGTTATGAGGTACAGTGGCTATGCAGAACACGTTTCTTCCCCCCTGTGTGACCCTGCCCACAGACACCCAAACCAGGATGCCACCATGCATACGTAATTTGGTGAGGCAGGTCTTTTGTGAATGCGGGGTGAGAGCGGCTGCATCCCCGCATCCTCGGGCTGTGCGCACCTCGGCCTCCCAGCCATTCAGCAGAGGATGCACCACTCAGGTTCCCCATTCATAATAATCAGAGCTGCTCACGGAATTTCGTCACTTCAGCAGATGGCTCAGATTGGACGGGAGCTCGTGCAGGCACTGTTGGACCAGGATAAGGTAAGTGGGGCAACACAATTTGGGATGCCCGCAGGGCACGGAACAAAACTCTGGAAAGTAGAAATCCTGAATTTTGTTCCACTTTAAGTAGTTATTCTTACTTGGCTTATTGTGGCTTCTTTCTCAATACTGTCAGTAGGCCACTCCAACGTATGAATCAGATATTAAAAGGGTAATATATGTGACAATAGCAAATTGAACCTGTTATGCAGAGGTTTCCCACTCTGATTTCTGATATTCTTTGTATATGTGGCTGTCTTTTATTTTTTTTTTGTCTGTATCTTTGTGTCTGTTTGATAGATGTGTTTTTTTATTATTACAGGACTACAATCAAAGAAAATGTTGTAATCATTAAGCTCCAGAAACAGCTGGCAGAAAAAAGCAGAAACATTGCTGAAATGGAGAACAAGTTTCATTCACTTCAAGAGGTATTTTATTATAAAACGTTTACTGAATTTCAGCTATAATTTCAGTGAAGTTTTTTTATATTGGTTTTATAACATTTTTTTTCCCAACCCCCTTATCTCAGATTTCAAATATTTACCATTACCCTTTTCCCTTATAGGCCCGTTTAAACCTCTGGGGTTGGGGTGGATAGGTTAGAAAATAAAATACAAAATATCTGGAGTATTACTTTTACTTTATAAACATACACCAACAAATCCACTTTTTACTTTATCCTATCTCAAGGGTATGCCTTACAATTCCACTAGATTTAAAGCGTCTCAAAACCCTTACGTGGCAGCTCTGGATTCTAAAAGACTCCAGGGCTGGCCGCTAGACTTCACCTTTGAATATAGGGCAACCACAGGTAATCTTCACTCCTAATCTATCCATTGGGACATTAGAATTAGGACTGCATCTACACAAAGGCATCTTGGCATTTGGTGGTGGTACAGCTTTAACATACTTCTGCAGATGTTTGACAACCCAGTGTCCTGTTTGTTTTTTTATACCTTGTTTTTTCACGTGTGTAGAGAACAGGTAAGGGTAAAGATATAGTTCTTGAGCTTACAAGATCACACAATTACACATATGTAAATAGAAAAGGATTAAAGGTCAATACCATCACAAGCATCCTTCAGCTGTTTGTATAACGCGCGCTGCGGCTGTCTCATAATCAGCGACGTCTAAATTAGCATTGTTTCGTTGATAATAGAACCGTTTCCTCCATATAGTAAATTCCTAGTAGTGTGAATTCTTGTGGCTTACACACATCAGCTTGGTGCAACCATAAGAATGGATTCTCCGGGAGACAGTTGCAAGAAGAGAGGTCACTCCAAGGTATGTGCACCCAAGTTATAGGGTACCATAACATGCAAAAGTGTTTTATGCTAGAAAGAGACAAGCATTAGAGTGAAAGAAAGGCGAAGTATAAAAAAGAGAGAGGGTGGAGGAATGTGGATAAGGTACAGAGAGAGGACAAGGCAAAAGAGGGGCAAATGGACAAGGAGCAGAGGGAGGAGACGATGGAGCTCTGAAGAGAAGGTAAATGAATGGGTAAGTAAAGTAAGTTAGCAGCTCATTGGATATACTTTAGGTACTTTAGGTCATCTGTCACCTTGAACAGAAACCAAGAGGTCCAGGTCACAATGAATTGAGGGTGTCTCTTATGAAGCCTAGCAGCAGTTCCATCTCTGCAACTCTCTCCAACTTCCATGCTCTTGGGATGAAGAGTTTGTTTGCATTTATTAGATGGGCCATAAGAGATCTTTTATAACTGCGTAGGAGGTTGTCACTATAATGTAAAAGAAAAAAAACTGGGGCCAGGAAGAGAAAGTTATTTTCTGAATTATATTTAGAACTGTTTCCCATTATGGAGTAACCTCCAGCAGGTTGCTGGGGTATCAGGAAAGACGGCATACAATCTTTTGTGAGTATAGTACCAATGAGTAAGGTATTTGTAATTGCAATTTAGATTAGATAGATACCTTATGGATGTTCAAAAATATTTGCTCCCTTTGTAGATGCAGGAGTAGAGTAGAGTAGATGCAGGATAATCCTTTTGAAGGTAGTGTCTTACTAGTTGCCAGTTCCTTGAACATTGTAAGGTCCCTGGTGAGCGATTGTTTGGTGAGCTGTTTTTATTGGAAATGCTGGTTGAAGTTGAATAATTGCCATTGATCCAGGTGCCAGTCATCCCAACTGGCCTGCAGTTCACGAAGGCCTACCCAGTCTAAGTCTCTGATTAGATCTTTGGATCTAGGTACATCCGAACCCTCCAAGTTTTGCAGAGCCTTTGGATGTGACGCAGAGGGTAGTCCGGAGGTGAGTCAAAGACAACAAGGGTGGTTTAAGTCAATGGGTGGGTTTTGAGAGCAGTCTTAGTCATCTTAACCAACCATGGTATGTTCCTGATAGGGATATGGCAAAAGCTGTCCTCCAGAGGGACCCATTTCTTTCTGTTTGCATTGTGGTACCAGTCAATTATTCACTGTAAATTGGCCGCCCTCCAATATGAAAGCAAATTTGGGCATGATAGGCCCCCTGCCTGCTTTGATCAAAAGATAAGTTGCAATTTTAGCCTCAGTTTTCGTTTCTGCCAGATGAACTGGATGAAAAGTGATTGCAATGATTTGCAATCGGTACGTGTATGGGTACAATCTGAAATAAGTACAAGAATTTAGGGAGTATAGACATTTTAATAATATTGACCCGCCCCAGCCAGGAAAAGGTTGGCAGGTCCTGCTTCACGAGATACGATTTAATTTTACAGAGGTATGAAATTTAGAGAGTAACAAATGTCAAAATTATCCTCTTTAGAGATGTTGATCTTATAAATGAGATTTAGGACTTCTTGTCGATGGCTTCTCGAGACAGGATGAAGCCGGATTGGTCGCCGTCCACTAGCATCCATAACTGACCAGATCAGCGTCCATATTAGTTTCTATGAAGTTAATTGGTTGTTGCTTTTTATGGGCTCTAGTGAAGAGGGAGCTACTCTTGTTACGCCATTCATAGTAGAGCCTCTTAAAGCGCTAAATAACATATGCAGCCTTGCGGGACAGAAGGACGTTCAGTGCCGTTCTCGCTTCAGTAAGCTGTTTGAGCAGATGGAAACACATTTCTGGGTCCACCACTCATCTTTCGGGCGGACGGAAACCCATTTCTGGGTCCTCCGTTCATCTTTCGCTTCCGCCCGGGTGCTGCTGGTGGCCATGCACTGTGACAAAGTGCCAGGGATGATGAGCTGGCCAGATTGCGTCATGGGACCCGCCGGCATCAGGTAAAATCACTGGCCCCCTGGGAGGGTTTTCACACAGCCGGGCATCTGGTGTAGGATGTCCCAGGGACAGGCTAGCGGACAGACCTGGAATCTTTTATCTAAAGCAAGAGAGACCTTATGAGATTTTTCTTGTCTAGAAATGAGGCTTATCAGCTGTTGTAGCTTCATGTTGTTCTCTTTCTTCAGCTGTATTACATGGCGAATCAATTCCCACTAATGATAGCCTTATGTGCTTGCCAGATTGTGAGAGGGTAGGAGTCAAAGGGGTTTGTTTACAGCGAAAAAGTAAGTTATCTGGTAACTTATTTTCTAAACATTCGATTGGGCAGCATACTCTTGAGACCTTATGGCTCCGTCCCTAGGTAGGAACACATAATCCCCAGAAATGAATAAAGCTTTGGCTCCTCCTCCCAGCTTCCAGTTGTTTTACAGATTTGCAAAATACAGAACACTAGCGGTAATAAGGCATGAAGCAAAAGAAATACATCGAATGATAGCTTGAGGGACGGAAACCTGTATGCTGCCTATTCGGATGTTTAGAAAATAACTTGCCTTGTAACTAACTTAAGATTTCTCAAAACATCCTCAGGGCAGCATACTCTTGAGAGGATAAGTGAGATCTACCTCTACTGGGTGGGAAAGGTTGCCTGAAGCACACTCCTGCCAAAGGACTGGTCCTCTAATTTTAGTAAGTCCTTGGCTGAAGACCAGGGGGCTGCTATACAAATCTGTACAATAGAGGCTCCAGCTTGCTCCGCCCAAGATGTCGAAATACTTCTTGTAGAATAAGCTCTTGTAGAATGTATTTTCCTGGTACAGTGGATCCATTATAGGCAAAACTGATTGCACTCAAGGTTGTTTTAGACACCCGATGGCCCTTCCCTAGAACCAGAAAATGAAATGAATAAGCTATCCACCTGCCTCCAATCCTTTTCTGGACGAAGTTATTCCAGAAGACATGCTCTGACATCTAATGATTTATCCACAGAACAATCGGCCCGTGGAGGTTCAGGCTGCCTGCAGACAGGAAGCATCTTCTGAATATGCTGTTCTGCATTCTGGGATTGCTGTCATTTTCCTGACCTCAGCTCTGCTCTGTCTGGGCAAAGCACAGCTATAACTCGCACTGCACTTGCCCACCCCCTTCCTCCCCCCAGTATGTGATGTTTGAGGCAAGATGGCGGCGCCCGTATCCTAGAGTCCTGAAACAGAGTTGCAGCCCAGTGGGGGAAAGAATAATAAGTAAACGACTAAAAAATTTAAATATATTAATTTTAGATGTTGGGGAATGGTTTTTTAAGGGTTCAGGCTTTTCATTAAATGATGCTGAAGGCCCGGTTAAAAACCACACAATCCAAAAAGACCTGAAGAAAAGGGTGACATCAGGATAATGCTTAGATATCATTGATTCTGCAGGCAGAAGTAATTGCCAATAAAAATATACCTTCCATGTGAGAAATTGAATATGTGAATCTAGTACCGGTTCAAATGGAGGAGCCGTCATGGCTGAAATTACTCTAGCCAGATCCCACTGAGGTGCTAGTTTCATGCAAACCAGCCTGGAACGCCTAACAGCCAGAAGAAAATTTCTGACCAACGAAATTAACTCCCTCCTGGAGGAAATCAAGTATAACCAGAAGGCTGGAAGCAGGTCTTCTGTTCTGAGTCTCCCATGTTTTAAAGATCTTCCAGACTTTCAAATGAATCTTCCTTGTCACCTCCTTCTGTCAGACTACCGGGTGTGAACCCTGATTGCGGAGACTAAGAACCTGCTCACCTCTCTACCGGGAAGCCTGGAATCTAAGGACCAACCTGGTTTTCACTAAAGCCTCTAAAGGTGAGGATAGGCTGGGCTGCAGGAAGGCCCCAGGTCAGGCAACCAAGGAGTGGGTTTTGCCAAGTTCTGGGTAGAAGACAGGCCAGAGCTGGACTGGAAGCGTGAAACAAGCTGAAGTCGTGGCTGGCAGAACAGGATCGAAGTTGTAAACAAGCCGAGGTCGTGGGCAGGCAGAACAGGATCAAAGTCGTAAACAGGCCGAGGTTGTCAGGAGAGCAGGAGCATAGCCTGGAACAAGCCGGGTCGGTACACAGGAATGGAAGACTGGAACTCAGGAACAGCCAGGAGAAATGGCTTTGGAGCTCAGGGCTCGCCAGTATTTAAAGGCCCCTGCACATGCGCAAAAGTGAGCGCAATGCGCATTAATCCATTGAATTACACAGTTCACAAATGCGCGCGCGCGCATAATCGCGCATTTACTGGCCCTAGTGCGAAAATGCAAGCAAACGGGAAACCTTGGCGCCCTCTGCTGGGGAACAAGAGGAACAGTCCTGGTTCTATGACACCTTCCTACTGGGAAGTAGGGCTTTGATAACACTGGAGGAAATGCGTAGACCAGACCAAAGGGCCAATCGTGGGCCAAGGCATCTATTCCCAGAGCTGGGCTGGAGGGATCTAGAGAAAAAGAGATCTTGCCCCCCCCCCCCCCCACGCCCGATTCAGGTATGTCATTGTTGTTTTCCTTTACTTTCAACTTCCTTTATTGCTTTCAGCTCGCTTAAGTTTGATGATGACGATGAAAACCCCCAAGACCTTCAAAGCTTGACGCATCGGGCTGTCTGAATTGAGCAGAAGGATTGAACTGCTTCCTGGAGGATCTTTATCTTCCGGAAAGGCAAGAAAATATTATGAAGGATCATATTGATCTGGAAACCTAGATGGAAATAGACTGAACTTTTTGTAATTTCGAACCCAACCTAGTTGAAGAAACAAATCCCTTGTTACACATTGTTACACACAGAGGTTTGGCTAGAACCTTGGTGAAGATCCTGGGAGCTGATGCCAGACTAAAAGAAGACAAATGAAGAAAGTGTAGCATTTGGTCACCTATGCAAGTCGCAGGAAAATGTGATCGTAAAGACTCATTGGGACCTGACAATGGGCATCCTTCCGGTCCCAGAAGCAGATTTCTGATAGAGAAGATGGAGTCCATGCGGAAATGCCTGTAACGTACCAATAGATTCAGTTTCTTTAAGTTGAGAATGAACCTGAATCCCCCCCTTCCCTCACTGCTGGAGAGGACCTTAGATAATCACCACCATGTCCAACATAGAATCTAGACTGTTCCTGATATCTAGTCTTTCCTTGCTGCTCCTTGGGAGAGGAGTAACAAAAAAACTTGTCAATCTAATAGGGCTTCCCACCAAGTGTGAAATGATTTTAGCTGAGCCCCTATAAGGGACCTGGCATCATTGATTCTTAGAGCCAGACTGCTGGGTACCAAACAGGGTGGATCCTCTAAACCTGCCCCTCCTAGCAGAAGAAGAGACACCTTTGGCTCCTCTGAAGTAATCCCTGTTAGGAAAGAAATGTTTAAATGAGGATTGATAAGAAAATATTTTACTGTTAAAGTACCAATTCCTAGTGTGGAATCACTTAGTCTTGTCAGCTGACCTATCTAATACCTTCTCTAGCTTTGGACCAAAAAGAAAGTCCCCACACAGGCGAATCTTAGAGCCTGTGTCCCCTGACCAGGTACATAGCTACAAGGGCCTGCAAACCAAGGTCAGTGACATGGTTTAGGCTATAAACCTTACTGATTCAGCAGTAGTGTCCAAAAGAAAGGAGGTAGGTGAAAACAGAAAAGGTAAATCTTTTATAATTTTGTTAATACTAGTCTGTATTAACAAACATGACATAAGCTGCTGCAACCAATAATTCAAATTCCTAGCGACACAGGTTAAGGTCTGAATCAGTTTAAGAGCACAAGATTCTGCCTGCCAGACCCTTTTGAAAACGAAATCCATCTTCTTGTCTAAGGATGCTGAAGTCCTCAAAGGCCAAATCCACTCCCTTTAGATAGGTGTCCCAACTTTCACATCCAACTTAGGACACCAATCCCAAAAGAGAGAATCATCTTCAGAAAACGAATAACGCCTCTTAAGAGCCCCTTATCTAAATACCTTCCTTACCAGATCTCTCCATTCATTAAGGGATAGCTTCTTTAACAGACTTATGAATGGAAGTCACATAGGGGTCTCCAGGACAAAGTCTGGATAAAACCTAGTATGCTTAGATCTAGGGGTAACACTCCTATACTCAATCCCCATGAAGAGATGTACCATATATAAAACATAGGGTAAACCATCTGTAAAAAAGTGAAATCTTCCCGGAGTGGATGATTCTTACCCATGTCCTTCTTCCTCAGAAGCAGATGGGCCCTCACCCCCCTTGGAAATAAAAGCATCCAAGGGCTCAGCGTCGTGCCCTCTAAATTAAACTCACTACACACATCCAAATCATGTGAGGTATTCAGTTTCTCAAAGGAGAGGTGAAAAAAATATGATCCTTCACAACTTGTCTGTCCTAGTGGTCGTTCTTTTACTCACTCTCAGTACAGGATTGACAAAGAGGCTTCTTATAGGAATCAACCAACTTGAGATCACACATCGGGCATTTCCTACTCTTATTTTCAGCCCTGGAGCCAGGTTTAGCCAGGTATTAGACTTGGTCTAAGATGACAAAACAATAAAGAGGGGGAGAGGCCGTCAGGATCAAAAGTTACCGTAGCATTAAATCATGAGTCCGAAAAGAAAAATGGGACTTATCGAGCAAAGCTGGACCTCTTCTTCCCAGACTGAGTGGAGGACAGAGTATACAGTGGTCTTGGATCTGGATTGCCTTGATTCTATACATAATCTCCCATAGATGTCGATGAAGGGTGTTAAATTGCAACTAATTCTTAACCCTCTGTTGTCATTGAGGGAAGCCAGAACGAATAGATATAGATAGCGCATGTGCATTCTTCTTTAACTGGGAGCACATGTGCTGAACAGGGAACCTATAGGAATAATGTCACCGCGCCACTGGGAGGAGGATTCCCCAACCAAACCCCCCTTTACTTACTCTACAAATAAAAGAAGTGGCAGGCTGTGCACCTAGCTTGTTTAACTGGAAGGAGTGGACACCCAGCAGCCCTCACCCTTTTCCTCCTCGCAGCGCGGCGAGCCAGCAACACTCCTCCATCCAGCCCAGCCGCCTGAACTCTGCATCAGGTAGTGGGGGGGAGATGGGGTGGCGTATCAAAGAGGGGGGACCCGACAATCCCAAAACATTCCAAGCAAATCATCCTTAGTAAAAAGGTAAAAAGAGCTCCCCCGCCCGAGTATCAGGTCAGGGAAAGGAGAATCTGGCCTATACCCTCTGAGCTTCTCGGGTCCCTGGCAGGCTTCAGCCGGAGCCAGGAGATGGATCTGCCCTGCACAAACCCACAGTGCTGGTACTTACCTAAACCTGTCGGTTGAGAAGCTGGTGGTCTGACTCCTGCCCAAGGCAGGAACACATACACGACTGGAGGCTGGAAGAAGGAGCCAAAGCTTTATTCATTTCTGGTGGTCATGTGTTTCTACCTAGGGGGGGAGCCATAATGTACTAATGTATGTATGTATACTGTGTATACTTATGTACGAAATTAGAAATGTATATGATATTCTTGTTATATCAGATTTAATGCACATTTTTTTCAGTAAGTAAAAATTAATAGTTCAAAAACCTTGGTCCCAACGTTTGCTGAAGTCTTTGTTGTGTATGTCCTTTTCTGCTTTGTTTTTGTTTTTTATCCACATGTTCACTTCTCTTTTAGAATCTGAATACCATGAAAGCAAATCAAGATGCATTCTTAAATGAAGTGGATAATTTACACAGTCAACTTAAAGAAGAGCGTTTGAAAAGTTTTCATCTTGAGAAACAGTTGCAGGATACTAGATTCTCCCAGAACAGGGTGGAGGAGGTTTGTTATACTTCTTTTCTTAAAGTGCTCCTAGATCATATATTCTACATAGAATCTACATCTAGAGCAGGGCTTCCCAACCAGATGTACAAGTACCACTAGTGCTAGTTGAGATCCTATCAGGTGGTACTTGACCACCTGCCATCTATACCTAAACGATACCTGTACAAAACTGTTCCTAAAGGTGTCTAGTATTTTTTGGTTTGTTTCATATACTTTAAAGCAGGCTGAAAGTCTTAATTTTTCTTTCTTTGTCCTTCATGATGACCCTTGGAGATCACTTCCCCTAGGAGGAAACATAAACTAAACAGAGTTTAAAAGCCCCACTCCTTCCCCTCCAATTCAGTTTTTTTGTTTTCTCCGAGGAAACAACTGGACAGTAGGAAACGTCCTGTTTTTAATTTACATTTTTTATTTTCACCTCCAGGAGACGAAGGCTGCTGAGCCCCGGAGCACCTAGGAGGACCAGGGGAGAAAATCCCTTTTAGTCTTACCGGTAACGGCATTTCTTTAAGTCCTTCACAACCCCATATATACCACCCCTGTTTTAATATGCTCCATTGTTTTTTGGTTAAATACTGAATTGGAGGGAAATGGGTGGGGCTTTTAACCTCTGTTTAGTTTCTGTTTCCTCCTAGAGCGAGTGGTCTCCAATGGTTGCCCTGAAGAACTTGTAGAAATACCATGACCGGTAACACTAACTCTAAACTTTTAGGGGTTATTAATAAGCATGCAAACTGCTGCATGCTTATTAATGACCTACTAACCGTACCAGGCCGCCGGCTTCCAAACCTTTCGCTCCTGTACCATCATCTTGCTGCACCCACGCCAGCAGTCTGCAGCTTCCTTTCCCAAGGGCCGCTGCTGCTCCGATCACCTTCACCTCAGCTGATGGTGTTGCTCCCCAAGCGTTGACCTAACACTGGTCATTCACAGTGAGCATAGTCGTCGTTAGGTCAAAGATTGCAAGTTGGCGGGGCAGGTGCAGCAAGATGGTGGCAAGCTGACTGGGAGCGACGGCAGTGCGGACGAGGTGACTGGAGCAGCGAGGTGAGCAGCGGCCCTCAGGTCCGCTTTAAATGGCTTTTGGAGATAATTAGAAAATGGAAGGTGGTACTTAAAGCGGTCCTTCACTCTGAATAAGAGTCTATCTTATATGTTTACCACACCCTGTACATACAGATTTCTCACATTAAAAATCATCTTACCTGCATCTACTGCATGTTATGAACCTTTAAACATCCAAGATGGCGGCTCATGGAACATCAGGCAGCCTGCAAACAGGAAGTGCCTTCTGACTGTGCTGCTCTGCATTCTGGGATTGCTGACCTTTTCCTGACCCCAGCTCTGCTCTGTCTGTGCAAAAAATGGAAAAAAGATGCCTGGGGTAATGCCTTGGTAAATACACATTTGGACAAAACAGCTATTTGGACACCCCACAGCTATAACCCACCCCCTGTACTTTATCCCACTCTCATCTCCTCAGTAAGTGTGATGCTTCTGAGTCAAGATGAAGGCGCCCCTATCCTAAAGTCCAAACAGAATTGCAGCCCAGTGGGGGAAAGAATAATAAGTGACTAAAAACTTAAAATATATTAATTTTAGATGCTGTGGAATAGTTTTTAAGGGTTTGGGATTTTCAATAAATCATGGTGAAGGTCCGGTTTAATGAAAAATGGTTGGGAAAGTTTTATATTCTGCAGTTTTCTTCTTCAGGAATTGCATATTTTATGAAATCTGTAAGATAATCGGGCACATGGCATGGCCAAAATGGCCATGACCTTGTTGCACTGAGTAGATATTAGAGATGATTCAACAATATAGGCAATCTAGGAGTACAGAAACAATAAAGACCAATGCTTGCGGTACTGGCGCTAAGAGAGACATTTGCTGCAAATACAAAGTACGAGTTTCAAATTCAGACAATTCATGGCACATTACCAAAACATGGAGATACCAGAGTACTGCTACAGGTGGTCATACAGGACTTGATGGGACATCCAGGAGAGCCATTTATATTGACAGTATGTTGGGCTCCCTATTCAGGGTATATAGCAGGGGCGGGAATAGGAGATTCCAGGCAGGCATGTAATACTCAAAGCCAATCCTGCCACCTCCACTCACTACTGCCAGTGCCCTGGGTCCCAATCACTTCCATTGCTCAGTGGCTAAAGTAACAGTCAAGCAAGGTGGTGAGTCATTGACAGGTAGAAGCATGATGGGGCTGCTCGTCTTCCCACGCACGTTTCACTCCACCCACCATTCAAACGATATTTAAAAGTAGTCAGAAGTCTCCTGGCTTTCTTATTTACTTTTTTCCCTTGGTAGGTTTTGTCCAAATGTGTATTTACCAAGGAACATCTTTTCCCTGTCTTCCCTCAATACCACAATTGTTCTCTCCTCAAGCTCTTTGGTTAGGATTTGGAAAAGCTTATATAGTAGGTTACATGTAAAAAAGGCACCAATAATGGTGGCATGAATAATCAGGCTAAAAGAGCAAACTCCAAAGAAGAAGGCCCCCCACATTTGAGCACATAAAGTCACTGTTGTCACCTTTTCTAGTATCCTGGTAAGCAGCCATGGCTCCTCACCAGGATAAAGCCATGTTTCAAAAGTGACCAATAAACGATTGGATGAAGTTAGGGCACTGAAGTATTCTATTTAGTGCAATTATTATGTAGGACAAGTGTGGAGGGACAACAAATAATGTTTGTTCTTTTGTAGGCAAAGATATCAATTTCCAGAGTGGAGTATTGGTAGGCGCTTTGGCAATTTATTTCACAAGTTCCGTGGGTTTTGGTCTGCTTTAAAGGGACAGTCCAGTATAAATAACCTGTTGTTCATGAGAGCAGCCATGATGTGATTACTGCATCTGCTGCCAAATTGACTTCTATTGACAGGAGGTTAGAGGGGAGAGGGCTTTGTCTCCTACATCTCAATAGTAGATGGTGATCTAATAACTACCGGTATGTATAAATATATTCGGGGTCAATACAAAGATCTGTCCCACAATCTATTTATACCCCGGAGTGTAACTATAACCCGAGGGCATCCACTAAGGTTAGAGGAAAGGTGCTTTCTCCACCGACATAGAAGAGGATTCTTCTCTGTAAGAGCAGTGAGACTATAGAACTCGCTACCACAGGAGGTTGTAATGATGAATACAGTAAAAACGTTCAAAAGTGGCCTTGATGCCTTCCTGGCATGTAATAACATTTCCAGCTATGGCTACTAGACCACTGGAAGGAGTTAAACAGGCTGAACTGGATGGATTAAAGCCTTTATTCAGCCTTACATACTATGTTACTAAGACAATGGGGCAGCATGCAGCTGTAAACCCATCATGACTGCTCCCATAAACCACAATATATATTTATACTGGACTGTCCCCTTAAGTAGGCAGCTTCCTGTCTACTCTTTGCCCATCTTTAAAGCTACTATAAGCAATCCTTCTTTCATCCTTTGTATCATTCGGTTCCCATGCTAGCCCATCCTCCTTGGCGTTGTCATTCTGGTCAGTAAATATGCTTAGAGGTGGTGTAAGGGTAACAATAAGTAATTTTGCCCTAGTTGTGTTATTTCGGCAAGGCCTAGATTGCATATAAAAATGCCATATCTGTTTTACCACCCCCTGTTATCCCATACCCTGTTGAATAACCAAGAAAATGATGTTAGTACTGGGGTTGTTTGGGCGTTGGTCTTTGGAGGGGGTTAGCACATCTAGTCTGGCCTATGAAGGCAAAACCTCAATCTAGCAGCCCTATTCTGCTGGAGGACTTGTCCATCCCTGGGGGAGGGGGGGGTCAAGGCCTCCTGCTACCCTAAGGAGCAAAGGACAGCACAGCCATTCACAGGATAGTGGGAGCTGAAGATATTATATTCGGCATTCAGGAGCTCTGAATGCTGGGGACAATCTGGCCACAGGGCTTCGAAACCGGATTGTCCCCGCTCTGGCTTATCAATAGTTGTTGGTATGGAATGTAAAAGGATGGCTTTTTAGCTGCATGGCTAACATTTTCTTATGCAGTTTCAAGAGCAAGGTAATGTGTACTGTACAAGTTTTATCGTTAAAGGGCCTGTGCTTTACATCCACCTTCTATTATACCTTTACTAAAGCCAAATGGAATTGTGTTTTTCTTGATTTTTTGGTTTTAAATACTCATCTGTTTAGCATAAGAGCCCCTGTAATATTAGGATCATTTGTTCTTCTTCCCATGTAGTTGCTTGATCGTATCAGTGATCTGGAAAAAGAACGTGATCTATTGAAGGAAAATTCTGACAAGCTGTACAGCAGGTGAGTAAGATGTTATCTCAAAATCCATTAACCCTTTAAACCGCAAGCTTCTTTAGCAGAACAGAGAACACCCATTTTCAGCCCCACGAAGTGGCTTCTGGCAGCTCACTCGCTGCTGCAGGGCCTCTGCTCACTCACACCGATCCTCTGTCTGGCTCCCGGATCCTGCTGATCACTTCTGGTTCAAGAGCGACAGCGTGGGAGAGTAGCGATCAGTGATGGAAGTAGAAAAAATAAAATATTAAAGTACTTTCTTACTAGTGTATATGTGTGTTTCTGTGTTTTTACCTTTAACCCTTTGTAAACTAGTAACAGATCCTTGAGACACCCTATACCAATTCACAAGGCAAGAGGGGCTGGCGAGTCACCTGCGGCAAATTGGTGACTTGCCATTACCATCCTCCCCCCATTACCTGCAGCGCCAAAGAATGGGGATTTCAGAATATGTGGCCCTATGTGGGCTATGCAGGCTGGTAGCCCTTAGGGCTGCAGGCTTGCCGTTTGGCCTCTGCGCCCTGGTTTTACTGGGGAGGGGAGACTCCACAACTCCAAGTGTTTAAGGGGGGGCGTGAATAACTTGTATCAATAGATATATATATATATATATATATATATATATATATATATATAGCTAATGCAAAAAAATATGGGGAAAAACAGTTTCATGTAAAATCCTCTCTGAAGACAAGGGGCACTCTTTCCATCTGGGGAAAAACATAACGTATATACTCGAGTATAGGTCGACCCAAATATAAGCCGAGGCACCTGATTTTACCACAAAAAAATGGAACAAGTTATTGACTGGAGTATAAGCCCGAGGCGGCTTTTTTCAATTGGAATTGGAGTTGACACACAGAAAGAGAGAGAGACACACACACACACACAGAAAGGGACACACACACACACACACACACACACAGAAAGGGACACACACACACACACACACACACTGT
Organism: Gastrophryne carolinensis; assembly: GCA_027917425.1. NCBI lineage: Eukaryota > Metazoa > Chordata > Amphibia > Anura > Microhylidae > Gastrophryne > Gastrophryne carolinensis. Next base: position 64,163,738 of record CM051241.1, on the reverse strand, counting down.
GGGTACCTGCTGCTGCTGCCGCCGCCGCTCTCAGACGCGCAGGTGTCGGAGGTCAGGGTTTGGCCGAGGTTACCCTGCAGAGGGGCAGCGGGGTCCCCCTCCCCTCCTCCTCCTGCCGGTTGCTCGGCACACAGCACCCTCCATTCAGCTCCGCCTGGCAGCCGCCAGCCGCCGCCGTTCTCATACACACACCAGCACTTCCTGGCTGTTGCGTGCTGGTCGTCGGTGGGCGTGCCCCATATGGCCCATTGACGACCAGCACGCAGCAGCCTGGAAGTGCCGGTCAGTGTGTGAATGTGTGTGCGTGTTTGTGTGTATGAGAGCGGCGGCGGCGGCAGCAGCGGGTACAGCAGGAACCCGCAGCGGCCGCCCCTCACCCTCCAGCATCTGTTGGGTTCAGGGTTGCGGCCTTCCCTGGCAGTTCGCCCCTGGACTCGAGTATAAGCCGAAGCGGCTTTTTTCAGCCCAAAAAGTGGGCTTATACTCGAGTATATACGGTATTTAGTCTGGAAAGTTTTTTTTACCATAAGAACGAAAAATCTTACAGCTAACGGCATCGAAAAACAATTCAGAGCTGTTATCTGTAAATAATAGAAAAAAAACATTTCCCCAGCCCTGTTCCTTGGTTAAACTTGATGGCCATATGTCTTTCTTCAGCTATATTAACTATGTAACTGTGTAATCAATGGGTGTAAATGTCTTTTCTTTCCTTTACCCCCTATGCTAGCAACATTCTATTATTTTAGAAGTTGTCCCACAGCCGCAGCACAGTACACATCCCCTCTAAAATGTTATTAAACTTTTACCGAGTTCAGTAAACAACTATTTGAGTATCCTTTGGCACTGCCTTGGTTTCTGGCTGATGCTAAATGGCAATTGAAGATCTTACTGCATATTTTTCTGGTCTGTGGTTGTGTCAGTAACTGCAATTTGGATTCTTATGTATGATACATATTATTTCCTACTGTAGTCCCACAAAAAGCACAGCTCAAGCCAATTTTTTTTTTAATTTCACATAGTTGGGAAGCTAAAATTGGGGGCATTCCCATGTTCATCCCACAAGGTCTTTCATCTTCTCTAACTGCAGGCTGTCTAAGGCGCCTTTGGTTTAAGAAGCAGCATAAGAGTATGTTTGCCTAATTCCTCAAACATTAGAACAAGTGAACTGTGAGCCATTAGCCTCTCCCTCTGAGCTTTCACACTGTCAATTATGAACATATTTATACTTTATTTAAAGGGAAAGTCTGCTCTCGATGGCATTTATTAAAGTGTATTTGTATTGTATTTTTTGTGCCGAAATGATGTCATCAAGGTGCTGAGCTAATCTTATTTTTTTAAAAAAATGAAATTATCTTCCAAAGGCCAGTCTGCCCCTTGCTGATGCCCAGGCCTGGTTACTGCACCCCCCCCCGTGTTCTGCATAGGGGTTGCTTCAGGAGAGGGAATGACCTGCTCACTATTGGAAAGAGGTGTGTCACATGACCACCACATAAAGTGGACCCTCCCAAGGTGAAGGGGCCCCAGCAACTGCCCTGTTAAGATCAGTGCTGATGCCGCCCCTGGACAGAACGCAAATGCTAGACGCTGCTGAGGTGAGGGAACCCACTCAACCTTACATATGCCCAGCAGCAGTGTTCTGTGTGTACAGGACTCCCATCTCTCTTTTTATAGCAACAGATTGCAGGTAGTAAGAACTGCTTCCATGAAACACATTTGCTAACATGAGAAAAATAAAAACTAATTTCTAGACAAGCTCAGCACCTTGCGGACAATACACTTTGAAAAATGCCATTGACAGACTTTCCCTTTAAAAATATAATTATAATACAGAATACAAAGTCCATAAAAAGTGACTACTGGAAAACTGTTACCCCAGACAAAGGGGGTTATTTAAGAGGGCTTTCATTAGTTGTGTATAAATAGCATATTTGCCAATTTAATATATATTTTTTTGCTCAGATCATTGTGTGATCTCTCCTGGCTGCAAACAAACACTTTTATACATTTTTTGGACTTTTTATATTTTTATGCAGAATTGTATTCACAGATCTGGCACTAAAGTGTTATTGTCACAGTGTTAAAACAATGAAATTCCATGTGTTTTCGCTTTGTTACTGGTGGATATGTGTTCAGAAACAGACTTTAATCACACAGCGTCTGGCGCTCTATGCTATAGCGACCAGATCCAGAGCACCGACTCTGTGTGTGTCTTTTTTTGATAAGTATGGTGTGGAGCGCCGAGAGTCGATCGCACTAAGCTGGCGCTATCTGTCGTTCACTGCAGCGTTGTCCTGTTGTTAGAGCACCCAACATACATCACATTCATCAATGCCAGCCAGGTTACTACAGGGACCGCAACGCTAGGTTACAGCGCCCGATACCCACTTACAGCGTCTTCTAGCGGTCGCTCTAAGCACCGCTATACAGATGCTCATCTGGCAATACGTGGCGTTAGTAGTGAATCCGCCTCAAAGTCTATCTGCTTGCAGCTTGGCCACTTAGCAGAGCTACAAGAGCTACTAAGCCCAGACATAGCAAGTGACCTTCACTTTTTTTAAGTGTCCAGAGGAGAAATAATTGAAATAAATAGAAATGACCATAAAGTGGATTTTAGAAAGAACGTTTACTATCAGTCAAGCGGGGCACTTTAACCCTGTCTGCTTCCAGACCCTCACAATACTTCCTGTTTTGGATGGACCCATTGTATGCCTCCTGGAGTTGGTTCAACCGATAGCGTCTCAACAGAATTGAGATGAGGGTCTGTGCCTGGGTCCATATGGCGCAGTGGGGTGTCAGCCTTTTTTCTGGAATCACACCCCAAGGGTTCTTTGGTGGCCTGCAGGATGTATCCCTCCCTCACCACCTATATACCTCCCATTGGCTTGCATGCATTTCTTTTTTTTTTACAGTCGAAGGGAGTGCTCCCTGGTCTTTAGAGGGGTTTTACCTGAAATAGTGTTTCCCCATATTTTTTTATATTGCCCATTTATATATTTATACAAGTTAATCATGTCTCCCCTCAGTCGTCCCCTCTCACGACTAAACAGATTTAATTCTTGTAATCTTTCCTCATAACTAAGATCTTAAAGTCCTCTTATTAGTTTGGTGGCTCTCCTCTGCACCATTTCCATAGTCAGAGCGTCCTTTCTATAAACGCGTGCCCAGAACTGGAGGGCATATTTCAGGTGAGGGCGCACCAGTGCCTTGTAAAGAAGCAAAATGATATCCCCATCACGTGATTCCATGTCTCTTTTACTACTGCTATCTTATAGACTCTGAACATTCCAACCTCGGTTCCTTCTAGAAGGTCAAGGGGAGATCCTTACAAAGCTAAGAAGCAGAAACCTCTTTTCTCTGAACTGCTTCTTTTTCAGGATCTTGTTTTAGCAGAATGGGAGCAGCCTGACCTTCAAACCCAGGATTTTGGATATCGAGTATCCTTTTTCCACTGACTTGTTTAGGCAATGGTCCTTTCCTCCAGAGGTGGATGATCTGGTTTCCAACCTGTCGTACCTCTGACAGCGCTTCACTTAAAGATTTATTTTGCATTGGACCAATGTTCTCAGTTTTGCTTTTTCCATTGTGGGCTCTGCCTTGCACCTTTATGGCAGCCATTTCATGTAAGGTATGGACAAACAGACTATGATACAGTTACAAGGTAATTATTCCAAGCTGGCCATCTCCCAAGAGCTGTTTAGGTATATCATTTCTGCAATGGATGATATTGTAGCCAGAGGTCTGGCCTAACTGGTTTCTCAGCACCGCTCTCTATGGTTAAAGTAATGGTCTGCCGATGGTGCCTCAAAGAAGACTTTTACTGGGCTTTCCTTTCTAGTGAAAAGACTTTTTAAGGGAGCATCTTAATGACCTTTCGGTGGTGTAGGGGGGCGCCCTCAGGATGACTTCTGGACTAAGCCTTAGCCTAATTCTAAGTCCCAGAATAAGGCTAAGTCTTTATGGCTAAAAAAAATCCTAAGCCCCACCTCTAAGCCTCCCCAGGCATGAAGAAACGCCCTCAACCTGCCGGGTGGGTGGACGTCTTCAGCTGTTTGCCCCTTTTTGGAGGAACCAGGTTACAGATCAAAGCTAGCAGCCAAGCCTCCCTCACAGATATTTTCCATCAAGACTTTCACAGAACCCAATGAGGGCAGAGGCGCTGCAGGTAGTGGTAGAGGATCTAGTTCAAAGGGGGAGTAGTTACCCCTGTACCTTATTCCAAAAGAGGATGCGGTTTCTACTCAAATCTTTTGGTCATCCTCACTCTTTTGTGCCCTTCGAAGTTTTTGGATGGAATCCCGAGGATCCATCATAGCAACTTTACAGCAGGGAGATATCATGACATCGGTGGATATCAGAGATGCTAATCTGCACATACCGATAGTCTCGGGTCATCATAGATTTTCAGTAAATGATCACTTCCAGTTTGTGGCCCTGCCCTTAGGCCTTTCTACACCCCCCGGATCTTTACGAAGATTCTAGCAGGGCCCATAGCCATCTTAAGGAGCAAAGAGGTGCCTATTACATCGTATCTGAACAATCTCCTAATCCATGCACCTTCCTTTTTGGAAGCCTGGGAGGACACCTAGGAAGTTCTGGCCACTCTGGAAAAATTTGGGTGGATAATAAATTATCCTATATCCCACTTATATCCTTCAAGGATAAGATCCTTCCTATGAATGATCTTACATAAGGAGCAAGCCAATGTATTTTTTCCAGAGCAGAAGAGGGCCTTGCTTCAGACAGAGCAAGGACGATGCTATCAAGCAATTGCCTGTCCATCCGTCAGGCAATGCGACGATTAGGTCTGATGGTCTCCTCTTTTTTAGGCAGTCCCATTTGCCCGATTTCATACGAGACCCCTGCAGATGGAACTTTTATCACAGTCCATGGGTCTTCCCTTCTCCCTGACCAATCCAGGGAGACAAGCTTTAGCATGGCGGCTAGATCACCATCATCCTCTAATAGGCAGGTCCTTCACTCCAATCCACTGAATCATAATCTCCACCGATATAAGCATGACGTGATAGGGAGGTCTGATGGGTTCTCTGACCATTCAGGGTCATTGGAACCCGCAGGAATGCAGGTTATCTATCAGTGTTCTAGAACTGAGGGCAGTATTTCTGGTCCTAACTCATTGGGCCTCCCTCTTGAAGGACCTTCCTGTCAGGATTCACAGCTGTGGCTTATATCAGTCATTAAGGAGGCACCCAGAGCAGGTTAGCTCTCAGGGAAAAGCTATTCCCTGTATTTCTGCCGCCTACATACCCGGGGAGGAAAATATTCAGGCCGACTTTCTGAGCAGGCAGACACTGGATTACAGGAAATGGTCTCTCTGTCACAAGATTTTCAGGATCTGTGCAATCATTGGGAGACCCCGGAGATGGACCTCTTCACCTCCAGGTTCAATTGGAAGGTCCCAAAGTTTTTTCTCCAGAACCAGGTATCTTTGGCATTAGGGGTGGACACTCCATGATCAACATTCAGTCTGGTGTATACCTTCCCTCTGGGGCGCCTTTTGAGAAAGGTGAATCTCAGGAGAGTCCCAACCACCCTGATTGCCCCATATGAGCCAAGAAGGATTTGGTTTGCCGACATGGTAAGAATGGAGGGGGGCAATCCTAGGCACCTGCCCAGTCGGCCGGATCTGCTCACACAAAGGCCACCCCAATTCTCAAGTGCTAGCTTGACTGTTGAAACCAGCATCCCGGCATAAAAGGGCCCATCTTCTGGGATCATTAAAACCATGATTCAGGTAAGAAAGCAGACTTCCTCTAGAATATAGAGTTTGAAGATAATTTGGGGGTTCTCCTGTAGAAGATATTCTTTTCCCAGAATCTTGGAACTTTTGGGAAGAGTCTCGAGGAGGGGCTGGAGTTTTAGCACCCTTAGAGGTCAGGTTCAGCTCTGTCTATTTTTTCCAGGGGCCCATTGCAAACAATAAGCTTATTAAGACTTTCATTCAAGGAGTCTCTCAACCCTTTTTACCTTCTTTGTATCTTAATTTGGCCTTATGTGTCTTACAATGTCCTCCTTTTGAGCCCTTTGGGGAGGTATCATTGATCTTGCTGACAAGATTGTCTTTTTGGTGGATATCACTTCAGTTCAGCAAGTGTCTGAGTTAGCAGCCCTATCGATCAGCTCTCCTTATCTGGTTTTCACAGGGATAAGGTGGTCTTCTGCTTCTAGCAGGATTTTCTACCCCTAGTAGTTTCCTCCTTTCACATTAATGAGGAGATAGTTTTGCAGTCTTTACATAATCCTTTCCAGTAGCCTGATGTGCGGTAAGGACAGGAGCTTAGCTTGAAAACTAAAGTGTGCCTGAATTCCCCTTTCCCCTATCTTTCCTGTGCAGGGGACATTTTGTGAGCTTCTTTGCTACAAAACATGCTATTGCACAATTGGATCAGATGTTGCCATTTTTGGTATGCCAGTTAGGTTCTCTAAAAACCCTCAGATCTTGAAGGTGTGGTGTTACAGAATAATTCCTTTATGAATTTGTGATTTTTTTGATGGACCACCCAGTCCTGTGTCTCGTCTCTCCAAAGCAGAGCATGTGCCTATTGATCCGGTGGACAAACACCTGGAATCCAACATAAATCTTAACAAATGCTGTTGTTAGGCTGGCCTTCATCTCTATGTGATCAGGGCCTCTTGAGGCATTGCTAACAGGAATCCTGTAAGTAAAGGAGCAACTGGAACTTACTGGTTGATTGAGGCTAGCAGGAATAATTGCCAGGTCCATTTTGACCCAGGGCATATATTGGTTAGTTACAGATACACCATTTTTAGAGTAATCTCTCTATTACAGCAGTGCGATGGAGAGATTACTAACAAATTGCAGTCAGCTGTGAAGCTGTTTACATTGTAATAGCAGGGTACTTGGCTGCTATACAATATAACACAGCAGATCAGATTTATTATGCCCTTTTCCAAGATTATAACAAACAGGTCACTAGTGGAACAAGTGCCAATCCCAGTGAAGAGAAAAAAGTATTTTAGTAGACTTACTGTAATTTCTTTACCTTCACACTCATCCTTTGTGGTTGTGGCTGTGTTCATGTGCGGCTATGTTGTTCTCTATGTGTGAGTCATGGTTTTCAGATCAACATTGGGTTAATCTTACCAGATCATATATACAGTGCTTTATCTGGTTGTTATGCACTGTTGATTTCTAGGTTTTTCTCTGGGTGCACCTTTTTCACTACTTCATACTACTAGGCTCCGAAGGAGTTGGTGGGGGGAAGAGATTTAGCATTGTTTCCAGCACAATCTGGCCTCTACTTGGCTACAGGAGGATATTACCCTCATATAAGCATTTGTCTGTGTAAAGATGAAGAAAAACTTTATGGTAGGTCTACTAAAATTCATTTATCCCTTAGCACATAAGAGCTCCATTTCCAAGAGCTACCAAAGAAATCCAAGGTTAACGTAATACCATTTAGTATTTATTACCTTAAAGAGGAACTTCGGAGGCCCCAAGCACTGGAACTGGGGAGGTCCTGGAGTTCCAGTGCTTGGGGCATCCCGAACTGGGATGCCTCGCTGTGTGAAACCCCCATGAAACCTGTAAACACTCACCCTCTCCCGGAGCTCTCACCGAGATTGTGCACTCAGGCCGTATCCCCGCTCACCTCTAGCCACGTGCGCGCACACCCGGCCTTCCTGAATGGGTGGCGTGGTCACGCCACAGCTGCAAGGGGGGCGGGGGATGTGGCTAGTGGCCGAAGGGAGCTGAGTGACAGTGAGGGCGCTGATTGGCTGAGCTCAGCCAATCAGCGCAATCGCTCCCACCCGAGTCTGCGCTGTGGGAGCAGAATGAAGGTGAGTGAAACGGGGTGACACACAGCGGGGCACCAGAAGGAGGGAAAATGAATAAAAAGTAATAAATAGTTTGAAATAAACTAAGTCTAAAAAATAAATGAATAGAAACAAAGAAATAAGAATAGGATAAATGATAGAAACAAAGAAAGAGAATGGATAAATGACAGAAAGAAAGAATAAGATGAATAACAGACATAAAAGAAGGAAAGTGAGAGCGAAGGAAAGGGAGTAACAAAGAAGAGATGGGAGGAAAGAAAAATATTAGCAGTTAAAGAGAGAGAAATAAAATCACTGGCAGAACAAAAAGATGAAAGATAGAATAGGGAAAAAATGGAATAGGTGGAAGACAAAATAAAAACAGACTAGAAGGAAAGAAATAAAAGGACTGACAGAAATAATAGAAGGAAAAACCAAATGAAAGAAAGAAACAGATGGAAATGAAAGAAAGAAAGACGGGGAAATAACTGGAGAAAAGAGAGAATAGAAGCATTGAAAAGAAAGAAAGAAAGAGAAAGTAAAAGAAATGAATACACGGAAAGAACCAAAGACTAGAAGGATTGCAAGCGCAGTAGGAAATATATCATTTAGTCACAGTTACTGAATTGCCATCATCAGGAATCCCACTTAGATATATTTATCTCTATCTCTGATGATATGAATCATTAAAGGGTAATTCTACGTTTCCATTAATGTGTGCCAAAATGATGGCACGGTGCTAAGCTTATCTGTTGTTTTTTCTTTTATTTGTTTACAACTCTTCGTTATAAAAGAAAACTGTTTTCTCTAGCAACAATGTGTTTACCAGTACACTGACTAGTGTGTTGGGTGTACCTTACAGAGACTTAACCCCTTATGTATTAATACAGCCTCTTGTGTATTAATACAGCCTCTTCAGATGAGGGCATTGCATGTTTTCCTGTAGCTAAAGGCTTACTGGCAGCATCCTCATCTGGGGAGGTGATTACTGCTGCTTGATTTTACCAAACCTACTGATGAACTTTCCTGTGACAGTGGAAGGATTCTGGGATATGTAGGCAGAAGCTATTCTAGGGGACAAGAAAGCCACTCTGACTTGAACATCACAGAGCCAGCGGAATATAAGAAATGTTGAAATCACAGGTGTGGGGGCACAATCCTAACACACATCTTTATTTTACATTCCAGAAGAGGAAAACAGTAAGGCAGATCATCAAAAACCTGACAACAAGGGAGAAAGATTCTAGGGCTGCTTGATTCCCTCCCCCCGCTGCCGCTGTAAGCTGTCCCTTTAGCCAGCCATTTGTGAATGTCCCACGCAGAGAGGATAGTTGGGATGCATGCGCCAGGGTGCCCTAGGGGCAAGGACCAAATCCCAGGTTTTGGTCCTCTTTAAAGTGGACCAACACCCAGGGGTGATCGGCCCGGGAATCTATAAGATTCCGGGGCCGATCACCTCACTCACTGCGGGACATCCGAGATCGGGATGTCCCGCGGGGTGAAACCCCCCAAAAAAACCCAAACTCCTTACCTGATCCGCCGGCGCTTCCGCCGCCTCTAGACGTGCGCACGCCCGAGCCGGCCGTCTGTGAATGGCCGGCATGGGCGCGCGCACGCCGAGAGTGGGAGGCGGCGGCGGACGCGCTGTCTTGGACGCCGCTGTCACCCGCTTGGACGTCGGCGGGGATTGGACGGCGTGGGAGCGGGGAGAGGTAAGTTTTTTGGGGTTTCCCGGGGGGTTTCAGAGAGCGGGACACCCCCGATCGGGGTGCCCCGCCGAAGTGGACCAAAACCCAGGATAGTCAAAATACTGGGTGTTGGTCCTCTTTAAGTGATAGGCTTTTTAAAAGCACCATTAGTCATTTTGTATTTTTTTTTTTTTTTTTTACACAATGTTTTCTTTTTCCCCCTCAGTGCTTTCACAGTGAGCAATAGTCAGGAGCAGCAGCGAAAGTTAAGGGAGCAGCAGCTAAAATTTCAAATTGCCCAACTGGAGGCTGCACTTAAGTCTGATCTTGAAGACAAAAATGAGATTCTCGACAGAATGCGGAGAGAGCGAGGTAAGTTCTGCATGTTGGTATTGATATGCCTCTTTGTCAGATTTTTGAAACGTAAAATCTATAGACCCACTTTGATGATTGACTTTTAAGTTTTGGTGCACTTTACTGGTTGATTTGTTTTGGCAACCCCAAAATTGACTTTCTCGGGTATTGTTTCTCTCGAGCAGGGCATCCTGACTTGGGATGCCCTGCTGAGTGACCCCCCCAGGGCGCCGTAAAAACCCGCCCTCCTGTCATTCCCACGATGCAGGTGTAGGCGAAACCTGGTGTGCGGATTGGCTGAGCAGCTCCCTTCAGCCCTGTTAGCGTCAAAGCTATGCAGCCGAAAGAGACTCCTTTCGAGGTATAGGGTCACTTTAATAAATATTACTAAGCAATCTATTTCTGCATGCACCAAAAAAAGAAGAGATTAGTAGTATAACATAATTTGGCAACCAGCCAATGTTTTTTCCTGAGGAGAAAACATTAGAACTGATGTAATATTATTTTGTTGTCTATTCCACCATGGTGAAAATACAGCCATATTTTCATGTCTGCAGAGACTAACAAAGTGTTGCAGTGTGTTAGACATTTGAGATGTAACAGGAACTGGCTTTACTGGAATGTGAGGGCGGTGAGAGAAGGTCACCTTACATGGTGGATAACATAGACTGGAAACAGAAGTCCTAGAGATCACCTCAATGTACAGGAAATACAACATGCAGCAGAGAATGTACAACAGAGACTGCACATAGATATATGTAACAGTACCATCTAATGTTATAAATGTAAACTGCATTAACCTAACAATATAGATGCAGATCACATAAAGAGACAAGCTGTAAGCTGTTGCACAGTATCACCAAAAAAAAAGTTCACGTAACAAAAAATAAGTCCCGGATGTCACCTAATGTTACCTGTTTGTTTCTACCCCAGAGCATGCTGAGAAAATTGATGAAGAAAATAAAAAACTGCAGCTGCGTTGTTTGGAGCAGAAGCACCAGCTTGATGAATTTCAGAATAAACTTAAATTTTTCACAAAGGTAAAGCCATTTATGTGGTGCATTATCTCTACAACCCTTTTTTAGAGTGGTTTGTTTTTTTAGCAGTCCTAACGTAAAACCTACACCCAAATAAAGTGAGGCCTGTTCCTCTACCCTACACCCCTTTCCCCAAGCACTTAAAAGGGGTTTAAAGACAAAGCATAGTTTGATTACCTGCCATACAAAGGATTTATGCTGCTGAATAAAGCTGTTGTTGAGACGTTGCCCTTTCCATGTAGTCCCACCCCTGGATTTTATTTTTTCATGACTGCTTTATTTATTTTTTCAGATTTGAGAGGTGGACCTATCTCGACCCCTCTTGCTTCTGTCTGGCAGTGGGGAGGGTAGCTGCACCCTGCTTTGCTTGTCTGCTAGTTTGCTATCCCTGCTTCTTTTTATAGGTTCAACTTCCGGTGCTAAAAATAAAGCAGTCATGAATAAATAAAATTCGGTGGCTGGGATAGAGAAAGGAGTCTGGAACTCAGCAACTACATTTTTTCATAAACTATACAAACAGTGATTTTATGTTTCACTTAGCCTGAGCAACTTCTTAAAACCCTTTTCCTGCTGCCCCTCTAACGATTAGGACTCCTTGGAAAACTATTTATATATTAATACCACACAAAGATCACTAGTATGCAAGGTGACCACAACCCCTGATCTCTGGAATTGGTACGTTTTTAATTGAACTGGATTAGATTGGAGCATCTGGAGGGGACAAAAGGTGAGCATGTATAATTTGTTTTTTTCCAACACTGATGATCAGCCCTCTGGTGTCCTGGTATGCAAACCCCTGGCTTTAGGGTTCTTTTTTATTGGTGGGGCATGGTCTGTGTATGAATAGTGTTCATATATCCCAAGGCTTTTCACTCTTGCCTTGATTCTGAATTCATCATAGAGGCTAGATCTTCCACCATTAATCTAATTCTGGTTCCCTAGCCACATACAAAATAAGCACATGTGCTTTGTGGTTCTTGGTAGCAAACAATAGACAGTGATAAAGCAAGCAGCCTTAAAGCTAAAGTAAAGGAAAAATAGTATACTTACCTCCCTGTGTGCAGCTCTGTGGGCCACATTGGTCTGGTTTTAATATAGTTGACTGTGGTGAAGACAGCTTGTTCCAAATACTCAAAAATCCTGATGAACGTCTCTGATGCTAGTCTTGAGGAACCAGAGCCCAGAACCCAAATGCAGTAGGCAGTGTCCATATTCCAGTAATAGGCAGTGTGAACTCCCCAAGAACCAGCATTGTTGCAGAATCCCCCCCAACCCCCCTATAACCATCATTGTGGCAGAATCTCCCCCAATCCCCCTATAGCAGTCCATGTGCAGAATCTCCCCAATCCCCCCTATAACAGGCAGTGTGGCAAAGAAAGCTCCAATCTCCCTATAACAGGCAGTGTGCAGAATTCCCCTCCCATCACCCCATAACAGGCAATGTGGTCGAATCCCCCCCCCCAATCTACATATAACAGGCAGTGTACAGAATTCCCTCAATCCCTGTATAACAGGCAGTGTGCAAAATCCCCCTATAACCGGCAGTGTGCAAAATCCCCTCAACCCCCTATAACAGGCAGTGTGCAAAATACCCCTATAATCGGCAGTGTGCAAAATCCCCTCAACCCCCTATAACAGGCAGTGTGCAAAATACCCCTATAATCGGCAGTGTGCAAAATCCCCTCAACCCCCTATAACAGGCAGTGTGGCAGATTCCCCCCCCCCCAATTCCCCTATAAAGGACAGTGTGGTGGCAGGATCCCACAATCCCCCTTTAACAGGCAAAACCCCACAATCCCCCTATAACAAGCAGTGTGGCAGAATCCCCCAATCCCAACATTGGGTGTGTAAGGAGGAAGTACCGACGGGCAGACAGGAAGCGCTTACACTTGGTTTCAGCTGTCTTGTGAATCCTCAAATGTTCTGCACTTCCCACACACACACCTTACAGCGCTCCCATGATAGTGCTCCTCCTTTCCTGCTTCCGGCTGGCGGGGTTTATGTAGGCCAGCGTCCATGAATGAAACTAGCATCACGAATAGCATCAGTGCTTTAAAGTGGACCAAAACCCATGGCTGATGGCAGGGCTGCCCGATTCCCAACCCCCTATATGAAACCCTCCAGGTCTCCCAGTAAACTCACCTTTTCCCCTGATCCAAAGGTATATGCGCACGCAGCAGCTGCCTGCTATACCTTCAGCAAGGAACGCGCCCGTGGCAGGCATTTGTGAATGGTTGGTGCGAGCATGCTGCCTGTTAGAGAGTAGCGGGGATGTGTCCACAGACTGGGCTGGAGTCCTAGACAAGTTGACATGAGCGAATCTGAGCATCCTGATTGGACAGTAGACTGTGCATATTCCGTAGGACCAGAAAAAGTTGTGTTACACTGCACGATCTGGGGCATCCCTGATCAGGGTGCCCGGGGACAAGGACTAAACCTCAGGATTGTCAAAATCCCGGGTTCTGTTCCACATAAAGTTTTGGACTTTTTCTTTACCAACCCCCCACGCATTTATGCAGCTACTCTTCTTATGAAGCGAAAAAATACGGCACATGTTCTTCTTTTGTGCTTTGAAACTTAGGGTTCAGGCTTGAGAAATAATTTATTACACTTATTACACAATTAAGACCTACATTTTGTTTGCCTACATGCCGATATATTCAAGAGCATTAATACATTATTAGCCAATTATTTAACATGTAGCTGTCTAAACTTGTTTGCCATTTGATTGTGGAGGAGTTTGGTAAAAAAATAAAACATCGCTCTTCAATTTAAATCTCATTTAAATTTTACAACTTATATAGAAAGCTAACAAAAGATGCCTTTGAGAGATAGCTTTCGTTTCTTATTCTTCAACGTCTCTTAAATTAAATAATAGAAAGCAATGTCCTTCAGCATGCTGACAGCCCTGAAACATGTTAAACAACATTAGACAATTGGTGGAAGCCCAGTATGGAGATAGGAAATACAAAAAAAGCTCCATAAAAATGTAATGTTAATTTGGCCCCATAAATGCAAATTTTAATACTATCTTATTTTTTATTTTACTTAGAGCCACTCCAGCCCAGGACTTGTCTTGTATCTAAAAATGTAAATCAGATTTACTTCTGCTCATCTAATTCCACCCCCCCCCCCTTTTTTTGCTTCCATTCCAGGAGAGTGATATTGATGTGACTGAACTCAGTGAAGCTCTGATGCTCATCAAGGTAATATCTCTTTTGTACCTGTGTTCAAAGTGGATCTGTCAAGTCTTGATGAGTGACATGGGTAAAGGTAGATACAAAAAGGAAAAAGCCCCTGTTCTGAGAAAGTACACTTAGCTGCCCTTAATATTTAAGCGTTACATCGAAAGTGGCTTAGCTGCATGTATGCTTTTATTCTAGAGCTTTTTCCTTCCCTACACCGAAAATGTTCAGGATATCTATTATGACAGGTTAACTTGGTAATATAGAAATATAGAAGGTTGATGGCAGAAGGAGACCATGTGGGCCATCTCGTCGTAGGATAAATGGATGCTTATCCCAGGCATGTTTAACCCTTTAAAGGGTAATTCTTCTTGTAATCAATGTGCTAAGCTTATCTGTTACATGTTTTTTTATTTTATTTTTTTTTTGCAGTTCCCTGTTTTCCCTAGCCGCAATGGGTTTACTTTAGCAATGTACATGAACTGGTGTCTTAAAATTACAGATCACAAAACTTTCACACTCTGGTCTGCTAATCATCTGATTGGCTAAGGAAGAGGCGACAGATTTGACCCCCTTTTGCTGTAATTCAACTTATTTAGATAGGGCGGGGGTCTTGTGTTCAGTAGCTGAAGGGTTACAGGCAGTGTTCTCAGCTGGAAGCGTCATTAATTATGTGTAACTAAAGAGTTCACCTGTTACAGTGCAAGTATTCTGGGATATGTAGTTAGTAGTTTTTACTCAAGGCCAGAAAAACTACTCCCATCTTAGGATCACACACGCATAAAGCAATATAGAAAATTGGGACACAATATGCTCAAATCACAGTTATGGGGCCACAATCCTAACACAAATGTTTATTTTACATCCCAGAAGAGGAAAGCAATAGGGCCAGAACACCAAAAACCTGACAAAAGGGAGTTTTCTTTTAACTGCCAACCTACCTTAAGTTTTTGTCACCCTCTGTTGTCAGTGTTGACATTGGTTACTGCTCATGAGACACCATGAAGTGAAAAGAGCTTTTTATAAGATTTTCAAATAAAATACAACTAAGTACACCTTGCAGTTAACTATCAAGGGTTAAAACCTTAGAAAATTGTGCGCAGTCTCCCCTCACCCGCAAGACCAGCCCGGGCACTATCTAAAGGGGCCGGTAGAACAGGGAGCAGAGGCTGAGTGGCCGGACCCCAGCCCTAAAAGCTAGCACCCCGCATAGCCCATATGGGCCGTGGGCTCTTTTGCACCCCTCCTGGGCTTTGGGGATGCTGCTAATGAGGCAGGAGGTTTTGGCAAGACACTGGCTTGTTGGCAGGTGACTTACCAGCCCCTCCACCTCCTGGAACTGGGGACCCCTTACCAGTTCCCAAATGGTTAAGTGTAAAAGAAAAAAAAAAAACATAGCGAGAGAGAAAAAAGCCATTTAGTATTTATTTTTTTTTACTACTTAGTCCATTCTATCACCAATCGCTGCTGTCCTACGCCGTCCATTGCTGCTGTGTGACAGCCAGAAGTGATCGTCTCCAGCACACTAGCTAATGTAAAATGCTGGGGGTAGGAAGCTGTCAGAAGCTGGCGTACTGGGCAAAAAATGGGTGTTCTCTGCCCCACTGTAGACTTTTTTGCAGTAAATAGGGGAGATACCAAGTATGTGAAATTCACGTGGCTGGAAGTTAACGGACAGAGAAGCAGCCACGTACTTGGTCATTCATTTGATGTTGATTTTTCAACTACCTCTGCTATAAGTTTTAAGTTCAAGTCCTTATACCATTTTTGTTTGCCCACTTTTGAACCCCTTCTATTTGAGCAATGTGTTTTTGTATGGGAGGTCTCCAGAATTGCACATTGCACAACAATATTCGAGCTGTGGCCTCACCAGGGCTCTATCAATCTATTTTAAAACCTGTAGAACAGTATCGCTAGGAATAAATCAAGGCAACTGCATTTGCTGTGTTATTTTCTTGAAGATGTTTTGCTAGTCATCCAACTATCTGAATTCAGGGTGACTTTTACAGGAATCTTAGCAATAAATAGTAACTCCAATCTACATCCTCTATCCACCATAAACAGTAGGAGGGGGAGGTGTTGATTGAATTAGCATGACTGAAGTTATTAGGTGTTAGTTGCTGGCTTTGGTGTTAACACGGCATTGTAAGTCCTGGGCACTAGGTGTCGCAGCTTCCTCTCTGTTTAAGCTTGGTTTCCTCATTTTCATATAAATCGCTTCCTAGCAGTACTCTTTCTAGGGGAGCGCAAGCGGAGCAAGCGCCCTGGTCACCAAGGCCATTGGGGGGGGGCGCCTTTATCCCAGCCATCCTGTTTTCTGTGGATGAGTCAGGACCACTATTTGTGGTGCAATGGTCTAAGGAAGTTGTCTGTGGACAACTTAAAGTGGACCAAAACCCATGGACTGACTGCCCTGGAATTGATAAGATTGATTCCCCCCATCCTTGCTGGATGCCCCAGCAGGAGGGAATCAAGCAGCCTAGCTGTCTGAAACCCCCTAGGTCGCCCAGATATTCATCTTCTTCCCTGGGCCAAGGGCACATGCTCGAGCAGTTGCCACGTCCCCGCTATCCCTTTAGCAGGGTGCGTGCCCTTGCCAGGCATTTGTAAAATGACCAGTGCAGAACTCGTCAATCGGAAGTGGCCACATCCCCAGGTGCAGGGGTGCTCCCAGCCTATTTGAATGGATGGGCAAGGAAGCTCTAAAAAGTAGAGTGTTTAGGAGATTGTCAGGTTTTCACTCAGTGGGACATTCCATATCAGGATTCACAGAGCGGAAGTAATAACCCGGGCTTTTTAGACTCCAGATCAGACAGAAGGGCTGATAAGTGGTAAAAAGAAGAGGGTACAGAGCCACCAAACTCCAGCAGTTAGCCTGCACCCCACATGTAATGCGGTTAATCAGACACGATTACCTTCCCAGGCCAGCCTAACCTTTGATCGGGACAGGGTGTGCTGTGCTCTGACTGTCAGGCACTCTTGACCGCTGGACTTTCCTGTATGTGCTGCGCTCCCCCCCCCCCCATTAGCATTACTGACAGACAGGGGAGGGTACAAGGAGAAGAGTATTGCGCCCAAAAAAGGGGAATTGAACAGAGCCCCATGACTGGGTGCCGCTTCCTTGTGACAGACCACAGCCTCCTCCGATGACAGTGGATGGGGTGCAGAGCACTAAGGCTGCCACCACTAGTCTATACTGTCACCCTCGGAGCGGTTGGTCAATCTAGGGTTTGGGTTTGTTCAGTACATGACTTTTTTGTGTGTTTGCATTTTACATATAAGAAAAAGTCCCTTGTAACATATTATTTACTTTTTGGTTTACTTTAATTTTATCTTTAAATGGTTTCACTCCATTTAGTGGGGGCTGTATGCATTCCAATTAATAACCACAATAATGTCCCGTTGTACCAAGAACTAGAGGCTGCCATGGCTTCTGATCCATAGAGCCGTCAAGTTTGAAGGAGTTTGCGATAGTCTCTTTGTAGGCATTGTTTATGACACTAATGTCCTGGTAAACAGGATGTGACCTTACTACCAGAAGAGATAACGAATAAGTTAAAATACATTTCTGAACTATTTGGTCTTTTGTATGTAGATCCTATGTAGACAAGATCCTACATCTAAGGCTGGTTTTAGACAAGCACGACTGCTTAGCACCCCACAATTGACTCTAAAAAGCTGCCCATAGTTATCTTGGACTCTTTCACATATGCCTCTGGTGTTTGTCCTGCCAGAAGCATTTTGAGATCACAGGGCTCGCGATCTCGCTCCATGTGAATGGAGAGCGCTAGTGCTCAACACCCTCCACATGCTGTACATAGCGATTGCATGGTGCGAGAATGCGCGAGTGCTTCACAATCGCACTGGCCTGAAACCAGTCAGCAGGTATATTTCTATGTTTGTTGATTATCCATGCCACCCTCAGAATGACATATCTCTGTAGAACTCTATCTGTAAAGATGTGGATAAAGAGCTCCCTAGCACCCAATGCTGTAGTTTTAAAAACTCTTAAAGTTGATATTATCGCCACCGATTTTAAAGTTGAAGCAGACCAATACTCATTTGCCCGCTAACGGGTGTTGTTCCGCATTGGCCTCAATAAGACAGACATTCATAATGCTGAAGCTCCCCTGCACATCACCCCCAGAACACCCGCAAATCTTACCTCTATTTGGATCCGCGATTGGCCGCCATCGGGGTTGTGTCCTTGTTTCTGGCCACCGAAACGTCCCTCCCACGTGACTACTGATGGCCAATCGAGGGACAGGTAGGAATTGCAGTTTTTCGGGGTGATAATGTGCGGGGGAACCAGCATTTTGAATGCTCCCCCCTCCCAAGCCTATTTTATTGCTGCCAGACACAGACCAACACCCGTTAGCGGGCACAGGGGTGTTGCTCTGCTTTAAGTTACAAGCGGAGCAGTCTTCCGGCAGAACAAAAGAAGTACCTGAACAATATTAAAGAACCATTGCTAGGTCCTTTCCTAGGCAGCTGGATGTCGGGCCATGTGATTTGAGTGTTCTAAGGCCTAAGCCCTTGAAAAGACTAGCTTGCAGAAATTTGAGGATATCAGTGACCTCATAATTCTATATAGGGGTATTCATCTCTTTAAGGAAGTCCACAAAATGGTCCCGAACCCTATAATATTTTGGATTTATGGAAGTTTTTCTACACATACATACATAGTTGCATACTTATTAAGCCTCTATGACATGAGCACCATAAATCCCCTTATTTTCTTGTTAGTTTAGTTTATAAATTAGATGAAACACTAATGTCTAGGCAGATGTCTGTTCCATTGGCACCCTTCTTTTTCAAGTTGGCTACAAATAATAAAGCATGAAAATTAGCTACACTATGAAATTGTTTTAAATAATTTTTTACAGATGCTACTTTAAAAAAGTTATGATTCCTAATGTGTAAAGTCCTTCAAAACCAATGGCACATTGTATAAGCGAAAGACCTCACAATAAAAAGCATTCTTTCTATTTGTTCCAGATATTTGTGATGCTTTTGGTATGCAGGTTCTTTGTCTCCTGCTAAGATTTGCTCATCAGCCATGGAACTCCCTGTAATCGGCATGTGCAGTTTGTCTTTATAATTGCTTGTGGCTTGAAGTAGACCTTAAGAAACATGTGGCCCAGTCTTAATTTTGGCAATTTTACAATTACAAACAGACTGGCCATGATATACTCATAATAAAGTCATAATTAGTTGGCATTAAAAATGGCTTTGTTAATCATCAACGTCTCTTCTCTCTTGTGAATTATTAAGTGCTACATTTCTAGAGCCCATTGTTGGTTGTCTTAAGTTTTTAACCCTTACATAATACAATAATACATAATAAAGTAATAAAACACTTGGGCATTTTATAGAGTACTTATTAAAAAGCATTAAGTGAAATTCATTGAACTTGTGATCTTTCCTCAGACAAGAAAACAGCAGAAGAATGATGAGCTCAGGTTCTTGGAAAGGGTTGAGGATGACATAGGAAAAGACCTTGAGAAGTCTTTAAGGGAATTACAGGCAAGCCATGCGGAAACAGTTCAGGAGCTGGAAAAGACTAGGAACATGCTGATAATGCAGCATAAAATCAACAAGGATTACCAGGTAATCATACCAAAACTGTAGAAATTCAAAAATGTCAACATATTTGTACACTCTAGATATTTTCATGGTTTGAGGTGCCCCGCTGTGTGAATTCCTGTTGTTGGCCCAGGAAACGTACCTGTTCTCAGTCCAACATTGCAGGCATGGCCCGCTTGTTCAATCAGTTTCTTTAGCCAATCATCTTAATGTACAGCTGGAGAAGCTGAATAGAATCCCCAGCCGCACACATTGGCTGCACGCGACACGGCTTGCATTCTTTAGCTGTGCGCGTCATTCAGTTGTGACAGGCGTGGCCACAGCCAGCGCCAAGAAGGGATGCGATTTGGCCAATGCTAGCAGGGCATGGGCCATTGACCCGTCGGAAAAGTAAGATTTGTGTGTGACTCAGAAGGTTTCACAGAGCGGGGGCGGAGGGGGGGGGAATAAGCCGGCCCCTGAGTCCCATAGACTCAGATCAAAACACTCTTTTTAGATTCCAGGGCTGTCCATTATCCTGCCCCTGGGCATCCTATAGCGAGATGCCTCACTGTGTCAAACCCCCGGGGTTACCAGTAAACTCTACCTGCAGCTCCTGTGGCACTGGGATCACCGGCTACTGCATCCAAGTTTCTCTGTAGCCGTGCACCATCCCCCTGCCCTGCCTACCTGAATTTATTGCTGCCAGACACGGACCAACACCTGTTAGTGGACAAATGGGTGTTGCTCTGCTTTAAGTTACAAGCTAAGCCATCTTCCAGCGGAATCAAAGAAGGACCTGAAACATATTAAAGAACCAGTGATAGTGTTAGGGCGAGCACTGCACGCCCATCTAGCAGCACTTAATTTTCCTCCATGGCTGCATCCAGCCGTCATCCATTTTGCAGCACTTCCCCATGGCTGTTTCCAGCTCTCTCCCTTCCCCCAATGCTTCCTTCTCACATGCTCAGGTGCGCGCACGTCTCCTTCCACTAGAGGGCGAGCGCACTAGATTCCTGAGATTTAAAGGGCCTGTGCAGCACTGATTGGTGCCTGGTCATCCAATCCTGCATCCACTTCTCCTATTTAAAGAGGCACTTCCTTTCCATCAGTGCCGGATCTTGGTCTCTCCATGCTTGTTGAAAGTCAGACATTCTTGGATTGCTCACCCGTGTACCGACCTCTGCCTGTCCCCGACTCTGAACCTTTGCTGCCTGCCCCGACCTCGGCTACTCACCTTTACCGTGAACCTGTGCTGCCAGCCCCGATCTCTGCCTGTACTTACTACGCCTTTTGCCTGCCACTTGTGTACCTCGCTGAACCTCGGCTGACTGTGGGACTGGGCCGCTGTTGGGGGGTAGCGACCTGGGGGTCACTCGCCGCACAAGACCAACCTGCCTTGCGGTGGGCTCTGGTGAATACCAGTGGCCTCTTAGACTCCGCTCGCCTGACACAGTACCCGCCATCGGTCCCACAGTTAAAGCGGATCAACACCCGAGTACGCTCCACCCGGTCCGTGACAGATAGTTCCCAAGTGTCAAGAATTCCTTTCCTAGGCAGCCAGATGTTTAAAACCACTGAGACTCCAGGGTCAGAATCTGATACAATGGGTTAACTCTTGTCCGAAGGGCAGGGGACTGCAAGATAAAAGGTGTGGTTCCTCCCTGTCTACATATACTTCCAGCTGCCCTTCGCAATCCAGTTTCATTCTTGCAGTTGGACTGGACTCCAAAGGTTGTGCCTGTATTTATTTTTTTTGTATATTTATTTTCATTATATAGGACTTTATTCAGGTAGTGGGGGATTTAACCCTGTCTGTCTAGCAGGCACGTACGGTCCCGCTGATCTGGTGGACCCACCTATGCCTGAATTTTGTTAAACTGATGCAGATCAGGGTGAATTAAGGGTACTACGTGGTTTCACCTTATTTTTTAAACTGACCCTCAACGGCTGGAGTTTCCCGTCTGAAGGGACAACCATCCACAGGTTTTTGTCTGGTGAGCCTGCAGGGGGGACCATGAGCGATAATTTCCCCCCTTTGCCTGTCCTTCCCACAATATGGTATGGTGTCTGGCTGTTCACTCATGTGCAATGGCGCTTTATTATTTTACATTTCACGCCATGGAGGAAGGAGGAAGTGAAACATGCCCCGCCCACCACCAAACAGGAAGGCGGAAGGCCGCGCTTCCTTCTAGGATCAGACGCTGCGTCTTCAGCCAAAGAGGAGGCCAGATTCCTACCATAGCCGCTGCTGTCCGCATGGTGTCTGTGGACCCCACAGCGGCTTGCCACTGGCCGCTTTTCGCAGGCTGCTACCACCCGCCCGCTCCTTTGCCTAGCTCTCGTTGCCTTCGGACCAGAGGGCGGCTTCATTGGAGGCTGGCTGCATTCTTTCCCTTGCTCTGTGGATCCTGTAGGTCCTGTTTTTTTCTTTATTCATATTGTTTGATTTTGTTATATACTATCTTCCGTTGTATTGTTTGTTCTGTCTTTCAGAAATTGTGGATAGGGATATTAGGTTGTGGTAGTCACTTGTGACTATCGAGATTCCTCATATACTTTGGTCTTAGGCCCTCAGGGATATTAGACACAATCTTCACCATGACTGAGGCCCCTGGGGCACCCAGACCTGGTACATTATGAGTTGCCCCATGTCCTCTGTGCCTGCAATGGCATTTGGAAGAGGACAGCCCCATTTGCTCAGAATGCACCGCTGTAGTGGTAATCTCAGATTAAGAAGGCGGCTGCCAATCTCGGAAGTATTTTCCACTATGTAACCCTCTGGGTCTGCTCCCTCGGAGCTTACTGCTCAACCGGCAGCTCCATCTCATTCTGATAACCCGGGAATCAATATCCAGCTTGATTTGGCGGAGAGATTGGCATGTTTATTTCTAAGCATTAAGGGTGCCTCAGAACATTATTACCTCTGACAGTGCTTCTCTAAGGGAACCTCTGGATAAGCATCTGGATCAAATGTCCAAACATGCCTTTTCTATGGGGGGGTCGGCCTTATAGCCAGCCTGTTCCGCATCCAGGGCAGCGGTGGCAGGTAGGAAGCTTGTTGAGTTTTTGAATTTGTTCGGGTCATACCCGTAGTGTATGCTCTCAGCTGATCCAACATGAAAATTTACAAGTGTGTCATCTCTTCTATGGATAAGGTCAGACTAAATACTAAAGTTTTAGCTCTGCTAGTGGCACTAAGGCATTCAATATTGCTTAAACAATGGTCGACAGATGCAACTTCCAAGAAGACTCTGAAGGGTCTTCCTTTTCTAAGACGACAGGGGGCAAGTCTACCAAGACTCCCACAAAGAAAAATGTCTAACCCCTTTTTTTCGCAGGTATTCCAATACTCAGCCTTTTTGCGGGAGTAGAGGTTCTTTCTCCTCTAGACACAGAGAGGAGTATTGGAATTAGCCTAAACCCCAGAACAGGGCCAAAGCTTTATGGTTAAATAAGGCTAAACCCCCTTCCAAGCCTCCTCAGGCATGAGTCCCTGTCGGGTGGGGGACGGCTTCTGCATACATACAAAAGATAATTTTGTCAGGTTACATGATCGACAGATCTCTTCAGAGGTTCTTTTTTTCAGGGGTAACCCAGACTTTGGGAAAGGCAGAAGCCGCTGTAGCTCACCTCATGCTGCTGGAAGTAGTCTGCCCCGTTCCCTTCCCAGAGAAAGGGCACGGATTATACTCCAATTTATTTTAATCCCCAAAAAGGATGGTTCTGTGCACCCAATATTAGACCTCAAGGGCCTCAACAGTCTCGTCCGACTTTGGAAATTTCAAAAAGATCCACATTGGCGACACTTCAGCCAGGGGATTTTATGACCACAGTGGATATAAAGGATACCTACTTACATTTTTCCCAGCCATCAAAAATATCTGCGTTTTGCAGTAGATGTCCTAGGTCTTCAGTTTGTGGCTCTACTGTTTGACCTGTCTTTGGCTTCAAGGGTTATTACCAAGGTTCTGTCAGTCCTCATGGCCTTTCGAAAAAACCAGGGGATACAAATACTCCCTTACTTAGATGATCTGTTGATCCTGGAGGCCTTGAAAGATAAAGAGTCTTATCGATCCTAGAACATTTTGGCTGGATAGTCAACTATCCAAAGTCACATATCATTCCCTCCAAGAGCCAGCTATTTTCTGGGAATATCATTAGATACGGTTCAGACCAGAATCTTTCTTACGGAACAAAAGAGACTCTCACTTCAGGCCAGAGTGCAGGCACTCTTGCCCTACACTCATCCAACGATTCGGCAGGGAATGCATCTATTGCGATTGTGTCTTGCTTCGCGGTGGGACCGCTGCAGACGAGACTTCTGCAGTTGGAATTGACTTGGGATCGAACCACGGAATCTCTGGATCACCCCTTTTACATGACACACTCAACAAGACAGCCACTAGCCTGGTGGGCAAATACTTTCTTCTGGTACAGTGGAAAACTGTCACCATGGATGCCAGCCTAGCAGGTTGGTGGGGTGACATGGGGTCACAAACGGTCCAGGGTCAGTGGGGACCAGGGTAGAGCAGTCTTCCCATAAATATCCTGGAACTGAGAATGATTCTACTGTCTCTCACAACCTTGAACCCCTAATTTGAGGGGTCATCCCATCAGGGTTCAAACCAACAACCTGATGGTGGTGGCATATATCAATCACCAGGAGGGCACCAGAAGCAGTAGAGCTCTCAAGTAGCTGAGCTAGATCTTACTACATGTTCCATGCATCTCAGCGATCCATATATCCAGAGTGGAACACATGCATATGCACATCTAAGCAGAGCAATCTTGGATCAGGAAGAATGGTCCCTCAGTCAGAGGATCTTTCAAGCCCCATGCATGCGCTGGGGCTTACAGACATGGACCTCTTCGTGTACCACCACAATCGGAAGAATCTGAGGTTTTTCGCCCAGTTCAAGGACCCTCTGGCTATAGCAGTGGATGCCCTGACCATTCCTTGGTCAACTTTCAGGCACCTATATACATTTCCTCCGTTTCTACTCCGGTGTCGAGTATTACATTTTACGAAATTTTGGTGACACCCCATTGGCCATGGAGAAGCCGGAAGGCGAGCATTGGTGTCTACCCGACAATCCAGATCTCCTCACATAGGGGCTTCTACGGCTCCCTAATTTATAAGTTCTGGCTTTGACAGTTTGGCTATTGAAACCTTCATCCTGGCAGAGAGAGGCTTATCTGCCAGGGTCATCTGGACCATGATTCAAGCCTGAAAGCAGACTTCATCAAGGATTTATAACAGAGTCTGCTGGGTCTTTATCGCTTGGTATGAATCTAGAGGTTTAACTTGTAGAACTTTTTCTGTCTCCAGAATTCTTCAATTTTTGCAGAAAGTTCTCGATGAAGGTCTTTAATTGAGCACTCTAAAAGGACTGATCTCTGCTTTATCCAACTTTTCTCAGAAACCAATTGTGGAAAAAAAGCTTATAAAAATGTTTTTCTTGGGGGGTCACCCATGTGCAGCCTCTCCGTAAGCGTCTTCTGCCCGTCCAAGACTTGAACTTAGACTCGGCCCTTCAGGGTCCTCGATTTGAACCAATTGCAGAAATTTCACTAGGGTTGATGACACTTAAGATCACCTTCTTAGTGTCAATTACCAACGGGTTTCTGAGTTAGCCGCTTTATCTGTTGGGCCTTCTTATTTAGTCCAACATAAGGACAAAGCCATCTTCAGTTTTAAACAGGATTCTCTTCCTAAGGTGGTTTCCCTCTTCCATCTTAATGAAGAGGTGGCTTTGCCCTCCTTATGGCCGGCTCCGGTTAGCCATAAGGGGAGAGTCCTTCGCTCCCTGAATGTAGTGAGAGCACCAGCCAATCTACCATTAGCCGATATATTAGACAGGCACAAATAAGGGCCTACGTCTCCAGGGGGAGGAATTCTCCTTTTCGGGTTAGAGTCCATTCTACTTGGACTATCGGAGCTTCCTGGCTGACGCCCTGTAGTGGAATATGAGACAAATACTATTCCGTAATTCTAATGCCATAGTCCTACTGTTTTTTTGTATATAAGTAAATAGTTGATCAGCATTAAAAAAAAGAGCAAAATAAGGAAGGAGAGGAAGAGAAGAACTTGTTTCATCTCTCCTTGTTTTCCAACTAGACCTTGGCTCCTTATAATTCAATTACTAGTATATGTAGTCTGAGAGGAACCCCAAGTTTCATCTTGCAGTCCCCACCCTTCGAGCGAGAGTTAACCCATTTGTTCTCAATTCCTGACTCCCTGGAGTGGAAGACAATCCCACAGGTGAGAATCACAGAATTGTATTTTTTAGATTCCAGGGGCGACCAATATCCTGCCCCTGAGGCATCCTATAGCGGGATGCCTCGCTGTGTCTGAATGGTTGGGTGCGGGAGTGGCACGCCCAAGTAGAAAGTCTGGGATGCAGCTTCATACAGCACTTTTGACATCAGCTAATCAGCAATCTCAAAAGTGCTGCTTGGCAAGAGTTAGAAAAACCCGGTTTTATTTGAAAACCGGCCTATCACTGAGCCAGCAACATCATCCTAAGTACTCTGCCAGGGAAGGGCATGGAGGCCCCAAAATGGGGTTTGCTCGGCTTTAAACCTGGCTCCAATACTAGTTTAATCACATAAAGTACTACTGCAAATTGTATATTGTATTGGGAGATCACGGAACACAACAAAATCCAGAAACGCAGGATGTTTTTTGTTTGTATGATTAGGTTGAAGTGGAAACTGTTATGCAAAAGATGGAGGGGATGCATCACGATTTTGAAATAAAAGTGGAACAATATGTCCACCTGCTTGATGTCAGGGCTGCTCGAATACGCAGACTTGAAGGTAGATTTTTTTGCTGTTATTTCTTGTATAATAATAAATAATTATGATTAATATAATAATAATAAAATAATTATTAAATAATAATGTTAATAAATATAATAATGTTGGTAATATAATATACCACCCAGACACATGGTTGCAGTTTACCCATCCTGTCTAACACTAGTAAAGTGTGAGGCCTGGCATGTTGGAAAAGTTGTGGCCGAATGTATAATTATTAATACTAATCCAGAGTATTGATAGTTTTAACCTAAAGTGGATCTCCAGTCAAAAAATCTTAGTTCAACAATCAGTAATGTAAGCTATTTGAGAGGCCTTACCCCGTGAACTTGTCGTACTCGAACATATAGGGGTTCACCCAACACTACTCCTGAACTGCATGGGAGAGGCCATCTTGCTACAATTCTAATAGCCATGCTTCTGACTGCAGTCAAAATTACGCTAAATCTTGGCGCAAGAATTCTTTATTTCTAGCCATCAGCTGGTAAAGCTCATAAAGCTCTTAAAACATTATATCAACATTGCAAGCAATTAATTCAATTCTCTGTGGCTGCCAAGGCATTACGCTACATTGATAAATAGCTACATTCATCCCGTCCAGCAGCTGCTAATTGAGTGTGTGCGTTTGCCTTGCGTGGAGAAGCAATATCACACAGGTACTCTGCAGCCATGCTGATCTTTTTTAATTGTATATCCTTCTAACATTGTATAAACAGATACAATCCTTCTCTGGCTGCTTGGGATGATCATATGGAAGCTCCCCAGCTCAATTGCATGTCTGTGTGTAAGCAGGGCTCTGGGGAGCCTGCTCCCATGTAGTTTTAGGACCACAGCTATTCCACAACATCTGCAGGGGGTATTCCCCTTCAAACAATATGCTCCAATGATCATCAAGGGGGGGGGGGCTATAGGGAAGCCAATTACTTTATTTTCTTGATTGGAGGTCCGCTTGAAAGGTAACATATTATATTGTTTGAGAACAGCCCTATAGTGAAAAGTACATTATTTGTATAAATGAAGAATTGCCTGACTTACTATGTTCCTTGCCCAATATGCTTCCTCGAACACAGCACAATAACCTACATACAGTATATCCAAGATAGAGGTCTAACAGGCTGTGAAAACCTGGTACAACAATAGACGTGGGCACTTATCTCCTCACACAAAAGCATGCTGCTACCTTTCTGAAAGTTTTCTGTTATTTTTTGGTCTTGGTTTACAAACGAGATTCTAAATGCAGATACATAATGTGTTATGACACACAGCCCTGGACAAAAAGAGTTTAGACCATGACCCTTGCTCTTATTTAAAGGGATTGTCCAGCCAAAAATTAAAAAGAAATGGCACTACTCGCCTTTTGTGCAGCTCAGCTCCACTGCTGGTGTACAACTTGCCAAGATTGGAGATCGATTCCCAGCAGGTCCTCTCCGGTCCAAGATCGTGGCAGGTACTCCATTCATTGCAGTGGAGGGGTGTGCCCGCTTGACTATGCCTCGGCATCCTCTCCTCTATTGCAATGAATGAAATGGGCGTGCGGCAGGGAGTAAACCCCAAAAACTCAGGGCCGCCTTCTTGAATGGGAGATGATCGCTGGGGCACTTCATTTCCACTCTCTGTAAGTTGTACAACTGCAGGTCTGGGTGGTGAAGCTACTCTAGACAAAAGTGGCACATTTTAGAGTGGCCTTTTATTGTGGCCAGCCTTTGGCACACCTGTGCAATAATCATCTTGTCTAATTAGCATCTTGAGATGCCACAGCTGTGAGGTGGATGAATTACCTCTGAAAAGGTGAAGTGCTCATTAACCCAGATTTACACAAATTTGTGTACAATATTTGAATAAAAAAATACTTTTGTTTACATATAAAAAGTTTCACCTAGTATATTTTTTAAGTATATTTACTGGGGATGCGGTGCTGGCAGGGATTTAGTTGCGGGACCTGCCAGGATCGGGTAATATCACCGCCTGGGGGTTTACACATTGGGCTAGTGGCCGGTCCTGGAATCTTTTAGATTCTGGGCAGGCTATCTGCTGGTCCTGGATTCTTTTAGATTCCAGGCCGGATGCAGGGGTGATTGGTCCTCTTTAAAGCGGAAGTCCAGACTCGGGATTAACCCCCCACCTGCCACGCTCCCTTGCTGGGTTACTGAGAAAAGAAAAAAACCTTACCCGTGCTCCAGCTCCGTTCTCACAGCACCCTGGGTCCTGGGGCCATCATCTTGGGGAGAAAGCAGCTTTCCCACTCTGTTTGCTGTCCTGTTCCCCCCAATGACTTGAATGGCCAGGTGGGAGCATGCATATAGTAGGGGAACATGCTTTGTCTATGTGGCAGGGGCCTGGGAGGATGGTGTCAGACCTTGGGCAAGGTAAAGGGGACTCTCTGTGTACCAGAAAAGTGTTTGGCTTCTGAAGAATATGGATGTGACTAATGTAAGGTGAAACATACAAAGGGCATGACTATCCTTTTCCAGTTCGTCAGATTCATCTGTGCATTGACCGTAATATGTAGGAATGATCAATAGAGATAAGGTCAAAGCACACCCTCTAGATATATACAGGAAAGGTCATCACAAAAAGAATGTGGTGTTCAGTCCCTTCACACGTGTGTCCAACCCACACATGTCACAACTATATAGTATTTTCAAATGAGGAGACAAACAACCAAAGTTTTAGATGCAAAAAAGTGTAGTGAGATTTAATAGGATGGTGTACATAATAACATATGTGGTAACAATGATCAAGATAAAAACAGGATATAGTAATAGATGTACAGACAATGACCGCTAGGTGGCACTGTGGGAACCAGCATCAGTAATAGGGGTAATAAGCCAGACATTGACAAATAGTCATACAGAGAAGGCGTAATAAGCCAGACACTGACAAATAGTCATACAGAGAAAATTTAACAGTGTTTGATCTAGAAAGAGACAATGTCAAATGTATGGGGCCTGGATAGTCCCCCAAACAACTACCACAACACATTTAGGCATCAGCAATACAAAGCAGATAATTACAAAGTACAAAAAAGATAAGGCTTACAGGCAGTACCGATAGGTGAACAAGAAGTAACCCTCAATTGAAGGAATTTGTAGGATTGAGAAAAAAAAACACTGATAGACTTACCGGTAACAGATTTTTTAGGAATCCTTCAGCTTGACCACATGAAGATATTATGCTCCACCCCCTGGGAGAAAACACAAAACAGGAACAGAGGTTAAAAGCCTCACCCCTTCCCCCCCTACTCATTAATAGCAAAGTAACTAAATAACTACCCTTGGACTCTGGGCGGGTAATAAGCAGTCAAGATGAGGAACTCCTAAAAAATCTGTTACCGGTAAGTCTAAAGGTGTTTTTTCCAAGTCATCCTTCAACTTGACCACGTGGAGAGGATTAGGCAAGTAATTACTTTAGGGGTGGGCAGCTGCAAGTAGTACTCTTCTACCGAAGGCCCAATGCTTTGCAGATAGTAAATTAAATCTATAGTATTTGAGGAAGGTGTGGGGTGATGACCACATTGCCACTTTGCAAATCTCATCTATAGAAGCACCTGTCCTTTCTGCCCATGATGTGGCCATGGCTCTTGTTGAGTGGGCAAAAACTTCTGAAGAGACACTACCCTAGTAGACTAGGTCTGTTTTATCCATCTAGCAATAGTAGACTTAGAGGCTGCTGAGCCTTTATTTTTTTTGCTAAAGGTTACAAGTAACTGTTCTGCTATTCGCCGGTCTCTGGATCTTTCCAAATAAATGAACAGGGCTCTTCTGACATCAAGCAGCTAGAGGTCTTCTTCCTTGCCTGCTCTATTCAGAAGCTTTGGACGAATTATCTCTTGCGACCTGTTATCTGAAGTAACTTTGGCACATCTTTGGCAAAAATAATGGATTGGGCCTCAATATGACCTGGTCTGGGAGCACAGTATGGCTTCTTGACTGAAAGGGCCTAAAGCTCGCTTACTATCCTGGCAGAAGTAATAGCTAGCAAAAAACAACATTTCAACGATAGCCACTTTTCTGAGACCTTCTCTAGCGTCTCAAATGGAGGTTCCATTAACCCTTTTAACACGATTGTCAAGTCCCAGGTGGGGGAAGCCCTTGAAGGTTATGCAGGACTGACTTGTTCATTTTGTCTTTAGGGTGCTTACAGCCAGTCCCTTATCAAATGCTTCCTCCAGGAATGCTCTTACTGTGGCTGTTTCTTTTTTTTTCTGTAACTATCCTTTATCTTCTGTCCCCCGGGTTTATTACCCACCCCAGAGTCTATAGCATTGTCAGTGTTTTTTCTAGGTCTGCTAAAAATGCGATCTTTTCCCTGTTTAAGATTAGAAGGTCACCCAGATAAGGAATCACAATGATTGCCTGCTGTCTGAGGTAAGGGTGGGTTCTGCCAGGGAAGAGGATAGGCCGAAGGGAAGTGCTCTGTACTGAAAGTAAAGAGCCTTTTTTCATCTAGCTGTACTGCAAACCTCAAGTATTTGTGGAGTGCTATCAGAATAGAGATATGTAGATAAGTATCTTGTAAACCTAGATTCACCATCCGGGCCTCCTACATTAGTAATTTTCTTACTGAGTAAATTGATTCCATTCTGAACTTCTTGTATCGGATGAACCTGTTCAATCTTTTTAGATTCAGAATCATCCTGTACTTCCCTGATGGCTTCTGAACCAAAAAACTGGAGAAGAGAGGCAAATTCTAATTGATACCATTTTTTAGAGTCTGCAACACAAACTGATTTTGGGTAATCTCTTTCCAAGTGGCTACAAATTCGGAAATCTTCCCCCCATTGGAAGGTATTTGTCAGAATTGTTGCTTAGGCCCCTCTGAAGGCTTGCTGACAAGAGAATACCTTCTTTGGGGCCTAGGCTGAGTCCAGCGTTTTTTGATATCAGACTGTCTAGTCTGAGTTAGGCTGGGACCTGCTCTCCCTTTATTAATAGAGCACGGATTATTGGTGTGATTCTTAATAGTGAACTTCTTCCCTGATTCACTAGATTTTGTTAAAATCTCATCCAGATCTTCTCCAAATAAACGACTGCCATGAAAAGGGCTTCTGCGAGCGCAGGCAATTAAGGCAGAGGTCTTTGCTGAAGCTCTAATAAGTTCCTGAGAAGCATTGGTTAGAGGGAATGGCCTTATACAGGGTAGGTAATGTAGCTATAAGGTCCTGAGACGGAGCCTTGTTATCCATTACCCACTTGGTAATGCTTCGGGGGACCATATCAGAGGCCATAGCTGGTCTAAAAAGAAAAATTACAGCATCTCAGGCTCTTCTCAAAATATGATCCCCTCTGCGGTCCATAGGATCGCGTAATGCACCCATGCATTGGACACTTGCTGCAGTGTTCCATGATAGGATCATTAAATGGAAACTTTCTTTTAAGAGATTTCGGCAGGAATAATTTCTTTTCAGGAGTGTCCCATTCTGTCTTAACCATCTTTTTCAAGACTGAATGTATCGGAAAGGTTTTTTCTGAACATTTAACAAGAATATCTTTATACATTTCATCCTGCTGGGAGAGGGGTTTCTCTTCCTGCTGGATCCCCCAAGTCTTATAAATATCCTGCAAAAGTAAATTTTGCTCACCCGAAAGAGTATGAGAAGCTTCCTGCTCTCTCTCTCTCTCTTCCTGGACACCCTCATCCATCGAATCCTGTGAGAAGTCCGGCTCTTCCACTATTTGTCCGGAGTCTAATGTTACGTCAATCTGAACAGGAGCAGTGGGTAGGGCACTGGAGTTTGGGTTAATTAAAGATAACCCCTGATTCTCAATCTGATTCCCAGAATTTGGGATGGGAATAGGTGCAGAAGCAAGAGACCACTGAGATTGAGCGACAAAATCTTTTTGGGCATTTTCAATAGAAGCTAAACATTGCGTAAGAATTTCCCTTAACAATGCCACTGTATCTGTCTCTTTAGAATCCGCTTTTTTTCTAAAGTAAGCACAATAAGATTAGCTGACTGGGCCCCTTTAAAAATAAAAATCAAACCGATCCTGGCAGAGATTATTGAGAGGTCCTACCGCATCCTGATGTCCACTGTCGGGGTTATCCGACATGACTGATTCTCTTGGCCATGTCGCCACCTGCTCCGCTGCCTCAGCTCTGTTGCGGGAGCCGTCCAAGGGTGTTGGCTTCTCAGCACTGCCGCCGCTGCAAAGCTCTCCTGTCTGGCTGCGCGACTCGCGCCGGGAGTGGGGAAAACCACGCTGTTCGTTGTTTCTGGTTTTTGGCTTTCTGCCGAAACCGAAAATGATGTCGGACCGCCCATATTTTTGAATTTTTTGGAGGGAAATTTCCCCAGAGCAGCTAATGAATGAATAATTAATTTAAGGTACACTCTGTCCAAAGGTTTCCCAGGGAGGAAACACAGAGAACTGAGGAGGGGAGGAGCTTTTAACCTGTGTTTCCTCCCAGGGGGTGGAGCATAATATCTCCACGTGGTCAAGCTGAAGGATGACTTGGAAAAACAATATACTATACCTTATATATGATATTTGCTAAATGTTATAATGTCGGTAATTATTAAAGGAGGTTTATCGTGAAAATGTGTAATATTAAAAATCCATATAAACACATCTGCTAATGAGTGGAAGGGTCACTTATACATCCAAACTGGATTAACTCCAACCAAGCTTGTGGTTTTCTTCTCCTGGCAGAAATAAAATCCAGGGATGACAGGTCTGAGTGTATCAGGGGAGATAGAACCCAATTTACCATTTCCTCGTCCTTCCATAAAAAATGGCAAGCCTGGCTGGATATTTATTGATGCCGGGTGGATAAGTGACCTCTCCTCCCATCATCCAGCATATTTATTTTTCGCGATAGTCCTCCTTTAAGCGGTGAATATTGAAATTAATATAAGTCAATTGTTTTACTATCTTTTTAATATTATGTGTTTTGACTGATTTTTCCATAGGCCAGTTAAAGGATATTGCTTATGGTACCAAGCTGTACAAATTTACACCAGAAATTACCCCGGATGATGTGGATGACTCGGTCTGTCTAGAAAGGGGCCAGAATATTTTTGAGATTCACATTTCCAAGGCAGTATTTACTCCAGCAGCTGCCAACATTTTTGGGGATCAAGACCCCTCTACTTTCTGCACATATGCTTTCTATGATTTTGAGCTTCAGACTACCCCTGTTGTACGTGGCTTGCAACCATCATATCAGTTCACTTCTCATTATGTGGTACAAGTTGATGATTTTTTCTTACAATATATTCAAAGTAGTACTGTAAGGCTGGAGGTACACCAGGCAGTTGGCACAGATTTCAAGACTATTGCTGTATGTCAGCTAAGATTTCATGACATTCTGGAAAAAACTGGGACAATCTTTTCTAGTTCCAATTTGATTGGTAAGTAATGTTTAGTTCCATTAAAGTGGACCAACACCCTTTAACCTGCTAACAGTGTTGGTCCGGGTCCCAACGCATTAAAACAGGCTCAGGGGGGATTCTAGAATGCTGGAGTCCCCCTGTACAACCCCCCCCCCCCCCCCCAAAACACCTGCATTTTCTGCCGCTTCTTGGATCCTCGGTTGGAAATGGAGCCCTGCTATTGGTCACCAAGTGGTCACGTGGCTTGGGGTCGCATCCTCAGCTCCAGCCGCCAAAAAACCAAACCCATTACCCGTCCTTGTGAGCTCCGGCAACCAATTGTGGGACCGAAGACCCGGGAACAGGTAAGATTTGGGGGCATTCTGGAAGGTGATGTGCGGCGGGGCTCCAGCATTCTGGATGCCCCCCCCCCCCCCCCCAGCCTGTTTTAATGCACCTGGACCAACATTCAAAAAAGTGTCGTGAAATACCATGCAGATGTTGTGCTCTTGAACTGCATCAGAGCTGCCATTTTTCTACGAACCTGACAGCTCTGCTTCTGAGAAACCCAGTTCTATGGTTGAAATTTCCTTTAAATCTCTGTGCAGTCATTCCTTATCTCTAAGCAGATGTGGATAGCTACCAGTTGTATTGACTCATCAATGCTCAGAAAGCTCTTAGAAACTTTTTTGCAACTGTTTCAATGCTGTTCCTCGGCTGCTCCATAGAGCATACATACATGGCTCCCTCCACACACAGAACATTCCTCTGTTTCATGCTGCTCCCCCCGAGGCTGACAGGATCTCAGTTGTGAGTTTACAGACAGGCTGCTGTGTCTGCTCAGTGTCTTTGTTTACTTGCTTTCAGTCTTGAGAAATCAGGAGAAGAAGAATTGCAGGCTGAAAGGAGCTCTGAGTTACCAGTGTGCAGACTGATCATCATGCTGCCCTGGCCACGCCCCCTCTGCCTCACACCTGACCAGCTGTTTTTTTAGTGTGTTTATGGAGCATGACAGATATGTTGCCCTATTGTTCTGGGACATGTCTTTCTTTCTTTGGTCTGGGCTGTATGCAAAAAACTTTGCTGCTGCCTCCACACCGCTGGGAAATTCTATTTTATCAATCCAGCCAGCTAGAGAACGATTTTTATCTATTTATACTATTCTGTGTAGAACAGATCAAATCTCTCTCTAGCTGGATGGGCTGAGTACAAGGAGAGCTCCAACTCGGCTCCATTTGCAAATATATACCACAACATCTGCATGGGGTTAAGCACTCTCAAAGAGCATACACCAATAATTGTCGGAGGCAGGGGCAAGTTATTAAACTTTTTTTCGGACTTGAAGTCAAACACTACAGTTTAAAATTTAATACATGAATAAATGTTAGTGTATGTACTAATATTAATTCTTTCTTTAGGAATTGCCAATGATATTGGCCATTGTGGTTCAGTGGAGTATTGGGTCAAGCTTAAAGTGCCAATGGAGCAAGCCATTCGACTCTATAGGGAACGCGCCAAGGCTTTGGGTTATATTTCATCAAATCTAAGGGATCCATTGCAGAATTATCCGGTAATAAACCACTGTTTCGC
The DNA here is from genome assembly GCA_027917425.1 of Gastrophryne carolinensis. Classification (NCBI taxonomy): domain Eukaryota; kingdom Metazoa; phylum Chordata; class Amphibia; order Anura; family Microhylidae; genus Gastrophryne; species Gastrophryne carolinensis. The sequence continues at coordinate 64,128,385 of CM051241.1, read as the reverse complement.
TTGTGCCTTTAGAAGATATAAGACTATTAGATATTTTGAATATGCCGTTGCCTGCCCTTCGCACTTTCCCCAGGTTTTATTGCTTACATTCCCCAACACCTAGTTGTTCCATGTTGCCAGGAGCCAAAAAAATTTAGAGTTCGACTTGTGACTTGTGACAGAATATGTGCTTTATTCACAAGTACATAAGTGCAATATACATGGAATTCTCATTGTCTAGAGACTATAATGATAACAAGATCAATAGGCTAGAAGGGACGAGGGATGGGGAACACAGTTAGTTGGACAAAGCTGGCATATACTGTATGTGTTGATGGAATTTATGGCCATTGGAAAAATTCTCCTCTGGAACCTTCAAGCTTTACAAAGAGGCACTCTAAACCTGTATCCTGAGGGGAAGAGCCAATAAAGAGTATTACCTGGGTGTGAGGGATCATCAATAATCTCGTTAGCCCAGGATTTAATCCTTCAATCCAGGTAACCGATGGATGTGTGTGCAAGACCAATAACTTTTTCTGCTTTAAAGGGAAAATTGTGGAAACAAAAATTTCAAATGAAATCTTCTTTTGGCTATTATCTTCTAGCACTATTTCCAGTAGGCTCTAGTTTCTTCCAGCCTGAGGGTTTTAGGGGTTTTTGGTCTGCTTTAAAAAGAAGAGTCTTCCTTTGAGAGTCTGCTTTTCTTAGCAACCCCTTGCTGTTGGCCTGCCATGTCAAATTACTGAAGATTATGCTACGTAGGACTTTTTTCTGTGACCTTCTGCACTTCTCTACCATAAATTTGAATAGGTAGAATGTTATGGGGTTTCTATCTAAAGTCCACCACCCTTTCCACAGGCTTCTATGTATCCAGGACTAGGTTGTTATCTGTGCACCACTGGCTGATCCTCTCTAATTTTTTACCATTGTCTGCAAAGATGATTCTTTGTATTGTATGTTTTTTTACAACTGTTTGTTGGTAACCTGACTGATGAAAATTATCTTAATGATAGGTAATCCTTTACCTGCATTTTAGGTAAACATTTTGCCATGCTAAATAAGGCCATGGAACACATGTAATATTTTTGGTTATTTGGAAGTAAGGTAAATTAAAAACCCTAAATGCAAAATTTGTGCACACGACTTATAGAGCAATAGTTGAGTTCCAGTTACCTCCTGCCCACCCCCAACAACATTTGAAAGCAATGAAGAAGTAGCCAACACACATATATTCTAAGCATACAGTACGTCCTGCTCCATATATAATACTTACACGTGGGTAATCCTCCGCCAGATGGCGCTGTGCACTGCAGACATGCAAAAACAGGCTCCTCCCGGCCCTTCATATACCCAGGGACCTCCCACAAATCCCCAGATTTCTCTGCAGTGCTGACTGCGAAGACATGAAGTATCACTCTCTCGCAGGTGAGTGGGGCTTTTACAGCCTGCGGCCCTGTAGGACTATTCCCACCCGTCCTATTCGATGATGTGCCTCCCAGCCTGGGCTGCGCTGGTCGGGTGAAGGTAGGCAGCACCATGTGTGCTCACGGAGCTATGCTCCACCGCAGTCCCCCACCATAGGGTAGGCGGTTTAGGCTGATGGTGAGCCTCCAATAGATGCCCCTCCCGCATTATTGCCCCGTGTGGTGGTGAACCCTGGGTGAAGGGTCGCCTTCCTCCCTCGTTTCCCCCTGTAGCCTGGGGGAAAAGAAAGGAGGGGGGTATGTGTGTGGCGGTCTCAGTGTAAGGTTGTACACGCTTATGGCCATTGTTTTGTCTTTGAACCGGGTGTCAGAGCCGCGCTTCTTGTTCCACATATTCCTTGATAGGTTGCACGCGTGTGTATTTTTCCTTACTGAAGTGTGCTGCCCGGGCGGCAGTGTCGTTCAGTAGTTACGGCGGTTCCCTTAGCTAAATTCTAACTTGTGTGTCTTATCCACTGCTTGTCATGAACGTTACCGCTGGGTCGAAGCTTTGCGCTCTTTGGGGGAGGCGGGGACCTGGCTTGGCGCGCTCCACGTCACGGCCAGATCGGGCCCGCTCCTCGAGGTTCGCTTGGCGCCATTTTGATGGTCTTCGCGCACGCGTGGTTGCGATCCTCCTCCTCCCTTGGTCATGTAAGTGCCCTCGTGGGTGGTTTCTTATGATCTTTCGTTCTGCTGCGCATGGCTCTGACACCCCCTTATTCTCTTTATGTCTTTCAGACGCCAAGATTTCGGTGGCTTCTCCCGGCCTGACATATTATAGCGGGTTCACATAAAAATTCTCCCACATTCCTAGCGGGTCTTGGGGCATCCAGGGTTGCCTATTGCATACATCCCTGCGGGCATATTGCTCAGATAATCACCATATGGAGGCATCTCAGAATTATGTGCACGGGGTCCCCCGGGGACAAGACCGGCTGTGTACAGTCGTGCCGCGCAGGCTGCCTACGGCTGAGCAGGTGATATCTAGTTTGGCGGAGCGCTTGGGCCCTGGAGAGAAGCGGTCCCTGACACCTCCTGGTTCCTACTGAAACTGATAGTCTGCTGCTATGCAGGATCTTGCTCCTTCTGATGAAGGTGAGCTGTTCTCCGATTCGGGCTCCTCGGACGAGATGCCTTGGAGCCGTGATGATTCTGGCCTCGGTTCCTGGGGCCTGTGTGACACTGATGAACTACTTATAAAGATCTTTGAGGTTTTGTCAATCTCTCCTCCTGGAGAGGCTCCCAAGCCCAAAAGGGAGAGTTTCCACACAGCGACACCGCGCTTGGAGTTTCTGGAACAGGATCATTTCCAGGCTCTTATATCCAAAGAATGGGAATCACCTTGTAAACTTACAGGGGTTCCAGGGGTCTGGGATTGGAAGTACCCTTTTCCCCCTGATGTGGTTAACTGTTGGTCAGCACCTCCCGTGGTGGATGCACCGATCATAGGGGTTGCTAACCCCACCTTCATGACAGCTCCTAATTATCGGGATGCTGAGGACCGGCGCATTGACAGACTGGCTTCCCACGCCTTTTCGTTTGCAGGGACGGCTCTGCGCCCGGTCTGTGCCGCGTCCATCACTGCGGTGGCCGCCAGGACCCTCATTAAAAAGATACTTGATCACCAACCTGAGGATCTCCCCTGGGAGGTCTTTAATGCACTCTCCAATTGTGATGTGTTTGTGAGGTTTATCCTCTCAGCGCTGGACGACACCATTAAGATGTGTGCTAGAACCTCTGCCCTTGTGGTAGCTATTCGCCGCCTGGTCTGGCTGCGACAGTGGGGTGCTGACAATGATACAAAAAAGGCTCTCACTGGCCTTCCCTTTAGAGGACGACGTCTGTTTGGGGCCCGTTTGGACCTTTTTGGAAAAAGGGTAAGGCACCCCTACGCAGAAGGCCGTCTCGGCCTCCTCGGGGCAGGGACACCCCTCCCCCTCCATACGTTAGTGTCAAGCACGAACCAGAGGTGTGCTTCCAACTTTTCGGCATAGATTCACACCCCAGGGTGGGCAGACAACGTCCTGGGCCCTCCGGCAGGACTAAGTCCAAATCTGCCAAGACCTCCCAAGCATGAAGGGATGCCCTCGCCCTTCTGGGTGAGGGGACTGCCGCAGCACCTGGCTCCTATCTGGGAGCATCTCGCCTCCTTCTGGTGGATCCAGGAGGTAGTTTCCCCTGGATGCAGGATAGAGTTTGCTGGGCGGTCCCTTTCCGAGGTTGTCAGGGTGCCTCTAGTCCCTGTCTCTCTTCAGGAGTTGGTGCAGGCCGTGCTCGGCCTGCAGGGTCTGGGCTCACTTGCAGGTTGCCCTTAACAGGCAGGGGCGATGGGCTCTACATTAACCTTTCCTCTTTCCCTCAAAGGGATGAGGCAGTCTGGGCCATGCTGGCATTTTGTAGGCTTGGCAATTCTACATTCACAGGTAGTTTCGGCATGATATCTCTGTGTTGGGCCACAGGCGCCCTGTGCCCAGTGGGCCTCTTGCCGCCTGTGGAGATCCAAGATCCTTTTTTAGTTCCCCTGTGTCTTCTGGACACCGAGGCCATTACAGGTCAGTGTTGAAGGACCAACTCTGCGGATTGTGGCCTTGTTTTTGGCCTCTCTTCTGCTCCCAGGCTGCTCGCCAGGGAGCGGACGGGGGTGATGTCTCTGACATGACCGTGGGGCGTCCGCGCTAGGACCTGCCTGATCGTCCTTCTTTACTTCCCAATCTCTACGTCCGGCTGAGTGGGTTATTTGGCTGGTGGTGTCCTTCGGGAGTCATTTGGATGGGTGCTCAGTCACCTCAATCTCTCATTGTCCCCTTATTCGGTATCTCTATTCCTGGGATGCGGTTCAGGCTTGAACCTTCTTCCTTGGCAATAAGTGGACTCCTGGTTACACGGGCTCTGTCCCTCTTTGCTGTCACCTTACTTTCACCAGGCAGGATTGCAGCTGGTGGGCCCGTTGGTGGCGGCTCAGATGATGTCCCTTATATTCAGAGCCCTTGGGCTCTTCGGCACCTTATGTTATTAATTCTGGACGGGGTTCCAGCACCCCTGGAGCTAGGTCTGTGCTCATTCCCCCTTGGTACGGTGGTTCCTCTTGAGCTGGTTAAATTCAAGGAACCTGTCAGGGGGCACCCCCTCCTTTTCTTGCATCTTTCTGTAGATGGTCACCATGGGTACCAAGTCTCGCAGGTTAACTGGGGGGGGGGGGGATTTTCTTCTAAAATCCCCCGTAGTTCCTAGGTAGGGGCCCTTAGGGGGTCCATTTACCTACTGATTTGTTAAAACAGTGAGCCTTCAGTTGGCTCTAGCTTGCTGGACTACTCCTCTTCAGGACCTGTCTATTTGGGGATTCTTGGTCTGTCGGAGTACAGTGGCCTGTATTTATTATCGGCGTGGAACTCGAAGCAGGATGATCCTCTAGGTTTCTGATCCTGATCTAGGTGGGGGTCAAAGTTCCCTGCATCCCAGTGGTATTCGCTCCAATGGATGCTCTTCAGTGCCAGGTTGTGCTATCCTGGTGTCCCTCTGAGATCCAACTAGGGTGGCTCTGTTGGGCCCCGTCACTATCACAGGGGCTCTGCTCTTGTTTTTACTGTCCCAGAATATTCTGACTTTGGTCATGCGGGTTCAGTAATTTTATGTCTGGACTATTCTATATGTTTTATCTTCATTCACCCTGCTAGGCGGGGTTCTGCGCAAGATTGCGCTGATAGGGGAGTCCCGTGATACTGGTGGCCCCTGGGTGGCCTAGTGGAGTGTGGTTCGCAGATGTTTCTGCTGCAGACAGCGGACCTGTACGCTCTCTCAGGAGTGCTGTTCTGCCCATTCAGGCCCCATCTTATATCGCCCCAATCTACAGGCTCTAATCTGACGGCCTGACGGTTGATTCATTCACCCTTTTGGAGACGGGTTTATCTTCTGGGCGACTTTGTCTATTGGAGGGCTAGGAGCAAGCTTCTCTTATTCTTCTTCCGTCTATTATAGGGTATGGCATACACATATTGATTGGCGTGAGTCTAGGTCTCTCCCCTGTTGGATGTTCTCTGTTCCCAGGGTTCTAGAGTTATTACAGCGTGGGTTGGAGTTGGCTCCCCATCTCGGTGCTCTGAAGGTTCAGGTTCTGCCCTGTCCGCCTTCCCGTAGAAGTCTTTGTTCAGTCTTCCTTGTTAAGCGTTCTTTCGGGGATCGCTCAGGTGCATCCCCCAAGTAGTTCTATGGTCCCTGTTGGGATTAATTTTTATTCTGTTTGCCTTGCGGGGTGTTCCCTTTGGACCTATTCCGGATGCTGTCTGAACTGTTCTTACCTCAAGTTGCCCTTCTGGTGGCTGTTGCTTCAGTCAGACGTGTGCCTGAGAGGGCGGCTCTGTTTAGTTAGCCCTCGTTCATTATATATACACCATGATGTGGTGATGTTCCACCTTACGCCGGACCTTATGCCCAAGGTGGTGTCTTATGCTCATTTATTCAAGACCTTTAGTCTGCCTCTGGGCCTTATTCGTAGTAACGCTGAAGTAAGGGGGTCTACATTCCCTCGACAGGTGTTGAAGGTTTTTCCTGGATTGTCTCTTGTCCCTTAGGGGGACTGATGCCCCTTGGGGTTTGTGGGCGTCTCCATCCGTATGTGCCTGATCTCGTCTGCTTCCTGGGGTTATGCGCCCTTTGGACTGGTCTTACTTGGATGGATTGTCCTTTCTGGTCCTAAGTAAAGGTTTCGGCTTCTTGCTGATCCTTGTTAGTGTAGTGGTCAGTATCCCCGCCTGTCACACGGGAGACCAGGGTTCAAATTCCCCGTTGGGGAGAGCTCTAAGTTTTACCGAGGCTACTGTTTGCATTTGGACTGGTCAGGCTGTTACTCTGGCCTATTCTTTTAAGGGGAAGAATCTTCTTCTCTTTTTATTCTGTTTCTACTTGTGCTTGGGTACCTTGGGCTTTTCAGCACCAGTTTTCTGTTAATCAGGTTTTGCTAGACCGCTGCTTGTTTTCTGTTCATACCTTTTCAAAGGTTTTTATGAGGTTGACATTAGAGCCTTTGCTCATGTCGCTCTTGGTAGCAAGGTTTGCAGGTGACAGCGCCTTTACTGTCTGCTGTGCCTTTTTTGATGGGGATCCCACCCTACTTTATGGACACTGCTATTGGATGTCCCACGTGTAAGTATTATATATGGAGCAGGACGTACTGTATGCTTAGAATAATACAATTCTGTGAAATACTCACCTGTAGAATTGGTATTATACGCATACAGTACGTCCTGCTCCACCCCACCCTGGTTTTACATTTTTCTGGATCCCCTGTATGGTGATTGTTATCATTGTTATTATTACCAGTTTTGGTGGTTGGTTTCTCCCGGCTTCTTTTCTCACTGCTTTTCAATGCTGGGGATTTGTGGGAGGTCCCTGGGTATATGAAGGGCCAGGAGGAGCCTGTTTTTGCATGTCTGCAGTGCACAGCGCCATCTGGCGGAGGATTACCCACGTGTAAGTATTATATATGGAGCAGGACGTACTGTATGCGTATAATACCAATTCTACAGGTGAGTATTTCACAGAATTGTATTTTTGAAAGAGCATGAATGTATTGCATTGGGCATTTCATTACATAAGAAGTGCTATATATGCTATATACTGTACATTTATGACCCACCCGGGAGCACCATGTTCCAAAACACAATTGTTCACCAAAAATCAAAGCCACTTTGAGCGCATATGCATGCTCTCATAAGGTGCATATATATAATCCTAGGGCAATAGAACAATTTATATTAGTTTTCGTAACTAAGCATGTCATAAGTTTAAATATCTCTAATGCATGTGCATATATACCAATCATGTTTGCATTAGCAAAATTGTAAAGACATCTATCAGAATAGGCAAGAAAAGTTGCATAGATGGCATATGAAAGGCTAGATACAAAGTAGTTGCATACCCAACGTTTAGGGTGGTATCCTACCTTTCCTTGTGGGCACAAGAATCAAAAATAGTGAAAGCCTACTAGTCCTAAATTGTCTGATACTTTAAAAATACTAATATGCACAGGCTCCTGCAGCGAGCTAGGGGTGCAGCCACGCCAATAGTCATGACATTGTGCAGAAGTAAACTGGCTGGATGTTCCTCTTTTGGTGGGGCAGTCTAACTTTGAGGCCCACTGTCCCCCCAAAAACTCTGGGGACACCTAAATGTCTGACTTTGCTGATGTTATGGGAAAGACTGTCCCACAAATGCAGAATCTGGGTGGTTCACAACTGCTCTGGCTTTTTGGCTGAATAAAAAGGTAGCACACTCCGAAACACTTTGCCTACCAGCACTGCTTCTTGGACCAGGGATCTGGTCTGGATTTTAACATGATGCAGTCAATTTTACATTTTATTTACTTCAGTTTTGTTTCCCTTTTTGCCTGTGTATTTTTGCAGGACTTCTTTATACAATCTTTGGCTCAATGGTGGTAGTGGAATGCATGGATTGGCTGAACATTGGCTCTATCACCAACATCTGTTATGGACTCTGGAGCATTTGACCGGGGGTGGTGCTACACTTACTAATACGCATGAGTGGCATAGAACTGTGGATATTTGTTCCTAAAACTAAATAAGCCACGCCCATCACCCACAAACTAGTTTAAGCTGTCCCACTTTGAAGGGGTTCAGTCCTGCCAACCACAGCATGGTCATGTCAAGGAAGTGGAGGCTGCACCCACAAGGTAGGGAGATGAGCTACAGTGCAGTAGATCAGCTGGGACATCCATCAGCTTATGACGTGTTGCAGGAAAGATGCTAGACGCCGCTGCAATTGGGTAAATTGACACAGGAGTCATGGCGAAGAGTATTTTTTTTCAGACAGCCTATTCAAGAGCCCACACTGAATCCAACCTCTTATTTTGCTCAGGAGCCAATCCAACGACATATCTATAAAAAGACCACACATTAACAAACTGTCTATTCGGACAATGCAGCCCTGCTAGGGTAAGTTCTTCCACATTACCAAAGGAAAAAGACTCTAAAAAAAAGGAGAAAATAAATATTTACAACTTAGCCTCCCTAAAAAAAGATAATGGTGCTTGCACTCATAGATATTCTGTTCCTATAACGTATATGTACCTTAAAAGTACATTTCCCCCCCCCCCCCCAAAAAAAAATAAAATGCTATACTCACCTTTTCTTCCACACAGACCATCGCTTCTAGTCCAGGGCTGAAAGGCTGGATGCAAGTCCCTCGCTGCCCTGCACCATAGGCAGTGCCACTCTCGCGGGGTGGAGAGGAACCTGCATCCAGCGTTTCAGGCAAGAGCTGCAGCCCTGGACTTGGAGCAAAAAGGTGAGTATAGCTTTTTTTTTGGGGGGGGGTGAAAATTTTCTTTAAAGGGAAAAAAAATTAATCATCAGCTTAACTTGCCAAGTGTTCCTCCAGCGCAGTGCCTCTTCTCAGTTTAGCACCCTGAATGAGGAAAAATACTTCCTTATCTGCCCCTTCAGTGTCACCCTGCTGATATAGGCCACCAAAACTAGCTCCAGGAGTTAGTCCAGACCATGCCCCCCTCTGTATTATCAGCTTGAATGGCACTCTTGAAGCTGCCATTCAATCCCAGCTAAACATGCTTCAGAAGAGAAATTATGGGGTAAAACTGTAAACCTTGATATCTCGTCCTTTTCTTCCACAATTTAAAATGGAAAACAGTTTAGACATTACTAAATGTAGCCTGGCACAATTGCCTTTCCCTGAAGTATCACTTGAATGTAGATCTCAAGTCAATCAAGTAGAAGAATATTAAACCTGTCACCAGAAAGTAATTGTTTTATATAGTGGTAAAACAGTAAATATAAATTCCAAGAAAGAGTACAACGGATCATGTGGGTGCCTGGTACCCATCACCGGAGGGTCACATTACATTATCTTAGAAGCAAAAAAGGATCCTTCATGAATCAATAAAAGCAAGAATAGTCGCAATCCCCGTTAAGGCTGTGAGGGGATAAACTATTCAATTTAGAAATACAGTATGCCTCACATTGAAGGAGTGGTGGGGTCACTACCTCAATCACTGTAGAGTTTAATTGTAAGAATGCCTTTCCAGGAGTGAATCCAAATTGCAGTGCCATGTATCGGAATTTACGCGCTTGGCATAAGCATGCTGTAGATGGCGGGTTGGATCCCTCTGCCAGCGCTGGGTGACATCATTTCTGCATGACATCAAGATGCATAGCATGGTGCCACCTTCCAGCCAGTTGTAGAAGTATGCACATTTTAATATTTTTATAGCACCAGGCATATTAGGATTGGTAGGCTTCTTCTATATTTGCTTTTTGTCTCTGTGAGGAATGGTTGGATGCCAGCCGAAAAGTTGGGTATGCAACTCTAGCCTCCCATATGTAATCTATGCAACTTGTTTTGCTGGATGTCTACAATATTACTGTTCCAAACATGACTGGTATATACATTATTTCACAAAAGTAAGTACCCTTGTCACATTTTTGTATTTTATTATATCTTGTTCTATCATTTCATTGGACAACACTGAAGATCTGACACTTTTACGTAAATTAGTCAGTGTTCAACTTATTGCAGTGTACAATCACCCTCAAATGCCCTCACACTTAACACACAGCTATTTATTTATAAACCCCCGGCAACAAAAGTAACTACACACCTAAATGAAAATGGCCAAATTGTGCCCAATTAGCCATCCCCTGGTGTCATGTGATTTGTTAGTGTTACAAGGTCTCAGGTGTGAATGGGGAGCAGGTGTGTTAAATTTGGTGATATAGCTTTCACATTCATACTGGTCACTGGAAGTTCATCATGGAACCTCATGGCAAATAACCCTCTGAGGATCTGAAAAAAAAAAGAATTGTTGCTCTACATGAAGATGGCCCAGGCTGTAAGAAGATTGCCAACAACCTGACACTGAGCCCGTACAGCGGTGTAACAGGTTCCACTCAGAACAGACCTCACCATAGTTGACCAAAGAAGCTAAATTCATGTGCCCAGTGTGATATCCAGAGGTTGTCCTCTTAAAATAGAGCTATGAGTGTTGCCGGCATTGCTGCTGAGGTTTGACTAAAGTTGACTAACTTTGACTTGAATCGGGTTCACGCACTGCTGCACCCCCGCATCCCCGGACGTGCGTATAGTAAACAATGAGAACCGACTGCTGAATGACATAGTCACATCAGGTGTCTCCCCCCCCCCCCGTGCTCCTTGGGGAGCTTCACACAGCGGGGCATTCCCATTTTTGCTCTGTGTGGCGTTATTGTGAGGGCACAGCAGATTTACACAGTTACTCAAGCTGTACACTGAATACATTACATCGTATCAAAGTGTATATATAATATTTTTTCCCAAAGGAGGCGCAAGGGCTGATTTTCAGAGAATGTTATATTTTTCCATAAGCAATCTACATTTGTTCTTCATTTTCAGTCCAAACTTGATAGAGCTGTCATAATATGGCATCCCAACTGCCATAGGTTCCACTCCATAAAAAATGTGATATATGCTATGGGTACTACTGCCCGATTCGTGGGCTTGGGTGGGGGATGGTCGTCGCTGCAGAATGTGCAGCATGAGACACGCTGTATACTTACAAGTCCTGGCTTCTGCATGCGACTGTTGGGGCTGTCATGTGTCATATTGGCATGGCGGGTTGTTAACACTCAGTGGTACCCGGCGCCCCAAAAAAGTTCCTGACCGTGAAGTTGGCCTTCTGGTAATAGTGCCCCAGCCAATTATTTTATTTGCCCCTATAATTAGGGATTATTTTTGGGGGTAGAGCTTATATTTAAAGCCTCCTTTGCCCAAAACCCATGCAGCTGCTGCTTGCGCATGCACAGTTGGACCAGGAACGAAGGTGAGTTTCGGGGTGACCTAGGGGGGTTTCACACAGCGGGGCACCCTCAATCGGGGTGCCTGGGGTGGAGCCAGTATGTCTGCCCTAGAGTCTGCCGGGTGGGTTTCAGTCCTCTTTAAAAATCCAGAAAAATCATGGAAGCGCTTATTTTCAGGGAGAAGGGGTATGACATGCCGACTTTCCATACTCTGTTGGAACTGGGTTTTGCTGAAATCAAACAAAAATCTGAACAAACTGAGCTCTTCCCTAGGATTGTATATACTGTATATGCCTTATTAGAGCATGCTTAAATTTACACTTACAGTGACTTATTTTGTTGAACAATTTTTGTGTTTTGGAGAATGGTGCCATCTGGTGGGCCATATTTGTATATAGCACTGCTTGTGTAATTAATTGTCCAATACATTTAGGTGTGTTCACTACTACCTCATACATTTCAAATGAAATAAGTTAAACCCCACTTGCACTTTAAGGGTAATTCCACTTTCAATCACATTTTTAAAGGTGTCCATTATTGCGTGCCAAAATAATGTCCTCAAGGTTCTGAGCTTAGCTGTTTTCTTTTTTTTTTATTTGTTTGCAACTATGTGTTCTCTAGCAACAGTGGGGTCGATTTAGAGCCTGGTGAGAATTCTCACTCCTTTTTTTTATCTTCTTTGGGAACATAATATAAGCTATTTTAAAGTATCTCAAACTCTCCAACTATATGTAAATCACGTATGTATTCTAAGCAAAGTCACTTTCTTTGCTTAAATTTCTGGATCATGGCTGAGCTGGAAAGAGCATGTCATGGTACACCTTTATGGGTTGTAAGCATGCTGTGCTGTGGGCAGCTGCAGGACCACTGTGGCTTGTCATGCTCACTCATGCTGAGAGCACCAAGTGACAGAGTGGCTTTTAGACTGCTGTTTGTGCTTGGTCTTGAATTAATGAAATTAAAAAGAGGGTGGACTTTGGAGCCCTGCTGTGGCTTCTACCCAGCACTGTAGGAAATGTAGCGGCACATGGGACAAGCTTCAGGTGAGCTTTTGCTTCCTTATCATTGCTGTGGGGTTTACAGTCCCTCTAAATATGTGGTCACAAAAAGATGAAGTTAAAGGTTTATATTAATCAGTCTTCCTGTCCCTTACCAGTACCCTAGATTGAGTTACAAAATAAATTACTTTGCCGGTCAAAGGAAATTTTTATTACATTTCAGGTAATAAAATGTTCATTTGTTCATTATAATACGTTGATATGGAAGATATTCTTTCTGATTAAAGTATTGTAAGCGAAAAGGAATATTATCAAATAAAATACAAAGAACTCCGGGAGGGAATAATAAGATTAATAAAAGTTCATTCAGAGTATAGCCCTGGAGTTATAAAAATAAAGTAACAAATCTGCTACAAAATTGGCACTTTAGAAAGAAAGCGAGGAACACAGCTCTGACTTAAAGCGGCACACACCCGTTTTCCTCGCAAACTTCCCAGCCGCCGACCAGGCCCAGCTCAGGTGAGCTCGCAGATTTGAGCGACAGGTAAAGATTTCGGGGTGTTTTGGGAGCTATAACGGGGGGGGGGCTCTAAAAATCTGGATGCCACTCTGAGTCTGTTCATTTGTGGCCCCACACTGGTTCGCTAGGAAATGTTTGTGGGACCACTTTAAAAAACAAAAAAGATTTTTCATGATTTTTGAAGTACTATATGGGGGGTGACAACCCCACCTTAAAGTGGAACAAAACCCCTCCGGGCTTTCCTCACTGTGTGAAACCCCTGGGGGCCCAGTGAACATTCACTATTTCCTACTCCTATGGCGCATGTGTGGGCTCTCGTCAAATGGGGACCTTGAGCCAGTGCATCTCCTGCATCTCTGGGTGTTGCACAAGCTCCCGCCCCACCCGTTCAGATTGGGGTAGGAACACTGCTGGAGATGCGGCTGCTCTCACTCCATAATGAAATCAATCCGAGCCCTTTCCCGAGGGATGTAAACAAGGCAAAGCACTCTGATTGGACTAGAGTCTGTGTATGCGTCGTTTGACCGAGAGGGGAGTTTTAATGAGCGAACTGGAGGGTTTCACATGGAACAAGTTCCGGAAAAGTCAAAATCCAGAGTTTTGCTCTGCTTTGAAGAGGAACGCGGTCATAAATGATCGGAGTCTCTCTTTACTATGCAGCAGAGGGGCAGGCCGGGTCAGGCTGTCCTGCTGTAAGTCACCACACAGAAAGGAAAGATTGCTGCCTTCCAGATACTTTAGAAATTATAGGTAATCTCCCCACATACTTTACTGATCTTATCAATGCCACCTCTACCTCAAGAATATATTTAAAGCAGAACAAAACCCTTCCATTCCAATCCTCATCCTATCCAAATGGCTGAACACGGGAGCGCACTACAGATACAGGGATGCCTGGAGGACAGTGTGTCGAGAGAGCTGTCTTTAAAGGTGAGTTTACCTGCGACTCCAGGGGTTTCACACAGTGAGGCATTCTGATTTAGGATAGTTTGAGGATGGCCTTGGAGTATTTCAGATTCTAGGGCTGCTGCAGCGGCTTTTGTGACTCTTAAAGCACTCATTTTTAGTAAAATCACAAGAAATTTACAAATGTTTCTAATATTTGGTCTTGCATGATAAAAACAACAATTTGTATACAAATAGCTGGTTTGAAGGCAATAGGTGTAATACTGTGTCAGATTCCTCCAACTCGTATTACCTTAAAGCTTCCTCAGAAAAGATTTAAATCAAGCTAATTAGTAGTAAAATTCTGCATGGGGTTAATCCATCTCAAATATATTACGTAGCTGATTGCTGGGGGAGGGGGGAGGGGGCTGTAGGGGCCTATTAACTAAGTTTTAACTTAAGTTTTGACTGGAGGTCCTTTTCAAATGCCCTAAAGGAGCACTATCGCAAAATTGTGTAATATCAAAAATCCATATAAACATGTAGGCTAATGAGAGGCCACTTATACACTGAAACTGAATAAAACTCCTGCCAAGCTTGTGGTTTCTTCTGGTAGGAATAAAATCCAGGGGTGCCAGGTTTGAGTGTATAGGGAGAACAGGAGCGGTCACCCCTGATTACATCTTCCTTCCATTAAAAGAAATAAGCCTGGCTGGATATTTCTTGATCTTGATCTTATTTCTATAAGTGACCTCTCCTCCCGCCATCCAGCATATTTATTTGGATTTTTATCATTGGGGCATTTTTTGGGCGACAGTCCTCTTTTAAAGCATTTTAGCACCCATTTTTATGGTAAATGGGTGTTGACTGTAGTGCTGGGGAGCATCCCAATTGCTGATACGTAACCCTACTGCATACCTGGTATTGGGCATAGCAAATTCACCCTGTCCTCTCACTCGTTAAAGCTAACCTTCAGTCAAAAAAAGTAAATTGCTTCCCTTCTTATGATAAGAGGCATTAGCAGTTTGAGGGCTTAACCCCATACAGATGTTGTGGAATGGCATAAAGATTATTTACTCTAGAATTACATGGGGGCGGCCATCTTGCCACACACCTTATAGTCCTCCTTACACATGGGTATCAGGGGGGCTGTGCCAGCAGTAATTCACACAAAATTGAGAGAGATATATGCCTTCGAAACAAGGAGACAGTTGTCTGTCATTTTTTACAAGCACAAACACTGAATAAACAGCTAATGTAGCAAAAGACATCTGTGTGAGCGGAGCTGTTACAATGTATCTCTATGGCTGCAGCAGCTGCAGAAGCGCTCAGTCAGGGGATACAATGTTCTGTATACAATGTAATTTACTCATTAATGGGTTACAGCTGAAGGCTTACTACTTCTGGCTAGAAATAAGAGATGACTGCAAAGAGCTATGAGGAAATTTTGACTGAGAGACACAGTTTTTCAGAATCTGCCTGCTATTCCAAACAGCTGAATGGTGTTAAAGTGGACCATAAGTCAAAAATGCCCAGACCAACACAACAAACAGTGCTCAAATGAACCCCACCCCAGGGCAATTTACATTGCTGCACATAAAAATGCATTTACCTTTTTCTAACTCCTTCTCTAGTAAATTTTAGAAACAATAGCAGCTCATTCAAATGCAGGCCACCTGCAATAGGTAGTGCTGATGGGCTTCCTGTTACTGTGTATTGTCAGTTATGTCAGTTAAATCCAGGTAGCAGCATGGCTGAGATGCTGGTAGAGGAAGCTCCAAAATGGCCGCTACCTTTCCTTTTCAACTGTGGCAGGCTGTTGGTCTGGTTTAATCCTTCTCAATAAGCTTATGTCACTGATTGCCACATAGGGGCTTTGGGGGAGCAATTTTCTAAGCTTTGATTTGTTGACTGGAAGTCTGCCTTAAGATTAGCCTCTGCCTGGTAGCAAACAGAATTGTCTGTCTAAAACCTGCATAGGATGTGAAAAAGTGTGTGGAGAGGAGCATTGCCATCGAGATACCCCCCCCCCCCCCTCAATCACCTTGTCTTTGGAAAAATATTTTTACATGAAGAATGCTTTGGGCTCAGATCTTTCAGAAGGGTATGCATCTGCTGGGAAAAGGTCTTAAAAGTTTGCTGGCACCAAGGTACCTGGCCTTGGTGCAGTAAAGCTGTGTAGTTTTCTCCAGCATCAGCTGCTAATGGCAGTCTGGTGCTGAAGTGTTAGTATAGCCGAAAGGCTAACCCGGGACGGCTTTACTGGGATGGAGTAGAGCAGGGTGGGACTCCATCCCCTACCCAGGTCCGGGTTTTGGGGGCCGCATAAATAGCCTGGGGAGTCAGCTGTGCACTGGCTGTGTCTAGAGCTCACTTGGGGTGTGAGACTCTGCGTGCCTGGCTGGAAGCTCTTATACAGGCTATTTCATGTGGACCCGAGGTGGATTCGGCTACAAGTGTGCAAGCTTGGACAAAAACTAAAAAGGGCCGTTGCCTGTCTGATGCAATTCTGTGGCATTTTTCCTGAAAAGGTGATGTAACCCAAAAAGGATATTTTGTGTTATGGACTTTTTGTGTGAATAAACACGGACTTTAAGTTGAACTTTTCACCTCTGAGCCTCTATACTGCTAACATCCTGCTGTCTACCAGAGCTGATCCTCACAATACTTACTGGTAGTGTTGGGCGACCCCCCCCCCCAGTTTGGGTTTGGCTAGTGCAGCCGAACTTTGAATAAAACTTTGGCTTCGGGGACCCGACACAAACTTTGGGAGGTGATTCTGCCTCTGATCGCCCAAGGTACTGGGAGGACGGGGGTGGGTGACGTGAGGGGGGGGGGGGGGTACAAAAAAGGGCTTAAAGAATGTGGTACACTTTAAAAAATGTTGGTAACTGCCAGAGCCAGTTGTTTTTAACTTCTGTTTTGTTTTGTTTTTTTAGTCAACAGGTATTGGAAAAAGCGAAGATAATCTCAATGAACTTTTTATTGTCGTAAACAGCTGCAGTAGTTTGCAGTTAGAAACCAGCACACAGCAGCCCAGTCCCTATGTGGCTTACACCTTCTTTCACTTTCCGGACCACTATAGCCACACAATTCCAAGCAGCAACAATCCACATTTTGAATACCTCAAGAGCTTTCCTGTGTCCATGAATGCTGAACTGGACCGATATCTAAAATCGGAATCCCTTGCTTTTTATGTTTTTGATGACAAAGAAACAAGTGATACTTATATCGGCAAAGCGAAGGTCCCTTTAATTCCTCTTGCCCACGATAAACGCATTTCAGGTAGGTCCACGAGGGCTTTGTTTTGATCTAATCTGAAAAGCTGGTAATAATGTTTTTTTCTAGACTTCGTTTAGATTCCATGGCCGGGCCGGGTAGGATTTGTTCCGATTTAAGCTAGAAGTAGAATGTAAGCTAGAGATTCATTTGGTATACATGTTTATTTGTTGTAATTTGAAATACTTTTATGTTTTTAAGGAACTTTTCAGCTTACTGACCCCAAGGGTAACAAGACTGGTACAATTCAGATAACTTTGGAGTGGAAGAACACATATTTGCCTCCTAAAGATACTATTTTAGCTGAGCCATTTATAGATGAACTACAAAAAGAAGCCTCAATCCCTGTCCGACTGTTAACGGATGAAGAAGTACCTGTACCAAAAATAACAAATAAGCAAAACATTCCCGCTGTAAGTAGCGCTCTTACCTGCTGGGCTGCATATGAATGTCTGCTATTGAATTAGACAATGGTACAGTGATGTTTTACCTCTACTCATCAGCCTATTATTTATTTATAAATGTATCATCTTCCGTTGCACGGCACAAAGTAGTGATTGCAGACAGGGTAGAACATACTGTACATTGACTATCACAAATGCGGTATTACAGAGTTCACATTGAATATTTTGAATACAAGATACAATAGAAGGGAGCCCTGTCCTTGTGAGCTTACAGTTTAAAGCAGTAGTCCCAAACCTTTCCTACCATAAGAGCCACATTCAGCAATGAAAGATGGGTGGGAGTCACCTTTTGATATGAATATATCAAAGAAGAAGCCATATAATAAGAAACGGTTCCATATAACTACATGGTAAAATATTCAAATGTGACAAACTTAACCTCTTAGTGTGCATGTGCCTGCCCTTGCCACCATAAAATGCATGTCCCATATGAGTGGATCCCCCAGTCCCAAAGATGTGCATGACAGAATCAAATCCTAGAGACAGGTAAGCCACCACCTTTCTTCATTCATTATCTGTATATATGGGGCAACAGTGCCCTGCCCTGACCCATGTAACACCTTAGTCTCAACAGTATACTAGAATTCTGCTAGTGTTCTGGTCTAGCAGACAGCTGGCGAGCCACACAACAGGGCTCTGTGAGCCACATATGGCTCCCGAGGTACAGGTTGTGGAGCCCTGGTCTAAACTTATGGGATGGGGACAAAGGGGAAAGATCAAACTCAGTTTTGAGTTTTGTTGAACATTTAGAGAATAGCTTAAAGCAGACCAAGAAACCTGGCCACTGTCAAGCTGGCATCATTGCCAGTTATTTGGGCGCTTTATAGGGTTCTGGCCTACTTTAAAATACTATGTCAGTTTGGAGGAATCAAAGAATATTGAATTGGTATCTTTTTTTTTTTTTTTTTTTAACTTCACTCCAGCAGTTGCCCACTTTAAGCCTTTCTTGCATAAGGGTTGAAAGAAATGAAACTGCTCAAATCTCATTGCATATAGAGCCTTAGAATACATTTATAGAAACAAACACTGTGCTTAATGGTCTCCTTTGTGCTCATTATAAAATCCATGTGCATCGGCCACGTAGCCAAATGTTTATTACAAATATTTGTGTGGCAACAGTGGGTAGGCCACATGTCTAAAACAAGCAGTCAGCGGCTTTGCTGCCGCAACGCAATAAGCTTTGGTGTTGAAACGGTTAGTGTTTACAAATGGAACTCATAAAAAGATTTGGTCAGAGCAGCATACCCCATCTGTCCTACACATTGTGCTGACTGTCGCAACTCTCACTTCCAAAATATTTCTGAGCCAACACATTTTTAGGTGGCAACTGTAGTCACACCCAGAAGAGAACATTTTAACAGATGGAAAGATAACAGAATCCATATCTAAAAGCCAGATTAATTATATAATTTATTATGCAAGTCATTAGGAACATATTGTCTCCAACTAAAAACTATTTCAACAGTAAACACATTCATACATTGGGGGAGGGTATTGTGTTAATTAATTGTTATTATCTTATTAATCTATTTTAATTCTTGTTCAGTTGCATTTTGTATCCTATTAGTGTTGCATTATTTTTCCTTAGTAGGCAGTTTCTAATTTTTGTTGGATCTTTCACTCTGCCACACATCCATGAGATATATGACAATAATATATATTTTTAAGCATCAATATTGGCTCTAGTATGTAGTACTTATATAATAGGAGATAATAACATGAATAATATATTTTTAGATACCTATGCCAAAGCCGAGGGTACGAAAACCTACAACAGACAAGAAAGTTTCCTTTGTTGACACCAGCGTAAAAACACCGGTAAGTTATGGTTGAATGTTATGTAAATATAAGTTAGGTTGTGTAGAACTTTCACACTTGCTTTATACTTAATACTATATATAAGTTCCACTGTGCTAGCAGCTCCGCATCCCCTGCATCATCGAGCTGCGTGCGTGCTCCATTCAGAACATCAAAGCCATCTGCCAAATAACATAGTCAGGGCAGATGGCTCTGATTGGACGAGAACCCACACATGTACAGTTGGAGGTAAGTTTTACAGGGCACTCTTGGGGCTTTCACACAGCGGGGCATGCCAATTCGGGAGGACCCTGGGGCATGGAACAAAATTCGTGATAGTCAGAATCTCAGGTTTTGTTGCACTTTAAAGTTGCACTTTAAACCAACAGCCTTGCACAGTTATAGAAAACAATCCCTAAAGCTCACTTGTCCACCTGCATGCATGATACTGAATCAGTGTCAGCACTTACATATGCTCCTGCATCCGCTCAAATCTATTTTCTCCTGGTTGGGCCCATCTTGAAGCACTTGGAAGGCTTCTTTCTTTCCTAGCATCACAGCCATAGACTTACCTGGCATAACCCACAATGCACAGCGGCAAGAAACCCTACGGCACCTCCTCCTTTCTCCCTAGGAGAAATCGCCTACGGCAGGCATTACAATAAGGTAAATTAATTTGTATGTGAAGCAATGTGATGTGCCCTGGGGAGAGATGCATATGAGTACTGTTTCTTATAAGGTTATTCTTTTTTAATTTTTTTTTGTTATTGGTCCTTTTTTCCTCAGTGTGAAATGTTGCTTGCTGTTTTTGCAAGGCACACTGCAATCTCCTGGTCTATCTTGAGTTATGCCGCAAAGCATACGTAGGGGACCATGGAGACCCACCCTCTAGACTGAGTTCAGGCAAAGGGTCATCACCAAACTGCTCAAACCCATTCATTGGGGCAAATGACCCAGAGCTCTCCTACGCTATTGTGTCCCCTGTCCTGATAAAAACAGAATCCAGGCTGTCGTCTCCATGATCAATGAAGACCTTCACCATAACGGACCAGAAGAGGAACCCACCCTGCTGGGAGGGCTTTTTCAGGGTTTAGTCCACTAAAACCCCTAAGGCCACTTGTTGTCCTCTGAACTCTTGTACTGTTTTACTTTTCAACATGATTTATCTTCTTTTTATACCTCATAGACCAGTAATCCCTTTGTCTCATCTGTCCTTTCTGCCTTTTTATTTGGATATATATGGCCATTGTATGCTTGAGACAAACACAAGCAGTGCAAACATGCCCTAGCAATGGTGCCCGGGGAGCAGTTGTGGGGGTTAGATGCTTCAGTCATGTGCTGGTCAGAAATCAAACCTGCAACCCTTCAATCACAAGGCCACATCCTTAAAGTGGACCAAAACTAGCCCTGGAGACTATGAGATTGGCTGATTCCCTCCCCCGGGGCATCCCAGTCCCCTGCTCTGTGCCCCTCTCCAGTCGCCTGATATCCTTACCTGTCTGACAAGCCCACAACACATGCATGGCTGGTGTTTGCATCACTGACGTCCTCTTTACTCTGTAGAGGGCCACACCTGAAAGAACCCTATTTATTGGAGCGCTTACAAAGATGCCAAGGGGCTGGATTACCAGGCAACACCTTTAAACATCAGAAAGGAATGGGGGATCTAGGCTTGGTGGCTTTGGCACTTTCTCTCTCACTTACTTTGTTCTGGAAGCCAGGGTTGAGCAACATGCTAAAGGCGAGAGTCGGTGGTGGGGACATCTGGAGTCCCAAGATGGAGGTTCGCCCTGGAGGTCTTAGTGTACCTGGCAGAGCTTAGTTCTTCTCCTTCTAGGTACATGGGCGCTGACTGCCCAGAAGGGGGGTGGGGCAAAAGGCAGGATCCACGGTGGTGGCAGAAGCAACTCTAGGCCCTGCCATCCCACGCCCTCTGCCATGGACGACAACAGAGCTGCTGAAGCACCTGCGGCCCCTGCCATACTTACCTCTCTGGCGCATTCAGCAGAAGGTCCAGGCAATGCCTCGGCTCCAGCACAGCTTCCTTCTTCCGCACTTGCACCTACAAAGAAGGCTGAGAGCTTGCAAAGGATTGGAAGAAATGTTTTTGCTCTTGTTTTGCAAAAAAGTTTAAATGTCTGACATTATGCTCAACTTGAAATCAGAAATAGTGGCTGCCATGTGGCTGTCCTGTTAAAAAGATATTTTCAAAGAAGTCTCAAGAGAAGTGTTCTAATTCAGTTCCCCTGTAACTCCCCAAGACACTTCCTCAAGAAGGAGGGGAGGACGAGAAGTCCGAGTCAAAGGATAGCACAGATATTTGTGATATTAAGCCTGAGCAGCCGGGAGAGGTCTTGGTTCAAAATAAAGTGTATCACGGCTTGTGAGAAGTAAGCCCTAGAGTCTTTCCAGTGCATTAATCCATTAAAGAATTAATTTCCAGTGATTGGGGAGAGCCATAGAAAAATATTTTTTTTCAGAAGAAGATTCCCTTACTCTGAGGAAGATGAGGCGAATTGGTCAAAAGTTCCCAGATTAGATGCTTACCCAAGATTCCAAAAACATGGATTTGTCTTTTGAAGACAGTGGGCTAATTAAAGATCCCATGGATAGGTAGGCTGATTCTCTCCTGTGCAGGGCGTGGGATGCTCCTGCTTATGGTTTTAGGCCATCTATTACGCTGAATTGTGTGTTCATTGAAAGTCCTCCCTGAGGAGAACTTGGTTAAAAGATTTTTTACATCAGTGTCAAGTTCCATGCTACTAAGAAGAAGGACCGTTTCACCATGGGGCCTTTCCTTAGATCTCCAGGTGTTAGTCAAGCATCCCTTTGAAACTCTTCAGAGTGTTACTCGAAGATAACTCTGAAAACAGTGTTTCTTCTCGCAATAACTTCAGCCAGAATGGTCGGCAAACTTTCTGCCTTATCCATTGAAGAGCCATACCTCACTGTCTTACCAGAAAATATCCTCCTCACTCCAGATCAAACTTTTCTACTAAAAGGACTTTTTTCATAGGTCACATGTCATAGTAGTCTCCTCATTTTGTCAGGACAAAACAGGTCAATCACCAAGTCACCACTTTCGTATCATTGTTTATACGAAAGAAGGTTTCTAAGCAAGGGATTGGTGGCTTCAAGATCTTCTATAGCCAGATAGGTAAGACAGTTTCCACAGCCTATGGTCTGTCCAATTCTCTCCTTTCTTCCATTATTCAGGTTCATTCTACATGTTCCTTGGAGGTTTCATGGGCAGAAAGAACGGGCTCTTCAATTAAAGAGATTTGCAGAGCACATACGTGGTGTTTTCCTATTACTTTTTGTTTAGCATTACAGAGTGGATCTTCTATGCAGCCAAGATAGATGTTTTTTTATTTATCTCACTACCTCTCATTGTGGACCGTCTCGGGTATGATTTGGGAAAATTGGGGCTACTTAATGGTAACTTCCTTTCAAGAATAATCCGGAACGGTGCATACCACCCACCCCTTTTGGTTCTGATTCCTAAAATAGTGCTAGGATCTTGGTAATGGGTACTAATTAGATCACCTGGGGTTACCTTTACTTTCCTTGGCCTGGGTTTTGATCTCTTGCACATAACTGAGGTTCAGGTGGGTGGGAGTTTTAATTGCTATCTGGTTTGTGTTTCCGGCAGGGGGAAGGAGAAGCACGCTCTCCTGGTGGACTGTAACCCTGATTTTCTTCCCTCAATCACTTTGGTATGCCACTTGAGGATCTTTTTGTTCCGTCATCTCACATTGTTCTATTGGAGGTTGACCAGGTCTGAACCCTTTTTAGGTTTCCTGGGACGCCTTTACCTGGTTTTGTCAGGATCCCTTATGTTCAGGAAGTTAGAAAATATCAGATGCTAAATGACATTTCATCTTCGGGATTAGTCAAGGGAGAGGTGTGTGTGTGTGTGTGTGTGTGTGTGTGTGTGTGTGTATGTGTATATATATCAGTAAGTGCAGATCTTCCTGTATTTGTGATGGAATGCTGGTTTGAATTGGAAAAGGACTCCAGGCCGGGGTGTAACTGTAGGGGGTGTGACTGCTATGGGGCCCAGGAAGTCAGGGAGCACCATCATTTTTGCTCCTCTGCCTTATTATCTTATTTGTACTTACTTGGCATAATTTAAAGTAGGGAGGACCATTCATCTCTGCTGTTTTAGTCTTTAGTTGTCTAGCTGCATCCTACGGAGTTAAAGACAGAAAAAAAGGTTTACTGTATAAGCCTTCAAAGGGCCCCATTTAATGTTCGTACCAGGGTTCCATCACATCTAATTACTCCACTGACTCTAGGAAAGAGTGTTTCTGTTACTGGCTGTTTAAGGGCCAGCTGGAGAAGCCCTTCATAGGGCCCTGGAGTCTGGCCAGTATGGGAAGCTGGGTGAGTCCTGCTGGCCGTTCCAATCCAGTACTCCCGGCCAGTAGGCCTTTAAAGATGCACAGTCAATCTTGCTCAGCATCAGTGTTCTGTGAGTACAGGGATCACTTCTCTTTTCTTGTAGATCTTGATATATCTGCCAATAGCAACAGATTGCAGGTAGTGAAAACTGCTTCCATAAAGCACACATTAGCTAACATAAGGGAAAGGAATACTAGATGAACTCAGCTCACTGAGGACATAATTTTGGCACACAATATACACTTTAAAAAATGTCTTAAAATGGGCATTCCCTTTAAAATCGATTACTTTTTTTTTAATTAAATCAGAACCCTGTGAACCAAACACCTGATGAGGAGCCTACAGAAACCATTGAGAAGCCTATACCTGTTGTAAATATGTCTGGGGTAAGATATGTGTCATTCTATTCTATGCTGTTTTTACGCTGTATATGCCATTATTGGTTAAAGCGGGGAAAAAACAATTTAACTTTTCAGAGTTTTGTTCCATTTCCCTGGGGCATCACGAATTGGGATGCCCGCTGTGTGAAACTCCCCAGGTTCCTTTGACTTTCCTGGGTCCAACGGCGCATGCGCAGACTCCCGTCCAATGAGTGATGTTTGCTGTGACACTGTCATTCGGCAGCTGATAGCTGAGTGAGAGCGGACACATTTCCAGCATCGTGCGCGCTCCTGCCTATATAAATGGCTGGCAGTGGGCACCGCATTCATGCCACCCGTATACAGCTGACCCACTCCACTTGTGGACATTTGGGTTCTCATCAGCAAAGTGCTGGAGATAGCTGTTATGGGTGGGTGAGCTTTAAGACTGTCAAAACAGAGACCAGGTGGCATAAAGGGATGGAAAAATGCAGAAAGAAAGCATTCACGTGCTGCATATTACAAAGTATAATATGATTTCTCCCAAGATCCTTTGTAGTAGGCTGAGCCATGGGAATAAAGCTCTTTTCCATCTCTTGGCTATGTCCAAAGCTTCTGGAGACGCTGGTTAGGGTTTGCAATGACCACAAGTCTTCTGGGCTAAAGAAGTGTTCTGGACCAACAGCCAACATACTAGGATTATCAGGGTGTTCCTGAATCGCTGGAAGCAATTATGTGGGACAACTTGGTGCAGGTACAGTTGGACAATGCAAAAGGTAGTAGCATATGCTAGTCACGATGGTGGAGCTGAGGTTTATCTGATCTGTCATTGACATAGCTACATCTTTTGACTTTTTGAGGGAGGAGAACTCCAAGATGGACTTAGGGGGTCTTTTTCACTATGTCCAATTGTAAGGTCCCTTGTTTATTTTGTCACCAATTTCAACTACTAATATTTGCATGTTATACAACAGAATAAAATAAATCTGTTTTACTACTTTTTTATATTCAGAATCCTGTGAACCAAACGGGTAATGAAGAGTCTTCAGAATCTGCAAAGAATCCTATTACAGTTTTAAATATTTCTGGGGTAAGTTTTTTGTGCAACTACTTTTCTGCAATCTATGTTTTGCTGTATACGACAGCATTTGTTAAAGTTTATCCTAGATCCTGCAGCAATACCAGACCTTCTTAAAGTGCCTGTCCGTCCGCGCTAGCCTCTTTAAAGTCCCCCCATACACCTCCCACCCAGCACCTGAATGGTGCTGTGTCCAATCGATTCTTTGTTCCCTGCTTGAACAGGCTTTATAAGAGTATATACAATCTGTATGCACCAGCCACAAGCTGATTTAGTGCTTTTTGGGCACAAAGGGTGTGGTGCATAGTGTTAGGTTAGGGCATGCGGTAAGCATGGGGAACAATAGGAGCCAGTGTGCACATGCCACACTTACCTGCCAGCCCAGCTGCTCATAACGGCGCTGTGGTAGAGCTATAAGCAGGGCACGAGTTGTTAGCATGTAGAAGGGAGTTTTATGCCCATTGGCACTCCCTTATTTGAAGGGCTGTGGAAAAGTCAACAAATTAGGGAGTCTCCTGCCCCTTCATTTCAAACAGGATTTTCCTTCTACTCCAGCTTCATTGTCATTTATACCTCTAGCCAGCAAGCGAACTGCTTTGCCATAGGCTGGATGGACAGTTGATTTTAGCCTCAAAGTTAAATTGGCAAGACTGAAGCGGAGGGACAAGGCGATGCAATGAATATTGCTGCAGGAAACTTACAATGCTCACCTTTTTATCCAGGCTATAAACCGTGACAACACCCATTTTCATTAAATGAATGTTTTTCCGGACGCAAAGAGGCATTGACGGCAAAACGGGAGAAATCTTACCTCTTGATTCCCCCAGAGAAATCCAGCACTGTGATTGGCCACCGCAGTCACATGGATGCCGGCAATCGGAACAATTTTGTGAAAAATGGTTGTTGTTCCAGTTTATCCTGATTGTCTGTCAGTACAAGTTACCTTTAAAACAGATGATGTTTTTTTTTTATATATTGTACATGTCCTACCCCGTTAGCCTAATTATGCTTGTATTAATAAAATAGGTAAATACAATAATTTTTATTTATGTTTTCTCAAAATATCTTATACTAATCATCTAAGCAATCTCTAATGGCCAAATCCTCCTGGACTTGCTAGGTAGCATGAAAAAATGAATCTAGCTGTATTATTGAATGACAAAAATAATTATAATAAATATTCATAGTCAAAGTCTGTTGACTTTCCCTGTTAAGCAACCTGCTATCATGTATATGTTTGTCTTTTGATTGGGGGTCTTTGTCCATGAGGAATGGGCTAAGGTTCCTCATAGATGATGGCAGAAGCTGATGTTTGGCTATGTATCCTATTGCAGCAGGTCATAACCTCAAAATAGTACTCTATTATGTTCTAAAGATGCTAGTGTTATTTTGTGTTGTATTTGCTGAAACCACATATTAGTTGTGGAATTGAAGAGTTATTGTTTAATGTAATTATACTCTGCCTTTCAAATTCCAATGGTACCATTCACTTTGTCTTAAAGCTTAACAAAACCCAGAATTTTGACTTGTCCTGGTTTTGACTGACTGTTGTCACCACTGATGCCAGCCTAACCAGTTAGGGAGGTGTGGGGTCCCAGACTGCTCATGGACATTGGAATCAAATGGAGAGCAATATTCTGGAATTAAGAGAAATCTTAGTAATCTTAGTCATCGAACCTCCGAGCTGAGAGGTCATCTAGTCAACATTCAAGCCGACTGCATGACAGCAGTGGCTTATATCAATCACCAGGCGGGCACCAGAAGCAGGCGTGCTCTCAGGGAGGTGAGTCAGATTTTGCTCTGGGCTGAGAAGAATGGACCGATCATCTAAGCAGGGCAGATGTGGGTCAGGCAGAATCGGCTCTCAGGCAGGAGATTTTTCAAGCCCTGTGCAACCAGTGGGGATTGCTGAACGTGGATCTCTTTGCGCCCCACCACAATGAAAAGGTGCCAAAGTTTGTCTCCCAGATCAGAGACCCCCTAGTGATAGCAGTGGATGCCCTAACCTTTCCATGGTCCGTGATCAAGCTTCTGTATGCTTTCCCTCCGTTTCCACTCCTGGGCCGAGTACTTTAAAAGTAGCTTGCAAAGGGATTCCAACCATTCTTGTAGCTCCTTACTGGCCAAGAAGGTTTTCAGATGTGGTAGCAATGTCGGGGGGCAAACCTTGGCAGCTACCCAACTATCGGGACCTTCTCACGCAAGGACCCCTGCTGCACCCTAATGTTCGAGTGCTTGCTTTGACGAGTGGTAACCCCCCCCCCCCCCCCCCCATAAAATGATGAGTGGCAAAATCTCCCCATAACATGTTGTGTGGCAGAAGCTCCCCACTGCCAACCCCCTTCCCCTCACTCATCTCGCTGTCCTGCCGCTGCTGGATGCCGGGGATGCCGCCTGGGAAGCCCAGGGATGCAGCGTCTGGGAGCTGGGGAAGCCACCATTGCTTCCACTGCTGCAAGCCCAGGGATGCCGCCACTGCCACGAGCCGA
The DNA here is from genome assembly GCA_027917425.1 of Gastrophryne carolinensis. Classification (NCBI taxonomy): domain Eukaryota; kingdom Metazoa; phylum Chordata; class Amphibia; order Anura; family Microhylidae; genus Gastrophryne; species Gastrophryne carolinensis. The sequence continues at coordinate 64,100,867 of CM051241.1, read as the reverse complement.
GGAATCCTGTTTAGCGGGGGCAGCCCGTCCGCTGTCTGAGGCTCTGAAGGCTAGAAGCCAGAGTAGCGTGCATTAGGCCATTGCAGGAGAGGTGGCGGCCTTCCTATGACACCCGGGTGGTGTGGCTCTGTGGGAACTCAAATGCCGCTGCTGTCTTGCCGCCCTGGATGTCATAGGGAGCTGCACAGTGCCACAGATGGACTGCCCTGGCTCAACAGCATTCCTCGACTCACGGCGGAATCCTGGACTTCCAGAGGTGGCATCCCCGACTCCCAGAGGTGGCATCCACGGCTTCCAGCAGTGGCAGGACAGCGAGGTGAGTGGGGGGAAGGGGGTTTTGCAGTGGGGAGCTTCTGCCACTCAGCATGTTATAGGGGGGTTTTGTCACTCAGCATGTTATGGGGGAGGATAGGGGGGTTCTGCCTCACAGCATGTTATGGGTTTTTTTGCCACTCAACTTGTTATGGGGGGATTCTTCTAATCTGCATGTTATGGGGGGAGTCTTCCACTCAGCATGTTATGGGGGGGTGTTGACACTTAGCATGTTTTGGGGGAGGGTGATAACTGGAGATAACGGGTTAAAGGATCTGGCAAAAAGGGAGGTGGAAGTCCATTTCTCCAAAGAGATAAATTCCATGCATGATAATCCAAGAAGAAGGAGAGTGGTCGATACCAATCTGCACACATTAACAGAAGTCAGGTATCCAGGAATCATGGGCATCAGCAGCTAAAGGTTGAAGTCAAGGTAGCAATGTGTCAGCGGGAATGTAAAGTTTAAATAGCTGGTCATTTGACGCCAACGTGCGGATGCATGAGTGGGGGGAGGACGTACAGATGCACGTGCTGGGGATGGACATACGGATGCCTGCGCAGAGGCGAAGACACGGACACCTGTGCAGACACAGTCCATGCTCGTCCTCGTGCCAGCGTCTCTTCACCGGCGAGCGAATGCATGCATGTACGTACTGTGGGCCGGATTCCAGGACACCCGTGCATGACCCTTGGCTTTGGCTTTGCACTTTGTTATCTAAACGGCCCTTTGCTGGAACTGGATTAACCTGTGGATGATGTTTGGCTTTTGACTATGTTATCAGGATAACACTCTGCTGGACTTGATTAATCTGTGCATGTTCTTGGCTATCATTCCTGACTCTGCATCTGAAGTGTGACCTCTGACCTTGGCTTCCATACTCCCATCTAACTCTCCTGCCTCTAACCCGGTGACCACTGCTGTCTGCTCATTCCATTGGCTTCCTAGGGCACAATTTGGGCTTTACCTCCGCAGCAAAACTAGCCTCCCTTGCAGAGGGCTCTAGGGCAAACCAGGGTGACCCTTAGACTTTGGACCTTCTGGGTAGAGGCTTAGGTCCTGAGCAGTAATCTATTTTGCCCCTTCCCTCAGCAGTGGGAACTATGACTCTTTGCCATCGCTGCTCGCTACTAGCGAGTGACAGCATGAAAGATGGAACAATTGCCCCAGATTGGTGAAAATGTAACTGCCTATTGATAAGCTTACGGATCAAAATACTGTCTGTTACACATAATACATGCAAAACACAAAGGAAAAGCAGGTTAGCGGCTGTACCCATTCTAGGGAAAGAAAATCATCTGACTAACTGTCAAACACCATACCAATTCCGTTTATTACGGAGCATTACTGAAAGGCATCATTTTCCCAAAATGCATCAACATGTCTCAACCTTCTTAAGCATCAGTGTTTTTAGAAAAATGTTTATATTAGTTTTAGAAAATATGACAGTCATTAAACCCCCATGATTATTTATTAATGCTGTCTTACTGTCGAAATATTATGTTCAGATGATCAAGAATATCCGTAAATCAGGTTTACTTAGCGCCTACTGCAGGGCAAACCTCCCAGGGGCAATATACTTATTCCTTTTCAATTCCTTTAAGCAAGTTGTTTATTTTTGTGTTTTCTGACTATTTCTATAATAGACCTGTCTAACAAACAAAGCTCTTACTTAAAGAGGGATTTCAGGGAAAGCTTTAAAGGGTAATTCCACTTTCAAAGGCATTTTTAAAAGTTTCCATTATTGTGTGCTAAAATGATGTCCTGAAGGTGCTGAGCTTTTTTTTCTTTTTATGCATTTGGAACTCTGTATTCTAAAAGAAAACTTTTTTCTCTAGCAACAATGTGTTTATATAAGCAACATAAATGAACTAGTGTGTTTGGTGTAGCTGACAGAGGCTTCCTGATTCGGGCTTGCTAATCATCTGATTGGCTGAGGCAGAGATTACTCTCCACACTCCTGAGCTCACAGGCTTAACACCTCCTGCTCTAATTCAGCCTTTTTCGATGAGATCATCAGTCTTGTGTTCCAGTAGCTAAAGGGATACCGACAGTGTTCTCACCCAGGGAGGTCATTACTGCAGTTTTTTTGCCAAAGCTGCTGATGAGCTCACCTGGTGATTTGTAGTCAGAAGATATACTAAGGGCTCTTTCCGCAAGGAAAGACAACCCCACTTTAGCAACACAGAGTCACAGGAATATAAGAAACTTGGAAACAGCATGCTGAGAGACATTCATGAAAGAAGCCAGACTGTTAAATTAAATAACTTTATTCTCAGCAGGGTGAAATTGGGTTACCTCCCCCCCACCACCACCACACCAGTCCCCAAAATGTAAAATGCAGATTGACTGACGACCCCCCCCCCATCCCCAACTGCCTGAAGGCACGTGGATCTCCCCTCATCCCACAAATATGAATAAACTGAGTGCACACTGGCCCCCCAAAATGTAGGTACTGTATCCCTCTGATTTAAACTTCAAAAGGGGAACAGCGGGTGTACCAACTTGGACCTCAGCCCATGATTTGTTTATTCTAAATCTTCTACCCTGGGATGCTGCTGGGATTGCCAACAAGTTGATCCCAGGGATTTTAAGCACAGGGGTATCCCAAATTAGGATTTCCTGCTTTTAGAGAATCTTGCGCGCCCGTCCCCCATGTCGGTCACAGTATCTGGAGTGCATCCACTCTGTTCACTGCAATGGAGGAGGTGTGGTGATGTTTCCTGGGTCCCCCTTGCTCACCCTATCCGTCCTTCCTGTTTGAGTACCTCAGACGTAATGCGACCAGCTCAGCAGTGGCTCATTTTAAAAAAATAAACCCAGCCGAGGCCACTCCCACCTGGCATTTTCCTGTCTGATGTGACTCAGCACTCTACCCCCCCCCCCGGTTTCCCTGTAGTCTTGGGAGCATTGCTGTCCCAAACCTTTCTGGATGGCTGGACACAGGTGTCCGCCACAGCTACAGGGAAGCCAGGGATGTGGCCCCGGGAAAAGACCACGCTGCTTTTAAAAAACTGAAAAGTGTGGCATGCATGTCTTCAGCCCCCTGTACTCTGATCCCCATACATAAACTCCAGTTTAATCGATTGCCAAAAGTCCTCCTGTATGTTATTTATTCTCAGTATAACTACAGCTGTTCTGTGCAAGCCTCTCAGGCTTGTTGGAGAACATTAGTAAACAGACAGCATCATTAAAACCAAGGAACACACCAGACCGGTCAGGGATAGGTGAAGTGTATTGCAGGGTATTGATATTAAAAAAATACCTCAAGCTCTGAACATGTCACAGAGCACTGTTTAATCCAGCATCCATAAAGATATATGAAGATATAAATACGTTTTTTAAATGTAAGGCGACTCAATGTGGACGAATATGCTCTGGCTAGACCAGGAAGTGGGGGCTCTAACCCCTTTTGATTTCCAGGCCCATACATGACAGTCCTCCAGATGGACATTACATTTTGGGACATTACTCCTACTCTGTTTTGGCTCAGCTGTACTCTAAGAGTAAAGCTCTGAGCAGATTTGTACTGGTTGTTACCACTTTATAGGCGGACGGGTGCAGCCTGTATACATAGTCAGCAGGAGTTTTATGTTTTGATGCTGTCAGTTCCCGCCTGTCGGTTGAGAAGTATCTTGGCGTCCCTGAATGCAGAGTAAGAGATGGACGCACTTTACAGGTGATTGCACCAATTATTTGTAAACCTTTGGAGGTGCATTTTACAAAAACTTGCTAATTTGTGTTGCTCTATCATATAACATCTCAATAAAATAAATGTAAGTCTATGACTGTAACATTTAAAAATGTGGAAACAGTCAGGGGATATGAACATATCCCCTGTATGTCACACATCTACTCAACAGGCCAATGACAGATTGTAATTGGTTAGGCTGAATACGTTTTTTCAGTTTGATGGGTAAAGAAAGTGTTAAAAATCCCTAAACAGGTATTGGTGCCTGGCACTCTTAAAGTATAACCTTTCCTGTAATTTTGTGGTTTTGGCATTGTTCCATCCTGTTAAAACTATGGTTCTTACCACTGGCACTCCGTGCAGACAGCAAACCAAAACTTAATTCAGAGTGTTCCTCAGTGCTGTGATGGAGAGATGACTCACACAAAAAAAAAAAAAACTGTAAACTATGTTTGGCACTGTCCTAAACTCTTTTCTTTTTTCAAATTGAAGAAGCAATGGCAGCTTTACCTCATGAATTTTCTTCTGAAGCATGTGGGCGTGATCCTTGGAGCTGTGATACTGCATAATAATCAGCATAATTGGTGGGACGGTGCTGGGAGCCAGAGCATTTGCTATAAGGAGGCTGGGTGGGCAGGAAGAAGGGTTTAACTGGGAGCATTTGCTATAAGGGGGCAGGTTTAAAAGGGGTGGGGTCTGGACTAGCTCCACGAGCTAGTATTGGTGGTCAACATCGGCAGGGTGGCGATGGAGGGGCAAATTAGGAAGTATAATTCCACACTTAGTGTGAGACGAGGCATCGCACGGGAGGAACGCTTGGCAAGCTAAATTTTTAAAATGTTTTTAACCTTTTGCCTGGAAAGTTCCTTTAACATTAAAATATCTGGCTCCGATCTCTACAATGTAACTCAGCAAAGTGTGACTCTTGTTACAATTGAAACATCAGCCACGTGCCTGGTTGTTACAATATAACACAGTAGGGAGCTGCCCAGCTTTTTTACAATGTAACAGTAGGGGCTTAGCCCTGGTCATTACATTGCACAGCAGCAGTGTTAGTTTTAAAACTCCCAGCACAAGTTTCAATACTCTTTGTGTTACTTCATCTGTACCATGGCAGCACGCCAGACCAATGGAATAATAACCACACTGGGCCCCACTGCCACTGAACAGGCACCACAGAAATCTGCAGTATGATTAAATACTGTATTTTTGCTCATTTTTGGGGGAGGCACTATGGGTTTTGCTATGGGGACCTGTGAAATCTATGTACACCTCTGTATTTTCTGATGTACAGAGAGAGCGGGCCCCTCCCCCTGCACTGCTGGAGGTCGGGGAAGGCTGTTTACTGGAGCTGCATATCTGAAGGGGAGGGCGGAGCCTATCGGATGCCGTCCGTGCCGACTTCCATGCCGGGAGGTCACTTCCACCCGCTACCACGTGCATTCCAGATGCACTTCCTAAGCAGAGAGGGAGACGTAGCCAAAACCGCAGCAGGCGCGGGGCCGCAGCTGTGCTACTGACAAGGGACAGTGTTCCTTGCCTGGATGCCCCATCAGGATAAAACGGTGAGGCGTATATTTTTCACTGTTTAGGGGGGATACACAGTTTAAAGGGCCTATTGTATGTATCTAGTACCCTCAGAGTTTCACTAGTCAGTATTCCTTTTCTCTTATTATCTCTTAGCCGCCTCCATCTAAAAAGGAGAAAAGAAAAGTATAAAGACCCTCCCAAGCCCAAATTGGACATTAAAACTGTCAGACTTAATTGCTTTATATTTAAAAATATATATTCTACATTTTGCTGTATACTTGAAAATGTGATAATGCATATTCTAATTCCTTCAACATTTGGTTATTGTTTCTTTTTTAGCTAGAAAATGATAAATTAGAAAAAGAGGAATTTCTGAAAAACTCTCTTCAGGAAAATCCACCTGAGATCAATGGAAGCTCTCTACTTTCTGATGGTCAATATGGAGCTCAAAGCATTGATACATCAGATGATGAGACTGAAATAACTGAAGATTTCGAAGGAGAAGGTATTGTGCACTTGTTTGGTCAGCTGTAAGCTGCTAACTCAAAACTATAGTTAATAATAATATAATTTTAAATTGCAACTCCTGCCATATTTTTTTATTTTAGTTTTTTTATGGGCTTCGGGGTAGCTGGGGGCTGTGGTTTAGGGTCCCAAAAGATTAAGATCCTTCCTGGCTAAAATCTGTTCAGGCAGTGCTCTGTCCAACACAGAAATTAACATTTTAGCTGGTATGACCTGAACATCTGTTAATGAAAGACAACGACACCGTCGCTATTACACTCTACTTTTTATTGGTCGGAAGCAGTGTTTGCATCACTTTGTACTGGCAAATATTAAATAGGAGCGACTGGTGAGTGGTCTCCCTCTTTATGGGGTAACCCAGTTAGGGGCCCCTGTATCTGTGAAACCCGCCGGTTCCAGTGCTACCTGGGTTTTTTCACAGCAAGACCTTCCAATTTAAGATACCCTAGGACTTGAAACAAAACCTGAGAGAGTGAAAATCCTGGGTTTTGTTTCTCTTAAAAGCCAAAACATTTTGCTTAGTATAGAGTGAGGAAGACTTCACTTTTATTCCAGCCTTGATGATCAAAGAGGCAATTTATCAAACAGAAGATCAACAGTACAAAGCAATTTCAGAAATGTGGTGTCTTCTAGACCAGGTGTATCCAAACATCTTATCAATTCATCTTCTAGGTGAGAGTGGGTCCCACCCATCGAGCGGGGGAACTCCTTCCATCAACTATTATTTCTTTAGTCACCCTCTCAAGGAAAGGATTTGCCCAGGATGTTTTTTTTCTGGGATCGGAAACATTGGGGATTAGGTGATTAAATGTTTTTTGCCTAGGTGCCCCAAATTAGTGTCTGTTGATTTTGGGCACTAGCAGGTAGTATATTTATTGGATTTCCCTCTCTGGCACTGTTAAGGGTTCTCCTTCACCTGCAATCTTTTGGAAAAGATGGTAGAACCCTTGATGGCTTTAATTGGCAGCATTGGATATTGGCTCCCCCTTCTTTGACAAGCGGGAATCTCTAAGAAAGAGGCCAACACCAAGCAATATGGAGGTGTTAAAGGTTCACTTTCCCACTTTGTGGAAGAAAGAATCCTTGCAGTGAATGGGCACGGTGGCGGCAGCACTTGCCTGTTTTGGCGGGGAGTTCAACAGTCAGAGAGATGGGAGCATTATGCGCAACGTACGCTCTCTTGAGCAGGGCATTTCCCTGATCAGTGGGTGGGGCCTACTCTCACCAGTTCTGGCCTAGAAGATTTCTAAAAAAAAGTTACCAGGGAACTAACATGGATTTTATTTTTTTATGTTCTACTTTCCATTTTCTAATAGTATTTCAAGTACCATCTAGAACTCTAGGTGGTACATATGGGTTGCCAAACACCTAAATCTCTGCTAATCCCCGTCTGAAGCCTAAGAGGTACCACCTAAGAGGATTTTTTTTACCATCAGAAGTATGAGTAACACTAGTTGGCCAGCACAGATTTACTTTTAGTTACATGTGTTGCCACTCGTGTTGTTTACCTATAAAACTCTGGTAGGCTTTGGTGAAGCGGCGCAAATTGAAAAGTGTGTCTTTCACCTCATTTCATTGTTTGTTTTTAGATCATGATGGAAAACAAACAACTGATGGGAATGAGTCTACGGCAACAGACAGTGATGACTGCATCATCCCTGTAGCTAAAGAAGTAAAACCAGTAAGTTTGCATTAGATTTCAAACAGACATACAGTGTACATGTGCTGTGGGGAAACTTGTTCCTTTGGAATGCCCATCCTTCATGCTCTCTACCTCATTCGCTGGGAAATATGTGTCATGTGTCCATTGCTGCTCTAAATGCTTGATCCTGGTTTCACCGATGTGTTCCAGTGCCGACAGTGCTCTCCCTTCTGTGCACAGGCAATCTCACTTATTGACAGCAGAGTGTTTATTGCTTATCTGCTGCCAGCAGTGGTCGATCAGATGTGTGCTTGGAGCTTTCAGTTTCAGTGCTGATAATGTTACAACCAAACCGGCTAACACTACACGGCATCCATCCTCTGGTCTGGCAGTTATGTGAGTTTTTTTGTATTTTTAAACTAGCCCAGGCTAGTTAAAATATTTCCCTATAAGGTAAATCAATTTTACTTGAAACCTATTATACAGGTTCTGTATATCTTTATACAAAGTCATCAAACCCCCCACCAAAGCGGACCAAAACCCAGGATACTGCGTTTCACTGTCAAAATGGGTTTTGACCTGCTTTACATATCCTGATTTGTGAAACACCCTGACTCGCCCACTCACCTTGATCATGTGTGGGCTCTCCCTTAGTCATCTTATTTTGCTGAATAAACAGATTTGTGGGCACCTCCCCTGGCCTACCTTCTCTGACTGCATGCACCCAACACCAAGCGATCACAAATACCTAGTAGGGAGGTGGGCAATGGATGGAGGGGTGGGCTAGCTGGGGGCCCTCACATTCGCAGTGATATCTCGCAAACTGGAACCTGGCTCTGGAATCTTTTATACTCCAGAGCCAGGTTACATGGGTCTTGTTCCTTTTGGTCTTTAATCCTCTCTGAATATAGTAACATAGTATGAAAGGCTGAAAAAAGACTTCCACCAGTTCAGCCTGTTTATTATTGGTTTATTAGCCATAGCTGGTAATGTTATTACATACAAAGAAGGCATTTAGGCCTCTTTGGAACTCTTCTAGTGTATTCTTCATAACTACCTTCTCTGGCAGAGAGTTCCATAGTCTCTCTTACAGAGAATACCCTCATACGCTGGTGCAGGAAGCGCCTGTCCTCTAACCCTAGTGGATGCCCCCAAGTTTTACTTACAGTCCTGAGTTTAAATAGACCGTGGGACAGATATTTGTATAGTAATCTTGTTTATTTACTCAAGGGGCCATATTACTTCATTTACTTCTCTCTTCACATTTCTGCAAGCTCGTACTCATGCAAGACTTGGAGGTTTTAGTTGAGTTTTTTCTCATGGCCGTAAATGCCATCAAGGAAAATATGCCAGTTTGTGTTCCCCTTGTTCTCCCCTTACCAAAATTAATTCCATGTATATTACATGAATGTACTTGATGAACAAAAAAATCTATTTTATTCTTATTCACCTTTAACTCCTTTTGCTTATAGGTTACATGCATCAGGGGTCATTGGGAATCTTAGTTTTAAATAATATCAGAAGGTGGTAGCGCAGTAGATACCTTTTGCTAGAGTAAATTTTTGGCCAACACTTTTATTTTGGTTTGGGATACCCTGGAAAGAAAAGAGAAGATAAATGCATTGTTACGCGTTGTATGAATACAAAAATTGGTTTTGTAAGCACATCTGGCTCACATCTTTTAGTGGCTGCAGGTTCACTCTTCCAGACTGTAAGGAAGCTGTGTGCCCAGACCAACTTAATATGAGTATTCTGAAATGCACTGCAGCTTGTAAGGCCATTCCTCTAATTTTTTACTTCTGTGTATATCACCTATGCTTACCGGGGGCTAGACGCTATACAGATCTACTCTGTATATCTCTGGATAAGTACACTATATTGGCAATTCACTGTAAATGACTGTTCTTCTTCATTGCAAAGTGACTTCAGTTACCAGTATGTTTATATTCTTGGTACTTGGTTGTATTTTTTCGCTGACTATCGCATTTTGTAGCTATAACAAAATTGGGCATCTGCAACATATACCGTCTATACAATGTATGTTTTAGTTTGGAAGGTTGATCATCAGTTAAAACCTGGTTATTGCCATGCCAATCTGCCCATCCTTTAAAGTGGAAGTAAACCCAACTTGGGGCATCCCAAATCAGGATGCCCTGCTGTGTGAAACCTCTCATTTTATTCTGGCAGCTCCCACAACGATGTAAACAGTAGGGAGCAAGAGAGGTCACATCCTCAGCATCTCTGGGCTGCGGCATGCTCCCATGCCCAGCCATTCAGATTGACATGCTCCTGCCCCCAGCCTGTGTCTGGGAATGCATCTGTTTTCGCCCCCGATTGCTGAGCGCAGAGCCACTTGCCGAGCATTATTACGCACAGCAAATGGCTCTAATTGAACGAGAGGACGCCAAATATACAGTCTGTTGCCATTGGCAATTTACAACACTTCTGTGCACTGAGAAGATAGAAGCGAGTTCTGTACACACAGAACACAGTTGCTGGGCATGTGGAAGTTTAAGTGAGCTCCTTTACCTCAGCAGCATCAATAGCAGCAGTGTTCTGTAAGCACAGGACTTGCTTCTCTCTCCTTGGTGTATGTTGCCAAAGGCAGCAAATTACAGGTAGCAAAAAACACTTTTATAAAACACACATTTTCTAACATAGGAAAAATAACAAAATAATAATCAGCTCAGCACCATAAAGGGACTCTAAACCAAACAACAACATTAATTAGCCAGGAAGCAGCTTACCTGTTGCCTGTCCCATGTGCTTCTCCTCCATTTTCAATAGCGTAGGGTAGAAGCCGTAGCAGGGCTCCACAGTTTGCCCTTTTTTCTATTTTATTCTTCCAGGACCATGCAAAAAAAGTGGTCCTACAGCCACCTCGTCCCTTGGTGCTCTCAGTGTAAATGAGCAGGAGAAGCCAGACAGCAAAACACATTTATGACCCATAAAGCTGCACCATGACATGCCCTTCCCAGCTCTGCTGCGAACCCAGAAACTAAAGCAAAAAAAAAAATTCCAAGGGGGATAGGATGGGGGAAAATTAGTATGTGCCTGGAGAGGGCCTTTAGAGACATCATTTTGGCATGAAAAAATATTAACTTTCTAAAATTCCTCTATAAAGCAGGGTTTTTCAGCCTTCTCCTCATTCAAGTACCACTTTTTTCTAATTAGGGCCTTGATTCACTAAGAGTTGAAAAAAATTCTCATGGTAGTAAAAAATTCAATTCATGAGAAAAAAGCCTGAGAATGTCACTGTTAGTGAATCACCAGATAAGAAAACAATGAAAGTCAATGGCACTTTTTTACTCTTGAAAAAGGTATTGAACTTTTTATCTGTAGTAAAAAGCTGCCATTGATTTGCATTGTCTTCCTATCTGGTTATTCACTAACAGTGACATTCTCAGGCTTTTTTTCTCATGAATTGAATTTTTTACTACCATAAGAGTTTTTTTCAACTCTTTGTGAATCAAGGCCAAAGTCTTTAAAGTACATGAAACACAAAAATGCACATGAAAAGTTTTTATCACCGACGAAAGCTTTGGTGATTAAGGAGCAAAGTATTGGACGCAGCAGATCAGGTTGTGGTACTGGTCCATCTGCAACCTTGTTGAGCATCACCTGATAGGAACTTGAGTACCACCAGTGTTACAAGTTACCCCTGGTTGTGAACCGCTGGCTTAAAGTTTTTGTTTATATACTTACCAAAGACCCTGCTCCAAAGCACTAGATCTCAGAAAGGTGCTGTCCTTCCTTTACCAAGAACTGGGGATCCAAGACTACAGGGCACTGCTTTCATGCACTGATCCTCATTGATACTATTTACATAGCAATCGTGTGATTCCTGTTTTTTTATAGGCTTTCCATTCTCTTTCTTTAATAACAGGTATGGATAGATGCAGTTTTGCTTGACGTACTGTAAATGAGAATGATTCTAAATATATACATTTCTATATCGTTGGTATAATTAGAGAGCGACGTTTTGCTATTTTTACATTGTAACATGTGTAATTACAAAACAAAGCACTTCAGAACAAGTATGAATAATCTGGAAATGAGTTCTATTTAAACCTTAATTTAACTGTCATTTTGAACATTATTCCCTGCTGAGACAATTCTATAATTCAGCATCTCTTTCCCTGTGACTGTCACATAAAGTTTAGTGACATGGAACCAGTAGGAGTGCTTGGCATGCCGATTACATGACTCTCCATCACAGAATTACTGGGAGAGGTATACAGTGCATAAGACGGTTTCCCAGGATAATGAGCCCTCCCATATCCACTAAAACCTTGAAGCCATGTTAATTACAAGGCAGAACTGGGGAGTAACTGTTGAGTGCTTTGAGTTAGACAATGGCTTATAAATTTTTCATACATTAGAATGCCCAGAAATGAATGCATAATGTACTGATTAAAAGTAGGCTAGTGACAATCGAATTGTATATTTTCAGCTGCCTGCTATTGCAGTCCATTTTTTTTTGTAAGCCTCTGTGTTGATAAAATTGGTCTCTAGCCTATGGTAAACTCAGAAGCAGAAAGCTTAAGAATTAAAAAAAAAAAAAAAAAAAAAAATATTGAACCAAAAAAGTAGCAATATACTAGGTTTTGAGAACTAGTGGTTTTAAAATAATTTTCTTGATTTTAGTTTTAGAAAATAATTTTTGCATACAACAAGATCGGTCAAACTGGACCAACCCCCTTACAAGAAATATTGCTCATATGCATCCCTCCCCAGGACAATTCAAATTGCTGCACTAAAAGGGTATTTGCCTTTTTATAATCTACTGGAATTCCTGCCGCTTTGCATTGGGGGTTATGTCAGTTAAGTCTGGGCAGCAGCACAGCTGGGATGCTAGGAAAGCCTCCCCGGTGCTCCAAGATAACCGCGACCAGAAGTAAATTGGTGAGGCAGAGTTTCATCTTTGACTGGATGCAGGAGCAAATATTAGCGCTGACAACCATTCAGTATCATGTATGCAGATGGGGCAAGGGAGTTTTGGGGTTTTTTTTCAGTTGTGCAAGGCTGTTATTGGTCCAGTTTAAGCCACCTTGTATCAACCTTCTTTTCTGTTGCTGCACCCCTCTCAGGAAGGCTCATGTCATGTCTCCTTTCCTGCTGCCAATGATCAACAAGATAGTCTAATGAAAAAACTGTCCTTGACAGAAAAACTGACACAAAAAAATATGGGCTTATGGGCTATGCTAAAGAATTTGCCAAATCGTTCTGCATAGCCCATGGAGTACAGTTGTTTCCAAACCGCATTGGAAACATTATGTACCTCATGTGTAAATAATCCCCCTCACAGGGGTGGTTGATTTTTTGGGAAATATTAGCCGAAATGTTATATTTATATTATATATGGAATATTTATGTGGGTTGAAGTAAGAAAGCTCAGAATGTAAGCTTCATTCCACCCCTAGTAGAATATGTTATATATAGTTATATATATATTATAGTTATATATATATAGTTATGCGTTTTTTATTCAGCTACAATAAAACTTAGATGGTTTTAAGTTTGGAGCCAGGTTATTTCCTTTGGACATCCAAAGGTAAGCTTGTTTCACCAGATTTAGCATGACCCCAACCATTTTGCATTTAACTGTATGGTGGGTACCCAGAGTGAGTTTTATTGGTGGGCCCGTGAAGCCCCAATCTAACAATGACAGTATATTTTAGATTTAACAATAAAGAATACCACACACATTTGTATACTTTTACATGCACAAGTTGCAACAATGAATTTAAACAGAATCATATACAGTATACAATGAGGGTCATGCTAATTATTTGGTGAAGCCAGTGTGACTTCCATCGTACGCTGAGGTGTGGATTGCAACCTACATCCCAGTGAGCTTTTTAGTGTTAACACAACACAAATAAGCGCAAAAGTCCTACTTTAAAAAAAAAAATGAACTGTACCTGCAATCGGGCATTTTTTACAGGCGAGGTACATTATTTTTCCAATAAGGTAAGGATATTTTTTTTTTAAATTTGCTAATAACAGCATCCTATGAGCGATGTTAAGGAAATCACAATTTGTTTATAAACTTAAAATAAAAACATCCTAACCTCATAGAAAATGTGATGCACCTCACTTTTACAAAAGCCCCCATCACAGATATGTTATTTTGGTAGAAAAAAGGTAGATATTTTTGCACTTTTGTTTGTGTCTATATGCTAAAAAAAGGCAACCAGGATGGATGCAGGTTGCAATCCACACCGCAAGATACACTGGCTTCACCCAATAACTTGCATGACCCCCCATAGTCACCAGTTGAAAAGCACTACCCTAAAAAGAAGCATTTTAGGGGGCATCTAAAACTATTGATATTTTGGATCAGTCTAATTGTTGGGGCTAATGCATTCCAGAGAGTTGGGGCAGCTCAGGAGAAGTCTTGTAGGCGGGAGAGGGAGGTTCAGACTAATGTAGCTCATTTGCAGAGCGCAGGGCATGGGTAGGACAGTAGACAGAGATTAGGGAAGACATGTAGGGGGTGCAGAACCATGGAGAGTTTTGTGGGTTAGAATGAGAAGTTTAATGTGTATAGGTAACCAATGCAATGGCTGACAGAGAGTGAAGGTATCAGAGTAGTGGTTAAAGAGATTGATGAGCCAGGCTGCTGCATTCTGGATGGATTGGAGAGGGGAGAGTTTAGTAGTCAAAGACAGATTAGTAATGAGTTACAGTAATCAAGACAAAAAAGGATCAGGGCAACAATGAGAGTTTTTGTTGTTTTCACTGTAAGAAAGGGGCAGATGAGTCAAGTGTGACAACTAGACAGTGGGGAATGCTAATGCATGCTCTAGGCCAGGGGTACTCAACCACTTCTTGTAAAGGTCCATTTACAGGCATCCGGAGAGAGGTGAAGGTCCAGGCGGGTGGCTGTCGCAGGGGTTGATAGTTTGAAAGCAGTGCATTGTGGGGGGTATAGATTCCACAGGAAAAACTAAGAAATGCTGGTTGCCTCCACCCCAAGAATCCTATTGGACACTGGGAAAATACAAGAGCTTTTTTTGGCCCCATGGAACCTACAACTCTGGCCCACGGCACACTGCTTTTAACTCCCCGTGCATTCTGTGCAGGAAGTGTACACAGGTGAACTAGGGCCCAAAATGTTACTGATAATGAGTGATGACACTGGCAGGGAGACTAAGCACTACATCGCCAATCAAGTGAAGGGGGCAGAGTTGTCAGGGCAGGGGTCCGGAAATCTGGTGCAGAGGTCCACATTCGGACCCCGGTCCGCCAGTTGAGTACTGCTGCTCTAGGCGGTTCTTAACCCTTACTCTGGTTTTGCCTTTGATTAACATTTACTTTTTTTTTTAAAACATTTTATCTATTAAATTACTGACTGATGCATAGCATAAGTACTACATGGCCAATTTCAGTAGGTGGACCCATAATGTATTACACACCACATGAGGGCTAGCTCCCACTATGAGATATGGCCCGGGTTCTCTGATGGATGTCTGAATCCCCATCCCATTAAATCAGGTCATGGGTATCCCTATGTTTGCACCCTGGCTGTTAGTGTGCATGAATTGTTGGAGCTTGGCTCTCACTGCAGTGTGATTCTGCCCATACGGTTGGCGGTGGACAGGGCCAGCCTACGGTGGTCATCAGCTGACAACGTCTTACTGTAAAAAAAATTGTCGCCCACACACACAACACACCCAACCATTATGCCAGCTCCATGAAAAATAAAAAATGATTATGCACATTTTATGGGACTATCCAGAGTACCCCCATCCTGGAATGCTATGTTTTTGAAGAGTGCTTTTGATATTTGGTTATGGTGCGTACCGGATTTTCAGGACCACATTCAATATACATGTTTAATATGAATACAGCTTTTTCTGTAGAAAACACTGTAGATAAAAGACCTCTTTGTGACAGTGAAAGTGTCTCTTTTGGGAGCAATCACTATGATATAGTTGTTTTTAGACTGATTGTGAGTTCCCATACATATTTTTAGTTTGTCATAATAGCTTTTCTTTGTTTATTCTGACTTGGTGATTGCATTTCTGATTTTGGGTAAAGACATAATCATCATGAAAACGATTGTGTCAGTACGATATAAAATAGACTAATTGTATTACATACATGATCACCTCTCATCTATCACAAGAAGAAGCTTCTGAGAAAGAAAATCCACTCAGATCCTCGCTTCTTTAAACACTTGACAAATTCATTTGGAAAGGGACATCAGGGTCCCAGTTTAGTTTGTCAGGTTGATTTAAAACCATTTTGTTCATAAAATACTCCTATAATTCTGCCTTGCCATAACAAGCCTTCTCAGCATCATTAAATTTTGAAATAGTTGAACTGTTTTAAGTATTTATGATTCTTTTAAAATGCTGGAGAGGAAAATTCATCAAGCTAAAGCTGCGTTTTTCACTCTAATTATACCAGATATATGTAACTCACTGAATAATGACATTTATCTGACACTTGGGAGTTTAGGAGAATGTGTTGTACCCTTCACTGTAGTTCATTGGTTATGTGAGTGTATTTCATTTGCTTTGCATGTACCGAGGAATAAGAAATTAGATTTTCATTGTAGCACTGATGGAAATAATATAAATAGGAAGGACATTTTAAACATGCCAATATCTATGACATTAACATGCAACACCTTACTCTACAAAAAAGTTTTGCAGGTTTAGAATACCCCAGGAATGCAATTGATTCAGGAAAAAAATGTTTATGATGAGTTCTGATATAATAATACAAATCCTCAGGAATGTGCTGGATCAGGGGCTACTGCATTTTCTTTAATCAAGTACCACTTTTGATTTTCTAAATATTTCAAGTACAACCTAGGTTGTTACTTATGGGTTGTCATCACCTAAAAAAGTGTATGAAATGCAAATAAATGGTAGATCTCGTCACCTGTTGGAGCAATTTTGAACTTGGGGAGTGAATCAGGCTTGATTAAAGCTTAGATGGCAACATATCAGGTTGGGGTACAGATCTGTCTGTGACTTGGCTGAGTAACACCTGACAAGATCTCAAGTACCACCAGTGGTTCCTGCACCACTGGTTGGGAACTTCTATGCTAGATGGCCAATGCAGGGGTTATTTATACATGGAAAGGACAAGCTATGGCTACATAAAGGTCCATAATCTTTTTAAAAAATCTTCAAAAAGGAATAAAACCACCTAGTGACACAAATAGTGGTGTTACCCACATATAGTTGCTGGAACACCATGACGTGTTTCGAGGGTATAACCATAATCAGCTGTAAGTAGTAATAGGAAGAAAGTTTAGGAACCACATCAAACCAAGACTGCACGTTCAGGAAGGCAAAGCTACAGTCTCGTTGTGTCTAGTGCCAAAGTTTTTACAAAAATGGTGCACAGTCAGTATTCGGTGCAAAAAGTACCATGAAAAACTACAGAGAGTAAGACAGCATGCACACTACCCTAAAGAATCAGGGGCACACAATATAAATATTTGAATATATTATTTGGAGGCATTACATTACAAACCTTCTCTGGCATTAACATCAGCCCCCAAACTGTCCACCAAGAACTTCATGACATAGGTTTCCATGGCTGAGTTGCTGCAAAAATATTCAATATGCAAATCTGGATAAAAATACCTGCCTTACTTTATTGGGTCAACTGTAGGTAGAGGAGGTATGATGCAATAGAATTGGTAGTTCCAGTGAAGACAAATTTTAATGCTTTAGTATACCAAGATGTTTTGGAAAACTGTATGCATCCAACTTTGTGTCAGCAATTTGTGTAAGGTCATTTCTTCTGTTGCATGTGGAGGACACGACAGCTGGACTTCTTCATTTTAAACAATGTGTTTTGTTGAAGTGTGCATAGAAGAATGCGGACACTACAGTCTCCCAGTCGCATCAAACCCTCCACCAACAACGGTTCCTACTGCCCAATTTTCTTATTGTCTCTTATTTTTTCCATTTAATTTTTTTTCTAGAATATATTGTTCAGCTAGTTACTGCTAGAGCGATGGTGTTCTACCTGAATGTTGCCTCACTAATATGTTTCTTAAAGGAGTCCACAACATTCTGCGACTTGATTGGTGAGGTAGCAGTCGGAGAGTCATGGAGATTTTCATGTTATCTAATATCATAATTATATGTTGAGTTGAGCAAACGATCTGCTGTCCCCATTATGTCACTTCATTATAAAGAACAGCATATTCAGCTGTTTTAATTTTTTAATGGGACATTCTATTATTATTTAATTTATTATTTTTTTCAATTCTCAGAGGTTTATCCTGTGAGTGAGTGCACACCAATCTTGCTCTGTGTGGCACAGGGAGCATTTTTTTCTCACGGGAAAGACACTCATTCATTATTATTCGAGCAAGTCCTACAGTGCTGTGAGGGAGGCACAGTTTTGTGCAGGTAGTCTGTGGATCTGGAAGCTGGTCACCACCACTCCCTCTGCTCTTAAAATTTTATTTTAGTAACAAACTCTGCTTTTAACAGCTGCTTTTGTGAGACAACATTTGTCACGTATATACATGCAGTCATGTTTTTTATATTTATTATAGCTGATCATCCATTAAACTTTTTCCTATTACCTTCTGAAAGAATTTTATATAAATTTTTCTAGCTAATTTATTTTTTCAATTCATCAGTTAGAATAAAATCATTTTTCGAATGGCCCTATGAGCATGTTTGTTTCTCAAGAAACTATGTACCGTATTTTTCGCCCTGTAAGACGCACTTGTTTTCCCAAAAGTGGGGGGAAAATGTTAGTGCATCTTATTGGGCAAATGTTAAAAAAAATGTAAACTAACGTACATATTGCTCCTTTGCTGCTGGTCGGGCTGCTTCAGCCACAGAAGGCCAGAGGATGGAGCAGCAACAGGCAGACTGGCAGGGTAACTGTTCCCTGGCCGATGTCTCTGTCCCCGCCGCTGCTGCTTCTTCTCCTCCGTCGGCAAGCACACAGAGCAAACACTGGGCTCTATGCAGTGGGTGGGAGTGGCCGACGCTCGTCGCAGACCATGCCCAGCTACCACACAGAGCCGGGTGTGTTTGCTCGCGCCACCGGAGAAGAGGCAGCTGCGGCAGGGGGAACACATGAGGATTGTGGACGGCGGGAACAGCGACAACGGCGGAGATGTCAGACAGGCATTGGTTACTCTGCCCGTCCGCCTGCCGCTCCTCCATTTTCTGGCCTCCTGTGACTCGGCCAGCAGTGCAGGAGCAATGTATATGTAAGTTAACTTTTTTGTTTTGATTTTTTTTGCCTATGGGAATGGGAGGGGGGGATACCACACTGCCTATGGTAATGGGAGGAGGGAATGCCACACTGCCTGGGGGGAAAACATACTGCCTATGGGAAATGGGATGGGGCGGAATGCTACACTGCCTATGGGAAATGGGAGGGGAAATGCCACACTACCTATGGGAGTTGGAGCAAATGCCATACTGCTTATGGAAAATGGGTGGGGGAATGCCACACTGCCTATGGGAAATGGGTGGGTGTGTTTTTCTTTGATGTAATTTTGCTAAAATTTTCAAGTATTTTGCAGCCCTTAAATGTATAAGGCACCTTAAACGCTCAAATATAAGTATATCTCTAAAATTAATACCACGTTGTCTAATAAATTCATTTATCAGTAACTCCCAAGGAAAAGCTAGATGATGCACTTTAAAGAGTTATGCAAAAAATGTACAAACCCAAAAAAAAGCTACAAGCACTGTTACAACACAGAAAGCCTAACATGGCAAAAACATATATTAAGGCAGATTACTCATCTGTTTTAATTTGATCCAGGCAGAGATCCGCCTCATCCAAGCTCCAAACAAGATAGATGCTGTATTCAAGTCCACAATACAGGTCTGTCTATCCCAAAGCAAATCTCATCATGGTCTGTCTCCCTTCAAGACACAGCTCTGTGTGTATCCTTCAACTGCCCAAGCGAATCTCCTCTGTCTCTCGTCCAGCCAGCTCTTTTTCCCAGCTGACCCCTTTGTTTCTATTTAAAATAACAGGTGATTTTCTGTAGGCCAACTTAATTTGCATGCGATTGCACACATGAAACTAAAACTCTGGTTGAGCCAGTCTTCAGAACAAAGGAAGGTCTCCCATCATGCGGAATAAACACTAGGGTCATTCTATATACAGTGTAATTTTTGAATGTATAAGATTTTTACAATTTCTTTGGGAACAAAATATATAAAAATATTTTAGCTTCAGACGGACCGGACATGGTTGCCCCTAGGTCTTATATTGCACAAAATATGTGAGCTTACGAGTAAAGGTGGATGAACCAGGGATTAGACTTGGTGATGTTGGGCAAGCTGGGGTCATACACAGAAGAACAGTCCTCACCAAATGCAGCGCCAAAGGGAGTAGCAAGATCAGGGTCAAGCCGAGCGGTCAGAGGGTGTGCAGTATGGAGGATGAGACTGGTACAAAGTCAGGCAGGCAGGCAACGGTCCAGGGGTAGTCAAGCAAAGCAAGATCGGCAATGTATAACAGTAGCTACAGCACCCAGAGGCACGGGCAATGAATGGGTGAACTGGGATTACCTATATAGGGCTTAGCTGCTGGGGCTTGGCTGGGGAACTTTGGGCTCATTGGCCCTTAACAATATGGACAACCTGCCCCACTCATTGGCCCATTCATCAGAGCCCCTGATGGGTGCACTGTCTGCAGCTCCGCCGAAGGTCAAAAAGAAGACATACTCGCTCACGTGCAGGGGAGCCAGGGATGCGAAGGGAAGCAGCCAAAGACACCGCGGGACCAGGAACAGGTGTGTGAACCGTCATGACACTACACCCCCTCGACGAGGGGCCTCAGGTCCCTTACTTGGCTTATCAAGGTTGTCACAATGAAACTTCCTAACCAGGAACATCCTTAGCTGCCACCCAACATCTCTCCATTCCAGTCAATTAAATATTGTAGCGAGTTATACAATACTCGGGAATCGAGAATTTTATTAATTTCATATTCAGCTTCATCTGCCCTAATGACGATACCTGAACGTTACCAGCAGATTTCAGCAAAGATACATGAAATGCATTAGGGACTTTCGTGGAAAGCTCGACTTTGAAAGTAACGCTGCTCAATTTTGTGTTATCAGTAAGGGACTAATATATTTATGTCCCAATTTCGACGAAGGCTGGCACAAGATAATGTTTTGGGTGGATACCCAGACCAGATGACCCACCTGGAATGGCGGCTCTAAGGACCTATGTCGGTCGGCAAAGGTTTTGTGCCTGTTAATAGCCAGTTTAAGATTCTCCTGAACCTTGGGCCAAATGGTTGCTCTTTCTCAAAACCATTCCTCCAAGGCCGGCAAATTGGAAAAAGGCCCAGAGAGATGGTGCCTTGGGATTTTTCCTTTAATTGCAGAAAAACAGCGAAAACTTTGTCAACTCACTGGGCGCATAATTAAAGGCAAATTCAGCAAATTTGATAAATTCAGACCATTGATCCTGACAATCAGATACAAAGCAGTGTTAGTATTGCTCCAGGGACTGGTTTACTCTCTCCGTCTGACCTTTGGACTGCGGGTGATAGGCTTACAATTAAGACATTTTAATTCCCAATCGCGCACAGAACTCCCTCCAAAAACAAGAAATAAATTGGACCCCCCCAATCATAGACAATATTTTGAGGTATGCCATGAATACGAAAAATATGTTTTATGAACAGCCGACAGGAGTTTTACCAGAGGAACGAAATGAGCCATTTCACTGAATCCGTCGACCACCACCCAAATGACAGTATTATTCTGAGACCACTGCAAATCGACAAAAAAATCAATAGATATAGGAGCCCATGGTTCACCAGGAAGGTCTAAGTGTACCAGTAACCCTGCTGGGGGGTCTCTGGGTTCCCTTGTTAGAGGCACATGCAGAAAATGCTTTGATAAAGGCAGTGACATTGCGCTTGATGGTTGGCCAACATACATGATGCTTGGCGAGAGCCAGAGCATCATGAAATTCCTGTAATACAGAGAGACACAAATGCAACTGAATATATCAGCAAAGCGGAGGCTTGCCCAGAGTGGAATCTGCCTGAAATTGTGCCAAATAATTAGATAATTCAGGCAGCAAGACACCAGCTACACAAAGGCCAAAATGTGTTCTTTCTCATCAAACCTACCCTTACATTCCCCAAAGGTGTGTAATAAGGTATCTGCTTTGAGGTTCTTTGCGGTTTCTTTCCGGTTTGAAGGTAATAACAAAATTGAAACTGGAGAAAAACCGCCCAGCGAGCCTGGCTTGAATTGAGCCATTTGCCAGATTCAATGTATTTAAAATATCGGTGTATAGCGTAAATAGGATGCAAAGAACCTTCCAACCAATGCCTCTATTCCTCAAAGTCCAACTTAACCCCTACCGTAGCAGTTCACAATTCCCCACATCTTAATTATGCTTGGCTGGGCAAAATTTTAATGAAAAGAAGGCACAGGGATGTTGTCTTACTATGGAACCAAAATATTACGAGAGGACAGCTCCTACCCCACATTCAGAAGCGCCCACCTTAACATGTGTGGTTTACATCTGGGTGGATTAGTACTGAAGCTAAGTCTCCTTTAAGGTCTGGAAGGCCTTCACTGCCGTGTTAGATCTGTTAGGGGAGCCACAATAGAAGAGAATCCCTTGATGAAATGCCTGGCGAAAGCTATATTCTGGCAATATCTATTTAAAGAGAACTATGGTTTACCTTTAATACAAGGGGGTGGGCTGCTCAACCTGCGGCCTGCACTGCTCTCAGTTCTGGCCCCTGGCACCTCTAATTCACCTCCTAGTTCTGACATGCAGTGGGCCATTTGTTCTGGTACTTTTAGAGCACTCAAGCCATTTAATAATTTTTCTTTAGGCCTGAATTTTTATGGGTTTAGTAGGGTAGCAGGTAGGTTTGGTAATTGGACTTGCCATTCCCCCTCCTTCCGGGACGGAGTTTACATGTCCACCTGAGATTAGCCCTTCACTGGCCTAGAAAAGCCTGTCTGGGGAATGCTGTGTGACAACACAGAGCCCTTTCTGAGGTTACTAACCTGTGAATGAGAGACATTTGCCTGCATGCCTTCTAAAAATCTGTGGACCTGTTATCCTGGTGAGGAAAAGCTATATTCTTAGTATACAGTACGTCCTGCTCCAGATAAGAGTCATTACACTTGGGTATTACTCCGCCAGATGGCGCTGGACTGCAGAGACAGCAAAATTGGCTCCTCCCGGCCCCTCAAATACCCGGGACCTCCCACAAATCCCCAGAATTTCTCTGCAGTCTGGACTGCGAAGGACAAGAAGATGGCTCTCTCTTCTCGCAGGCGAGCGGGGCTATTAGCCTGCGGCCCTGTAGGACTATTCCCACCCGTTACATTATTAATGTGCCTCCCAGCCTTGGCTGCGCTGGTCGGGTGATGGTAGGCAGCACCGCTGTCAGGTGCTTAGGAGCGCTGCTCCACTGCAATCTCGCACCAAAGGGTAGGCGGTATAGGCATATGGTGAGCCTCTATGGGATGCCCCTCCCGCCCTATTGCCCCTTGCCCCTGTCTATCGGTGGGTCCTATGTTAAGTGGCCGCTGTCCCCCCTCGCTCTCCCTTGTAGCTCTCGGGGGGGGGGGGGTGTTTGTATGTGTATATGCCTTGGTGCTTCACTGTATTATGTTTTGTCTGGTTGGTGCCAGTCGCCGCACTGACTTGATTGCACTGGTTGCGTTTTTAAATTTGCCGCCGCGCGCGCTTCCACTGTGCTCCGTGCTTGGCGGAGGCGTTACCTCAGGTGCTGGTACGCCGTTATTGGCTGCTTGTCACATGGGGCCCGCTGTTGTCGTGTTCCGCTGTTGTCGTGTCCCGCGTCACTGTCTCCGCGGCCCGCCCCTCGAGGTATACCCGGCGCCATTTTTTCTGGATTCGGCTGCTGCGTGACTGGTGTCTACCTACCGCGGTCCGTGAGTGCCCTCGCGGGTGGTTCTTTATTACCCTATGTCATTATACATGTCACTTACGGGGTTCTCTTTGCTCTTTCAGACGGGCCGACCTCTATTGGTTTCTCCCGGCCCTACTCCCTCTATTTAGTTATTAAACTTGTGAGGCCTAGTGTGTAAATTACTCCCACTTCCCTAGCGGGCTATTGGGGCATCCTGGGTTGCTTTTATAGCGTGAATCCCTATAGGCCTGTTGTGCCTCTATAATCACCATATGGAGGTGTCTCAGGATAATGTGCTCGGGGTTCTTTCGGGACACGCCCGGCTGTGTGTAGCTTGTGGGGTGTCCCCTACTAGTGCTGACAATGTGTGGGTCTGTGTACCTTGTGCCCAGCAGGTGCTTGCGCTGCAGCCTGGTTTACTAGTAGCTGGGCCTGCGCCTCGTATGGCCTCGCCTACTCCCCCAAGCTTAAATTTGACTCCCATTGAGTTGCATACTAGTGGGGATTCTCAGCCTGATGTGTCTTCCAGACTGGCTAGTGTTGAGAAGTTGCTTGCTAAAACCTTGGCGTGTAAGGCCTCTACTAAAAAGCGGCACTTGACTCCTGATGTCACTCTTTTCCCTATGGAGGCTGATGAGTTTTTGGAACTGTCTGGCTATACCCCTTTGAAAGAAGGGGAGTTATTCTCTGACTCGCAGTCATCAGATGATACTGATAGGCTGTTGGCTCAGATTTTTGAGGTACTGTCTATCTCTCCCCCGGTTACGGCCCCCAGGCAATATGGGGAATTGTTTCATACTGCTAAGCCACGTTTAGAGTTTCCTGAGCAAGCCCATTTTAATAATCTCGTGCTCAGGGAATGGGAGTGCCCCAGCAGGCTTCCCGGTGTACCTAAGAGTTGGGATAAGAGGTATCCCTTTCCTGCTGAAGTGGTGAAGCGTTGGTCATCCCCTCCTGAAGTGGATGCCCCGGTCCTAGGGTTATCTAACACCTCTGTCATGCATTCCCCTGACTCTACTACGCTGCGGGATGGTGAGGACCGGCGTATTGATCAGCTGGCGTCCCATGCCTTTGCATGTGTGGGGACGGTGCTGCGCCCGGTCTGTGCCTCTGCCATTACGGCTGTGGCTATTAGGACCTGCTTAGAAGTATCCTAGATGATGTGTCTAGTGAGGAGTTTAATGCACTCTCTCATTGTGAGGTTTTTGTGACTTATGTCCTCTCTGCCTTGGACGATACCATTAGGATGTGGGTCAGAACCTCTACCCTGGTGGTGGCTATACGCCGCTCGGTTTGGCTGCGCCAGTGGGCTGCTGACAATGCTGCCAAGAAAGCGCTCACTGGTTTTCCCTTCAAAGGACTACGCCTGTTTGGGGACCGCCTGGAGCTGTTTGCTAAGGGAGGCAGGTTACCCCAGCGCAGGCGACAGTCTCGACCCTTTCGGGGACAGGGCTCCTTTTATTCCCCTACCATGGTGCCAGACAGGGGAGGGGGGTCTCCCCTACCGGGGCCTGAGGAGATTCCTGGGGTAGGGGCAGATGCCGTGGACGCCCTGGCTCCTCCTGGGGCTCCCAGCTTAGGTCTTCTCCTAAGCCCCCTCAGGCATGAAGGGTGCGCCCTCACCCATCCGGGTGGGGGGATGGCTTCAACACTTTGCTCACGTCTGGAGGCTTCATGTCTCAGACTGGTGGATTCAGGAGGTAGTGTCCTCCGGTTACAAGATAGTTTGCTACCTGCCTGGCCCCAAGATTCATCAGATCTCGGATTTCTCAGGACCCTATGTCAGCTTAGGCTCTAGTTCTGGTGGTGCGAAGCCTTCTGGAGCTGGGGGTCATCTGTCAGGTCCCCTTACGAGAAAGGGGCAAGGGGTTCTATTCCAACCTTTTCACCGTACCCAAAAGAGATGGGTCAGTCAGGCCCATCCTGGACTTGAAGATCCTCAACAAATTTGTCAGGTGCAGGCGCTTTCGCATGGAAACTCTGCGCTCTGCCATCAGTTCCCTGCGTCCAGGGGACTTCATGACGTCTGTGGACATCAAAAATGATTACCTTCATATTCCTGTGTTTCCAGGTCATCAAAGGTTCCTCAGGTTCGCTCTGGAGGATCAGCACTACCAATTTGTGGCATTGCCCTTCGATCTCACTTCAGCTCCCAGAGTGTTCACCAAGGTGCTGGCAGGAGTGATGCTGGCTGGCAGGGCATTCGCGTGCTGCCATATCTGGACGACATTCTCATCACTTCCCAGTCCCTCCAACAGGCAGAGTTGGATACTCAGCTGGTAGTTTCCACTCTGGAGTCTTTTGGCTGGGTGATCAACCATCCCAAGTCTTCCCTGTCTCCCTCCTTGGTGACACCCTTCCTGGGAATGAATCTGGATACTGTTCAGGCAAGGATTTTTCTTCCTCAGCAGAAGGTGGACAGTCTGCTAGCGCAGGTTCAGTTCCTGCTATCTTGCCCTCATTCCTCCATCAGGCAGGGAATGCAGCTGGTAGGCCTGATGGTGTCGTGCTTCGAGGCGGTCCCTTATGCCTAGTTTCACATGAGGCCTCTGCAACTCCACCTCTTGTCAGTATGGGACAACGATCCTGCGTCCCTGGACCAGGTCCTTGTGCTTTCCCCCCTAGTCAGGCGTTCCCTCACGTGGTGGCTGGACTCCAGGAACCTGTTGGTGGGCAGATCCTTTCTGGCCCCCTGCTGGGAGACTGTCACCACGGATGCCAGTCTGACAGGTTGGGTGGGAGTTCCTGGAAGTCCCTGCAGTTCCAAGGGCGGTGGCGCCCTCAGGAGGCCCACACACCTCTCAGCATTCTGGAACTGCGGGCGATCAGGTTGGTTCTGACTCATTTGAATCATCACCTTCGGGGCCTGCCTGTTCAGGTACACTCGGACAACCAGACGGCGGTTGCCTACATCAATCATCAGGGAGGGACCCGGAGCAAGAGGGCCCTCCAGGAAGTGTCTCTGATCCTGGCCTGGGCGGAGGACAATGTTCCCTGCATATTAGCTGTGTACACCCCGGGGGTGGAGAATCTGCAGGCAGACTCTCTGAGCAGGGGGACCTCTCGCCTGGGAGAATGGTCCCTCTGCAACAGGGTGTTTCAATCCCTGTGTCATCATTGGGGCCAACCAGATGTGGATCTGTTTGCGTCCCGTCACAATCACAAGCTCCCGGCCTTTGTCTCCCTGTCCCAGGATCCTCTGGCGTTGGCCACGGATGCTCTAGCAATGTCATGGCAGGAATTTCAGTTCTTGTATGTCTTTCCTCCATTCCCCCTGTTCGTCAGGGTTCTTTGCAAAATTGCTCAGGAGGGGGTGCCAGCAATACTGGTGGCTCCCTCAGTACTCTGAAGGGTCGTGTCTCTGCCCTGGCTGTTTTCTTCTAGAGGTCCTTTGCCCAGCATTCTCTGATCCCGACTTTTTTCCAGGGGGTTACTCACGTGCGCCCCCCCACGTAAGCCTATGTTGCCTGTTTGGGCCTGTTTTGGCCTGAGGAGATTCCTGGGGTAGGGGCAGATGCCGTGGACGCCCTGGCTCCTCCTGGGGCTCCCAGCTTAGGTCTTCTCCTAAGCCCCCTCAGGCATGAAGGGTGCGCCCTCACCCATCCGGGTGGGGGGATGGCTTCAACACTTTGCTCACGTCTGGAGGCTTCATGTCTCAGACTGGTGGATTCAGGAGGTAGTGTCCTCCGGTTACAAGATAGTTTGCTACCTGCCTGGCCCCAAGATTCATCAGATCTCGGATTTCTCAGGACCCTATGTCAGCTTAGGCTCTAGTTCTGGTGGTGCGAAGCCTTCTGGAGCTGGGGGTCATCTGTCAGGTCCCCTTACGAGAAAGGGGCAAGGGGTTCTATTCCAACCTTTTCACCGTACCCAAAAGAGATGGGTCAGTCAGGCCCATCCTGGACTTGAAGATCCTCAACAAATTTGTCAGGTGCAGGCGCTTTCGCATGGAAACTCTGCGCTCTGCCATCAGTTCCCTGCGTCCAGGGGACTTCATGACGTCTGTGGACATCAAAAATGATTACCTTCATATTCCTGTGTTTCCAGGTCATCAAAGGTTCCTCAGGTTCGCTCTGGAGGATCAGCACTACCAATTTGTGGCATTGCCCTTCGATCTCACTTCAGCTCCCAGAGTGTTCACCAAGGTGCTGGCAGGAGTGATGCTGGCTGGCAGGGCATTCGCGTGCTGCCATATCTGGACGACATTCTCATCACTTCCCAGTCCCTCCAACAGGCAGAGTTGGATACTCAGCTGGTAGTTTCCACTCTGGAGTCTTTTGGCTGGGTGATCAACCATCCCAAGTCTTCCCTGTCTCCCTCCTTGGTGACACCCTTCCTGGGAATGAATCTGGATACTGTTCAGGCAAGGATTTTTCTTCCTCAGCAGAAGGTGGACAGTCTGCTAGCGCAGGTTCAGTTCCTGCTATCTTGCCCTCATTCCTCCATCAGGCAGGGAATGCAGCTGGTAGGCCTGATGGTGTCGTGCTTCGAGGCGGTCCCTTATGCCTAGTTTCACATGAGGCCTCTGCAACTCCACCTCTTGTCAGTATGGGACAACGATCCTGCGTCCCTGGACCAGGTCCTTGTGCTTTCCCCCCTAGTCAGGCGTTCCCTCACGTGGTGGCTGGACTCCAGGAACCTGTTGGTGGGCAGATCCTTTCTGGCCCCCTGCTGGGAGACTGTCACCACGGATGCCAGTCTGACAGGTTGGGTGGGAGTTCCTGGAAGTCCCTGCAGTTCCAAGGGCGGTGGCGCCCTCAGGAGGCCCACACACCTCTCAGCATTCTGGAACTGCGGGCGATCAGGTTGGTTCTGACTCATTTGAATCATCACCTTCGGGGCCTGCCTGTTCAGGTACACTCGGACAACCAGACGGCGGTTGCCTACATCAATCATCAGGGAGGGACCCGGAGCAAGAGGGCCCTCCAGGAAGTGTCTCTGATCCTGGCCTGGGCGGAGGACAATGTTCCCTGCATATTAGCTGTGTACACCCCGGGGGTGGAGAATCTGCAGGCAGACTCTCTGAGCAGGGGGACCTCTCGCCTGGGAGAATGGTCCCTCTGCAACAGGGTGTTTCAATCCCTGTGTCATCATTGGGGCCAACCAGATGTGGATCTGTTTGCGTCCCGTCACAATCACAAGCTCCCGGCCTTTGTCTCCCTGTCCCAGGATCCTCTGGCGTTGGCCACGGATGCTCTAGCAATGTCATGGCAGGAATTTCAGTTCTTGTATGTCTTTCCTCCATTCCCCCTGTTCGTCAGGGTTCTTTGCAAAATTGCTCAGGAGGGGGTGCCAGCAATACTGGTGGCTCCCTCAGTACTCTGAAGGGTCGTGTCTCTGCCCTGGCTGTTTTCTTCTAGAGGTCCTTTGCCCAGCATTCTCTGATCCCGACTTTTTTCCAGGGGGTTACTCACGTGCGCCCCCCCACGTAAGCCTATGTTGCCTGTTTGGGATTTGAACTTGGTCTTGTCTGCCTTGCAGGGTGCTCCCTTTGAACCTGTGCAGGAGGCTGCCCTGGCCATTCTTACTCTCAAGGTTGTCTTTTTGGTGGCTATCACCTCTGTTAGGCATGTATCTGAGTTGGCGGCGCTTTTCATCCAGCCCCCCTACTTTGAGAGACACCAGGACAAGGTGGTGTTTCGCTTCAAGCCACATTTTCTGCCTAAGGTCGTGTCTACATTTCATTTGAATCAGGACATTGTTCTTTCTTCCTTGTGCCCTAATCCTAGTAATGCTAAGGAGAGGGTCTTGCATTCTTTGGATGTGGTTAGGTGTCTGAAGTACTATCTGGTGGCTACTGCTCTATTCAGGAAAACTGATGCTCTTTTTGTGGTCCCTTCTGGTCCTAGGAAGGGTCTGGCTCCTGCTAAATCTACTATCAGCAAATGGATCCGTCAGGCTGTGATTCAGGCCTACTCTGCTAAGGGGAAGAATCCTCCCTTCCGCCTTACTGCTCATTCTACTCGTGTATTGGTGCCTCTTGGGCTTTTCAGCACCAGGCTTCTGTTGAACAAGTTTGCAAGGCCGCTACTTGGTCTTCTGTTCATACCTTTTCAAAGTTTTACAAGGTTGATGTTAGGGCCTCAGCTAATGCTGCTTTTGGCCGCAAGGTTCTGCAGGCGGCAGTGGTCTGACCTGTCTGTTGTTACCTTTGGGGATCCCACCCTACCTTATGGACACTGCTATTGGATGTCCCAAGTGTAATGATTCTTATCTGGAGCAGGACGTACTGTATACTAAGAATAATACAATTCTGTGAATAATCACCTGTAGAATTGTTATTGTGAGTATACAGTATGTCCTGCTCCACCCCACCCTTGGTTTTGCATTATCCTGGATCCCCTGTATGGTGATTGTTATCATTGTTATGGTTACTAGTTGGTCTGTTTTAATTCTCCCGGCTTCTCGTTAACTGCTTTTCAATGCTGGGGATTTGTGGGAGGTCCAGGGTATTTGAGGGGCCGGGAGGAGCCAATTTTGCTGTCTCTGCAGTCCAGCGCCATCTGGCGGAGTAATACCCAAGTGTAATGACTCTTATCTGGAACAGGACGTACTGTATACTCATAATATCAATTCTACAGGTGAGTAATCATAGAATTATATTTTCTGTTTATGTTTAACCCCGGATGAGAGAGACTTTTTATGTTGCAGTTTACATTTCTATTTTATGCTGAAGGAAGCAAATTTATGTTGGACGTTGTCATCAATAAACTGCACTGGACATTATTTTGAGAACTGTTTTCACATGTTGTTAATGCCAATATCAACCCTGATCATGACAATATATACAGATGGGACAAAGTTACAGGGTCCTGGGATATCCCTGGCTAAGCAAACAAATGCCATTGAATAGCATTGGAGATTTCAAGATGGCATTGTTTCCTCAACTCAGGAAAGGGGGCTGTTATATATATATTCCCACCCTACTTCTTACTGCTTCCCATATCTCATCGTTTAGAATAGAAGAAGTGATAGTTAATGTGATAATGTTTACTCATATTTGAAGCTTCTTTGGTGCATGTGGCAGTCGCAGCTCCCTCGCTGGATCCTTTATTACTACTTGTTACAAACTAGCAACCGTTGCTGGGGGAGGATTTGATGTGCCTGGAAAAGGAACAACTTTATTTGTTGTGTCCGCATCCTAAAACTTCTTTTTTCTGTTTGAGTGTCCATAAGGGCATGGTTGGTTTGGTTCATTCAAATAAAAGGAGAAACAACGTTTCATAACCAATACCGCGCTAATTAAAAGTTCAAAAGCTCCACGTGTCAGGCTTCAGTCCAAAGGAAAGTCCAGAAATACAAATGATGTTTGAAAGACACAGAGCTAAATTTTCTTAAAGTGGAATATGGCGATCCCGAAAATCATGCACATCTATTTGGCTAATAGATGTGCATGATTTTCGGGATCACCATATTCCACTTTAAGAAAATTTAGCTCTGTGTCTTTCAAACATCATTGGTTTGGTTCATTGTGTAAAAACCTGTCCAGGATGCCATCAGTCACCTTAGGTATGAACTAGATCGGAGATCACTTTTTTGGCCATTTTTTAAATGACCAAAAACACAATAATATTGTTTCTTATCTGACCTAGTGAAACAGTAGCACTGAAGTAAAAATAGAAGGAAATTTTCTCTGTAAAAAGAGCTACTGAATTTCCCTATCCACCTTTTTGTTCCGCAATGCACAGAAAAGTGGTGATTGCAGACAATGACCCATGCTTATCAAAGTGTCTGAGGAAGAGCATTTCTCCAACAGTCCCACAGCAACCAATTAGATTCAACTTATTTGGAATTGAAGCTTATCGACAAGAATATGTTTGGTCTTTAGGAGAAGAAACCTCTTGTGTAGCAGCATTCTTTACATAATCAATTATCCTTAATCATTATCCTTTGATATTTAGGGTCCCTGCAATACATAACAGGCAAAATATAAATACAGAATAAATAAAATGCTAAGTGTGTATCACAAATTGTTCGATAATTCTTACGTATCCTCGTCTTCTTAACTGAAATGTTCTTTTGATATTAATCTATAAAACAATTAAAATAACATGTATAAAAAGCAGATCTATCCAAATAGGATACCTAATTTGTTTAACACATATATTTTAGTACTATATATGTATATATTTATGGAAATGAGCTTCAGGCACCTAAAATGAGAAACCCACATATGCTTATATCGGCTTGCTTTCAAATTTGAATATGAAAAGCGCATTCCAGTCAGAGTGTCACCTTAATGGCATTTGGCAGTCGTTTGATTTATTAGGTTTTAGAGTAATAAAATAAAAAAAAGAAAACCTCTTAAATATTTCATCAAACTATGCTAATCGCGGTAATATTGCCAGCTGAAGGCTTGTACCTGTATGCATAACGACAGAAAAATGTGGTTGCCTAGTAAAATTTCCATGAGCCTAGTGAATAATGAAAGAACCATATTGAAATATTAAGATTTGGGGGGTTTAGGTAACGCGTGTTAGGGTACAAGATGAAAGGAAATGTCTCATTTATAGGAGAGATGCAGCCTGCACACATCAAATATTCAGTCAGCTTGACAGCCGTTGAAATTGTCGTTTTAAATGGGTGCTTGGTCTTAGTCCAAATAATAAAAACTTCAGATATTCACTAAGCCTGCCCCTAATGTAACAGCCTAAATCTGCAAACAGACTGTCACTAGTATAATTGCATCTATGTACATTTTGTATATGGATGTTTCATTATATTCATACCAACGTTAATTACATTTTGCATTCTGCAGTTTGTCTCCTAAAGTAGCATTCATGCTTTAATTTGACAGTGATACAAGTTTGTTTAAACCTTAACATATAATTGTAATTCCTGCACACATCAGGAAGTGTAATAAATATGTAATGTATGGTAGTGCACATATCTTGTTTGTCCCCTTTCCTGTGATCCGAGTCCGTAGTTAAGGAAAAAACTAATTTTTTGCCAAGTTTTTGGTGTTCTGCCCTGTAAAATAAACATTTGTGTTAGTGTTGTGATGCTGTCATTTACTGATAAACATGCTGTTTCTTATATTCCTGTGGCTCTGTGTTGTTAATGTGGGACTGTTTTTTCTGGCCATGAGTATTGATTGATTTTGCCTACAACCACAGAACCCCTCCACTGTAACAGGAGAGCTCATTAGCAGCTTTGGCAAAATTAAGCACCAATGGCCTTCCCATGCTGCCAGTGACCCTTTAGCTACTGGAACACAAGATTGTGGTCCCCTCATTTGAAGAGGCTGAATTAGAGCCTGAGGCGTTAGACCTGTGCACTCAGGAGTGCCATCTCTGCCATAGGAAAGCAGCTGACTAGCAAGCCAGAGTCGGGAAGTCTGCTACATTGTTGCTAGTGGAAAATTGTTTCTGTGTTGTAAACAGACAAAAAAGAAAAATAACATATAAGCCCAGAACATTGAGGATATCATTTTGGTACAACATAAACAAAACTTTTAATAATGTCATCAAAATTGGACTTGTATCTCCTTTTATCTGCTGTCCTTCCGCACTCCTACTGCCAAGGTCTATTGCCCCACCCCTTTCTGTTATAATTCCAGTAACAGCTGACAAGAGCCTTTTTCTTTGTTACCTAGCAATTAAATCAGACCAACAGCCTGGCACAGTTGGGAAAGAAATATAGCGACCATTTTGAAACTTCTTCTCCCAGCATCTCAGTCCTGCTAATGCCTGGATTCAACAGACATAACTGACAATGCACAGTAACAGGAAACCCGTCAGCACTTCCTGTTTGCAGGTGGCCTGCACATCCATGAGCTGCCATATTATTTCTAAAATGTAATTTGGTATGTGCAGCAATCTAAACTGCCCTGGGGAGGGATGCAATGTTTGTTGTATTGGTAAGTGATTTTTCACTGTTGGTCTGCTTTAAGTTCAGTAGCAATATGTTTGTAACTGTGAATGGAAGAGTTAATGCAAAGGTGTAGTGGCTGCTGCATGATGCATGATTGGTGCAACAGAAGAACCAGACAGTTCAGGTTTATAGCAGGTTCTGTGGGAAGCATGGCTGGCCTTTGGGTGTTCAGATAGAGTGACCCCACAAAGAGCTGTTATCCTAGAGGCACTGACGTAGTGCCACCTTTTTCTCATTTAGCAAGGTTTTTTTTCTTTTTTATTTAATGTACCGATCTGTGCAGGGAGAAGGAAGGGCAATCTGCTTAGCTATAGATCTGCCAGATTACTTTATGTATGTAAGCAGGTAGTATTAGAGGGGAGACTGTGTTTTTATCTCAGTAGGAGTGGGGGCACCACCTGGTTACATCTTCCAGATTTTTTAGCGGTGCAGGGACTCCATTGTGTGTCACACAGTTTATTTTTTCCTAGGGAGCGCTGTCAAGCAGCTGAAAGATTCACTTCCTAACCTGCACCTCATTTCTGCGATGGATTCCCGTGGGTAAGCCGAGTCACCTGGGTGACACATTGTCTATGGGTGCTGGTCTAGGTGGCTGCTGCCTCCTCTGCCCACCCTCCCCATACTCAGTTGTGTGCATGCATGGCCCCTTTATACATTTTAGTGGAGGCAGGCGGTTTGAATAATTCCCCTCACCAGGGCTCTGAATCCTCATTCTGTGCTGGGGTGGGGGGATGGGCTAAGGCTATCTTAGGGACGCTTGCCCTAATATTATTAGTATACAGTACGTCCTACTCCAAATCTAATACTTACAGTTGGGATATACTCCGCCAGATGGCGCTGGACTGCAGAGACATTGAAAATAGGCTCCTCCCGGCCCCTCAAATACCCAGGGACCTCCCACAAATCCCCAGAATTTCTCTGCAGTCTGGCTGCGAAGGACGAGAAATTGGCTCTTTACTCGCAGGTGAGCGGGATTATTAACCTGCGGCCCTGTAGGACTATTCCCACCCGTTCCACTAGTAATATGCCTCCCAGCCTTGGCTGCGCTGGTTGGGTGAAGGTAGGCAGCACCGCTGTCAGGTGCTTAGGAGCGCTGCTCCAGCGCAATCCCCCGCCAAAGGGTAGGCGGTTCAGGCTTATGGTAAGCCTCTATGGATGCCCCTCCCGCACTATTGCCCCTTGCCCCTGTCTATCGGTGGGCCCTATTTTAGTGGCCGCCGTCCTCCCTCATCCTCCTTATAGTCTTCGGGGGAAAAGAGGGGGGGGGGGTGTGTATGTGTATAGATATGTAGGTTATGAAGTCTGTGACTCACCTTTCACATGTCTTTATTCTTGTGTCAGCCGCTGCGCTGACTTGTCTTTATTGCTTTAAAATTTACCGCCGCCGCACGCTGACTTGGTTCCGCGCTTGGC
This sequence comes from Gastrophryne carolinensis, assembly GCA_027917425.1. Classification (NCBI taxonomy): domain Eukaryota; kingdom Metazoa; phylum Chordata; class Amphibia; order Anura; family Microhylidae; genus Gastrophryne; species Gastrophryne carolinensis. Next base: position 64,065,998 of record CM051241.1, on the reverse strand, counting down.
GGCGGCATTACCTCAGGCACTGGTGCGCCATCATTGGCTGTTGGCCTTCTGGCTTTGCGCTCTCTTCGGGGGGGGCGGGGCCCATCTTTGGCGCCTTCCGCGTCATCGCTGTTACTGGCCCGCCCCTCGAGGTATACCGACGCCATCTTTTCTGACTTGGTTGGCCTATGCGCGACGGACTCCTACCTACCGCGGTCCGTCTTTATCTGCTTCACTTTTGTTACGATGTACTTAAGGTCTTGTCTGCTTATGTCTTTCATGCGGGACGAACCTTTCTTGGCTTCTCCCGGCCCTGTTTTTAGTATATTACTTGTAGGCCTTGTAAAAATTATACTCCCACGTCCCTAGCGGGTTATTGGGGCATCCAGGGTTGCTATATAGCGTTATTCCCTATCGGCGTATAGCGCTGCTATAATCACCATATGGAGGCATCTCAGGATAATGTTAACGGGGTCCCTTCGGGACAAGACCAGCTGTGTGTAGCGTGTGGGCAGCCTCATGCTGATGCTGACATGGCACGGGTCTGTGTACCCTGTGCTGAGCAGGTGCTTGCATTGCAATCTGGCCTGCCAGTGGCTGCACCTTGTTTCACTTCACCTACTCCCCCAAGCTTAAATCTCACTCCTACTGAGTTGCATACTAGTGGGGATTCTCAGCCTGATGTGTCTTCTAGACTGGCTACTGTTGAACAGATTATTGCTAAGTCCTTAGTGCGTAAGGCCCCTGCTAAGAAGCGTCACTTGACGCCTAATGTCACTGTTTTCCCTATGGGAACTGAATCTGTGTGGCTATACCCCGTCTGACGAAGGGGAGCTCTTTTCTGATTCAGGCTCATCTGATGAGAGACCAAGGGGTCATGACGATTCTGGCTCTGACCCCTGGGCCCCGGATGACAGATTATTGACCCAGATTTTTGAGGTTCTGTCTATCTCTCTCCCTGTTGAGGCTCCCAGGCAAAGAGGGGAGCTTTTCCATACAGCAAAATCACGTTTGGAATTTCCAGAGCAGGCACATTTCCATAACCTTGTGCTCAAGGAATGGGAGCGCCCCAAAGAGTTGGGATAGGAAGTATCCCTTTCCTGCTGAGGTGGTTAAATGTTGGTCATCCCCCCCCCCCCCCGAGGTGGATGCCCCGATCCTAGGGCTATCTAGCATCTCTGTCATGCATTCCCCTGATTCTACTACCCTGCGGGATGCTGAGGACTGGCGCATTGACCAGCTGGCCTCCCACGCCTTTGCATGTGCGGGGACGGCGCTGCGCCCGGTCTGTGCCTCTGTCATTCGTCCACTAGAACCCTTATCCGAAATATGCTTGATAGTGCCCCTGATGATTTGCCTTGTGAGGGGTGCTCTCTCCAGTTGTGATGTTTTTGTAAATTTTGTCCTCTCAGCATTGGATGACACCATCAGAATGTGTGCCAGAACTTCTGCCCTCGTGGTGGCTATACGCCGCTCGGTTTGGCTGCGCCAGTGGGCTGCTGACAACGCTGCCAAGAAGGCCCTCACTGGGTTTCCCTTTAAAGGACTGCGCCTGTTTGGGGACTGCCTGGACCTTTTTACTAAGGTAGGCAGGTTACCCCAGCGCAGGCGGCAATCTCGGCCCTTTCGGGGTCAGGGTTCCTTCTCCTCCCCTTACCGTGGTGCCAGACAGGGAAGGGGAGTTTCCTTTCCTGGGGCCCGGGGAGATTTCTGGGGCAGGGGCAGAGGACGTGGACGTCCTGGCTCCTCCTGGGGTCCCAAAGCAAAATCCTCTCCCAAGTTCACCAAGGTGCTGGCTGGCTTGATGTCTCTGCTCAGATGTCAGGGCGTCCTCATGCTTCCCTATCTGGATGACATTCTCATCACTTCCCAGTCTCTACATCAAGCAGAGTTGGATACTCAGCTGGTGGTGTCCACTCTGGAGTCATTTGGATGGGTGATCAACCACCCCAAGTCCTCACTGTCCCCTTCCTTGGTAACTCCATTCCTAGGAATGAATCTGGATACAGTTCAGGCAAGGATCTTCCTTCCTCAACAGAAGGTGGACAATCTGATTGCACAGGCTCAGTCCCTCCTAGCTTGTCCCCATCCCTCCATCAGGCAGGGTATGCAGCTGGTGGGCCTGATGATGGCATGCTTCGAATCGGTCCCTTATGCTCGGTTCCACTTGAGGCCTCTGCAACTTCACCTATTGTCAGTATGGGACAAGGACCCAGTGTCCCTGGACAGGGTCTGTGTGCTCTCCCCCTTGGTCAGGATGGTCTCATGGTGGATGGACTCAAGGAACCTGTTGGGGGGCAGATCCTTTCTTGCCCCTTCCTGGGAGATGGTCACCACGGATGCCAGTCTGTCAGGTTGGGGGGGTTTCTGGAAGTCCCTGCGGTTCCAGGGGAGGTGGGGCCCTCAGGAGGCCCACACACCTATCAATGTCTTGGAACTGCGGGCGATCAGGCTAGTTCTGGCTCACTTGACTACTCACCTTCGGGGCCTGCCTGTTCAGGTGCGCTCGGACAACCAGACGGCAGTTGCCTACATCAATCATCAGGGAGGGACCCGGAGCAAGGGGGCCCTCCAGGAAGCGTCTCTGATCCTGACTTGGGCGAAGGTCAATGTCCCCTGCATATCAGCTGTGTACATCCCGGGGGTGGAAAATCGCCTGGCGGACTCATTTATTACAGGGTTTGGCGTGCCTACATTGACTGGTGTGAGTCTAAGTCTCTTCCCTGTCGTGTGTTCTCTATTCCCAGGATTCTGGAGTTCCTGCAGCATGGGTTGGAGATGGGGCTCCAACTCAGTACTCTGAAGGGTCAGGTTTCTGCCCTGGCTATTTTCTTCCTGAAGTCCTTTGCTCAGCACCCTCTGATCAGGACTTTTTTCCAGGGGGTCATTTATGTGCGCCCCCCACGTAAGCCTATGGTGCCTGTTTGGGATCTGAACTTGGTTCTGTCAGCCTTGCAGGGTGCTCCCTTTGAACCTGTGCAGGATGCTGCCATGGCCATTCTTACGCTCAAGGTTGTATTTTTGGTGGCTATCACTTCTGTCAGGTGTGTGTCTGAGTTGGCGGCGCTTTCCATTCAGCCCCCCTACTATGAGAGACACCAGGACAAGGTGGTGTTTCGTTTCAAACCTGACTTTCTGCCTAAGGTAGTGTCTGCCTTTCATTTGAATCAGGATATTGCTCTTCCTTCTTTGTGCCCTAATCCTAGCAATGCTAAGGAGAGGGTTTTGCACTCTTTGGATGTGGTTAGGTGTCTGAAGTACTATCTGGTGGCTACTGCACCTTTCAGGAAAACTGATGCTCTTTTTGTGGTCCCTTCTGGTCCTAGGAAGGGTTTGGCTCCTGCCAAGTCTACTATCAGCAAGTGGATTCGTCAGGCTGTGATTCAGGCCTACTCTGCTAAGGGGAAGAATCTTCCCTTCCGCCTTACTGCTCATTCCACTCGTGCTATTGGTGCCTCTTGGGCTTTTCAGCACCAGGCTTCTGTTGAACAAGTTTGCAAGGCCGCTACTTGGTCTTCTGTTCATACCTTTTCAAAGTTTTACAAGGTTGATGTTAGGGCCTCAGCTGATGCTGTTTTTGGCCGAAAGGTTCTGCAGGCGGCAGTGGTCTGACCTGTCTGTTGTTACCTTTGGGGATCCCACCCTACTTTATGGACACTGCGATTGGATGTCCCAAGTGTAATGATTCTTTTCTGGAGTAGGACGTACTGTATACTAAGAATAATACAATTCTGTGATTACTCACCTGTAGAATTGTTATTATGAGTATACAGTACGTCCTGCTCCACCCCACCCTTGGTTTTGCATTATCCTAGGATCCCCTGTATTGTGATTATTTTAATTGTTATAGTTACTAGTTGGTCCTGTTATCATTCTCCCGGCTTCTCGTTAACTGCTTTTTAATGCTGGGGATTTTTGGAAGGTTCTGCAGGCGTCAGTGGTTTAAACTGTCTGCTGCTGATTTTTCTTGGTGATCCCACCCTACTTTATGGACACTGCTATTGGATGTCCCCAGTGTAATTATTAGATTTGGAGCAGGACGTACTGTATACTAAGAATAATACAATTCTGTGATTACTCACCTGTAGAATTGGTATTATGAGTATACAGTACGTCAGGTTCCAACCCACCCTTGGTTTGCATTTTCTTGGATCCCCTGTATGGTGATTGTTATCATTGTTATAGTTGATAGTTTGGATTGTTTTATTCTCCCGGCTTCTCATTAACTGCTTTTCAATGCTGGGGATTTGTGGGAGGTCCCCGGGTATTTGAGGGGCCGGGAGGAGCCTATTTTCGATGTCTCTGCAGTCCAGCGCCATCTGGCGGAGTATATCCCAACTGTAAGTATTAGATTTGGAGCAGGACGTACTGTATACTCATAATGCCAATTCTACAGCTGAGTAATCACAGAATTGTATTTTTTTCACAGATGGTGGGGGGCTCTTTTGGGCCCTCTACTGAAGCCAGAAGAGTCCAGGTGGGGGGAGAGTCCAGGGTGGGGGTATTGGATGCCACATGGGTGAAGAGAAGACCAGGCCAGATCGATGGAGGGGTCAGGTGAGGTTTTTATTTTTTTTGGGCCACGAGCAGGAGAGAATGACAGGCACGTGAGTCTCACGTGCTTGGCAGTTAACAGTTGGAGAGGCAACCATGTGAGACTCACGGGCTTAGTGTTTAAAGGGTTAAAGAAGTTTCCTGGACTTAAAGGAAAAGTCTACTTTTGATGGTGTTTACATTGTGTGCCATAAAATGCTCTCAAGAGCGTATTTGTTATTTATTAATTTATTTTTTATTTGTTTGCAACTCTGTTATAAAAGAAAAATTTTTTTTATCTAGCAACAATGTGTATATGTTGGCAACCGTACATGAACTGGTGTGTTTGGTGTACCTTTCAGAGGCTTCCTGACTTGCTAAACATCAGATTGGGTGGGGCAGAGATGAGCTCCACATTCCCGAGCTCACAGTAATTTAATGGGATTCATCCTCTTCAGATAAGGGGATCACAATATTGACTTCCAGTAGCTAAAGTGTGACTGTCAGTGTTCCTACCTGGGTGGGTCATTACTGCTGCTTGATTTTGTCAATGCTGCGGATGAGTTACAGTGGAAGGATTCTGGGATTTGTAGTCAGTGGTTCTGCCTTTAGCAACACAGTGCCACAGAGATTTAAGAGATTTGGAAACAGCAAAGCCAAAGCTGACCATTTTAAAAACAGTAATAATAGCATGTTAACTGATTTGCAGGCAGTATTTTGACATATGTAAAATATATTTAACTGCTTTCCCGTTCTTGGCTCATCAGATTTATTTCATCGGATGCGGTAAGCGTTCAGAGTTTTTTCTTTAGTGCAGTTTAAAATACATTTGGCAATGCTGTAATCTTTACACACACACACACAAACTGATTTGATTTATATTGTAAAATTCCACAGAAAAAAACCTATCTATGATGACAAATGCATTAGCTGGGTAATTTTTCTAGCTACTTGGGTAATATAATATTCACAGCAAATAAATGATCACACACTTCCATTCACCCATATTATCTTTACATGTTACCTCGGGCACAAAACAGCAATCACAAGCAGCGTGAATCTTAGCCTCATTTTATTCGTGTCCTGTGAGTGATTGTATTAAAACATTTATGAGCTGCTTCAAAAGCAGTTGTGGGCATTGAATAATGTTTGGTTAGTGGGGTTAACTTCATGTAGCACTTCTGATTGTTATGAAACCTCTAATAACACTTAATGCCGACCAACCGTCAAAATGGACTTAAACCAGAACACAACAACAAACAGGGCTCCTATGCATACCTCCCCAGGGCAATTTAGATTGCTGCTGATAAAAATTAAATTGCCCTTTTCTAACTACTGCTGTGGTTAATTTTAAAAACAAAATGTCAGTCCATGCATCTTCAGGCCACCTGAAAACAGGAAGTGCCACTGCACTGTCAGTTATGTCAGTTGAATCCAGACAGCAGAATGGCTGAGATGCTGGGAGAGGCAGCTCCAAAATGACCACTACCTTTCTTTTCTAACTGTGCCAGGCTGTTGGTCTGGTTTAAGAGAGAAGTTCCATTCTTAAAGGAGAGTAGAAATGCTGCCTATTTCTTGTTCCTACCGCATTTTCCCAAAAATAAGAAAATATTCATTTTTTTATTCCAAACTTTTATTAAAAGTCAAAGGTCCAAAAAAAAAAATCACAGAACAACATTTTACAATATGTCAAGGACAACAGTAACGTGCAGTCTAAGACAACAGCTTATATCTGACCCCTTGTAGGGGGGAAAAAATCTTGAAAACTGTGGTCATCTTCTCAGTATATCACATATTGTTGTTTGTCACATTGCTCTATTTTATATATAGCTTTCATAGGAGCCCCTCTGATCTGCTGAGCGCCAAATAATCAACAGTCAAGCAATGGCAACATATAGCCTCATTATTTTCTTGCAAATTATATTCATTTTTGTTCCAAAAGATGTGCTAGTGCTTATTTTCTGGGGATGTCTTATTTTACCATAAAAGTATCTACATTTAATGCCCTGGGCAGGAAATGGCCCTGACCATTGTGGACGTCTTCTGGCCTGACGCAATCATTTGCCCCTGTAACTGTAACAAGGGCTTATGTTTGGGGTAGGGCTTATATTGAAAGCATCTTCAAAGATCCTTGAAAAATAATGCAAGGGCTTATTTCTGGAAATAGGGTAAATACTGATCATGTGTATTTCATGCTGTGGTAACATGCTGAAGGAATCTTGCCCCAGCACACTTTGCCAGTGCCTGAGTCAGTGCTTGTAATGCATCTGCTGTTTGGCTATTTAGACAGCGAGTACTTTCCTAAAATGCATACAAGCAACGATTAATGGAATTTCTTCCAAAATCCCTTACAGTGAGCAGGCCCATGCAAATTATCTCCTTACACCTCTTAAAGCTATATCCAAAGTTCCTGGATGTGTCAGGCTCTGGAATGGCATATAAGAAAATATGTCACCATCCCCTCCTGTGTTTTGGGCTTTTGAACTATCCTTAACCAGGCTTGTGACAATGTTCTGGCACTCCAAGCTAACTCCAGCCTTGTGCTGATGAAGGCCAAAAGCCTGATATACGTGTACACAAGTAAGCTGCTAACTGTAAAAAAAAATAAAAAAATAAAATGACATTTACTTAATTGCAGTCGCGCTGCCTCCCTCCGGGTCTCCTCTTCACTGGGGGGGCCTCCGATCGCCCCCCCCCCAGCCTCTTCAGCTTCAGGGGAGAGCCTGAAAGGGCTCTCCCCCTCCTCTCCCGACGGGCGCCGCCATCTTGCTGTTAAGCCCCGCCCCTTTGGCTTATGACGTCACTCCCGGGCCTCTTGCTGCCTCTCCTCGGCTCAGCTGTCAGATGCCCTGGTGATCGCTGGGCAGAGCAGTGGAGGGGCAGGGGATGCTCTGATCTAACAAATAGAGCACTAAAGCTATTAAATTTGGAAATGTTGTGGTATATTAAATGTAATTTATATATATTAAGCAGTATATTATTTTTGTATTTATTTTGTTATAGTTTTGCATTGCTGTTTATTTATTTATTTATTATTATTACTATTATCATCATCCTATTTTTCACCCTATAAGACGCACCTACTCATAAGACACACCTAGGATTTGGAGGAAAATAAGAAAAAAATATTATAAACCAAATATTGTGCTAAAACACCCCATTACAGACATTGTGGCATCCCCCCATCCTATTCCCATAGGCAGTGTGGCATTCCTTCATCCCATTCCCATAGGCAGTGTGGCATTCCCCCATCCCATTCCCATAGGCAATGTGGCATTCCCCCATCCCATTCCCATAGGCAGTGTGGCATTCCCCCATTCCCATAAGCAGTGTAGCATACCCCCATCCAATTCCCCATATGCAGTGTGGCATTCCCCCCATGCCATAGGCAGTGTGGAATACCCCCATCCCATTACCATGGGCAGTGTGGCATCCCCCTCCCCTCCCATAGGCAGTGTGGCATTCCCTCCTCCTATAGGCAGTGTGGAACCCCCTCATCCCATCCCATTCCCATAGGCAGTGTGGCTGAATCCCCCCCATGCTGGAGATAAGAGAAAAAAAAAGATACTTGCTGGCTCCAGGCGAGACTGTGACGGGCAGGGAGAGGGCAGGGTTACTGAACCTCGCCCTCTGTCCCCGCTGCAGGCAACGCCGGTATTTTTCGGGCCGGTATGAGCACCTGCGTCTGCGTCCACGTCCCAGCTGCATGAATCGGGTGTGTGTGCGCACCCCGGCCAAGAAATACTGGCGGTTTCGGCAGCGGCCAGGGTGGAGACAGTGGGCGAGGATCAGTAACCCTGCCTGCTGCTCTTTCATTGGCCTCTCGCTGCGCCCCCCAGCCGCCAGCCAATGAAAGAGTGGCAGGCAGGGAGAGGGCAGGCTAACTGAGCCCACTGTCCCCGCTCCCGGCACTGCCCACTGGCTTCATGGATCAGGTGTAAGTGCACTCTGGCCCTAGAAGCAGCGGTGGTGCCGGGAGCAGCAAGAGCGTGGACAGGGGGCGGGGTTCAGTTACCCTGCCCTCTCCCTGCCTGCTGCTCTTTCGTTGGTCGGCGTCCCGGGGGACACAGCGTGAGGCTTATGTAAATATATCTTGTTAATTTTTTGTTGTTTTTTTTTGTACATTTGTCCAATAAGACGCACTGATATCACCCCCTTTTTGGGCGAGAAATATGGTATTTATAAAGCACCATCATCTTCCATGGCGCTGGGAATTACAAACGGGGTAAAACAACTAACTTACCATACATGACAGAAAAGCACAAATACTTAGTCTTACTGAAATACACTAGGAGAGATGGCCTTGCCCTTATAATCTAAAGCATAAGGGTAGAGACAAAATGTAGGTCACAAGTAGTATATACTTAGTATGATGACTCGGGCTGTCTTATCTTTCCAGCCTGTGGATGGACTGACACAGAGGAGCAGCACTAGAGAAGTGAGAGGAGAGATGAATGAGTCAAGCAAAGAGTTGAGAATAGATTGGAGAGGTGCCAGTCTGTTGATAATACCAAGGCATTGTGATTGGGGAGTTGCAGCAATTGTGAGATTATTGACAGATATAGTTGGTGTGGAGGCAGTAGAAGAGTTTGATGGAGGGAAAACAACAAACTCAGTCTTGTCCATGTTTAGTTCGAGGGAGTGGGATGACATGAATGATGAAATAGCTGTCAGACAGTCAGGAACACAGGATAGGGGAGAAGAGAGATATGGGTCAGAGAGGTAGATTTGAGGGTCATCTGCATAAAAGTGGTGTTGGAAGCCAAAATAATTTTCCAGCACCATAGGTGTAGACTGAGAAGAGAAGCAGTCCAAGAACAGAACCTTGTGGTACACCAACTGACAGAGGGTGGGGAGAGAAAGCCATGTTTGAGTGGGACACTAAATGTGTGACTGGAAAGGTAAGAAGAAAGCCACGAAAGTGTAAGGTTTGAATTCCCAGAGATGTCAGAATTTGGAGTAGAAGAGATCGGTCAGCCGTTTCAAAAACAGAGGATAGGTCAAGGAGGATAAGGATAGAGTAGTGGCCTTTAGATTTTGCTGTTAATAGATTGTTCGTTACTTTGGTAAGGGTGCTTTCAGTAGAGTGGTCGGAGATTAAGTCTAGATTGAAGAGGATCTAGTAACAAGTTAGCAGAGATATAGCGCGCCAATTCAGAGTGAACATGTTCCAGGAGTTTGGATGAAAAAGGAAGCAGCAATATAGGTTGGTAACTGGTGAGGGCCAACGGGTCCAGAGATGATTTTTATGATTATTGGTGTTATGACCATGTGTTTGAATAGTGAAGGGAAGGTGCCGGATGTAAGAGAGAGGTTGAGTAGTGATGTGAGAGCCAGTGTGAGGATCAGGCCAGTTTCGGTGGGATGGTGTTGAGGGGACAAGTAATGAGTTGGACCTTTGAGATGAGGAAGGATAGTCTTTGTTCTGATAGCAGAGTGAAATGGGTTAGGGAAGACTTAGAGGGGGAGTCATATGGGATATATATATGTAGATCATTAGTACAAAAAACAATTCTGCCCAGTGTTCTAATGGGTTTTATCGTTTTTTTTTTCATTTCTGTAAGGTATTGGAGAAGATCCGTATTGAGATAATTTCGCTAAGTCTCAATGTTGATTCTGAAGTCATCCAGAATGAAACCATAAAGAGATTATTTGTAGAATACAAACTGGGCAACCTTCCAGCTGAGGAGACACCGGTATCTCTACCAAAACCCACCAATGGGCAGCTAATCCACTACAACTACAGCAATGGTAATGTCTAGAAGCTTTTTACCTAGTGTATCATGCTGAAAAGTAATCTCTGTAGTAAGATTTATTAAATGTAAAATCCGCTTTTCTATACTAACTATTCTGTTTTGATGTTAGAAACCACTGACCTAGTGTTAAATGGGGAGAAAGGGGTGACTTGCACAATGCGAAAAAAATAGTCTGTTTTTTGCTACACTTCCTATACCTTTTAAGCAAGAATGCATGGCCCATGTCTGTTGGAACTAATAATACACTGCCTGTTCCTCCTGGCTGGTTATATAATATGATCAGTGGTCAAACTTTGTCATTTTGGAGATGGGGTGAGAGTGCTATTCTAAAACTCTCATGTCTATAGCAAATGCCCTGCTGGCATCTGGAGTGAAGGGGGACACAGGTTTCCCCCTTCTCTTTCCTTGACATGAAGGGAAATGCCAGGAGTCAGGGGAGCTAAGCTTTTATACTACAGCTTTCAGAGGTGGAGCCTCTGTGGAATCTCCCCATGTGACTTTCTGGAGAGGAGGGGCATGAAGGGGGATATCTCAGGAAATCCTTTCCATTGATGTAGATGGTCACTTGGAGGGCGATTCCACAGAAGCTCTACCTCTGTTAAATAAAAGCTTAATTCTCTGGCAGCCAGCAATTTTCCTGGCTGGAAAGAGTTTAACCTTTGTCCCCCTGTTCAAGAGATGATACTGAGGTGCCTGCTCTAGATGCCACCACTGTCATTGAAGACCCCAACCGACAGACCAGCAGGAAGCCGCTGACATGCTGGACCAGGAAGAGACAGTTAACAGAAGGTAGAAGCGGAATGGTGAGTACGGTTTATTTTTTAATTTTTTTTTATATTTATTTGTTGCTGCATTTATTTTTCTTTACTACTGTTTGTGATCTGGTAGGGGGCCAGGGGGCCCCTATACTGGTTCACAGGGTAGGCGGGCCAGGACTGCCACCCCATTACATGCACCCTCTCTTGGGCATGGCGGGGGGGTGTAGAAGAGCCCGTAAGCCCTGTTAGCATCCCTATAATAATTTTGCATTGATTAGACAAACTGTATGTATCTCTTCCCTTGCTTTTCATGATGTCCTACCTGGACCACTTATGTCATGTCTATGACTTATATGTCTGGAAATGTTTGCGTTTGTAATTTTTTGTTCAATGTTTGGGGGTGATGTTATATTTGATCTTCATTGAAGCTCCTTTCCTCTCCCTCTGTAGTGATACATTTGGATAAAACAAATAATCAATCAAAGAGAGATTCTGTTCGTAGCGCCTTAAATGATCCTAATTCCAATAGTGGAAGGTATGTTATTTATATTACTTATTATAGTATGTATTTACTAGCAAAGAAAAATAGCTTTCCTTAGCTGATTTACAGTATTTATAAGGAAAGTTTTTGACTATGACAAAACATAAAGGTGGCTACATTGTTTCCCAATGTCTGTTGTCCTACATGTGCTATTTAAAATGACTTTTAACTAGTCAGTTTAAGTTTATTTAGCTGGTGTTGCAGCCAACCACAAGTATAGGGTGTTGTGTTTAAAAAAAAAAAAAAAAAGGGAAATTTGTGTACTCACCGGTAAATTTCCCCGGGAGGGGAGCGATGATAATCGCACATCACTTGTCCTATACCTAGCAAAGAAAACTTTAACCCCCTGCAACCCCACCCGCAGAGCTGTGCACCTCTGCACTGGAATGAGGACCTGGGCCAGGTGAGTATCCAACATTATTCCCAGGTAAGTTGCCACCCTGGAGGGGAACACCTGGAACTTGGGGAAATTGATAATCCATCCAAAAAGTTCCAACGTGGACAGCACCGCCCTGAGCCCTGAAGCCAGCTCTGAAGCCCACCGGATGGAGTTGATCGCCACAAGAAAAACCACCTTCAAAGTGAGCGTCTCCTGGAGGCCTCCCTCATGGGCTTACAGGAGTAGCCCTTCATCTCAAACCAAGCCACAAAGGCCCTCCAAGTCCTGTAGTCTGAATTACTGCGGTGCATAGGCCCCTCTCCTCCAGGATGCTGGTCCCAACAGCCAAGCCACTTAAGCCAGTGCTTGAGAATTGGGGTGCCACAGAGGACCCTTCTGTAGAAGATCTGGTCAGTTGGGGAGTTGCCACAGGGCTCCGTTGCTAGGCTTACCAGATCCATGAACCACACCCTTCTGGGCCAGGATGATGATAATCCGTTCGCTACGGACCTTTTTTTTTTTAAATGCGGCCCTGTAGAGGCAGTGGTGGAAATGCATACAGCAGGCTGTACCCTGATCAGGGGACAGCCAGTGCATCGACCGCTACGACCAGGATGTCTTGCATCCTGGACGCAAACCTCTAGACCTTTCGGTTGTACCGAGACTCAGAAGTCCACTTCTGGCACCCCCCCACCGGTCGCAGGGGGCTTGGAACACGTCCTGGGCCATTCATCCTGGTCCACAGTTTCCTGGCCTTCAGATTCTCTACCCCAGGAATGTGGATCACTGAGATGCATGGAATGTGAAGCTCCGCCCACCTCATAGTGTGACTTACCTCCCAGATTGCCTGCCAGTTCCTGGTACCCCCCTGATGGTTTATGTAGGCAACAGCCGTGGATTTGTCTGACTGTACCCTGACTGGGAGGCCTTGGAGCTGACAAGTCCAATCCCTGATGGCCAACAGAACCAACCTCAGTTCCCACACATTGATCAGGAAACAGCGCTCTGTCCGTCTGGTTGTCCAAAACGGCACCACACCCCGTCAGAGTGGCGTGTGTGGTCAGGATGACCGACCCACCACCAGTTTATTCTGGTCCAGCCACCAGTTCAGAGATCACTGGACAGAGTGATCTCTGGAGGCGATGGTCCAAAGTTTGCACCATCCTGTTCCATTGTGACCAGAGCAGCAACTGTAGCTGCTAACTCCTCTTTGCTGCTGGACGACAACCCCCCCCCCCGTCTGAACCAGGGGACCAAGTCTACTGACCATACTCTCCAAACGTGCCACCCTGCCCGCCACTTCCTTAGGCGAGACCCCGATGGTTGGGGGACCCTGGGACAAGAATTGACCCATCAGGCACCCCGAGGGGGTATCCCGCTCAGAGGAGTCCAAGCTGTGAGCCGCGGGGAAACAAAGCGGTCCGGCAGAGGTACAGAACCTGCCAACTACATAAGGTGCCTCAGGACTGCAGTGAAACCGGTGCACAGGGCCCCCCCGTCTGAGACAAGGGGTGCCTGGCCCATGGGACAAGCAGCACCACCCTCCGTTAAGGTATGAAACCCCGATGCCTTTGATACATCAAACATGGTAAGATGGCCTCTCTGAACACTAGCCAGTACAGCTGGTGTGCTAGGCCCCACACCTTCCTGCCTGTTGCCCGTGGCCCAAACTGCCCACACTACACAGAAAGAAAAAACACCGCCCGACAACTAAGATCAACTCACACGAGCGGATGCAACCGCTTCCAGCCCCCCACCCTGATAGACAAAAGAACACTCCGAGATTTCCGATCTGATGAGGCATGGGCTCCATGGGAGCTCTACCTGATCAGGGTGGAAAATACCATGGGGCGGCCACCAAAAGCGACAGGGGGAGTCTCAGGTTTCCCAGGCAGCAGGAGGAACCTCTGGCACCTTTCCAAAATGGTGGTGCCTCATGCTTAGAGGGAGCGTAACCATGGACAGCTTGATTGTGGTAGCCCCACCCTCTCCATTATCAAAGGCCAGTAGGCTGAAAGCCACACCCCCTCCCCATAGTCTCCATTGGCAGGCTGATGGCCATAAGCCACCCCCCCAACACTGGCAGCCTAGCTCAGCCTGAGTGCTGCTAGCATGTCAGCTAATAAAGAATAACTTGTGGAAGCCCAGCCAAGTAGCTCGGGCTCCCCCCCTGTAGCAACTGGGGAAAAAGCACACCATTACCAGGGTGGGCAGGCACACTGGAGAGGGGGATTTTGCACACTGCTTGTTATGGGGGTATTCTGCATACTGCCTGTTATAGAATATTCTGCACACTGCATGTTATGGGGTGATTGGGGGGATCCTGCACAATGTCTGTTATGGGGTGATTGGGGGGATTCTGCACAATGTCAGTTATGGGGTGATTGGGGGTAGATTCTGGACACTGCCTGTTATGGGATGATTAGGGGGATTCTGCACACTGCCTATTATGGGGTGATTGGGGGAATCTGCACACTGCCTGTAATGGGGTGATTCTACACAATGTAATTGGGTGAGTGGGGGGATTCTGCACACAACATGTGATGTGGTGATTGGGGGGAGGGGGTGAGCACATTGCCTGTTATGGAGCTATTTGGGCTATTCTGCACACTGCCTGGTATAAGGTGATTAGGGTGGAGATTCTGCATTCTGCTTGCTATGTGGTGTTTAGGGGGATTCGCCACACTGTTGTGTGATTCTGCACACAACATGTCATGTGGTGATTGGGGGGATTTTACATACTGCCTGTTATTTGGGGATTGAGGGGATTCTGCACACTGCTTGTTTATATGCTGATTTGGGGGGGGGGGCTGCACTGCACACTGCCTGTTATGGGGTTCTTGGGGGAGTTCTGCCACACTGCCTAAGTATCACACTTGGGTGGCCCTACATCCCCCCTGGATGGCCAAAAGCCCCCTCCTGTCCTCTAATGCTCTAATGTTCTCCACAGTCTGTACAGCCATGCAGGCAATATATTCTTCCTAGTCACTGCACACCAATGCTCCTGTAACAGGACATGCAAGTGGCCATGTCACTGGGTAGCCACTATGTCCTATTGGAAGAGTGTTTAGTCAGACTATCGTCACTAAATATCCAGATTGCGAAGTCTATTTTTTTGTACATGTGTGTAGTCAGGGTTGTTGGATTAGGGGGTTTTCCTGCCACAGTGCTAGGCATTCCGCCAGATTGTAAAACCCATTTACAATATTCTGCAATGTCTTCGAGCAGCCCCACATAAATTTTCCTAAAAGTTTCAGGGTTATATGACCAAGAAAACAAAGCCATCCAGTCACTCGTGGATTCCATCTTTTGCATCTAAATGTGGATGATTCGTTTTTAACAAATGTTAGTTAAAATCATTTTGTGGTCAATCTAGTATGAAGTTATGTTTTTTCGAGTAAGTGTGATTGTCAGAGTAATGTACCCTGCAAGCCTTTAAAAAGTTCTGGAGTTTTTTTGAAGCTGCCAATGTCTTGGCCATTTGCCAAACTGGTTTTGGAATTGAATGCATCTACTGAAATCCAAGTATTCCACATATGATTTATTTGTACAAGATGTAACCACAGGGCAGCAATAAAACCAAATTTATGGGATTACATTAAGCTATAAGCCTGTATGGTGTCCTCTTTCTTAACTCCTGTCATTTTAGGTACATGGTAGAATTTGCTTTGAAGTGTGAAATGGTTTCTTAACAAAGTGATATACAGACTACACATTTAATATTGTTTCTTTATTTCCAAGGCTGGAAATATGACAGGCTGGAAATGTTATAATATGCTATATTAAAATTGCCTATATTTAAAGTTAACACACATACAAGTAGATCATAGGTTGGTCTCTGCTGCCAAGATATATCAAAATCCAATGTGTCTTAAATTCTGATACTGGGGCCTGTTTGACTGCTATGCAAACCACAAATTCAAGCCATTTTGTGCATTGCTCTGCAATTAAGCATTTTAAGGGATGAATAAAACTTGGCTGCCAATTCTGGATGCTGAAATACAGCCTAAAGCACACATACTTTTTTTGCTTTTAAATTTCATTCTTAAGTTTCATGAGCTACTAAGGCTGTGTGTTTTCCACATTTTACAGAGGAAGGCGCATTTTACTGCGGTTAGTTTTGATCCCAACTCCGGTCATAGAAGGGTTTGTGAGAGACAGTTCCTATTAGTTTTGTCAAATAGATAAATACATTGTTGGAGTTGGCAATCATCTTTTAAGTAAGGGTGATGATCTACAGCTATGAAGAGTATAGTCACATGTGAAGCATTTTATCTAAATGATTATTTAAAGCGGACCTTCACTCTAAATAACAGTCTATCTTATATGTTTCCCACACCCTGTACATACAGATTGCTCACATTAAAAATCATCCTACCTGCATCTACTGCATTTTATAAGCCTTTAAACATCCAAGATGGCGGCTTATGGAAGCTGCCATTTTTGCAGGCAGCCTGCAAACAGGAAGTGCCTGCAAACAGGAAGTGACTGTGCTGCTCTGCATTCTGGGACTGCTGACCTTTCCCTGACCCCAGCTCTGCTCTGTCTGAGCAAAGCACAGCTATAACCCGCCCCCCTGTACCTTATCCCACTCTCCTCTCCTCAGTAAGTGTGATGCTTCTGAGTCAAGATGGCGGCGCCCGTATCCTAAATTCCCGAACAGAGTTGCAGCCCAGTGGGGGAAAGTATAATAAATTAGTGACTAAACATGTAAAATATATTAATTTTAGATGCTGAGGAATTGTTTTTTAAGAGTTTGGGCTTTTCATTAAATCATGGTGAAGGTCCGGTTTAAGTGCTCTATACATTTCCAGTGCTAGCATTATGTATTTTAACCCTTTAAGTGCCAGCCTACCTGGAGTTTTTGTCACCCTTTGTTGCCAGACCATTTTGCACAATTTTGCGCTCCCCATGTTCAAATGTGATTTTTGAAAAGCTTTCCAGGGATTTTTCTGGATAATTATATATTGTTTTTTTCAGCATAGTCTGGGCTTTAACATGAAATGTCATTTTTTAGGTGTATTCTCAATATGTTTGGGTGAAATATGTGAAAAAAAAAATTAAAAAAAATCTATTTTTTACAATTTGTAGTGTTTTTTTGTAATAAAAAATGTAAGTTTGTCAAAAAAATCTTATTGCGTGTGAAATCCCAATTTCTCCCGGTTACAGTGCTACCACATATGTATAGGAAGACAACCTTTCCTGCCCAGGAAACTACCCCAAACTGAAACAGCGCTTTAGGGGATTTTCAGATAAAATACAACTATGCAATGCACTATGCGCACCTTGCAATTTTTCCAGAAAAACAACTCTTTACATTTGAAATACCCCCAACAAACTATATATTCTCTGGAAGTACACACCTCAAGCTTTCTAGGTGTACCAGGCTTGTGGCCACAGTTTTCTGGAAGTAATCCCTCAATGTAATCTTTGGTTGCAAAGAGTTTCCCTAAAAAAAGGTTAAAAAAGCAGAATCAAAGCCACATTTTCCTAAAAAAAAACTATATACAAACAAGAAAAAACATTTAATCTGATAAAGCACCACTTGAAAATTTCAGCTCTGCAGACAAAGTGCGCACCTTGCGATTTTTCAACCAAAACAACTCTTTACATTTAGAATATCCCCCATAAACCAGGGCCGATCGGAGCCTCCTCGCCTCTCACCCGCCCTGCTCTGATCACCACCGGCATCTGACAGATGCCAGGTGCATGTGAGGGTATAGGAGGAGCAGGATGACGTCATCCCGCTCCTCCCACAAAAGGCGGGGCTAGGGGGTGGCGGCCATCGCCGCCATTAGAGAAGGTGAGGACCCGGAAGAGGGTCCTCACCTGAAGCCTGCGAAGCCCAGGGGGGGGGGGGATCGGACCCCCCTGGGAAAGAGAAGACCCGGACGGAGGGATCGGGCACGGAGGTGAGTAAATGACAGTTTTTTTTTGTTTGTTTTTTTACAGCGCAACTGTCAGCGGGGAAAACGGGGGGTGGCCAGTTTCGGGCCCCCTCCTGAAGACGGAGGACGACGGGGGGATCGGATGCCCCCCCCCCAGGAAGAGGAGACCCCCAGCTTTACACACATACCAGAGGTAAGTGTTTGGCGCTTAATGGTAGGAGAAGCAACCACGTAGAAACTACGTGCTTGGCATTTAAAGGGTTAAGATAATTAAGGATTACACATCCTTGGATGTGTTACCAGTGCCTGTGACTGTACCATTAAAGCTAATTCTAGACAACAAAAATAGTCAATATATTATCATATTAATGGAAGAGAGCTTGGGATGCTGTATCCTTCACATTTAGACCTACCCTGGCAGCTGATGGTGTCATCAGAAGTATGGAAACATGGCTCAATAACCTTAAACATTATTTTGAGAATGACACTCCCAATGAAAGTACTCTGGAGACCTTACCTACTCTCCTTAGAGCCATCAGAGCCACACTAAGTCAACCACTTTTCGACCTGGTTTTCAAAGTTAAGTTGTGTGGAATTCTATTTCATGGTAATGTTTATGAAATAATCTTTCATGGTAATCTGTTTGGAGAAGAGCTAAATACTATTCTGACTCATTTTAGTGAAGCTGGTAAAAAAAAAATAGAAAAGGAAGTTTCAAAATTGCATTATTAGGGTCAAAACTTCCTTAAGGCATTTTCAGGGCAGTCAGAATGTGCAGAAGAAAAGATTAACAAAGACAAGGCCACAGGGAAAGGGCAGTCTGCAAACCCCCAAAGAGCACTAATTCTAGTTACTGACTACCCGGTGGGGGAGACTCTCCTGGTGTGTAGCTTCCTGGAGAGCAGTCTCCCAAAATCAATTTGTACTACATACATTGGAAAGGGTATACTGCTTAGATTTTTTGTCCATTCCTCAATGTTCCTTTCTAGTGACCAAATTACAAAGGGATTCCAGGGAAGCCTTTCCACTAGTCTTACAAGAACTATTTCAAAAGAACGGGATAGAAGTAGTTCCGCTCTCACGTTTTCCTGGTGCAAAAGCCATAGGGGAAGTTTTTGGATGATTCTGAATCTGAGAAGATTAAATTGTTTTATCAGATACAATAAGTTCAGAATGTAATCCATTTATTCAGCAGGCTCTTATGATCAGTTTAGACCTGCAGGATGCTCACCTGCATATTCCAATTCTGCCGCTACATCGCACATTTCTGAGATTTGTAGTACAAACAGACAGGGGCTTTATTACTACTAGTACAGAGCTTTATCTTTTGGCCTGTCGTTAGCCCCTTCGATTTTTACAAAGGTAATTACTGAACCAATAGCGGCCCTCACACAGGAAGGAATTACAATTATTCCATACCTGGACGATCTACTTGTCACGCTCCGGGTACCGCAATTAACCACTTGGACAACTCCAGCTCTCTTGGTAAGGACCTCAACCCCCAATCTCCGCAGCCAGCTTCACCTATAGGAGCCCCCGCTTGCCGAGACGCAGAACACGCCTGCTCGGGATCGGTTGCCCTCAGGACTTTATGGCTCAAAGGATGAAACCTTACGGTACAGAGGACTGGAGAGCCCGCGGCTGGAAGTGGAATTGGGTAGCCCGTATATGAGCGTAAGGTGGAAGTCCAAGGACAGGCTGGAGGTTGGTAACAGGAGACCTGAGGAGGCGACAGAACAATAGCAATAGACAGATCGTGGTCTAGGTTCGAGGCAAGGGTCGGCAACAGGAGTGGAGATCGAGGATGGTCAAAGGCAAGCAAGGGTCGGCAACAGGAGTGGAGATCGAGGATGGTCAAGGCAAGCAGAGGTCGGCAACAGGAGTGGAGATCGAGGATGGTCAAAGGCAAGCAGAGGTCGGCAACTGGAGTGGAGATCGAGGATGGTCAAACTGGCAAAGGTCGGCAACTGGAGTCAGGATCAATATCAAGGATAAACAACTACAAGGGTCTAGGCGCTATAACAGGCAATCAGCAACTGGCAGAAAAGCGGTTATAAAGGAACCAGGTATGATTGGGCTAGGGGAACGATTCTGATGATTGGTGCAACTAGAATCTGATATCCGATAGGACGGAACAGGGCGTACCGCCCAGGTGTCTGAGAGGGCTGATTGGAGGGAACTAGTGAGGGGAGTAACGTCCTGGTAATTCAGAGTGATATTGGCCAGTGACTACCTGAACACTCCCCCACTCACACCTGTAGCTTTAATTAATTTTCCTCCGCCGGCCGCGCTGAGAGCAGCGGCGCCGGAGGGTATAACTACAACGTGCTTGCGCGTGTGCGCGAGCCCGAGAACAGGAGCCGGGGACGCCGGCCGAAGAAGAACGAGGCGCGCGCGCCAGGCGGAAGGGAGGCCGCCGCCCGCCGCGGCCGCCGAACAGAAGGCCGCGCGGCGGGACGGGGAGCGCGACAGGAACGGGGCGCAGGTAAGTGGCTGCTGACACTACTCTTGTTAAACAGGTCAGAGAAATCTGACTAGAAGACTCTTCTTCTTCTAAAAACTTTAGGCTGGTTTGTCAATTTAGAAAAATCAAATCTGGTACCCAGCCACTGTTGCATATTCTAGACCGTATGCTATAAAAGATTTTACTCCCACATGAAAAGGTACACAAGATCTTTACAATGACCCAAAAACATTACTCGATCTCATAAAGGCTTCGATTCTGGCAGTTGCCGGGTCAGAATACAACAGACCAAGTGGTATCTAAACCAGGGTGTTTTCCTTCAGATTGTGGCCCTTTGGGGCCTTCCCCAGATAGACCTCTTTGCGATTGCAAACAAGATTTTTTACCCACTGATGAGGGAGGTTGGTGCTCTAGCAGTGGATGCCATGACTCAACCCTTGGAACTTTCACCTAGCTCATGCCTTCCCTCCTTTCAGATGCCACAAATGATCCAGGAAATAGCACCAGAAGATGTCAACATTATCTGCCTAGCTCCGTTTTGGCCGAGAAGATCTGGCTCTCAGGATCTGGTTCTCAAAAATGAAAAGGATGGTGAAGAACGGGCCATGGCATCTACCAAATATTCCAAATTTGATTCATCAGGGTCCCATTCTGCATCCAGAGCCAGCAAAGTTTCAACTAGCAGCATGGACATTGAATGGCCCATCTTAGACAAGAAAGGCTTTTCAGCCAGAGTGATCACCAGATGTATCTATGCAAATGTTAGGTGTTTTTCTTCATTTTTTGAGGCCAACATGGGACTTAACCGTTGTGTTGAAAGGGTTACTGGAACCTCCATTTGAGCCATTGGAAGAAATACCAAAAAAGTGGTTGTGTTTGAAAGTTTTCTGTTGGCCATCAGCAAGACGGGTAAGTGAGCTGCAAACTCTATCAATTAAGCAATCCTACTGCACAATTCTTCCAGATAAGGCCATACTGAGAACCGAACCTTTATTTTTGCCAAAGATTCCTATATCTCTCAACAGGTCCCAAGACAAAATGCTCCCGACATTACCTACTACGGCAGCAACAGAAGAAGATCTCTCACTATTGGACGTGAGAAGAGCACTAATCATTTATTTTTAAAGATCTATAGAAGATCTAGCTTTTGATCATTTTCAGAGGCAAGAGAAGAGGCCTAGCTGCCTCTAAATCCACTATTGCCTATAACTTAATTTTAATTAAACCTCCAAAATGGACTGTACAAAATTGTTGGCATCTTTTCAATTGTGAAACAACATTTCAAGCATGTGATGCTCGTTCAAACTCACCTGTGGCAAGAAATAGGTGTGGGCAATATAAAAATATAATATAAAACTAGATAAAAAGACCTCCATATGGTTTTACAATGGGTCTGAGGATCTCATCCCAGGACCTAATGGCAATCAGGGTACCCCCGACTAACACATGGGGGGGCTGTGCAACCCTCCAAAGAAATGCCTCCCAACGCCATTACTGACTCACTGGCAAACCGGTCATGCTGAAGGATGTTGCAGACATCAGAACATTCCTCATGGCATCTCCAGACTCACAAGCGCTCAGTGTAAACCTACTCTCATCCATGAAGAGCACAGGGCAATGACAATGTCAAATCAGCCAATCTCTGGCCAGTGCCATTTACCCTGCATGACTTGTTGTTAAAAAGTTAAATGAGTAAGAAAATCACGTAGTGCCCATATGGGGGAGAAGACCTAATTAAGCTGCTAAAAAGCAAATCACGTAGCCCCCTTCTCTGTAGTGCCATCGGCTCTCATACCAACCTCATGGAGTCTATTTTAGTTTGAGCAGACATATTAATATTGGCCACCTGCTGAAGGTAATTTTGCAGAGCTCTAGCCCTGCTTCTCCTGTTCTGCCTTGCATAGAGCAGGAGGTAGCAGTCCTGCTGCTGGGTTGTTGCCCTCCTACGGCCCCCTTCAAGTCTCCTGATGTGCTGTTATCTGCTCCATGCTCTGGACATTGTGCTGATGTGCCATCCTGGATGAGCTACAATACCTGAGTAACTTTTGTGGCTTGTAGACACGGCCTGATGCTGCCTCTAGGGGTGAGAGCAATGACAGAATCCAACAGTGACCAAAACAACATTTCTACTCTCTAAAGGAGGAGAACTTGATTCACAATCCTTGTTGCCGCACAACTGGACAGGTTGATTTCACAAAAGTGTGATTGAGTTGAGTTTGGAGTTTAATTGTTCCCTTTATTTTTTTGAGCAGTTTGTATTTTCCCATGTCATTTGCATATTACTGTTATTGGCAACAGTCTAGTTATAGAAAATTTAGCACTGTAATGAATCCCACTGTGAATTTCTCCCTTCATCCTTAAGGACGGCCATGAAGAGAGCGATCTCCTCCCCCTATAGAGAAAACACAACTGGAACAAGTTTAAAGGCCCCATCCCTTCCCCCCCAGACCTCAGTATTGTATTTCTCCCTAGGAGGAGGGCCGTGGGAACAATGGCCAGTTTTTTTCTTTTCTTTTTTTTTTTACATCCCAGGAGACCCTGGAGAGGTGCTGTTGGAAGATCGGGGACGGCAGGCATTAGCTGGAGCCACATCTCCGGAGGGGGCGGGGCCTACCGGGCACCGTTCGTGAGGACTTTCACGCCGGAAGGTCACTTCCGCCCAGAACCGCATACATTCCTGATGCACTTCCTGGCCAGAGATGGGATGAGGCAGTGTGTGAGTAGATACAGCCAGAACAGCGGCAGCAGGCGTAGGGCCGCAGCGATGCTATTGGTGTTCCTTGCCAGGATTCCCCATCAGGTTAAGATGAGGCATATGTTTCCTGCTGCTTTTGGGAGGGATACACAGGTTGATGGGGGCCTATTGTATGTATCTAGTACCCTCAGAGTTTCACTAATCGGTATACCTTTTCTTTTATTATCTCGTAACCTCCTCCATCTAAAAAGGAGAAAGAGAAGGATGAAGACCCTCCCAAGTCCAAGTTGGGCATTAAACTGCCAGACTGTCTAAATTGCCCCACGATGGCAGATTCCTGGAATAGATCCTTCTGTAAGGCTTGCTTAGAACACAAGACAGAAAGGAAAATGAAGCTGCCAGTTACTTTATACAGATGATGGGCAATATGCAGACTGACATGACCTCTACCCTAGAGATCTGTAGGTCCATGATCAGGGCTGGGACGTCTTTCTCCAGCAACACTACCTCCGCTCAGTCCCAGGGGGTAGCTTGTCAGGTTCCCACAGACCCAGCGCAGGTCTACATTCCTACACCTAGTCCGTCTTCCCTATTGATAGCCACTGAGTCTGGGTTATTTTAAATCTGAAGGACCTAAACTTGTATATAACTTATAAAAGATTTCAGATGGAGTCTATTTTCACAGTCAAGAATCTCCTGGCCCAGGACGACTGGATGATCAGTATCGATCTCCAAGATGCTTATTTACACATCCCAATTTGGCCAAGTCTCTAAGATCTCAGGTGTTACTAGGCAAAGATACTCTTCACTTTCAGTACAGTGTGCTGCCCTCCGGCATTTCTTCAGCACCCAGTATTTTTTCCCTATTGGTAGCCACTGAGTCAGTGGATAGTGAGGGCTTAGTTTCTTCGGATGAAGATTCCTTTAATATAAACTTTAGGGGAGGATCCGATGTCTAGACTGACCCCAGAGGCTCAAGCAGTAAGATTTCAGAAGAAACTTACTGTTTTTTTTTTTCAAAAATCTTGGCAGGTGCGCAACTTAATCAAGAAGATCACAGCCTATGGCACTGTAGCTAATCTTCATGGACGTGGACAGAAGAGAAACATTGTTGAAAGTTTGCAAGTCACTATAGTCCTGCAGGACACATCAGTATGAGCGCTAACTATCTGTCCATATTTGAATGAATTGAAAAGTTATGGCAGGATACCCAGCAGGATTCCAAGCTTTTTAGGCAGTAGAAGCTTGGGCTGTTGAAGAAATGAAAAAGAAAGTATTAATAAACTGCCTTTTTCCTCCAGCATGGCAATTGTTGCAATGAGATATTCCAGAGAATTGTTTTCTGGTCCTCAGGGGCAAAGGACACAAAAGACCATCCAAGAAAGAAAGACCGGGGCTTCTGACAAGAGACATAAAAAAGCTAGAATGCAGTTTGCCAAAATGTACAGTACATGAGTAAACCAAAATCCATCTGGGAAAACGTCTTGTAGACAGATGAAACCAGGATAGAAATCATTCTACTATTTATCAAAACAGAATGAGGCCTACAAAAGAAAACACAGTAGCTACAGTCAAATCCCTGAGGGCATGGGATCAGCACTTATGGGGATGTAAATCTGGGGGCTGGATTTAACTTTAATATTAATTAGTATTTATTTATGCACTAGCAGTTATCATTCCCCTATTTACGAATTATTGCTATTGGTAACTTATATTCCCTTATTTACGAATTATTGCTATTGGTAACTTAACCCCAATTTACTAATATATTTGGTATATTAATGTACTCTTATTTTTTATTACATTATTGTTTTTTGTCCCCTGTACTGTGTGCATATTTTTAAAGTGCATTGTTGTGTATTGGTGGTGCTGTACATCAACTTTCTTATTTATTAAGCAGACTATTCAGTAACGATTGGGTTAACTCCTTGGCCGAAGGGCGTGAACTGCAAGAACAAAGCTGTGGCCTATATATACCTTTGGCTATCCTCTTACAAACCAGTTTTATTCTTGCAGTTGAAACTGGACTGCAAGGGTGTATCTGAACTCCTCTCCCATTTTCTTTTTTGTTTATTGGATTATACCTTAGAAACAGGGGGAAATTAACCCTCACTCTCTTCCTGGCCCTTATATTTCCTCTGATCTGGATGGACTCACAATGCTATGCTGTATGCTGATCAGGATGGTAAGGGTAAGCGCCCTTTCGTTGGGGTAGAGTTTCTACCTCTTTGGGATACCGAAAAAGAATTTTGGAATAGACCAAAGCCCACGATAAGGTAAGAGGTGTCTGGTGGAACAAGGAAAAATCCCCTTCAAGCCCTCTCACATATGAGGAGACGTCCTCACCTTTGGGGGAGGGGGGGATAGTATTTGGGTGAGTATTATCACTTAGTGTAAATTAGAGCTTTGCTTGTAGAATTTTTTTCAGAGATTCTACTTTGCTGACTAGTAAACTTAAAGGTATTTTGTTTGGTATATTTTATTCTTCACAGTTACAAGTTAATACCTGGGATCCTGCCCTGAAGTAAGGTTACTGCATTTCAAGGTCCCATTAGTTACTGAATTGTCTGATGGAAGTAAAATGGAAGAGAAAAGATAATTCTGTGATACTCACCTGTAGAATTGATTTCTCTTCCATTATTACTACAGGACATCAGACCCTCCCTGTCCGCTAGGTTATTCTATCCATTTCTTGGATGTCTAAGTCCTAGTGGAGGGTTGTATATATGTGAGTAGTTGAATAGCATCAATAAAAAAAAGGAAAAATAAATGGAGAGAGGAAGAGAGGAGTTTGTTTCTTGTCTCCCCTTTTGTCTTGAGCAAAAATATAGGGATGCTTTATTCCTCCCAGACAGCTGGATCTACTGCTTTTCAATTAAACTGGTTTGTAAGGTAGGTATATATAGGCCTTTATTCTTGCAGTCCAAACCCTTCGGTCAAGGAGTTAACCCAATCGTTACTGAATAGTCTGATGTCCTGAAGTAATAATGGAAGAGAAAGCAATTCTACAGGCGAGTATCACAGAATTATCTTTTTTGATACATTGAGTCTGGTGCCAGTGGTTTTTCTTAGAGGGATAGTATCCACCCACTAGTATTTTGGATTTGTATGCCATAAGAGTGGCATCTCTTAAAGGAGCACCATTGCGGTAAAGGGCCCAGTGATAAAAATCCATATAAATATGCTGGATGGAAGGAGGAGGACTTGTACACCTGGCATCAAGAAATATCCAGCCAAGCCTTTTCTTTTTATTTTATTGGAAGGAAGAGGAAATCAGGGATGACAGGTTCTGTCACCGCTGATACACTAAACTTGTCTCCCCTGAATTTTATCCTATCATGAGAAAATAAACCACAAGCATTGGGTTTGGCGAGCAAGAGATTTTATTCAGTTCAGAGGCTTGCTCTCTCATTAGCCGATGTGTTTATATGGATTTTTAATATTACACAATTTCGTGATAGTTCTATTTTAATTTTATTTATTATTGAGAATCCAGAAGTTCAG
This sequence comes from Gastrophryne carolinensis, assembly GCA_027917425.1. Taxonomy (NCBI): domain Eukaryota; kingdom Metazoa; phylum Chordata; class Amphibia; order Anura; family Microhylidae; genus Gastrophryne; species Gastrophryne carolinensis. The sequence continues at coordinate 64,039,501 of CM051241.1, read as the reverse complement.
TTGATAAAGTGTTTTTCCATTACAGTCAAATATGGTGGAGGTTCAAGATGTTCTGCTGCCTGTGTGCAAGGCATCATAAAATATGATGGTTACCAAAGAATTCTAGGTCACAATGTAGTGCTTAGTGTTTGTGTCCTATGCCATGGGTCTTACAGCAGGACAATGGCCCCAAATTGAAGCGAGAAGCACCCAGAAATGGATTGGAAAAAAGTGTTGTTGAGTTCTGAAGTGGCCAGCAATGTGTCTGGATCTAAATGCCATTGAACACCTGTGGAGAGATCTAAAAATTATTGTTGGGAGACCTGAAGCAGTTTGTAAGAACAGAGGTCAAACATTTCAGTTGGTCATAGGAAGCGATTGATTTTCTTTATTTATTCTCAGGAGTGTGCTACCCAATATTAATTAGTACCAAATATTAATTGATAATTTGTCTGTCCCATTTTTGGAGTTTTGTGTGAAATTATATAATTTTTCGCTGTTCTTCTCAGTTTTGTGTTGTTTCAGTACACACAGGAAACCAACCTCTATATAAAACGTGTAATCTAAATTCTTGTCTGGGGGAAATATTTCATATCCGGAAAAACACTTGCATCCATGGCTGTATTTATATAAATGACATGGCATAGGGCCCTGCTCTGAAAATTGTTTGGTAAATGTTGCTCTTTAAGAGGCGTACCCCTGGTTGTGCTGACATCAGAATGGGCGGCTTTTGGATCTTTCAGTTACCTATGTCCATTCCATTTGTACTGAAGGCTTGCTAACATCCACAATATTTATATAATATACTTTAGTCCAGTAAAACAACAGGGTGTGCTTTATACAGAGTATAGATGTAAGTAACCAGCAATAGGGTTTTTTGATACCTCTGCCTGGAGTTTAGAGCAACTTTTTTACTCAAGTATTTGACTATACTGGGTTTTGGTCCTTGCACCCGATGCCTTTCTGCATGAAACCCCCCAGGTCGCCTGATCTGACTCACCCTTTCCCCAGCCATACAGCGCATTTGCAGCCTCTCGTCCAACCGGCGCTCTCGGATCCGCTCCTGCCCCTTCGCCTAGGGGCTTGAAACTGAGCGGAACTGAGCTTGCGGGCAGCCGCATCCCCCCGCTACCCTCTAATAGGGAGCGTGACCGCACCAGCCATTCACAAACTGCTCGCACATGCACCATTGGAATGGGAAGGAAGGTTAGTTTTAGGGCAACCTGGAGGGTTTCACACAGCGGGGCATCCCTATTCTGGATGCCCTGAGGGGAGATCTTATAGGTTCCAGGACATTGAGGTGTGGGTTTTGGTCCACTTAAAAATGAATTTACTTTTCGTAATTTCATTTTAGAAAGAGTATTTATTTTAACTACAATTATAATTAATAATACATCTCCCCCCCCCCCCCCCCCCCATACCAGCATGATCGATTTCCTTTATGCCTTTTCAGCATTCTGTAGGTCTATTTTTTGTCCTGCCAGATTGCTGTGGTTTAGTGTGACACTGTTCTCGTTCCGGAGAGGATCTATTTCCTACAGATCAATTCATTGTAAGCAAAGGCTGACTTAGCTTTTCTTGTAGATTTTGGTGTTGAGAGTTAAGAAAATATATATGTACCAACGTACAAGACTTTTGGCACACACTATTATATCATTTCAAAAATGCCATCAAAAGTGTGCTTTGCTTTTAAAGCGGACTAAAACCCCAATTTTTAACTAGCATCCCCTGAATTTCTCCCACCATGAAGAGAACCTTTTGCCATCTTCACTGCCCCTACTTCACTCTAATCCCAGATAATTGCATCTGTTTTAGCTGTAAAGCTCTACTTCCTCCATTTATTGCCACTGTTGTGTGTGGCAATGATGTCATTGCCACACCAATGTGATGACTGATCACCTGCCATCTTACAGAGAGGGATGGCAAAAAAAAAACTGTTCCAGGACGATTCAGTGAAAATATCAATTTCTAGGTCTACAGACTAAGAAGGGAGTATTGGCCGGGGGTTTGGCCAAATGTATTTCACAAGTTCAATGGGTTTTGGTTTTCTTTAAAGCAGTCTTGAAGACTGGAAAATATTTGTAGAAAACAGGATTACCCCTTCTGTACTTCACTTAGTGGAGGACTCGTACAACCATATTTATATGAAATAATGCATAAAAAATATATACACTTGTGTATTGTTCCCGTCTATTTACTTGTGCAGAAAACAATTTTTAATATAAATTGTATACAAAACACATCAGGGTACAGTGTCTGTTGTTATTTGCTAGTATAAAAGAGACCTCATAATGTCCATTTTTAGCACAGTTTTGTCAGCTGGTATAAAGATGTAGCTTTCTTCCAGTACGTTTAACAAGATGCTTCTTCTCACTATCTTATCCTATTTTTCATGGTCCTGAAAGATCTCCCAAAGGACAACATCAGCAGGAGTATACTATCCCTGCACAATCTTATGCACTGAGCTGGGCACAATGTTCCCTGAAGAAGCGTTTTGCGAAATGTGTTGGATCTACATCTTTATACCAGCTGATACAAACTGTACCCCAATGGGTTTTGTATATAATTTTTATTGATGCAGTTTTCTGCACAAGTTCATAGACGGGAACTTGAATTTTAAAGCAGGCCAAAATCCACATTTTTAACTAGCATCCCCTAAATTTCTCTCCATATGTTGAGTACCTTTTACAAATTTTTACTGCTCCTGCTTCATTCTAATCCCAGATAATGATGCCTGTTTTTGCTGTTGTGTGTGGCAATGATGTCATTGCCTCACCTATACAATGATCACCTGCCATCTCACACCAAGGGACAGCAAAAAAAATTAGTGTTCTAGGACAATACGAAAAGCAAAAATATCCATTTCTTGTTTTACACTCGAAGAAGAGAGTATAGTCATGGGCTTTGGCCAAATGTATTTCACAAATTCAGTGGGTTTTGGTCTGTTTTAAGTGTTATTTCAAGTAAAAATGAGTCCTCCACTAATTGAGGTCCAGAAGTGGTAATCATGTTTTTTTTTCTACATATATTAGACGAATTTACTCATACTAGTAGAGTAACTTTTGTTGAATGACATTGTCACTGCAAACGGCTCAGATTGGACGAGAGCCCACACATGCGCCATTGCACCTGTGAAAGGTGAGTGAATACTGGTGCCCCAAGGGGATTTCACACAGCGAGGATACCCAGGGGGAAGGCCAGTGTTTGGCGTTTGAATCTTTTAGATTACAGCATATCCCTAAAGTTATAATTGCAAAATATATATTTATAAAGTCTCTCTACAGGTGGAATATCAAGAAAAAAGAGGCCTGAAGAGCTTTGCTATTTTGTTTTCAGGGTGCAATACAGTTTTTTTTTAATATTCTGTTCCTCATTGGTAAAAGATCTGAACCTTGAAATGTTTACTGTGTATAAAAGACAACAATTGCAATTCTTTTTCTCTACTTTACTATTTTACATGTAAATGTAAATTTACGAGTAAATGTACTAAACAATTATACCTGTATTTTTTTAACAGTATTAAATTCATAGTTGTTAGTGATCCACCAGAGGATGAACAAGATCTTGAGTGTGATGACATTGGGTTTAGTTATATCAGCCTCAAAGAAATCCTGCAAACTGGTGAAGATGTCATCAACCAGAAAATTCATAGTAGGTTTAATTTGTCATAATGTATCTAGATCTAACTGTAACTGTATGGCCACAGACATGTGCTCCTATTATCGTTCCAACGTCATTCCTTCATATTCTAGTCTTTTTGTTTTGTTTATTGCCCCACTGCTTCGAAAATCCACCTCTAGACCTTTTCAAGAGGGTCCTGGTGAATCAGAAGTGCCTCTTATTAACAACTTAATACATTGTTCCATATTACTTATACAATATAAATGCCTAGCATTTTATCTCCCATTCTTTAAAGCAGAACAAAAGCCAGGATTTTGAGTATCCCAGGTTTTGTTCTGTGTCCTGGGGGCATCGTGAATAGGAAAGCCCCACTGTGTGAAACCCCCCTAGAATGCACATGGAAACTCACCTTTCCCTAGTCCTCTGGCACGTGCACAAGCTCTCCTCCAATCTGAGCCGTTTGCTGTGTATATGTAATTCTCAGCAAACGGCTCTGTTTACATGCCGCTCTTCGGCAATCAGGAGTCCTCGGCTTATCTGAATGGCGGGGGCGGGAGCGTGGTCACAGCCCGAAGATGCGGGAATCCAGCCGATTGATGTTTACATTGCTGAGGGTGCCAGGAAGTAGGTGAGTTCTGCGGTGCCCTGGGGAGTTTCACACAGCAGGGCATTCCAGGGAAGGCCAGTGGCCTTTTAGAATGTTATATTTAAAATTCATACAATATGAATGAACATATAGGAATGCCGCTGGACCAACTTTGAGTTGGTGTTTTTGTAAAAGCATGTGACTCTTTGAGTGGCAATCATACACTGCACCCAAACACCAATGCAATCAGGGCCATGTTAAAGATATGCTGAAGAACGTTTGGGTTTGCTTTCAGGTGTGAACTGAAGCTTTTTTTCTTAAACACACGAAGACTAATTTCTGTTCTAGTTTTTCCCCAAAAATCACTGACCCCTGTTTACAGGTAAGGTCCATCATGTCTCCAATGGTGTAAAGATGTTGTAAAAACAGCACCCTATGGGCTCTGCTAAAGAATTTGCCAAATCATTCTGCATAGCCCATAGGTAAGCTGAACAGACACAAAGACACACAACTTATTACTGTGTCTGGTTCAATACTGAATCAGGACTGCAGGCCTTTTTATAAGGAAGAAATCAACCCCCTTCCTTTTCCTGGTAGAGTAACATGATATAGAGCAATTTTTGTGGTTTGGTGGTGGTGTGCGCGCCCTGCTAGAGGGAAGCGCGAGCCGCGGTCCGCGCATGCGCAGTTGGAACGGGGTTAAGGTAAGGTTTCTGGGCTTCCTGAGGGGTTTCACCCTGCGGGACATCCCGATTTCGGATGCCCCGCGGGGAGGGATCTGATCGGCCCGGGAATCTTATAGATTCCCGGGTTGATCCCCCCTGGGTGTTGGTCCACTTTAAAGCTTCCTGTTGCCTGCTGCTAGCTGTTAGGCTTGCTTGACTGCTGTTGATGCCAGTAATTAGGGGCCAGGTGATGGCTAGCAGATACGAGTACACACACCTAGGCTAAGATTGAGGCATTTGGCAGTGCCCGTTGCTAATTGTGGCCCTAATTGTTGTGCTGCGTGAAATAATAGCTAAACTAGAAATAAAAACACAAGTGGTTTACATGGACTATTATATTCCCAGAGCCTGAGAGGCCCCGTTTTGACATCTATATAGAGCATGTGTTAAATACAGGCTGGTTTCCAGTATTAGTGATAGTGTGCAGCACCTAGATCCACCAGAGGATGAACAAGATCTTGAGTGTGATGACATTGGGTTTAGTTATATCAGCCTCAAAGAAATCCTGCAAACTGGTGAAGATGTCATCAACCAGAAAATTCATAGTAGGTTTAATTTGTCATAATGTATCTAGATCTAACTGTAACTGCATGGCTACAGACATGTGCTCCTATTATCGTTCCAAGGTCATTCCTTCATATTCTAGTCTTTTTGTTTTGTTTATTGCCCCACTTTTTAGGTTAATGGTTGGTCCTATAGAGGGTTTCAACCCAGAGAGCAGCGCTGGGAAACCAGGAGGCTTTCTCTCACCACACATTTTTAACATTTAATAGTCCATAGGGAGTTGTTTCTTTTTTTTTTTTTTTAATATCCTTACATCTAGGAGTAATCGATAAAAATGCCCCATATCAGGGGTGGCATTTTTGGGAAATATTACAGCAGAAATGTTTTATAGAATTTTCTTGTGTGTTCAAGTAAAAAAGCTCTCTCAAATATGAGCTTCAGTTCACACCCAAAGCTAAACCAGCTCTTTAGCATGACCCCAACCATTTCCATTTTTAGTTAAATTGCTGAAGTTGGTTTTTGATAGTTACAGAAAAGATTCAGACAATTTAAAGTGCAGGTTCACTGGCAGACTGGCAGAATACCAAGACATTTCTGCAGTTGGAATAATGTTTGAACAGCTTAGAAAAGTAAAAAGCATTATGATTACTGTTACATTAGCCTTGTTACATTAGCATCTTTGTTTTTTTTTTCCTGTCCAGTTTATGAGTCTGTACCAGGGACAAAAGTAATTGGTAAGATGACCGTGACAGTCGAAGCTGCTGAGGCCCTCAGGTCATTGATGAAGGATTAATAAGCCAAGCTTTATGCAAGAAAGAGGAATTTCAAAACATCAGAGGTTTCTTTTGCTCAAAGCCTGATTTTTCAGACCAACAACTGGCATTTACTGTATGTTAATAATAAAGTAAATTTATATGCTGTATTCCTTTGTAATAATAAATGAGATCTATTTGTGACATATCTTACTTTTATCTGCTGTCTGCTGCTGTTTCTTTAAAGCATTGTTAGTATAACAATACAATGAGGGTTATGTTAAAGATTTCGTAAAGCAAGTTCACATTTAGATGTGAATCACCGCTTGCATCATGGTGAGCTTTTTAATTTTAACATCCAAAGCTGCAATAAAAAAATATTTGCTCAAAAATGTGTTTAAAAATCACCTCCACTCGTAGTGGGGCATTTTTACAGGTGAGGTACATCATTTTTCCAATGAGGTAAGAATAATTGTTTAAAAAGTTGGAAAACAGCACCCTATGGAGTTTGCAGAAAAAATACATTCTATCATAGCCCAAAAAAATATTCTTACCTGATTTAGAAAGATGATGCACCTATCAAAATGTCCCATCGCACGCGAACGTGGGTTTTTTTTTTTCAGGAAAAGCCAGAACAAATATTTTTATTGCACTTTTTTGAGTGTTAAAATTGAAAAGCTCACTGAGATGCAAGCGGCAGTTCACACCCAAATGTTCACCCAGTGTTGAACTTGCTTCCCTAAATCATTAGCATGACCCCCTAGGCTAGAGCAAGTTGTTCCTCCATTGCATTTACATATAGTAATGTTTGCTAGAAGTTTCTATTGTATATAATGCTTATATTTTTACAATAACATTTTTTTTTACAGTTGTGTTTTTATATATACATATTTGGTGTGCATATTAAATATCTTTATTTTCTAAACCCAGTGTAAAGTTTTGATGTAAGAAATGTTAAAGCAGAATTAAAGTCAGTGGGGGTGGGCTCTGATTTGTGCAAACAAAAATTGTGTACCTTTTTCTGTGTTCGTCCCGCTGTCCCCTTTCGAATGGCTCCCAGTGCCCATCCCGGGAAGCAACTTTGCACCGTCATGTTCTCCCCCTCCCAAGCCCACCCTCCCAGATTTCTCAAAGATCGCGCAAGAGCAGTCGTGCCCGACCCGCAGCACTAGATGCACTGCTGCGCATGTTTGAGCCAGCTCATGGAGTGCATTGATTGAAAGAGCCCATCAGTGTGTGCGTAGCACATCTATCACTGCAGGCTCAAGTGCTCAATCCTTGTCTGGGAGGGGGGCGGGCTGGTGCTGCCAGCGAGACTTGCGGCAGGCGGTATTTTGGCCCAAGCCAGCGAGAAGGCTCTACAGAATAGGGCTTTATGATGGCTGCACACGCCATGAGGAGGCTGTCCACTAGGCCACAGCGGTCAATTCAGCAACATGGTATCAAAAAACGTTTATGTTGTTAAATGTTGAGGTGGCTGGGGGTATGATCGAATGCCCCCATGTCACCTGCAGACTGGACTCCTGCTTTAACTGATGAAATATTTTGTTTATCATCACATGATGATAGTAGCGTGTTTGTCATATCACTCTTGTGCATATCTATCAATAAACCGGCAGGAATTGTAAGGAATGTAGGTTGTGTGGCATGGTATCATCTGTAAAATGTAACATGAAAAATATACAGTACTGTGCCATAGATTTCCCCCTTCTTCCTTTAGGACGCCCAGAGAGAGAGAGAGAGCTCCTCCCCCTATAGAGGAAACACAACTGGAACAAGTTTAAAAGCACCACCCCTTCCCCCCCAGTCATCAGTATTGTGTTTCCTCCCTAGGAGGAGGACCGCTGGAACACCGTCCAGTTTATTGTTTTAATTTTTTTTTTTCTACACCCCAGGAGACACTGGGGAGGGGCTCGCCAACCCTGCAACCCTCCCGTGGCTTTACTCCCACAGAACAGTGTACCTGTGGCGAGGGGGTCCACTGGAGCACCACATCACTGGTCAGGACACAGCTTTTTCTACACTGCTGGAAGTCACGGAAGGCAGTTTGCTGGAGTCGCATCTCCGGAGGGGGGTGGCAAAGCCTGTCGGGCTTCTGACAGTGATGACTTCCGGGCCGGGAGGTTACTTCCCCCCCAGGAACCGCGTGTGTTCCAGATGCACTTCCTGACTAGACACAGGCAGAAAAGGTACTCACAGTGGAAGTTTCTTTCCAGCATGCCTTATCAAGATAAAACGGTGAGGCTTATATATTTGTCGCTGTTTTTGGGAGATACACAGGTTAAGGGCCCATTGTAGTTTCATGAATCGGTCCTTCCTCTTATCTCTTAGCCTCCTCCATCTAAAAAGAGAAAGACCCCCCCCAGGTCCAAATTGGACATTACAACTGTCAGACTCTGTCTAAATTGTCCCACAATCCTGGCAGATTCCTGGAATAGATCCTTCGGTAAGGCTTCCTAAAAACACAAGATGAAAAACAAAGCAGCCAGCTACTTTATACAGATGACGGGCAATATGCAAATTGACATGGCCTCTACCCTAGAGGTCTGTAGGTCTACAATCAGGGCAGGAGCGTCTTCCTCTAGGCACAGTACCTCAGTTCAGTCCTAGGAGATGACCGCTCTGCCACACAGAGGGGATCCTTAGAAGGGCATGAGATGCTGCAGCCTTTACCTTTAAATCCATGATAGTTTCAGATTGCGTGGCTTAAAACCTTGAGGCCTAGCTTACCAACCTCAGGGGTTATAAAGATAAAGATTGGCCCCTTTTAATTATGCTTACCTGAATAAAAATCAATTACAGCTTGTGAATTCCACCACACTTCAGGAAAGGGGGTTGTGCTTTCTCCCGTACTATTTTGCCCATGCGCTTTGCTCTGCCCCCGAGCCATGGGTCCCGGCATCGCTTGCCGTTAGAGAAAGGCACGTGATGCAACGCCCAACACATTTCGTCATTCAGACTTACTGTGCTCCACGGAGTATGCAGCAGTTCCGGCCCTAATGCCGTTTTTTGATCACCTGACACTAAAGAATTAACTCTTTATTCAATTATTCTTCAGCTTCCTCATGCCAATAGATAAACCTAATGCGGAGGGAATAAAGCCTCTCAACCCTTCCTCTTACATTTCACAGTAGACAGAATCCTTGTCTCTTATTCTCAGCAATGTACTTGAACATACTTCTAAAAAAGCCGCTATTTAGAATAAATATACATATATAAATATATAATCATATAAAACGTTAAATAATTTTTTATTATTTAAAATTAAATTAACATTCCTAATTAAAATTATGCACACCTCCAATCTATAATTAATTATTCCTGATAAAACTATTCAGATCAAACTCAATATTTAATCCCCTTGGCTGTAGAGTCTGCATTTTAAAAATCCATTTTTGATTCCATGCACGAAAGGCTCCTAATGGTATTGCCCCCTTTCAATTTTTTTTCTAATTGGTCAATCCCAAAAAATCGTAACCCTGTTGGATCGCTGTCATGCATCAATTTGAAATGGGCTGAAAGGATGTGCCTCACAGTGTCTCTTAATGTTGTATATGTGTTTTCTAACTCAGACTTTTAAACTCCTTCTGGTCCGGCCTGTATTGTTTTCCACACAGACATTACCACATCAACATATATACAACATTAACACTGTTACAAGTTAGAAATGTATTTATTTTAAACCTTTCATTTGCAATTTTGGATTTAATTTTTTTAACACCCTTGGTTTCAGTTCTCACGCATATCTTACACCCCACCCTCTATTACAACAACTAAAGTTCCTCCTTTTTTCTTGGAGGATCAATGCCAATACTTCCCCAATACTTTTTTTCCCTTTTATAATCTTGCCCATATTGTGTAATCATCGCAAATTCTAGCATGCTCTTTCTGTTCATATTAGCTATATCCTCATCCCCTAATCTTAGAATTATAGCCTTTCCTATACCCAATGACATTTGTCTGAACCCTAAAATCAATATCGTTGGTACAATTTATTTTAATTCGATGTATTTGCCCCTAGGAATGTTTTGGGTACATAGGAATTGCGATCTGTATCCTTAAAAATAACCAAGTTACCAGTTCTTCCCCCCTCCTTTCAATTTCCAAATCCAAGAAATGAATTTTCTTTTCACTTATTTCCATAGTAAACGATATTCCCCAGTCATTTTCATTAAGGGTGGTAAAGAACTGTTCCAGTGATTTTCTATCCCCTTTGCACTGTCCTTTCTGGGGCCTCTACATCTCTGGATCACATCCCTGTCAGCAGTCCACTTAAAAGGGTCCCTAAACTCAGTAGCAGATTTTCTAAGCAGGACTCCGGTCAGGAAGTCCGATTGGAGCCTAAATCCACAGATCTATCAAATATTGATAAGCATGTGGGGCAAACCAGAGATAGATCTCTTCGCGTCTGCAACAAATTCAAAATGCCATCCCTTTTTCTCGGTAAGTCCGGGGGACGGGGCCCTGGAAGTAGATGCTCTGGCCCAACCTTGGAGATTTCAACTCGTCTATGTATTCCCTCAGGTCCTGCCACAGTTGCCTAACAAAATAGTTTTGGAACAAAGACGGGTTATATTAATCGTACCAGCCTGGCCAAGAACAAGCTGGTTCACTAGTCTAACCGCAATGGCACAAGAAGGCCAGATCTACTAACTCAGGGTCTGGTGTTTCACCTGAATTTCCAGTCTCTAAAATTATCGGCCTGGATCCTGAAAGGGCTATGGGGGTTATTCATAAAGGTCTAGTGCCAGGTAGTGCCTTGTGGCGACAGGCAGCATCTGCTGAATGCTGGGCACTGTAGGCAAAACCACATTTATGAAGGCGATTCTGGTGAGTGACACTAACAGCGCCATGTAGCGTCCGATTCATCATTACAGGTGGGTCAGCGTATTACGCCGGTGCTCTAGCTTCCAGAGCGCCAGGTATTACCTGTCGCTCTCCCATAAATTTCAATGGACGTTCCTTTTCTTCTGTTTAAATTGTGTTTTTTTTTTTCCCTTAAATCATCATTTTACATTTTTGAAAACTTTTTGTATTTTTTTGTTTTCTTATGCAGAATTGTCATTACAGGTCTGGCACAAAAGTGTTAATGTCACAGTGTTCCAACAATGTCAGTACATGTGTTTTCGCTTTATTACTGGTGGATATGTGTTCAAAAACACACTTTAATCACACAACGTCTGGCGCTCTGGGCTACAGCGACCAGCTTTAGAGCGCCAACGCTCTGTGAGTCTGTTTTTTTGTTGAATATGGTGTGGAGCGCCGAGTGCCGGACGCACTGAGCAGTCGCTACCTCTCGCGCTGTACTGTTGTTAGCTGTGGTGTAGGCTTGGCCGCTATAGTTCGCTGCGGCAAATAGGGAAGCAGTATTAATGCTTAAGAGTTAAGAGCCTATTATTACAGTAACAGAAGTACATTCTGTGAAAGTTAAATAAAAACACATGTTGAATATATATTAAATGCTAAACAGTGCTGTTTGATGAGAGTTGCATTTTTGAATTTGTAAAGCGTTAGCATTTGTCTTTTTCTCTGCTATAGATGTAGCGTAATGTTAGTTCTGGTCTCGGTGCGTTCTATAGCATGCTCAACATTTAGCGGGGCATTCCATAGCGTTCGTACCTTGCGACAGGGTTAAAGGTTTTGCTTTCGGTTTTGTTTTATGCACTTCTGGTTTTTCCTCTGTGGAACTATGGCCCCTTCCAGCTCCACATCTTCTGAGGACACCCCCCCCCCCCTTCCCCAGAGGAAGAGGCAGCAAGTAGACCCTCGGGTAAATGGGCAAATCGTAAAAGTATTTTTCCCATTGCATGGCACGGCCTGCTTCACGAAGTCATTACATCTGGGTATTTTTACCACAAGGTGGCGCAGTGCACTGCAGAAGAGTTGTGGCTCCTCCCGGTACCATATAAAAATGGAATCACCATAGACTTATCCAGTTTTCCTCTGCAGTGATTCTGCGAAGATAAAAGATGGCTCTCTATATTGCGCAGGTGAGCGGGGCAAACAAGCCTGCAGCCCTGCATGGCTGTTTCCACCCCTTTCCGGACCCTCTGTGCCTCCCAGCCTCGGCTCGGGTGAAGGTAGAGGAGCACTAGGGTCAAGTGCTCAAGGAGCGCTGCTCCAAGCCGCAGACCCTGTACAACAAAGGGTAGCCGGCCATAGGCTTTATGATGAGCCTGTTAGGGATGCGGAGTTCCTGTTCTAGTTTCTGAGGGGGTGAGTGTTTTTGGGGACTGTTTATTCGTTCTGGCATTTTGGGGTCCCCCCCTGTCCCTGGCCTGGGCTGTCGCCGTAGAGGAGGGGGAACTCTTTCAGGACTCTGACTCCTCTGGGAACCAGCAGGAGGGTTACGGCAGTGACCCTGGGTCTGCGTCTGGGGAAGAAAATTGGTTCCCTGAGGACACTGATAGCCTGTTAGCTCACATTTTTGAAGTCTTGCACATTGTCCCCCCTGAGGTGGCTAAGAGGAAGCAGGGTGAGCTCTTTCGTCCTGACAAACAGTGCCTGGAGTTCCCTGAGCAGAGCCATTTTACTAATATGGTGCTCAAGGAGTGGGAACGTCCTAGTAGATTGCCCGCGGTGCCCAAAGGGGGGGATAGGAGGCATCCCTTCCCTGCCGACCTGTTCAACCGATGGTCGTGTCCCCCTGAGGTGGACGCTCCCGTGCTCGGGCTGTCCAACACCTCGGTCATGCCTTCACATGACACTACTACACTGCGGGACAGCGAGGACCAGCGTATGGATCAGCTGGCCTGCCATGCCTTTGCGTGTGTGGGGGCTGGGCTGCACTGCTGCCATTACAGCTATTGCCCTTAAGAGACAGCTCAAGCGCCTCCTGGAGGGAGGCTGGCAACGGGGGGAGGATTATAGGTCCCTTTTGCTTTGCTCTGATTTTGTTGCCTTTGTCCTTACTGCCATGGATGATGCGGTACGGATGTGTAGTAGGACCTCTGCCCTTTTGGTGGCTATGCGCCACTGTTTGGCTGCGTCAGTGGGCGGCTGATGCTGCAGCTAAGAAGGCTCTCACTGGGTTCCCCTTTACGGGGTTGCGGCTCTTTGGTGAGCGTCTGGATGTCTTAGCCAAGGATGGTAGGCTGCCTCAACGTAGGAGGCAGCCTCTGCCCTTTCAGGGGCCCTCCTCTTCCCTCCCCTCTTTTCGTGCTTCCAGAGGAGGTCGGGGCTCCCTCTTCTTGTGTTCCCGCAGAGATTCTTGGGGCCGTGGCAGATCCGTGGTCATCCCGGTCTCTCATGGGGCCCTAAGCCCAAACCTTCCCCCAAGCCCCCTCAGGCATGAGCAGGCGCCCTCACCCATCCAGGTGGGGGGATGGCTTCGGCTCTTTGCTCATGTCTGAAGGCTACACGTCTCAGACCGGTGGATTCAGGAGGTGGTGTCCTAGGGTTTCAGGATAGAGTTTGCAACCTGGCCGCCCCCAAGATTCATCAGATCCCGGATGTCTCAAAACCCTCTGTCAGTTCAGGGTTTGCGCCTTGCAGTTCAACATCTGTTGGAGTCAGGAGTCATTTGCCCGGTGCCTTCCCAGGAACGGGGCCGAGGGATCTACTCCAATCTATTCACGGTCCCCAAAAAGGACGGGTCCCTGAGGCCATCCTGGACTTGAAGGGTCTCAACAAGTTTGTCAGGCTCAAGCATTTTCGCATGGAGAATCTATGCTCGGTGGTCAGTACCCTGCACCCTGGCAACTTCATGACCTCAGTGGACATCACGTGCCAATCTTTCCAGAGATCATCAGGTCATCAGAGATTTCTCAGGTTCACTCTAGAGGATCAGCATTACCAGTTTGTGGCCTTACCATTCGGTATCACCTCGGCCCCTCTGGTGTTCACCAAGGTGCTGGCGGGTGTGATGGCTTTGCTGCGGAATCAGGACATTCACATCCTTCCTTACCTGGACGACATTCTGATTGTGGCTCAATCTCTTCATCAGGCCGAGAAGGATACTCAGGTGGTGACCTCCACTTTTGAGTCCTTCGGCTGGGTGACCAAGTCTTCACTGTCTCCGTCTTTGGTGAGGTCCTTTCTGGGCATGACTCTGGATACCTCTCAGGTCAAGGTATTCCTGCCTCAGCAGAAGGTGGAGGGCCTGCAGAAGCAGGCACGGACTCTGGTCTTGTGTCCCCATCCCTCCATCCGGCAGGGGATGCAGTTAGTGGGTCTGATGGTGTCCTGCTTCGAGGCTGTCCCTTTTGCTCAGTTTCACATGAGACCTCTTCAGTTGCACCTCTTGTCAGTTTGGGATCGGGACCCTGTGTCCCTGGATCAGGAATTTGCTCTGTCCCCCCTGGCCAGACAGTCCCTCTCATGGTGGCTGGACTCAGGGAACCTTCTAGTGGGCAGGACCTTTCTGCCTCCGTGCTGGGAGACTGTCACCACAGATGCCAGTCTGACCAGTTGGGGGGGCTTTTGGAAGTCTCTGAAGTTCCAGGGTCAGTGGGGCCCCCATGAGGCCCATGCTCCCATCAATGTACTGGAACTGAGGGTGATCAGGTTGGTTCTGTCTCAGCTGACCACACACCTTCAGGGTTGGGCTGTTAAGATCTGCTCGGACAACCAGACGGCGGTTGCCTACATCAATCATCAGGGAGGGACTCGGAGCAAGTGAGCCCTCAAGGAAGTGTCTCTGATACCGTCTTGGGCGGAAGAGAATGTCCCCTGCATCTTGGCGGTTTACATTCTGGGGGTGGAGAACCTGGAGGCACACTCCCTGAGCAGGGGGACGTCTCGGCTGGGGGAATGGTCCCTCAGCAACAAGGTATTTCACTCCTTGTGTCACAGCTGGGGTCAGCCAGATGCGGACCTGTTTGCGTCCCGCCACAATCACAAGCTTCCTAGGTTTGTATCCCTGTCACAGGACCCTCTGACCTTCGCCACGGATGTGCTAGCAATGCCTTGGACCGAGTTTCGGCTCCTCTGTGTGTTCCCTCCGTTCTCTCTGCTGGGCAGGGTGCTGCGCAAGATACACTAGTAGTCCCAAGAAGATAGACAGCTCAGAAATCCCTTGAGATATTTCACCTGGGAGCACGGACAGACCTCTGTAAGTCCCAATTGTAGTAATGTGCTGCAGGTCCAGCTCACCAAGTGTGATAAAACATAACATTTAATGTAACATTTTAAAATATAGCATGACCTGTGTGGAGTGAATATCCTGGGCTCCCCATTCAAAGGTAACGCGTTTCGGGGTTACCTCACCCCTTAATCCTACCTAGGATGTACCTATGTTTTATCACACTTGGTGAGCTGGACCTGCAGCACATTGCTGCGCAAGATAGCCCAGGAAGGGGTACCAGCCATTCCGGCTGGCCCCCTGTTGGCCAAGGAGGGTGTGGTTCGCAGACGTCGTGCAGTTGATCAGTATTCCCTGCCCAAGGATCCAGATCTGCTCACTCAGGGACAACCATCCCAATTTATAAACGCTGGCTTTAACGGCTTGGCTGCTGAAACCTCCATCTTGATGGATAAAGGTTTGCCGGCTTCTATTGTTGATACCATGATTAGGGCTAGGAAGAAGTCCTCGTCCTTTACTACAGGATCTTGCATGCTTACATTGCCTGGTGTGAGTACAAGTCTTTTCCTTGTCGGGTGTTTTCTATCCCCAGGATTCTTGAATTTTTGCAACATGTTTTGGATTTGGGCCCTCAACTCAGTACCCTCAAGGGACAGGTGTCAGCTCTGGCAATTTTTTTCCAAAGATCCTTTGCCAATTACCGGTTGGTTTAGACTTTTTGAAGGGAGTTACTCATGCGTGTCCGCCACGTAAGCCTATGCTACCGGTTTGGGACCTGAATCTGGTGTTGTCTTTTCTGCAGGGTCCTCCCTTTGAGCCTATCCGTGGGGCTGCCTTGCCCATTCTGACTTTTAAGGTGGCCTTTTTGGTGGCCATTACTTCGGTCAGGCGAGTTTCTGAGCTGGTGGCGCTTTCTATCAAACCTCCTTATTTTGAGCGGCATCAGGATAAGGTGGTGTTTAGGCTTAAGCCGGATTTCTTGCCTAAGGTTGTGTCTGCTTTTCATCTCAATCAGGACATTGTTTTGCCTTCTTTGTGTCCTAAACCTGCCAATGCCAAGGAGCGGACCCTTCATTCTCTGAATGTTGTTAGGGCTCTGAAGTTTTATTTGGTTGCTACTGAGCCTTTCAGGAAATCTGATGCTCTTTTTGTTCTTCCTGCTGGACCTAGGAAGGGTTTGCCTCCTGCTAAATCCACTATCAGCAAGTGGATGCGTCAGGCAGTGGTACAAGTCTATTCTGCTAAAGGGAAGGAACCTCCTTTTAGAATTACTGCTCATTCTACTCCTGCTATTGGTGCGTCTTGGGCCTTTCAGCACCAAGCTTCTGTTGAACAAGTTTGTAAGGCCGCAACTTGGTCTTCTGTTCATACTTTTTCCAAGTTTTACAAGGTTGATGTTAGGGCCTCAGCTAATGCTGCTATTGGCCGCAAGGTACTTCAGGCGGTAATTGCCTGTTGTTACTCTTTGGGGATCCCACCCTACTTTATGGACACTGCTTTTGGATGTCCCAGATGTAATGACTTTGTGAAGAAGGCCTTGCCATGCAATGGGAAAAAGACAATTCTGTGAGTACTCACCTGTAGAATTGCTTTTGCCATGCATGGCACGGCCTGCTTCACCCCACCCTTGTTATCATTGTTCTTGGTTGCCCCTGTATGGTCATTGTTCCAAGTTAGTTGGGGTTTTGTTACCTTTTTTTTCTTTGTTATCTCCCGGTTTCTTGAATAACTGCTTGTCAACACTGGATAGGTCTATGGTGATTCCGTTTTTATATGGTACCGGGAGGAGCCACAACTCTTCTGCAGTGCACTGCGCCACCTTGTGGCGGAATACCCAGATGTAATGACTTCGCGAAGCAGGCCGTGCCATGCATGGCAAAAGCAATTCTACAGGTAGTACTCACAGAATTGTCTTTTTTTGTAAATTTATAAAAATGCCTTTTTTATTATGTTGTAGCCTTCTTTTAATGTGCTGTGTTGTGTCCTTCTTTCAATGTGTTATTATTTTCTGCTGCTTTAAATGTTTTTGCCTTATTATATTTGGTTTTATTTTGGCCATTTGTTTTGTTTTTTTTATTTTTTTTATTTAATTATAGTTTTTAATGTAATTTTTTATTATTTACTAGTTATTTAAGGGGATTTTAAACCATGGGACAGATCTTGGTAATATATTTTTATTACTGGTATATTTTTGAAATCATACCCATGCGCATCCCAAATTGGGTCCTAGTTAAAAGTAATTTGTTTTTTTCAACATTGTGGAATTTATATATAGTGATATCCACAAGCACTTTATGGCAGCTTAAAGGAGACCAACAAAAATTGTGTTTCACAAATTTAAATTTTCATTAGTATTTTAGTAAATGTAATTGAATGTTAAATATTATTGTAATTTTTAATTTTGTACTTTCTGTACATCTAGGACATCTGTATGAAGGAATGCGACTATGCCTTGAGTGACATGTCCAGCCCATTAATACCAATTTGAACGAAAAGTCAAATACAGCAAAGATGGTCAGACTTCAAGCGCGTATATCGGCTCTGATGCCTATGCTTCTGGTGAGTTGAACACACATACACATACACTATTCTTACATATCTACACGTTATACTGTTGATGTATTAAATTGATTTTGTTTTTTTTCCTCTCCACAGATAAGTATTCTCCCCTGGGTAAGTACAAGAAGGGTCTTCTCCCCCGCACAATGGTTGGTTCTGATGATTCAGCGGGGTAGGGGCCCTCCAGTCGCTCTCCAACCAAGGACCCAGGGGAGGAAGGGAATGAGGACGTTGAAGCCCCAGTGGAGTCTGAATAGGCAGATTCCAAATACCCTTGTGGCCACTCTCAAGTGAGGAGGAGGGAAGGGACTCCAACACACTCCCTGAGGGTTCAGGGAGTAAGAGGGAGGAGGGTGGCCCCTCAGATTTGGGCTCTGCTGGGACGATTTTGAGGAGTGGAGGCACCTCAGAGCCCTCCCTGGGATACCACCAACATCTCCTCCCCTGGTAAGTGTCCATATGTGTTTTGCTTTGGTGTTACAATTTAACATTGTTGTGTGTTAATTATTTTTGATTTGTCTATAATTATTTTTCAGGGCATCATATAGCCGACACCTTCTCCACACATGCTGGACTTTCTGCACTCAGGCATAGTGGAGGTAAGAATTACATTAATATAGTCTAAAAACTATCTGCATCCAGTGTATTCTTAGTATACAGTACGTCCTGCTCCAAATCTAATACTTACAGTTGGGATATACTCCGCCAGATGGCGCTGGACTGCAGAGACATCGAAAATAGGCTCCTCCCGGCCTAAAATACCCGGGGACCTCCCACAAATCCCCAGAATTTCTCTGCAGTCTGGCTGCGAAGGACGAGAAATGGCTCTCTACTCGCAGGTGAGCGGGGCTATTAGCCTGCGGCCCTGTAGGACTATTCCCACCCGTTCCACTAGTAATATGCCTCCCAGCCTTGGCTGCGCTGGTCGGGTGAAGGTAGGCAGCACCGCTGTTAGGTGCTTAGGAGCGCTGCTCCACCGCAATCCCCCACCAAAGGGTAGGCGGTTCAGGCTTATGGTGAGCCTCTATGGGATGCCCCTCCCGCACTAGTGCCCCCTTGCTCCTGCCCATCGGTGGGCCCTGTTTAAGTGGCCACTGTCCTCCCTCATCCTCCTTGTAGCCTTCGGGGGAAAAGAGGGGGGGGGTGTGTGTAAATGTGTATGCTATGCATTTGTGTGTTTTACACTCTTTTTCCATTCTGTTTAGTCTTGTGTCAGCCGCCGCGCTGACTTGCCTTTACTGTATTTTTAAAATTGCTGCCGCCGCCGCGTGCTGGCTTGGTTCCGCACTTGGCGGTGGCATTACCTCAGGCGCTGGTGCGCCGTCATTGGCTGCTTGCACGTTCTGGCTTCACGCTCTTCGGGGGGGGCGGGGCCCGTCTATGGCGCGCTCCGCGTAATCGCTGATACCGGCCCGCCCCTCTAGGTATACCGACGCCCCATGGGCGACGGACCCCTACCTACCTCGGTCCGTAAGTGCCCTCGCGGGCGGCTTTATATATTTCACTTTTGTTACTGTGTGCTTACAGGTCTTGTCTGCTTATGTCTTTCAGGTGGGGCGAACCCTTTTTGACTTCTCCCGGCCCTGTATTAGTATATAACTTATAGGCCTTGTAAATATAATACTCCCACTTCCCTAGCGGGTTATTGGGGCATCCAGGGTTGCTATATAGTGTTATTCACTATCTGCGTATAGCGCCGCTATAATCACCATATGGAGGCATCCCAGGATAATGTGACCGGGGTCTCTTCGGGACAAGACCGGCTGTGTGTAGTGTGTGGGCAGCCTCATGCTGACGCTGACAAGGCGCGGGTCTGTGTACCCTGTGCTGAGCAGGTGCTTGCATTGCAATCTGGCCTGCCAGTGGCTGCTGCTCATTTCACTTCGCCTACTCCCCCAAGCTTAAATCTCACTCCTACGGATTTGTATACTAGTGGGGATTCTCAGCCTGATGTGTCTTCTAGACTGGCTACTGTTGAGCAGTTGATTGCCAAGTCCTTAGTGCATAAGGCCCCTGCTAAGAAGCAGCACTTGACGCCTAATGTCACTGTTTTCCCTATGGGAACTGAGGAGTTTTGGAATCTTTGTGGCTATACCCCGTCTGATGAAGGGGAGCTCTTTTCTGATTCAGGCTCATCTGATAAGAGACCTGACGATTCTGGCTCTGACCCCTGGGCCCCGGATGACACTGACAGATTATTGACCCAGATTTTTGAGGTTCTGTCTATCTCTCTCCCTGTTGTGGCTCCCAGGCAAAGAGGGGAGCTTTTCCATACAGCAAAATCACGTTTGGAATTTCCCGAGCAGGCAAATTTCCATAACCTTGTGCTCAAGGAATGGGAGCGCCCCAGTAAACTTCCCGGGGTTCCAAAAAGTTGGGATAGGAAGTATCCCTTTCCTGCTGAGGTGGTTAAATGTTGGTCATCCCCCCCGAGGTGGATGCCCCGATCCTAGGGCTATCTAACACCTCTGTCATGCATTCCCCTTACTCCACTACGCTGCGGGATGCTGAGGACCGGCACATTGACCAGCTGGCATCCCACGCCTGCATGTACAGGGACGGCGCTGCGCCCGGTCTGTGCCTCTGCCATTACTGCTATGGCCACTAGAACCCTTATCAGAAATATGCTTGATAGTGCCCCTGATGATTTGCCTTGTGAGGTGTTTTATGCAATCTCCAGTTGTGATGCTTTTGTAAATTTTGTCCTCTCAGCATTGGATGACACCATCAGAATTTGTGCCAGAACTTTTGCCCTCGTGGTGGCTATATGCCGCTCGGTTTGGCTGCTCCAGTGGGCTGCTGACAACGCTGCCAAGAAGGCCCTCACTGGGTTTCCCTTTAAAGGACTGCATCTGTTTGGGGGCCGCCTGGACCTTTTTGCTAACGGAGGCAGGTTACCCCAGCGCAGGCGGCAATCTCGGTCCTTTCGGGGTCAGGGTTCCTTCTCCTCCCCTTACCGTGGTGCCAGACAGGGAAGGGGGGTTTTCTTTCCTGGGGCCCGGGGAGATTTCTGGGGTAGGGGCAGAGGACGTGGACGTCCTAGCTCCTCCTGGGGTACCAAAGCAAAATCCTCTCCCAAGCCCCCTCAGGCATGATGGGGCGCCCTCACCCATCTGGGTGGGGGGATGGCTGCAGCACTTCGCTCACGTCTGGAGGCTTCATGTCTCAGACCGGTGGATTCAGGAGGTAGTGTCCTCCAGTTACAAGTTGGAGTTTGCTGCCTGTCCCCCTCCAAGATTCATCAGATCCCGGATTCCTCAGGACCCTGTGTCAGCTCAGGAGCTAATGCAAGCAGTGCAAGGCCTCCTGGAGCTGGGGGTCATCTGCCAGGTCCCCTTAAGAGAAAAAGGCAAGGGCTTTTGTTCCAACCTATTCAGAGTACCCAAAAAAGATGGTTCAGTCAGGCCCATCCTGGACTTGAAGATCCTCAACAAGTTTGGCAGGGGCAGGCGATTTTGCATGGAAACTCTGCGCTCTGCCATCAGTTCCCTGCGCCAAGGGGATTTCATGACTTCTGTGGACATCAAAGATGCTTATCTTCATATTCCTGTGTTCCCAGGTCATCAAAGGTTCCTCAGGTTCGCTCTGATGGATCAACACTACCAGTTTGTGGCCTTGCCCTTCGGCCTCACTTCAGCTCCCAGGGTGTTCACCAAGGTGCTGGCTGGCGCTTTCCATTCATCCCCCCTACTATGAGAGACACCAGGACAAGGTGGTGTTTCGTTTCAAACCTGACTTTCTGCCTAAGGTAGTGTCTGCCTTTCATTTGAATCAGGATATTGTTCTTCCTTCTTTGTTCCCTAATCCTAGCAATGCTAAGGAGAGGGTTTTGCACTCTTTGGATGTGGTTAGGTGTCTGAAGTACTATCTGGTGGCTACTGCACCTTTCAGGAAAACTGATGCTCTTTTTGTGGTCCCTTCTGGTTTGGCTCCTGCCAAGTCTACTATCAGCAAGTGGATTTGTAAGGCTGTGATTCAGGCCTACTCTGCTAAGGGGAAGAATCCTCCCTTCCGCCTTACTGCTCATTCCACTCGTGCTATTGGTGCCTCTTGGGCTTTTCAGCACCAGGCTTCTATTGAACAAGTTTGCAAGGCCGCTACTTGGTCTTCTGTTCATACCTTTTCAAAGTTTTACAAGGTTGATGTTAGGGCCTCAGCTGATGCTGCTTTTGTCCGAAAGGTTCTGCAGGCGGCAGTGGTTTAAACTGTCTGCTGCTGATTTTTCTCGAGGATCCCACCCTACTCTATGGACACTGTTATTGGATGTCCCAAGTGTAAGTATTAGATTTGGAGCAGGGCGTACTGTATACTAAGAATAATACAATTCTGTGATTACTCACCTATAGAATTGGTATTATGAGTATACAGTACGTCCTGCTCCAACCCACCCTTGGTTTGCATTATCTTTGATCCCCTGTATGGTGATTGTTATCATTGTTGATAGTTTGTATTGTTTAATTCCCCCGGCTTCTCATTAACTGCTTTTCAATGCTGGGGATTTGTGGGAGGTCCCCGGGTATTTGAGGGGCCGGGAGGAGCCTATTTTTGATGTCTCTGCAGTCCAGCGCCATCTGGCAGGGTATATTCCAAGTGTAAGTATTAGATTTGGAACAGGACGTACTGTATACTCATAATACCAATTCTACAGGTGAGTAATCACAGATTTGTATTTTTGTGCCTATATCATTTTCTTTGTAAATGCTACATGCTATTGTCCTGTGAAGTGGCCATGTGGCCTCTAGTACAGTAGGCTCTCTTCTGGTGTTCCACAACTAATTACAACAATTATGTGGTTTGATCATGTGTTAGCCAAAGTAGTTTAGTTTTAGCTAACACATGGCCAAGTGTGTTAATTAGCCGGATTTAACTCTTCCCTACAGCTAAATTTTAGGAGTATAAATTAAACTTACTACTACAATGTTTTTATGATTGTATCTGTTGTGTTTTTTATCTATACAGATGTTTTAACGCAGATGGACCCCTTTGTGATTCTCCCCATCCCATCTCCAGGAGGCTCCAGCAGCCTGAGCCAGGGCCACAGCTGTGATAGTGAGTAATGTTATTTGTGACAATAAGATTGTAGAGATGCATATGTATATGTCCATGACCCATGTACACATGTTAGTGGCAGTCTAGAGTTGACACTCATACATGGAGACCCTTTTTTTAGAATATCAATCAGAATTGTAGCAAAGCATTCTAGTTTCCTGCCCATGCTAATGTAACTTGACCCTACCTGCTAAAGCAGCAGTTGGTTATGTGCGTTATGTGCTGCTTTTCCATTCCTGCTACAATTTTAATTCTCCATTCACTATTGATTAGATCCTAAACAATATTTTTTATGAAAAGGTCACTCTATTTAGATATTTTTGCCTCAGGTGTTAATGACCACTATATTAAGTACATTCTTCCTGTGGTCAAGTAGGCCTTATTTGGTTAGGTTAATGGCTTTGTGGTGTTACACTAGGGTGGTTATGTTGAATGGCTACACATGTTATTTTATTTTGCCATCACAAAATCAGAAAGGTTGACCTGTTTTGTATGTTTGACAATCTTTGAAATTACTTTATGTAAAACAAATATTAGGAAAAAATCATAGGTATATACTGTATTTGGAGAGCTGTGATACTTAATTGTGTATTTTATTTTCCACAACTTGCAACGAAGAGCAAGACAGACTGTGGCAATATGTGAGGGAATCTCGCAATATGCTGCTGAAGATGAAAAATGAAAGAGAGGGTGGGGGAATTAAATACTTTTTCTAGTTTACTATGTACATTTGTGTTTTGTCTTTATTATTCATATTATTGTCTGATTGATCACACACAACACAATTAGGTTTTTTTAATGACACATGGGTTACACACAAAAAAGAAAAAACTAAAGAAAAATACAAAGAAAAAAAAAAAAAAAAAGAGAAAAATACATAGCCAGTGAGGGGCATCCCTCCAATACAACCGGTGAGGGGCATCCCCCCTAAACAACCAGTAAGGGGTATTCATCCATTCCAGCCAGTGAGGGGCATTCATCCATTCCAGCCAGTGAGGGGCATCTCCCATTCCAGCCAGTGAGGGGCATCCCTCATTAAAGCCAGTGAGGGGCATCCCTCATTGCAACCAGTTAGGGACATCCCTCATTACAACCAGTTAGAGGCAACACAGACACACATACAGACACACACTGTTAGGCCCAAGGCCTGATTATAGAATAAGCATATGTATTATGATTGTATAATGTATAGTCCAAGACCTGGGTGAGGGGTCACCAGACTGTGTTTTGTGTATTCCAGCTTTATGGGGGGTTCTGTTTGTGGTACTTCCTTCTTTGAAGTCAAAAGCCTTTGAAGTAGCAGGAGGTGCTGTGGCTGGACCCACCATAAACCAGAACTCAGAGACGAGATTTGGGAAAGAGATGCCCTCACCAGGTGGGGTCAGGGGGAGGGGGGATGAGGCGTTTCCTTCCTAAATTTAGCTAATAAAACCTAATGCTAAGGACATTCTAAGTCAGAAACCTAAATCAGAAAGCTGGGTCACGCTGGACATAAGACCTTAAGCAACAGCTGGATACTCACTCAAAAGGACTGCTACTCCATTATACTGTAAGGACTTTCTTTTTATTTGCTGAACTAGTCTTGCTGTTCTCTTTTATATATTTTTGTACCTGTATGTAATTTGTTTCTGTATATTACATCTAGCACTGCGATACCTTTTTATCAGATTAAATGTTTAATTAATCAGCTCTGGCCTTTGATCTCTAAATATATGAGCTCACCTTTCTGAAGGAAGCTCTGGTGAAACACGTTTATCAAAGAGTTAATTTGGTGACTTGCTGGGATTAGTAGTGCATACCCAGGGGTCTGGTGGCTTTAACCCTTGCACCTTCACACTCTCTCTAACGTCTTGGCTGGGCTGATAGAGTGCGATCGTGACACACACACACTCACAAATGCAGACGAGCATCTCCCCTCCTGCACGAATACCCCCTCAAGGCACTTTCCTGGAGTCCTGCCCACCCACTGAACCAACAAATGAGCTTAAAGGAAAAAACAAAAACAAAAA
Organism: Gastrophryne carolinensis; assembly: GCA_027917425.1. Classification (NCBI taxonomy): domain Eukaryota; kingdom Metazoa; phylum Chordata; class Amphibia; order Anura; family Microhylidae; genus Gastrophryne; species Gastrophryne carolinensis. The sequence continues at coordinate 64,014,695 of CM051241.1, read as the reverse complement.
ACAGCCTGCCTCCCAGACACCTGGCTGCCGCTGCCTCTCAGATGCCCGCCGCCACCACCGGCCCTGAGTGTGCAACCAAGTGCTCACACTTGGGGGCGACGGTGGCGGGCATCTGAGAGGCCGCTCCAACCTTCCGGCCAGTAACGGGCGATGAAGAGTGGCGACGGTCTGGCAGGCAGAATCTTGTTCTCTTAAACCGATTCTGGCCTCTGTGTCACTAGGAATTTGAATTATTGGCTCCAGAAACTTAAGTCATGTTTAAGCAGACTAGTATTGATGAAATTATGAAAGCTTTACCTATTCTGTTTTCACCTGCCTTCTTTCTATCGGACGCTACAGCTGAATCGGTAAGATTTTTGGCCTAAACCATGGCCCTGACCAATTTGGTTTGCAGGACCTTGTGGCTACCTACTTGGTCAGGGGACACAGGCTCTAAGATTCGCCTGTGTGCCAAGTTGTTTTTTGGTCCAGAGATCAGTTTTAAGGGTGGACCCCTGTTACCTACCAAAGATCTCTTCTGACTTTCATTGAACACAGGAAATTGTTCTTCCGTCAGAGGATAGTAAAGATTCTTCTGTGGATAAATCATTGGAAATCAGAGCATGTCTTCTGGAATACCTTCGTCAAACAAAGGATTGGAGAAAGGCGGATGGCTTATTCATTTTATTTTCAAGTCCTAGGAAGGGCCATCGGGTGTCTAAGTCAACTCTGGCGCAATCAGTTTGCCCTGTAATAGATCCCCTGTACTAGAAAAGTTACAGCTCATTCTGTGAGAAGGGTCTCTACATCTTGGGCGGTGCAAGCTGGGGCCTCTATTGAACAGATTTGTAAAGTGGCCACCTGGTCTTTAGCCAGGACATTTATTAGGCATTAACATTTGAACATGTTTTGGTCTGTCTTTGTATTTTGCAAATCTCCAAAACAACTGGAGGCTAGGAGGAGGAGTCAAAGCTTTAATCATTTCTGGTGTTCATGTTTTCCTACCTAGGGGCAGAGCCATAAGGTCTCAAGAGAATGCTGCTCTTTTTTTTGGGGGGGGGGGGGGGGGACAAAAGTACACTAACAAAAAAAAGAAGAAAAATCAAATATGAAGAGAATACCTTATTATAGAAGAGAAGAAAAATGAATCCGTTTACTTATCAACCACCTAGGAATAGAGTGAGGTGTTTTATGCGATTGTGGTTATGCATCAAGACCTTTTAGCGTTAAAGAAGCGGATTAAAGAGGGAGAAGAAAGAAAAAAGAGAGGAAAGATATTAAAGAAATAAAGGGCGGAGGGGAGGGGTGGGTATGGAAGATGTGATTATATAAGTACCTTAGTTTTAGTTAGGTAATACTTCCTCACATAATCTGAAGCATGTTTGTACCTATCGTGATGTCTTTGAACATAATCCAAGCCGTCCAAGTGTCTATAAATTTGTCATTAGACTCTTAGCAACAAGTTCCTCTCTTCTAGTTATGTCATTAAATTCTACATACCATTTAGCAATGAAGGGAGGATGAAAACATTTTCAGTATGGGATCACTTATAGTGTTGGGCAAACCCCCCAAAGTTCAAATTCAGCAAATTCGGTCAAACCTGGTCCCCAATGAAATCAATGGGGACCCAAACTTTGGGGTGCGATCTTGCCTCAGCCCCCCACTCCTCACCCAGTGCTGGCACTAGGTGTTTCCTCAATCATGGGAGCGTGGCTATCTTTGTGTGGCCCTGGCTGTAGCCCATTTGACAGGAACGCCGACCTCAACCAGGGACCGGATCGGGGCTCAGATGAGTTACGGCAGCTCTTCCTGCTGCACACACTGCATAGGTAAGCTGGGTTGATGGGCAACCCATCTACCAGCTTTTCTGTGTTTGGGCTGGATGCTCAAACACGGACTTTTGGCTGGTTCCTCCAACACTAATCACTTACCCTATTTTTGAAGAGGTAATATACCCATATGGAAAAAGATAAAGGCAAGGGGATCTGCACAATACCCTATAATCATTAAAGGTGCCACTCCCAAAGCTATATAAAGCTCACCTCAAGAACACAGAATCATAAAGAATATATAAAAAAATATATAATATAATATAATGTAATATACCCATATGGAAAAGATAGAATAGACCCCCTTTCCGATGAAATATCAGAAACAAATATGTACATATGACATGAATACATTTTGCTCTATCCTAGAAATGGTGTGTGTATTTTTTTTTTAAAGAAGCTATTATATGATGGAAGTTGGATAACACTGCAAGCTAAAACATAGCATGAAAACATTTTTTAAATCCGTGAAAGCCTAGATGCAAACAAACCTTTCCTTTGGATATCTTTATAAAACATTTGAGGCTTTGTTAAATGCAAATTAATTTATTTGTGCCAAAGATCATTTTTCAGTTGAACATTTTCCTGTTGTAATCTGCTGTGAAAATGAGCCGGTTTCTCTGGCGCATGCCAGCCATTTGTATTCACTCATAAGCATATGTAAAGTATTCAGGAAAGATAAGTCATTTATTAAAATCAACCTAATTTCCCATGATATATTAAATCTCTGCTTCAGTGGCCACAAACCATTTCATTTGGAGAATTAGTAGCTTGCCTCATTGTACAGTTTAAGCAGTGGAAAATGAGTTCTTTGCTCGTGTTTGTGAACATCTAAAGCTGACTAATGGCTTCAAGATGGAATTCATTACAGTTCAGTAGTGACAGCACGTTGCATTAAGGGGTGAATAGCACATATAAATAACAGCCATTCATACTGTAGGAAAAGGAAACATTCTGCCATAAGCCGTGATGCTCTTATAGTTCTCTTATCATTAATGAAGTCGATCACCCAGAAGTGAATGAAGAATTTATTAACTTTTTTTTTGATGTGCTAATAGATATTTATGGTATTAAAGATCATCCTTAACCAATGGAAATAATACAGGCAATTCTTTAGGTATAATTCTTTTTGTGGCTTGCTCGAGAACACTTCCGTCATGTCTAATCAAACCTTTAGCCAAGGCTGGCTCCAGGTTTATGTGGGCCCTTGGGCGATAGTGTTTCAATGGGCCCCTCGCAGTGTGGTATGACACTCCATACATGGGGATAAAGAGGCTGATACTACAGCCTACATAGCGCTGCTGAACCTAGAGCACCGGCGCTATACACTCAGCCGACGCTAGTAATACATGTGGTGCTACAAGACGCTTTTAGAGGTGCTCACCAGATTTGCTTTCTTAAATCTGGTTTTCACATACAGCGTCCAGCGTTCACCCGACACTACGTGGCACTACCTGGTGTTATTGTTCCTTAAATAACCCCCAAAGTTGCATGCATGATGAATACCGCTATATAATAGGATACAATAATAGAAGGAATGACAAAGTATAGAAGAAATTACATATCGAAAGAAGGAGAATGAAATAGAAAAAAATTAAATCAGGAAGAAAGAAACAGAGAAAGGGAATAAAAGAATGACCAGAACGAAATGAATTACAGTAATAAAGACATAGTTAAAGGAATGACAGAAAAAAGAAAGCAGGAAAGAGAGAGAGAGATAGAAGAAATTAGAAAAATATAGGTCTCTGTGCCACAAGAAACATACTCTACTTGCTGGTTTCTGCCACACTGCACCACTTGTCTGTGTTTTAGTTGTAAATTTGGCTGAAACTGTTTGAAGCTGGCGGATGGGCCTCTTTTACTAAAATAAAAATGATCCACACCAGTGGACGTGCCTTTCTCAGTAAATTGGGCCGTAAATGTATTATTTAAGAAGGCAGTGGTGTGTAGCCAGCACATGGTGAAGAGCAGTGAGCCCCACCCAACCGCACCGCTCTTTTAGTCCACAGAGCTAAGCCTGAGATGCCATGTATCTTGATGTATGCATTTGCAATTACAATATTTCATTTTTTGTGTAAAATAATATAGCTTAATTTTTGGCAAAAAAAGGCTAGAAACATAAGAACTTCTGCCAGACGATGCCATAGCAGTGCAAATATAATTTAGAATTTTTTCAGCGTGTTGCTGCACTGGCTTGCAATGTGTTTCTTGCAGCGAACAACATGGAATATAGCAGAAACGACTCATACTACAGTGGCAATGAAAGTTGGAGGTGGGGCTTTTATGGCTAAAACAGGCAGCACTATCTGGGATTAAAGTGAAGCAGGAGCAGTAAAAATTGGAAAATGCACTCTTCATGAGAGGACCAATTCAGGGGATGTTAGTTAAAAATGTGGGCTTTAATTTGAGATTTAAGGTCATTCATAGATAGATAGATAGATAGATAGATAGATATCAAATTCACAGACACAAGAGCACCCAAGCAATGGCTAAAACGAGCACTAAGCACAGGGGGCTGGGAAACCTTTATGAGGGCAACATTGGCTGGGGCTGTCTGGGGCTAATTGGTCAGTATATCTTTAGGACTGATTAGCCCCACAAAATCTCAAGGGCTGATGGCCTGACAGCAAGCCTTGGGTTCATTGGCCCATTTTAATTTGCCACTGGTGGCGCACAGCCGCTAGAGAACATAAAGCAGGTGAGCACGCTGATGTGCTGACAGAGCGCCACTTGCCCTCGGGACACATCGGGAACGAGGGCCAGGAAATGTGGCTCCTCTTACACTTTTGTAGTGGGACAATAGTAGGCAAGGTGCAGCATTTCTCAAACTAGGTATAGATTTTTTTCATTAATGGTTGAGCTCTCTTTTATTCCACATGTTAATATAACAGAATCTCTAAATTCAAATTACCCTCCCCTTGAATTTTACAGATTGCAATCATTTTTTCCACGTTAAGAATTGTTTTTTCACATTGCAGAAAAATGTTACTTATTGCTAAAATAGTTGTCATTATTTCCTTAGATTGTGATTTTTTTTTAATTATAAAAATTCAGATCTCAACATTTGTTGGTTTCATTTTCAGTCACATGCTATCTGAGTAATATAAAAAAGGGTTACAAGATGGAAAAATCTAAAAAGTTTTATTTTATTTCTAGTGTCTGCAAAACAGAAGGTAAACAACCCAAATGTAGACGCCATTCTGATGGCAATACTGTATTCTTTGTGGTAAGGTGCAAGGTGCCGTCATTGATGGTAGGTATGTGGCACCAAGGTACCTGGCCCAACTCTGAACAGGTTCCCAGTCTCACTACATGAGGCTTTCACCACTATGTTTCATGGTAATGATGGTGTGTTAAGGGTGATGTGCAGTGTTCACTTTCCTCCACACATAGCGTTTGGCATTTGGACCAAAAAGTTCAGTTCTCATTTGACCAGAGCAGCTTCTTCAATAATAGTTAAGAATAGCTTCTTGGCACACCATATAAGTAATTATACATTCTAGAGGGTTCAGAGGGGATGCTTGACTGATCCTGAGGTGTCTCACCACATGTACACCTCATGTGAATCCTAAATAGTCATATAAATGGACCAGAAGCACACCAAAGTTTATATGCAAGTAAAAATGTATTGAAGTGTCACAGCAAAGAAAATCAAACATATATACATGGTTGTACAGAAAAAGGATACAATTAGTGTGTATATGGTTCAGCTTGTCATCAGGAGTGCTTTGGTCACCTCACTAATTAAAGAAATACGTGTATTTTAGCATTAATGTGTACAGTATAGACCAATAGAACACTATAAAGGGTAACAAACCATTACCAATAAGGCTATTGGGTGATGGTAACACGTTCCTGATGAGTGGTAAAGATGACTGGCTTTAGTTTCAGGTCAAGGAAGTCACAGAGTATGGAACAACAAACATTACAGTTGTAAATCAAAATTCTGGTCAGTCACAATGTGTCATAAGCCCAGCATCATACCAGAAATGAACCGACATATAAGCATAGTTAGACAATCTGTGTCATCATGACGCCAAGCAAACAATCATATCAGTATAGTATATACATAGCAAGATGTCATTACCAATAGACAGTGTATAACCTGTGATCACAAATGTGCGTGCCCACGTTCCGGAGCACACGGCTCCTTTCTCAAGGCTTTGCGATGGCTGTGTTACCTCTGAATGCTGCTTTATCTCACCCCCCTGGCCGGCCAGTGTGGCGTTTCCAGGCTCGCTTGTGGAGCACAGCCCGGAATGTCACTTCCGGTTCCGCGGTCCTGGCCTACGTCATATCCGCCGCTGGATGGCACCTAACAATGGTGCCAGCCAAGGGCGAAAGTGACTCAGGCACACGGGGCCAGCGTTGCCGGGCAACAGTGCGTTGTGGGAACGAGGAAAGTAAGGTATGATGCAAGTATCAAAATCAATAAAGATCAATGTAAAAAAAGGGACGCATGCTGTCTTGGAGGAGACGTTTCTTCCATAAGGGGGGTGTCACGAATGACTTACCTTCTACCCGTGCCCGTGGTGTCCCTAGGCAACGGGTTCGGGTTCCTCCTGCCCAGGAGCCACTTATGCCTCGGTTTCCATCCCCAGTGGCGCATGTGTCACCGAGTAAGTCCTTCCCCCTTGCCCATTGTCACTCAGCTTGTGCTTGCTGGCCTATACAGTCAGCTCATGTCTTCCGGTGGTGCAATACTCAGAATGGCCACCGGAGGCTGTTTAAAAGAACAAAGTCTAGAAGGTGCAGCACTAAGCAGTTTGCCTGGGAAGCTCAGCTGGGGCAATCAGCCCAAAGCTCACCAATCAGACTACAGGGCCAGTGCTCCAATCGGCCGCCAGATCCTATGTGCACCAATCCTAGCCATTGTCTCCCTGTCCAATCCTGACGGTTTTCCCACTATAAAGGTGTTCCCTCTGCAGTTGATCCTGGCCCGTGATAGTGTGCTGCTGGGTGTGATTGTGATATCTGTTTTCCCTACGAATCTTGCCGTGTATGACCATTCCTGATTGCCGCCTGGACCGACCTTGCCTGTTTTTGACCACGATTCCTGCCTGCTCCTCTGTACCGCGTATCTCTGACCTCCTGGTGTGACCTTTGGCTAGCCCTGACTATTCTTCTATCTAAATCCTCCTGTACCGTGCACCCTCGGACTGATCTCCCGTGTATGACCCCTGCCCGATTGTCTCTACCCAGTCTTGTTCCTGGTTCGTTTGCCTTCCCCTGCATAAGTCAGCATCCTTTGTGCTAACAAGTCCTGGGGGCAACCGTGTCCGGTGAGGCGTATTCTGCGTCCCGGCAAACGGGGGCTTGGCTATAGGCGAAGAAAGCAGCGGAGATTGGGGGTTGCTGACTTATTGGAAGGTAGGCGTCCCACGGGACCTGACATTATCACGGGCCATAAAAATTATCCTAGATGGAAGAATTAATGCAGGAGGTGCAAGCTATGGCCACCGCCATCAACCAGCTGGCCCAGCGAGTGGCCACTCAGGAGAGTTTTGATTTTGAGCGACTTGAACAACAAGTGCATGGCATGGGTACCGCCATTAACTACTTGTCCCAACGTGTGGCTAATCAAGATCGCCAGCTGGCTGCACCACCTTCATCCTTACCTCTTGTCGAGCCGAAGGTTCCCCTTCCTGAAAAATTTAATGGGGACCGAAAAAGATTTTCCAACTTCAGGAACTCGTGTGAACTTTATTTCAGACTACGGCCCTACTCCTCGGGCACCGAATTGCAGAGGGTTGGTCTGGTTATCTCTCTGCTCCAGGGTGATCCACAGTCCTGGGCGTATGGCTTAGCGCCCACTGATGAGGCCTTGCAGACTGTCGCAGCTTTTTTCTCCTCTATGGAGATTCTGTATTCTGACCCAGACAAGACTTCGACCGCCGATGCCAGGCTTCGAAGCCTGAAACAGGGGAAGCGTTCAGCAGAGGAATATAGCGCTGAATTCCGCCGCTGGGCGATTGAATCCGATTGGAATGATCCTGCTCTCTGTAGTCAGTATCGTATTGGTCTCTCAGAGAGTATTAAGGATGTTCTAACGAATTTTCCCTACCCCAGAAGCCTGGATGAACTCATGCCTATGGCCATTAAAATTGACAGACGCCTACGGGAGAGACATATGGAGAAGAATCATTCTGACTTCCGGGAATCTTCTCATTGGGAGTCATCCACTGTAGGAGAGGTCTCATCTTCGCCCCCTGATGAGCCTATGCAGCTTGGTGCTACTCACCTTTCTCCTAATGAAAAGAGTAGACGTCGCACCTTAGGCCTCTGCATGTACTGTGGGACTTCTGGTCACCTGGTTAGGACCTGCCCCAATAAAAAACCTTTTGGCGGGATTGCAACGTCCTGACAAGACTCAGAAAGTTTGTCAGGACGGTCAGGTAACTTCCCTTCACAGAAATAAGATGTTGTTACCTGTTACTGTGGGTTGGGAGTTATCCAGGAAATCCATCCCCGCTCTAGTCGATAGCGGAGCAGTGGGCAACTTTTTGGATAAATCCATAGTGACCGCCTTAGGCATTCCATTAATACCCCTTGGGAAGCCCCTCCAGATTTTGGCTGTAAATAATATTCCTGTTCGTGGAGGAATAGTAACCTCCAAAACCCCTTTTATCAGCCTAGTTGTGGGACCCTCCCATTCTGAGAATCTTGAATTTTTTGTATTTGACTGCCCTGAAACCCCGGTTGTCTTAGGGTTCCCTTGGTTGAAGATGCACAACCCTACCCTTAATTGGGAAACTGGGGAATTGACAGGATGGGGCCCACACTGTGAAGAACACTGCGCTAGCATCACTGTTGGGGCAACCCTGGTCTCAGAGTTTGTTTGTCCGCCTGCCTCTTCATCCAGGAGGGTACCTCGTGTATCTTCATTGAAGTCTGTCAGAACTATTCGGGGCGGTTGTCCTGTGGAGTCTGGTGAGGGTCCGGAGGCCCCTCGTGAAGGGGGGGGTAGTGTCACGAATGACTTACCTTCTACCCGTGCCCGTGGTGTCCCTAGGCAACGGGTTCGGGTTCCTCCTGCCCAGGAGCCGCTTATGCCTCGGTTGCCATCCCCTGTGGCGCATGTGTCACCGAGTAAGTCCTTCCCCCTTGCCCATTGTCACTCAGCTTGTGCTTGCTGGCCTATACAGTCAGCTCATGTCTTCCGGTGGTGCAATACTCAGAATGGCCACCGGAGGCTGTTTAAAAGAACAAAGTCTAGAAGGTGCAGCACTGAGCAGTTTGCCTGGGAAGCTCAGCTGGGGCAATCAGCCCAGAGCTCAACAATCAGACTACAGGGCCAGTGCTCCAATCGGCCGGCAGATCCTATGTGCACCAATCCTAGCCATTGTCTCCCTGTCCAATCCTGCCGGTTTTCCCACTATAAAGGTGTTCCCTCTGCAGTTGATCCTGGCCCGTGATAGCGTGCTGCTGGGTGTGATTGTGATATCTGTTTTCCCTACGAATCTTGCCGTGTATGACCATTCCTGATTGCCGCCTGGACCGACCTTGCCTGTTTTTGACCACGATTCCTGCCTGCTCCTCTGTACCGCATATCTCTGACCTCCTGGTGTGACCTTTGGCTAGCCCTGACTATTCTTCTATCTAAATCCTCCTGTACCGTGCACCCTCGGACTGATCTCCCGTGTATGACCCCTGCCCGATTGTCTCTACCCAGTCTTGTTCCTGGTTCGTTTGCCTTCCCCTGCATAAGTCAGCATCCTTTGTGCTAACAAGTCCTGGGGGCAACCGTGTCCGGTGAGGCATATTCTGCGTCCCGGCAAACGGGGGCTTGGCTATAGGCGAAGAAAGCAGCGGAGATTGGGGGTTGCTGACTTATTGGAAGGTAGGCGTCCCACGGGACCTGACAGGGGGGAGTATGATACTGAAGTCCATTATTATAAGCAACTGCGATCTAAAAACAGGTGAAAAAAATATCAGGAGTTAAAATCAGTTAAAAACCAATGATCCAGGTTAATCCAAATCATGGATGGTATAGGCAACAGCACAATCCGGGGGTTGTCATCAGTTATGCACACGGAGTCAGTCAAGGGGACACCTGGTGTATACATGATGAGGGTCTGAAGGTGATATCCAGTTTGGGATGCTCTGCCCGCCTAGTAAAGTGATCGAGGGTGTTAATCAGCTAAGGAACAATGAGTAAGAAATAACGGAGTGTACATTGCTAATTAGGGATGCCCAAATGTACATCAAGTCCAGTCAGGGGAAAGTGGTTAGTGGCCAGGAGAGAAAGAGGCTCTAAGGTAACTAAATGATGGTATGATATGAGGCCCGGCCTCAATGGAGAAGTATAGCTCTGCCCGCCTAGTAAGGTGAGCGAGGGTGTTAATCAGCTAAGGAGCAATGAGCAAAAAATAACGGGGTGTACATTGCTAATTAGCGATGCCCAATGTACATCAAGTCCAGTCAGGGGAAAGTGGTTAGTGGCCAGGAGAGAAAGAGGCTCTAATGTAACTAAATGATGGTATGATATAAGGCCCAGCCTCAATGGAGAAGTATAGCTGCGCGATCTAGTTCTATTAGATGTGCGTAGCACGTATGAGGGTTCTTGTAGTATACATAAAGACACTGGGAGTGCTAGGCATGGCATAATTAGTCTAAACAGAAGTATTGTTATTACCTCGGGTGATTAATAGGGCCCATGTTAATGATCCGCAACATTTGGAGGTCTGGACAGGGATTCGCAGGCATGTGCGAAGGGCATCCCAAACAGGGTGGTTTGTAACGGTTGGCCTACAGAGGAAAATACAAAAGGTCATAATATGTAAAAACCAAAACTGACACAGGTATAGTCAATGATCATGTATGGGGTACTGAAGTTTATCAGGCCTCTATGGTGGCTAAGGCGATAGTATGCGGTTTAACTGGGTTGTTAGGATCATTAAAGAAAGGGGGAGAGGTCTGATTCCTTATTAAGGCCTCTTGGAGCCTTTGTTTGTAGGGTGTAGATCCAATGTAGTTCGCGACGGAGTAAGATTTTATTTCTGTCCCCTCCCCTATATGGTGGTAGTATTTGTTCTATGGCCTGAAACCGTAATTGGGATATCTGATGGCCCACTTCTAAGAAATGTCGGGTAAGGGGGGATTCAAGATCTGACCTGCGGATGGCACTACAATGCTCACTGATACGTGTCCTTAGTGGACGAGTAGTTTTGCCCATGTATGCCAATCCCTAGGGACATTTAATAAGGTAGATAACGTGGTCAGAATTGCAATTTAAGAATTACCTATGTCAGGACTGTACCAAACACCCGTCTGTCTTGAACTGGTATCCCCCAATCTCCACCGCCACTTCCGCCTATAGACAAGCCCCCGCTTGTAGGAGACGCGGGTAATGCCTCTCCCAGTCGGTTGCCCCCAGGACTTATAAGGCGCAAAGGATACCAGCTTAAGGTGCAGAAAGATGTTTGGCAGGGAATCCCGAACGAGGATGCCGGATGGCAGAGTCCGAATTACAGGCCGAGGTCAAACCAGGAGGTCACGGGGCGTGGTATCCAGAGGAGGTAACGAAAGGATGGTCGAGGCTAGCCGAGGTCAAATCCAGGAGGTCACGGAGCGCAGTACAGAAGGGTCAGGCAAGGGCGTAGTCGGGCAAAGCAGGAGGTCAGGGCAGGCAGCAAGCAAGAGAAGTCAAAATCCAGAGATCCAAAGTACACAAAGTCAGCAACGCACATCCAGAACCCAAAGGCTATAACGGGCACTGGGAACCCGGAGCCGAAGGGCTTTATAATAAATGCTGGCCATTGGGGAAAAGGGGAATTGGAGGGAACCTGAGTGATTGGTGCGACACCGGATCATGGGATAGGTCCCAGGAGCTGGACGGCCCAGGCCAGACAGGCCGACCAGTCCCTGGGCTCAATCCCAGGATCCAGCCAGAGACTGGATACTTCAAACTTGCCCCCGGCGGGCGCGCTGGGGAAAGCGCCGCCGGGAGGCATAAAGGAGACGTGCTCGCGCGCGTGCGCGAGCACGTTGAGTGTCGGGCGCGCCCCCGGCAGGAGGGGAAGGTGCCGCATCCCCGGACGGAATGGCAGGCCCGCGCGGCCGCGCGGAGCACGTTGCCACACCGGCTCCAGCAGCGTCCCGTGCCGCCAGCCCCCGGACCCCACGACGGCGCTGAGAAGACGGCGGACCCGGAGACAAGCAACCAGCCGCCCGCCGGGAGCCACCTGACAGCGCGCCGCGGGACCAGGGACGGCGACGAGGTAAGTGCCTAACATTACCCCCCCCCTGAGGAGGGGCCACTGGACCCTCCAAGCTGGGTTTCAACGGATTCTCTCTGTGAAATCTCTTCACTAAATTCTGCGCATGAACTTCTCTGGCCGGAACCCAAGATCTTTCTTCCGGGCCGTACCCCTTCCAGTCAATTAAATACTGAAGAGAGTTTCTAAACAGGCGAGAGTCAAGAATCCGGGCAATCTCAAATTCCTGATGCCCATCGACTAGCACAGGCCCAGGGGAATTATTGGGTTCATGGTTTCTTGCAGGCTTAAGAAGTGAAACGTGAAAAGATCTACAAATTTTCATGGAAGAAGGGAGGGCTAACTGGTACGTAACCTGATTGATCTTCCGTGTTATGGGGAAGGGGCCGATAAATTTAGGCCCTAACTTAGCGGAGGGCTGGCGTAAGGCTAAATTCTTGGTTGAAAGCCAAACCCAATTTCCCACCTCATAACTAGGGTTAGAAGAACGTTTGCGATCTGCAAACCTTTTCTGTTGAAGAACAGCCTTAGTTAGATGTTGCTGGATCTTATTCCATTCCCCTGGCCATTTGGACAGCCATTCATCCACGGAGGGAACTCTAGAGGGTTGGTCAGAAAGGGCAGAAAACTTCAGGTCCTTGCCATAGACGCAATGGAAGGGAGAAACCCCCGTGGAAGAATGGCTGTCCAAATGGCCAGGGGAATGGAACCTCGGATACCTCAAATTGACACTTCTTTAACTTGGCATATAAACGATTTTCCCTGAGTTTTTGCAACACAATTCGCACATGCTTGCGGTGTTCCTCCAGGGATGAAGAAAAAATCAAAATGTCGTCTAAATAAACGACCACAAATCGGCCAAGATAGTCCCTAAAAATTTCGTTTACAAAGCTTTGAAAGACCGCGGGGGCATTGCACAAACCAAATGGCATTACCAAATACTCATAGTGCCCCTCAAGGGTATTGAAGGCCGTTTTCCACTCGTCCCCCTGCCTAATTCTGATGAGGTTATAGGCCCCCCGAAGGTCGAGTTTGGAAAACACCTGCGCCCCAACCACCTGTGTAAATAACCCCTCAATAAGTGGCAGGGGATACTTATTTTTAACAGTAACGTTATTTAAACCCCGATAATCAATACAGGGGCGGAGTCCCCCATCTTTCTTTTCTACAAAAAAGAACCCTGCTCCTGCCGGGGAAGATGATGGCCGAATAAACCCCTTCTCTAGGTTTTCCACAATATATTCCCGCATGGCGATGGTTTCAGCTCGGGTTAGATTGAATATTCTTCCCCTCGGAGGCATGGTACCGGGGAGTAGTTCGATAGGGCAATCCCATGGTCTATGGGGAGGAAGTTTGTCCGCCGCCTTTTCAGAAAAGACGTCGGCAAATTCTAAGTACGGAGTGGGGATTCCAGCTGGGGACAGTTGCGCAACCCTGACCGGGAATTTCAAACAATTCTGAAAGCATTGGTGCCCCCACTTTATGATTTGCCCTGAGACCCAATCAATTTGGGGATTGTGCTCTCGCAACCATGGCAATCCCAGAATTAAAGGGGTGCTAGGCATACTCAAGACCAAAAAACTAATTACTTCAGAGTGATTAGCTCCCACCTGGAACTGTACGGGAAGGGTTCTGAACTGAACTAAGCCTCCAGCCACAGGTGTGCCGTCAATGGCAGAGACCCGGATGGGAGTTGGCAAGGACTGGAGCGTAATTCCTAAACTCTGAGCTAACTCAGAGTCAAGGAAGTTCCCGGCTGCTCCGGAGTCTATGAGAGCCTTTAAATTCAGAAACTTAAAATTAATCTTTATCTGGACTGGAAAAAGAACTGGAGACGATACTTGAGGTGATACCTTACAGCCTAGGAGGGCCCCCTCGAAACCCCCTAGGCTCTGGAGTTTCCCGACGGCTTCTTTGGGCATAGTCTGACCATATGGCCGGTTCCACCACAGTACAGACAAAGCCCCTCGGATAAGCGTCGACGTCTCTCGACTTCGGTGAGCCTTGTGGCACCCAGTTGCATGGGCTCTTCCGAAGATTGTGCTAGTGGGGCCTCGGACCTTGAAGCTGTCTCAGCATGCGACCCTTTTTCTTGGCGTCTTTCCCGAAGCCGACGGTCAATGCGAATGGCGAGGTGCATTAACTCGTCTAGGGTCTGAGGTTCCGGATGATTCACCAATATGTCCTTGACGGATTCAGCCAAACCAAGCCGGAATTGGCCGCAGAGGGCAGGATTGTTCCAGCGGGAGTCTACTGCCCAGCGACGGAATTCCGAGCAATAATCTTCGGCTGGACGGCGTCCCTGGCGAAGAGTACGCAACTTAGCGTCAGCTGTGGCCCCTTTGTCGGGATCATCATAAAGAACCTCCATCGCGGAGAAAAAACTGTCCACAGAGAGACGAACTGGATCCTGGGATGCCAAACTAAAGGCCCAGGACTGAGGATCACCTTGAAGGAGGGAGATAATCAAGACGACCCGCTGCTCTTGTGACCCTGAAGAGACAGGACGGAGCTGGAAGTACAATTTGCAGGAGTCCCGGAAGTTGGCAAATTTTGCCCTGTCACCGTGAAATTTTTCCGGGAGTGGAATTTTGGGTTCCACAAACATTGCGGCCGGGGCCCCCTGAGGACTGGGGACGTTAGGAGCAGGACGGTTCTCCTGGGCCGCAACCCGATGAGCCAGGTGCTCCACCGCCGCTGTTAAGGCTTGCACCTGTTCCAGGATTTGGTCCATTCTTCGGGCCCGTTATACTGTCAGGACTGTACCAAACACCCGTCTGTCTTGAACTGGTATCCCCCAATCTCCACCGCCACTTCCGCCTATAGACAAGCCCCCGCTTGTAGGAGACGCGGGTAATGCCTCTCCCAGTCGGTTGCCCCCAGGACTTATAAGGCGCAAAGGATACCAGCTTAAGGTGCAGAAAGATGTTTGGCAGGGAATCCCGAACGAGGATGCCGGATGGCAGAGTCCGAATTACAGGCCGAGGTCAAACCAGGAGGTCACGGGGCGTGGTATCCAGAGGAGGTAACGAAAGGATGGTCGAGGCTAGCCGAGGTCAAATCCAGGAGGTCACGGAGCGCAGTACAGAAGGGTCAGGCAAGGGCGTAGTCGGGCAAAGCAGGAGGTCAGGGCAGGCAGCAAGCAAGAGAAGTCAAAATCCAGAGATCCAAAGTACACAAAGTCAGCAACGCACATCCAGAACCCAAAGGCTATAACGGGCACTGGGAACCCGGAGCCGAAGGGCTTTATAATAAATGCTGGCCATTGGGGAAAAGGGGAATTGGAGGGAACCTGAGTGATTGGTGCGACACCGGATCATGGGATAGGTCCCAGGAGCTGGACGGCCCAGGCCAGACAGGCCGACCAGTCCCTGGGCTCAATCCCAGGATCCAGCCAGAGACTGGATACTTCAAACTTGCCCCCGGCGGGCGCGCTGGGGAAAGCGCCGCCGGGAGGCATAAAGGAGACGTGCTCGCGCGCGCGCGCGCGAGCACGTTGAGTGTCGGGCGCGCCCCCGGCAGGAGGGGAAGGTGCCGCATCCCCGGACGGAATGGCAGGCCCGCGCGGCCGCGCGGAGCACGTTGCCACACCGGCTCCAGCAGCGTCCCGTGCCGCCAGCCCCCGGACCCCACGACGGCGCTGAGAAGACGGCGGACCCGGAGACAAGCAACCAGCCGCCCGCCGGGAGCCACCTGACAGCGCGCCGCGGGACCAGGGACGGCGACGAGGTAAGTGCCTAACAACCTAATTGGGAATTTGTTTCCTGTATGTGGGTGAGTAAAGTGATCATTCTTAGTAACGTAGCCACATTGGGCGCAGTGGCCGCAGGGGAACATCCCCATAATGGGGGGTAAAGAGCTCAGCCATGTGTGAGTGTGGGATCTAGTGGTGGGTTTCTTGATTTCCTAGGCACCCGCCGTCACAATTTCAATCTTTAAAAAACCTCTCTATAGGATACTATGCAACAAACCCCCTTTTATGAGATTAGTACTCTCACTGACGCCCAAGCAAGTACACTTGCCTATACACAGGCAGACCATGATCTTCTAATTTCGAAATACGGCAGCAGCTCTAATGCGTTTCTAAATTATCACATTGCATTGAAACTTCAGTTTGAAAATTCCAAAAGCTTATACAATATAATCTACACTCCCAGACCCTGGTTGAATGTCTGAGGGTTAAACGAATCCCCAGAGGCCTACGTTTGGCCATCCGCCCTACCTTCTGTTGAGAAGACAAGGACTTTGGTAACAGATGGTATAAAGTACTAAAAAAGTGTAGTCTCAACCTAATTGTCCTAACAATTGAGGGGATACAATCCCAAAGAAGTGGCATAGAGTCCTCCATACGTGAGGCCCAGGCACAACTTGAAAAACATTTCAAGCTTTCTGAACTTAAGATATACCTGGAGGAAGTCAGTCAACAGCTCATTAAATATGAGACTGACTCTTGAATTTAAATTGAATAAATTCCGGCGTGATACGCAGGATTACAAAGAAGACACACTTGGCGAGAAAGTGACTCCAGTAGCAGTTCAGACCCCTCACGCCAACGTTTTTAGAACTTCCCCAAACTTATCAACACCGAGGAAGAAGAGGACGAGGAGGGGCAGGAGGACCCGGTTCCCAGATGGTCACACGCAGCCAAGCCAACCAGAGAACCTAGTGGTCAATCTGTCAAGGAGAGAAATATCTCCCACTGAACTCCAGGTACTTAACAAAGGTTTAGGCTTTGTTCCATTTTTTGGGGGTGATCCCATAGACACAGACATAGAGCTTCAGAGATTCTTTAGGACCATTAGGCTAAAAATTTTTTTTGCCACCACAGCATCCTCACCTGGCTTTACTGATTCACCCAGACCATCAACTACGCCCTCCAGACTGAACCTATCAATGTGTAGACCTAAATGTAAGTGTACCCCCCCTCCCTCCTCTCCAGTTACAGAGACGTTCATTAAACTCATACAAAAAGACATACAGAAGTTACAGTGGAGTTCTCACCAACCCCACTGTACTCAACAGAATTTCTCTCATGCAGAAGAAAGAGCCCTTAAGGCACTCTTGCAAGACCAAACTATCACAATTAAGCCTGCAGATAAAGGGGGAGCCACTGTCATCCTCGACTGCACATTCTATGATACCACAATTAGAATGCAGCTAAATGACCCTGAAACCTACCGTAAGCTTCCTTGTGACCCATTACCCACTATACAGAAAGAAATAAACACCCTCATAATGAGGGCACTGAGTAATGGTATCAATGATAAGAATTTACACGATTATCTCCATACAGAATTCCCTATAACACCGGTGTTCTAAATATTACCCAAAATTCACAAAAATCCCACCCACCCCCCCAGGGAGACCGATTGTGGCAGGGACTGAATCAATATTTCAAAAAATGGCTATATTCCTGGATAAGATCCTGCAACCACGAGTCTTGACCACCAAATCCTTCCTACTTGACACTAGCGACTTCCTCAATAAAATAGGCAATTTAGGAACTCTACCACCTCACACCATTCTCTGCAGTATGGATGTTGCATCCTTATACATATCCATTCCCCATGACGTAGGCGTTGCCACCATTGCATCAGTACTGCACACCACAGATGACTCCATAGAATTCAAACAATTTTGCATTGACCTGTTAACCATTATTCTGACCAAAAATTACTTCCGCTATGATAACGATTACTACCTACAGCTCCAGGGAACGGCGATGGGTTCCAACGTA
Source organism: Gastrophryne carolinensis (assembly GCA_027917425.1). NCBI lineage: Eukaryota > Metazoa > Chordata > Amphibia > Anura > Microhylidae > Gastrophryne > Gastrophryne carolinensis. The sequence continues at coordinate 63,996,933 of CM051241.1, read as the reverse complement.
GCACCCGCATATGCCAACCTATTTATGGACTGCTTTGAGCGCCAACACGTATAAACAGATGACTCCTTCAATGCACATGTACTCTTTTGGGCCAGATATATCAATGATATTTTTTTCCTCTGGCAAGGCCATCTAGATGATTTACTATCATTTACAACCCGCCTCAACTCTGCTGAACCTACTATTTCATTCACCTTAGATTACAGCAACACACAAGTACATTTTTTGGATGTTCAAATTTCCATCAGAAACCAATATATCAATACTGATCTAATTAAGAAAGAGACAGACAGGAATACTTTTTAAAGATTTGACTAGCTTCCATCCCCCTAATATGAAGACCAGTCTCCCATATAACCAATTTATCCGCTTAAGAAGAATCATATAAGACCATGACACCCTCATAAATGACTTCCTAGAGAGGGGTTATCCACAAGAAACCTTGCAAAAAGCTAAAATGAAAGCATTTTCGCAACCCAGAACCTTCTTACTATCCTATAAACCTAAGAAAACCTCTGATCGCATCCCCGCCATTCTCACCTACTCTAGGATGTCTCCCCTCATTGAGCGGATTATTAGAAGGCACTGGCACATTCTTTCAGGGGATGAACACCTCCAGCCCATATTTAGTGCCCCCCCCCCCCCCCCGAGGAACCTACGTGACAGCCTCATTAAAGCAGAAATCAAGAAACCCACCACTAGATCCCACACTCACACATGGCTGAGCTCTTTACCCCCCATTAAGGGGATGTTCCCCTGCGGCTACTGCGCCCAATGTGGCTACGTTACTAAGAATGATCACTTTACTCACCCACATACAGGAAACAAATTCCCAATTAGGTCAGTGTTGAATTGCAATTCTGACCACGTTATCTACCTTATTAAATGTCCCTGCGGATTGGCATACGTGGGCAAAACTACTCGTCCACTAAGGACACGTATCAGTGAGCATCGTAGTGCCATCCACAGGTCAGATCTTGAATCCCCCCTTACCCGACATTTCTTTAAAGTGGGCCATCAGATATCCCAATTAAGGTTTCAGGCCATAGAACAAATACTACCACCATATAGGGGAGGAGACAGAAATAAAATCTTACTCCGTCGCGAACTACATTGGATCTACACACTCCAAACAAAGGCTCCAAGAGGCCTTAATGAAGAATCAGACCTCTCCCACTTTCTTTAATGATCCTAACAACCCAGTTAAACCTCATACTATCGCCTTAGCCACCATAGAGGCCTGATAAACTTCAGTACCCCATACATGATCATTGACTATACCTGTGTTACACACACAGCGTCGGCGCTCTAAAGCTGGGTGCTGTAGCATAGAGCGCCAGACGCTGTGTGATTAAAGTCTGTTTTTGAACACATATCCACCAGTAACAAGCGAAAACACGTGGAATGGCATTGTTGTAACATTGTGACATGCCAGACTTGTAATGACAATTCTGCATAAAAATATAAAAAATCTAAAAAGTTTTCAAAAATGACTTTTTTAGGCCAGGAGAGGTCACAATTATTTGAGAGAATTATTTAAACAGAAGAAAAGGAATGTCCATTGAAATGTATGGGAGAAAGAAAGGTAGTGACAGTTAATACCTGATGCTCTGGAAGTTAGAGCTATACGCGGAGCCGCCTGTAATAATACATCGGACGCTACATGGCGCTGTTAGAGGTGCTCAGCTCACCAGATTCGCTTTTATAAATGTGGTTTTGCATACAGCGCCCGGCGTTCACCAGTCGCTGCCTGCCGCTGTGAGGTGCTACCTGCCGCTATCCCTTGATGAATAACCCCCACAGTCTTGTAATGACGTAGTTGGTCAGTGGTCAGTGTAGCGAACAAATCAAGTGATAGTTGTAACCACTCACCAGCATCCAGAGCTCACTGTGAATAATTGGAGCTTCGGAACCTGCAATCCAGGTCCGCTTATTTCAATTTCTCCATTGATGCCCCCCGTTCCACAGCTCCTATATATATCGAGTAATATTACCTGGGCAAAAAAGGAATGCCACTAACAGATTATAAAGCAAATTGGGTCTTTATTAGGGCTGATTCAGCACCATATTTTCTACTCATCTTTCAGAGGGCGATTCAGCACCATATTTAGCTGCGCAATACAGCATTTGCGAATGTAAATATTGTGCTGAGTTGCACTGAGGGAAAAAAATCATAAGAAATGGTGTTTTCTCTCAAAAAAACTAAACAAAAAAAAGCAGACCCACATCTATTTCATAGCTAATGGGTTTGAGTCCAGCCCCGGTTGCATTGAGACAGGCTTGTGGTGGGAATCCACATTGGCTGGAGCCCCCCTCGTGCATCAACCCCCCCAAACACCTGCAATCCTCAACATATCCTTAAAGCGGACCTTCACCATGAATAAGAGCCTATCTTATTTGTTTCCCACACCCTGTACATACAGATTGCTCACATTAAAAATCATCCTACCTGCATCTACTGCATGTTATGAGCCTTTAAACATCCAAGATGGCGGCTCATGGAGCATCAGGCAGCCTGCAAACAGGAAGTGCCTTCTGACTGTGCTGCTCTGCATTCTGGGACTGCTGACCTTTTCCTGAACCCAGCTCTGCTCTGTCTGAGCAAAGCAAAGCACATGCGGCCGGGGCTGGACCCACACCCATTAACTAGGAAATGGGTCTGGGTCCACTTTAAAACATCTAAACACAGGCACACTGCCAGCCTGGAAGAAACTTGTGTATTGTAAAAGACAAAGACGTGAATAATATGATCTCAGGCTCTTATTATTTGCATTAAAAAAAAGGTTACAAGAGGAAGCAACTACTGAAGAAATAAGATTCCGTTAATCTATAATATATGATATATCATTTTAATAACATAATAATAAGTATCTCTGTAGACCATTCGCTGGGTAAAAGAATTATTAACAAGTCTTTTTTTTTCTTGATAAGTACAGGTACAATAGAGCTATGGAGATCAGAGGATACCGAATACACTTTAATACTTTCATGTTTCAATAATTTTCCAACCTTTCTAAATTTCATTTAACTTCATAATGAACACAATGCATTCTAGTCATGCTATTGTATTATCATAATCCTCTGATAATACTTGCAAAAAAGGTCTAATCACTTTAGTTTTTTTTCCATGAGGAGTCCATAGAGAGTAATTCATTATAGAAACACTGAAGTCATTTAAGTTGAATTGCCTACCCCGGCAAGCAGCATGTTCCCTTGCAGCTCCTAATGGAGGCCACTAATGGCCTAATGGTGACAGTCCACAGGCAGGCATTCAAGTTGCTGGGCCAGCAGTCACACTCATGTCAAGGTTGCTAGTGTGCATTTCAAGTTGGCTCTCTCTGATGAAGGTGGAGATGGTCGGATGAGTAAGGTGGAGCTCCAGGTGTGGGTTAGCCCAGGGCAAGCGACCAACCTATGGGGAATGAAAACTAATGGCAGGCCTGGTGTTCACTGGAGCCACCCCACAAGGGAGGTTAGACTGTGCTGCAGATACAACCACGGTCATTCCCCAGAAGTCCAAGCTGTGGTCAGAAGCTGTGTCAAACACAATCCAGAAGTAAGATGACAAGAAGCAGGAACCCAAAAGTAAGCTGATTAGACAGCAGTGTGCTACTTACTCTTGAGAATATAAATTGATACAATCTATTTCCTCTAAAGCCGCGGTGAAAAATTCCAATAAATTATAACAATGTTTTTATATATAACACAACCACCATTAAATAATTCAATTATCAATTTCCCAGGTTTCTATTCCAACGCAAGGAGCCTAAAAGGCTGTGTCAGTACAGCCACATATGACAATACAAAAGGCTATGTAAATACATAGAGCAGACTCCGCGGGAAATCAAGGGTTAAAAGTCTCTTAGAAGCTTCACCAGCAGTGCTCGTCTCAAAACACAGTGTAACCCGACCACCAAAATCACATTGCACGTACCAGATATCTCTTTAAAGTAAGCCCGTCAGCAATAACTCAGCTCCAAACAGGAACAATGATCCACAATAGTTGTCCTCTATTATTTCATATAACACGCCTCAATGATTTCAAGGTTGCGGGAGAAAATTAAAAACCGGACATAGCATAATACCGTTTTCAAATGGATGTATATAAAACTTTATTGCGCTTACCCCGTAACAATTCAAACTTGCATCTCAAAAAGTCACTCCAAAAGTAATTATTGCCTTGATCCTCCTCTATTCCTGTATGGGTCATTCAAAGCAAGCCTCACCGCCCCGGCCGTGGGCAATAGAGGTAAAAATCCTGCTGCTGTAGCTACCAGACAAAAGTAGTGACATCGTGGAGGGTCCCGCCCAACGCGTTTCGTCTATTCTGACTTTCTCATTAGGCAATAATTACTTTTAGAGTTTTGAGACGAGCACTGCTGGTGAAGCTTCTAAGAGACTTTTAACCCTTGATTTCCCGCTGAGTCTGCTCTACGTATTTACATAGCAGTGGGCTACTGCCAGGTCCAACCTTATAGGGGAATCGGTCACGTGATCTTGGAATAGTGCACGGCCACATACTGTCATGTAACTGCCTCACTGTTTACAGGCTGCCGGGAGATGTGATTCTGCTGATTCGAGTGCTTACGTGGACGTTTGTGCTAAAAAGACCTGTGCACTTCTGCAGCTTAGCTCAGTAACCCACTCGCACATATTTAGGAATCCGTACGAATAACTGACAGTGCAGCCTAATTGCGGCCACTGCTGGGAGCGCTGTGGGGACGCACTGGCTGTTTGGACCAGATAGGTTCATGTTTTATAAGGACTGCAGTCAATGATTGTGCACCAGGGCAGGGGAGGCAGCTCGTTAAAGGACTTAATGTTTGCAGAGGCTTTGAGAGCCGTAGTAAAGAAATACCTGTGTGCTGAGTTTTAAGAAACTCCCCAACGCTACACACAATATTCACAAATGCCTGAAAACCACACCCTGTGAGCTATACATTTACTCTCCGGGGTATCGTTCCTCTCTGACAGAGCATGTCAATTAGGAATGCCTTGCTATCTGTATTCCCGTGGATTGCTGAGAAAATTCCCACGGTGTAGGTGCGGACAGGTAACCAGTCAGTTTCTGGGTGGTGTACCCGTGTGTTTGCTGAGGTTTCACAAAGCTTTGGGTTGAGGGAATAGGCCTAAGGACTCTGGGGTTAGCCAAAACACTAAGGTTCCTTTAAATAGCTCTAAGATGAAGGCTCTTAGCATTTTTATAAATATGCCTTGGGGTATTCAGGATAAAATCATTAACTCAATGTAAAAACTCTGGATCCCCACTTTTCAACTCGTTTCATCACAAAACCTTTACAGGTTTGAATGATGGAAAAATGCAATGCTATCCAAATCTCACAGCTAGAGGGCAATTCATTTCACGAGGCTTGGCAGATCAGATCTCTGGACCAAAGGGTAACCAAAAAATTGTAAAACATACAAAAAAAAAACGTGTTTGTATCGTACTTATTCTTACTCTTCTGCCTTGTCTTTATGTATAAATTATGCACCATGTTTTGGAAGTCCATCAGCTATATATATATATATATATATATATATATATATATATTTTTTTTTTTTTTTTTTAGGGAGATCTAGGATCTCTAGTTTAGGGTTTGAGAAAAAAACCCATGTACAAGGCCTGTGTTGCTGGAGTGGGGAAGAGAGGGTGGGCCCCACTCCACCTGGACAGTCCGGGTCTTGGGCTGTCTGATTAGTCCAAGGTGTGCTTGCCTGATAGAAGCAGGGAGTTCACACACACTCTGGCTCTCTCATCCTGGGAGCAGGACATCTGCTATGAGCCTGTGGGAGCATTGCCAGTGGTATGTTATGAACTGCTATGTTATGGTGCCCGGTACTAGGCCGGCACTGGGTTAGTCAGGAGCACCTAATGTTTAGTTAGAGCCGGACAGGCATAGGATTTCTTTTGTTTAGTTCTGTTTTACTTTATACCACAATCTGGCAATAAAACTGGCTGAGGTCAGTTAAATGATTCTTCCTTGTTCTGTGGACTTTGTGCTTGCTGAAAGTGTGCCCGTCTACCCAGGAGACGACTAACCCGCTACCTAACCCCTTACAAGTGGTGGAGGATGATTTAGGCACTAATTTTTGGCAAAAGAAAACAAAACTGGAAATTTAAAGGGCCGGAGTCCCTTTTATTGCAGACTGTTTCTTTGCATCTGGAAAATGGAGGATGTAATTAAAGCTATGTTGCAAACTGTGGCATCTCAACAGGAGGCTACCCGAGTGCAGCAGGAGGTTACCATGGTGCAGCAAAGAGCACTTGAGGAATCAAGCCGCAGGCTGACAGCTCAACTGGAGGCGACACAGGAAGAGCAAAGAAAAGACCGGGAGACCTTAAAAGTTGTTCTACAGCAGCTAGCCAGTGTCACTGAGCGGGCCCCAGGTGTTGCAGACGCTACTCAAGCCTCCATAAGAGCTAGTCATTTCCTACAAAAAATGACCACAGCTGATGATGTGGAAGCCTATCTGACAACCTTTGAAAGGACTGCCGAGAGAGAGTGTTGGCCAAAGGAACAATGGGCAGGTCTTTTGGCACCCTTCCTTTCAGGAGAACCTCAAAAGGCCTATTTTGACCTGGAAACCCGGGATGCTATGGACTATGGCAAGCTAAAAAAGGAAATTTTAACATACCTTGGAGTCACAGTTTCTGTCCGTGCACAGCGCGTGCACACCTGGGTCTACAGCATGGACAAACCTCCACGCTCTCAAATGCATGACCTCATTCACCTAACCAAGAAGTGGTTGCAGCCAGAGGTCCTGACAGGCCCCCAGATGGTGGAACAGGTTGTGATGGACCAGTACTTGAGATCCCTCCCCGTTACCTTGCGCAAGTGGGTGAGCCATGGAGACCCTAAAGATGCTGACCAAATGGTGGAGATGGTGGAGAGGTACAAAGCCGCTGAGGAACTGATGAGTCTGCCACAGCGCCCCCTAGTCCCACAGCGGAGATCTCCAGGACTTCCTGGTAAGACTGTTCTAAGGGAAAAGGGGGCTGGTAGATCTGATGGGTTGGTGCATGCAAGTGGAGAGACTGAAGGCCCAGGCTCTAGAAGCTGGCAAGCCATGCCAGGGAAGTTGGGGGCCTATAAGAGACTCAGTAAGGACGTTATAAAGTGTTTTCGATGTCAAATGCCCAGTCATATTATTGCCAATTGCCCAATGTATGATGATGCCATGCAATGTGATGTCTCCTACATAAACCGCCGCTTATCACTGTATACTCAGCTTGCGTGTGTAGCGTTACCAAATGCTGGGGATGAGAAACACATGTGTCCTATTACGGTCGAAGGTAAAGTTGTAAATGCACTGTTAGACTCAGGTAGTCTAGTGACCCTGGTAAACGCAGATTTGGGGCCTCCAATAACCCGTCGGGTGAAAACTATTGGGGTTACTTGTATTCACGGGGATACTCGACATTACCCCACGGCTGTAGTGGACATACATACACAGTTTGGTGCAGTAAAATTCATGGTGGGGATAGTGCCATTATTAATGCATGATGTCATCATGGGGCGGGACTTCCCACATTTCTGGAAGATGTGGGAACAGAGGGTCTCAAAGAGGAAACTTTCCCCTTTTCGGTTATGGCTGGGGAAGAAGCTGAACCCCACAATGTGGTGTCCCCAGAGGGTCATAGCAGTCTAGAGCCCCCTAGTGACAGTATGCCTGATCTTGAGGTGCGGAAGGATCAGTTTGGTGCTGAACAGTTGAAAGATCCCACTCTTACCCGAGCCCAGGAAAATGTTAAAATGATTGATGGTAACCTGGTGGAGCCTGACACCAGACTGTCCTATCCATACATGGCGGTAAAACATGACTTGCTATACCAAGTGTTAAAAAGGGGAGAGGATCTGGTGGATCAACTAGTGGTCCCTAAGGCATATAGAAGGATTGTGCTAGATCTGGCACATGGTCACCTTATGGGGGGGCATTTGGGGACAGAGAAAACTATAGATAGAGTCCTTCAACGGTTCTTCTGGCCGGGGGTTTACAAAGACGTAAAAGATTATTGTGATTCCTGCCCAGAGTGCCAGATTTCAGCTCCTCGGCCACACTACCGTAGTCCCCTGGTTCCTCTACCAATTATTGAGGTGCCGTTTGAGAGAATAGCAATGGATTTGGTGGGGCCCGTTGTAAGATCTGCCCGCGGCCACCAGCATATTCTTGTAATTATGGATTATGCCACCCGTTACCCGGAAGCTATACCCCTACGCAATGCGTCATCCAAGGCTATAGCTAAAGAGTTGGTGCACGTGTTTAGCCGGGTAGGACTACCAAAAGAGATCCTTACAGATCAGGGTACCCCTTTTATGTCCCGGGTCATGAAAGAGCTGTGTAAATTATTCCAGGTGAAACAGCTGCGTACTTCTGTCTACCATCCACAGACCGATGGACTGGTAGAAAGATTCAATAAAACCCTAAAAGCCATGTTAAGGAAGGTGGTGGACAAAGATGGGAAAAATTGGGACTTCCTTCTCCCTTACCTAATGTTTTCCATCCGTGAGGTCCCTCAGTCCTCTACAGGGTATTCTCCATTTGAATTACTATATGGCCGTCACCCGAGGGGCCTTCTAGATATAGCAAAGGAAACCTGGGAAGAAGAAGCTACCCCCTATAGGAGTGTCATTGAACACGTGGCCCAAATGCAGGATCGAATCGCGGCCGTGTTGACTATTGTGCGAGAACATATGGCCCATGCTCAGGAGGCACAACAAAGAGTATATAACCGCAGTGCCAAAATACGTACCTTTGCACACGGTGACCGGGTTTTAGTGCTGATCCCTACAGTAGAAAGTAAATTTCTGGCTAAATGGCAAGGGCCCTTTGAGGTATTAGAAAGAGTAAATGAGGTGAACTATAAAATCCGCCAGCCAGGTAAACGGAAGCCGGAGCAAGTGTACCACGTCAATCTTATAAAACCGTGGAAAGATCGACTGTCACTTGCTGCAGACACCTCATCCCAACCAAAGCAGTTGGCCTCTGCAAAGCCCTTGTTGCCAGAAGTAACAGTACCCGACTCCCTTGCAGATACACAGAAAGTAGAAGTACAGGGGTTCCTCTTTAAGAACAGGGGTTTTTTCTCTGATACCCCAGGTCGTACCTCTCTCATTAAACATGACATTCTGACTGAACCAGGTGAAAAGGTTAAGCTGAGGCCCTACAGAATACCAGAGGCCAGGAGAGAGATTATCTCTGCGGAGGTGAGGAAAATGTTAGAACTTGGGGTAATAGAAGAGTCCCATAGCCAATGGTCCAGCCCCATAGTTCTGATCCCCAAGCCAGACGGCAGCTGGAGGTTTTGCAATGACTTCCGTAAGCTTAATTCCATATCTAAATTTGATGCTTACCCAATGCCACGTGTGGATGAGCTCATTGATAGACTCGGAAATGCCCGTTATATAACAACCCTAGATCTAACCAAAGGGTACTGGCAGATACCATTAACAGATGAGGCCAAAGAGAAAACTGCCTTTGCCACTCCGGACGGGTTGTTTCATTATGTTGTTTTGCCGTTTGGGTTGCATGGGGCACCTGCCACCTTCCAGAGGGTTATGGATAGAATTTTGAGGCCTCACAGACAGTATGCAGCAGCCTATCTGGATGATATAATCATCCAAAGTCCAGATTGGGATTCCCATTTACCTAGAGTACAGGCTGTTATCAATTCTCTGCGTGAGGCAGGATTTACAGCCAATCCAAAAAAATGTGCCATGGGACTGGAGGAGGCTAAGTACCTGGGTTACAACATAGGCCGTGGCTTGATAAAACCCCAACTAAACAAGATTGAAGCCATACAAAGATGGCCTCAGCCCATTAACAAGAAGCAATTCCGTGCTTTCTTGGGAATTACAGGCTATTATAGAAGGTTTATACCTAATTTTGCCTCTCTTGCGGCCCCTTTAACTGACCTGACGAAAGGCAAAGACTCTGTCATGGTTAAGTGGACGCCACAGGCGGAAAAATCATTTCAGACCCTTAAAAGCCTACTGTGTGCTCAGCCGGTGCTGATAACGCCAGACTTTACGAGAGAGTTTGTCCTTCAAACGGATGCATCTGATGTGGGACTGGGGGCAGTACTGTCACAGGTGCGGAATGGTGAGGAACACCCGGTGCTGTACCTAAGTAGAAAATTAAATGATCATGAGACAAAGTATGCCATTGTAGAAAAAGAATGCCTAGCCATTAAATGGGCCCTAGAAGCCCTCCGTTATTACCTGCTTGGCCGTCAGTTTGAATTGGTTACGGACCACGCTCCCCTCAAGTGGATGTGTGAAAATAAGGAAAAGAATAGGAGGGTTACAAGATGGTTCTTGGCCTTACAGGAATACAGGTTTACAGTAAAACACAGGCCAGGGACCCAAATGAAAAATGCTGATGCCTTATCTCGGGTCCATTGTATGATGTCCAGTTGTGTTCCAGCCCTGGGTCTGAAACAGGGGGGGAGGATGTGTGACAGAGTATCTGGACAAGTCATAGAGGGTGTGTATATCTGCCCAAGATTTCTTGTATCTGTCAGCTAAAAGCAACCAGGAATTTAGAAACTAGGGATCTAGGATCTCTAGTTTAGGGTTTGAGAAAAAACCATGTACAGGGCCTGTGTTGCTGGAGTGGGGAAGAGAGGGTGGGCCCCACTCCACCCGGACAGTCCGGGTCTTGGGCTGTCTGATTAGTCCAAGGTGTGCTTGCCTGATAGAAGCAGGGAGTTCACACACACTCTCATCCTGGGAGCAGGACATCTGCTATGAGCCTGTGGGAGCATTGCCAGTGGTATGTTATGATCTGCTATGTTCTATGCCCGGTACTAGGCCGGCACTGGGTTAGTCAGGAGCACCTAATGTTTAGTTAGAGCCGGACAGGCATAGGATTTCTTTTGTTTAGTTCTGTTTTACTTTATACCACAAGCTGGCAATAAAACTGGCTGAGATCAGTTAAATGATTCTTCCTTGTTCTGTGGACTTTGTGCTTGCTGAAAGTGTGCCCGTCTACCCAGGAGACGACTAACCCGCTACCTAACCCCTTACAATATATATATATATATATATATATATACTCCTTTCAGGAGATTCTAATAAACATATTTTCCAGTGCAGGATCCAAAACTGTGCCCAATTATCAAGATGAGGTACTGATTTGTAAAAATGTGTTATTGTACCCTAATTATAGCGTTTTGTATCTCCCTTTCATCTTTTTTGTTTATCAGTTTACTAATGTACTACCTAAGCCTGGTTGTACCCAGCTTTACCCAATTTAACTTGTAGGGGAAAGCCTTCTCAGCATGTCCTTACATTTATTATTAAACCGGAGCAACCTCCTTATCAGAAAAAGTGCTCAGATGCATCCCTCCCCAGGGCAATTCAGCTTGCTGCACATTAAAATTAATTTACCTTTTTGTAACTCCTGCTGTGGTCGATTTCCCCTCCTCAGTGATCTTCCAGTGGCCTGTTAGTAGGAAGTGTCACTGTGCATTGTGGGTTATGTTGGTAAAATCCAGGCAGCAGTATGGCAGGGATGCTGGGAAGCCTCTCAGGTGCTTCAAGATGGCCACGACCAGGAGAAAAACAGGCTGCATTTCGCTTTGAGGGGATTTAGGAGAAAAGCTGACAATGATTCAGTAACATACATGCATATGGGGCAAGTGAGTTTTGGGCAGTTTTTTTTTTACTGTGCACGACTGTTGGTCCGGTTTACATTCTCCCTTGTATCTGTCCAGGCTGACGTTTTGTTTAACTATTTATGTAAAATTGCTATCCCTTGAAGTTTAAATAATTCTACATAATTTTTTTTCCTCTACAAACATTTCCACATTACTTTTTGGATTATGGATTATTTTATCCACCACACTAAAAGCATGGGACCTAATACTGAATGTTGCCTAATTTTTCCCATGCTAAGGGGCTAATTCTTAAACGGCTTCATGGGTATTAGCTGCATTGCCGCATTTACCGAACGAAATACTGTATGCCATGTTCCATGTTCACTGTTCATCCTATAGGGTATGCTTAAGAATTTGTCAAATTGTTCTGCATAGCCTATAGGGCGCTGTTGTTTCCAAACTTTGAAAAAACTATACTTACCTCACTGGGAGAAATTATTGACTTCACCTGTAAATATTTCCCATTACAGGGGTTGTTGATTTTAGGGGAAATTTTTTATAGAATTATTTTGTGTGTTCAAGTAAAAAGCTCACTCACTCAGTTCACAGACGAAAGCCCACTCATAGGTTAACTTGCTTTACCAGATCTTTAGTATGATCAATTTATTACTTACCTACCCTAAGATTCCATGCCTCTTAGTTCATGATAATGGGGTCTATCCGGCACTAGGTGAGAAAAGTCACTACTTTTTTAGTAGTGAAAACTGCTATTCACTTTCATTGTTTACCATGAGGGCGATTCAGCACTAGGTAGACATGTACATCTGGTTGCTTAAAGGAGCACTATCGCGAAATTGTGTAATGTTAAAAATCCATATAAACACATTGGTTAATCAGAGGACAAGTCACTTATACACCCGAACTGAAAAAAACTCCCACCAAGCTTGTGGTTTTATCTCACATGGTAGGAACAAAATCTAGGGGTGACAGGTTTAGTCTATGAGGGGTGACAGAGCCTGTCACCTTGGCTGTCATTTTCCTTCCATAAAAATAAAAGAAATAAGCCTGGATGGATATTTCTTGATGCTGATAGCGGGTGTCCTCCCGCTATCCAGCATATTTATTTGAATTTTTATCATTGGTCCATTTTTCGCGCTAGGTCTCCTTTAATAAGCCCTAAGGCAGACAATTAATGCGAAAGGCAGTTTTGTAGTGAATGTAGTGACTTATCTCATCTGGCTATGAATCGACCCTTATATCTTGGTAGCCTTGGAAGCAGCTGCTTGACATTGCATGCTGTTATTTAGCCTGTGGCCTACCAGTACCCCCAGATCCTTCTCAGCAAGTGACTCTCCCAGTTTTACTCCCCCCGAGGATATATGTGGCCTTCAGGTTATTAGACCCCAAGTGCATGACTTTACATATCTCCACATTGAACTTTAATTGCCAAGTGGATGCCCAGACACTCAAAGTGTCCAAGTCAGCCTAAAGCTTGTGGCCACCTTCAATAGACTGCACTGTGCTACATATCTTTGGGGGTTATTCATGAATGAATAGCGGCAGGTAGTGCCTTGTAGCGACAGGCAGCGTCTGGTGAATGCCGGGCACTGTACCCAAAACCACATTTATGAAAGCGATTCTGGTGAGCGACTCTAACAGCGCCATGTAGCATCCGATGTATTATTACAGGCGGCTCAGCATATAGCGCCGGTGCTCTAGCTTCCAAAGCGCCAGGTGTTACCTTTTGCTCAGTCGCTCTCCCATACATTTCAATAGACGTTCCTTTTCTTCTGTTTAAACATGTTTTTCATTTTTTTGTGCCTCAAATCATTGTGTGACCTCTCCTGGCCTTGAAAAAGTCATTTTTGAAAACTTTCTGGATTATTAATATTTTTATGCAGAAGTGTCATTACAGGTCTGGCACTAAAGTGTTAATGTCACAGTGCTACAACAATGTCATTCCATATGTTTTCGCTTTGTTACTGGTGTATATGTGTTCAAAAACAGAGACTTTAATCATACATTGTCTGGCGCTCTGTGCTATAGCGACCAGCTTTAGAGCGCCGATGCTCTATGAGTCTGTTTTTTTGTTGAATATGGTGTGGAGCGCCGAGTGCCGGACGCACTAAGCAGTCGCTACCTCTAGCGCTGTACTGTTGTTAGATGTGGTGTAGGCTTGGCCGCTATAGTTCGGAATACCACTTTGTGTTCGCTGAAGCAGTATTAATGCTTAAGAGTTAGGAGCCTATTCTTACAGTAACTGAAGTACATTATGTGAAAGTTAAATAAAAACAAATTTTGAATATATATTAAATGCTAAATAGTGCTGTTTAATGAGAGTTACATTTCTGAATTTGTAAAGGTTAGTGTTTGAGTTTTTTAAATTTTATATATTTATTTTTTTATTCTATTTTTTTTTTTAATCCAAATTTTTTAAATTTGTTTATTTGATATTTTTTGTGTTAATGTAAATGTTGTATTAGTTCCTACTGTTATTAAAGGGAATCTCAACTTATGGGACAGAGGTTTATCAGATTATATTTTGTATTACTGGTATATTTTTAAAGTAATACCCATGGGCGTCCCAAATTGGGTCCTAGTAAAAGTGTTTTACAACTGTTAGAACCCCGGGTTCGGCTGATGTCCGGCTGGTGACTGGGCTCAATTACCCCATCTGTGGTACCGGTAGCCACCAGCTGATGTCACCAGAGCTCTGGCTGCAGACCCCATCTGCAGTTCCATTTGCCACCAGCGGGTGTCACCAGAGCTCTGGAGGCTCACCCTACCTGCAGTTCCATCAGCCACCAGCGGGTGTCAGCAGAGCTCTGGATACTCTCTCCCCATCATCTGCTGCACCTGGTGTGTGGGCTATTTAAGGAAGATCGGCCCTCCACCTGGTGCAGCAGGATTTTGTTTCTGTATCTGTCCCTGAGTTATCATCTGCTTATGCCTTCAGGTGAGTGCGCCAGCACCTTGGGGCTCCAGTTTTCCCTTGTTTGTTATCTTTGTTAGTTAGCTTGTTTTTGTCCCTTTTTCTGAATATAAGATATTTTTGTTATGTTCCTTTTGATTTAATAAACCCCCCTGTTCACTGCACTTCTTGTCGTGTCATTGCTCTGGCCCGACTTTCTGCTCCATGGCGGAGAGTTCGTATTAGAGATCACCCGGCCTGACATAAATGTTAGAACCCCGGGTTCGGCTGATGCCCGGCTGCAGACCCCATCTGCAGCCAGAGCTCTGGTGACACCAGCTGGTGGCTACCGGTACCACAGATGGGGTAATTGAGCCCAGCCACCAGCCGGGCATCAGCCGAACCCGGGGTTCTAACATTATGACCTTGCACCTAGACCGTGCTTTGAGCCCAGCCACCAGCCGGGCATCAGCCGAACCCGGGGTTCTAACAACAACCTTGTTGAATCTATATATTGTGAAATCCACAAGCTCTTTATGGCAGCTTAAAGGAGACAAACTAATTTTTTTTATATATATTTATTTTCATTAGTCTTTAAGTAAATGTAAATTAATGTTAATTATTATACTTATTATTTTATGTTTTTTTTTATTTTTTCTTTATCTTTTCTTTCTGTGCATCTAGGACTTCTGCCAGAAGGAGTACGACTATGCCTTGAGTGGCCAAGCATTGTGAAGGAGGTGAAGGCCATTGTGTCCTGGTGCTTCAAAACGGATTTGAAAGAGAAAGCCATACGACAGCGAGGGTCAGTCTTTGAGCGCCGGGACAACGAGGGCGTCTATCGGCTCTATGATGCCCATGCTTCTGGTAAGCTGAACACACATACACATGCACTATTCTTACATATCTACACGTTATACTGCTGATGTTTTTACTATTTTTTTTCTTTACCACAGATAAGTGCCCTCTCCTGGGAAAGCACGGGAAGGGTGTTCTACCCTGCACAGGAGTGGTTGGTTCAGATGAGTCAGCGGGGAAGGGTCCCTTTCGTCGCTCCCAAATCGAGGACCCAGGGGAGGAAGGGGATGAGCCAGTTGAAGCCCCAGTGGAGCCTGCTGCTGGGGTGATGGCAGTGTGAAGCCTCAGCTCCTCAATACCACTGGGGCCACTCTCAAGTGGGGAGTCCCAGTGGGGAGGCGGAACGGGACTCCACCACACTCCCTGAGGGTTCAAGGAGTAGGAGGGAGGAGGGTGGCTCCTCGGATTTGGGCTCTGCTGGGCCGATTTTGAGGAGTGGAGGCACCCCGCCTTCATCTCAGAGCCCTCCCTGGGATACCACCAACATCTCATCCTCTGGTGAGTGTCCTTCATTGTTTGGCTTTGGTGTTAAATTGTAACATTGTTGTGTGTTGTGCTGACACCTCCTCCACACATGTTGGACTTTCCTGGGAGCAGGCATAGTCGAGGTAAGAATTACATTAATATAGTCCAAATACTATATGCATCCAGTGTTTTGTGCCTATGTCATTTTCTTTGTAAATGTAACATGCTATTGTCTTGTAAAGTGCCCATGTGGCCTCTAGGACAGTAGGGTATGTCCTGGTGTTCCACAACTTACAATAATGTGGCTTGCTCATGTGTTAACCAAAGTCTTTTTGTTTAGCTAACACATGGCCAAGTGTATAACAAGAATTATCATGATTTAACTCTTCCCTACAGCTAAATTGTA
This sequence comes from Gastrophryne carolinensis, assembly GCA_027917425.1. Lineage (NCBI taxonomy): Eukaryota > Metazoa > Chordata > Amphibia > Anura > Microhylidae > Gastrophryne > Gastrophryne carolinensis. Next base: position 63,980,694 of record CM051241.1, on the reverse strand, counting down.
GGTGTATAAATAATCTTCCTAATACAATGTTCTTATGGTTGTATCTGTTGTGTTTTTTATCTACACAGATGTTTCCACGCAGACGGACCCAGTCGTCATTCTCCCCACCCCATCTCCCGGAGGCTCCAGCAGCATGGGCCAAGGCCACAGCTGGGATGGTGAGTAATGTTATTTGTGACAATAAGCTTTTACACATGCATATGTATGTGTCCATGACCATGTACCCACGTTAGTGGCAGTCTAGAGTTTACACTGATACCTGCAGTGCCGCTTTTTAGAATAATCAATCAGAATTGCCTCAAAGCATGCACGTTTCCTGCCCCTGCTAATGTAACTTGACGCTACCTGATAAAGGCAGCAGTTGGTTATGTGCTTTATGTACTGCTTTTCCATTCCATCCCCTATTGTTTAGATCCTAAACGATAGTTATATGAAAATGTCACTCGCCATCTATTTAGATTAATTTGCCTCAGGTGTTAATGACCACTATATTAGGTACATTCTTCCTGTGGTCAAGTAGAAAACAATATCTTATGAATTCACACCTGAGTACCAAAGTAGGTTTGCATCGCTCCGCTAATCTCCGAAGTGCGAAGCGCCCGGTGCGCCTGCACGCCGCCATCTTGCGACTGGCAATACGCCGGCCACAGGCTGACTGGCGCCGGGTCGGGACGCTCGTCAACGGAAGTGATGCAGGATGACCCGAATTACGTTCGCATCATCACCGCATCACCAGGGCTGGCCCGGGGCGGGATTCACACGCCTTCAGTGCTATATAAAGGACAGTCAGCAACGATATAGCAGGCACTGCGCTTCATCTCTGCACCATAGCACAACTCTCTAAAGGAACGCTCTGAGGAAGGTTTTCGTTCATAAACCGAAACATGTGTCAGCGATGCTATAAGGACTCTTGCAGCTGAACTGAAATCAGCCTAAGGACACCGCAGAATAAATTCCTGGATTGGGAAATTCTCCCTACCTCAAGTGCCTCAGATACTCTTAAAGGTACAGCCACAATCCAACTTTTTCTTGAATTCTGCAAATTCAGATTCATTGGCAAAAAGACTTTGCTTTGCTTCGTATATTTCTCAAAGCTACATCCAATCAAAATCCTGGTTATTTTGAAACTTTATTGCGATAGGTGCAACCAACCACCCTCAGCTCCCAGGATACCTATCCAATTGTATATATTGTAAATACTGTATACATTCAAGTTGCATAAGTGTACCCGACCCCTACTTGACCTTATGTTTCTTCATGTGGACCTTAACACTATTGATACAGCTGATTTATGTATGTAAATAAATTCACTGTTTTCTTGCAAACCTATTTGGTACTCAGGTGTGCATTCATAAGATATTGTTTTCTGGTATTTAAAAGGGACCTAGGTCCCATTTTAGTGAATTGCACCCAATTGCTGTTGATATAAATTGATATTATTATTGATATTATTGATCTATTACCATACGTTAGAGTGTGCTTACCAACCTTGTGGTCAAGTAGGCCTTATTTGGTTAGGTTATGTGCTTTGTGATGTTAGACTATGGTGGTTATGTTGAATGGCTACACAGATTATTTTACTTTGCCATCACAAAATCAGAAAGGTTGGGCTATTGTGTATGTTTTAAAATAGTTTTAATTAATGTTAGACAAACAATTTTAACAAAGATCTTAGGTATATACTGTATTTGGTACTTAATTGTGTTTTTTCTTTTTCACAGCATGCAATGACGAGCATCACAGACTGTGGCAATATGTGAGGGAATCTCGCCAAATGCTGCTGGAGATGAGAAATGAAAGAGAGAGTGGGGGAAATTTCTTTTAGTTTTTTTTTAAATAACATTTTTTTCTAGTTTTCTAAATGCATTTGCGTTTATTATTCATATTATTGTCTGATTCCTCACACACACGATTAGGTATTTTTCTTTACACCTGGGTTACCCCAAAAAAAGAAAAAAAAACAAAGAAAAAAAAACCAAAAAAAAAGACAAAGAAAAAAGCACAAAGTAAAGACAAAAAAAAAACAAAAATGTGTGGGTGGAATATAACACTGCTGCAGATAAATTTCAATACAATGGTGGTCTTAGAGCAGCATTGGAACTCTCAGGCACTGCTTTGAATGAGAGTGAGCGCCTCTACAGTGACTCACACATATCACATTTATCATTGCTAAACTGATTACTACAGCATCCCATCAGCGACTGAGGAGCTCTGTTACAGTGCCCGATACCCGCTTAGAGTGTCTACTAGCGGTCGCTCTAAGCGCCGCTATACAGACGCTCATCTGCCGATACCTGGCATCAGTAATGATTCAGCCTCTTTTTGTCATCTGCAAAAATAGAGACAACACATTTAATTTCACCTTCTATGCTCTTCATAAACAAGTTGAATAATAGTAGGCCCAGCACTGAACCCTGGGGTACACCTCTTACAACCGGTAACCCTTCAGAGTAAAAAATATCCTTAACTTATTGGAAAAATATTTCCCCTGTATACAGTAAATATGCCACTGCGTGTGCGGATTTTTTTTTTTGTTTAACTTAAAGAAAAATATATTTTTGTATTTGAATGTTTGCACTTATAATACATCCCAATATTCGGTAACAAAAAAGGAAGCATTTGTTTAGGCGGTCTAGTGCAGTAAGAGGTACTGTGTTCAGTTAAGAAATTAAGAGCCTGATTTATTAAACCGGACCAACACCCGCTCTTTTTTGCTGAGAAGAAGCTCGAGGGGGGCATCCAGAACGCTGGAGCCCCCTCGCACCTAAATGCACAGGACGCTTAAAACACTCACCTTCCTTACGTGCCAGCACCGGGAAAGGAATCCCGCGATTGGCAGCCGGCCGGTCCTGTGCATTTAGGTGCAAGGGGGCTCCAGCGTTCTGGATGCCCCCCTCGAGCTTCTTCTCAGCAACAAATAGCGGGACCAACACCCGTTAATGTAATAACGAGTGTTGGTCCGGTTTAAGTGCGCCCTTTTGCTGACAATAGCATCCATGCTGACGCGTCCACCTCTTTTTTCTTTTGTTGCTATTATCTTTCCATATGCATGCATTAATGTCGCTGCAAGTCTAAGGCCCTTATTTAACAAGGGATAGCGCCAGGTAGCGAATGGTGAGCGAACGGTAATGACGGTCACCGCCACGAGTATGCCGGCTCCCCTCCGCAATCACACATTTATCAAGCCGATCCTGCTTAGCGACTGACAGAGCGCCAGATAGCGAATCATTCATCATTATTCCAGCCTCACCCCACAGCGCCAGCGAGCGACCTTGAACAGCGACAGGTATGACCTCTCGCTACCTGGCGCTCTCCAATGCATTTCAATGGAGCAATCTTTAAATATTCTTAATTATTTGCTATTAATGTTTTTTTTTTTTTTGTTTTTTTTAAATGTCAAAAATTCTGTGACCACTTCTGCAATGTTAGATATTTTTTTTAAGGTAAAAAAAAAAAATTTGTGCAGAATTGATATTACAGGTCTGATACTAATGTATTCATATTACAAAATGTTTTGAAAAACATGTTTTTTTTTTTTCAAAAAATATGGTTGTTTGGGGGTTAAAAAACTACTTTTAACCCATCGCCGCCAGCGCTCTGGGGTTTAAACAAGCATTTTACAGCGCGAGAATTTTTTGTGCGTGATTTGTTAATGAATATGCTGGGAGCCGTTCGCTATGGCCATTCGCTGTCATGCGCTCCCATACAGCATGGAACCTGTCAAATAGCGACTCCTCACCCAATATTCAACATTACGGCAAACCGACTGAGTCTCTATCAACTACAGAACAACGGCCAAGCACAGCGACTACTAGCGGGCGCTCTGAAAATGCCGCTACTGTCGCTCATCTGTCGCTACCTGGCGCTATTAATGAATCGGCCTCTAAGGCTCCCTTCACACCACTACGCTTTTGCTGCGTTGTCATAGACTTCAATGGAGCTGCATTTGTGTTGCATTGGAAACAGAGCATGCTGGACTTGTCCAGTGCAAACATCTAGGTGTGAAAGGGGCTTAAATGTCTGTTACTAAATAATCAGCTTGCATTGGCGCACTAGGTTACCTATAGGCCAGCCTGTGTAAGTGCTGTTTGTGTACCTATGGGTCCTTATGCTGGATGTTACAGCACCAATGTGCGCTACTCTTTCTGCTGCACACCATATTTACTCATTTCTAACACACTGTGGAGGTTGGCGATGGATATTATAGACTCTGGTTGCCGTAATACCATAAAGTTATCTGAAAAAACACTGTTGTGGCAAACTTTGTACTACACCATCAAACTAACCATCAAACTAACTTTTGAGCATTTGGATTGCGCTCAAGTATTTCCAAACTTTAAAAAATATATATCCTTACCACACAGGAAAAATGATGTAGCTGACCTGTAAAAAATGCCCATGTGCAGAAAAAAACACATGTGCAGGTCATTTTTGGGGTTTGTGTCTAAATGCTAAAAAGCTCACCGAAATGCAGGTTGCAATCCACACCGCAATGCACACTGAAAGTCACACTGGCTTCACTCAATAATTAGCATGATCCCGATAGAGTGACACAGTGGTCAAACCATCAGCACTATATGGTGCAGAACTTCTTATAAATCAAGCTCTAAACTGCAGTCACAGCAGCGCTGTACTGGTGTTAGAACGCCCAACATACATCTCATTCATCAATGCCAGCCAGGTTACTACAGTGACTGAGGCGCTCTGTTACAGCACCCGATAGCCAATCACAGTGTATACTAGCGCTGTTATACAGACGCTCATCTGCCGATACCTGGCGCTAGTAATGAATCGGCCTCTTAGAGTTTATCTTCCCTTCACACCTTCAGCCAAGTGCAGCCAGGAGATTGTTGTTTTATCTTTTGTTTGGAGGGAGCTGGTCTTCCCCAAGCCAGGGGGTGGCGAGACTCCATCTGTATTGTTTCTTGTATGGGGCTAACCAGCGCTTAACACATAAGGGTCGATTCAAAGAAACATGTAACAGCTTTGATTTAGGTGCCGATCATCCTATTTTTCCCGTACGCTCGTGCGTTCGTATGAACTTGCGAGTGATTCTATAAGCAAATACGTTTCTATCCTAAAAGATACGTCCGTTCGTATGGCAGTTCGCGAATCAGACCTATGTCAGTTTCCATCCTGAATTTTCCGTTTCATTTCTCAGGTTGCAACATAGGTTTTGCCCTTTTTCCTTTTTTGTCTGGACGTAAATCCTTCTGATCTTGCGGCTGCGCACTACAAACTTACCTCATTAAAGTGCATTCTAAATATTTGTTTTTTTTTTTCTTTATTTCATTCATTTTGTAGTAACCAACCATTAATGAATGCATTTGCATAAGTAAATCTTACTTTGTTAAATTTTTAGTTAACTTGCATTTTTTACTTGTGGATTTAATTTTAATATTTTGGCTTCAAATGGTACAACTTAAAATTTTTGGTGTGGTTACCCACACCCTCTACATACAGATTGCTCTCAAAAATTAAAAAACACCCAGCAACTTTTGCATGTTATGAGCCTAGAAACAGCCAAGATGGCGGCTCAGGTATTATCGGGCAGCCTGCAAACAGAAAGGGCCTTGTGACTGTGTTGCTCTGCATTCTTTGATTTCTGACCTTTCCGTGCCCCCAGCTCTGCTGTGTCTGTGCAAAATACAGCAGTAACCCACATCCCGCACTTTATCCCGCTCTCCTCTCCTCAGTAAGTGTGATGCATCTGACCAAAGATGAGCTAAAATAATTAAACAAAGCAAAGGTAAACAACTACACCAATAAATTCAAATTAAAAATATTATTCTAGTACATCAATTTAAAAATAAATAACAAAGGACATACGTTTCTTTAATTAACGCAAATATATGGATGTATTGCAAAATAAAGGTTTACATGCAAAGGACTAATTAAGGTCCACATTAAAATGCTTTTATAAGGCATACATGAAATGTATTGAATCAGGTATGCATTGCCATACAATTTATGGCCTCGGCCATGCTGATACATGCAGTTCATTGGAGCTCAAGACGCGCAGACTCCTCCACATAGCCAAAAAACCTGTTCAAGAACGGCAATCCGACTGCTAAAAGGTGTCGGCAGTGGCTTTCTTTTAAAACGTATTTAGAGGTTGGAAAACTGTTCTCTGAATCAAACGTAAACACATCCGATTATCCTAAGTTTTAGGTTTTGATCCTAAGTTTTAGGTTTTGATCCTAAGTTTTAGGTTTTGATCCTAAGTTTTAGGTTTTTATCCTAAGTTTTAGGATTTGATCCTACAATTTAGGAACGAACTTCTGATGATCGTAAGAGCATATACGAAATCGTACGTAGGCTCGTGCGAGTCGGAAATGGCCAAAAAAACAGGAAAAAATGACAAACACCCACCCAAACTTAGGATTCTAGATCCGAAATCAATTAACTTTTGCTCATAGAGAGGTGGCAATGGTCTAACTTATCTTCCCTTTGTCTAGAGTTAGTTGGACTTCATTAAACGAGGAGGTTGCGAGACTCCATATCCCTTTTTTGCTATGTGTCCTAGCTGGTCTTTACCAGAAGACAGCAAAGTTTCATCTCAGGCCCAGTGAGTCTTTCTTTGCTTCCCTGAGGCTGCTGGGATCGGGTCCTACACAAACACAGGGTATGTACAGCTTATGGGATTTATCCTGGTTTGTTTTGTTTATTATTACTTATGCTATGTTTTTCCTGCTTAGGGCAGTTTTTAGGCAAAATAGTGCTCGGTGCAGGAAGGAAAAATTCTGTCCCTCCTCACCCATCCTATGGTGCTGCTGCTGTCCCATACAAGTATTTGCCATGTTGTTCCTTTACCAAAAGCAGTAGGTAGTGCCCCATCCCCATGACTAAGCCCAATATGGGATGAGGAGGGCCTGTTGTATGGTCTGGACCACTAATAGTGACCCTGACTCATTTGCATAAACCAGGGTGGCTGGGGTAAAGGCGCCTCCAGTGGTCTTGGCGCCCTCCTCTAGAAACAGCCATGCTGTAAGGTAAGGTATCCTTGTTTTTTTTACCAGGGAACACATAGGGACCTTAGGGGCCAAACAGGCTTTATGACCTGGCAGTGAGCCCTGTCTGGGGCTACATTAACCTAACTTTTACCCCTTGTTGGTTTGATTAAAACCTTCTTGATCCCTAAGGTCCCTGTTTGGTCCAAAAATAGGGGGGGGGGTCTATGTACCAGGGAACACACAGAGATATTATGGGTAAAGAAGACTTTAATATTCTGGCCGTGAGCCCTGTCTCACTGCTCAGTGCTCCCCATGATGTCTGCCACATATGGTGCTGCCTAACTTATCTATGTTAGCAGTTAAATAATGCTCTATTGTTGCTGCTGGTGTCCGCACTACAGCTGTCAGCTATGGCAGACTAGAAGCATCATGCAGTTTTGGAATGCTAAGTTTGTTTATTGTTTTTGTTTTAAAAATGTTTTAATTATTTGCAAAGTTACAAGGTACCCATTTTTGGGGTTCTCAATGGTTATCCACTTATACAAATACAATAATCAGAAAGTTTGACAAATGTTCATATTCATTCACATTTACCATTTGCCAATTCAGCATATAAACTTTTTGGAGTTCGAGCATGACTCTAGTTTGTTACAATAGGTTCTAAGTGGCAAACAGATACATGAATTACGGGGAAAGGCGGAGATGAATAGAAGGGGACAGGGCATTAGGGGGGAAAGGCATTCTGGTCACTGGAACTACAGAGCTGTTAGGATACTTTGAGCAACCGAGGGCTGGGCATGTTTCAACCATGGGTCCCAGGTTTTTAGAAATGAGTCATTAAAAATAGCTGTAAATAGATGTAGTTAATCAAATGTCCTGGGGGGGTCGCAGGAGAGCCAAATTTTCCATGTTGCTGAAATGGGAGCAGCTGATGATCGTCTACCTTCATTTCAGCAACATGGTGAGTCTGGCTGACGCCCAAACCTCCCACCACCAAATGGCTGGGAAATGGCTGGGAGAGGGTTGGGCGACAGCCCCTAGTGTCCTTGTCGAAACCTTAGAACATCTTCATTGCTTTTTTAAAGTTATATGAATCCCTGATTAAAGCTCAAATGTGCTCATATTTTCCCATAGATAGTGTGCTTTTATTATACTGAACACTGAGAATTCACTTAGAAGTACATTTGTGAAGAACATCCCTGTCTCTGTATATGACTAATAGATCAAAGACCAAGCTTATGATGTTTTAAGGGCCTATAAATATAAAACAGTGAAAGAACTGGAGGTTTGTTAAATGAAAGAACTTTTGAAATATTGTGGCCTTTTCTAGCAGAAAATTACAAGACTATATGGCTAAATTTATTTTATTAGCCGTAGTAGGAACTGATTATGTGGGTTCTTTGGTATAGTTGGAACAGTCCTTCCTTGATTTGTTTTTCCGTTGTGTTATTTAATTTTACAGGTTTTTAGGTATTCCCAAAGGTTTTGAGCACTTGTTTGCTTGTCTTGCATTGTCCAGGCAACAACATTGACCATATAATAACTTAACCCTATAGCTCCTAATGTTCCCCGTTTCTCTTTTAAAAATGAACCTCTCTAAAGCAGAAAAACTTTTTAAAAAGTTTTCATTCATTTTTGACTTTCCCAGCCAGTAGGTGTGTCCGCTCTCCAGTACAATAGCAGGCAGCGTGTTTATATCAGCATATTTTAACCCCTATTTACAATGCTGCAATACACAGGTGGCTATGGACGGCAGCATTATAGACAGAAATTGATTCAGAAATGTGCAAGCCTCCAAGAAGTGGGGCAGACCCTCACCATTTACATATATGTATGCAAGAAATATAATTTGAGCTTTTGCTGTTAGGTCAATATACAAATATAACAAATTAGAATAAACACCTATATAATTTAGTATACAGCATAAACAAGATCCATTATGAGGGGACATGACACCTCTATTTGATTAAGAAACTGCTATTATTCAAGATTTGTGTCTCATTTTCAGAGGAAGGGAATATAGTTTAGATGATCATTGAGACCAGGAGGTCTTCTTCAAGCGATGGATCCATCTAGCCTCCTCTTTATAGATACTATCCCCCCCCTCTGATGCTATTGGGGTCTAGCATGTGGCTACAGTTGGACAGCATTTTTTCTTATCCCTGCCTGGTTCATAGTGGCTTCTCACCACCCTATCCTTAATACTGTTTGCCCTCCTGTAGACCACCTCTGGTCTTTTTAGGAGAATCTTTTGAAGGCCCTCATCCATTCCATCCATTCCAATGTTTTTATCACATTCCTAATTACATGATGTTCCTGAGAAAAAGTTATGAGGGCAGGTTGACCCCTGTTAGCCTGATCTTCTTTTTTGTAAAGAATGTCCTGTCTGTTCCTACTGTGGCCTTTGGCTTCACTTGTGCCAACATCTTTGGGTGGTATCCTCGTAGTTGTACTTGTGATCTCACCAGTCACTTGTGCATAGTTTTGATCCATTGAGCAGTTCCTTCGGACCTGAAGGAACTCCCAGTAAGGGATGCTCTTCTTGAGGGGACAAGGGTGTGCGCTGGTAGCCCTTTGTGGTACACTGTTTTGATTTGGCCATCCACCATTTTGGGAATTGAAAGGTCCAAAATGTGTCCTTTTCATTACTGTATTCCAAGGTAAACCTTAAGTTGTCTTGGTTTGTGTTCATCAGGTCCACAAATTGTTGTAGCTCGTAACATAGACCCTACCCACAAAATGAGGACAACGTCGATGTATCTATGCCACGATAGTATGTGGCCCAAGTACATCGACGTATCCTCATTGACCCAGATCCCCCTCTCCCATGCCCCCAGAAACAGGTCTGCATATGATGGGCACACGTAGTCCCCACTAATTTCCCCTGTATCTGTATTTCCCCTGTATCTGTATTTCCCCTGTATGTAGTATCAATACTGTAAAGGAGGTGTTATCAATAATGTAAAGCTGTGAACCAGACTGTATATTATGTAAGTACCACCTAATTAGAAAGGCATTATGCCTCAATACAATACTCAATTAAAATTATGAAATTCTTCTTGTATATATATTTTTCTCTCAGGCTGAACATAAGGGTTGATTCAGAGCCCCTTTCTCACCTTTTTTTTGCGTGAATATTTCCATTCTCGTTCATTTTTTTCCCCTCGTCTGATTCAGCAAAGCATTTTTTTCTGTGAGAACTTTAGTGTGAAATGTTTTCATTTTTGCATGATTATTCGTTTGGTAGCAAGACCTCCATACAAATGATGAGAAAGGGGCTCTGAATCAACCCTATTGTGTTTTGAAAAAGTGATTATTTAAAGAAAATCGTGCACACATTTAATCAACTACAGCATAATTTATGTAATGCTTGTGGTAAAGTGTATAGGAATGTCATAAATGGTGTGTATTTCTCCCCTGCTAGGCTGTATCAGGCATGATCCGTGCTGGGTTTTCAGGACCCAGGTCACTTTCCCCAATATCTTTCAGGTTTGTTCCATGATCTAAGGCCGTGCATAGGTGTTCAGGCTGATTGCAGGGGAAGCCTGAATAAAAAGGAGTCACACGGCCTGTCATTTGTCATTGACCAACCTGTAGGAGTGAGCCCAGGCTGAGGTGCACAAGTGGCGAAGAAAAGGACTTTATGCAAGCCGAAGGACTTGGCTTTTGCGCCCCCCTAACCGTGGACTTGTGGGGATGAGCAGTGGAGGGCTTGTATGCCCTGCAAAGTGGATTTAACTTGCCTTGGAGTTACAGCTTGCTGGAGTACCCAGCCCTGGACTGATATTGATTTGTTGAAGTAACCATTTTGATTTACAGCATTGACGCTGCAATCTCTGAACTGAGTGATAATTTGCGTTTGAACACTTTATTTGCTAAATAAAGCCGTTTTGCTGTTGAAAGACTGTTGTCTGTGTCACTGCCGATCGCCAAACCGCTCACATGCTGTATTGGAATGGTTAGAGCCATGGAAGACAGTGAATTTGTACTAGTGGAATGTCAATGCAATTAGTTGATAATGCCTTTTTATGATTAAAAAAAATCCTTTTTGATACAATAAATGAATTGTTTCATATTTGGGCGTGGCAGTAAGCAACTGGGCAGGGTGATTGCCGGTAGCTGGAATCATCCAAACAGAGGAAACATGTTTTTTATGTATATCACATTCACAATGTTTATTAATAGAAGTATTTACAAAGTAATAGGGACCAATAACCATATGTCCCCGGTGGTATCCAACACTGTTACTATGGCCTCTGCTGAGGTGAGGCAGCTTACTTAAGCTTAGACACATGCCCAGCAGCAGTGTTGTGTGTACAGGGGTCACTTCTCTTTTCTTGGTGTACAGACTTGGTGTACATTGCCAATAGCATTAGATTGCAGATAGGTAAAACTGCTATTAAATCAGCTCAAAAACTTGAGGACATCATTTTGGCACACAAAAATGTCAAAAATGTCATCAAAAGTGGACTTTCCCTTTAAAAGAGGACTTCGTGATTTATGGAATACACCCCCCCCCCCCAACTTGGATTTGGTCATAAAATTTGAAAAAAAAACTTCAGTGTCTAGATCACTTTAGCAGCTAGTAAACAGCTACTTAAGTGTTTTGGTGAGGAAACAAGGATACAATGTTGATTCACAGACTGAGTGATCTGTGTCTGTATCCAGAAACAATGTTATTTTTGGATTTTAGGGCCATCCTCCCATTTCTGAACATATAGGTGACCCTTATGAGAAGAAACATGGTTGACAGTAGAGTGCAGGCACCATACCTAGGCCCAAGTAGTCCGCACACATATTTGTACAATTTCTGTATATTTAGAGAAGGATGTTCTCAGCTTTACTAGACAGCGGTCCAAGCCAGAGGGCCAGTTGTCCATATTCAGACTCGGCATTGTGCTTTGTCTTTAGGTTGGCTTGTGACTCATTAAAGTGGACCAAAAATCTGAATAAACTTTTTGTCCAGTAAATGTTTCCTAGGGATGCCCGCAGTAGAAGCCATCCCTTGCAGACCATTGGCATACTCTGTCCTTTGTGTGGAGGAAACCATTGGGGATAAGTAAATGTTGTATCTTCAGAAGCCCTTATAGTGTGCCACCACAAAAAATCTGGTCTATTTTGTTTCTTCACAATAGTAGTAGTAAGATGCTTGTGCAAATGTGATATATAATAAAGATAGGACTTGTGTAAACAATTACTCAAGTCATTTTTATTTGATTATTTTGTTTTGTCATGTGATTCATCCGCAAGTTAGCAGATGCTACAGGATAATTAAAGTACATTCTTTCCTTATGAAAATGAGTTCCTGCTGCTAGTGATAGCTCAAATAAAGGGTGAACCATTTACATAACACTCTACAGTAAATTAGAATTTTGTCACATGTCTGTGGCAAACCATTAATAATGGTGCTAAGTTTTTTTGGCTCACAAAATGTGCATTTGGATTCTAATCTAAATGAGAACATAATGTGACTATTGAAACCAGAGGCAAAAAAGATGCTTTGTGAGCTATCCTAGGTGGCTACAAGCACTTATCTCACAGCTCGTGGCGACACCGCGTCTGCACATGTTCGTGGTTTTTTGTTCGTTCCAAATTCAATGGGAGAGCCTTGATTCCCAACACATGTGGATACATCTGCATTTCAATTTGTCCCATCTTTGGATCCATATCTGAAAAAACAGTGAGCACAAGCACAATCTTTATTAAATCCAAAGCAATGCTATTCTTATTACTATCACATTGCAATCATTTATTACCGACATATTACACAACAGCATACAATCGAAAATTTCTGTACAGACATGTTATTCTCTGTTCTAGTGCAACTTACTAGAACAGAATTTCTGTAACAAAAAATATAACATTTAACTACCCTGAAGTAAGCAGAACTCAATGCTTCTCTATCTGATCTATACAGGTGGGCAGATATCTCTTCAAGCAGGGGCGGACTGGCCATAGGGCATACCGGGACATTGTCCCGGTAGGCCGCCACCTCCCCTGCACTGGCCGGCTGCCAATTCCTTAATGCCAGCACCGGCTCTGGCTTGCAGCGTGCCAGGTGAATGGCAGCTCCCATTCACCCGGCCGGCAGCTAGATGCCAGAGCCGGCATTCAACTAAAGGGTCAGCAGGTAGCAGGTGCTGGGGGGCGTGGCCTACCTATGATAACTGGGCAGTGCACAGCTCTGCCGGAACTCTCATGCTATTGCTGTGTTGCTTTCTGGCCGTAATAGGCTGCTGCACAGGAGCGGGCATCGATCTCCAACAGCGTTCTTAATCCCGGCTTCCAGTGGCCAGCTCCGGCAGCAACAGTGATTTGAGTGGGGCTGGGGGGTTGGGAGATTTGGCTACTCAGTGTGTTATGGATTTGGGGCATTCTACCACTCAGCCTGTTTAGGGGGGGATTCATCCCCCTTATGAGGGGGTGAGATTCGGACATTCAGCCTGTTATGAGGGTGTTCTGCCACTCAGCATGTTATGGGGGGGATTCAGCCTCGCAGCATGTTATGGGGGGATTCAGCCACTCAGCATGTTATGGGGGGATTCAGCCACTCAGTATGTTATGAGGGGTTCTGCCACTCGGCATGTTATGGGGGCCCTGCCACTTGCCATGTTAGAGGGGGCTCTGCCACTTGCCATGCTATGAGGGGTTCTGCCATTCAGACTGTTTTGGGGGGTTCTGCCACTCAGCATGTTATGGGGAGGAGGTTCTGACACTCAGCCTTCTATGAAGTAATGGAGGGCTCTGCATACTGCCTGTTGTGGAGGCGGGGATAACACACTGTAGGGACGTTGTGACCAGAAAAGCCCTGGGCCTTTTTTTTAATTCCAGTCTGCCCCTGTCTTTAAAAATATGAGACTGCCAATGTTAATTTCCACATTCCTATTGCATCTACTGAGAGTTTTCTCCCCAACATTGGCTATGTTTAGTCTCTTACCTTTGATCAACCTTTTCACAGCGACAAGAAGTTGCAACCAAGTACCACCAAGGAGGGGATCAATGTTAAATGTAACCAAAAAAAAGGCCACGGGCCTCATAAGCAGTACAGCATTATAATATAAAGTTGCGAGATAACATTATAACAGATAATCATTTCTGCTCAAATTCTTTTAATTAATCTAACTTCCATATAATATTGTCAGTTGACTTGTGTTTCAGGCCAACCAATACCATTAAGGCAACCACTGTAACTTTTGTTCTGACATTGAATCATTTTGGATTTTTCTAAACAATTTACTCCTGACTCGGGTCTGAACATTTGTAACAAGCTTACCATATGGCCCACTATGACTTGAAAATATGACTATGAACCCTATGCCAGAAGCTACATATCTGCTTCTGGCATTTAGTCCCCCCAAAAAGTAAGCTAACCTCCATCCAGGATATGGCGCTGGAGGTCTCCTGATCCCCCGGGGGGCCTCTGATCCTTGGTCAGTTCAGAGAACACCTTTCTTCACCGCTCTGGCATCTTGCTCACCACTGCAGGGAGGGGCATTTTATAATGAGGTGTGAAATTACGTCAGCTCACTCGCTGCAGCTCCCTGCAGCGGAGTGAAAGTCGGAAGCTGGAAGTGATCGGTGGACCTGAGAGTGGGGTTTGTGATTAGTTGTCAAAGGACATTACCCAAAGGTAAGTAGTTAAAAAAAAAAAAAGAAAATGAATAAAAATCTTTGAAAGTGTATGTGTTTTTTACACTTGACCCTTTGTGAACTGGTAAGGAGTCCTTGAGTACCCTATACCAGTACACAGGGTAGGAGGGGCTGGCAAGTCAATTCCCACAACCTCCCGCCCCATTACCTCCATCCCCAAAGCCAGAAGCCAGGGGGTGCAAAAGAGCCTGTGGCCCATATGGGCTATGGGTGCTGGTAATCCTCAGGGCTTTGCCTCCTTGACCTGGTCTACCAGCCCCCATAGCTGTTGCTTGAGCTGGTTTTGTTGGAAAGGGGGGACCTTTTTTTAAAAAAAATAAAATAAGGGGTTAACCCTTAAAAAATTTAAATAAAGCAAATAAGAAACATTATACAGTTTAACCCTTGAAAGCTAATTGCAAGGTGCAGTTGTATTTTATTTGAACATTTTTATAAAGTGCTCTTTTCAGTTTGGCCAGGAACGGGTGTCTACCAATACCTATGTGATACCATTCTAATCAAGAAAAATAGGGTTTTACACACAATATGGTTTTATTGAAAAGCTTACATTTTTATTAAAAAGCTACAATATTTAAAAAATAGAAAATTGTTTTACTGTTTTTTCCATATATTTCAACCCTAAATATTAAGGAAGCATTGAATAAATTACAAACAAGACATTTCATGTTAAAGCCCAAACTATAATTTTTGTGGAAATCCCTGCAAAAATTACAGTTAAAGCGGACCTTCACTCTAAATAAGAGTCTATCTTATATGTTTCCCACACCCTGTACATACAGATTGCTCACATTAAAAATCATCCTACCTGCATCTACTGCATTTTATAAGCCTTTAAACATCCAACATGGCGGCTTATGGAAGCTGCCATTTTTGCAGGCAGCCTGCAAACAGGAAGTGCCTGCAAACAGGAAGTGACTGTGCTGCTCTGCATTCTGGGACTGCTGACCTTTCCCTGACCCCAGCTCTGCTCTGTCTGAGCAAAGCACAGCTATAACCCGCCCCCCTGTACCTTATCCCACTTTCCTCTCCTCAGTAAGTGTGATGCTTCTGAGTCAAGATGGCGGCGCCCGTATCCTAAATTCCCGAACAGAGTTGCAGCCCAGTGGGGAAAGTATAATAAATTAGTGACTAAACATGTAAAATATATTAATTTTAGATGCTGAGGAATTGTTTTTTAAGAGTTTGGGCTTTTCATTAAATCATGGTGAAGGTCCGGTTTAAACATATATAGCGAAAAATGCTGAGAAATAGTCTTGCAACAGAGGGTGACAAAATCTCTAGGTAGGCTGGTAGTTAAAGGGTCAAATGTTTTCCCCCTTCTCCGTGTTTTATGTGGTTTTTGCCTCTCAGACCTTTCCAAATTAATGGCGCACTATCTTTCGTTTCCTGTCCTCACAACCCCTGCAATGTCACGTCACTGATTTGTTTGACAGTGTTATTGGGTCAGTCCCTTCCGACACTCTTGTCATAGATCAGATAGTCTGGTCCAGTGGGGAGCAAATTTGGTGTTTGAAATCACCATACAATATGTATATAACTTTCCCTTGTTGTAAAGAACCTCTGGACCCTTTCCTGCTTTTGGAATATTGTCTCTAAAATCTCCATGTGAAACAAGAATTTTAATTTGGTTAGAAATGGTGTCGGTGTGGGGGGATCTGGATATATCCATTGTTGTTGTAGGGTAGACTTTCTGGCAACCACTATTATTGAATCTCTGCTCTCTCCTCGAGACCCTTCCACCATCAAGTGATATGAGTACAGACAAAGCCCATTCCAGGGTCTCATAGCATGCTTAAAGCAATAAGGAATAATGTTTTACTGTTAAAACTATACCAGACCCATCAGACCCCATCTGTTGAAACACGTTTTAGCGTCTCTGTACCCATATGGTATGCGTACCACAGGTTGAATGCAATAACAAAACTGCTGACACTAAAGAGCCCTTTCAGTTGTTATATCACTAAATATACTTTTAGTTTTTAAATAACAGTTGTGAGGGCTTCTTTCCATTGCCCAGGGATAGCCCATATAAATAAATAAAACATTTACCTACTCTACGATCTCTATCACAAAATGTCCTGCAGCCTGCATTTTAGAAAAGCAAAATCATAGTGTGCACTCCCAACTGTGTACCTCCTGCTAACTGGGAAATCGCAGGTGTCATGGATTTCTCATTTGAGAAATCCCAATAGTAGTAATGACCAAGATTAGACTGAGAGACAGAGGCAGATATGCGGCAAACAGTGTTTAATAACAACAAACAGTGAGCACACATAAACCAAGCTGCTATATACATATATACACAGATAACCAGGATCAAGAGACACACTCAGATAGCTATGAAGTGAGAAAATATACGTGCTGGGAGTTCAAAGTCCAACAATGGCTATGGCAGGCTAAAGCAGAAGTCCGGGGTACAGAATTCCATGGTACAGGTTCAGAGGCTCTGGGTACAGAGTTCAGGTTTCAGAAGACAGTAACAATGCTGATCCGCCAAGGCCATGTGCTGACTAGCTTTTATAGGTGTCAGAGAACCAGGACTGTTCCCCCTGTAGTCCAGTAGAGGGCGCCTGTTCGCTAATGTCAGAGAACCAGGACTGTTCACCCTGTAGTCCAGCAGTGTCAGAGAACCAGGACTAATCCTGTTGACCAGCAGAGGCCACTCGTGAGTCCTCTCTGCTGAGCATGTGCTGGGGCCTATAAAAACAGACAAGGCCTGTCCTCAAGTACCAGCTGGTCTTTTTTTACTGTCAGGACACCGGGTGTGAACCCTGATTGCAGAGAATGCAACTCTGCTCACCTCTCGAAAGGGAAGCCTGGGCCAACCTGGTATTCACTAGAGCCTCTGATGGTGAGGATAGGCTGGGCTGCAGGAAGGCCCCAGGTCAGGCAACCTAGGAGTGGGTTTTGCTGAATTCTGGGTAGAAGACAGACCAGAGCTGATCTGGGAGTGTGAAGCAGGCTGAAGTCGTGGGCTGGCAGATCTGAATCAAAGTCGAAAAACAAGCAGAGGTTGTGGGCACACAGAACAGGATCATGGTCAGGAAAGCAGGATCGTAGTCAGAAGCAAGCCGGGTCGGTACACAGGAAGGAATCACAGGAACTCAGGAGCATGCAGGGAAAAAGACCAACTGGTAATTGAGGACAGGCCTTGTCTGTTTTTATAGGCCCCAGCACATGCTCAGTAGAGAGGACTCACGAGCGGCCTCTGCTGGTCAACAGGAGGAACAGTCCTGGTTCTCTGACATTAGCGAACAGGCACCCTCTGCTGGACTACAGGGGGAACAGTCCTGATTCTCTGACGGGAAGTCTTGGTCGGATCCACCAGGTGCTGGCTGATCAACACAAACCAGCAGAACAGAGCCATCTGCTGGTGGAGCAGAATAATGCAGGGGACATCAGGCAGTGGAGAACTCCACACCTGATAGCAGGTAAGTAGAATCTGCATATCTCTGTCCCTGAAAGTCTGGAGCTAATTAGAGACCCACAGATGTCTGAGTTAGTATCTCAAGATTCTGAATATGTGTTTCACTTATGATTAGTGCTCATGGCAACCGAATTATTATTCATGAAGTACTAGCTCTGTTGTATCTAGAATTATGCTTTGAAACCTGCCTGCCAGCACAGCCTCATGGCAGGGGTTTTCGGCCAGCTAAGGATTGAGGCCAGCCAGGCTATCGGAGGTGTGATTAGTACTAGCAAGGTGTTTTGGTGTGAAGACCCCCTTTGAGGCATTGTTTTTAGCAACATGCTTATGAGCAGGCCCTCTGCGAGATAAGTGTCAATTTTCTTACAGCTTGGTTATCAGAGGGCATTTTAGATGAGGTCTTTGTTTACGGGGGTGATTAGGTTAGAGAGGTAATACAATATTTTCCATCATAATACGCCCCCCACCGGGGGAGAGGGCCAATATGGGGGCATCATCTTAGACTAATAAGTGTTAACCAATGGCTGACTGCATAGCACAAAAGAACATTTTGAAACATACTGTAGCAAAAAAATCCAACATAGCCAAGAGCAGCAGATGTATATTATGATCCAAGCATATTAATAGATTTGTCCTATTGTGTGGCACACCTAGACTGCCAACTGGCTAACATGCTGGATTCATATTTTACACTGGTGTTTTGATCGTGGCAGCTGTTTCTTACAGTTATCACATCTGTTTCCAAACTGGAAATCAGCATTCTTTTATTAGCCTCGTCTTTTTACTATTTTTTGTGTTTTTTTTTTGTCAGGGATTGGAGAAACAGAGTTGCCTGCTCACCAGCAGTTAAAAAATAGTCTCTTTATTTAGGCCCAAAGTTTAACAGAGAATCAGCTTGCAACAACAAAATGCCCAAATAAGCTTCACTTACAGCAGCCATAGTACAAATAAACAAAAAAATGCTTAATAGAAACTCCCTTGGTCCAATACTTGGCAAGTTGTCGAGCAGGCCTTTCACAGGCAAATCTCAGAACTTAACAGAGCCAGCACTGTTGGCCCTATTAAATGTCCTCCCTTCCCTGGGAGAACACCTGTCCCCAGCACCCTGGTCCCCTCCTCTTGCCTCAAGGACTTCTCACATACCTTGCCTTATCTGGAATGCCCTCCCATGCTCAATTAGCCACTCTCCAACCCTCAAAACTCACATATTTGGATAAGCATACAACTTGGCTTAGGTAGTTCTCTAAAGTGTATGTGCCACAAAACTCAATACTGGCTGTGATCTATCCCCTTTGTATCCACCCTTATCCTTAAGTTTGTATGCTCATACAGGGCAGGGCTCTCTCCTATTGTATCTTGTAAAATATTAATTGTGAACTCTCTAACACCCCAAATGTAATTGTCTATGTATTTTATGTTTTACCTCATCTTCCCCGGTAGTGCTACAGAGGATGATAGTACTTTATAAATAAATAATAATAATAACAGGGTGGAAGCAGGGGTGGATTTAGCCTCTCTGCTGCCTGAGATGAACCAATGAAAGACACCCCACCCACCTTTTCAAATATTATACTACCTGTATATCAAGTGTTTTTTAGTACATTTAATCACTGGTGGCTCACTGGGCCGCTTAGCCACCAATGATTAAATGAATTAAAAAAAACATGACAGCATGCAGTTGTGCCCCTATCCCTGCAGAACAAAAATAACTGGGTTTAGCAATTATTGGCTCCTCTAAATAGTGCTATCTAAGATAGCTGCCTCACTTAGCCTCATTACAGGTGCACCCCTGGGTGGACAGAAAATATCCTTGTTTCGCTTCCGGGAAACCACCACACCCCCAGGCTGAACCACAATAATATATATATATATATATATATATATATATATGCCTTTAAAAGTATTCATACCCCTTGAACTTTTGCACATTTCATTTTTAAATGCTACAGCCACTGTCTTCATTGTCTTTTATTGAGATTTTATCTGACAGAGCAACATAAAAAGGATTCATGGTTTTTCAATTTAAATAAACTGTAAAGTGCGGCACACATATGTATTCAGCTCCCCACCCCATACAATACTTTGCAGGACCACTTTTAGCTTCAATTACAGCTGTAAGTCGGTTGGGGTATATCTATCTCTACTAGCTTTGCACATCTAGAGGCTGACAATTTTGCCCAATCGTCTTTGCAAAATAGTTGATTTGATGTAAACCATTTATTATAGCTTTAGCTTTGGCTGTATGTTTAGGGTGGTTGTCCTGCTAGAAGGCGAACCTACACCCCAATGTCAAGTCTATTGCGGTCTTTAATGGGATTCCCCCAAAATTTGCGGGGTGGGATAGTGGGGGGACTTGGAGTGTGTGATGTGATGTTGGTGGGGGGGGGGCAAACACCCTTATTCTGGCCCTGCAGAAAGCTGTATATAAGAGGCAGCTTCGGGTGTCTTTTCTATGCAGATATATCTAGGGTGGAGGGCAGGAGAAGAAGTTAGCCATGTCTCACCATTAAACCACTCCAGCTTGCAACCAGCCTTTGACAATGTGGCTGTTGAGCAGGTAATAATATGATGAATGAGAGTGGTGTTCCCCTGAAATTGAATAGTCGAACAATAATTAAGACTGTAATCCTCACTAGGACACAAACGTGAAGTCCGCTTTAAGTTTGGGTATCCACATAAGTTTATCTGTACAGGACAGTCCTCATAAACTGCTAAGGCATTATAAAGCCTGATATACCACAGCAGCTGACCACCCCACTTTATGCTGGCTAGGGGCGGTCGGTCCGAGAATGTGGAATTTTCCACCTAGTGAGCCCCTGAAAACCAGGGTCACTATAGCCTCCCACTATAACCTCCCAGATCCGGTCATGCTGGGTGATGTAGCTTGCTGATCCTGTCACCCACTCTCCAGCAGACAAGGGTGACGCAGCACAAAATCTCCCACAGCTCTTCTATCAGGTCACCTTCTCTAATCTGCAGTTTCTGTGCTTCACCCTTATAAAGTATATACCCAGGTGGAGATCTCACTCTTGCAAGATCTCTAATTGTGATTGAAAGGAAACTGCCACATTCCCAAGATGATAAAAAAAAATTGGGCATCCCGGATCAAACAGATACCAAGCACCCCCATATAGGGTGAGGGCTACATATTAGGTTTCCACAACAGAGAGATGGCAAACAAATTTAAAACTAGGTTTCACCCTTGTTCCACAGATGAGCCAGAGCTGGCGGGTTGTTTATCCGGGTCTATAAGTAGACCATGACCATGTAAAGTAGTGTGCAGGGAAAGACAGGAGACACATCCAGTGTGAGAGAAGACCACGTGAGTGTGTAAGGCTGCGGGTTGTCTAACATGATGCCACAGGGGAGAGGTGTCAAAAGGAAGTGATGCTCCTGAAAAGGGGAACCTCATTGGCCAGCTAGGGAGAGGACAGTTTCTTGGCCCCGCAGTAGGAGCCTGTGTACTCAGAAGAGGGAACCACCATCTCCTGACTAGGGGACTGCTGAGCTACCACTTTGCCAGCTCTCTACCTTACTGCTGTATCAAGGTAAACTGAATTGGCTCCTGCCAATTTCCCCCTGCCAGGAGATCTGAGATCTGAAAGTGAGGTCCCACCCAGCCTGACTCCTATTGGCCTATACAGCTGTGGCTGGATCCCTCAGAGACCTCGCCTGGGATCCCTAAAGACAACATCTACCTCCGGTCCCAAATATAGCTGCAGGCCCCCTTCAGTCCTGGGGCCCACTAATTTGAAAAGAACTTGCCACATCACCTCCCAATTTCTCACAAGGGAACCCAAGAAGTGCCAGGCCAAGGTGCCGTCCAGCTTGGCACATCCTATACAGCGTGTGAAGGGACCAACCACTCCCTAAAACTTGTGGTAAGCTGAATCCGCTGAATCGGTCCCTGTCCATTTCCTCCTGCCGAAAAATCCATTCCCTGGAGAGTGAGGACCTGCCCAACCCGTCTCCTGGTATCATCTATATGGGGACAGCAATGGCACAATCCCTCCAAGGATTGGCCTGGACTCCCTAGAGGCAAGCTCTACCCCCAGCATGAATATACCTGCAGGCCCCCTTCAGTATCTTAGGGAACTGGAAGCCCTTGTGTGGGAAATATTTAAACAGTAAACCTTCTTCCAGGACAAATGGAATCCCTGTACTGCCTTGAAGTGAGGTGTTGGAGGCAGCTCTAACTGCCTCCCCTGTAATGTTATTGTGTCTTGGATCTGAAACTTGTTTTGTGAAACTCTAACTTGTCTGCCAATAAAGACGTTTCCCACAGACTCAGACCCTGACCTTCAGCTTTCTAAATAAGCCAACTTGGTCTTTGTGACTACAACCCAGACCTAGGACTGGGAATTTTCTGTCCACTACATCTGACAACCCGCCCTAACCTACCCCACTGTGTGGCCCTATAAATAAAATTCTCACCCTTTATGGGGACACATTTTGTGCCCTATTATATCATTACAGGCCCTCATCTGCCACCAGAACATAATGTAAACCCTACTCTCCACCCACTGGTATCAGTGAAAGAGCATCATGCAGAACTAAAAATTGTTTCTTACGCTGTAAGTGGTTTGATATACAGACACAGACCTAACCCGATTTGTTCCCCTTTTTCAGTGCTGCAGCCGGTATGGCCAGCTTGTCTCTGTCTAGCATTTATATCACCTTTCTATTTCTGTAACAGCATTCAGACACAATGCCAGAACACATGTGGATCTCATTGGTTTGTCCAGCTTTGTAAGGCTGATTAAACGCATAGTCCTATGACTATTATATTTTATATGCACTATTCAGCATCTATTATCATTCTGAGTACTGCACATTAAATTGCTTTGTGTTTTTAAAAGTTAAATGTCCTACTGAAACCATGTTGCCATTGCATTGTATATCTGTTTTTATTAATCGGTGAATGCCCCCCTATGCCAGTCTTTTATCTCAACCATATATATTTATCCTCCAATAAGGGAGACTAAGCCACCTGCCTCTTGTAAAGTCAGTTAAGATTTCCAGTTAATATTGACCCTTTCATATACAGTATAAACTGTTTACTTGCAGCCATATTGTTTTTTGTTTTTTTTTGTAGGAGGGTCGTAAAAGTTTTTGAAGCTTTTGTTTGCAGTATGTCACAAAAAAGAAAATTACATTCCAGGCAAGGGGTAAATTTAACCTTCTTACTGCTCTCCCAATCCTATTTGTTCAGGGCTGAATATTTCATCCAGACTGCTTTATATTTCCTAACAAGCCCAAGTGAGCTCACGTCCTTGAGCTGGGTCTCTAATGGTAGGATGAGTCACCAGCTGTGCTTTTGTCTGAATGTATTTCTTTAGGGGACTGTGAATTCACACAGGGGATCCTGAAAATTGAGTTGGCAGAAAAGCTCCAGTTCAATAAGGTTTATCAGGGAATGCAAAGTGCTGGTGACAATTCTGGCATGATTTCGGAACACATGCCAGACAATCTCGCATGTAAGACAAGCATGCAAGAAACTGAGAAAACCCTGAGAGAATTTCCCTTCCATACGTAAATTTACAACTCCCCTGTCGTCAAACTAACCAGCCAGGAACCAGACATAGGGGCTGATACCCCAGGACTCCCGGTCTAACTGGCCCACTGAGACACCAATGACTGAATGGATTAAAAGAATGTGGGTGGGCAACTTTTGATAGTTTGAGTCAGGCAGCAGAGACGGTAGCCTTTCCCCTGAGAAAACCATATTGTGGTGGACTCCTGGAGGGTGGACCAGGTGGGGACCAAACACAAATCCAGGTAGTAATAGAACCCTACGTACCAGGGGTCCCAAATATTGCTACCCAGCTGTTGAATAAATAAGTTGTTTGGTTGAACATTGGACTGCAGCTGTTTCATATTTTCAAGTGGACCTGAAGCATGTAGGACCACTATTGGAACATCCTCCAGAAACTGAGTACCTCACATACCCCTCTCCTAGCCCAGGGAGAGACCCTTTTCTAAGCCTGGCCCTACCTGGGGGTTGCCTCCTAACCTCACCTTAAAGAGGACCATTGTAGACCCTAGAGTCTAAAAGAATCCAGGACCTTCCGAGTTCCACTCCTTGGGCATCCAGCGGGCACATGACGGCTAGGAGGTGAGCGGGGGATGCAGCCGGAGGCGCATTCAGCTCCCTTTTGCTCCGCTCAGCTGCGTAGCCGTCAGTTAGCTGAGTTAGCTCCATGGGAGCGTCAGGAAGGTCAGTGAATGGGGCGACCTGGGGGAGGATACACACAGCGGGGCATCCTAATTTGGCATCCCAATTCGGGTTTGTTGTTCCTCTTTAAAGCAGAGGTGCTTAACCTTTTAAAGAGTCTGAGTCACTTTGAATTTGGAAACTAGTCGCGGACCACACAAACTGTTTCAGAATTTCAAAATTTTCATTTTGATTAGCTTAATGAAGATTTTCTACACCAAGGAGAAGAGATCCTCTGTCTCCACAAACTTCATTAGATTTATTTTTTACACTTCTATGTCCTTCCAGCACACCACTCCATTACCCCACTCATATTCACATGTAACAAATCTCCAAAAGTTTCCAATATACAGTACATGCTGATTTTATAAACCTTCTGAGTATATGGGTCTTGAATTTTTAGCTCTCTCCAGTCTGAAATATTGACCATGTTCCCAATACTCAAGCACTCTAAACTCCCACCAATGCTAAGCTTGCAATTAATATAGAAAGATTGTGTCAGAGTATTTACCCAGGGGTGTTGAACAATTAATGTCATTGCAAGCCACCATTGCCACCTCTATTTACCAATGCGCCCTTACTATTTTTCTCTCCTTGCAACCTCCCCTCCTAGCTGTGCCCTTATACTACCTTTACACGCTGGTTCTATTTACCCCTCCCACTTACCCTACAGCAGGTCAGGGGCCTTATCAGATGGTCCCAAAGGTTGAGCATATGTGTCTTAAAGCATACCCAAACTGCACTGGGTGTCCCTTCTACATATAGTCACCTTGTCTCAGATACAGCAGTTTCAAATAAAGCAACTAATTCTTCTGCGTTCTTCTTTTTGGCTGGTTATACATTGGAGCCAGGTACGAGGGAGTCTTGGGGGGACAGTGGCCAGAGAGGGGTTGTTATAGGAGGACTGAGTGAATTCTGGCACAGGGTCTATGTGAAGTGTCAGCCCAGTTGGCCCCAAAGCACTGCGGCCCAGTGCTCCCTGTGGCCAGTCTGCCCCTTAACAAGATAGTTACATGTGACACTGCCACCACTGGTAACTGTCAGGGGGTAAGGTAAATATGTTTAGTTCTTATATTCCATCTACAGATAGACATCAAGGAAAAAACATGTTTTATTTTATCGCATTACATGTGTTCTCAGCCAGATGTAATCTTTCCCAATCTGGAAAAATACATTTAGTATTATTCTTAAAATATCTTCTTTCTGGTTAACATTATCCTATATATAGTTGGTGTGGTTAAGAGTTTTGGATACCTTCCCATTCTACAAAAAAATGTTAAATAATTATCCTGTGTAACCACCCACTCACATCCTTTGGCAGCATTTGCCACTTGTTCACAGTCTTACTGAGAAAATATCCTGTCTGCACTGCATGTACAGCAAATTTGATTTGTGTTGCACCATTTTACAGAAAACCATGTTGATTATTTAAAATACGGCATCCCAAAGCATGTGAAACTCATTCCCATATGCAGCGTGACCTATATCAGGGAGGCTTGGTGTGGGCCACAGGTTGGTTTGAGGAACTGGGTGGCTCAGTGGGATCGGTGATTTCCCTGTAAATAAAGTGTGGTAAGGTTGGGATTAGGCAGGGGCGTACATACTATAGAGGCAGCAAAGGCAGGTGCTTGGCTGAAGGGGCCCAGAGAAAGCTGCCTCCACCTCCTCCATAGAATGTACACTGCCTGACGCTAGCATCAGGAGAATGGCTTTCTCCTCCCCCTCATTATACTTACCTGCCCAACCAAATCGCCTTCTTCCTCCAACAGCCCATTGGCTTCTCCTGTCCCTGACCCCACCCCCAGCATATGAATGTAGTCAAGTATGCCCGTGCCATGGGGCGGTTAGCTGATGGGGGCCCATGATGGGGGTTTGCTATGGGTCCCATCAAGTGTAAGCACACCCCCGGGATCAGGCTATAGGAAAAGCATGGACCAGATAAAGAGCAGTACTTACCTCTTCAGGGAGGTCTGGGGTTAGACATTACCTTGGGCCAGTTTGTCGGGCCCCTGTGAGGAGGTAGTGGGTGGTCGGTCCCGTCACAAGCTGGATATAGTGCGCCAAGCCAGGCAGCATCTTATTCTGTCATTTTGTAGAATCCCTGGGGGAAGGTGCAGGAAGCGCCCATGTTTGGGTTGGCAGGTTCCCCTCAGTACAGTAGGCTCAGTATAAACAGGTTAGAGGTCCTCAAGAGAATGAGATCTCCATTTTAAGGTATAAAAAGGCAGCATGGGAGGTGAGGGGCAGGAGCCACAACCCTAGAAGAGAGCTATGCGAGACTACACAAACACCAGGGCACAAGCATTAGAATAAACTGGGGCTGATGGGAGATCAGTCCCGAGGACCTAGGGCCATTATAGTGAGTTTCAAAGCTTACTTTTTCAAGGGACAGGAAGCTGGATCACTTCTATCCAGCATGACTGCCTCTGTAAGGCTACAGTGACCCCACCCTCTATGGAATAGAGAAATCCTCTATCCTCTAATCCTCCACCCAGGGATGCTCTTGAAATGAGGCCATGTGAGCCGACCACCTCTCTTCAGTAGTTGAGTGTCATGTTTTCAGGTCAATTTATGGTGGCTCATCAGCCACAGCCCCACCTCCATTTTTTACCCTCCACATTTCTTTGTTGAGGAGTGGAGGGGTGTCTTTTTATAGCTCGCCTCAGGCAGCAGAAAAGCTAGGTTGCCAAAAATGTTTTGATTTTCATTTCCTAGCTGTAGTGGAGAAAACATGGTGGCCATTTCCTTGTGTGTGCTAGTTTGTGCTGTACCTTGCAGTGGTAGTACAGTAGTTATTATCTAGTTTTGATGACTTACTGGCTAGAGTGGGAGTAACAAAATGGCTTTTGTGGTGCTGGTCATTTTCTGACTATAGTCTTGGTGAAATCCTACTGTTATTGTCAGTCACTAACTGTGGGCTGGATACAAAAATTATCCCTGGATTTTATTAGCCCCTGGCTAGGCTATGAACACGTCATGAACCATTAAGCCCCTATCGCTAAAGTGCTTCCCAAATAAGTGTTTCATCACTTTGACCACAGGTGTCAAACTCTGGCCCAGTCGTCAAATCTGCCCCATTAGATTTTGCTTTGTTTTCGAAGTTATCTAAGTGGCTGGTTTGACGTTGCTGTTTCCGGGGGGACTAAAATAGATGTCAGATGGATGTGCGACTATGACAAGGTTACTCCCGAATGCCAGATACGATTGCACTGGCTACCACGTGTGAACTGGTATAGAGGTCTCTTGGACCCCTTACCTGTTCACAAACTGAAGAAGAATACAGTTTTATTCCCATGAGAATCCCCCTCCATTTCCCTCTCCTCCAGTGACGTCATTAGTCACATGGGAGGGGGGATTCCACAGAGGTTCATCCTCTGTGGTATAAAAGCCTCCCTGCCCTGGTGGGCTGGGATTAGCGGCTCCCCACCAGCGACAGACCAGCGCCTTCTGGACCAGGGGGAGGCCCCTGAACCGGCAGACTTGCAAAGAGGACACCACCCGGAAGATGTGGTGGCAGTAACTTTTTTTATTTTAAAGTTGTATTTTTCCTTTTTTAATGGTTGGTGGACTGGTTAAGGGGGCCCAAGGGACCAGGGCTAGATAAAATATATCTTATGTTGGCCCCCACCAACATTCTTAACACCACCACATGGTGCCCACGACCCCCACAACCAGAGACAATCAGTAAAACAATACCAAGAGAGACCCTCGCTTTCCTTCAGAAGCAACAAAGACCCACTAGCTTTTGTGTCCAGATGCCCCCTTAAACCATGGTTCTCGGATCAGGGACCCACTAGGAACAAGTGATGCAGGCCCCCAAAGCCCATGACCATGATCCCCCCCCCATTTGCCCTGGTTATGTGCCTCAGTTGATAATAGTGCTGGGGCCCCCCTGAGCTATGGGGGTCTAAACAGATGCTTCTTAGCATCAAATAACCATTTTTTAACCCTTTAAACACCAAACATGTAGCTGCCTCTCAGACCATTAACTGGCTGCTACAAGGATTCTACGTACCTGGTGTTTCTCCCAGGTTGTGGGCAGAGCGGGACTTCACTTGTGGCAGTCGGCGAGCAGGACATCAGCCATTGCCAATGGATAGAGGGAAGTAGTAAAAAAAAATAAAAGTGTGTGTGTGTTTATTTACATTTAACCCTTTGTGAACTGGTAAGGTGTCCTTGAGACCCCTATAGCTGTTCACTGGGCAAAAGGAGCTGGCAAGTCGTCTATCACAGCCCTCCGCCCAATTACCTGCATCCCCAAAACCCTGGGAGATGCAGAAGAGTCTACAGCCTGTGAGGGCTATGCGGGCCAGTAGCCTTCAGGGCTGGGGGCTGGCCACGTGACCTCTGGCCCTCATAGCTGGTGCCCGTGCTGGCTTTGCTGGTGGTGGTGGGGGGTGGGCAACCCACACTGTTTTTTAACAACTTTTTTAAGGGTTTAACCCTTGATAGTTAACTGTAAGGTGCAGTTGTATTTTATTTAAAAGCTCTTTTCAATTACCTGGGTCTTCTAGCCAAGAAAGGGTGTCTACATATGTGGTACTGTTGTAATCGGGAGGAAAAGGGCTTCTATACACAACATGGTTTACTTTAAAAATGCTACAAAGTTTAAATAATAGGATTTTTTCCACATATTTCAGCCAAAAATATTGCTGATCCACTGAAAAAAAATGACAAACACGACATTTCATGTCAAAACCCGAACTCTGTTGAAAAAAAAAACTATTTATATATAGTTTTCCTGGAAATTCCTGCAAAAACCAGTTACAAATATATACTGCAAAATGGTGAAAATAGTCAATGAGTGGCAGGCTGGAAGTGAAAGGGTTAAATGTTAGCTATATAAAACACAGAAGTAAAGAATGTCAATTCAACAACAGAAACGAAAATCACGCACTATACTAGTTATTTCTTTTAATCTAAATCTTCTACCTTTATGTCTTATTGCTTTTCCTTGCTTTCTTTCTTTCTTGACATATTTGACTCTACTGCCTAATAAGCAATTTCGTTTTTACAATATTTAATTTTTAAATTACATAACTGATATTTTTTAGGTTAATTAAATTAAAGAGTTTCAAATATTGGTTGGTGGTCAGTATACAGTATGTGTCTTGTTCATTGTGTCAGGTGAACCCAGGGCGTCCTGTGCAGGAATTCGATGCACGCTCCTGCCAGCAGTTCCTATTGGATGTATTTTTCCATCCATTTGTTACAAGAAAAAATGGTGTTTTTAAAATCGCCAATAGCTAATTAATGTATTTTGACAAGAACCTTCTACAATTACGTCAGTATCGCTGAAAGATTAAACCCGCTCTATTTTCTGAAACACAAACTGACAGTTTCTTTATTTTGTTATTTTAGAGTGGAATCATGCATGGATCGCAGGCACCCCCCGCTGGTCAATTAAGGCATTGTAATTAATTCTTTTGAAAAGCAAAGGGCTTTTTAAACCGGACCAATACCCTTACAAGAAACAGTTCCTCAGATGCATACCTTCCCTGGGCAAGTCAGAATGTAAGTGCTGACAATGATTCAGTAACATGGCAATTGCCTTGATAAGGCAATCACTTGGTAAGGTAAGTGAGCTTTGAGGAGTTTCTATTCAACTGTGTAAGGTTGTTGGTCTCACACCCATTTTATACATAATGGTGTTAGGGCTGCATTATGACAAGTCTTGGGGGGCATCCAGATTGCTGGCACCCCCATGCATAAAACCCCTCAATTCCTTGGTGAAATGCAATTGGTCACATGGGCCTGGCAGGACCGGCGGCTGGGAAAGAGACCCTGACCCAAGTGACTGCTGGCAGCCAATCTTGGGTCCAAATTTCACCCAGGCCTCGCGGCTCAGGTAATGGTTGTGGGGGTCTATGCGTTGGTCTATGCTGGTCTTCAACAAAATGGATGCCCCCTTGAGCTGGTTCCAATGCGGCCACACACCCATTATGTAAAAATGGGTGTGGGACTGCTTTAAATAAACTGTCTATAGTGGTAGCGATAAAAACTCTTTTCCTTTTAAAGCGAACCAAGCCTTGTTTTTCCGCCTAAGGTCCCACTGCCAGAGCATTAAAACAGTCTGGGGGGGGGGGGCATGAAGCTCCCCACATTGTCCCATAGTCTTACCTTATCCTTGAGTCTGGGCCGCAGATAGAGACCCGTATTTGGCCACCGGGTGGTCATGTGGGTCGGGTCGCATCCTTGGCCAATCGCAGGGATTGTATCAAACTGCCCCTCGTCCCTTGGTCTATGCCTGTGATAGCTGTTTGCTAGGGTGTGCTGTTGTGAACCTGTCGCTGACGCATTCCATTTGCTTGATCATCCCAGTTTGCTCGTCCCTTGGTACCGCTTCGCTCTCTGACTCCCTGGCTCTGGCCCTTAGCTCTCCCGCTGACTCTGCTTCATCTCATTCCTGGGGACCACAACAAACTTTGACCTTGCGACTTCCGGCTCTTCCCTGGATTATATTCTTGTTCTATCCCTCTGTGTGACATCTACGGGCCTCATCTCACAGCTGGAACTGCTGTCTCATATTCTCTGTGCTGTGCCCTTGGAGTGTATTGGCCCTTAATCTTAATCACAGCAAACGGGACCTTGTCTAAAGGAGAAGCAGCGGTGGAGATTGAGGTTTGTGGTTCGACAGAAGGAACTTACAGGCTGAAAATATGGGTAATGGGGTTCGATTTCTAACTCATATAGATGTGCTTTTCAAAGCAGGGGTACTAAATCTTTTAAAGAGCTCGGTTCTCTTAAGCGATTTGCAAACTGGCCACGGGCCACAATAAACAGGTTCAGATACTTTCATTTTTAATGGAGATTTTCTGCAACAATCAGGATACCCCTCTTCTTCACATTTTTTAAACTCGTATGTCCTTTCACTACACCACCCCATTACCACATTCATATGTTACAATCCCAACATGCTACCAATATACATGCTGATTGCCTTACGTCCAAATATATGGGTTCCGTATTTTTAGCCCTCCTAATCCCAAATCTTCCCCATCTTCCCAATGGTTAAGCATGTCGCAGCCCTAAAATGGCTGACATGCCTTAACAATGGCATCTTAATTAGCATTAACGTTAATCAACTTACCAACTCCAATATTGGCAATATCTACATACATTCTTATTCAGGCTGGATGATAATAATCAGCCTTCTCTAATGGTTACACAGTGATGGGTGACACAGGTAGTGACTAAGGCTTTAGAGAATCAACAGCTTAAACCGGATCCACAGCCTTGCACATTTAAAAAAAAAACTCCCCAAAACTCACTTGCCCCATCTGCATGCATGATACTAATTCATTGTCAGCACTTACATTTGTTGCTGCACCCACTCAAAGCTGTTACGCCACCCCACAGATTTTCTACTTTCTAGTGGCCATTTTGAAGCTTCCTTTCTCATCATCCCAGCCGCGCTGCTGCCTGAATTTAACTGGCTTGCACGGCGGTAGGAAACTTGTTCTTTGCAGGCTGCCTGCAGCTCCATGAGATGCTAAAATTGACTACAGCAGGATTTACAAAAAAAATTATTTTTACTGTATGTGCAGCAATCTGAATTTGCCTGGAGAGGGATGTCACAGTGTCACAGCGTTCCCCATTTATTTGCCAATTTGTCTCTCCTATATCACTCTCCATGCTTACTGTGACCCTACAGATGTATTAAAGCTTAGCTTATCTCCAAATTTGTTAAATTGAGCCTTTTGACATGATATTTGTATCGTGACTTAAAGGTGATTCATTACTAACGCCAGGTATTGGCAGATGAGCGTCTGTATAGCGGCGCTTAGAGTGACCGCTAGTAGACGCTGTAAGCGGGGATCAGGGGCTGTAACAGAGCGCCTCGGTCGCTGTAGTAATCTGGCCAGCATTCATGAATCTGATGTATGTTGGGCGCTCTAACACCAGTACAGCGCTGCAGGGCGTGAGAGGTAGCACCAGCTCAGTGCAACCGACTCTCAGCGCTCCACACCATACTTATCAAAAAAGGACACACACACAGCGTTGGCGCTCTAAATCTGGTCCCTATAGCATAGAGCGCCAGACGCTGTGTGATTAAAGTCTGTTTTTGAACATATATCCACCTGTAACAAAGCGAAAACACATGGAATGACATTGTTGTAAGATTGTGACATTAACACTTTATTGCCAGACCTGTAATGACAATTCTGCATAAATGTTTCTAAAAGTATTTGTTTGCAGCCAGGAGAGGTAACACAATGATTGGAGCAAAAAAACAAAAACAAAATTGTCAAACACGTTGCTTGTAAACACAAGCAAATGAAGGTCCATTGAAATGTATGGGAGAGCGACACCAAGCGAAAGGTAATACCTGGCGCTCTGGAAGCTAGAGCGCCGGCACTATACACTGAGCCACCTGTAATAATACATCGGACACTACATGGCGCTGTTAGAATCGCTCACCAGATTCGCTTTCATAAATGTGGTTTTGCAAACTGCGCCCAGCAGTCACCAGGCGCTGCCTGCCGCTATTAGGCGCTACCTGCCGCTATCCCTTCATGAATAACCCACTTAATTGGTTTGGTTAGCCTATCTCTGTAAATGTTCAGTAATTGCAACCACTAAGGAAACAGTGTACTACAAATGTTTCCTTCAATTGCAATAACAAACACTAGTCAATTCAGCAAATTACTCAACTTTTCCCTATTACCTGTTGTATTTTTTCCTACTGATGTCATGTCACAATGTTCTTATTTCATACAATTGATGAAAATCATTTTTTTCCTTCTTAAATAACCTCCTTTTAAAGCAGGCCTAAACCCCGCCTGGAGCGCCTTGACATTCCTTTAAATAGGAGCAACCACCAGCCAGTCATGAAGACTCTAGGGGAGGTGGTTTCCCACCTTATGGGACATTACAAATTGGAATGCCCCATTGTCTGAGACTCTCTAGAATTTAAAGAGGAACTTTGCAGGACCTGGAGTCTAAAAGACGCCAAGGCTGTCTGAGTCCCACTCCTTGGGGCATCCCAAACTGGGAAATCTATAATTGCCGCTAAGGCAATCTGCATGCTTGGTTTCAGCCGCGTCTGTGCCATAGGTTTCCCAGGAAGGTGAGATTTTATAGCGAACCAGGGGGAAACACACAGGGGAGCACCCCAATTCAGGATGCCCTGGCTTAGGGGAACAATACCCGAGGTGAGATTCCTGTGTGCTGTTTCTCTCTAACTACCTTAACATGCCAGTTTTTTTTTACCCCTTCCTCTTTTCCCACAACGAGTCAGGCTCTGAGGACCACAGGTTGAGCATGTGTGTTCTAAAGGGAATTCAGGATGCCCTGGCTGAGGGGAGCAATACCCGAGGTGAGATTCCTGGGTGCTGTTTCTCTCTAACTACCTTAACATGCCAGTTTTTTTTTTTACCTTTCCTCTTTCGCCACAGCAGGTCAGGCTCTGAGGACCACAGGTTGAGCATGTGTGTTCTAAAGGGAGCAGATTCTTTACTTGCATCAATTGCATCTATCTTCGAATTCTTTATACCTCCATAAATCTTTCAGCAAAATATCTTTTTCTCAGTTGCAATATTGAAGATATGGCTGTAACAATTATGATAAATAATCAAAGCATGCAAGAAAAGCTTCAGATGTAGATATACACACTGACATGCAAACAAATGATTTTTCGTCAACTTCGAGAACAATGGATGGACCTTTCACAGCAGGAGAGATGATTATGCCATTATCATAACAGAATTACTGTTACAGACCATAATTAATAACAATAAAGACATTTTGCAGCAGAAAATCTTTTTTGGATATTAATCTCAGCAGACAATAACCTGAGATTTTGGTCTCACTCAGTCGCGCTGACAATAATAATGTAGAGGCAAGTTAACACAATTGCTCCAGGCTGTAAAGCTGCATTTCCCTTCCTCATATAGGATGACGGATCTGAGTTATTTAGAAATCAACTTAGTTATGACACATTATCAGCATTATTGCCGCCTTTAATATTTGTGACAGTGGCGGGGAGATGTATCACAGAGTGGCAGTTATTGGTACCAGGCATCAGTTAAAGGGCCACGGTATTTGATTTGAATAACAGCCCCGATCGCAGTTTAGGAATGGAAGTGTATTAGCTAGGAACAGTCTCATTTAATAACACAGAAACCAATAAAAGAAAAGAATTCTGCCCGTTTTCAAATTGAATTTATGAATATTGTGCGGCTGAATTAATGACCCGGGATGAAGGCTGTCAGCTTATCACTCTCTCGGTTTATTTCCATGCAAAGCAAAAGCACAAAGTTAGCTGTATGTACCAAATAAATCTTCCCAAAATCTAATAAGGTTTAATATATTGAAGTAAAAGCTGTTTGGCTGCTTTGTTTTAAATTAAATGCAAATAGCTTAATTAGTATTAGTATTAGTGTATGTTAGTTAGTTAGCTTTAAATTCTATAGATTTTACAGCAATTATTTGTTCAGGGTCAAAATGTACTGTCACTTAAAGTGGACAAAAAAGGCTTTAGGATTGCTTACACCCTAAACCCCCAAGGAATCTCTCATTGGGATGCCCTTTTGATTAAGGCCCTTATTTAACAAGGGATAGCGACAGGTAGCGACTGGTGAGCGGCCGGTAATGACGGGCCCCGCCACGAGAACGCCGGCTCCCCACCACAATCACACATTTATCAAGCTGATCCTGCTTAGCGACTGAGATAGCGCCATATAGCGACTCATTCATCATTATTCCAGCCTCAGCCCACAGCGCCAGCGTCCGACCTTGAACAGCGACAGGTATGACCTCTCGCTACCTGGCGCTCTCCAATGCATTTCAATGGAACAATCTTTAAATATTCATAATTAATTGTTATTATTTATTTTTTTTTTTATGTGAAAAATTCTGTGACCACTTCTGCCATTTTTAATAATTTTTAAAGGTAAAAAAAAAAAAAAGTACAGAATTGATATTACAGGTCTGATATTAATGTATTCATATTACAAAATTATTTTAAAAACTTTTTTTCGGTTTCAAAAAATATGGTTGGGGGTTAAAAAACTACTTTTAACCCATCGCCGCCAGCACTCTGGGGTTTAAACATGCATTTTACAGCGCAAGAAATTTTTGAGCGTGATTTGTTAATGAATATGGTGGAAGCCATGCGCTCCAATACAGCGCGGAACCTGTCAAATAGCGACTCCTCACCCAATATTCAACATTACGGCAAACCGACTGAGTCGCTATCAACTACGGCCAAGCACAGCGACTACTAGCGGGCGCTCTGAAAATGCCGCTACAGTCGCTCAACTGTCGCTACCTGCCGCTGTTAATGAATCGGCCTCCCCGTCCACTTTTGATGGCATTATTAAAAGTGTCCATTACTGTATGCCAAAATGATGCCCTCAAGGAGAATAGGAGCATTTTTGTTTGCAACTAGGATCTATTCAGCACCGTGAAAGTTTTTTAACTGCAGTATAGATTTTTTTTCTTTTTTGGTTAAAAACAAACAAAAAAAACCTGCCCTTGACCCAACCAGCCCAGACACCAGGCATGTGGATTGGTTACACAGGGCTCATGGGCTCCTGGCCCTGCCAGTTCACCAGCCTTTATGCCCTTCAGTATGGGTCCATTGCTCTTTCCTGGGGAAATACTGGGACCATGGCGACGAGGTCCATCATTTTTCCAATGGAGTAAGGATATCTTTGGAAAAAACAGCATCCTATGGGCAATGCTAAAGAATTTGCCAAATTGTTCTGCGTAGCCCATAGGCTGCTGTTTCTAAGCCTTGAAAAAAATAACCTCTTTTGAAAAGTGACGGACCTCACCTGTAAAAAAGCCCCATCACAGCAGTAGGTGATTTTATATAATTTTTTTTTGTGTTAACAAGTTAACAAGCTCCCTCAGATGTAATCTTCAGTTCACCCAAATGTAAACTTGCTTCCCCAGAGCTTTAGCATGACCCCGAATGTAGGTTCATTTTAGATTTTATTTATAAAATGATATTTGCAGTAATAAAACACAATTATTTATATAGCTTTTTATCTTGGATTTAAAAGTAATTTGATATCTGGTGAGTATATAATTAGGGTAGAAGGCCGGAAATTGCAACACATACTTACTTCAGAGAAGAGAAGGTTTAAGTGAAGGGATTTTGACCTCTCTTAAAATTTTCTCTATAAAGTGGAAATATAGATGAGCGAACCCATTGAATTTTGGGTTCAACAAGTTCGGCCGAACTCGTCACAAAAGTTTGGTTCGTGTCCCCGATCTCAACCCAAAGTCAATGGGGACCCGAACTTGGGGGCCCAAAAATGGCTACAAAATGGGGATAACACCAGGGCGATTGTCCAGCCCAATATAGGGTAGGGAATGTACTTAAAGTGATAACAATAAGAAATATATATATATATATATATATATATATATATATATATATATTCAAAACAAATAAAATGTAATAATATTGTTTTAACAGGTCGAGGGGGAGGAGGTGGATGGTGGTGGTGTAAGCGGAAGAGGCTGAGGAGGTGAAGGTGGGTATGGGTGTGGCGGTGTAGGTAGAAGAGGAGGAAGAGGTACTATAGCAACCACTCACTCGCACAAGGCAAGTCCTGTGGGATCCACGTTTGGTTGATCTTAAGGAATGTGAGGATGTCCACGTTGGCTGTGGATAGGCGGATCCTCTTGCCGGTGATGACACACCCTGCAATACTGAACACACATTCTGATAGGACAATTGCTGCAGGGCAGACCACAACCTCCAAAGCATATGGGGTAAGCTCTGTTCCTGCGTCCAATTTATTGACCCAGAAATTGAACAGGGAGGACTGATCACTCAGTACCAGGAGACACATCAACAGATACCCATTCACCATGTAAGTCTGCCTCCTGGTACTAAGGCCGTATCTGACAGTGGTGGATGTGGCGGAGAATTGAACAAGGTGTTCCACATTGTGGACATGCTCACCCTCCCTTCTGAGGTGGCGCTGGTGCCCATGCTACGTTGGCAACTTTCTCCTCCGCTTCTGTCTCATGCCACCACTGAGCCCTCAATATCAACTGGGAACTCTGCCAGTAGTGCCTCCACCAGACTGCATTGTACTCTCTAATTTTTCTATCACGCTCTAGTCCTGGAATCAAGTAGGTGAAGTTATCCTTATAATGAGCATCCAGCAGGGTGGCAGTGCTCCTCTAGCTTGAGAGTTGAGTACCTGGTCCCTTTTCGTCCAGCAACCCACCCTGTGAGTCATGTGTGGACTGACCTGACACCTGGGTAAATGTGTCTCCCTCTTCTTCCTCTGCTTCCACCTGTGCCATCACATCTCTGTCATGGTCTGAAGTATTTTTTCTCTTTTTCTCTGTCATGACCTGAAGTATTTTTTCTAGCAGACAATGGATGGGGATAGTAGCGCTGGCGTCATCAACGCTGACCATATGTGTGTTGTACTGGTGAATTGCTGTTGATTGGCACTTTGACTCACCTGCATTTTTTAGCTGGAATGCCACTATTGCCCGCTGCTTCTCACACACCCTTTCCAGCATATGTAAAGTGGAATTCCACCTGGTTGGCAAATCACATATGCGGAAGTGGATGGGAAGGCCAAAGTTCCTCTGCAATGCAGATAGGTGAGCAGCAGCAGTATGTGAGTGCCAAAAGTGTGGACACACGTCACGCACTGCAGCAGCTCTGGCATGTTTGGTTAATTTGCCAGGAAACTTTGCACCACCAGGTTGAGCACATGCGCCAAGCAAAGGATGTGCATCAACCTATCTCGGCACAAGGCTGCTACTAGGTTCCGCCTGTTGTTTCAAACCACCTGGCGAGGCTTCAGGTTCAGCAGCAGCAATCACTCATCTGTCTGCTTGTCGATGCCAGTCCACAGCTCCTGGGGGGTGGTCTGAGGTTTTTCATCCAGGCAGATGAGTTTTAGCAAAATGGTCAAAATGGTGGTGCAGGAGCCTAGCAGAGTAGCAGGTGGAGGCAACAGGAAGCACTGAGTTATGTTTGGCAATTCTGGGTGGTGGAAGTATATGTGCCAAAACGCTTTCTGCCTCAAGCCCAGCCACCACTACAGCGGGCAGTTAAAGAGATGTAACATCCCTGGCCATGCTTACTTGTACATGTGTCAGTTCTGATGTGTATCCTGCAACTAATAGCATTGCGCAGTGCACACCTTATTTTCTGCACAACCTGTTGGTGCAGGGCATGGCTGGCCTGCCAAGAAAAGTAGTGGCAGCTGGGTATGACATATTGTAGTACAGTTGAGTCCATAAGATTTGTAAAGCTCTGCCTCCACCAGCTGGAATGGAAGCATTTCAAAGGCCAGCAATTTTGAAATGCTTGCATTCAGGGCCAGGACTTGCGGGTGAAGTGGGCCCAACTTCTGCTTTCTGTCCAAAAAATGAACACGGCCCTGGGACTGGCTAGGTGATGATGGTGCTGGCCTCACATCCTCCCAAGACAGGTGGCCTTTTTTGTTGGGAAGGAGGTGGTAGAGACTAAAATTGAAGCAGCAAAGGGAGCCTCAGGTGTTTGTATGTTTTTTAGGTGTCTCAACCATTTTAGATCAAGTTTGGTTTGTAGGTACCTGGTCATGTACATGGTGCTGAGATTATTCACAATTTTCCCTGGTTTCAAGGACTGGTGGCCCAGCATGCAAATGACCTGAGATTTGAGGTCTGTGCACTACTTGAAAAATGCCACGATGGGGAGATCTTTTGAGACAGCTTTGGCATGGTCCATCCCTGGGAGTGGTGGGAAGTAGTAGCAACTCTTCTGCTGGCTGCCTGGGGCTGCCACCCAATTCTCCCCGCTACCCTCTTTCTCAGCCTCCACACTGCCAAAAGGCCACAGCCGTCGGTACTTGGGTTTCAGCCTTAGCATAGGTGTAGGTGCCTGGTGTCCCACCTGGCCATTCACAGCCATGACCAGTATTTGCATAACCGGAGCTGAAAGCTGGTTTATTGGCTACTAAACAGGCCAAAAGATGCGGGAAAGCGGCTGTCCAATGTTTACATCGGTGAGGGAGCCAGGAAGAAGCTGGGTTTTGCAGCACCCCGAGGGGTTTCACACATTGGGGCATCCTAATTTAGCAAGCCTTGGGGGGAGGGCAGTGTCTGCCCATGCAGTCTTTTGAATTCCAGGGCTGGCTGCCCTGTGTTTTGTTCTGCTTTAGCACTAAATCAGTTAAAACGGACCAACAGTCTTTCACAGTTGAAAAAAAAAAAAACTCATCCCACCTGCGTTCATGATACTGAATCATTGTCAGCACTTACATTTGTTCCTGCATCCACTCAAAGTTAAAACGTCAACCACCGATTTTATTCTAGTCACCGCCCACTTGGAGCACCTGGAAGGCTTTTTCCTTTCCCAGCTATGCTGCTGCCTGGACTTAACCAGCATAACCCACAACCCACAATGTAAAGTGACAGGAAACCCAGCGGCATTTCCTCTTTGCAGGCCAAGGGTGTTGGCCAATTTAGGCCTTGATTAGACAAAGGCTGTTAAAGTTTATTGATGATCTATGCATTTCCCGTGTGACTAGTGCATTGTTCAGAAGATTTAGCACATTGCATTGCTGGGGAATTTACAGAGGCCACCTATCTGCAGTATGTAATCCCCCCCCAATAGAAAGCATATTCTTCTGGCTGGATGCCAGAGAGGTGGCCTATTTTTATCTGGGGACTAGATGCCAGAGCCTGCTGCAGCTAAGGAGGTCCAACCACTGCCAGGAGAAGGACCCTGCCCATGATGATTTTTTTTGTACCAGATTTGTCAAGTCTTAAGGGTTGGTTGGTAATTCATTGATAATTCAGTTCATTTTTCCTGGACAGCCGCTTTCAGAATAACATTGCTCCAGCCCTGCATCAAGCCTTACTAATCCGCTCTAGGCCCAGGTCTCCAGGAGACAAAGCACCACAGTCAGGGGTGTACTGTACGTTCCCATCAGCACCCACAACCCCTCCTGGCCCTGGGAAAACAAGGCAGCGCTTATTTGCCCCCATCAACCCCTATCCATGTGAGGCAGACACCACCCGGCGCACACGTCAGTGGAGAACAGACATGGCAGCGTGTTTCTGCTTGGGGTGTGGGTGGAGGCACGCACAGGGGGCGGGGCCGGAGAGGACGAAAGTAGGAAGTTCTGCTGATACCAGCACCACTCTATAGAGGCGGTGAAGGCAGCCTGCACTGGGCCCCCTTCTGCTATTGACCAGGGGAAACTGGCCTTCGCTGCCTCTATGGTATGTTCTCCCCTGGCCACAGTGGACATTGGGTTTTTTCCAAAGGCATTCATTTTTATTGGTCCAAAACCCCTGCACATCAGCGCTGGAATCTAAAAACCTCAGGGCCAGCCACTTCGCTACCCTCATGGCACCCATATTTAGGATGCCCTGCTATGTGAAATCTCCTGAGATTGTCCCCAAAATAGCGACAGTCCCTCCAAGTGAGGAACACTTGTGAGGTATGCGCACACTGCGGGCACAGCTGCTTTCTGCAGAGTATGCTATGGCCTCCTTACACAGAAAACTGTACAAATGACTGTGTTTTAGTTGGGATTTTACTTACAGTAGACCAAAGCCTGACCTTTATTGGACAGTGATTTTGAATATTATCACATGTTGGGGGTCCTTGAAGACTGTTTTACGACACAGTTGTTTACAGTTTTATTAGGTAAGCTCTCAGGAGCTGGAAAAGTCAGTAATATTTATTTTCACTGTTCAACAGCAAACATGAACAAGAAATACAGGGATGTTGCATTGTTTTATCATGTGTTACTGCCTTAAATAAATGCATCTATCACTCACATCCACCATCTTGGTCAACCACACTCAGCCACCTCTGCAAAGTATGCACAGGAGGAGAAAGAAGTGGAATCAATGTGGATATGTTAAATGTGGTGTTTTGCTGCCACCTACTGGTTATATGTATGTATTGGTGATACAAGCAATATGCTATACAGAGACAAAATGAATAGACATACGAATAATAAAAAAATATATGTCTCTCTAGCTTAAGATATTATCTGAAAGTCTTTAGGCAAACTGACACAAAAAGAAAGCCGTTGTGAATCCTACAAATTGTAAGGTAATGGGCCCAAGCACATGGTTTGACGACTGTTATTTAATATTCTATCCAACAGGGAGGCGTCAGCACCTGGCAAGCCTGGTCAGCTGCCGAGGGCCCCCACCTCCCAGGGGGGCCCACTGTCAGCTTACACAATGTGATTAAAGAATTTCACTTTTTTTGCCACTATCATTGCATCGGGCCCCTACGCTGCCTCCCCCTAGCAAGTCGGGGTGTTACTAACCTCGTAACGAGGCTGAGCTGCACGCTCTTTTATTGATGGTGCAGTTGTCCCGACCCTTAAAGTGGACCAAAACCCAGGATATTCAATAGTTTTGACTATCCTGGGTTTTGGTCCTTTTCCTGGAAGCACCCTGATCCAGGCTCACCTCTTCCCAGTCCCACTGTGCGTCTAAGAGCTGTGGCTCTGATGGCCCCATCCTCCGCTTCCCTCTAGCAGGAAGCGTGCCCGCTTTGGCCATGGAATTTATAGACCCCGACCCGCAATTCTCCACCGCAAAGGGGCCCACTGAGACCATGCCGCCCAAGGGCCCACATAAACCTAGTGCCGGCCCTGCTATCCTACTCCAGGATACCTTCAAGTGGCACAAAGGATGCACCATCCAGGCCTGAGGTGTAAAAGACTTCAGGGCAGGCCACTGGCTTGCCCTCAGGGCATACGAAGTCAGGATGCCCTGCAGTGTTAAGCCACCGGAGTCACAGGTAAACTCTCATTTCCCTGGTGGCTGCCACAGTGCTTTCTTTGCTGAAGGCTGCATCCCTGGATTCCCTGTAGCTGTGGTGGTCCCAGCCATTCAGGCAGACTGAGGGCAGGAATGCTACAGGTAAGCCAGGGATGTGGCCAGTGGGCTAGGTCATGCCAGATGGTATTCTTGAGCTTTGCCAGTCAGCAATCTCAAAAATGCCAGGTTGTCGTGGTCTTTGTGGTGGTTTTTTAAAATGGGGCCACCGCCAAGATGGTTTGCATTGCCTGAGGTGCTTGGTCAAGGAGGGTGAGTGGAATTTTAGAATGGACAGAAAGATACTTTGGGATGCCCCCAGGGAGGATACAGTTCCCCATAGAAGGGGTGTGGGTCGACTTAGAACTTCACACACACTCTATCGGGAGACCTCTGGGGCCCAGGGGATGCAGGTACTCATTCAAAGGATCTCGGGCAGAGTTTCTAGAGGGCCACAGTTGTTCATGGTGCAGCAGCAAAACCAAGCAGCATTAGAAGAAGGATTAATGGGGATGTCCCCTCTTTATCCGGAATGCCTCAAAACAACAGTGGTTCGTAGCACATAGGGGTCTTCTGGTGAGGTGCCCACCTCCAACTGCTTGCTGCCTACCCCATCCACCTCTCTGGAGTCCTGTCTGATTTGGGATTCCTCCCTCTGGCCACCGAAGGCCCTCCTGGCTCCAGCCTGAATCGAGGGGTACTAAGCTTCACAACATCCAAGGCACCTTAAGAGAAGAAATGCTTTAGGGGCATCCCTTTTCTAGAGGCTGCCAGCCAGCCAGCGCTTCTTCCTTCAGGTGCTGTTCTCTATCCTCTCTTCAGCCTCCTGGCACAGCATTCATGCCCTTGACGCTAGACAATCTCATATTCCCTGGGTCCTCTTCATATAGGTCCAAGGAACCATTCAGCAAGGTGGTGGGCGGTCTCTAACTGAATGCATAATTCTTAACCCCTTAGTGGCAGGGAGGCAGCAACTAATGCGTCCTTGAGTAAAACACCCCCCTACACTACACTATGAACCCTTAAACTAG
Organism: Gastrophryne carolinensis; assembly: GCA_027917425.1. Taxonomy (NCBI): domain Eukaryota; kingdom Metazoa; phylum Chordata; class Amphibia; order Anura; family Microhylidae; genus Gastrophryne; species Gastrophryne carolinensis. The sequence continues at coordinate 63,937,659 of CM051241.1, read as the reverse complement.
CTATTGACCCCCCTTAAACCGGACCTTCACCATGATTTATTGAAAAGCCCAGACCCTTAAAAAATGATCCCCCAGCATCTAAAATGAATATATTGTAAGTTTTTAGTCACTTACTTATTATTCTTTCCCCCACTGGGCTGCAACTCTGTTAAGGACTTTAGGATACGGGCGCCGCCATCTTGACTCAGAAGCATCACACTTACTGAGGAGAGGAGAGTGGGATAAAGTACAGGGGGCAGGTATTAGCTGTGCTTTGCTCAGACAGAGCAGAGCTGGGGTCAAGAAAAGGTCAGCAATCCCAGAATGCAGAGCAGCACAGTCAGAAGGCACTTCCTCTTTGCAGGCTGCCTGATGCCCCCATGAGCCGCCATCTTGGATGTTTAAAGGCTCATATCATGCAGTAGATGCAGGTAGGATGCTTTTTAATGTGAGCAATCTGTATGTACAGGGTGTGGGAAACATATAAGATAGACTCTTATTCAGAGTGAAGGTCCACTTTAAGTGTGGTGGCCCCACCCTGTTTCAGAATGATTTGGAGAACCCAGGAAGGGTTTTTTGCTGCTTATAAATGTGGTACTTATTCTTATTCCTTTATGTAGTACTTATTCTTAGTCCTTTATGTAGTACTTATTCTTAGTCCTTTATGTGGTACTTATTCTTAGTCCTTTATGTGGTACTTTTCTTTATTGCTCTACACTTGAGGCAAATATGTCACTGGTTTACATTCTATGCCAAACTCATTCATGTGACAATAAAATATTATGCAAGTATAGACAGGTAGAAACCGGAAACCATGTATGGTACTCCATAGCCTAAGCTAGTGGTTCTCAAAAGTTTTACACCAAGTACCCCCTAGAGACAAAAAGTGGGGGTCAACAGATGACCTTCAAAGAGGGGAGCACTTATAAATTTGACCAAAATAAGTAGGCCACAGGCCTCATAAAAGCAAAAGGGAATACATATTTTACTGTTAAAATAATATAACAAACCGATTAGAGCCCTGTTGTTGGTGCACACCAATCATCCCTGCATAGGGGTACACGTAGCCCTGGTTGAGAACCAGTGGCCTAAACAGTAAATATGTGATTATACTAAGACAATACTCTTGAGTAATAGACAAAGGTATGTATATCTAAGATAAGGCTCAAAACTTTAAAGAGATTGTCCAGGTGAAACAAAGCATATGCTCACCCTTTGTCCCCTGCCACTTATCCATGTAAATTAGATCTGGTGTGCCAGCATCTTCATAGTTACCGAGTGCAGGTATTCGGTCACCCAGCACCGACAGTATCCGTGGGGTCTTGTTTACACCCCCACCTGGCTACTCCATTCATTGCAATAGAGGGGTGTGCCAAGGCAGGTTTAAAATACATTTAAGCAGGACAAACCCATCCACAACTCACCTGACCCCCATCTGAGTACCAGGGACGATGCAACCGGCTTGGCTGTGGCCTGATTTTAAAAAAAATTCCCCCCATGAAGGCCACGCCCACACAGCACCCGATAGGCTGACCTCATAGTGCTCACCATATCAGCTTACCATATCCCGGCTCCCTTTTCAATACGGAGCGCTCTGAATGTCTGGGCGCTGGAGTGCCACAGCTACGGGGGGTGTCGTTGCCGGCAATCACACCATCATGGGACCCGCCGGTAAAGATGAGTTTACCAGCCATCCCAGGGGTTTCACACAATGGAGGAAGGCTGACCCTAGAGTCTTTTGTGCTGCTTTAAGGAATGTTCTCTGGCAGGGAGGAATGCACAGCTGTGAGCAAGTAACAATTGGATTAAGTAGAAATTGTTATACATATGGTCATATCTAAGGTTAATTATGCCTTATTCTTGTGGCAGCAGTAAGACTGATGTTCAGTTCATTAATGGCAGTGTAAAGCTTCTGCAATTTGTAGCCAGAAGCTCTACTAAGGTGGCCCAATGATAAAGATGCATAAAAATATGCTGGAGGTCACTTTTACACCCCGCATCAAGAAATATCCAGCCAGGCTTATTTTTTATTTTTATTTTAATGAAATGAAGAGGAAATCACTTAAACCTGTCACCCCTAGATTTTATTCCTACCATGACGGAATAAACCACAAGCTTGGCGGAAGTTTTATTCAGTTTGGGTGTACAAGTGACCCCTCCTCTCATTAGCATGTGTTTATATGGATTTTAAATATTACACAATTTTGCGATAGTGCTCCTTTAACAAAATTTGAGTTTTCTTTCAAGATGCCAGTTTTTAAATATTCAGCAGCCCCCTTCTTGTGGTACATTATCTCGGAAATTAATACTATGGATTCAAATTCCAACGTATCTGCTGTGTTAGAGTGGAGATGGATTTGAAAGGATTGCAAAAGTTATTGGGCTTTGCCATTTTTACTTGGCATTTTTTAAATAATTTTTCCACCATTGTGACTTCTCTCACTGACCTCACCCCCAAAAAACCCTTTCCTTGGTAACTTTGCTAAGTTAAAGAAAGTGTTCATCTCATCTCCGGTCCTGACCCATGCTAATGTCCAGTACCCTTTAATTGTTGAAATGGGAGCTTTGGAGCTTGGTGTGGGGGTAGTTCTCTCTTAATACTCTGCGTCACCAGAAAGCTTACATTCTTAGCAGCCCATCAACCAGCTTTCTGGGCTGAACTTGAACACGAACATCTGGCTGAAGTCCATGTTCGAGTTTTGGATTGTTTTCGAGTATTGCACATTGGATATTGTGAGTGTCATTAACATTGTGGTTCAATTGATGATTTATTAATTGAAACCTTTTTTTGCCCCCCCGGCTTTCCACCCACTCCCTGCCCGAGTACCTCTGGTGATACAACCGGCTTGGCGGTGGCCTGGTTGTTAAAAAAAATGAGTTTGCCCCTGCCAAAACTACGCCCTTTGGCAATTCGGAGATTGCCGATTGGCTGATCTCAAAATTGCCATATGACGTTCTGCAACCTGCTGCCCGCATCCCTATCTTACTAAACGAGTATGCACTCCCATACCAAGCCTGTCTGAATGGCTTGGCGCAGGAGCGTACGCAGCTACGGGGATTCAGCAGACGGTGATTACAGCACCGCTGTAAAAGTGAGTTTACATGTGACACCAATGGTTTCACACAGTGGGGCATCCCACTATAGGATGTCCCAGGAGCAGGTGATTGGCTGGCCCTGGAGACTTTTAGATTTCCAGGGCTGGACGCAAAGGGTTTTGATCTACTTTTATTAAGTCAACTTAACAGAAGCTACCTGCTGGTATATGCTATTGTATGGTATAGTTGTTTTAGCATATCATTTTTCTAATGAGTTGAAGCTCACTATCTATCAAGTGATTCTGCGCTAATTCAGGTGATCTGTGTTAGCAGGTGATAGCGTAGCTCTTATGGTGCTAGCATGTAATGCTGATGGTGCAGGCTGTTCAATGACAGTGAGGGACCACAAGGTGTGTACACTGCCAGAGCGACCGCAATATGCCTGGCTTTGTACTGGTGTCTATGGTATATAGTGGGGGGGGAGTGGCAGAACAACATCCGCCCCCAGCAACCCACCAGATGGGGACTCCCTAAATTGAATACATTTTCCCAAATTCAGGTTGAATCTACCTTTAACCCGGATCTGAAGCCCCTCACTAATTGTAAGTAGTTTTATATACAACTGGTTTTAAAGCATTGTGCAGCAAAATGTAAAAGCTCACTCAGCTATAAGTTTCACTTCACACCCCAAGTTAAACTTGCTTCATCAAATAATTAACATGAACCCCCCCCCCCCCCCCCTAAATCAAATGTGGTTGGAGCAAAAAAGTTTGGTCCATATATTATATATAAACTAAAGTTAAGGGGCCCTGAAGCAGCCGGTTGTTGCTGCATCAGGTGGCAGCAACATCCAAAAGGTAAGCCCGATGGGGGGGGGGGGGGGATCGGCCATATTTAAATTTAGGTCAGCTGCTTCTCTTTTAGGAACCAAAGTAAAGATACACACCAAGTAAACATATTGCAAAAGTCAAAAAGCATTTAATTGCAATAAATTTGTAGATAGATATGTCCCATAATTTGTAGTATATCAGAGCAACCATAGGCCATACATAGAGTCCTTGAATAGCTGGACAGATATGTACAAGGGCTGTGTGTACTGCACCAGTATGTCTAATAAGACGTGTTCCCTTCACACCAAAGGATGAGTATCACACAAGGAAAATGGCATGTTGTGTGGGAAGTAACTAGAATAAAGTTGCAGCAGTGCTCATAGACCAAGACATAAAGCAGTTATGTATAGTATTTATAATATAGTATTTATAATATGTATATTATATTATATGTATTTATAATATGTATATACAAAGCTATATGAGTGATTGTGGTAGACAACTACCATAGCTCCCCCTGCTGCACCATTAAGGAACAGCTGGTGAGAATAAAGAATTGAAAATCAATACAGAAGTATGCAACCTTAGGACAGTGTGCTAATAAGCCCCAAAAAGAATGGTAGCCCATTCATCAGAGAACTAGGCTGGAAGTGTTAAATGTAGGAGCAGTCCCAGGAGCAGCAGAACAAGTGCAAAGAGGCACAGGAGAAAATGTATCATTTTTGGTCCAGTTCAAGGTTTTTAGGTGGGAGACATACCCTCCATTTAGATTGATTTTAGCAGTGATAGATTATGGTCTACCCCAATTGGTGAGCCAAATATTATTAGTAGAAATATTACTAGGCTCTGGACCCGATTTAGAAAGCAAATAAAAAAAGGCTTCCCTACTGAGCGCCGGGCCCCGCTCCCCAACCTTGAGTAGCACCTCTGCATGCTATGATTGACTGTCTAAGGGGTCTATTCACCTCTCCGCTTGTGCCACATTGGGCAACACAGTCACAAGGGAAAGGAAAATGCTGCCCATATTTTTTAATGGGTCAGTTTACACACACTGCGCATAAATGTGAACTGGCCCATTGAAAATAAAGGTCAGCATTTTGCTTTCCCTTGAGACTGCGTTGCCCAATGCGGCGCAAGCGGAGAAGTGAATAGACCCTTAGACAGTCAATCAAAGCTGCAGCGGCAGAGCTTTTTTATTTTAAATAGGTAAATCAGGCCAGTAAAGGGATGGCAAATAAGGTTTGTCCACAGTGTAAACCCCACTCCCCTGAAGCCTGAACTGCCATGCACTGAGCAATTCATCTTGGCTCTACATCGGCATCCACACTCTGCAGGTTTTGCACTGAAAGACATACCTAACTGGCATGCCCCCCAGGACACAGTTAAAGTGGAGATTACTCCCAGGGCCCCCGCTGTGTGAAACCCTGGAGTTGCTGGTATACTCACCTTTGCAGGGTGATTTTGGTTTGGGATGCCGACTGTATGAAACCCCCAGGAATAGTATTGTTACCTCACTGGTGATTTCACGGCAGGTTCTCTTCCAATCAGTCTATACTGTGCATATTAATGCAAGCCATAGAATGCTGAATGGAAATCCCCTGGGCAATTCACACATCTGGGCAACCCTAACCGGGATGCCCCACTTAGAGGAAAATCACAGACCCTGGAGTCTTAAAGACTCAGGGTCCATGGTTGCTCCCTTTTTAATGACAAGAGTCTAGAGTTTTACATCCGTTTATTTGTTGTTTGTTGTACTCCCATATCCAATTCCATCCCATATAAACCTTACCCACCTCCTCATGCCACCCATAACATTGCATAGAGATACTGCTTTTCTTCCAGTTGCTTCATCCAGTCGGAAAACCCCTCTTACCTGTGACATTCATGTAACAGTTTTTTACAGGGTTTTTTAAAACCCCCATTCTGAAAAATAAGCAAAGGTAGAAACCTGGGGGGGGGGGGGTTAGAGCCTAGCTACGCCTCTGCTTAACCACCCCACAAAATTGTTAATACATCTTAATAAAGGAAGGTGCCCGTTGTAAAGTTTGGGTGCACTTGATACTGCTACGTTCAACCTGAGACTTGACCTCACTTCCCACTCAAGCTACTACAACCTCCACACATGAAGTACATGAAATACTCAAGCTCTGTAGGCAAAGTCATTGAGCAACTAAAGACTTAAAGGAGCCACAGCACTCAACCCTGTTAGTTTGCAGACCAACCTATAATCTGTCTCTAAATCTGGTAAAAACAGAGGCTCGGTCATACACATCTGCAGAAGTATGCTTAAGCTGCACCACCAGCGCCAAGGTGCCTCTATGGGTGCAGTCCTAACTCTAATCTATGAGAGCCCTATTTGGGACATACAATGCAAGAGATAAAATGGGAGCAGCTTACAGGGTTGAGTGCTGTGGCTCCTTTAAGTCTTTAGTAATCTAAATGCCCTTATAAAATGGTCTGAGCAGCTGCCACTCCCCTCAAAGTCATTGAGCAGCTTACCTCATTATGGCTGCGATCTCCCTCCCTGTCACAATGCAGCTGCTCCTGGAAGTAGAAACAAGACCAAGAGTAGTGGCACACCCCCTGAATAACTTTGCCAAAGACCACCAATCATAGGGTTTGACTGGTGGTCTATAGCTCCGCCCCATTTGTCAGCTCAACAAGAACAAGCACATTATGCAGCCTGAGCCATTACAGCCAACTTCCATTCTCCCTCTCTGCTGTCTATGTGCTTGTTACTAGGTGTCATAATAACAGCTTTGGAACATGACAATAGAGCCTGCACTGCAACAGTTTAGGGTAGTGGCAAACATACCCTGACACAAAGGTCCAATAATTGCCTTTGCCTGCTGTGTCCCTTTAAACACCACTGCTGCTTGTTGGGGGGGGGGTCATTCTGATCAGCGACGCCCCCCGTGCATTGACCACTCATAGACCTGGAGTCCAAATACTTACCTTTTCTGGGATTGCATCCATCGTCGGCCAGTGACAGGACCTCATGACAATTTTGGTGGACCGAGCCAAGGGTTGGCTTTTGTCTGCTGGTGGTCGAGTAGGTCCAGGTCCTAGAAAAGAAAAGAGGAGGATGTGAGTTTTGAGCCCTGGGCATAGGGTTAAGGAAGCTAAGTGAGGTGGGGCATTACCAATCAGTATTCCTGTTGGGGTGTGGGTGTGCTTGCCATAGTCCTCACAAATTCATGCTCATGTTTATTTTTGAGCAAAATACAAATAAAAAAAACAATCAAAAGCTCTAGCCAGGAAATCAGAGCTTAAGTTGCAGCTACCTTGTGAGCAAGTAGCACCCCAGTCTTTTCCAGGTATCTTTAAATGCACAGTGTAAAAGACTCCCGGGCCATCTGAGTTCCTGTCCTTGGGGCTTTCTGAATTGGGATGCCCCACAGTGTGAAATCCCCCAGATGCCCAGATCTACTCACCTTCTCCTGAGCCCTTGCTGTGTCTCTGCGCTGCGGCTGCATCCCCATTCAGGAAGGTAAGTGTATGGGGTTACCTGGGGGACACACACACAGCAGGACATCCCAATTTGGGATGCCGCAACACAGAGGAACAACACACGGGAAAGTGAAATTCCTGTGTGTTGTTCCTCTTTAAGTTCCCAGTATGCTTTAGTCCTAAAGAGACTAAACTTTAACAGAATAGACATTTTATATAAAACACATGTTACATGTTACATGTTACAATCTCCTCTTTAAAGCATTGCATTGAGTTTAATCTCATGAAATTAACAAAATCATGCAAAAGAAAAAACAGGACACTCATTGCTTAGCTGCAGCCATTAATCAGAGGCTGCTATAAAAGCCTGACACGCCCCTGGCTCAGGTTTGCTCAGATTTGCTCAGAGGTGTGATTGCTGTGTGTGAGGAAACTTCTTAATGCCTTTGCCTTTAGAAACAATAGAGGACAGATAAAGATTTTCAGGCCAGCAAGTGATGTGAAGGAGAGAGAGAAAAAAAAGAAAGACAAAGTAATTAATGTCACAAACACTTGTCAAATTTTAGTGATACCAGGTGTGGGATAGATATAGAGGCTTAATCATTACTAGCGCCAGGTATCGGCAGATGAGCGTCTGTATAGAGCGACTGCTAGTATACGCTGTGATCGGGCGCTATAAGAAAGCGCCTCAGTTGCTGTAGTAACCTGTCCGGCATTGATGAATGTGATGTATGTTGGGTGTTCTAACACCAGTACAGCGTTGCAGGGAGTGAAAGGTAGCGCCAGCTCAGTGCGATCGACTCTCAGCGACTCACACCATATTCAACAAAAAAACAGACTCACAGAGCGTAGACGCTCTGGATCTGGTCGCTATAGCATAGAGCACCAAATGCTGCGTGATTAAAGTCTGTTTTTGAACACATATCCACCAGTAACAAAGCGAAAACACATGGACTTACATTGTGGCATTAACACTTGATTGCCAGTAATGACAATTCTGAAAAATATAAAAATAATAAAAATATAAAAAAATCAAAAAAGTTTTCAAAAATGACTTTTTTTCCAGGCCAGGAGAGCTCACACAATTATTTGTGATAAAAAAATAAAATACAAAAAACCCTGTTTAAACAGAAGAAAAGAAACATCCATTGAAATGTATGGGAGAGCGACCGGTAATACCTGGCGCTCTGGAAGCTAGAGCATCGGCGTTATACGCTGACCCACCTGTAATGATGAATCGGACGCTACATGGCTCTGTTAGTTGCTCACCAGAATTGCCTTCATAAATGTGGTATTGCCTACAGCGCCCAGCGTTCACCAGGCGCTGCCTCCCGCTACCCCTTGATAAGTAACCCCCATAGACAACAACAAGAAACAGCTTACTCACAGAGTGCCAGTGTTGCAGGCCAAATTAACCCCTTCCCAGATTAAACCTGGGTATATTTTGGTATACCCTGGGTTAACTGTCCTAGGCCAAACTATACCCCTCCAGGTCAGAGTGTACCCCAAAGGATTAGCTGTCCTTGGCCAAACTATACCCGGGGATGTAAAATAGCCTAGGCCAAACTATACCCTTCCAAGCCAGAATATACCCATCAAACTATATTCCTCCAGACCAGAGTATACCTGTATCTAATGTGGAACGTGGGTATAGTCTGGTCCAGACCGCCGTATACCCTGGGGCTAAACTCTATACCCATGGGTGTAAAATAGCCTAGGCCAAACTATACCCTATACCCAAGCCAGAATATACCCATCAGACTATATTCCTCCAGACCAGAGTATACCTGTATCTAATGTGGAACCTGGGTATAGTCTGCTCCAGACCACCGTATACCCTGGGGCTAAACTCTATACCCGTGGGTGTAAAATAGCCTAGGCCAAACTATACCCTTCCAAGCCAGAATATACCCATCAAACTATATTCCTCCAGACCAGAGTATACCTGTATCTAATGTGGAACCTGGGTATAGTCTGCTCCAGACCGCCGTATACCCTGGGGCTAAACTCTATACCCGTGGGTGTAAAATAGCCTAGGCCAAACTATACCCTATACCCAAGCCAGAATATACCCATCAAACTATATTCCTCCAGACCAGAGTATACCTGTATCTAATGTGGAACCTGGGTATAGTCTGCTCCAGACCGCCGTATACCCTGGGGCTAAACTCTATACCCGTGGGTGTAAAATAGCCTAGGCAATATCCCTCACTTCACTGGTTTTCTCACTCTGTCCCTAATTTGCTGAAAAGTGTGCAGATCTTCTTTTTTTTATCATGCTCACACAGCTGCTTCCTCTGGGTGGAAAATACAGTACAAATGAAATTGAACGGACAGTAGATGGTGCTGTTCCATTGGTGCATAGTTAAAGTTATGTACTGTAACTTGTTAAAGTGGTTAAAAACCCAGGATTTTAACTGTTCTGGATTCTGGTCCTTCCCCCTGGGGCACCCTGGTCTGTGTGAAACCCCCCAGAACGCCGGGCAAACTCACGTTTCCTTGAAACTACAGTGCAGGTGCGGCTGCTCGTCCAATCCGCTTCTCCCGCTGTGCATATTAATGTTCGGCTGGAGTCGCCAGCTGTACACACTGGTCACGTTCTCTCTTCGGCTGTGTGCAGCCATTCATATATACAGCCGCAAAGGAAGGCGAGCGATGCCGGCAGTGCACGTGCTGGTGGTCGAGTAGGTCCAGGTCCTAGAAAAGAAAAGAGGAGGATGTGAGTTTTGAGCTCTGGGCACAGGGTTAAGGAAGCTAAGTGAGGTGGGGCATTACCAATCAGTATTCCTGTTGGGGTGTGGGTGTGCTTGCCATAGTCCTCACAAATTCATGCTCATGTTTATTTTTGAGCAAAATACAAATAAAAAAAACAATCAAAAGCTCTAGCCAGGAAATCAGAGGTTAAGTTGCAGCTACCTTGTGAGCAAGTAGCACCCCAGTCTTCAGCACACTCCTTCTGCTCAGAAGCCACCACATATCTTTTCCAGGTATCTTTAAATACACCGTGTAAAAGACTCCCGGGCCATCTGAGTTCCTGTCCTTGGGGCTTTCTGAATTGGGATGCCCCACAGTGTGAAATCCCCCAGATGCCCAGATCCACTCACCTTCTCCCGAGCCCTTGCTGTGTCTCTGCGCTGCGGCTGCATCCCCATTCACCAATAGCCGTGTGCGTGCTCGCGCCTAGCCTTTCTGAATGTGTGGCGGACATGCCACAGCTGCCATGGAAGTGAAAGGAAGGTGAGTGTATGGGGTTACCTGGGGGGACACACACACAGCAGGACATCCCAGGTGCAGTAGGCTCTTTGGGGGGGGGGTAAGAATAATGGGAACCCTGGGGGGGCTCACACAGTGGGGTAACCCGGTTTGGGATGGGATTTGGGAGGGAGCAAGCCGGGTTTTGGTCCACTTTAACCTTCACATTTGAAAATTAACAGGCAGGTAAAATAATCAAACTGTCAGCAAATAGCCTATTCCTTTGAATAATCTCCTAAATACTGTCTTAGTTATATTGTAACATGTTATGTTAGTTTTTCTGCTCTCTATAAAACCAAACTTTTTTCAACTTTTGAGCTTCTACACAACACAACAAGAGTAACCTGTAACTGGCAGGACGGGGAGCTCACTGGGGTATTTCCTTATAAGTCTTTGGGCCAGTCCGAGCCTGCATCTATAAAGCGTTAGATATCAGGAAATTATCAGGAGAGACTTAAAGAACTTAATTTGTACAGTTTGAAGTAAAGAAGAGAGAATGGGGGGGGGGGGGGGGCATGATTGAGACCTTTAAATATGTGACAGGATTGAATAAGGTTCAGGAGGGAAGTGTTTTTAAGAAGAAACTTAATGATAGAACAAGGGGGCACAACCTGAAGCTAGTTGGGGGGAAGATCAGGAGCAATGTTAGAAAATATTATTTTACAGAAAGAGTAGTAGATGCTTGGAACAAACTTCCAGCAGAAGTAGCTGAAAAATCAACAGTCACTGAATTTAAACATGCCTGGGATAAGCACACATCTATCCTAAGATAAAGAGTACATACAGTATACACATAAGGGCAGACTAGATGGACCGTATAGTCTCCTTCCGCTGTCAACCGATGTTTCTATATCAATGTTAATTTTTCTCTTTTCTATGCCATTTTGAAGTTTGTCCACTAGAGTTCAGTGTTTTACAGCTTATGCATGAAGGAAGGGCGCAAGGAGCTGTCCAGCGTTCCCATTCACCCGCCGGCAGCCGTTACTGCTGAGACATAGGGCTTTTTATTGCAAGCGGGAGCATTGTTTTCTAAAAATACATTTTACGGCCTGAGTGTGTCTATGGCATTATTGGTCTAAATTGTCTAAAGCGGCTTGTTATCGCGCTTTTATGGCCCATCATGCACTAAAGGATTTTAAACTTTGTCAATAATCATTCATGTGTTTTTTTTTTTATCGTATTATATCCAGTGTGATTATACGAGGTTCACAGTGAAATGGATACAATACAGCACAAAATAATGCAAACTTTACTTTTCCAAAAATAATGTAACAGATTATACAGCGTAACGCTGTTCAAATGACATAGCCGCTTATTTCTAAAACATACTGTAGGGAAATCATTTATGGAGCTGGACATATAGGAAAGCTGACACCTAGGTTCTCCTGTGTGTGTGTGTGTATTTATTCTGCCTTTTAAGGAAAAGATGAGTGTTTGTCACTTTATTACGTACAGTTTAGGGAGCGTGAAATGCTTTGTATTACATTTAAAGAATTGATTTGTAAGCAAAGCTCACACAGACCAGCTGATCATTTGTCCTTTATTGTTGCTGGAAAATGACTCTTTCCCAATCATGCTTCGCTTAAAGCGGACCTTCACTCTGAATAAGAGTCTATCTTATATGTTTCCCACACCCTGTACTTACAGATTGTCCACATTAAAAATCATCCTACCTGCATCTACTGCATGTTATGAGCCTTTAAACATCCAAGATGGCGGCTTATGGAAGCCGCCATCTTATCAGGCAGCCTGCAAACAGGAAGTGCCTCCTGACTGTGCTGCTCTGCATTCTGGGACTGCTGACCTTTACTTGACCCCAGCTCTGCTCTGCCTGAGCAAAGCACAGCTATAACCCGCCCCCTGTACCTTATCCCACTCTCCTCTCCTCAGTAAGTGTGATGCTTCTGTGTCAAGATGGCGGCGCCCGTATCCTAAATTCCTGAACAGAGTTGCAGCCAAGTGGGGGAAAGAATAATAAGTTAGACTAAAAACGTAAAATATATTAATTTTAGATGCTGGGGAACCGTTTTTTAAAAGTTTGGGCGTTTCATTAAATCACGCTGAAGGTCCGGTTTAAAGGAAAACTCTGCTGTTATCTGTTTTTTGCTGTTCTGCCTCAGTGTTTTCCTCTATTGGAAATGTAAAATAAACATGTGTGTTAGGTCTATACCTGTGATTTACTTATTAGCATGTGGTTTCCAAGTTTCTTATATTCCTGTGGATCTGTCTTGGTAAAACAGGACTGGCTCTCCTTCCCTTTAGTAAATCTTTTAGTATACTTTCTGACTATGAATCTCAGAATCTATCTTTGGCTTAGCAAAGCAGCAACAATTACCTTCTCAGGTGAGAACACAGCCAGTAACCCTTTAGCTACTGGGACACAAGTTTGTGATCCAACAACCCCCTGAAAAGGTTGAATTCATGCAGAAGGGGGTTAAACCTGTCTGGAACTTTTTAAAATGTACATTAGAACATCACTTTGTACATTGCTAAGGCAATCACATTGTTGCTAGGGGAAATTGTTATTTTTTTATAACTTGGTAAAAGTAGAGCACTGCGGGTGGCACCTGCTGTAACGTTTACCAATAATATGAGGTGCACTGCCCCTATTAGGGAACCCTATAAGCCACTCTAACACCAAAGGATTGGGGGTGCCCTCCAAGAACCCCCCACTAAATGGGCCCCTGGGGACTGACAATTGCACTCTCAAGAAATCAGTAAGTAAGGTAATCTTTATTAAAGGTCATCTCATTAAAGTGGACCGTCACCCAGGGGTGATCGGCCCGGGAATCTATAAGATTCCCGGGCCGATCACCTCCCTCCCCGTGGGACATCCGAGATCGGGATGTCCCGCGGGGTGAAACCCCCCCAAACACCCCAAATCCCCTTACCTTGTCTTAGACGGCGGCCGGCCGCCGCCTCCCTCCCGCCCCTCTAGACGTGCGCGCGCCCGCGCCGGCCGTCTGTGAATGGCCGGCGCGCGCGCGTCTAGATTGACGCGCGGGAGGCGGCGGCGGAGGAGCCGCTTGTCCGCGGCTTGTCCGTCGGCGCTGGGAGCGGGGAGAGGTGAGTTGTTCGGGGGGTTCGGGGGGGTTTCACACAGCGGGGCACCTCCAATCGGGGGTGCCCCACCGAAGTGGACCAAAACCCAGGATAGTCAAAATCCTGGGTGTTGGTCCACTTTAAAAGCAATTTAAAAAACAGCATTATCCCAGTGCTATTAACATGACCGGCCACATGGGGGAGCCATCCTGCCAGATACAGTCTATTACAATGTTCAATGAAATCCTACCAAATACAATCTATTGCAATGTGCTATCTATGCAACACATATATACAATAAAGTGCTAAGTGCTAAGTTTAAAGTGCATCAATAAAAAAACAGATATCTGAGTGGAGGTAAGCCCAATTAGGGGATAAAGTGCAAAGCATATAACCAAAACATGGAAAACACAAGAAAAACTCCTTACTGTTATACTGACAAGATGGCGGCCCTGCAGCGAGCCCACGCGTTCCGAGCCCGTGGGGCTCTTTCTCAAGGCTGGGTAATCTATAACCTATAACTTGGAGTTGAAAAAAATAGAAAACAAAAATTAACAGATTAGCTCAGTATGTTGCACACATCATATTGGCACGTGATAATGTAAACTTTTGAAAATGCCAATGAAAGTGGAATCACCCTTTTAAGCAGAACAAAACCTGGGCTTTTGACTTTCCTGGGTTTTGATCCTTGCCTCCAGGGAGTGACCCCCCCCACAGATTGCTAGAGGTCACCTATTCTCGACCCTAAGGCGCATGTCTGTATTCAAGCTCGGCAAACAGATCTGTTTACATACAAGCAATGCACAGCGGCTGCAACCCCAGCAGTGTGAACACTCCAGTCCCCAGTCTATCTGAATAACTAGGAGCGGGAGAGCGCTCACAGCCCGAAGATGCAGGGATGTGGCCACTGCATATTTACATTGATGAGGGAGCCCGGAAGCAGGTGAGTGTTGTGGTGCCCCGGGGGGGGGGGGGGGGGTCACACAGCAGGGCATCCCAAACTGGGATGTACTCGGGGAAGGCCAGTGGGCCATGCTACAAAGGTTTCGTTTTGCTTTAAAGTGAAACAAAAGCCTGGATGGCCAGCCCTGGAGTTTAAAAGACTGGGGCATCCCAAATCGGAAGTCTGTTACATACACTAAACATACCAGTTGGTGTACGTTGCTAAGGTAAACACATTGTTGCTAGAGACAACTGTTTTCTTTTATAACACAGTTGCAAATAAAAAACTAAAAAATCACACATACATTCAGCACCTCAGGGATATTATTTTGGCACACAATAATGGAACAATTAAAAAAATGGCATTGAAAGTGGAATTACACTTTTAGGTTCCAAGCCCTACAGTTATTTGGTCTAAGTATGTGTTTGTATGAGACTCTGTTTCTGATTATTTCAATAGAAGCTTTTCTAGAAAGCCTATGAAAGCAATAGGGATGGTGATGACCATTTCATGAGCAAACATCCATTTTTTGTACACATTTATAAGCCTATTTATTTATTGTAATTAAAAGCTGTGCTTAATCAGTTGAAGTAACTTAAAGGAAAACTCGCTTTTTGTCAGGTTTTTGGTGTTCTGCCTAATTTATCTGGGGAGTAATAGAAACATTTGTGTTAGGATACCTGAGACATACTTATCAGCACACAATTTCTGTGATGTGTCTGTGATCCTAGGAAGTGGTTTTACTGGCCTTGAGTAAAAAACTAATAACTACAAATTCCAGAATCCTTCCAGTATAACAGATGAGTTTATCAGCAGCTTTGGCTAAATCACATAGCAGTAATGACCTACCCAGGTGAGAACGCTGCCAGTAACCCTTTAGCTACTGATATACCTTCATTGTGATCCCCTTATCTGCAGAGTTGGAAGTAATGCAGAAGGGGTTAAACCTGTTGTCTGTCTCAGACGATTAGCAAGACAAAGTCAGGAACTCGCTGATTAGTATTTGAAAACACTGCATTGGTGTACATTGGTAACAGAAAACTATTTATATATATATAATAAGGAAAATAATTCAGAGATATGTTCAGCATGACATGCGCCATTGGACCAGGTCATTTCACCCAATCCCCGATTTTTTTTACAAGTTTACACAAAATCTACTTTTACCCATTAAATAAGTAAAAGCCCTATTGAGCCTGTTTGGGATGAAAGACAGAAAGGTAAAGGCAAAGCATCCTACAAGTGCAGCATATTTATGGGAAACATTTTGAGAGGAACTTTCTGAACTAAATTCTAATGCAATTGTAGAAAGAATGCTCTGTGTAAAGCTGTTGTATGGCTACTTTGAAAAGTAACAAAATCTAGATTTGTTATAACAGATTGAATCCATATTTTTAACTTGATTTTTTTATTATACTGCATATTATATATATTAGATATTGTGTGGACAATAAGCATTTGATACACGGTATCTAACACTGACAAAGTTTTCACAGCTACAAAGAATAGAGAGGTTTGTAATTTTTATCGTAGGTACTCTTCAACCGTAAGACAAAATATCCTGGAAATCACATTGTATGATTTTTAAGTAATCTTTGTATTTTTGTTGCGTGAAATAAGTATTTGATAAACTAGCAAAACAGAATGTAATATGTGGTACAGCCATCTCGTGATGACGGCGTTGCAGTCCAGCAGATTTGGCCCATGGCAGTGCAGTTAACAGCGGATGGTCCTCCTCAAGATTACTCATCAAGAAAAAACGCTGAGGCGTATTGTATTCCGCTTTTGGTGGAGAGGATACACTTTCATGCATTGTACGCATTTAGCGCCTTATAGTTCTGGCTAATTGGGGTTCCCTTTGTCTATTCCTCAGCCTTCTCCTGCAAGGAAAAAGGATACAGATTCGCCCAAGCTGGACATTAAAGGAGCAGTATCGCAAAATTTGCATTAAAAAAGATAAATAATTAAATAGCCACACAATAGCTTATAACATGTGTATAAATAATCTGGCGATAGAAAAAAGAAAAAATATATGCCTTTCTTTTAAATTGTATAATGCCAATGGCTCAGTCCATTTGCTGAATAGGGGGATCTGCTGGGTTGTATTTAGTGAGCTGCTTCATTTAGCCCACTGGTCTCCTAGCAACACTTTACCTCAGAGGCTGACACTGTAATCAGTGGTAACGGCTGTGTGTGTGTGAGGTGCTGCTTTTGTTATGAGACCGGGTGACTCAAATGTGTAAAATCTATACAAAATAAACTAAACTGACTGAAAATAACTGAAATTCTTCTTTGAATAACTGTGCAGGAAAATCTAAAGGTATTAAAGTGGAACAAAACCCTGAGTGGCCGACCCTGAAGTCTATAAGACCCGGCCATTGACCTTCCCCCTTGGGCATTCTAAATCAGGATGCCCACTGTGTGAAACGACCCCTGGATAACCACAGGTCCCCCCATTTTTCTGGCGCACTCACGCAGATAGTCATTTAGACAGGCCGGGCGGCCAGGAAGGTTACTGCTCAGGCTCTCCATCTGCGTGCAAACAGCGCTGATCGGATGAGAGCCCGCGCATGCGCTGTGGGACAGTGAAAGGTGCGTTTTCACAGACGAACTTGGGGATTTCACATATCAGGGCATCCCAAGTCGGGATGCCCCTAGGGGCACAAAACAAAACTCCAGATATTGAAAATCCTGGGCTGGGCTTTGCTCAAAACACACAAAGCAGAAAGAAAGACCATATGGAAAAAAGAGAGAAAATGGTAAACTGAAAGATTCTGCAGCAGAGCCAACAAGGGAAAACTGTCAAAATCAGCTAAATGACTTCTAGAGCTTTTCTCTGTTTTAGATATATAAATTCTGGCCAGGCAATGTTGCAATGTTGTAATCTTATGCTGGACGCTGCCAGCACTGAACAGCTGAGACTTCTGATACATTGTTTCTCCCTCTCCTCAGCATGGAACAGGCCAGAGTGTTGGGACCCGACACTCAAAAGACATAAACATGAGCTATTAGTCTCCAGCTGCACAACACACACATCATTTTTTTCTAAATTTGTAATTCTTACTCCAACACTTACCTACATTCAAAGTACCATTTAAATATAAGTCACCAAGAAAAATTTGCGATACTGCTCCTTTAAAACTGCCAGACTCTGCTTAAATTACCCTGCTATTCCTGCAGGCTCCAGGAATAGATCTTTTTGTAAGGTCTGTTTACACCACAAAATGAAAAATTAGGCAGCCAGCTATTTCATTCAATTGATGGGCAACGTGCAGTCCGATATGGCCTCTACTCTAGAGGTCTGTAGATCTACTATCAGGGCCACGGCATCTACCTACATGGTCTGAGCCAGCCCCATTGCACCTACCCCCATTACCTCTATCAATATGGTCTCTGGAGAGCGGGGACATCGCATCCTCAGATGAGGATTCCCTCAATTCTGGTTTTGGGGTCGGCTCTGATACTGAGAGAGACCTTAGGGTATCCGGCAGCAAGATTTCAGAAGAAACCTGATCTGTTCGGAGGAGCAGCCTATGTCCACTCAGGATGCGTGGTATCACAAATTGTTAGGAAAGGTAAATATTTTCTGGCTCACTCTGCTCTCCTTGATGTTGTTAGAAAGGAGTGGCAGTTTCAGAAAATATTTTCCTACCAAATTAATTACAAAGAAACTTCCCCTTTAATGATAGAACCCTCTCTGTGGAACAAGTGCACCAGACTCGAAGCATCCCTAGTGCAGTTTTCACGTGCTGCAGACCTCAGTTTTGGGGACTCTTTGGACTTACAGAGGGTATCCTTAGAAGAGCTTGGGACGCATCTCACTTTTAAACCCACTATAACCTCAGATTGCCTGGCCAGAATGTTAGAGTCCTGGCTTTCCAACCTAAAGTTTCATAGAGGCAAAGCAGGGGTTCCCACACTCCCCTAAAGTACCCGGGCAAGAAAAAAGGTGGCACCGCTATAATGTAAAAGGTATCAACACATATAAACACTATTAAAACACTCTAAAAACATACTCACAAAAGACACACAAGGGGGCACCAACGCTATGTCCTCATAACTGAATCATCTGAACTCTACCCTAATCTACCCAGGCTGTCACTATAGCGCAAAAAGTCATAAAGTATGCGTCAGCGGAGTGCAATGCGTTTCACAATGTGGAAGCAAAGGAGGAGAGAGAAGCGCGCGGACCTGCCAAAGGCAGGGCGCGCGCCACCGCAAGAGGTGTCAAATAGCAGAGCGAGGCCAGGTGAGTACAGCGTGTGCCGCAGGACCGGATCCCATAATTTGAACAACACCAAAATAAATAACATGGTTATCAATAGATCAGTGAAAAAATCATAAGTAAATCATACAAAAATTATCACAGAAAACAAATATCTACAATGACACAACCAATTGTATTTGTGCAACAATGTGAATAGCCAGCACCTTTATTATACATGGGGGTTATTAAACATGTACACATAATCGCTTAGGGATTATTAAACGTGCACATGATCACATCTGCATCTCAGGCCAGTACTATGGCCACTGTTATCTACATACAATTTCATTAAACACCTATATACAGAGGACATGATTGTAAAAAAAAAAAAAAGGTTTTAAAGCATGAAAAATCTACATAAGAGGAGAGGACGCAGAGAACATCCACGCCATCCGCCTGCCAGTCTTCAACTTGTTCAACAAGACTCCAGTTCCACCCATCATTAGAAAATGAGGCCTTCTTATCCCACAAACCGTATCTAAAACACTAAACATACTTAATCACCAACCTAATCCGTGAATTATATAATAGGAGACATGGACATGAACAACCATGTCAAGAATGATAAAGTACATAAACATAGTGCCACAACTAAATTTGTGAATAACCCCAAGCAAAAAAAAAGAATAATACTTGGTGAACCCGACACCCAAATATAAAAATACTGGGGTGTATAGGTGTAAAGGCCACATCCTCATTCAACCCTATGGGGGCCCGAGAGTCCAAGTTGAAGATCCATCTGAGCTCTTTTTGTTGCACTTTTTTCGTAGTCACCTCCACGTGGACCCGCGGATACCATCTCTATTCCCATAACTCTCGCTTTCAAGCTGTTCCGAGTTTCGCCCACATACAATTTTTGGCAGCTACACCACAAAGCATACACCAGTTTTGTCCTAAATCATATAGGGGAACACCGTACATTTGCCACAAGGATGATTGCCCCCAATATCTCTCTGTTCACCCAACCAGTTTGAAGGTTTGCTAAAGTGACTGGGGGCATAACTTGTCCCTCATATTGGGGGCCCGCTGTGCCGTCAGGTGAGGCCCATTCCGGACCCATTTGGCCAAGCATGGATCCCCCAATGGTTTTTAAGGATCTGTCTTAGCTTACTCCAATCGTTATTGTAACGGGTAGTGAATCTTACCTCAGTATTATTCCGTATCCTCTTGGGAATGAATAAACTTTCCCTGGGTCTAGCCTTAGCCTGATCAAAGGCCCTCCTTACAATGGATTAGGGATACCCTCTTCTTTCAAACCATTGGGTAAGATCTCTAGCCTGTAGCAGGAATTCTTTCTCCCTTGAGCAGTTCCTACGAGCCCTTAGGAACTGCCCCATGGGTATGCCTTGTTTCAAGCTGGTCATATGAAAACTCTTGTAATGCAGCAATGCATTAACTGAGGTTTCTTTACAGTATAAATTCATCTGTACCATTCCATCCTCCAAAATAGATATATTTAAATCCAAGAAGGTCACGTGGATTTTTGAAGAATGAGCTGTGAGGAAGATATTCAATTCATTGGTGTTCAAACGATTAAGAAACTCGTTAAGACATTCTTCAGACCCCTGCCGCAATACCAGCATATCATCAATATATCTATACCAGCCCAACACGTGCCGGTGAAACTCAGCCAGATCATCATGGAACACCACCTCACGCTCCCACCACCCCAGGAAGAGGTTAGCCACTGAGGGGGCGACCCCACATACCTGGCAGTAGTAGGACCCATCGAACAAGAAAAAATTGTGTGATAACACAAAGTTCAATAATCGCAACACAAACTCCTGTAAGGGGCATGAGGTGTCACTGTTCATGCTGAGAAAATACCGGCATGTGTGGGCCGCATATGTGTGTGAGATACTGGTATACAAGGACTCGACGTCTAACGTGACCAAAAGTACCTCCTTTGGCACGTGCGTGGTCAAGTGCACCGGGCCCGCTGACCCACTTCCGGTCGGAGTGTGGTCGGCGGAATCCGCCGTCCATTAGGCTGCGAGCGGTATTTAAGCGTGCACCGTAGGACCTGATGTACCTTTTCGCCCTGATGACGTGGAAGTTGGAGTGTCACGACACGCGTCGGCGGTGATCTGGGGTGGCCCAGCTGGTCTGTCCCTTATATCCTTTTTGATATGTGATCTGCTTTCAAGCATGTTTTCAGCCTATCCCGGCTTGTCCTTGAAATATTTAGCACCTTAACACTTGGCACTTAGTACCTCACTTGTGAATACAGATATTGCACATTATCAATTGTGAGTGTATATTATAATTTATTATAATTTATGAGTTTTTGCACTATAGTGACAACCTGGGTAGATTAGGTTAGGGTTCAGATGATTCAGTTATGAGGACATAGCCCTGGTGCCCCCTTGTGTGTCTTTTGTGTATATGTTTTTAGATTGTTTTAATAGTGTCTATATGTATTGGCTTGGTTATGAAATAAACATTTAGATACCTTTTACATTATAGTGGTGCCACCTTTTTTCTTGCCCGGGTACTTTAGGGGAGTGTGGGAACCCCTGCTTTGCCTTTATGTAGTGTGCACTTGTATAAGTGTATACTTGGGTGTGTGCACACTATTATAACTGGTGCAGTCCATTTTTTGAGTTATATAAAGTTTAATAGAGGATACCTCAAACAGGCTCTCCTAGATATGTTACCTTCCATGTTCTGAGACATTTCTTTCCTAGAGGATGCCTCAGCTGAGGCGGTCCAAGATAACGCTGCGGCTCTAATCAACTGGACCAGAAGAGCCATATGGCTTAAAATCTGGCAGGGGGATTTGGACTCTAATGCCAAACTACATTGAATCCCTTTCAAAGGAGATTTTGTGTCTGAATTAATGAACAAACTATCTAGATCCCTGAAGAGCACTAAAAAGTTCCCCATGAAGCCTAGATGCTTCTGAAGCAAAGCCAGGATTAGTTCCAGCACCTCTTAAACTAGTAGACAGCTACACAAGAAGCACTGGGGTCAGCATAAGGGTGATCAAAACCTAACCCTATCTGTGCCCCTCCCAACCAGATAAATAGGCCTCGGCCCTGATATATTTCTGTGGGTTATAGACTCCCTGAGGCCTCCAGAAAAATCCCTCTTTACCTGGGCTCCTCCGAAACCCAAAGAGGAGGTCTACCTTTCCACAGGCTATCTCTGACCTCTGGAGGAAGAAGGTCATAAAGACTGTCCCTCTCCGGAGTCAGGGAAAGGGATTCTACTTCCACATTTTTAGTCCAAAAGCCATTAGTGGCTTACAGGGTGAATTGAATCCAAGAGTTGAATGCTTACATCTCCTACAAAAGATTTCATATGAAATCGATCTTCATGGTCAGGAATCTCCTGTCCCCAGGTGATCGGATGGTCAGTATAGACCTACAGGTTGCATATCTTCACATGTCGATCTGGTCAGGTCACCGCTGCTTCATAAGATTTGTGGTCCTGCTGAAGGTGAGACTCTACACTTTCAGTACAGGGCTCTCCCCTTCAGCATATCTTCAGCACACAGAAGTTTCACAAAGGTGTTGGCCAAGGTGATGTGTGTCCTAAGATCGTGAAAGGTTCCAATTTTTCCCTACCTGTACAACCTTCTGGTGACAGGGAGATCAGAGTCAGGAGTGCAACTTTCAGACAGAATTATCCTAAAGCCTGATCCTCTGTACCTCCCCAAAATGTATTCTACCTTCCATCAGTCACAGGACATAGTCATTCCTTCCCTACTGATAAAACCAGATAATGCTCAAGAATCAACACAGGCAGTTGATGTCCATAGATGCCCCATTAATTATATGGAACATACTCGCGAGTTCGTAAGTCAGATTGTTTTTCTTCAAAAAAAATAGATGGTTAGCATCGTCCAAGGCTTCCCTGGTCAGGTGAATTAGACAGGCCATCTCCCTAGCATACTTTGCTATGGATTCCTCTGTGCCTTACATCAAAGCCCACTCCACTATAGAAGTCTCCACATCCTGGGCAGAAAAATCTGCCTCTATAGAGGAAATATATTAGGCAGCCACATGGTCATCTCCTCACACCTTCCTCAAACACTTCAGGCTCAACCTGTTATCAAATAAGGAGTAATACTTCAGTTGAAGGGTCCTAGGGACCATATCCCATCCCTGGAAGCCTTAGTCCTTGATAATCCTCTGTGGCTGTCCTGAAGGACGAAGGGAGAAATTCACAGTTAGTCTTACCGGTAACAGTATTTCTACTGCCCTTACAACTCCCTCCTATTAGTGTTAGGTCCTGCGGGTTATTACCATTTACTATTTTTTTTAATACTAAGCACTAGGTGGAAAGGATGGGGCTTTTAACTTGTTCCAGTTGTCTTTCCTCTCTAGGGGGAGGAGCTCACTCTTTCTGTGGCCATCCTGAAGAACTTGTAGAAAGACTAGAAAAGACTAACAGGGAGTTTTAATCTCAAGGGTTAATAGCAGCAGGGTTCCGGCAGTAAGTCACCAAAGCCCTAGGTTGCCCCAGTAGTCCAAAAAAAACAAATATGAACAGCCCACATGCTTTAATATCAAAAATAGTGTATTGAGATTTTCAATAATACATGTACAAGGTACAGCTTCAAAATCTATCTGTGGATCACAGTCTAATGAAAAAATGTAGCCACTAGAGGTCGCTCAAGCCCTCTTGGTTTGTAGCAAGTAAATACATACATGTCTATGGCTATTTGTAATATACTCGCATGGCTTTGATGCACAAAAGATGGCACAGGCTGCAGGGGCCAACTGAAAACTGCAAGTGATAGAAATACAGGGCTTGGAAGAGAAATCTGGGCACATATTATTAGAAATAAAACAGTAATCCTAAAAGTTGTCACAAGTTCAGCCCGGGCTGGCTACAGGTAAACAGTCTAAGAGGCCGATTCATCAATAGCGCCAGGTAGCGACAGATGAGCGACTGTAGCGTGATTTTTTCAGCGCCAGCCAGTATTCGCTGTGCTTGGCCGGCGTTAGCTTGATGACAGCGACTCAGTCGGTGTGCGGTAATGTTGAATACGGGCTGGGGGGTCGCTGTTTCACAGGTCCAGCGTTGTATGTGAGCGCCTGACAACGAATGGCCAGAGCGAACGGCTAGCTTCATATTCATCAAAAAATCACGCTCCGAATGTGCTGTCGCTGTCCATTCCTTGTTTAAACCCCAGAGCGCTGGCGGCGATCTGTATTAACTAGTTTTTAACCCCTAAACAACCATATTTTTTGGAATGTAACATTATACATGTTTTTAGAATCATTTTGTTATATGAATACATTAATCTCAGACCTGTTAGATCAATTCTGCACATAATTTTTTTTTTTTTTTTTTTACTTAAAAATAAATCCTAACATTGCAGAAGTGTTCTCCGATTTTTTGACATTAAAAAAATTAAAAAAAAAATTATTACCAATTAATGATGAATTATTATAGATTGCTCCATTGAAATGCATTGGACATCGCCAGGGAGCGACAGCTCATACCTGGCGCTGTGAGGGAATTTGCAGCGGCGCTGTTCGGTCCAGGCGGCTTCATGATGAATGCCGCGCTAGCCGTCGCTCTCGCCGGCGCTAGCCTAATTTTGCTTGATAAATGCGTCATTGTGACCGCCGCCGGGCGTACTTGAGTCGGTAGTCGCCGTTAGCTGCCGCTACCTGGCGCTCGTCAGACACTACCTGGCGCTATCGCTTGATGAATAAGGGCATAAGTACTCTAACAAGGATGAAAACATGTGTACATGGGCGAGTAATTGGCTTAATGATAGCAAACAGAGGGTGGTTATTAACAGTACATTCTCAGATTGGGTCACTGTTAATAATGGAGCACTGTAAGGGTTTATTATGGGCCTAGTCCTCTTTAATATATATATTAATGACACTGGGAATTGACTACACAGTAAAGTATCAATATTTGCAGATGAGATGATACTAAGCCTTGTAAAATAATTAATGCAAGGTTATGCACATGGTAAGGAGCAATTTGTGCCATGATTACACACTAAAATGGTTAGTAAAACTACAATGGAAAAAGACCTCAGGGTTTTGGTTAACAATAAACTTAAATGTAGTGCCCAATGCCAGGCAGCAGTTGCCAAGGCAAACAGGATCATGGGATGCATCAAGAGAGGCATAGGTGCTCCTAGCCCAGAGCATCATTTTACCCCTCTGTGGCCGGCATAAAGTGGTCAACAATTATATCAGCCTGTGTGTCCGAATTGTTCAAAAGTTGCTGTGGGACGCCGAGCCCCAGACATATGTGCCAGTTGTGTTTGGGAATTGTTCCATGCCAGTAGCGTCTTGAGGAATGAGGGAAACCTAAACTATAGCCCTAAAACCAGAGTAACCTGGGAGGAGTGCCCACCATTTAAACCATCAACCGTTAAGGCGATCGCCGCAGTAATGATAAACAATGTAAAGGGTATCCGCACACTAGTAAGGCAGGGTGCCCGGCCCGGGGTGGTCCCACACCCCAATTATGCAAAAGGATAAAGAGAGTGGGTCCGCACTCCTTAAAAATTTAAGTCTTTAATGAAAAATATTAAAATCATCTCCAAAAATTGTCAAAAAGCAGTGCTAAAATACAAAGGTAGACCCAGAGTGACACAAAACATACAAGACCTTCTGACGCGTTTCGGGTATTCTGTCAGCCCTTAGTCATAGATCGCCGCAGTAATTCCTGAGGTGGCTACCCTGAGTAAAGTAACTATGGGGATGTTGACAGAAGCCCTGTGAGCAGGGAAGGAGGAAATGAACTTTAAGCCCAGTATACCTCCTATAGCTGCGACAACATCAACAAATGTTACACCCCCTGTTTCGGATCCTGATGCAAAGACCGCGTTTAAGGGAGAAGCTGCGCTGAGCCCTAACACTAGAAGCGCAGCCACACTTAAACCGCCTCCTGCTGTGAGTCAGGTACGCATAGACGGAGAAGCCATGCCAAGCCCTAACACAGGAGGCACAGCTACGCTCAGCCCATCTCCTGTTGTTAGTCAGGTACACATAGAGGCAGAGAAGGCTTCTATCTACTGGTTAACCAGATGGGCCTACCGCCCATATGTGAAACCGGGGAGAGGCAATATTAAAGAGCTCCCTGAATTCCCTCGCTGGCAGCACATTGTCCAAAAACAGTGTGCCCCTGAGCTGTAGATGGAGTACCCGAAGATGGATTGAAGATGCTATTAAGGAGTGCTTGGTGTTCCCTGAGAATGACTATTGAGGAGTTGCCCCCAGCCATGCATCGGTGCTATCAGTCTTGCTATGAAACATGGAGCTGGGGAAGACATATTCATATGGACCCTGTCGTGATTTGTGGTCCTCATCATTTGGACATTAAGCAAATTGGCGTGGAAGGTCCGGGCGAACGCTCCATCAACCTGCCTGATCCAGACTACTATGGTGCCTGAAACTTAAAGAGGATACCCCCGGGAGTACTAGCCCCATACTGCCCGGTGGAGCAAATAGTATAATTGGGGAGCAGTTTACAGTTTATATGTTCTGTAGTTTTATTGCAATAAATGTTGCTTTACTCAACCTTATTTTTATCAGGTTGCTTAGTGCGTTGAATAAAAGAAAATGTTCCTGTTTAACCAGTTTAAACCAGTTTAAAATTGCAGGAAGAAAACGAGAAGAGAGAAGAGAATGTTGATTGTTATTGCTTGCTTTAAAGAAGTACCCTGCTCGGGCAGTCCTTATGTTAACTGTTGAGTGAATGCTCTAGAAAACCAGCAGTGTTTTCTTAAAGGAGAAGCCTACATTCAAGCAGACCTAACTTACCTCAACACGGGATCTCTTAATTGAAGATGTTCATGCTATGGATGGTTTGGTTGTTCTCCATCATATGCTTTTTAGCAGGAGGCCTACAACCCAGACATAGTTAGAGGGAGGATCTGGGGAGAAAGAGTCAAGAGATGGGGTACGGTGTTTAAAATGCAATAATAATTGTGCAAGGTATTGGTCTAAATGTATTTGATTTGGGGTATGCTAATTCTAATAAGTAGTCAGGAAGCCAAGAATAAATCAGTATTGAACACATACAGTAATTCACACTTCTTAATTTGAAGTTGAGCTCTGGATGTTGTCAATAGCAACATTGACATCTGATTTTGGGATGTCAGAGGTTTTCTTAAAGGGACATTGATTTAGGTCAGCGCGTGGCCGGTGGAGCATACCGCCAATTAAATTAAAAGTGCAAGAGCGTTATACTCAGTAGTCTTTAAATAGCACTGGGATAACTCTTCTAAACTCTTATGTTTTCCTGAGATCCGCAATTAGGATAGAGGGAAATATAATGAGCGCAACAGGTGTACGGATGGAGGTTTATTGTGTTGGAGAAGGGTTCAAAGATAAGTGAACTAAATTGGAAATGGTGAATTGGGTTAGTGTAATTGACCAGCCCTATGCAACTTATTTGGGCTAGGGAGGCTCGGGTCTATCCCTTACATTGTTGCTTGTGTGTACATTATGGTACCTTAAACAGAACTGGTTACCCAGCTAGCACTTAAATGGCATCTTTTTAGTTGTTAGAACCACAAGTGTAGATGCACTATGTTTTTAATAACCATGATGTGGGTACACAGGTACATAGTTTAGAGGTTGGTGGCGGCTGCTGCGGGGGATCCCTTGGAGACTAGGTGATGTTAATCTTTTGATTTGTTATTATTATCCTGTATTACTTTAGCTGGGCGGAGTTACAGACTATTCCTTACAATCTTTCTGGCTGGTTATAGCACCATGTGTGTGCTACACTGCACTACAGCACTTTAATTGTTTATTTATTTGTGGTCTGCTTGTATGTTTTTTTCACAATATGCTTTTTGTTTTGTTTTTGGTTTAACTTTTGAATTTTGTATGTATTCTATGAGGACGCACACTTGTCAACATTTGTAATATTGTTAGATATTGCACATAGATTTGCACATTATGCATCATGCACTTTGTCATGTATTTTAGGGGGTACAGCACCTATTTTAATTTTTCTTCACATATTGTGGGCCATGCGTGGTTTCCAACCAGATTCATTCATTTATTCATCTAGTGTATCATATGCCACCCTGTATTATTATCATTATTAGAGTGTCCATATATAGGATCCCCTGTGTTTGTGTATATGTTTTTTAATTGTGTCATATGTTGTTGTATGTGTTGATATAAATACTTTTTATAGTATTGCGGATGTATTTACAAATAAAATAGATGTTTATTCTTTTACTTCTTTGAGTGCGGCCTGTTATATGGTGGTCATTTGAGGGGATAAATCCAGAACCCCCTCACTATATATATGTATTGTCTTTTCTTGACCATACGGGCCACAGCACCTTGACAATAGTTTTGTAGATAGCGAGACGGTGCATATCCATATTTTTTGATTGTATAGAGGTTACTAGTCGGGATTAGTTGTGTATTGATATAACTCTGATGGAGCCATGGTACACACAATCTGTGGAGTGTGCAACTGTCTTCATTGCTATAGCTATGGAACTAGATGTTGCACATGGAAGTTGGTGGTGGACCCTTATTTCCATAGGAATCGCAAAATCACAATAAATCAGACCAAAATATCAAAAGTATGACAGATGGTAAGTCTCCCTACCGCCTACTGCACCAGGAGCCACACGTTCCGTGGGCGCATTCCCCAGCCTGATTGTGATTCATTTAGGATTTAAATGTGTGGATTGATATTGTGATTTATATCGGTGGAAAATTTTGTGGTAATTTATTACTCGGTAGTGGGTAGCCTTTTCAAGGTTACCCCAATAATGTGACCTTTTCCCTAGGTTGGCATATGGTCAGGCTGTCTTATAACTCCACTGTTTCCGGGTTTAGGCTATTCCCGGCTAAAACGTCACAAGCCTTTGACCATAACCGCACTTGTTATATGCAAAATATTTTATTTATGTACAAACAGTTTAAAAGAAATTTCATCCCCATTAAAATTAATTTGATACGATTTCATAAGTTACAATTCATTTGTGTTGTTCTAATATACATCCATTGTAGTTAGAAATTAATCACATTATTCATAGACTTATTCAGTGCTTATGTTACATTACATTACATGCTCCCCTTTGGGTTCTTAATGGTTCCAATTATTCATTGGGGACCCTTCTGGTGGGCAAACATGTTTCGCCTACTTCTCCGGCTTTTTCAATGCCCTTATATTAAAGAAAGGGAGCAATGAAGCATGTATTAGTTTCCCATAAGTATAGTATATAATTATTTGTATGATAGATGATGATTGATGATGGTAGATAAATAAATTGCATATACCTCATAAGATGAATCCAAAATGTTTCTTAGTAGAATTTCATTAATAATACAGATCAATGGTATAGATATATAATTTGATAGTTATTTTCTTCCAGAGAGGAACGTGGCACAGTCACCATTGTTTATATAGAAACGTTTAATACTGGCCCTTTAAGAAAAGCGATGTGCTGTTTTACTTGGTATTTGTATACATTATTATATATATATTTATATTACTCACACAGAGTATTATATGGAGGAATAAACTACAGTGTCACATTACTTTTTGATAATGGCGTAGGATTTTCATAAATGACATCACTTGGCCAGTTGGTGAGAGTTTTTCCTTTGGAAAAGCCTCAATACAAGAAAATGTGTCAATGTGATTGCCTCACTGTATGGCGATTTTGACATTCAAAGTGTAATAGCCAAAATTTACCTTTATGTGTGCGATTTGCGTGCTATCTGCAGATGTGGCGTGATAATCGTTCCCCCCTGAGATGCCCCGCTTTCGTCAGGAATCCCTGTTTGCGTCCAGTGGTGTGCTCGTCAGTCTAGGGGTTCGCATGCCGCCACTCCGGTGACGTTTTTATGCCCTCCAGGGTCTGGAGCACGCCGCCCCACCGGCCTCCGCATGCTTCGGGCCCTGGAACGCAAGCATCGCCCATCCGGCTCAAAGCCGGCTCAGAAGCGCTGGGAGATGGAATCTCATTGACGGCTCCATTTTGTTGGAGTCCAGCCAGCGCAAAGACTCAGCATTCCTATTCCCAATGTTCACCTCTTATTACATTAAAGCTATTCTTACAAAACTGTTGTTGCATGTCATTTTATGCGAACTTAAGTTAAGTTAAGAACTTAAGGGCACACACAGTGCTGTTATCTTATGCAGGCACACCCTATTTGTGTGCTATGTCAATGTCCGTAACATTGTAAGGGACAAACACAGCATATTTAATATTATATCGGTGTCCCTAGCATTGTAAGGGATAGTTATATAATTGAATATCATTCTATTACAGGTACATGTCCAAGAATTTCTGTAATTGCCCGCTCTCGGGCACCGTATATTAAAAAGATTGTATAGAATCTATCGGACTGCCTGTTGTGTAGGGAAACAATGCTATATTAAACTATAGTGACAGAAAGGTGCGTGCGTATGAAAAGTGAATGGTGTGCGGCAAACTTGATGTCAGGAGAGAAAAGGGAGGAATGCGGTCTTTCTGAAACTGCAGTGTACTGTATGCATCCCTAAATTGGGTCTCTGGCTATTAGATACATATGATATGCTGGTCTTAGCAGCTTCCAATTTTGATTAGTTATTTATTACATTTATTATGGGATATTTATTTGTTTGGTAATCATGCTGGTTTTGATTATAAATTGTGTATTGATCTATTGATTGGCTGCACTTTATAGATATATTGTTTAGGATCTGGATCATAGGCAGGATTTGCACGTTGTTATTTGCACAGTTAGATCACTTTGTTTATTGATTAAATATATATATTTAGATGTTTATTGATAATGTGTGATAATACTCTCCCCATCGCCTACACACATCCATTTTGGTCTGTCTTGTATGTAATTGTCTTTTAATGTGTTTTTTAAGGGATTGTAATATATGTAGTGATCATGTGTAGTGATTATATCTGGGAAATGTAATTAAATCTTTTTTGATACATTTTTTAGTTGAGAGTGCCTCCCTATATGACCCTGTATTTCTGAGACAAGCTTTCATAGCTTTGGGAGTGGCACCTCCAGTAAATACAGGGTATAGTGCAGGTCCCTTCTCTTTTCCATCTTTTCCCATCCATAACAAGTGAAGATAAATTGGTAATAAGAGTTAGAGATAGCCCCACATTAATAAATAGAAGTCCCCATGTAGGAATCAGAAAAAAAAGGAATAGAAAATGGTACAAAGACTTGGTTTGGAGACAGGGTAAGAGTAAATTTACTCTCATGCTGATGAACCATTGGAAATCCTGCCAAGCACCACGGATGCGAAGGTGATACCAGATTGTGGTGAAGGTACAGCCCTAGACATCTCCTAAGCAGGCAGTTGTTCAGACCTATTCATTTCAGGTAGGAAATCAATAGCCCCACCTACAAAAAGGAAAATAGGCCAAGTCCAATGTAAAAGGCAAATGTAGGCCACGTTAGGTAAATAAAATAAGTAGGCTATAGTAGAGGATGAGAGTAGTGTAGAGAGGATGTTAGATGTGTAAGAGGATGGAAGGGAATAAGGCTATACTTGAAGCCAAAAGTACCTAAGAGCAATGTAAAACCCGCTACGGTGATGAAGGGTGTTTGACATAGGTATGCTCCCAGAAGTCGGACTATCATCTACAACAAGGGTGAGATAGAACCTTGACATAGGTTAGGGACATAATGTCGAGGACAACATTTTTCCTGGGGGGAAAGATTTGGCCGGCGTAAAGTGGTCGACAATTATATTTGGGGTTCTTCAGTGTGGTAGTTCATGTCTGTCTTGCAGTCGCCACAAACTATAGAGGATACAGCTGAGCTGCCATTGGCTGAGGTGAGTAAGACTGGAGAGAAGATTCTAGTAGGCAGCCAGAGGGAATCTATATAAGGAGGTTATGGGTTAGAGAGTGACCTCAGTATTGTAGTAACCGGAGTGAGGAAGGTACCAGCAGAGTCCACTGGTAGCAGTCACTGGTGTAGGAGAGAGCAGGAGAGCCACATTCATATCTAACAAGTGACCACAGGAAAGGTGAACTATTCCACCCGAGATGCTGATGGAGGAAGCTAAGGTCTCAGTATTCTGCTATGGGACCAGAATGAGTGCCCGACACCTGTTGAAGTCCACCTAGATGTAATGTTGTACTATGGAAACTGCTAATGGAACTAATGTGGATTATAACTGTATGACCTGCTGTGAACCATCAAGTGTACCTGAAGTCCTGATAGTCCTAATAAAGTAAGTGCCCTTTTCCTAAAGTCGGTCTCATTTGGAATTATTGGATGCAACCCATTGGGAGGTCCCCCCAAGCCCATTAACAAAGAACCCACTCCCAACATGGCTAAACCCCTCAGGTACACGTGTGATACACCTCTTTATGTCACTGCTCAGACCCCATATGGAATATTGTGTACAGTTTCAGGCTCCAGTGCATAAGCGCAGTTCTGATACAATATAACTGGGGTATACAATTATAACTGGGGTATCCTGAAAGATTGTCAAATTTAGGTTTATTAATTACTAAAAGAAACGAAAACTAAGGGGGAGGCAGTGATTTAATAACTATGTATAAATATATCCGGGGTCAATACAAAACTCTGTTGCACAATCTATTTATACCCCGGAGTGTAACCATAATCTGGGGGCATCTACTAAGGTTAGAGTAAAGGTGCTTCCTCCACCTTCCTTATGAATGCTAAATATTTATAAAGCAAAAAAGGATCAAGTGCTGGGATGCCTTGCAGGTCCAGGTAATATGACTCGTTTGGTGGGGTCCCCCTCACATCAAAGCTCTTTGGGATTTTATCCTGACAATCTATAACAGATTCTTTGGATCTGATTCTGGATTAAAAGTGTGTACTTTCCCGCCTCAGCTAGAGCGATAGTTTCCCTACTTGCAGCACAAAAAAGTATATATTGGTACAGGCCAATTGATGATTACATAGTATTTTTATTTATCCTCCTTCTTGCTCTGTTTTTCTTCTTCTGTTTTTTCCTTCACTTATGAACACATAATGGTTGTACAATAATCAGCTCATTTTTTTATCAAGAATTTTGATGTCCGACTAAAGCTGGCAGGCTCAGGATATTCAGGGGGCCATCTGTCGAAATAGTACAGCAGGCCAATATTTTGTTTGGCTTCCCGTGAAGATGAGTGCCCATGGAAGGCAGTTTATTGGTTCCCATGCAACTCCAGCATATGGCCCCTAAGATCTCTGTCAGGACAGTTGGGCTGTACTATGTATCTCGTTGTCATCCACCTATAATGTAACTATAACTGGTGGGTAATTTTTCTGCAATTTTCCTGTGAGTTTCCTCTAATCTACCCTTATGTTATCAATGTACAGTATGGTTATCCCATGCATGTTTAAATTTCCTTACTGATGATTTTAACCAGCTCTTCTGGAAGTTTGTTCCAGCCATCTACTACCCTTTCTGTAAAATATTTTTGAACATTGCTACTGATCTTCCCTCCAACTAGCTACAGGTGGTTTTGTACTCAACTATGACTTGGTTTGGATTTTGAATCTGTGCTGCCTACCATTTGATCACTTAGAAATAGCTTTAATTTACTGTACTCACATTTTAAAATCCATGTTCAGAAAGTCCAATATAAATCCATTAAATCATTGCGTATAATGTACTGCAGCACAACATGTTTCAAGTGGATGACCACCCCCTAGACCGGTGTAATCAGGTAGTGCAAGCCAGTAAAGCTCAAGTAGGCAGAGCAACCCACCCAGGCTCAACTGGTCCTGGGGATACAGGCTGCTGGAACACCCAGGTCATCTATATGTGGTGACAGAGCCCTGGGTCAGGATCAAGGTGAAAGCTCAGGCTGGGATTGAGGGCTTGGCAGTACAGGTTCACAGCAAGTCCAAGCAGCGGCCAAAGGGTTAGGAAAATGGCAAAAGGCAAATAAAACAACTAATGCAACCACTACATTATCTCATACTCTCTATGGTAATCCTCTGGGCATATAATGATTAAATATAAAAACATAACCTCAAGTAAATTATGACATGTTTTCTAATACTTCAGTATAATCCATATAGCATAATTATGTATCACCATACAAGGCACTACCTTTTCATTAATGAAAAAAATAGATTGTCCAGCCAAAAATTAAAAAACAACACGGACTCACTGGTGTACAACTGACAAGATCAGAGATTGAGTGCCCTGGCAGTCCTCTCCATTCCAGATGGTGGCCATGAATGTGTCTTGTGTGGTTTACACCCTGAAGCACACCCAATTTATTCATTGCAATGGTGGGGGGCAGTGCCAAGGCAGGTTCATGCGGGCATGTCCACTCCTTCACAATGAATTAAGTGGGCGTGCTTTCGGAAATAAACCAACATGTTTATGGCCCCCATTTTGGACCGGAAAGGACTGCCAGGGTGCTCAATCTCTCATCACAGTAAGTTGTACATCAGTGAGCCAGGGCAGGGGAGCTGCAACTGGGAAACGTTGAGTAATGTAATTTTTTGGCTGGACATTCCTTTTAAGTGGAGCAGGATCCTGATGAATGGTCTATTTAGGCACTGGATGTGCATAATGCTACAGCAAAACAGGAATGTAGTAGTATATACTAAAAGGGTCAGAAGAAATTTGAAAAAAATGTGATATTGGTAGCCATGAAGAGGGCAGAATTTCATGGGCTTTGGAAAAAGTAAAAAAATATCATATTCTGTTATTGTGGAGTTAATTACCCCCTTGTATATAAAAAAAAAATGTTTTTTTACTCAAATTGGTTTATAGTTTTTTTTTTTATAAAACTGGAAATTTTGTAGGTTAATGATCACATTGGCAGCTGTGAGGATATAGAATTTACTGTATTGTCTGCCTGCTGCCTAGTATCTCCCCCAACTACCGTGTTATCCCCTGAAATTTGTGAAAAGATTTGATTCATATCATTAAGTTCTAAAGGAATCGTTGGTTGTCTTCTGTTCTTGCTTAATAAGAATTGTTTGTTGCGATTGCCAGGTTTTGAAGGTTGGGGGGTTGGACGTCAGAGGGCAAGATGGACGGCTTTTCTATTGGTTGGTATGCCACTGTGTAGAAGACATACAACAGGATTAAATTCTATTGCAGTTTTAAAAATCAGAATTATAAATGTGGTTGTCTCCATCTATACAGAGCTGATATAGTGGCAGCACCACCAGATGTATAGCAAAGTGAAGGGCTTACAACAACGATGGCTTAGGTCAGATATGTAATTTCTACATATCTGACCAGCTATTGTAATAAGCACATGCCCCAAGTCCCATATTGGTTAATTGTTTGTTTAGGAAAGGGACAGGCCTGTATCAAAATCCCTTGATATGCCCAGCCCAGTCTGGTCTGGGGTAGCAGTTTACAGAACATGGTTTCTAGATTTGTGAAATTCATTGAAGAAATACATTGAATTTAAAAGTAGTTACGGATCTGGGCCTTGATCAAGAAATTTTGGGCTGAGTTTGGATAAACCCGGTTTTCGGGGATCTAATTTCCCTTGAGATGATATGAAATTGTGTAGTCTAAACACTGGTGACAATTTTGGGTAACGAGTTCTCGCGAGTCTACCACCTAAAGGTATATCTAATTTCTCATGGAGATCATAAGGTTGGAATTTTGATGATACTTTTTGTCCTTGACGAGTCTCCTAAATACTGCTGTTATATTGCATGCAATTGAGTTATTTGTTTGGCAGCCTTGACAATGTATTTCCTATTCCATGAATTTATAAAAGTAGCAAGTGCCTTTCCTGCCTCTGCCAATACCCACATATTTAGTTGTTGCCGCCATTTTAGTGCTCTGGCAATTACATTAGCTGCATAGTAGTAGTAGAAGTTAATTGCCGCCAAGCTGCCCAAACCAACCAGGTGACACAATGTTTTATTTTTGATTCTTGTATATTTGCAATTTCAGTAGAATTTGTAAAGGACCGAGTTTAAGGTGTTGAAGAAAATGAAAGAAATGGCAAGCTGCTCTGGGAAATTTGTAATTGGTGTGGGAAGGATCCGGGAAGGATCCAGCGGAACTACCCCTTAGTAATATATGAGTATAAAGCAACAACCATGTCTAACAGGTAGAAAGACAGAGATTTAGTTGCACATGTAGAAGCAGGCTGTGACCCTTGCCCTGTGTAGTGTACCAAATGGGAGTCGACAGCTTAAGTAGCTCTATATTTTACTAGCTGCGGTACATGTCCAAACTATGGGGCTCGCTAATACTAGGTCATCCATGGAGGTTTTCATCTTGCCTCTGTGTTTCCTCCTTTCAAAATTCTGCCACAAGTGTCCTCATAGCTCCATTCTGGCCAAAGAGGGCTTGGTTAGCGGAACTAAGATGGATGGCAAAGAGGGGCCCCTGGAGGCCTCCAGACATTCTGAACATCACTCATCAGGACATCATTCTTCATGCAAATCCATCAAAACTGTTGCTAACAACTTGGATTCTGAAAGGGCCATCCTAAGAAGTAAGGGCTGTTCTTTAGAGTGACTGAAACTCTACAACTAGTAGAATCTCAGAAGGTAGGGAAATGTTTTCTTCTTTTTGTGTAGTGAACAAGTTGAAGAAAAAAGCCACAGTACTCTGATTCCTGCAGGTAGGGTTGGAGAAAATACATGTACTGGCAATAAATACATTAGAGATTCAGACTTCTGCATTATCCGTTTTCAAACAAAAATTGAGGCAAAATGAGCTAATCAATTGTTTTTTCAAGTCAGTAATGTGCAAAAGACCTGCACCATTTAGGGCATTCATGGAACCACCCTTTGAGCCTCTAGATGAGGTGCCAGAGAAATGGTTGTCGCTGCTTTCTGTTAGCCATTAATTTCGCCAGGCGAGTAAGTGAATTAAAAGTCTAATCTATGTAAGAGCCATATTGTGCAGTACTACAAGACAAAGTTATACCTAGACCTAATCCTTTGCTTTTGCCAAAAATAGTGACTTCTGCTAACAGGTCATAGGAGATAATCCAACATTACCAATAGGAGCAGGCAAGAAAGAAGATCTCTTGCTGCTAGATGTTAGAGGAGCCCTGATCATTTATGGGAAAGATCCAGAGAATGCTCTATAGTGGAACAACTTATTCACAAGCTATGTCAGCATCTTGGGCAGAGAGACTTACTGGTAATGGATTTTTCAGGAATCCTCTAGCCTGATCGCTTATTAACTGCCCATAGTTCAAGGGTTATTTAAGTTACTGAGGTGGGGAGGAAGGGGTGGGGCTTTTAACCTCTGTTTTAGTTTGTTTTTCCTCCCAGGGGGTGGGGCCTATCTCTCCATGTGATCACGCTGAAGGATTCCTGAAAGATTTGTTACCAGTAAGTTACATAGTTAATACGGTTGAAAAAAGGCATATGTCCATCAAGTTCAACCAAGGGTGTTGGGGTAGGGGAAGTTATTTTTTATTCTATTTCATAGGTGGAAGGTATTTATTTTATTTTTTGTTTTTTTTTTAATGATAACCGCTAATAGTAAATGTTAATGTTGTTTCCTTCTAAATAAGCATCTAATCCTTTTTTGAAGCTGTCAGCAGTTGATGCTGTAACAAGCTTCTGTGGGATTCCATATAGTTCTTATGGTAAAAAACGATTGTTGCCTCCGGAGACTACATTTCTTTTTTTCCAGTCGAAGGGAGTGCCCCCTTGTTTTTAGAGAGGATTTTATTTGAAATAGTGTTCCCCCATATTTTTTGTATGGGCCATTTATATATTTATGCAAGTTAATCATGTCCCCTTCAGTCATCTCCTCTCAAGACTAAACAGATTTAATTCTCATAATCTTTCCTCATAACTAAGATCCTTCATTCCCCTTATTAGTTTGGTGGCTCTCCTCTGCACCCTTTCCATAGTCAGTGTCCTTTCTATGAATGGATGCCCAGAACTGGACGGCATATTCCAGGTGAGGGCGCACCAGTGCCTTGTAAAGAGGCAAAATTATATCCCTATCCCGTGAGTCTAACGGTGCGCTGCAGATTCGGGAAATGATGAGTTGCACTCGACTATCTGGGGGGTTTCACACAGGTGAGCTCAGCACATTAAGGTCATCCCTTTGGCACACAATAAAGGAAACTTTAAAAAATGCCACTGAAAGTGGACTTTTCTTTAAACAAGAAGGCTACCTCCCACCTATGCTCGATCCTTGTGCTTAAGGATGCTTTACCTGAAACGTTGGGTAATTATACCCTGTATAATTGATTGATACTGTATTTTCTTATACTCTGACATGATTGTTGTATTTTTAAACCATAGTGGGTTGTTGGGCTGAAAGAATACTCCCTATATGAGATATGTAAACATGAGCTTTTCATTTGTATTCCATGGTTACAAATATAATCATGTTAGTTGCATCATACTGGTGTCAGCTATTCCTTATAAATGCTCTTAGTCTGGGGCTTCACATAGGCCTCAAGGGTAGCTGGGACCCAACTACAACTCCCGATTTAGGTGTGCATTAACCTTTTTTCTAACCAATCTGCTTTTTAATAAATCATAAATTATGAAGTGCTTGATCATAATGATAGCTTGGTGGCTGAGTGATTACAGCAGAAAACTAGGAATGAGCAGCATACTGTAAATGCTACAGCAAAAGTATTAAAGGTCATGTTTACCATTGAAATTTGAAAATTTACATATACAATGGAACTAAGAAAAGTACAAACAATTCCCTAAACATTCAATTGGTTGAGGCATTTAAGAAAAAGATTAACACCTGTTTAGGAAAAGAGTGCTCAGGACAATAAAACAAATCTGTGCACCCACCTTCTCGCCTGAACATTTTATACTTTTTTGCTGATATGTTGTTGGAGGTTTTTTTTACCCCGTTAATCTGCATTGAAAAAGGATTCTATGCTTTTAGGTATTCAGGATTTCTGTGCAGTGATTAAGACCCCTAAATGGCATTCACGATTAAACATTTATACATGAAAAAGATTGAAAATAATGGTGTTTATTCACAAAGAGGCAACTACCTTGAGGAAGGGATCAGCAGCCTTGAAACATTGGGTATTGTATGAATAAGCAGTCACCCTGCTTG
Organism: Gastrophryne carolinensis; assembly: GCA_027917425.1. Classification (NCBI taxonomy): domain Eukaryota; kingdom Metazoa; phylum Chordata; class Amphibia; order Anura; family Microhylidae; genus Gastrophryne; species Gastrophryne carolinensis. The sequence goes on along the minus strand of CM051241.1, from coordinate 63,898,916 downwards.
CTACTCATGTGGGTTATTTGCTTTCTTTGCTCTTCATATTAACTTGTTAAGACTGTAAATGAACATTGTTAACTTTCTCTGAGCTATCACTATATTTGCAACCCTCATTGTTTTGGATACTTATTTGTAACTGTCGTCAGTATTTCATATTGGATAGAGGGGGGGGGGGGATTCTGCACACTGCCTGTTATGGGGTGATTGGGTAATTCTGTATACTGTCTGTTATGTGGTAATTGAGGGGGGAGAGGGGCTCTGCACAATGAATGTTATGGGGTGATTGGGGGGATTCTGCAAACTATCTGTTATGGGGTGATTGGGGGGATTCTGCCACTACCTGTTATAGGGGGGTTGGAGGATTCTGCCCACTGCCTGTTATGGGATGATTGGGGTGATTCTGCATACTGCCTGTTATGGGGTGATTGGGTGATTCTGCAGAAACCCTAGATGTGTCTTATAGTGCACACCAGCTGACACCAGGATGCCAGACAATGGAGGAGCAGGCAGGCAGGTGGAAGGCAGGGTAACTGATCTCTGCCCGCTGTGCTGTCCCCCCTCTTGCCCCCCATACTTCTCCCCGAGTGTGGTGCATGCAGACAAACACATACTTGGGTCTGTGCAGCTGGTGGGTGTGGCCCGTAGCTGTGTCCATTGTCCTAAATGGACACTAGCTGCAAGCCTTGCCTATCTGCTGCACAGATCCAAGTGCCTGGGGGAGGGATGGGTTGGTTCTGCCACTCTGCCGATAATGGGGGAATTAAGGGGGGACGCCACACTCCCTATAATGGAGGAATTGGGGGGATGCCACACTGACTATAATGGGGGGCACCACACTGCCTAATTAGGGAATGGAAGGGGGGGAGAATTCTGCGCTTTTTATCATGGGTGAATTTGGGGGAGGGGGTGAATGCCACATTGCCTAATAATTGTATGAAATCTTAGCACAACATTTGGTTCAGAATACTTTTTTTTTCTTCTTTTTTCTGCTCTGAACCCCTTATGGAGTGGAAAAAAAACCCTGTATTTTCTGTTGTATTTTTTTTTTCAGTGGAATAATGCTATCCCCCAAATATTGTTTCAAGGTATTAATAGCCCACCATATTCTACCTTTTTATTAGGAGGGAGAAATACATTGTTTTGGTTACTAAGTATACTAATTTTATTTCTATTCAAATATCCCACAATATTTTAAACATAAATTTCAATATAGTTCTAAAAATTAAGGATACAGAGAGAATTTGGTCCAAAAATACCAACTTGAGAATTAATGTAACGTACATTGTCTTATTTTGAAATAACTCAGCTCAAATTTTTATTTCTGATACTGAATATTCTTGATATTTACTGGATACTGTCTAAGCTATAGGATTAGAAAAATATATAGAGCTCCTACCCCTTTCTTTGATGAATTCTCAGAAATCGGATACCCTCCAGAGTCAGGTGTATCAAAGTAGTACAAAACTCCAGCTGCCATGATTCTTCAGGTAAAATATAACTTTTATTTTGCCACATAAAAGATCCATGCAGGGCAGGAAATAAACACTCTCCACACAACAAGTTTCAAACATTAATTTGCCCTTACTCTAGTGTCACCATCAGGGGGACCAGGCTCCAACAGGCTCTATACAACCTCTGTGGCCATCTGCATGTGTAACTGACATATGTTTCTACCAGACTGGCTTCTTGCCCAATATACAGTAGTCCTGTTAATAGAGCAGGGGATATATCAAACACATTTCAAGCAAGGACACTACTGTCTCAGACTTGTGCTTACATGCAAACACACATCTGCTACCACCTTCATTTGGTTTCTAGTTCTTTTTATTCATATATTTTCACTTGTGCAGAGGCAATCCTGTTGCCAGGGAAGTGTTAGCCAGGCACATTCCAGGTGGAATAATGGATAAGTTGGGGTGTGTGAGTATGGATAAATGAAACATACAATACAAACAGTAACATTTTAAAAGACCACTAGAAAAGCCAAAACCGAAATAACAATGATACGTTACAGAAACAAAAACATATATCTATAAATAATGTAATTGTTGTGATGCAGATTAGAATAAACAATACACATAAACAGTTAACAGAAATTGTTTCAATATTAAAAAAAGGGTAGACATTAAAGACAAGTATGAAATGACATAAATATTACAAATACAATAACATCAAATACAAGGCAACATAATCAAATCTAAAAGTAGTAAGTAACGTTTTTTCAAAAATGCTTAGAGTTGCTTATAGATATGGCTAAATGAGAAAGCATGTATCTATTTGCAGATACATGCATAAATAGTAATGGATGCTTAGATATGCATATAGATGTGCTTAGGTCAAAAAGCATGCATCTAATTGTACAGCCATAAGCATATGCATGTATCTACAAATACATACGCGTCACCTATCCTGTGCTCTCTGGCTGTGCTGCATAACCTGTGCATCCTGGCATTCTTTTAGTCATACTTCCTCATAGAGCATTACCTTAAGCTATGTTCTGACCACTGCAGCCCAGTGCTGCCTCTTGGATAGTCAGGGGTTAATGGTATTGGGCCGCCTATAGCCTGACCTGGTTTACCGGTGGTTACATAAAGCCAGGCCTCTCCCAGCATGCATTGCCCGTTATAGCGAAAACTCGTGTGCTCTGTACTAGGTTGAATTTCACCTCTTTCAACCTCAGTTTACCTTTTGACCACCTCTTCGCCTAGTCCCTTGGCACCACGTTTGTATTCCGTGCTTGGATTCTGATCTCCTGGCATAACCTTGGCATGAAGACGACCTTCCACCTGTCTCATCCATACTATATACTACGTGATACTGTGCAGATCTCTGAATTCCCGGCTCCCAACCCTTGCTTGTCTTTCAAGTAGGTGCTCTTATCTCTAGCTCGCTGCTGGATCCACCATGCAGTTCAGCTGCCAGCTTCAGTCACTGGCTCCTTGCTGGCTCACAGCACTGCATTCGAATCACTTGGGGGTTCAACTGCCTTCAGTCCATCAGATTACATCCTTTGTGCTTATTATGTTCTGGGGGCAACCGTGTCTGGTGAGACATTTCCAACGTCCTGTCAAATGGGGGTTTGTCTATAGGCAGAAGCAGCAGAGGAGCATGGGGGTTGTGATCTGTGTCTAACTAGGCATTACAAGTATATATTTGCAAAGATCTGCCTCTCCTGCAGACATTTCTTGCCATTTTGCATGTGTATTGCATCCATGCAAACATAGGTTTTGCATGCACAGAATGGATTTGAATGCAGTGCCAAATAGCACATGCAGGGGAAATTAAACTGCATGTGGATATTTATTCATACCATATGAATATATATTCACACCGTGCAAAATTGGCCCTATTATCTTTTCTTTTTAGTCCCAAACCTTAACCTTTAACTAATACCTGCATCTTCATTGGGGACCCAACTTTGGATGACCAAAAATTGCTGTAAAATGGTGGTAGCAAGGGTTGCAAATTGAGGGAAATACCAGGGCAATTACCCTTCACAAAATGTGCTAGGGGATGTAAAACATAACATAGTTCAAAGAAAAAAAAAAAAGTTTTATTTTACTGGTAAGGGAGGCCAAATTGGGGGGGGGGGGGGGGGTCGTCAACTGGGCTATAGCCCTGCACAAAATGAGCTAGGGAAAGCACTCAAACTCAAAATAAGGACAGAAAACTAAAATATTAAAGAAAAACCTAGATACATAAAAATAGTATTTTCAAGGATGTTGAAGGCCAAATTGGGGGGGGGGGGGCATCTGGACAGCTACCCTGCACAAAATGGGCTAGGAAAAGTACGCAAACAGGAAACTAAAAGAACAGAATATATTTAGATATAGATAACTGTCCATTTCATTGCCCCTGCATGGACAGATGACTGACATATGTGGGACAGCTAGGGACAATGGAACCTCTGCTAATTACAGGCCACTTCCAGGGACAGGCTGCTTATATACGGAGGGAGAGAGAAAAGTATCTACTAATTGTCCTTTACAGGCCACTTCCAGGAACAGGTGCAATGGCCTGAGACATCCCTGCCCACTCCCCCAACAATAATACCGGGCTATAGCATTGGGGACTGGGGTTCCTTAGCTTGTGGGTACAGTGGGGCTGGGTACAGGAGGCTGAGAGGGAGACCAAGGGGCAGGGATTGAATATGGGGAGCAGCAGCCCAATCCGCCCCAAAGCAGTGCGGCCCACCGGGCATTGTCCCCAGTCTCCCTATGCCCAGTCCACCCCTGGAAAGGTGACTGATATACTGAGGGGGGGGGGGGGGGCAGGCTACTGTCAATTACTTCAAAAATGAAGGAATTGGCAAGAAGGGACAGGGACCGTGGTCGTGGTGCTGGAGGGAGGACATGTTTCATCTGTGCTTGCTACACCTTCCTCCGAAACCAGCATGCACCAGGCTTTGCAGCGTATCCTTGTAGGCTCCAATACCAGAATGGTGAAGCCAGACCAGGTTGAGGCATTGAAAGAATAGACGGCACACAGTGCTTCAAATTCCAGTTTACCAGGGAGACCTGCAGATCAAACAAAAACCATTTGTATTGCTATCACTTATTTATAGAGTGCTATTGTATTCAGTGGCTCTGTACAAACATGGTGCCTCTCGGAATAATCATTACCACGTCCATGCCCAGGAACCTGCAAAGCAAACTACATTGTTATAATTTTTCCCCAAAACTTCCTCCAGGATGGCTTAGCTGAGCACCTATATAGGAAACAAGAACTGGACATGGTTAAATATCCCACCCCTTCCTCCTGGACCATTAGCTTCAGAAATGGAAGGGTTAAATTCTGGACCGGAGGGCGTGGACTGCAAGATAGAAAGGTGTGGCTCCTCCTGACCCTATATACATCCGTCTGTTCCACCACAATCCAGTTTCATTCTTGCAGTTGGACTGGACTGCAAAGGTTGCATGGATTTTCTTTCTCCTTTTTATAGGGCTTTACGTAGGAAAGAGGGGATTTTACCATGTCTGTCTGTCTTCTAGGCCCTTATATCCTACTGATCCTTGGACCCACTATGCCTCCTCAGCTTTGCTGTGTTAAGGATCAGGGTGGTAGGGGCCAGGGCTGTGGGGCACTTCGGGGTGTCACCTTGTTTTTTTAAAGGTGGGCACTCTGGGGCTGAAGCTTTCACTTTAAGAAACAATCATTTTGTCACCCTCTGCTGACAGGTAATTTTTCACCATTTTGCATGATGTTTAACTGTGATTTTTGTAGGAATTTCCAAGAAAATGTGGTTTAGGCTTTAACATGAAATGTCTTATTTGTATTTTTTCTACTGTTTTTTTAAAACAGCTGCTAGCCACTAGCTGCCAGACCCAAAGCCTTGTGAACGGGTATAGGGGTCTCATGGACCCCTTACCAGTTCACAAAGGGTTAACAGTCAAAAACAAAACACACACACAGACACAGTAAATATGACTTTATAAAAAAAAAACTCACCTCCGATTGTCGGCTCCTGTGTCCCTCGTCGATTCGATGACAGATGCGGTGATCGGCAGTCAGGGGAGGGAAGGAGGCAAGCGATCAGAGGATAACCTGCCCCTCCTCCTCGGCCCAGTGATCACCGGACATCTGACAGCTGAGAGGCTTGGAGCAGGGAGGATGCCCGGGGGGTGATTGGAGGCCCCCTGGTGAAGAGGAGACCCGGCGGGAGAAATTGGGCACGAAGGAAGAGTAAATGTCATTTTAATTTTTTTGTTTTAAACGAAATTTGGCGGCAGCTGAAATGGGGGGGGGGGGGGATATTCCAGGCACGGGTGAAGAGGAGAACCGGCCAGATCGAATAAGGGGTCAGGAGAGTGTATTTTTTATTTTACTTTGTCTGCAAGGGGGAAAGTCAGCCACATTTTACTTTGATGGCAGTTAAAGGGTTAAATTACCTCAACAGCAGTCCTGACGGAGGACCAGTAGGGGTGAGACTTCTGTCTTTTCTTCTGGCCTGGCAAAAGATCTCTTAGAACCCCTTCATTCTTCAGACAATTCAGGACGGACTCCATCTGGAATTCTTCTCAAGGCCACAGGATCATTTTGTAGTAACCCACGGTTCCAGAGATCCTGCAACTAAAGGAAATTGCAGTCATAGAGGAGGTTCCATGGTACCTAAAATGAACAGGTTTTCACTTCCATTGTGTTTTTGGTCTAATTTATTTATTCTAAACCTAAAGCAGTTAAATTTGGGCATACAAGAATTTCCGTATGGAGTCAATCTTTCCATCAAAGATATCCTGTTTCAGGGCGTTCGGATGGCCTCTATAGATCTACAGGATGTATATGTGCGTGTTCCTATTTTTTTTTAGGTTTGCGATAATGTTAGATGGAGTAATCTATCATTGGCAGTTCAGAGTGGTGTCCTTTGGTCTTTTGTCTGCACCTCGGATCTTTACCAAGATACTGACAGAGGCTATGGCATATCTGAGAATAAATCAGATAGGCATTGTGGTATACCTGAACAATCTCCTCCTCTTTGCTCCATCCAGGGAGAGTTTGGAAAACCATATAAGGACAAGTTCAAGTTTGAAAGTCCCTTTTAGTGGTGGCTGGAATCTATCCAAGAGTAGACCCTGGCATCAGGTGGACCCGATCTGCATCATGATGGATGCAAGTGTACAGGGTTGGGAGGCCCGTACCCTTCACTGTCAGGTTCATGGAACCTGGTCCGGCAACATGACCCAAAAATCTTAAAACTTTCAGGAGCTAAAGTTCGATCGAGTTGATGTCTCTCTCTGAGACAATCTGTGCCATGTTGGAAAGTTCAGTGGCCTCTTTGCGAGCAGTCCACATCAAGGGGGAACAAAATATTATGGAAGAACTCCTAAGTTGAGTATCTTCAGGCAACTGGTAGACCTCTGGGGCTCCCCTGAGGTGGATTCTTTTTCTTTGTTCACCGGACCCAGGGAGCTCTGTGGGGAGGATACCCTTGGTCAGTATTGGGGGTGTTAATCTATGTTATGCCTTTACCCCCATTTCAGACCAGTGATCCTGATTGCCTCACTGGTGGCCCAGGAGACTGTGCTTCCCCTTACTAAGGCAGATGCCAGTAGGGCCTCCTGTAACTCTTCCTCCGACCCCAGATCTCCTGCATCAGGGACCAGTGTTCCACCCTCAGGTTCAAAGCCTCCATTTGATGGCATTGATCCTGAATGGTGCCTGCTAAGGATTAAGGGGCTTTCCAGTCAGATCATTAAGACCCTTCTCCAGAACAGGAAGTTGGTTACCCATAAGAGCTATGGTATAGTCTGGAAGAAGTTTTCTTGATTTTGTGCGGTCCATAACCTGATATCACCCAGGCCTGGCATCAGTTTTGGAGTTTTTACAGGAGGGGGTAGAAATAGGGCCAGCCACCAGTATTCAGTATTTTTAGACCGTAGGCTTAGACAGGAGGATTTGGGTGAAAGGTTTTTGTTTCTCTGTCTAGATCAGTAGTCCTCAAACTTCCTCCTCAAGGGCCGAGACAGGCCAGGTTTTGCAGCTCTCCACGCTACTCCACAGGTGAATTAACTGGTGCTCAGACAGAGCTATAGCCCTAATTATTGCATCTGTGCATCAGCATAGAGAGCTGCAAAACCTGGCCTGTCTCGGCCCTTGAGGAGGAAGTTTGAGGAATACTGGTCTAGATGAAGACCAGTGAATCCTAAGACCTTCTCTTTCCCTGGGACCTTTCCATTGCCCTGAACGTCTCACAATTCCACCTTTTGAGCCCATTGAGGAGACAGCAATTAAGGTTCTGACTGATAAAGTGTAATTTATATTAGCCATTACTTTGGCCAGAAGGACTATTGATATACAAACCTTGTCCATTAAGGAACCATATATATTGATATAGGATTTTTTAAGATCATCTCACCATCAGACCTGACACACTTTACCTACTGAAGATTGCGTCGGAATTTCACAGGTCCTAGGAGGCCTGCCTGCCTGCCAGAGGACCTTAAACCGGACCTTCAGCATGATTTAATGAAAAGCCCAAACCCTTAAAAAACTTTTCCCCAGCATCTAAAATTAATATATTTTAAGTTCTCAGTCACTTACTTATTATTCTTTCCCCCACTGGGCTGCAACTCTGTTCAGGACTCTAGGATCTGGGGCTGCCATCTTGACTCAGAAGTATCACACATACTGAGAAGAGTACTCAGTATTATTTTATTTAGTATTCAGTATTATTAGTTTCTACGTGCTTGGCACTTAACGGTAGGAGAAGCAACCACGTAGAAACCATGTGCTTGGCATTTAAAGGGTTAAAGGCTCATAACATGCAGTAGATGCAGGTAGGATGATTTTTAATGTGTAGCAGTATTTTTTGTTTATCATCAGCTAAGCTGTCCTGGAGGATGTTTTGGGCTTAGTTTTAGTTTAGCAGTAATGGCATTTCTGGTAGTCCTCCAGGATGGAGTCCTACAAGTATAGTTGATATTTTGGTTTAAACATATTTCTTCTGGGATTTCTCGGTTAAAACAGGAGGAAGGGGCGGGGTATTTAACCATGTCCAGTCTGTTTCCTACTTAAGTGGGAGGAGCTACTCCTGGAGGACTACTGGAAATGCCATTACCGCAGAGCCCTCCACTGCACCCCCGCAAGCCACAAGTCAAGGAGGAGTCACTAATGCTCTGAGGACACTCTTAGCTGGGACTACGTGGGCCATGCCCCTGCCCTAGTTGCAGACATAGGGGTTCCCAGATACCCAACACCTTGTATTGAGGCATGAGGATACAGACATCGATCCATCGCAGGACATCTATGATGAGGATGAAACCCAAGTGTTGACTGATGCGGCTTTCTGCATAGTGAAGGCAAAGAAGGGGGTAGAGAGGAGGTGTGGGTGGAAGACTATCCGAGTGGTGATGATGAAGTTCTAGATCCAACGTTAACTGAAGGCAATGAGATTGCAGTGGAGCAGGTGGTGGCCATGCAACCCCAGACAGCCAGTAGTAAAAGGATAAACCATCAGCGATTGGCTTCTTACTACTACTGCCCACCATGCTCAGGGACTGAGTTCTGAAAAATCTGGCACAAAGGAACTCAGCAGCATGGCATATTTTGAAAGAGTGCATAGACACAAGTCTTAGGTCATTTGCTTTTAATATTATATTATTTTATATATTTTAATAATCTCTGCAAGACGTCCATCACCCAGGACATGCAAAGCAAACAAAAAAACATGTTGTTCTTGTTTATTCATACAGCGCTATCGTATTCTGTGGTGCTGTACAAACTAAAAATTACAGGAGTATGGGACACTGAATAATCTTCACCTCGTCCATGGCCAGGAACCTGTAAAGCAAACAAAAAAAAACATTTGGTATTATGCCTCCCCTAATTGCCTCCTGCTCTGCTTTCTTCTTTCCCACCTGCTAATCCAGTCATGGGAGCCAAGAGTAGACAGATGAGTGGTTGCTGATGCTGAACCTGATACCCTGCAAGGAAGTGTGCGACAACAATCTAGTAGCAGCCCTGGGCTGAGCTGAATTGAGGCACATTCTTTGGCTGGCGCAAGTGCTCCATAGTGGAGTTTCAGCTCCAAAATGCAAGGGCGAGTCGAATCGCAGACCAACAGCACTTCACCACCAATGGGTGGGCCTCCCTGAGGGACATTTATGCCAAACTGCAGTGCTTCTAACATGCCACCAATACGGTCAGCGCTGATGATTGTCATCCTTTGCCTGCTAGAAAACACGTCAGAACATGACAAAGGATGTAATATTGCCACAGGAAGAAGCAAGGAAAAGGAAGGCACAGCCAAGGAACAGTTTTTCAGGCTTCGGGGAAGGACTTTTCCTCACAGCAGGGTGGTACCGAGTACAGATCATGGGATGACATCACTTCCTTGATGAGGAATAGAAAATGCACTGCTGCAAATGCAGTCACTGAAGCTAGGGAAAACTGCGCACTCCTTTCGTCGCCAGGGACCTGTAAAGCAAACAGAAAATCATTAGTATTAAAATAAATACATGCAAACACCTGAGGCTCCCTCTGATGCTTCTGTTGTCTCAGCCTCTACCACCCCCACCACGCCTGTCCACATCATCCCATAGAAGCGTTCAGCTTTCTATTTCTGAAACAAATGGACAGAAAGTGGAAGTTTGGCCTATCTCAGCAGCTAACCCCAGGCTTGAATGCGAGCATTTGAAAATCGCTTGCCTTTGAAATGCTCCCATTCCGGCTGGTGGAGCTGGAGAGCTTTAAAAGTCTTATGGAGAGTGGGCCGGTTATCTCAGTTGGTGCTAATAAAAATCTTTTGGCTGTGGCTGCCCCACAATACATCATTCCCAGCTGCCACAACTTTTCTCAGCAGGCCATCCCTGTCCAGCACCAACAGATTGTGGAGAAAATGGGGTGTGCACTGTACACAGCTATATGTTGCAAGGTCTACATCACAACTGACACATGAACAACTAAGCATGGGTAAGATGGTTACATCTCTTCAACTGCCCACTGGGTTAATGTGGGGGCCGGACCTGAGCCATGAAGTGCTTTGCCACATATACTTTCACCATCCAGGATTGCTAGACATCACTTGTTACCATCTACTCCGATTCCTCCTCTTCTGCCTACTCATCCAGTCAGCGCCTGCTTCACCATTTTGTGTCCAGCCATGGGGCAAAAGACAGCAAACTGCCCAGGAGCTGTGGATTGCCATCCAGGAGCAGACAGATGAGTGGTTGCTGCACCTAAAGCCCGGCAAGGGAGTGTGTGACAATGAGCAGAACCTAGTAGCAGCCTTGGGCCAAGCTGGGTTGAGGTACATCCGTTGTCTGGCACATATGCTCAACTTGGTGGTGCAAAGCTTTTTGGCCTATTATCCAGACATGTTGGAGCTGCTGCATAAAGTGTATGCCATGTGTACGTATGTTGGGCATTCACACCCTGCTGCTGTTCACCTATCTGCCCCACAGAGGAAGTTTGGTCTTTCCATCCACCGCCTCATAGGTGATTTGCCAACCAGGTAGAATTCAACTTTAATTACTGTGTATTGGAAAGGGAGTATGAGCAGCAGCAGGCAATTGTGGAGTTCCAATAGGCAAGTCGGTAAATTCAACATGTCGAAAGAACTTGCCTTCTATGCCTTGGATGTGCTGGGATGGCCTGCGGCAAATGTCCTATCATGTATTCAGCACTGTAGGAGGGTGTCATCTCCGAGAAGAGAATCCACCTATCCACAGCCAACATAGACATACTAACATTCGTGAAGATAAACTGGACAGGGATCCCACAGGTCTTGGCGGTGCCAGAACCTGAACGAGTGGTTGAAGTGTTGCCTACCTCAGTCTCATCTACCTACCTGGTGGAAAACACACAGACTGATGGAAAATATAGAATATTTTTCATGAATAATAAACATCAACAGGTTAGGGGTGATCGGTCTAGTGTGGCAGCCCTGCTGTTCTTAATTAAACGAGTAAAGACTCCTTTTGGAAAGGCGGCAACACAGAGATCAAGAGCGGAGGTGGCCTTGCAAGTGTTACATAGTTAATACGGTTGAAAAAAGACATATGTCCATCAAGTTCAACCAAGGGTGTTGGGGTAGGGGGAAGTTATTTTTTATTTCATAGGGGAAGCCATTTATTTAATTTTTTGTCTTTATTTTTTTTTTTTTTTATTGATAACCACTAGTAGTAATTGTTAATGTTATTTTCTTCAAAATAAGCATCTAATCCTTTTTTGAAGCTGTCAGCGGTTGATGCTGTAACAAGCTTCTGTGGGAGGCTATTCCATAGATTTATAGTTCTTATGGTAAAAAACGATTGTCGCCTCCGGAGACTAAATTTCTTTTTTTCCAATCGAAGGCAGTGCCCCCTTGTCCTTAGAGAGGATTTTACGTGAAATAGTGTTCCCCCATATTTTTTGTATGGTCCATTTATATATTTATACAAGTTAATCATGTCCCCCCGCAATCGCCTCCTCTCAAGACTAAACAGATTTAATTCTCGTAATCTTTCCTCATAACTAAGATCTTTCATTCCCTTTATTAGTTTGGTTGCTCTCCTTTGCACCTTTTCCAGAGTCAGGGTGTCCTTTCTATGAATGGGTGCCCAGAACTGGACGGCATACTCCAGGTGAGGGCGCACCAGTGCCTTGTAAAGAGGCAAAATTACATCTCTATCCCGTGATTCCATGCCTCTTTTAATGCATGATAGTATCTTGGTGGCCTTGGAAGCAGCTGCTTGGCATTGCATGCTGTTATTTAGTCTGTGATCTACTAGTACCCCCAGATCCTTCTCAACAAGTGACTCTCCCAGTTTAACTCCCCCGAGGACATATGTTGCCTTCGGGTTATTAGACCCCAAGTGCATGACTTTACATTTTTCCACATTGAACTTCATTTGCCAAGTGGATGCCCAGACACTCAATGTGTCCAAGTCAGCCTGAAGCTTGTGAACATCTTCAATAGACTGCACTGTGCTACATATCTTTGTGTCATCTGCAAAAATAGAGACGGTGCTTTTAATTCCATGTTCTATGTCGTTTATAAACAAGTTGAATAATAGTGGGCCCAGCACTGAACCCTGGGGTACACCGCTTACAACTGGTAACCATTCAGAGTAGGTATCATTAACCACATCTCTCTGCACACGATCCTTCAGCCAGTTTTCAATCCAGTTACAAACTGCGTTTTCTAATCCTGAAGATCTCAATTTCCCCAATAAGCGTCTATGGGGGACAGTGTCAAATGCTTTTGCAAAATCCAGAAAAACTATATCCACAGCCGCCCTTCTGTCCAGGCTTCTACTCACCTCCTCATAGAAGCCAATCAGGTTAGTTTGGCAGCTTCTGTCCTTAGTAAAACCGTGTTGGTTGTCACTTATAATATTATGGATAGTTACATATTCGTGTATGTTGTCCCTTAATAGTCCCTCAAGCAATTTCCCCACAATGGATGTTAAGCTAACAGGTCTGTAATTGCCCGGAGAAGACCTAGAGCCCTTTTTAAAAATGGGCACCACATTTGCCCTGCGCCAGTCCCTTGGCACTATACCAGTTGCTAGTGAGTCTTTAAAGATCAACAACAGAGGTGACGAGATAACGGAACTGAGTTCTTTGAGAACTCTTGGGTGAAGTCCATCTGGCCCTCCAGTCTTATTCACATTTAAATTATTGAGTTTTTCTTGGATGATATCCACGTTTAGCTTGTTAATTATTATACTTGGGCTATTACTATCAGTGGCATCTCCTGTGTTGGCTCCTTGCGCTTCTCTTGTGTACACAGAGCTAAAGAATCCATTTAACAGCTCTGCCTTATCCTCATCCCCAGTGACCATTTCCCCATTATCATTAATTAGGGCACCTACCTGTTCTGATTTAGTTTTCTTCGAATTAATATATTTGAAAAATCGTTTAGGGTTTGTTTTGCTTTCTTTGGCCACATCTCGTTCATTTTGTGCTTTTGCCAACCTTATTTCTTTCTTACACACTTTATTTACTAGTTTATACTGTTCAAGTGTTACATCTGAGAGTTTAGCCTTGTAATGTTTAAATGCCCTTTTTTTGTTCTTTATTGCCCTTTTAACCGCAGGTGTCAGCCATGAGGGGTTTAACTTTAGCCGCTTATATTTGTTACCCGTAGGAATACATTTTGCAACGTTGCTACTCACAATTGATTTAAAGCACTCCCATTTGGCATCTGTATCCTTATTCCTGAACAGATGCTCCCAGTCTATGTCCTTGAGTGCAGCTCTGAGCCTGGGGAAGTTGGCCTTTCTAAAATTTAATGTTTTTGCCTTCCCAGGAAGAAAATCTTTCTTACAGTTTATGTTAAATACAATTATATTGTGGTCACTGTTACCAAGATTTTCACGGACTGTTACTGCCCCCATCAGGTCATCATTATTTGATATTACAAGATCTAGAATAGCATCACCCCTAGTTGGTGCCTCCACGAACTGATTCATATAATTATCTTGTAGCAAGCTGAGGAATGCTCTCCCCCTTGTAGTGGAAGCAGAACCATGTCTCCAGTCGATTCCTGGATAGTTGAAGTCCCCCATCACCACCACTGTACCAGCCTGTGATGCCCGCTCTATCTGTTTATGCAGTTGACCCTCTATTTCCTCAGTTATATTTGGGGGCCTATAGATTACACCAAACTGTATTTTAGCATTGTTTATATCGCCCCCTACTTCTACCCACAAGGATTCTACATCCTCACAATCTTCTGCTAGTATCCCCTCATTAATATATGCTTTGAGTTCTTGCTTTACATAAAGACACACGCCACCCCCTTTCCTTTTTGCTCTGTCTTTCCGAAAAAGAGCAAAACCTTGTAGATTGACAGTCCAGTCATGTGTGGAATCCAGCCATGTCTCAGCCACACCAACAACATCAATATTCTCTGCCAGCACCAGAGCCTCAAGCTCCCCCACTTTACTTGCCAGACTTCTGGCATTTGTGAACATACACTTTATGTTCCCATCTAGTTTGACACATTGGGGTATAGTATTAGTTCCTGCAGTAATGCATCCGTCTAATTTGTTACTGCTGGTTTGCAACTCATGGATCTCCTTATCCATCATAGCAGTCCTCCCCCCTTCTAATTCTCCACCCACCATCATATGCTGTCCCCTAAGTAACCTGTCTTCACTTTTATTTTCACTCTTGCCCTCCCCCCTCATCACTAGTTTAAATAACTCTCCACCCCCTCTAGTATCCTCTTACCCAGCACAGCAGCCCCCCTTCCATTCAGGTGCAAATCATCTTTAGAATACAGTTTGTACCCCAATGAAAAGTCAGCCCAGTGCTCTAGGAACCCAAATCCCTCTGCCCTGCACCAGGACTTGAGCCATGCGTTTAACTCTCTAAGCTCCCGCTGTCTTTCATGTGTAGCGCATGGCACTGGCAGTATTCCAGAGAATACAACCTTGGAGGTCCTTCCCTTCAACTTGGTGCCTAATTCCTTAAATGTATTCTTAAGGATCCTCCATTTCCCATTAATTCTGTCATTGGTCCCCACATGGACCACGACCGCTGGGTCATCCCCAGCCCCTCCCAGTAATTTGTCCACCCTTTCCACCACATGCCGAACCCTGGCACCAGGGAGACAGCAAACCATTCGGTTGAGGCGGTCTTGGTGACAAATTATTCTATCAGTCCGCCTGATAATAGAATCCCCTATGACCACTAACTGTCTAGTCCTACCTGCAGTCCCAACCACCCACTCACTAGCTGGGCTGTTCTCCCGGCTGTTAGGGAGAACAGTATCTGCTAGGGCTGCCATTTCTGAGACTGACACTCTTGCATCATTACCCAACTTGGCAATTTTGCTAGGGTGCGCAGACACAGGAATGGCCTTCCTTTTCTGTGCACCCCTTCTACTCCCTCTATCTACATTTACCCAGCTACTTATCTGCTCCTCCTGACCCATTTCTCCACCCTCTGTATCTACCCCATTTACTACCTGCTCAGTGAGCAGAAAACTCTTTTCCATATTGACAATCCTCCTCAGTCTTGCATTTTGCTCCTCCAGATCTCTAACCCGAGCTTCCAGGTTTGCAATTTGCTCACATTTACCACAGAGGTATTCACCCGGGAACTGCTGCTCCTGAAGTGTATACATATGACAAACTGTGCACTGAAGTAGACCTCCAATATTGCTAGCCATTATCCTAGTTACAATACAGCAGTAAAAACAATTTTAGTACTCACAGATGCAGCAACTTTGGCTTTTACCTTCTTATTTTAGCACATAGGCAATAGGAACACTTGAAGTCCCAATATAAAGTCCCTTAATAAAAAGTCCCCTCACTTATAATACAACCTCACTTAAAATACAACTGGAACTCACAAAAGCTCCTGAACTCGCTTTAAACAATCTTATTTATATAAAGCAATACTTCCCTTCCAAATAGCAGTCTCTGTCTGGCAAATATAATGATGAAAAGCAATAACATGATCAATCAAACCAATTTCTCAACCTAGGGGAAACATTGATGGATGCAGGAAATAACATGGTTGGGAAGAAGGCAATAACAGAATAGAAAGGAACAGTTTTAGATCAAGTACTAGTCAACCCTTCCCTCTGAGGCCTCTGAACCACTCCACAAGGATAAAAGGGTGTCTGCTCTTGAAGTACCTCCAGGTAGAGTTGCTTCATCCAGGATAAGCGATGTCCATTTGGCTAACACAATGATTAGTAAAGCTGTGGACCATATGTTTGAAATGGATGATGGTTCTAAAGGTGAATGGCGAGGGATTTAGCAGGAGCATCAATCATGAACACATGGTTTTATATAACACATGAAAAAGACCCTGTTTTTTATACATGTATCAGCTTTTAGATGACTATAAAAAAGGAGATCTTCGCATCACGCTGACTCTGATTCACCTCCAGATGAAAGAGAGCCAGCAGAGGTTGTGGGCAGCCTAGTTGGGAAGAAAGTGGAATATGCCAAAGAAGATGGCTCAAAAAGGGCATAGTAATTCATCAAGTGGAAGCCAAACTATCAGTGGACTTCTTCAATTTTGATGAAGATTTCCATATTTATGTTTATGATTTGGTGAAGACCTCCTAAGTGACGTTCTTGAACTTTGCCAAGGTTGTGTAGCTACCAAGTGTAATTATAGAAAATTCAACATTCAGATTATAATCTTGTATTCCTGTGAACCCATGCATTTAATGGAGTAAAGAGAATATGAGAAGAAATGTTTGGGTTACATCAATTCATTCTTCCTTACATAGGAATAAACCACTTCTGACAAATGAGGAGCTTAGATGAATGAGGAAAGAAACTGAACATAAAATAAAAAAAATAAGTTGTAAAAGAACATATGAATTGTGTGAGTGCTCATTGTGAAAGTTTTTCTTAAGCCCTCATTCTTTACCTTTAAGCCACTGTTTTGGTATATATATTTTACCTACATTAGGTGTCTGTATATTTTAGCATCCATATTGAAGGCATTATGGGTGAACAGTATGTTTATGTTGCCATCTACAGATAACAATGCACTCTTTTCATTATGTCAGGTGTGCCTGCAAGTAACTGGTTGATCAAAACAAGAGGGTGTAATGCAAGGTGTACCAGCAATTACATAGTTAATCAAAGGGCAAAAGGGTCTAATGCAAGGTGTACCGACAAGTTATTCGTTTATCAAAGGGTCTAATGCAAGGTGTGCCCACAATTAGTTTATCAAAGCTCAAGAGTAGAATGCCAGGTGTGCCACAATTTAATGGTTTACCAAAGGCCAAGAGGATGTAATGCCAGGTGTGCCCACATTTAAATGGATAACATTAAACAGTGCTGGCACACAAGTGGTCTGACCCAGTGAATACACCACTAACAATTACTGAGCAGGCACCCCCTGGATGGCCTGGTATTACAGAGCACTGACACACCAGTACTGGCACTGAAGTGCTATTAGAGTACTGACACACCGGTGGTTTAAACCAGTGCACACTACACAATTTTTTTCTTCAGGAGGGTCCTAACTGCCCTGACCCAGTGCCTACGCCAATAACTATTGGTGTTAGAGTACTGACAGCCCAGTGGTTGGAACAACCGCTAATACAGAGTAATGAAACCCAAGAGAGACTACACAAAAATGTTTTTATTTTTCAAGAGGGCCCTAACTGCCCTGACCCAGTGCAAATGCCAATAACAATTGGTATCAGAGAACGGACACTGCAATGCTATGAGGCTACTGACACTGCTGCAGTGCTATCAGAGTACTGACTCTGAAATGCTATTACAGAGTACTGACACTGATCCAATACTATCAGAGAGCCTATTACCTATCTCACCCTCACTGAAAACGCTTTGCCTAAATAAATGTCCTGAAAAGGACAGTTGCTTCAACAAAAATAAAACCTTATCTGAGCCTCAGCAGCAGCACCTTCCCTATCCCTATTTAATATAGAGGAAGCAGTTGTGGTGTGCGGCTTGACGTAAACCCTGCCTTTTATACGGTGGGGTCACGTGTCCCGCCGGGCCAATGGTGGGACCTTCTTCCGGGTTATGGACCAAATGTGCGCATGGATTTCTATTTGAAATCTGTGCTCAGGTTCGGGGACCCGAATATGCAAAGTTTGGTATGAACCCGAACTTTGTGTTTTGGGTTCGCCTAAGCCTGCTAATGACCCTTCTATCCAGCAGAACCCATACAAATATTAAGTATATATGGACCAAAAAATATGGGGGTTAAAGACAATAATACACAGACAATAGGCTCGATTCAGAGAGACAAAAAAAACCTTCCGTTTTAGTGCCGATCTGTTTTTTTTTTAAATGTTTCCGCGCTTGTATGAGTGTACGAGCGATTCTATGCATGCATTGCAATCCTTCTGTAAAGTTTCCGTCCATTCGTACGGCAGATTACGAATGCGAGTATGTCATTTTCCAGCGTGACTTTTCCGTTTCATTTTCACATGTTACAACGTAGGCTTTCGTTTTTGCCCTTTTCCCATCGTATCCTCCCACGAATCCTTTACGTTTCCCGTTAGATTCTGTTTCCCTTTTTCAATAAATATTCGTCCAGACGGAAATCCCTATGATCTTGCGCCTGCGCACTACAAACTCATTAAAGTGCTCGCCTACATATTTGCCACCCTCACTTCTACTACAATGTTTAGCTAAAGCACTTAGCACTATCCTCCATCTTCCCTTTTGGACCCTTAAAGCTCACCCAAACCACTTAGCACCATCCTCCATCTTCCCTTTTGGACCCTTAAAGCTCACCCAAACCACTTCGCGGTTAGGTTCTTCTTCCATTTTAGCCCCCTAAAACTTACCCAAATCACTTCTCGGTCATGTGAATATTCATCTTATATTTATATTTCTGGGCCCATTAGTTTTGTGATAATGTATTTTGTAAATGAAATGACACTGTAACATTTTTTTTTATTCCATCATAAAATATAAAATTTTTAAAAATTTAGAAAATTTCAAATTTTTACAACTATAAAAAACAAAATACATAGCAATGGCAGGCCACATAACATTATTCTTCATCTGTGGTCCCCAACGAGTTGCGCAGCCAACTGAAGAACCCTGACACTCAGTTGTGCCACTCTGACACGTAAATTAAAATATTGGGATAACCTTGTTGGGGTCATACTGCAGTGCCCCCCCCCTGTATGGTCCAAACACCTAAATCTGGACTTCAAAAGCCAGAGGGCCCTCGCCACCACGACCCGGGTTTTGCAGTGCCTGATTAGAGAACCCCTGACCCGCATTCTGCAGGCAAAGAACGGGCATCAGGAGCAAGGGCAGGAGTGGATATCCAGAATCCCCTGAAAGAATTTAAAAATACTAACATAAAATACACATTCTAAGCTACAATATTGTTTAACTTGTCATCAAGGGCTAAAAACAGCCATAGGTTAAGACATGAGTCATCAACTATATTCATTGCCATACAGTGAAAATGGATTGATGGAATGTGAGCAAACTTACCCAGGAGCCATCCACCAGATAATTCTCCTGACTCAAACTGACGAAATAAGCCGGAGCTCTGCAATATATAAGCATCATGGGATGACCCTGGATCCCCTGCAAGAACACTGAGGAATCTCATAGCTGGACCAAACACTGCTTGTATGTTTTGTGAGTGGCACATCTTGCGGTTCCTGTAACCAAATATAAATTAATTACACAAAGCAAAGGTGACTGACTAAAACAATAACTCCTACAACAAATTAAGATTTAAGTTCAACAATCCAAATATAATTCACAAAGGACATAAGTCTAAAAAATATAGCAATTATATGGATGTGTGGGAAAATAAATGTTTACATGCTAAGGACTAATTAAGGTCAGCATTAAAATGCATCTATAAGGCATACATGAAATGTATTGATTGAGGTATGCATTGCTATACAATTTATGGCCTCGGCCATGCTGATACATGCAATGCCTTGGTGCTAAAGGCGCGCAGACTCCTCCACATAGCCGCAAAACATGTTCAACAATAGCAATCCGAGCCCTCAAAGGGCCCTCTGAATCAGACGTAAGCCCATCCCAACAACGTAAGTTATCTGAACGAACGAAAAATATCAGATTTTGTTTGGAAAATGATCCGAAATAACGGAAATGATCCGATTTGCTTCCGTTCATCGAAAGCGCATATACTCATTTTCCCAAACGTTCATACGAATGAAAAATGAACGAAAAAAAGCAAAAAAATTACAAACACCCACTAAAACTTTCACAGACAGCTACGGAAGTCCAGACGAATGTGTCTCTGAATCGAGCCTAATATTCAGAAACAGAAGTACAATAAAAAATATGAAAATTAGAGAATGAGCCGGTTATAATTGGCTAACAACTATCTGTACATAGACTAATGTCCCAATGTAATTTCAAACCTCTAGGTATTCTAGCATAAAAGATCCATTGTGACTCCTTAGCTAGGAGCCTTTTCTGTTGATCACTCCCTCTGATTCCTAATCTTGTTTTACTTCATTTTTTCAATAACCTGTACCTTCATAGGCATTACTTTCATGAAATTGCTTAAAGTGTATGACTACATTCAATAGATTTGTGGAGGATTCCCATCATACCCCCCACATGTTCCATTATATGTTTTTTATACTTTACGTGCCGTGCAGCCCACATAATGCATTTGCCGTGATGTACATGGATCAAATAACATTACTGGTTTCACGGTTAATATTTTTGCCTGTGATAGTGGATACAAACTCTTTACCTAGCTGTATATATCGACAAACAGCACACTCCTATTTGTGACATTTGTAGCATTCTCTGATACCTAGCTCAGGTGTCCTGTACTGTTTTCCAAAGGCCTGAGAGCCTGGTCCCCAGACAATTTTATGTGAATTTTAGGTGAATTTAATATAATCTTTGCCCTTTGATCATAGGTTTCAGACCTGTATCCTGTTTCATAATGTTCAGGTTAGACCTTACAATGTGAGATGCCTAGCAAAAGGTGACATAGCTCAGAGAGCAACATATTGGGACAGCAGTTTAAAATATGGGGATGCACTACTTCTCCCTCCTGCTGTAACTAGAACAAACATGAGCCATTCTGGAAAGCCTCCCAACTCCCTGGGGAGAGTTACATTGTTATAGCCAAGGTGCAATTCATTTATCTTGTTCCTATTGTAATTGGCTGTGATACTTTCTAAAGAAGTCACGAGCCTAATATTGGATAACAGCATTGTGCTTTTTTTGATGTAAACATGATCTCTACTCTAGGTCTTTGCTTAACCAATAAAGAGCCCCTATCCCTGCTTTAATCTGAGCCCACTCAGACAGGATAGTCTCTGTTCTCTAATTTAGTTTTTACTGTTGCTACTGCTTCTTGGTATTTGACCCTCTTCTCAGCAATTTCCTTTCCTCCTAAGGATCTCCACCACGGTAAGCCCCTCCACGCAAGCATAGTATGTACCACGTGGGAACTCCCAGCATGTGAAATTATTTCCTGTGACTTCTTTGTGGTACTTACAGGTTAAAATTTTGCCCCGTTCAGTCTTCAAAGCCAGATCCAGACAGAGGATACTTACCTCACTGTGGGTCTTAGTGAAATAAAGGTTCACATTGTCCCTCAAAGCAAAAACAGTTGTAGTGAAGGAACCAAGACACCTTGAAAATGAAATGTATCAAATCCTTATTCTACCCAGAAAATTGTGTTAGATATTAATCAATAGAGACACCACACTGATGGTGCACCATAGCCCATATATCCAGCCATACCACTTGTGTTCTTTATGAACCCTAAAAGCCTACTAGCAGTTGCAGATCAACTCTGTTCCACCTCCTCAATGCCAGCCCTGATAGGTCAATCATGTGGTGTCCTAGGGGTCTTGTGTACCTTGGGGAGGTGGTGAGCTCCCCAAGATTGGCAGTGTGGGATTTGCTACCTTAAACCGGACCTTCACCCTAAATATGAGCATATCTTACATGTTTCCCACACCCTTGTACAAACAGATTGTCCACATTAAAAATCATCCTACCTGCATCTACTGCATGAGCCTTTTAACATCCAAGATGCCAGGACATGGAGTCTCAGGCTGCCTGCAAACAGGCAAACAGGTGCCTTCTGACTGTGCTGCTCAGCATTCTGGGATTGCTGTTTTTTTCCTGACCCCAGCTCTGCTCTGTCTGTGCAAAGCACAGCTATAATCCACTCCCCAAGCATTTCACTTCTCTCCTCACTATGTGAGGCTTCTGAGGCAAAATGGCGGTGCCCATATCCTAGAGTTGCAGCACAATGGGGAAAAGAATAAAAAGTGACTAAAAATGTAATATATTAATTTTAGATGCTGGGGAATAGTTTTTAAGGATTTGAGCTATTCATTGAATGATGCTGAAGGTCCGAGTTAAGATATTGAACCTCTCACTGAAAAGATGGCCAAGGAGGAATCTTCATCAATTTGCAGAGTGATATATGGACTGTAGGAACAGTAACTGGCTTTTTGTAAGTAACTTAGTTATGTAATTGTCAGTGAGCTTAATTGATTTTTCCTATTGAAGACCACTTAAAATTGCTCAGGGGTGACTTGGCCTATAACAATATGCAGTATATTTAAATGTTATCTTCTGTGGAACTGTGGAACCAACTGGGTGGGGGGTGGGGGGGGTGGCGGTAGTATCCTCTAGTAATGATTCATAAGACAGGACTTTCAGATTCATGACAGAACTTTAAAACTAAGAGGTTATCCCCTAATTGGATGTTAACATTTGACTTTCAACTTGTTGCTTATCTGTCTGATTAGCATTAATCTCTGTTTCATGATATGTATGAAAGTTTTTTTTTTATTCACGAATTTGTTGACGTCCACTTTTGCTATTAATGACTACTATTTGCTATTAATGAATAAAGATTCATGACTATTGAATGTCCTGTTGCTTAGCGGGAGTGAGACTTTTTATATCCTTTTGGCTTGTTATTACCCAAATCCCTTGATGTCTGTGATATTATTGGTGTTGTACTTCTGTGTCATTCTGACCCAGGTCACCACTTGATCGATCATCCCTTTAATCCAATCCATAGTTTGAAACAAGGAACAGAAGCTGACATTTTGTTTTTTTTTTTGGGGTGGGGGGATATAGATTTTTATTGCTTGATCTCTCCATTTCCCTCTTTAAATCTTTGATTTCTAAATGGAAATTTGATTATTTTCCATAGATATACTATATTTGAGTGATAATTTCTCTCCCAATCCACTTTAAGCCATCAGCATTTAGTAACAAATGGATTAACACCTGAAGGGCGTGGACTGCAAGACAGAAAAGTGTGGCTCCTATTTTTTATAGGATTTTGCACTTAGGAAGTGGAGGGGGGGGGGGGTTAACCCCACCTGTCTTCCAGGTCCCTATATCCCACTGATCTGATGAACCCATTTGGCTCCTCAGCTAAGCTGATTATGCGGATCAGGATGGTAGCACTATGGGGTGTCACTTTCTGTTTAATAAAGAAAGAGGTTGACGCTTTCCTCCATGTAGGCAGCGAGGAGAAGTTGCTGCCTGGTCTGCCACCTTAGAGGTTTGGTGCCGGGCAGAATAGGAGTCTCGTCCATTGTCGCCGCTGACACTGCTCAAGTTTCACTAGCAGTGTGCAGCTCGTTCACTTCCCCAGCTGGCTGGAGGCCACTTCCCTGGCCACACTGCTTTGGTGCTCACTGCAGCTTTTGCCTGGTATGTTCACCAGCCAGCTGCTCGCTTTGCCGGCTGCCTTGGATAGGGGGCCGCTTCCCCTGCCACCGCTGCTTCGGTTCTTACTGCAGTATCTTCGTCAGCTGCTTCTGGTAGCAGGGCCGCTTCCGGAGCCTTGAGTACTCTTGCTGGGGCCTGCTCGCAGTTGAGTGAGTAAAAGGATTTAAACACACACACATATATATATATATATATATATATATATTTCAGGGCCTAAAAATTATTATTATAGTTTATTATTTTTCTTTAGTTTTGTAGATTGTGGGAAAGGGCAAGCAATATTGGTATGGTTCACCCCTAAAAGTCTAGGAGTAGTCACATGTGACTATCGAGGTCTGTCATATTCTTCAGCCTTGGGCCCTCAGGGACATTTAGATTGTATTGTTTTACCATGATGGAGGCATCTGGGGTAATGGGGTCTGGTACCTTAGCACACAGGGTCACACCATGTCAGGTATGCATACAAAGGCCTCTGGATGAGGACAGAACTATTGTGCTGAATACACTACATTAGTGGTCATGAAGTGGCGCTGGGCCTTCAGAGCTAGAGAGTCCAGCAGGATATTGCAGACAGGTTGGCCCACATAGAAAGCAATTAAGTACCGCCGGCAATAATGAAGGCATAAAAAAATAAAGCATTTAGTTTCATCTTCTGAGGAGGATATCTGTGCTTCTGTAGTTTCTCAGGATGAGTTAGAGGAGGGGGAACTTCTTCCAATAGGGAAGAAAGTATCAATTCAGGGTTCTCTAAACAGATGGAAGGTCTGATTAGTTCTAGTAGAGCATTTGGAAATCTCGGCTCCTAAGGTTACCAACAGGAAGAAGGGAGACCTATTTAATCCAGAAAAAACAGACAGTTGTTTGCTGACCAAACCCTTTTTTTATCCAAAATTATCCAAAAGGAATGGCAGAAGCCAGATAGACTTCCTTCCATTCCTAGAGTGCTAGATACTTATTTCCTCAGATCTAATTAGTTTATGGTCTCGCCCTCCTGTGGTTTATGCTCCGGTTTTCAGATCTCTCTGACTACTTTTATGCCATCCTCTGATAGTGTCACCCAAGGCATCCAGCAGATAAGTGCATAGATCAGGTGGTATGTCATGTTATTTCTATTGTATGGTCAACCTTACGGCCAGCCTGTGCCACATCCATAGCATCCTTGGCGAGCAGAAAGTTGTTAAAGCAACTGCAATCTAAGACTTGTTCAGGTCATTCAAGGAATGCAGGCTCCCAGTTGATTGTCATTTCTGATATGGATGATTTGGTTAAGTGCCAAAGGTTTAGCTCTGTTAGTAGCTTTAAGGCGTTCATTATGGCTAAAGCAATCATCGGCTGATGCTGCCTCCAAGAAAAATCTGACAGGACTCCCCGTTCAGTGAGATGTTTGTTTGGGGACCGTTTGGATGATGTGGGTAAAGCTACTAGGGATAGGTCTATTAGACTACCACAAAGAATGGCTTTTTCCTTTTTCTTGCAGGTACTACTAACCCCGCCCATTTCATGGGGGCAAAGGTTCTACCTCCTCGGGGTACCGGAAAGTATATACCAAAGTTCCAAAATAAGGGCAAGATCTTTTTTGGTAGAACAAGGGCCCCTCGAGCATGAGGGGATGCCCTCACCCTTGCGGGTGAGGGGGTGGTTTCTGCATTTTGCTCCCACTTGGAGGCTCCATGTAACAGATCTTTGGATACAGGAGGCTGTTTTCTCAGGTTACAAGATCGAACTAGGGGCCAGACCTCCTCGGAGGTTCTTTTGGTCAAGGGTATCCTGAAATCCAGTGAAAGCAGAAGCCTTGAGATCCGCTGTAACTCACCTTTTACAGATCAGAGTAGTTTTGTCACGTTCCCTTTTTAGAGAGAGGTCAGGATTATTACTCCTATAAAGGACGGTTCTGTACCCCCAATATTAGATCTCAATAGCCTCAACAGGTTTGTATTGATCAGGGCCCCATCCTTTCAGGTGGCTCTGAAGGATACACAGACTATCTTATTGACACTAGAACAATTTGGCTAAATAGTCAACTATCCAAACTAACCTTCAAGAGTTATATCTTATCTAAAAACATTATTACACACAACTCAGGCCAGGTATTCTTCTGGAATAGAAGAGACTCTCACTTTAGGCCAGGGTACAGGCTCTATCAACCTGCCCTCATCCGACGATTTGTCAAGCAACGCCTATGTTGGGTCTGTTGGTGTCTTGCTGTGAGGCGTGCCTTTTGCACAGTTTTACACAAGACCCCTGCAGATGAAATTGCTTTTGGTTTCGGATGGTAACCCAGAAACTCTGGATCACCCCTTTTGAATGACACAGTCAACAAGGCAGTCCCTAACCTGGTAGCTGAATCCCTTCATATGGGAAAATCCTTCCTTCCAGTACAGTGGAAGATTGTCTCCATAGATGCCAGTCCAACAGGTTGGGGGGGTGTCATGGGGTCTCAAATGATCCAGGGACAGTAGGGATTGGGGGAGAGCAGTCTTCCCATAAATATCCTGGAATGAAGAGCTCTCAAGAGGTAAGCAGGATCTTTCTCTGGGCTGAGAAGCATGTTTCGTTAATCTCGGTGATCCAGATACCAGGAGTGACCTACCACGACAGTCCCACATCAGGGAGAATGGTCCCTCAGTCAGAGGATTCTTCAGTCCCTTTGCAGGTGCTGGGGGTTCCCAGAGGTAGATCTCTTCGCATCCCGCCACAAACGGAAGATTCCGA
Organism: Gastrophryne carolinensis; assembly: GCA_027917425.1. NCBI lineage: Eukaryota > Metazoa > Chordata > Amphibia > Anura > Microhylidae > Gastrophryne > Gastrophryne carolinensis. The sequence goes on along the minus strand of CM051241.1, from coordinate 63,872,604 downwards.
AGTTTGTGTCCCAGTCCAAGGATCCTCTATCTTTAGCAAAAGATGCACCGACCCTTCAGCAGTCAGCATTCAAGCTTCTCTATGCCATCTCTCCTATTTCACTCCTGGTTCGAGTACTAAAAAAGATAGCCTGCAAGGAAATCCTAACTATTCTGGAGGCTCCTCAGTGGCCAAGGAGAAGCTGGTTTTAGACATAGTAAGGATGTCGGAAGGCGGCTCTTGAATTTGCCCAATGATCCAGATCTTCTCACACAGGGGCCTCTACAGCACCCCAATTTCGAGTTCTGTCTTTAGCGGTCTGGCTATTGAAACCTCCATCCTTGCAGAAAAAGGGTTATCCAGATCATTATTCAGGCCAGGAAGCAAACTTCACCAAAGACTTACTACAGAATCTGGTGAGTTTTATTGCTTAGTGTTTCGCTTGTAGATTTTTTTTTTGTTTCCAGAATATTAGAGTTTCTGCAGAAAGGTCTTGATGAAGGTGTTCAATTAAGCACTTTAAAGGGACAGATATCTGCTTTATCTTTCTTTTTTATCCATTTTTCAGAAACCCATTGCTGAGATTAAATTTGGACGTTTTTACAGGAGGTCACCCATTTGCGTCCTCCCCATGAGACACTTCTGCCTGTCTGGGATCTCAACTTTTTTATCAGCTATTCAGGGTCCTCCTGTTGAACGCTGGCAGAAGCGTCACTAAGCTTAATGACACTTAAGGTCACCTTTTTAGTGGCAATTGCCTCAGTACGGTGGGCTTCTGAATTAGCAGCTTTATTGATTAAGCCGCCTTATTTATTGTTACATAAGGACAAGACAGTCTTCCGTTTTAAACAGGAATTTCTTTCTGAAGTGGTTTTCGTCTTAATGAAGAGATGGTTTTGTCCTCTATGTACTGCTCCAGTTACCCATAAAGAGAGGATCCTTCATTCTCTGGATGTAGTGAGAGCATTAAAACATTTTATCTCTGCTACACAAGCCTTTCGTAAGTCATACTTTTTATTTATTATAGCTGAGGGGCCACGGAAGGGTCTTCCACCAACAGAATCTACCATCAGCTGATGGATTAGACAAGCAGTAATAAAGGTCTATAACTAAAAGAGGAAGAATCCTCCTTTTCAGGTTACAGCTCATTCTACATGAGCTATTGTAGCTTCCTGGGCTTTTCAGCATCAGGTCTCGGTAGAACAGATATGCAAGGCTGCTACTTGGTGTTCAGTTCATACATTTATCAAATTTTATAAGGTGGATGCTGCCTTTTTGGAAATGGAGTTTTGGAATAACTTACTCTTCATTAATTTTTGGGATCCCACCCTGAAGTAAGGGTACTGCTTTTGGAGGTCCCATTCGTTTCTGAATGCTGATGGCCTTGAGTGTATTGGGAGAGAAAATTCAATTCTGTGATTCTCACCTGTAAAATAGTTTTTACTTCTATATTCGCTCTAGGCCATCAGACTTTCTCCTCTGCTAGGTTACTGTATCTATACTTCGGATGCCTAGTCCTAGAGGAGCTTGTAGGTATGTAAAGAGTTGTTCAGAAAACAAATAAATAGAAATAAACTGAGTAAGGTAGAGAGTAACTAATCTGGTCTTTCCTAGTCTCCAACAAAGACATGAGACTTCTTAGGATGCCTTATCCTCCCTCGTGACTGTGTCTACTACTTTTCAATTACTGGATTGTGGAGGTACTGCTGGAAGTATATAGAGGCCGGGAGGAGCCACACCTTTCTGTCTTGCAGTCTACGCCCTTCAGTCGAGAGTTAACCCATTCGTTACTGAATTCTGACAGCCTGGAGTAGATATAGAAGAGAAAGCAATTCTACAGGTGAGAATCACAGAACTGTATTTGTCTTTTTAATTTTTCCTAAAGAATCACTGAAGGTGGAGTTATTTACTTATACTATAGGCTTTGATGTAACTTAAAATTTGTATTCCTGTAAAGAAAAATATTTTGAAAATAAGAGGAAGAAAGAAGACAATGTTTGTAGAAGCACATGGTCTGAAACACCAACCTTTGTGTTCATGGTTTGTTTCATGAAAATGTAAAATGCATATAAACTGACCACTTTAAAGACTCAAGGCATTTAGTTATTTTATATTGCATTACTTTATTTTATTTCTTAAGTATATGATGGCAAACCCTCATTTGTACATTTGCCAGCATAACTCCATTTGAATTTACATGAAGCTGTAAATTAACTGCACTGAATGAAAATGAAAATAGCCAAGTAAAATAACACTGGGGGTTCCAGTTTAAGAAAAAAAACATTGTTTTGGTGGCAAATCCTTTGTGCCATGGTGCTTGCAGATCATCGAGAACATCTTTTAGATGTTGTGACATTTATTTATTTGCCCCTGCTGTTTGTTACTTGACCTTGGAGGTCTAGCAGATGGGCTGGCTTGCACATTGTTTCCAATGGTATCAGTGTCAACCTTGATGAGTGCTCAAAGCTTCATCACTCTGACAATGGTTGTGTACTGTAGTGCAGACATCGTTTCCATTGAGTAAAATGTGTGATATACAGAAAAAAGGATGACTAAATAGAATATATTCTGTGTGGTGGATGTGTAAATTGTCCCTGATTTTTACATAAAACATAAAATTTTATCATGTGCTTTGGTCACTACTACCCTTTAATTACATATATATGGGATCTGAAAATACTTTGACTGCTGTATATAAAGGGATTAGAAGGACACAGGCTCCTTTCTGTACTTCAAATACTGTGATTGCTTGGTTTCTTTTTTCTATTAAATAGGGATGAACTCAAAGTGCTCCTTTGGTTGACTTTAATTCACTTATGTGCTAATCATTAACAATAACTACAGTTTAGGCAGCAGGGGCAAACATAAAATGAAGGCAGGGAAGCCAACTGCTACTGTGCTCATGACAGAAAGGGGCCCTGTGCAAGCCACCTCCCATGCACTTCATTATAGAGCAGGCATCTTTAAAGCCTTACTGGTACCCTTAACCCCCTCTTCTAAAATCACTGTGGAGGCATGAAAAAGGAAACTGCAAAACTGTGCCGGCAGTGCGAGCAGAGTGAGAGAGGTGGCCGTTCAAATATGAGCGACAAGTGACATCCGCTGTTATGTGATGCAGATTTGCAATGCAGCATGGGACATGGAGAGCAGCAGCTGGAAGCTTGTAAGTGTGATAACATCTCCCTTCTTGCTTACATTCCAGAACGCCAATGCCCCCTGCACATATATAAAGATTCATGTTGTAGACAGTGGGTCATTTAGTGTGAAGGAATTCGCTGGACCAGACATTATTTGCTGGGACCCGGAGTAGGGGGGGTGGTTGGCTAGACACCCTACATCCTATTGCATGGGTTTCTTAAAGGAAGGCAACATCAATAGGACACTGAAGTCACTCAGTTGGTGACTTTAGTGCCCCCTCCCCTTTGCTGCTGGGTGAGGTGGTAAAACAAAAAAAGAACTCTGTCTTGGGGCAGCTGCAGGGAGGCTACACTGCATTGCACCTTGAATGCATACAGATAAGCACACACAGCTGAGAGATGCCGATCAGTGCAGCCTCCTGGTGTCTGCTGCCAGGAGAGGGTAATAGCTGCCCCAAATATTGTTTGAGTCTGCAGGAGATCGCAGCTTGGTCCATGGTTCGGGGGCATCTGGTGGCCTACATATAAATGTTTGGGTCTATTAGCCAGGGGTTGCTGGTGTCCTACATTTTAAAGAGGCACAAAAACATGACACGGCCGAGTCAGCAGTGGCCTGGTTTAAAAAGTTTTTCTTCTTCACCGTTTACCCCATACCCCTGGCATTTTTGAGATTGGCTGATCTCAAGAATATTGGCTGATATGACCAGTCCCCTAGCCAGACAGTCTCTGGGCTCAGGCTGTGCAAGCCAGGGAAAAACTAGATAAAATGTAATTACTAATTAATTTGTGGCAGTAGTGCAAAATTAGTTTTTACTATACTGAATTTACAATGAACATTTAAAATGTTAAATATCTGTGCTCTCTTTGGGGGGGGGGGGGGGAGGGGGGCTAATACATTTACTATGGGGCCCTGTGAAACCCATGTACTACCCTGTTAAGCAGGTGTGAGAAAAATGCAGCAACATTTACATTTCAAAAATAGAAGGGTTCATTTATTTTTTATGAGTTTAAATGGACCAAAATCCTTTCTGTGTATTATACACTTTTTTCCGTATGCGTATGAGCTTACGCATGATTCAGAGCCTCCATCGGCAGCCTTCCGTTTACTGTTCGTAGCTGTGTACGCCAATGAGAATGGCATTTTCTGCCTCTTGTTGCGTCCTCAAGAGGACAAGGTTTATGTTTATGTTACCCCGTAAACCTCGTATACTACCGTTTTTCAACGTAGCTTCCAACAATGATTTTCTGTGTCCCAGGAAGTAGTCATCTTCCTACACATGCATCACCAGTTAGTGCACATTTCACTTACCAGATCCAGCTCCTCCTGTGTAGAATATGTTCGTAATGGCTGGCGGGACAATCTCACACATTTTTTTTCCATGTCCCTACAGACACCACCCAAAATGGATGCAATACACCATCTGGAGGAGGAGGAGGAGGAGATCATTACCAGGGCCCCACTAATGCCTACCCAGCAACATCATGTGTCACTGCCCCAGCAGCAGCCGCCCACAAATCCTCTGCAGCAGAGTCAATCACGCCCTCTGCTGGCAGACCAGCATGGCCAGCAGCAAGAGACAGAAACAACTGTCCCATGTGCTAGCTCTGCTGCAGAGGATTTGTCTACTACATCGGCTCCTGTTGCTAGGCCTAGACCTCCAGCATCTGCACGTGCCCAAACCCGGGGAAGTGGAGGACGCCCTCAGGCACGTTGCCATGTCAGCCAGGTAAGGCGTGTGCAGATCCTGGAGACAGCATGGCGCAATGACAGCCGCAACTTTAGGGCAGTGAACCAAAGATTGAGAGAGGAGCTGGCATCACATTTACCAAACTTCAATAACCACTTCACCACCCTGCTGGAAGAAATTTGGACTAGCAATAGGCAGAGGGAGGCTATGCTTGAGCAGTGGCAGATGATGAATGCCACCCAAGCACAGGTGTTGGCCATCCTACAAGCGCAACAGCAGCCTTATAATGTCAATCCACCAGATTAACATTAGCGTTGTATTTCATCCACATCTTTCCTCTCCATCCCCACACTATTGACCTGTCTGGTGATCTACACCCATATTTGTGCTTTGGCTGGTGGCTTTAGAATTTCTCCCATCCAGCTCAGGATAGTGCTCAGAAATTTTGTGGCTCAGTAAAGCTGGGTGGGTGGAATAGTTGATGACATTCTTGGGTGACTAACACCCCACTTATAGCTACAACTTTGGCTCTGAAAGTATTGTGTTGGACTTGTTTGGGGGCTGGGTGTCATAGGCTGGCTGGCCCTATAACTTGCAGCCATTGAGCTGCACAATGACTCAGGGCTGGCTACATTGTAATGCTGAAATAGGCCACGAGCTGGAGAGGGTGTTGTTGTGGGCCTAGGGATTCCTGCCTTACTGTTCCCCTTGCCCTTAATACTAGTGCTCTCTATGGGTCAGGATGTTGTGGGACGGGGAGCATCGTGCCTTGAGGAAGTCTCCTTGGCCATCCAGCCTGTGGCAAATTTAGAGGGGGCAGGAGTGTGGCCCAATGGATCCTTCCTTTGTCTAGTGGATGTCCTCGTAGGCTGCGAGTGCCCTTCCCCACCTAATTTCTATATTGACGCATAAATTGTGTTCATGACTTTGTTCTGTGCTGTGTCATTTGTAGCCATTTCAGATCTTTTTTATTACCAAAATATGATTGTTGGGAGAGCAAATATTTGCAATTAAAAATGCATTACACTCAAATCTGTACCAAAGTGTTTTTGGATTAATTAGTATGTACAGATAGCAAATGTAAGTATACATCAAATATCTTTGTTACCTCACAAATAAACAATATATCTAAGGACAACCACAAAGAATGTCAAAATGTTAAAAAAAAAAAAAGTTTGGGTAATAAAAAAACCCAACATTTGGGTAAAAAAAAAAAAACAACCAACATTTGGCACAAAAAAAAGAAAAAACTAAATATAAAAAACAAAAAATATAAAAAAATTAATAACAAAAAATAGAAATCCAATGGTCCCTGATGGATTGGCTAGAAGCACTCTGGGTGCCCTCATATAATTCATACGGAATGTCCGTGGTGGCTGGAGAGGGGGACTCATCAACATACCGAAGGACCTGCTGCATTAACGCAAAGTTATGTAGGGCACAGCAAGCTATTATGATCTTGATCACCTTGTTGGGGTCATACTGCTGGGCACCCCTGGTATGGTCCAGGCATCTAAACCTGGTTTTAAGCAGGCCGAAGGCCCTCTCCACCACAGCCCTGGTCTTTCTATGGACCTCGTTATAGCCCTCCTGGGCCTGAGTATGAGGGCATAGTGGGTATCCCGAATCCCATGAAAAGAATAAAACAGAAAGTTAGTGTCTAATTCTTAGCTACATTGTATATCATGTCATCAGAGGGAAAGAACATCCATATGTTGAGACAGGATTATCCAAAAATATTAATAGTCATACATCGAAAGGCTAATTAAATTATTTTTCCTAACTTACCCAGTAGCCATCCACCAGACAAATCTCCTGATTGAAAACGACCATACAGGCTCGAATTTCTCAGGATATAGGCGTCGTGGGTGGATCCGGGAAAACCAGCCATCACACATAGGAACCGAAGGTCCGGGCCAACCACAGATGGCACGTTTATGGAGTGGCCCATCTTCCTGTTCCTGTAAGAGCAGAAATACAGGTCCTTAGTACACAAAAACAAGCCCCAAAATTACCAAGTTGCACACAAAAAAATAAGGTATCCTTATTGTGAAGGTGTGTTAAAATCCCCCCCCCCCAAAAAAAACGAAGTAAAAGTTGGTCAGTCGGATTCTAATAAGGTATACATGATAAGGACTAATTAAGGTCTGCATGCAAATTATTAGTTAAGGGCCACATTGAAATGATTAGTTAAGGTATGCGTGCAAATGATTAGTTAAGGGCTACATTGAAATGATTAGTTAAGGTATGCATGCAAATGATTGATTTCTATATACATTAAAAGATCCTGTGAATCAATGAGTTAATACAAGTCATAATGTTGACTTAAACCACATACCTAAATAGATATTCCTCATCTGCTGGAGGAACCAACGCAACATGGGTACAATCAATCGCACCCATGACGTTGGGCATGTCGGCTATATTAAAAAAAACCAACTTAACCCGATTCAAGGCTACCATGTTGTCTGGGAAATAGATGTATTTTGGACACAGGGTAGCCATGCCATCCAAAAACTTGTTTAGTGTTCAGCTCAGCATAGGCTGGGACATCCCCACGGATAGGGCACCCAGCCTCTGGCATGAGCCGTTCGCTAAAAATCGCAGGCAGCCAAGCATCTTGGTCATACCGGCAATTGCATGCCCCTTCCTTGTGGTGCGAGCTAACCATGGCCGCAGCTCACTATACAAATTATGGAGGGAAACACGGTTAAGTTTGGTCAGCTCGAACAGCTCAATGTCATGCATGCGATGGATGTTAATGTGTGCGTGGTGCGATCTGGCTTCGGCCATGGCGATGCACATCATGCCATTTAGCTGCAAGCGCTCGTACTCCTCCACGTCCTCAGCAAACATCTCAACAGGTTGCTTTCGCCTACAAAATGACCCCGTAAGTTGAGCGGAAGCAAACACGTTTATTGAGCGGCTTGTCATCGGCAATCAAGGCTCAGAATCAGCCACCAGCCCATACCAATCATGTAAGTTGGCCGATATAACGGCAAATTGCTGATAATCATACTCTTATTGAAAGCGACAACAGTATGTTTCTGGGTATAGGTCAACCCCAGATTTTTAAGACCTCCAAGTGTGACCACGCCGTAACAAATTCACTTATGCTGACACATTTGAAAAAATATACAAACTTTATTTGATCTAAACAATATTAAAAAGAGGAGGGAGGTGATAAATCCATTCCTCCCCTCCTTCGTGAGAGTAAATCATCTCCAATTTAAAAATATTGTTTACATAATTCTTCGTATAGCAATCCAGGCTCTTACAATAGGTGAGCTTAATCTATAGATTAATACAAGGGAAAATTTAACACTTCATATACGGCCAAGGCACTTTAGAGAAATACAGCACTTGGAAAACAAGTTTACTTAATGGTGAAGGTGAACTAATTTCGCCCTAATTCTGGGCTTCTTCTGCACCTCTTTTCACCTTGTGAAAATCATTCAGCTGTTGCCAATGCTGCCAATGAAAATTCAGCCTGTACATTGCATAGGTAAAAAAAAAAAAAAAAAGAATACACAAAAAAAAACAATTCAATATGACAGTCATAACATCAACATTCTTAATCATAGATGCAAAAATGGACACACAATAGTACCTGGAATCTGCATATAGTCCTTGGATAGTGACTGGATGCCAAGAACAAAAGGAACAAAAGGAACGCGTATGGCATCATAATTCAATATCCCATCTACAATAATGAAAAATACACACCAAGCAGGCCCATCAGTGGGCTTATCGAAAGCGCCTATACGCGTTAGCATAAACTCATATATGCATGAAAAAAGTAATGTACAATCCGAAAAAGCATGTAAAAACTCACAAAAAATACACAGACACATGCGAAAGTGCATATGAAAGAGGCTCTGAATCACGGCTATTGATTCTTCTTGCTACATGCTCATCGGGGTAGGTTGAACCTAAAATCTTAAAGAACTAACCATATTTTGTGTGGGTGTAGGCTTGCTCACATCCTTCTGTCCCCATGTTATGTCAGACAGACTTGATATAGGCAGTCTGTCCTTCCTTACTTTCACGGACAGTCGCTCACCTGCTCCACGTTCCAGCAGTGTCCTCGGCATGTGTGGTGTGTCTCTTATTTCATCCAGTGGCACTGCAGGTGGCTCCCAGAGAAGAATTATAAAGGGCCAATGAGCCCTAAGAGTTACCTAAGGCCTTACTTTACTCTGGGTGATCAGCCCATCCCCGCACACCCAAAAAAGCCATAAGCAGTATCAGAGGATCGACATTGGATGCCATCCAGAAAAGATGAAAGGCAAAGACAGAGATGGGTGTATGGTCAAGCAATTATTAGGTGAATCAGGTTATAGTTGCACACCATACAGAAAATATGCATTTAGTGACAAAGGGATAATATGACATGATATATACAATGCACAAGTATTCAATAATGTGTGACAAAAAGGATGTGTGCGGCTGAGATTTCATTCAGCTTCTGCAAAGGATGTGTGCGGCCAGAGAAGTTGATTGGACAAGAGGCCACACATGTGCTAGTGGACGGAGAAGAGGTGAGATTACTCAACGAATGGCAGGGTTTCACACCGCGGGGTGCCCCATTGGGATGAACCAAAATCCGGGATAGTGAAAATGACGGGTTTTGGTCCACTTTAAAGGTAAAAAGTTGTCAAAATTTATGCTGATGTAATTGACGTATGTTCTAACACTGGTCAGACTGCCCTGAAACATGTCAAACTAGGTTATAGTTTTACAAAGCAGAAAATACATTGTATATAATGTTGGACGAACCCCAACCACAAAGTTTGGGATCATACCAAACTTTGCGAGTTCAGGTTCTTTCAGCCAGGAGTCCGTGTTTGAGTTCGGCATTTGGTCCGAAAAAAAAAAAAGCTGGTTGATGGGCTGCCCATTAACCCAGCTTACCTATGCAGAGTGTGCAGCAGGAAGCAGCTGTAACCGAGATCCGGGCCCTGGTTGATGGTCAGTGTTCCAGCTGTCAAATATGCTACAGGTGGGGCTACAGAAAGATGGCTGCCACTCGCATTAGTGAGGGCACTGGCAGCTGTCCTCACTTATGGGAGCGACGGTCCTCTTTTTGTGGCCGTGACAGCTGGAATGCTGACCAGGCACCAGATTGCGGGGCTCAGGTAAGTTAAGCCGATTCCTGCTGCAGACCCTGCGCCCCTCCCCACACCCGCCATCACAATTTATTTTACAGCCCCAATTTCACCTCTAGGGGCCATATGACAGATGGCCCCCCTCAACCCGGGTAGGTGAGGAGTGGGGGGTGGAGGGGCTACCAGTGGAGAATGGCCCCCAAATTCAAATTTTATTCAAAAATTCAAGGTTTGACCAACCTGGACCTTGGGAGGTCACCGAATACTAATTATATGGGCTCCTCCTTAAAACAAATATTGATGCTTATTTAAGTGCAGCGTTTAGCACGTTTTTGAGAGCCAGCCTCCATTTATATTTTGGTGCTGCTATTTTTACTGAATGGTGCTGGAAGTGACAACACCTGATGTCAAATAATCAGCTCGGATTAGCGCACTAGCTATTGGTCAGCCTGTGTCAGCGCCTGTTGCACCCTTTTGTCGCTTATAACAGCGCCAGTGAACGCCACTCTGTACTGCCAACTTTTAGGCACTGTACACCGCATTTATTAATTTTTGGCACCCTGAAATATTGCCACTGTATTTAACAGGCGGTGGTCGATGATATTACTGCTGTAAACAAAGGGGACAAACTTTACAGTGCATCTATGTTGCGTTTTGGTTGAGCACATAAGTACATATTGATAAGAAGAATAAGTTGTGATACAGGATTTTACAAGAAAATAGTAAAATGACATATGGTGGCATCCATCCTGCTTTTACATTACTGACAGCACTGTTGTAAGTTCTGTACAAATAAATGTGTATTTATGTGTGCCCATTGTGGTTTATGGGACCTAAACCTACAGCGCCACTATAGCTTATACAAGAGCGACGGTCACTGCAAACTATATGTCACTGGTGGTAAATTAGACGATGGCTTGTGGGCACATTGTTTTTGTTGTGTGTTAAATTGGGCACTGAGTGTCACTGAGGCTAAATATTGGGACTGAGTGGCATTGACTGGCATTGGTACTTGATAAATGAGCCTTATTTTCATTGGCGTAAACACGTATAATAATCCATACACTTTCTTAAGGTCTTCATCCATGGTAGGGAGCCTTATTTAAGAAGCGTCAGCGTCACATGGCGCCACTTTTTTGGCCTCAGTGGCACTCAGCTTCCGATTTAAGAAATAAAAAATTGCCAGGTCTGATGCGGTTGCTAGCTAGCTAAAATGTTGCTGTGGTTGATGCAGCGCCAGGTTTAATCCAGAGATCAAGTTCCCATAGAGCACGCCATGGGCAGAACTGGATTAAAGTGTTTGATGCTTATAATTAAATACATTTATTAGTACAGAACTTGCATTGGGACTTGTCAATAATTGAAACGCAGGGTCCGAGATGTCACAAAATGAATTTTATTGCCACTGTAAAGTTTGTCCCCAGCAGTGATTTCTTGTAACTGTAATGATTAAACTTTGCCCAGTGCTGGGAAAATACAGGGCCAAAGATTTCAAGGTGGAAATAAATCTTAGTGACGCTGCAGGCAAAGGTAATTGTTATACCATTTGCCACAGTCCTAAACAATTTTTAAACTTTTTTAAATTGAAGCAAAAATGGCCGAGATATCAGGTGTTTACATGTTCAGCCAATCAGCTGGAGAGCAGATTATGCAGAATCACAGATCCAAGGGTGACATCCCCTCTTTTTTCAGACGATATCTTGGCCATTTCTTCAATTTAAAAATGGAAAACCGTTTAGGGCAGTGCCAAATGTAGCCCAATGCAATATTGTAACAATTACCATTGCCTGCAGTAGCACTTTAAATATACTGTTGAACGCTGGAAAAGCGGCAGTCCAAAGTGACGCTCACTGGCATCATCTGTAGCTGGACCCAACAAGTGCAGACATAAGGGTCGATTCAGAGAAACACCAAAAACGTTAGTATTTTTTCCGATCTGTGTTTTTTGGTGTAAATTTTCCGATTTCGTATGAACATTCGAGCGATTCTATAGTGCATTTCAAACCGTGTGTAAGTTTTCCGTCCGTTCGTATGGCAGTTAGTGAATCAGTTGAATGTCAGTTTCCATCCTGACTTTTCCGTTTCATTTCTCAGGTTTCAAAGTCGGTTTTGGATTTTGCCCTTTTTCCATTTTTGTCCGGACGAAAATCCTTATGATCTTGCGCCTACACACTAAAAACTTAACTCATTAAAGTGCTGCCTACATATTTGGCTCACTCACTTCTTCTACAATGCTTAGCTAAATCACTTTGCACTTTCTTACATCTTCCATGTCTCACCCCTAAAACTGACCCAAACCACTGTGCGCTCAGGCGAATCTTCATTTCTGCTTTTTCTTTATTTCATTCGTTTTGTGGTAACCAACCATTAATGAATGTATTTCTAAAAGTAAATCATACATTTTTTTTTTATTTTTTTTTATTTTGAACTGGCATTTTTTACTTGCGTTTTTTAATTAAAATTTTTGGTTTCAAATGGTACAACTTTAAATTTTTTGTGTTGTTACCCACACCCTGTACATACAGATTGCTCTCCAAATTTTTAAAACACCCAGCATCTTCTGCATGTTATGAGCCTTGAAACAGCCAAGATGGCGGGTCAGGTAATATAAGGCAGCCTGCAAACAGAAAGGGCCTTGTGACTGTGTTGCTCTGCATTCTGGGATTTCTGACCTTTCAAGGCCCCGTGCTCTGCTGTCTCTGAGCAAAACACAGCTGTAACCCGCACCCTGCACTTTATCCCACTCTCCTCTCCTCAGTAAGTGTGATGCATCTGACCAAAGATAAGATAAAACAATTACACAAAGCAAAGGTTGCCAACTCCAACAATAAATCCGAAAACAAATTAAGATTTAAGTACAACAACAATCCTAAAAAAAAATAACAAAGGACATAAGTTTAAAAATAAATCGCAATTATATGGATGTGTGGCAAAATAAAGGTTTACATGCAAAGGACCAATTAAGGTCCACATTAAAATGCTTTTATAAGGCATACATGAAATGTATTGATTCAGGTATGCATTGCCATACAATTTATGGCCTCGGCCATGCTGATACATGCAGTTCATTGGAGCTAAAGGTGCGCAGACTCCTCCACATAGCCACAAAACATGTTCTACAATAGCAAATCCGAGTACTCAAAGGTGTCGGAAGTGGATTTTCTATTAAACGGATTTTTAGGGTGGGAATCAGCTCTCTGAATCACATGGAAACACATCCAATTAACGGAAGTTTTAGGAACGAACGGAAAAATTACAATTTGGTTGGGAACATTTCCGATTTGGTTGTAAAACTTCCGATTTTGTTAGTAAAACTTCCGATGATCGTAAGAGCATATACAAATTCGTTCGAACGTTCGCGCGAGTCGGAAATGGCCAAAAAAAAAAAGGAAAAAATGACTAACACCCACCCAAACTTCCGATTCCCGATCCGAAATCAATTAACTTTTGCATTTAGAATCGACCCTATAGACTGGCCAATACCTAGTGCAACAATCAAAGCTAATTAGTTAGCGTTCTGTGCATCCAATGTAGTCCACGGCACAGTGTCAGATTTAGACCAAAATTCTGGCGCTCCGGAACAGGCGCTATAACTACAAAAAAGATGCTAAATGGTGCACATTATAAATATGGCCCTTAGTTTCAGCTACCCCACTGCCATTCACTTTTCGGCTTCAAGTGGCGAAAAACAAGCTAACTCAACACGTGATGACCAAAAACTGATGACCAGAAAGTATTTAGAAAAATAATGCTTGATAGGTTACTTCTACTGTAGCAAGCAGAATTATAGCTACTGGAAATTTACAAAACCAATTCTATTTTTTTACAAACATTCTTGTGTGATTTCCATTTCCAGCAGGTGAGAGTTGAGGAATTTTTAAATGGCAAACAAGTCAAAGGCAGCTCTCCGTTGTGTGAATGGAGCAAAGCCATTGCTGCTTTATTACTAGAACATGATAGGAAAACTCAAAGAAATCCTATTTGATGCTTGACTGAGGAAAGAGAACTTGAAAGTGAACTTATTGAAAGCAGAACATTGTACTGACCTGAGGGTGTCACTTCCCAGCTCATTTGATGACTTACTGGTTTTAAAAAGAAATCAGTGTTTTGTTGATGCTAAAAAAAAGATAAGCTAACCCTTTCTGTAAATACAATATATGATTAGAAAAATAACCAACACATTTGAACAGATGTGTGCCATCATTATATGTAAGAAGAGTATAGAAGGCACATCTTTTGGGGCTGAGTGCAGGCATGGCCGGCATTGGGGCAAATGTCCACCTGTGCTAGATTTTAGGATGCTGCTCCCCAATCAATCATTTTTTGCGAAAAAGATGGAAGAAATTTAGTAAACAGATTCAAAAGGAACACAGAATAGAGCAAGACAGGGGTTTTGGCGGGGAAAGGAAAAGGGGAGAAAAAAACAGGAATTCAGAAAAAAGGAAAGACTGAAGTAAGGCAAAACAAAATACATAAATAACATAAGGGCATGTGGAAAAAGAGAAGGGAATTTGGAAAAGAGATGGGGGAGGGCATATGATTAGGGATGAGCGAATCGGTTCTAACGAACCTGAATTCGCTCCAAATTTCAGGGACAATTCGATTCAGCACGAACCCGAATTTTTAGTGGTTCGTGCTGACCGAATTTTCCCTGAAATTAAAAAGAAAAATGTTGGCATGGTGGGAGCGGGGAGACCGGCTGCGCTGTCAGCGGGCAGCGGAAGCCGACTTCCGCCGCCCACTGACAGCGCAGCCGGCCTCCCCGCTCCCACCATGCCGGCATTTTTTTATTTCAGCAAACACTTACCAGCATGGTGGGAGTGGGGAGGCCGGCTGCGCTGTCAGGTGTCATCAGAGGACGCGTCATCAGAGGAAGCCGGCTTCCTCTGATGACGCTTCCTCTGATGACAGCTGACAGCGCAGCCGGCCTCCCCGCTCCCACCATGCCGGCATTTTTTTTTTCCATTTCAGGGCTTGGTGGGAGCGGGGAGGCCGGCTGCGCTGTCAGCGGGTGGCGGAAGCCGGCTTCCGCCGCCCGCTGACAGCACAGCCGGCCTCCACGCTCCCACCAGAGATGAGCGATTCGCAAAAGTTCGATTCGGACAAACCCGAATTTCTTTGAGAAATTCGGCGAATCGCCGGAATTGAATTTTTGAGAAGTTCGCTCATCTCTACATATGATAAAGAGAGAGAGAGAGAGGGAGGGGATGAGAAAAGAAAAGCAAGGGAGTCAGAAAGAGAGGGAATGTGTAAGAGAGAGTAAGTAAAAAATAGGAGAGGGAATTTGGAAATGGAAAAAAAAGGAGGAGGAAATGCGAAAGAAAGGTGACTATAAGACTGGTTAGAAATAAATATTTTTAGGCATTTATTCAGTTTAGACATTCACTACAATGTTCATCTGAGACCTAAAAAGTAAATATATGGTGATAATGCTAATGCTACTTTATATTGATTCAGCAATGGTGTAAAAAAAGGTCCCGTGCCCACACAAGAGTTCTTGCTTTCTTTGGGGCAGATGAGATCACACATGTGAAAGAGACGTTTTCTCGTATCATGCCCCATTTAGACAAGAAACCACAGCCAGCAGCCCTATTTAGGCAAGAAGTCAAAGCACTCTTTCACGATTTTTGCAGCTCCAAAGGTTTAGGCCCTTATTTATGAAGGAATAGCGACAGGTAGCGACTGGTGAGCGGCCGGTAATGACGGGCCCCACCACGAGAACGCCGGCTCCCCACCACAATCACACATTTATCAAGCCAATCCTGCTTAGCGACTGAGATAGCGCCATATAGCGACTCATTCATCATTATTCCAGCCCCAGCCCACAGCGCCAGCGTCCGACCTTGAACAGCGACAGATATGACCTCTCGCTACCTGGCGCGCTCCAATGCATTTCAATGGAACAATCTTTAAATATTAATAATTAATTGTTATTAATGTTTTTTTTTTTTTTTTTAAATGTGAAAAATTCTGTGACCACTTCTGCCATTTTAGATAATTTTTTTAAGGGGAAAAAAACTGAAAAAAAATTGTACAGAATTGATATTACAGGTCTGATATTAATGTATTCATATTTCTAAATTATTTAAAATACTTTTTTTTTTTGGTTTCCAAAAATATGGTGGTAAAACTACTTTTAACACATTGCCTTCAGCGCTCTGGGGTTTAAACGTGCATTTTACAGCGCGAGAATTTTTTGAGCGTGATTTTTTGATGAATATGGTGGAAGTCGGTCGCTCTGACCAGTCGCTATCACGCGCACCCATACATCGCGAACCTGTCAAATAGCGACTCGTAACGTTGTATTCAACATTCCGCCAAACCGACTGAGTCGCTGTCAACAACCGAACAACGGCCAAGCACAGCGACTACTAGCGGGCGCTGTGAAAATAACGCTACAGTCGCTCAACTGTCGCTACATGTTGCTTTTAATAAATCAGCCTCACCGATGACTGTTCCTCCTTTTTCCTTCCTAACACACACACACAGAGCGTCGTTGCTCTAAAGCTGGGCGCTGTAGCGCCAGACTCTGTGTGATTAAAGTCTGTTTTTTAACACATATCCACCAGTAATGAAAACACATGGAATGACATTGTTTTAACACTGTGACAAGAACACTTTAGTGCCAGACCTGTAATTCTGCATAAAAATATTTAAAGTCAGCCAGAAGAGGTCACACGATGATTTGAGCAAAAAAAAAAAAAAAATTGTCAAACACGCTGGTTTAAACAAGCAAATGAACGGCAATTGAAATGTATGGTAGAGCAAAAGGTAATACCTGGCGCTCTGGAATCCACCTGGAATAATACGTTGGATGCTACATGGCGCTGTGAGAGTCGCTCACCAGATTCGCTTTCTTAAATGTGGTTTTGCGTACAGCACCCAGCGTTCACCAGAAGCTGCCTGCCGCTATGAGGCACTACCTGGCGATATCCCTTCTTAAATAACCCCCCTAGTCTTAGGTATTTTAGTATTTATGCCTAACATGCAAGTTATGACTTGACTTTTTAATTGTTTCTTCCTCAGTTTTCTTTTTTAAATAATCATACAATACCATAATTGTTAATCAAACGTATATTTCATTTGTAGATTATAATAATTTTTAATTTAATTAAATCATTAAATACATCATTATTTACAATAAATATTAAATACATTTCAAAGTTAAATATGAAAATATTTCTAAAATCAAGAAAAAAACGTCCCACTAGAATCACTGGAGATTTGAACCAGTCAGGATTCATCAATCTTGCATCAAAACCACCATTCTCGCCAGCAAAATTATGGGGAGTATTCTTACACCAATTTCTCATCTTAATAGCCTGTCTCTAAGGTCAATTGTGGTCCCTGAATCTTGCGAGCGCAACCGCATTTGCTAGTATTTCTGCACGCTAAAAATGTCAGTGACTGAGGCCCTTATTTAAGAAGGGATAGCATCAGGTAGTGGCTGGTTAATGAGAAGTAGCGACAGGTAGCATCTGGTGAACGCTGGACACGGCACGCAATGACACATTTATCAAGCAGAATCTATTTAGCAACTGGGATAGCGCCATGTAGCGTCTGATTCATCATTTTCACAGCCTCAGCGAACAGCGACGCGTTCAGCCTTGCCCAGCGCCAGGTATGACCTCTCGCTACCTGTCGCTCTCCCATACATTTCAATGGACGATACTTTTCTTCTCTTAAACCGGGGTTTTTTTTTTTTCAAAAAATCTCAAATAATTCTGTGACCTCTTCTGGCATTGAAAAAGCAGTTTTTTCGCAATGTTTTCTTTTTTTATATATTTCTGCAGAAATGACATTAGAGGTCTGTCATTAAAGTGTTCATGTTACAATGTTGTTACAATGTAATTTCATATATTTCGCTTTGTTACTAGTGGATATATGCTGAAAAACACACTTTAAACACACCGCCTCCTGCGCTCTGGGCTTCAGAGAAGCATTTTTCAGCGCCTGAGTTTTGTGAGGCTGTTTTTTTGCAGAATATGGTGTGAGTCGGTCGCTATGACCAGTCGCTAACATGCGCTCCCATACAGCGCTGTACTGGTCAAATAGCGACTCCTCACAATGTATTACTGAACAGCTACTGAGTCGCTATGAAGTAGCGACCCACGGCCGAGCACAGCGACTACTAGCGGGCACTCAGAAAATGCCTGCTACAGACGCTCATCTGTCGCTACCTGCCACTAGTAATGAATCAGCCTGCCCGTCGAACAAAGTAGAGAAAAAAATTAAGAGACTTGGAGGCCGATTCATCAATAGCGCCAGGTAGCGTCAGATGAGCGACTGTAGCGTGATTTTTTCAGCGCCAGCCAGTATTCGCTGTGCTTGGCCGGCGTTAGCTTGATGACAGCGACTCAGTCGGTGTGCGGTAATGTTGAATACGGGCTGGGGGGTCGCTGTTTCACAGGTCCAGCGTTGTATGTGAGCGCCTGACAACGAATGGCCAGAGCGAACGGCTAGCTTCATATTCATCAAAAAATCACGCTCCGAATGTGCTGTCGCTGTCCATTCCTTGTTTAAACCCCAGAGCGCTGGCGGCGATCTGTATTAACTAGTTTTTAACCCCTAAACAACCATATTTTTTTAATGTAACATTATACATGTTTTTAGAATCATTTTGTTATATGAATACATTAATCTCAGACCTGTTAGATCAATTCTGCACTTTTTTTTTTTTTTTTTTTTTGACTTAAAAATAATTCCTAACATTGCAGAAGTGTTCTCCGATTTTTTGACATTAAAAAAAAAATTTAAAAAAATAATACCAATTAATTATGATTAATTATAGCTTGCTCCATTGAAATGCATTGGACATCGCCAGGGAGCGACAGCTCATACCTGGCGCTGTGAGGGAATTTGCAGCGGCGCTGTTCGGTCCAGGCGGCTTCATGATGAATGCCGCGCTAGCCGTCGCTCTCGCCGGCGCTAGCCTCATTTTGCTTGATAAATGCGTCATTGTGACCGCCGCGGGCGTACTTGAGTCGGTAGTCGCCGTTAGCTGCCGCTACCTGGCGCTCGTCAGACACTACCTGGCGCTATCGCTTGATGAATAAGGGCATTTGTTTTACATTTAACTCTTTGTGAACTGGTAAAGGTCATTGAGACCCCTATAAAAGTTCACAGGGCAGAAGGGGCTAATGTCACCTGTGACAAATAGGTAACTTGCCTTAACCCCCTGCCCTATTACCTGCATCCACAAAGCCCAGGGGGTACAGAGGAGCCCCTGGCCCATATGTGCTATGTGGGCTGGTAGCATTTAGGTCTGGGAGATGGCCACTCGACCTCTATGGGGGGCTATTGTTTACAAAATGTAACAGTTGCACATACCAGTTGAATTTTATTTGAAAATCTCATAAAGTTAGTTATGTTATGTTTAGTTTGGGGTGTTTCAATTTCTTAAACTTAAACTGCTACAATTTAAAAAAAATTACAAACAAGACTTTTCATGTTAGAGCCAAACTCTGCCAAAAAAAAACCAATATGTAATTTTCCTGGTAAAAACACAGATGTAGCACAAAATGCAAAATGCAAAGTGAATACACAGGGATCAATATTTGGTATGACAAACACTTGCCTTCAAAACAAAATTAATTCTTCGAGGTACTCTTGCAATTATTCCAAACAGGTTCAGACAAACACATCATTAGACAGCTAAAATGAAAACTGATGTGTATAAGGCCTAAGACTACTATGCATCTCCACCACTGCAAATGCAGGACCGGCATCTCCAGTCAGACAGCAGAAGACTGAAGGCCCCCAAGAAGCTGTCTGCAGCAGTGCCTGATTGGAGGATGGAGGACAGTGGCTTGGGACCAGCATCATGGGGGGGGGAGTATGGCCCTCGCACTGCAGCGCACCACAGGTTAAAGTGCTATACATGCGCTTTAGCTGCGGTGCCCATTGACTTTAATGGGGGAGCATTTTGCAAACTGCAGCGCGCTGATGTGAAAGTGCCCATTTGAATGATGTTTTCTGGCCGTTTTGTGACACATTGGAGTGAAAATATAAAACGCCTTTTCTGTCTTATTTTTTTTTACTTATACCACCTTGAACTAGTAAATGGGCGCCTATACTAGTTTCATGGATGTGGGAGCGCAAGCCACCTGACTTGCTGTTAGCCCTCTGCCCCATTAGCCATAACTCCAATGGCCAGGGGGTATGAAAGAGCCTGGTGCCCATCGGCACAGGCTCGTGTTCACCCTTGGGGGAGAAGTCTCCCAGGTGCTCCAAGATGGCCACAACAAGGAGAAAATGATGAGACAGTGTTTCAGGTAGAAGTGGATGCAGGAGCATGCAGTCAGCAAAGTGCTGATCATGATTTAGGATCATGAATGCATATGGGCACGTGATTTTTTTTTATTTTCAGTTGTGCAAGGCTGTTGGTCCTGGTGTGCTGGACAGTTGCTTCAGAAAGTGTGTGTGTAGGAGGCTATGGATATATGATGTACCTCACATGTAAAAATGCCCCATTACAGGTACAGGGGATTTTTGGTGGGTAAAAGTAGGACAATCACTAAACACTAAAAAGCTCACATAGAGGTTGTAATCCACATTAAAATGCACATCCGAAGTCACACTGGCTTCACCAAATAATTAGCATGACCCCCAATGATTCAGTATCATGAATGCAGATGGGGATAGGGAGTTTTGGGGGAGCCATTTTTTTCAACTGTGCAGGGCTGTTGGTCCGGTTTAAGCACAAGCTGGCTGGCTAACTAGGCTGCTCATTCTGCCAGAGTTGGCACATTAAATAAATCAATCCCAAGAATCTACCATAGCATTACAACCCAGGAAGTGAGCCATTCTCTGTAATTGTTTTACTCTATTATCTCTGCCAAAACATTGCTAGAATGGCAGGCTTTCCTTTGTGTCACTTGTGTTCAAGTGCATAAAACCTTAATATTTTCTTGCACATTACGAGCTCGATTCAACAAAGGTCGAAAATTGATTTTTCGTGTGTTTTGTGCTTCAAAAGTTGCGATTTTGCGATAGTTTTAATTAAATTTGATTGTGATTGTAAAAGTGCTAAATAAATTAGTGGATCGAAAAATTTACTACTGCGTTTTGCGATTCGAAAATTTTACTACTGATTCGGGTGGACTCGATAAGCCACACACATTATATAAATTAGAGTGTTTCATACTAGTTTTTTGATGCAGCTTTCAGCAGGAGAAAACTCATTTTGCTCTTTCTCACAATGGAGCCCTTCTACTTTCTTTGCATTGACTTCGAACATATTGCAGATGATGTGGTGCAGAGAAGGAGCAGACTACCCATTCCCAAGTATTTTCGGACACGTTTGGATGTGGATCAGCTGCCAGATCAAGCACTTTTCCAGCTTACTAGGCTAAATCGTGCAGCTTTGGAAGACCTCTATAGCCTGCTGCATCCATCTTTGGCACCTTTAACTGGTAGATGACATGCAATCTCTGGAATGGCAAGTCTGATAGTTTTCTTGCAATTTCTGGCCAATGGCTCATTTCAGCGCCTGGGTGGTGTGGCGGTTGGCATGTCCCAAACTTCTGTATGCTGTGCTGTAGATACATTTTTAAAGGCAATGCATGCCATTTTGCCACGGTATATGCATTTACCCTCCTCACGCCAGGAATGGACTGTTTTTTTCATTGCATTGCTGGCATGCCACATGTCATGGGGGCTCTGGATTGCACCCATGTTTGCTTTATCCCACCCAGTGTGGATAAATATATCTACCGCAATCGCAAGATGGGACATTCACTGAATGTACAGATGATTGCTGGTCCAGATCTCAAAATACTTAGCTTTGTTGCTGGCTTTCCCAGATCATGCCATGATGCCCACATTCTGCGAAATGCATACATTTTTCGACTATTTGAGGAGGGGCATTTATCTGGTGGATGGCTTCTTGGTAAGTGTTTAAACATTATTGCCTAACTTTGTGCAGAGTGCTTGTGATATTTTGGAAAGCTCCAACCTTTTAACCCTTTGCTAGCCTTACCCTTATAGGAATTTAGAATCTGCAACCTATGTTAAGGTCCCAAAGTATGCTGTTCCTTGATATTGTTGCACAAAGGTTTGAGTATGGAAGTGTTACATTTTGCCCATTTATCTTTTGACTGCCATGGGCTTGCCTATTTAGGCAATAGCATTATTGCTGACGTGCTCTTACAGTACCCCCAAAACCACCACCTTTGCTCTGGAAATTGTTAAAACTCTATGGCTACTTCTTTCCTTGCCTTTGGTTGACTATAATTTTACATGCCCTGCTGTATGAAACAACCTAGGTTGCCTAGCATACTCACCAACTGCCACACTTCAAGGATGCATGAACAAGCAGGGGACACTCCTTGCTATAACTTTAGCAGGGTATACCCTGGCACCAGTCATTTGTAAATGTCTGGAGGAGACACACTCCCTGTTCCAGCCTAGCATTGATTCCTTAAACAACCCTAGACCAGTTTGCGTCTGGACCATTCATACGGATGAATGCATGGGAGGCCACGCATGCGCCATAAGAACAGGGGAAGGTAGATGGGAGTGGTCGACCTTTGGGTTTTTACACAGCGGGGCACCAAAACCCAGAATAGTCAAAGAGTGATGCAATGAGAATGGCGTGCCACTGGGTTATCCTTGTGGCCAGGCACTCCAGCATACCATTCATTGGCAACATATGCAAAGCAAGCAAAGAGCTGCACCCAAGGACACGTGGTGCTATGTGAGCAAGCTTTGTATAGAAAACAATGGACACATTTCTGCATTAAAAGAAAAATTGTTTAATCCAGGTCCCTGGCAATCCAACCAAACTCAAAAAGATAACAACATACATGCCTCTTACAAATATTACTGTTTAATTAGTACTTCCACTACAGCATACCTTGCCTCTTTATTGCATGTATCCACAATGTTAGCCATGTACATACAGCTACACAGGCAACTTAAAAAGTTTTAAAAAATTATGCATTTACATTTACCCATTAAAAAGCCTTACAACACCATGCAACAATCAGCAAACAATACAAAACAATAGAAAACAAATTCAAGTACATTTTCCAATAATTTTCACTTGCGACAGTCTTTTTACGAGTGATTTGAAAATTTTTCGAGCGATTCAAATTCGCATTTTCGATTGCACGTATTTAATTCAACACCCTTTTTTGAATCACTCGAAAAAGTTAAAATTATTTGCATGCAAAACAATTTTCATAGCGACACGAATTTATTTCTACCTTTGTTGAATCGAGCCCTACATATTAAAACACTTGCCATAAGCTATTTAATGTAACCCCTTTTAAATTACAAGTTACTAACAAGTTCTTGTAGGATATGGAGTATTTAAAATAATTGATTGCAGTGGTCTTATTATTTCTTAGCAGTTTCCAAATACAATATGAAGACGAAGAGGTTAACTTTGGACAGGAACCAAATAGAAAAAAGGAAGAAAGGGAAAAAATACAATAATTTTTCGTTTGCAATAATGCCTTTTAAAAAATGCCAGTAGCAAAAGTAAAAAACAGATAAACAGACTTTCATATCTTTACAGATAGACATCGATAAGCTGTCCTGGGGCTGCCCAGGAAGAGTTGGTTATTATTGTTTGAGATATTGCTAGGATGCTGCTTTTGTCTAATTTCAAGAGCTAAGATGTGTACATATCAATGTAAGGTTGTCTGTTCTTGTTACATCCTGCTATAAAAGGTCGATTAAATGACATTCAACTGTATTAATTAATTGCACAGATAATTCATGAATAAATAAAATAATTGTAGAAATCGCTCAGCACTGCAGCAGCCTAATTATTTTACCGTTGTTGGTCTTCCCTGTAATAGGAATGAGGGGTATCCCAATTTCTGGTCCCCCGCATATGCAAGTCGCAATATCTTACCTTTTCTCCCTGGTGAAACCAGCACCTGTGACTAGCTACCAGCAGTCGGTACATTGCCAGCCAGCTGGCATGACACTGTCAAATTCTTATTCTTTCCTATACTACCATCACTTTCAGCCTTGTGCTTACGGGAGCGATTAGCCTGAAATACATGCCCTTAAAGTGGACCAACACCCAGGATTTTGACTATCCTGGGTTTTGGTCCACTCCGGTGGGGCACTCCGATCGGGGGTTCCCCGCTGTGTGAAACCCCCCAGAACGCCCCGAAAACTCACCTCACCTCGCTCCCACGTGACCGCTGCAGCCAATCCCCGCCACCGGACAAGCAGAGCGCGTCCGCCGCCGCCTCCCGCGCGTCCCTCTTACAGGGAGCGCACCCACGCCGGCCATTCACAAACGGCCGGCGCGGGAGCGCGCCCTGCTAGAGGGACGCGCGGGAGGCGGCGGACGCTGACGCGCATGCGCCGCTGGAACGTGGAAAATGTAGGATTGTGGGCTTCCTGGCTTCCGATTTCGGATGCCCCGCGGGGAGGGATCTGATCGGCCCGGGAATCTTATAGATTCCCGGGCCGATCCCCCCTGGGTGTTGGTCCACTTTAAGTTGGAAAAGATGGCTGTGTAAATATCTAAAGATATAATGGAATTTTTTACCCCCAGCTGAATTTTTTTTTCTGGGTGCTTGTGATATCACAAAGAATAAAAGAGGTGCACGGTTATACCTACTTAAAAAATGATAGGTATAGCCTGTTGTTCTTGGTCTTTATCTGCCATATAAACACAAAAAATAATCTACAGTATATAAAATGTAACCTTTAATACAACATTTTGTAACATCCGATTTAAGAAATAAACTGGAAAGGTTGCAGTGTCGGGCGCTCTGGGTGAAGAGGTGTCAGATGAAACCTGGCGCTGTAGCTCAAGATCCCATAGAACACAATAGGCAGGACTGGAATTAAGTGTTTAATGCTTCTAATTAATATTAAAAACATTTATTTGTATAGAACTTGCATTGGGACTTATTAATAATTGAAATTCAGGGTCCGAGATTTTTGGGGGGTTTATTAAAATTGCTTTTAGTAGCTTCTTTTGCTTATCAATGTGTAATTTCGACAACAACAAATAAAAATCAGCCTAAACGCACTGTAAAGTTTGTCACCATCAGTGATTTCTTGTAACTGTAATAATGAAACGCTGCCCAGCGCCATAAAAATACAGCACCAAAGATCGACAGTAAGGTCCAACAGGCACTAACATAGGCCAGCCAATACTTAGAGGCTGATTCACTACTAACACCAGGTATCGGCAGATGAGTGTCTGTATAGCGGCGCTTAGAGCGACCGCTAGTAGTGGCTGTAAGCTGGTATCGGGCGCTGTAAAAGAGCGCCACAGTCGCTGTAGTAACTTGGACGGCATTGAAGAATGTGATGTATGTCGGGCGCACCGCGCTGCAGTTAGCGATAGTTAGCGCCAGCTCAGTGCGACCCACTCTCGGCGCTTCACACTATACTTATCACACACAGTGTCACTGCTCTAAATCTGGTCGCTATAGCACAGAGCTCCAAATGCTGTGTGATTAAAGTCTGTTTCTGAACACATATCCACCAGTAACAAAGTGAAAACACATGGAATGATATTGTTTTACCACTGTAATACACATCACCAATCCTCGAGCTCCGGACCCCCTGATGCCGCAAGTAAACACATCAGGGGGTCCGGAGCTCGAGGATTGGTGATGTGTATTACTTTATAATTGTTGCTTTAGACTTTGTGGCTATTTTGTTGGCGTATGCACTATACTATCTATATTAGGTAAAGCTGTCTCACTCACTTACTCTGTGTGCACCACTGATTTCAGCACTTATCAACTTTGGATAGTCTTCTTCACCTTTTCATTTCACTTAGGCACTTGGCACTCTGACACTCTCAATTCACTCTTTATATATTCTGGCACATTTATATTTTTTATTTTCATACGCCAACATTTAACCATTTTAAGGTCATTATAGATATTTATTTATATTTTTTATGTGATTGATCATCATTAGCTCTTAAAGAGGACCTCCCATTTCCCCAACTATTGTCTATATGTTTTTTAATTTAGTCTTGTTGTGTCTTTGTTTGTTCTAAGGAAGATTTAACAACAATAAATTTGTATATATTTTTTACATTTTGGTGGTGTGCAGTTTAATCGTATAGGGACTGTGTGGGCCAGTCTAGGGCCCAGTACCTTGGTTACTATGACAAGTGGTATCACAGCCCTAATCCCGAGAACAGATCTAAAGGGGTGTCTATCGCCATACACAAAAACGTTCCTATAGAGAGCGTACAGGTTAAGGTAGACCCTGGGGGCAGATACCTGTTCCTCAAATTTACCCTGTGTGGGGCGAGATACACCCTGGCCAATTTGTACCTGCCCAACCAGGGACAGGTGGAGGCGGGAATGGGAATGCTACGCTTGCTGGAAGACTTTGGAGAGGGAACGCTAATCATAGGGGGAGACCTCAACCTAGTCTTAGATCCAAGGATTGATTCTTCTCGGGGGAAATCTGCAATCCCCCACTCTAAGCTTAATAGATTTCGTGAGGCTCTTCAGTCCCTGCAGGTGGTAGACGTTTGGAGGATCCTCCATGGGGGGGAGAGGGATTATACGTACTTCTCCCATACTCATAATATGTATAGTAGGTTAGACTATTTCCTCTTGAGTCATCACACCCTTGCAATAGACCCTGAGTCCTCGATTGGTCAGATGCTCTGGTCAGATCACTCCCCTGTATTCTTGAGCCTCCCATTACTGGACGCGACCCCCCCAGGCAATGCACTTGGCGTCTAAATGATAATCTGTTGAAAGATAGCCTGTGCATGACTGAGATCAAGGATGTGATAACCAATTTTCATCTTGACCATAGCAACGACAGTACTTCCCTGCCGATGCAGTGGGAGGCGCTCAAGTGTATGCTGCGGGGTGTTTTTATCAAACATGCTGCGACGCTCAAGAAGGAGAGGGCTCGACAGATTGCAGAAATGCTGGGGCGCATCCAGGAGTTGGAGAGGACACACAAGACTTCCTTATCCCCCGGGGGACTACGTGAATTGATAGAGGCCAGCAGTGGTTAAAGGGGCTTTACGATCAATGCTACCTTAGATTCAGAGATTGATGTAGGGCACGCCTATACGAGCATTCAGATAAGTGTGGTAGGCTGCTAGCTCGGTCACTCCACCCAAGGCAAGGCTGTACATTTATCCCCAGTATGAAAAAGGCGGATGGTAAAGAGGTGTATAAGACCCCCCTGGGAAGGATGGTTCCTATCCGGGCAAATACAGACCGATCTCATTGATCAATGTGGATGTCAAACTGTTTGCCAGAATTATGGCGAACAGGGTCCAGCCCCTGCTACCCTCGTTGATACATAACGATCAAGTTGGGTTTGGTCTCGGGATGGGAGACCAGAGACAATGTTATTAAAACGGTCTCGCTAGTGCACTACGCCCAATCAAGGGGAGTGCCTTTTGGCAGTAGACGCAGAGAAGGCATTCAATAGGGTGCACTGGGGGTTTCTAAGAGCCACACTGTCCCAGGTGGGTGTGGGACCAGTTATGTTGGACAGAAATATGGCTCTTTACCACGACCCCACCGCCAAAGTTAAAGTTAATGGCACCATCTCTGGATCTTTTAATATTAGGAATGGTACACGTCAGGGGTGCTCTTTGTCCCCCTTGCTCTATGTCTTGGTAATGGAGCACCTGGCAAATGCATTGAGAGCTAATCCCTCCATCAAGGGGGTACCGTGCCGGGGGAAGGAATATAAGCTCTCCCTCTTTGCCGATGACCTCCTTTTATACATAACCTCTCCACATACCTCTCTGCCCTCTATCATTCAGGAGTTTGATAGATTCAGCAAGCTAAGTAACTTTAAAGTTAATATGGCCAAGACTGAGATCTTGAACATCTCCCTAGACGATCGGACTCAAGAATTAATCCAGACAAATTTCCCATTTAGGGTAGGCTAGGGCTAGGGAGAACAAATATCTTAAAAATGGACGTACTACCCCTGTTCTTATATGTCTTCCAGACTTTGCCGTTACTGCCAGAGCGGGGGTTCTTTAAACAGCTACAGGCCGCTTTTTTCAAATCTGTATGAGATAATAAGAAGCCTAGGGTGAATAGGGGGACGCTTTGTAGACCTAAGAACGCAGGGGGGCTGGGGGTCCCTGACATGAAAGCGTATTACGCGGCTGCGGTCCTTGTGCGGCTTGTTGATTGGTTTCACCACAAGGGGAGTAAGCAATGGGTTACACTGGAAAACGACATTTCTCCAATTAGTCTAACTGCCCTGCCCTGGGTGGATCCCGAGTACCATCCTAAGAGGCGGGAACTCCCATACCTAGTTAATCCTCTGCTGACCCTCTGGGATAGATCCCTAAAGCAGAGGGGCATATCGCATAGGCCTGGTCCGCTCACCCCGCTCTTCAATAACCCGGCTTTCACCCCGGGGCTGGACACCAAGACATTCCTTGTGTGGGATGCGACCCAGGACACGAGACTGGTTGAGGTTACTTCTGGATCTGGCCTGCCATCACTATCTGAGTTAAGAGAGCGAGGGGAGGGGAGGAAACTGTCCTGGCTCCTATATGCCCAGTTGAGTGCCTTTATCGGATCCTTCTCTCCCAGAACTGCCTTGTCCCGGCCCTTAACAACGCTGGAAACGATCCTCAGGGCTCAGTCCCCCCCTCGCGAGCAATTTCAACCTTATATAGGATCTACCTGACTGAGGGTATGGAGGAGGGGCTCCCACAATTCTGCAGGAGATGGGAGGAGGAATTAGGACGGACGTTTGAGAGGGAGGAGTGGGAAAAATCTTTTGCTCTGACGCACAAATTCTCGATGGCTTGCAGAGCTCAGGAAAGGAACTACTAAATCTTGACCATGTGGTACAGGAGCCCTGCTGACTTAGTGAGGTTCGGGGGATCGGAGACAGGCGATTGTTGGAGATGTAACAGAGCCCAGGGGACCTTGACCCACGTATGGTGGGAATGCCCTGATGTTAGAACTTTTTGGGAGGGGGTGCTGAGGGTATTATATGTAAGTATACAACGCTCGAGAGTGTCCCCGATGACTCCCGGTTCAGTGTCCCATTGTATACTTAAAGAAGCTGTGGCTCTGTATTATTCTTGCACTGTTTCTTACTGTCTTATATGTATAAAAGTCTGTATAAAACTCAATAAAGATATATTACACAAAAGAAAATAAGAGGAATTTGCTTATTTAATTTTTTTTATTGAACGTTTGATGTGTGAAGGTCCAGTCTAACTTTCGGATATCCTCCCATATACATACAGTGATAAGTGCTTTAATTTAATCTAAGATAAAACATCTCTCTAGAGCACATTTAAATGCTTTTGAACCTGGTTGCATGCCACAATGACTGGAAATTGGTAAAAACCCACTGTCTTCACAAACTGCACTCTGTCTTTCCACCACTGCCCTAAATTCATATGTAATAATCCCCACATGCTGATTGGCTTACCTCTTTGAATATCTGGGTCCCTTATTTATAGCCACCCATCAGTCCTTATTTAGCTTCCTTTACATTTCACTTAACATATTTACCCCTCCCACTTTCCCCATAGCAGGTCAGGGGCCACATGTGGAGCACATGTGCTCTAGAGCAGGGGTTCCCAACAGGTGGTACTAGTATCATGGGTGGTACTTGAGGTGCTCACAGGTGGTACTCATCAAAGCTGCAGACTTGTCCTGCATCTGTACCCCAACCTGATTGGCTGCCATCTGCAACTCAAGCATGATTTGCACAATAACATTTCTTTTGTGTAATCCATTCATTTTAAAAGGGTGTGTTGTATGTTTATTTTATGGTTTAGGTGACTGACAGCGCTCACACACTACCCAGGTGGTACTTTATTTAATCTGAAAATGGAAAGTGTTGGGAACCCCTGCTCTAGAGGGAGTGAAATAATGCATATTTTTTATTTTGTGGAAATGTCCCGATTTCCCTCTCTCCCGATTTAGCAGACCATTTAAATTTGGTGCAGATTTTTTCCGCATATATGGCTCGATTCAAAATCCCAAATGTCATTATGTTCGTATTTGCAATCGAAAGTTTTGTTGGGTGTTTGTCATTTTTTCCTTTTTTTTTGGGCATTTTCGACTCGCACGAACGTTCGAACATAGACGTATATGTTCGTTCGTCCATCGAAATTAATTTTGTGTTTTTACGCAACTTCGGGACTTTTTTCCTTCGAAATCGAAAATGTTTCGATCGGTCAAATCATTTACGTCATTGCAATGGGCTGGCGATTAATTCAGAGAGCTGATTGGCAAGTATTCCGACCCCCATATAGTCATTTCCTTGTCGAGCGTCTTACGGCACCTTTTTGACCTCGGGACTAGGCAGCCAAGCGTGATGGAGAGTGACTTTGAAGAGCATCAAGCTCTTCTTCTGTTTGGCATTGATGGGATCTTGAGGTCAGAGCCCAGATTGCACCGGCTGCGACGCATGAACATCAATGGCATGCATGACGTTGAGCTGTTCGAGCTGACCAGGCTTAATCGCGCTTCCCTCCATAAATTGTATAGTGAGCTGCGGCCATGGTTAGCCCGCACCACAAGGAAGGGGCATGCAATTTCAGGTATGACCAAGATGCTTGGCTGCCTGCAATTTTTGGCGAACGGCTCGTTCCAGAGGCTGGGTGCCCTCTCCGTGGGGATCTCACAGCCTACGCTGAGCCGCGCACTATCACATTTTTTGGAAGGCATGGCTACCCTAACCCCCAAATATATTTTTTTCCCAGATGATATGGTAGCCAGAAACGCCATTAAGCTTGGTTTTTATAATATCGCCGACATGCCCAACGTCATTGGTGCCATTGACTGTACCCACGTCGCCCTGGTGCCTCCGGCTGCCGACGAGTACATATACAGGTAAGTAATGTTTTTTTGGGGGTTTCATTTTAGGTTAACCCTCCTTGTAATGGTCCCTCCTTGTTAGGGTCCCTCCTTGTAATGGTCCCTCCTTGTAATGGTCCCACCTTGTAATGGTCCCTCCTTGTTAGGGTCCCTCCTTGTAATGGTCCCACCTTGTAATGGTCCCTCCTTGTAATGTTTCCACCTTGTAATGGACCCACCTTGTAATGGTCCCTCCTTGTAATGGTCCCTCCTTGTTAGGGTCCCTCCTTGTAATGGTCCCACCTTGTAATGGTCCCTCCTTGTAATCTTTCCACCTTGTAATGGTTCCACCTTGTAATGGACCCACCTTGTAATGGTCCCTCCTTGTTATGGTCCCTCCTTGTTAGGGTCCCTCCTTGTAATGGTCCCACCTTGTAATGGTCCCTCCTTATCGAAATGTGTGTGTTCATTTTTCAAAATGCCTTCCTTATGTTTTCTTGTCTTCCTTTTTTTCCAGGAACCGCAAAATGGGCCACTCCTTTAATGTGCAGGCAGTGGTGGGGCCGGACATGCGGTTCCTTAGCGTCCTCGCCGGCTACCCAGGCTCAGCCCATGATGCGTACATCCTTAGACGATCAGGATTGTACCGACGGTTTGAGTCTGGGGAATTTTCCGGTGCATGGCTCCTTGGTAAGTGAACATAAACCACATAATGTAGTTGTGGATGTTTGTTTTTAATTAGCATTTGGCAGTAATGTCTGCAAAACTTACACCTTAAACAAACTTCTGGCCATGTGAAACCACACTTGAATGTTAGTTATTAACCAACCAAGCGTTTCGCCAAGTTTGGCCTGCATTAGCCACATTCTAAATTATCTGTTTGTCTAATTTAATAATCCCTCTTACACCACCCTCATGTGGAATCGTGCACTTAACTTGAGCATAGTTTAGGACCCATCTTTGCTAAGCTGGTTTGCACTTCCACACGAGAGTAGAGCGGGATAAAGTGCATGTGGCGGGTTTCTTCTGTTTTGGTCTCACACAAAGCATATAAGGGGTCAGCAAAACCTACATCCTAAGCACACTTTGAAACCCAGAGCTGGGATCCATATGTATGATTGTCCCTCATCCTCACTCTTTGTATGTTGTCCTTTTGTAAACCTCTAGGACAGATGTTTAGTTTGGGACTGGGACAGTGGCAAATGTTGCCTCATGTTGATCACACAATTGACAAATAGCCTCCTATTGATGTTGCTGGTGCCTTGATGGTCTTACATGTTTGTTTTCCTAATCTTATGTATAAGGTGATTCAGGATACCCGCTGCTGCCGTGGCTCTTGACGCCAGTACTCCGGCCCCAGGATGCCTCCCAGGATGCCTACAACTGTGCGCACCGCAAGACCAGGGCTGTGGTAGAGAGGGCCTTTGGTCTTTTGAAGACTAGGTTTCGTTGTTTGGATCATACCGGGGGCGCCCTGCAATATGATCCGAAAAAGGTCATAGACATAATAATGGCCTGTGCTGTTCTGCACAATTTTGCAATTTCACAACGGGTCCCCCGGTATGTAGAATTTGCTCCCTCTCCACCCAGCGAAGACCAGGAGGACTCATTTCTGGACACACACAGTAGTGTGTCTGGCCAAAGTGTGCGGACTAATTTGATCGCGACCCATTTTGCTTAATGTAACCTGTATTGGCCTTTGTTTAACATTGTGTTGTTGATTTAGTTTTCTTTCCCTTTGTGTATGTTTCGTTATGTTTGTGGTGTTCAAATAAGTAATGAAGTAATTACTCACCACAGGCCTAATGCTTTCCAACTCTCTTTTTTGGATGTGTGAACTGTGTGAATGTCCAAGTATATATTTCTCTGTGACACCCAAAAAAGAGACAATAAAATTTATGAGCCACAGGTGTCTTTAACTGTTTATTTTATAAAAATAAGAGCTCAAACTTGGAGTTGCTGCTCACTCCAATTTGCAAACAAAATTTAGGTAACCACAAAGGATTAATGGTTAGATCAACCATGGCAATAATGAAATCAACAAAAAATCCTGGTTGGCCACATTTGCCCCTGCCACAGGTGTAAACCTGGTACAGGTGTAGAAGCTTGAGTGGCACGTTCAGTGAGGATTCAGATATGGCCTTGGCTAGTGGCCTACCTCACCACTCTAAGAAGCTCTATGGGCGCAAATCAAAAACACACAACCCAAGGCATACACCAAGGGTATCTTGGTTTGCCTCACCAGACAAGTCAATACAGGGGGGATTAAGAGCAAAGATGTTGTACAGATTCATGTTGTGGAGACATTAATATGGGTGATGGCCATAGTACCCAGGTGGTGGCCCTTGCTGATTGGCCCGAACGTGGGCCTGTGTGGCATTCTGAATCTGCAACTGCATCGACTGCATGTTATGAGCCTTTAAACATCAAAGATGGCGGCTTATGGAATCCGCCGTCTTATCAGGCAGCCTGCAAACAGTAAGTGCCTCCTGACTGTGCTGCTCTGCATTCTTGGACTGCTGACCTTTCCCTGACCCCAGCTCTGCTCTGTCTGAGCAAAGCACAGCTATAACCCGGCCCCCTGTACCTTATCCCACTCTCCTCTCCTCAGTAAGTGTGATGCTTCTGAGTCAAGATGGCGGCGCCCGTATCCTAAATTCCCGAACAGAGTTGCAGCCCAGTGGGGGAAAGTATAATAAATTAGTGACTAAACACGTAAAATATATTAATTTTAGATGCTGAGGAATTGTTTTTTAAGAGTTTGGGCTTTTCATTAATTCAGGGTGAAGGTCCGGTTTAATGGGAACCAACAAACTTTTACACTCGGGTTCAATGTACATTCACGTCTTGTATGTGGACCAAAAATCAAAAGTTAAGTGACCACACACATGCCACACCCTGGCCCAACACAGAAATCACCTACAAGCCACAGCCTAGGTGCCTGGCTTCCCAGATGTGTTACTGTCTAATTGTGCATGCTCACTAATTGTAAAGGTCACATAAATCTTACTCACCTGCAGGACGGGTCGGGGAATCTGTGTCCCTTAGGGCCGCGTGGCCTTCGACGGCGACTGGATGCATCAATCCATAAATCATCTCCTCAGCCGGGGTCAACTTGAGTTTGGAGGGAAAACCTCCTCCAGTTTTCATGCTGCAAAACAGAGTTAGGCTAATTTAGAACCAGGTGGCCAATACAACATCCAGTCTAATCCTAAAGCTAACATTTTTACCTGTCAATCCGCCTTTGATTTTCTTTCTTCCGCGCAGCATATTTAAGGTCCGATATCTTGCGCTGAATCTGTACAACATCCTTTAACTCTTCCCCCGCTGCATTCACTTGTCTGGTTAGGTCGGCCAAGATGTTGGCTCTGCGCTGTTTGGTGGTGTTTTTTGATCTGCGCCCATATAGCTCATCATAAACTAAGGTCAGGCCACTAGCCAAGGCCATAATTTGGGCCTCACCAAAACGCCCACTCAACTGCCCTCTTCGCAATGTGCGCCCTGTTGTTTTGGGTTGTGGGTCCTCCATGGTGTCATCCAAATGGGGTGACATCCTTGGCTGGGTTTGTGGGGTATAATGCAGGGAATGGTGGCTGCCTGGGGATTGGCCAGGACTGGGCAAGGGACTGGGTGTTCTGGCCTGGCTGGCCACAGAAGTCCCAGGTGTTGATGTGGCATAGTAACCTTGCCTTTCCACCTGTGCCGGTGCCAAATGTGGGCGAGCAGGAGAGTTTCGTTCTGAGCCTGAAGTAGTGCTGCCCTTGGAGGTAGTAGGGCGGACCAAGGGTGAGGGCGATCTTGCAGGGCCGGCCCTCTTCTGTTTTTTTTTTTTGGCACACTCTTGGGGGGCTGCGGGACCTGGTTCGGCCTCTTTGTGGGCTGCATGGCCTGCTGCGGCGTCTAGGGGGGCTGCGGGACCTGGTTCGGCCTCGAGGGGGGCTGCGGGACCTGGTTCGGCCTCTTTGTGGGCTGCGTGGCCTGCTGCGGCGTCTAGGGGGGCTGCGGGACCTGGTTCGGCCTCGAGGGGGGCTGCGGGACCTGGTTCGGCCTCTTTGTGGGCTGCGTGGCCTGCTGCGGCGTCTAGGGGGGCTGCGGGACCTGGTTCGGCCTCGAGGGGGGCTGCGTGGCCTGCTGCGGCGTCTAGGGGGGCTGCGGGACCTGGTTCGGCCTCGAGGGGGGATGCGGGACCTGGTTCGGCCTCTTTGTGGGCTGCGTGGCCTGCTGCGGCGTCTAGGGGGGCTGCGGGACCTGGTTCGGCCTCGAGGGGGGCTGCGGGACCTACTGCGGACTATTGTGGGTGTTGTAGTGGGGCAGGGTGGGGTGGGTCTTCGGACCCTCTTACCCGTTTTTGGCCCAGTAGCCATACTAGCCTTTGTGGCCTGGGTCTTTGGTTTGCCTGGCTGCTCCTTTTTTTGCCCATAGCTGGTAGTTGGCTTGGCCGGCGTTTTGGTACTAGGCCGTAATTTTGCTTTTGGCTGCTGCGACCTGGTTTTGGGCCCTTCGGAAGGCTCCTGCCGTTTGGCTGCCTTCTTCCCCGTTTGCTCCTTTCCAGTTTTGCCAGGAGGCTTTTTGGGTGCCATTTTGATTTTAGAAAATAATCAGCTGTGTGTGCAGGGACCTTTAAGTAAGCAAGCCAGCGTGTGACGTACGTTCGCACGGCCGTGCGGAACCCGCTGAGGCATTGCGTACGTTCGCACGGCCGTGCGGAACGCGCTGGGGCGTTACTTATCTGCTGCCGAGAAAAAGAAGCAAGATGGCACCCACTATCTTCACCCGCCAACAAGAAGAGATCATCATGTTCGTAAGTGTATTTGATGGACTTTTGTTAGATTAGAAAATGCTGCTCTACATGTGAAGGAAGCGCAGGAATAAATGGCTTTGGTTAAAAATGTGATAAACTACATGCACAACCAAAGGCACGCAACACACGTGCCAAACAACATTTAGGCCATATTGTGAAATTACTGAACACTAGAAATGTGTGTGTGTTAATGTAATTACACAAAAAAATGTATTGCTGACACATATTGATAGGTATTTAGAAGTAAAGTCGATGTTTTCTTTATGTTTTGTAGACCATGCTGGAGCGCAGGTACGACTACCTGCCCAACACATTTGAAAAACGCAACGTCGCCCTGGAGATAATCTCGACCATCCAACAGCAGACCAACACCACCTTCACCCACACGCAGATCATGCAGCATTGGTCGGACCTCAAACGGCTGCACATGCCCCGGGTGCGGAGGTTCTTCGGAATCCATTTTCCAAGTAAGTAGATTGCGATTGCATGCAATATGTAACTAAGACAGAAGGTAGGACTTTACTTAGAATGCCTTTTCTTTTCTAGTGTTGGAAATGGATTACCGAATTCGCCGCACCCAGAGGCGCAGAGGCCGACCAGTGCTGCATGATTCTGCAGCTGGGAGTGAAGGTGGTGGATCTCCAGGGCGACGGGCCGACCCCTCCTCTGTGGCCTCCTCAGACCAGCCCCTGGACCTTACCACAGAGGAGGGGCGGCACAGCGTGGGCAGGGAGTCGTACCCTGCCTCGCATGCGGGATCCTCTGGTATGTCACTCTTCATGCCTACACCAAAAAAGAGAATTGCTAGCTCCTGATATCACCAAACTGAATCCTTTATTCTGTATTTGTAGATGTTTCGGTTGCGGGTGAAGTAGTGGGTCAGGAGGCAGCAGATAGGAGCCCACAAGACCCTGGAGAAGGTGAGTGATGTGACCCAGACTTAGCTAAAAACATTGGAGGACTGCGGAATCAGATATCCAAACTAACCATTTGGCCCATGTTTCTACAGGCACTTCTTCACAGCAGAGCCAGGAACCAGGACCTCAGGGTGTTGTCCCCAACGAGCCATCTCTCGGCCACCAACCAAGTAAGTAGTCATGTCATTCTAGAGATTTCGGTCTAAATTCCCATGAACACAAAAACACATAATGCCCTAGTCAATGCCAATATAAGAGGGACCTGTGGCCACTGAATTAGCTTAATTAGTTGCCCAACTGTCCTGTGGCCACTGAATTAGCTTAATTAGTTGCCCAACTGTCCTGTGGCCACTGAATTAGCTTAATTAGTTGCCCAACTGTCCTGTGGCCACTGAATTAGCTTAATTAGTTGCCCAACTGTCCTGTGGCCACTGAATTAGCTTAATTAGTTGCCCAACTGTCCTGTGGCCACTGAATTAGCTTAATTAGTTGCCCAACTGTCCTGTGGCCACTGAATTAGCTTAATTAGTTGCCCAACTGTCCTGTGGCCACTGAATTAGCTTAATTAGTTGCCCAACTGTCCTGTGGCCACTGAATTAGCTTAATTAGTTGCCCAACTGTCCTGTGGCCACTTCCTAACCTTAATTCCTGTGATTAATCATATGTGCATTAAACTTAATTTGTTTCTTTAAATACATTAAATACACAGGTGATAAACATGTATTGTTCTCCGAATAATTTGAATTTCTGATTTTTTGGCAGGGACCACAAGACAGCGACTTGCTGATATCAATCGGAGGGTCCTTGAGTTGGTGGCCGATCTGCAGGCGATGTGGGACACATTGGGGACAACAGAAGAGGAAGACTAGTGTCCTGGTTCCTGGCCCTGTTGATTTGTACATTTGTACATAGTTGTCTTTGGACATAATTTTATTTGTGACCCCAAAATTTTAATTGTATATAGTTTTATGGTTTTAAACAAATATTTTATTGTATATAGTTTTAAAAATTAAATTAAAATACAGTGTATATATTTTGAGGAACCAAAAAGCAATGTGTATATAGTTAAACATTTTTTTGTGCCAAAGTGGCCAAAAATAGTTGTATAACTAATGCCAATTGAGCATTAAAAAACCAAAACAAAAAAAAAACATGTTGTCCCATTTATTTGCACACATACATTTTACAAAAACAAGGGGACAATGACATATTGGAAAATCAAGATTGTGATGTCCGTGAAGTGATTTGGGTAAGTTTTAGGGTGTGAAAATGGAAGAAGAACCAAGGCGCTAAGTGATTTGGGTAAGTTTTAGGGTGTGAAAATGGAAGAAGAACCAAGGCGCTAAGTGATTTGGGTAAGTTTTAGGGTGTGAAAATGGAAGAAGAAACAAGGCGCTAAGTGATTTGGGTAAGTTTTAGGGTGTGAAAATGGAAGAAGAAACAAGGCGCTAAGTGATTTGGGTCAGTTTTAGGGTGTGAAAATGGAAGAAGAACCAAGGCGCTAAGTGATTTGGGTAAGTTTTAGGGTGTGAAAATGGAAGAAGAACCAAGGCGCTAAGTGATTTGGGTAAGTTTTAGGGTGTGAAAATGGAAGAAGAACCAAGGCGCTAAGTGATTTGGGTAAGTTTTAGGGTGTGAAAATGGAAGAAGAAACAAGGCGCTAAGTGATTCGGGTAAGTTTTAGGGTGTGAAAATGGAAGAAGAACCAAGGCGCTAAGTGATTTGGGTAAGTTTTAGGGTGTGAAAATGGAAGAAGAACCAAGGCGCTAAGTGATTTGGGTAAGTTTTAGGGTGTGAAAATGGAAGAAGAACCAAGGCGCTAAGTGATTTGGGTAAGTTTTAGGGTGTGAAAATGGAAGAAGAAACAAGGCGCTAAGTGATTTGGGTAAGTTTTAGGGTGTGAAAATGGAAGAAGAACCAAGGCGCTAAGTGATTTGGGTAAGTTTTAGGGTGTGAAAATGGAAGAAGAACCAAGGCGCTAAGTGATTTGGGTAAGTTTTAGGGTGTGAAAATGGAAGAAGAAACAAGGCGCTAAGTGATTTGGGTAAGTTTTAGGGTGTGAAAATGGAAGAAGAACCAAGGCGCTAAGTGATTTGGGTAAGTTTTAGGGTGTGAAAATGGAAGAAGAACCAAGGCGCTAAGTGATTTGGGTAAGTTTTAGGGTGTGAAAATGGAAGAAGAACCAAGGCGCTAAGTGATTTGGGTAAGTTTTAGGGTGTGAAAATGGAAGAAGAACCAAGGCGCTAAGTGATTTGGGTAAGTTTTAGGGTGTGAAAATGGAAGAAGAACCAAGGCGCTAAGTGATTTGGGTAAGTTTTAGGGTGTGAAAATGGAAGAAGAAACAAGGCGCTAAGTGATTTGGGTAAGTTTTAGGGTGTGAAAATGGAAGAAGAAACAAGGCGCTAAGTGATTTGGGTAAGTTTTAGGGTGTGAAAATGGAAGAAGAACCAAGGCGCTAAGTGATTTGGGTAAGTTTTAGGGTGTGAAAATGGAAGAAGAAACAAGGCGCTAAGTGATTTGGGTAAGTTTTAGGGTGTGAAAATGGAAGAAGAAACAAGGCGCTAAGTGATTTGGGTACGTTTTAGGGTGTGAAAATGGAAGAAGAAACAAGGCGC
The DNA here is from genome assembly GCA_027917425.1 of Gastrophryne carolinensis. Lineage (NCBI taxonomy): Eukaryota > Metazoa > Chordata > Amphibia > Anura > Microhylidae > Gastrophryne > Gastrophryne carolinensis. Next base: position 63,833,594 of record CM051241.1, on the reverse strand, counting down.
TAAGTGATTTGGGTAAGTTTTAGGGTGTGAAAATGGAAGAAGAAACAAGGCGCTAAGTGATTTGGGTAAGTTTTAGGGTGTGAAAATGGAAGAAGAAACAAGGCGCTAAGTGATTTGGGTAAGTTTTAAGGGAGGTCAAGGGAAAAGGCAGAAGAGCGCTAAGTGGTTAGGGTGAGCTTTAAGGGATCTCCAGGGAAAAGGCAGGAGAGCGTTAAGTGGTTAGGGTGAGTTTAGTGATGGAAGTGAAATTATGTAGGCGAACACTTTAATGAGAGAAGTTTGTAGTGCGCAGGCGCAATATCGTAAGAATTTCGTCTGGACAGATACTTTAGGAAAAAATGAAGCAGGATGTAGCGGGAAAATGATAGGATTCGTGTGAGGATACGATGGGAAAAGGGCAAAAACGAAAGGCTACGTTGGTAGTTGGGAAAAATAAATCTGAACATTTTCGATGGAAAATGACATCCTCGTCTGCGTACTCTGGCATACGAGCACACGGACGCGCTACGGAAGGTTTACGAAGCATGCATAGAATCGATCGAACGTTCATGCGAGAGCGGGAAATTTTGAAAATCTTACGACGTCGGCACCAAACCGAAAGTTTGTTTGTGTCTCTCTGAATCGAGCCTATAATGTCTCAAGTGGGAAACATTTGCAAATGTGGGGCATTCGTGCATGCAAATCTCTCAAAAGAGGAAACTTGTGTGATTCAATGAAAATTACATCCAAGGGTGTTTTTATTAAAAATACAACATTTTAAAAACAGTGTACCACCCCTCCGAGAGCCAACCATCCTGAACATCAGGCATTGGTAAATTATTATTATTAGCAGTCCAGCACTCCAAAATATACCAGAAAAAATCCCATGTAGCTTAGCGCGAAATGAAGTCAGGCGCTGCATTCTCAAAACATTTCTATATAACAATTTAAAATGTGCACACAATAAATATAGTAAAATAGTTTTAATCACATCTAGATATAAAAGACATAGTATTTCTTCTTCCACATATAGCACAAAATACACAAATCCACACATATAAACAATAAATGGATCTAGAGTACCGTGGATAATGCCACACATATTCCCATTTGATGCAGTATATAAAGTTAATTATTTAGTAAATATTTTGGCTTCAGTTTTTATCTATATTATATTTTATCTAGTTAACAGATCATTCTAAATTAACAACATCATGATAACATGTAGCACTAGCCTCGGTAAACTTTCCACCTAGTAAGCAGCATCAGCAAACTTTTACATATTAACAAACCAAAAGTAGTAGTAAACATTCTTCAATCAATAACTTTGTTGTAGCATTATAACATACCAAGTCAGTTTCAGATATATCAAAACTTACGGCCGTTTTGGGCACATGGCCCTTCGTCAGAGGTGCACTTTCATTTACATCATAACCCTCTCCTTTTATACCAAGTAATTCTCCCCCTGGCGCCGTGTGACTGGGAGTGACGCGGCTTTTTAGCTGCGTCACTGCCTATCACTTCCCGTCCAGCGCCGTCCCAGCGAGAGCGCCAACCAGGCTGTCAGCTGAAATACGCTAATCACAGCATGGCGATGTTCATGGGGCTGCTGCCATTGGGATTTGTCTTAACTTTGAAATTAACCAGGCATTGGTAACCCAGGGCTCAAGGGCCCCTATGTCCTTTGGTATGGGTCCTTGAACACTGGGTCAATACTGAATTGCATAGTAGCTGGTGAACCATCAGGGCCAGGGACCAGCCTGTCTGGTTACCAGACCCTATGTCTTGTGCCTGGGTGTAACACAAATAAAGACCAGCTGGTCCAAGGCTAGGATGTATCTGCACTAAACCTAGGTTAGGTACACAAAAATGGCCGTTGAACCATAGTTTAACACACAAAATTGCCACATGACCAATTCCAAATAAATGAGTCCCACCAATGATGTGATGAAGATGTATTTGCAGTGCTAACAGCATTCAGTACCTTCTCCCTTTCTACTTTCATTTGTATGGAAGTTTGTGATACAGTCATTAAATAGCTGGCGACATCTCCTTCACAAAAAAAATGTTGGTCTGTTTCCCACTGTACTGTGTCCATATTTGGGTAATGCAAATAAACTTCACAGCGATTTTGCTTTGCTGGGTGGTAAGTACACCTTTTATGTATGCAGTCTGAGAAGGTAATACAGTTTGATACACTTGAATTTCCTGATCTTTATATTCTTGCATCCATAAGCCATCCACACTGAGGACAGCCATAGTCCCGATTAGAAAATACCTGAAGACAACCTATGGGAAGGAACATAAATAGGAGTTTAATTTCCTTGGATGTAATAGCTAGGTGTAATAGCTAGGACACCAGTTTCACATGCAGAGCAGCTGGTTTTTGCTCTGCACCTGAATTCAGGTGGTCCCACCGAGAGGTCTGTTATTGAGATTGAACATGCTTGTGCCAAAACCTTGGGCCATCCTTTCACCATGTGATGAACAGCCAGTTTACGTATTTGTTCTTTTAAAAGTCCTTTCATTCCTTCAATAAGCCCAGCAGCTTTAGGATGACGTGGAATATGCAGGGTCCACAAGATAACATTGTCACTTGATTTTTGAACCACTTGGCCTGTGAAACGAGTCCCTTGATCACTTTGAATTTCGTCTGCTAGACCGTAAGCTTGGTTGAGAAACCTCAAATTGTTCAGGGTGGCATTTTGTTCTGCTGTGGTTGTAGAATAGGCTTGGTGTAGTCCAGAAAAAACAGTCAACAGCTGTCAAAGCATACTGGTAATAATTTTCCTTTGGCAATGGCCCAATGTAATCTACTTGCTAGACTTTGGGTCTTGTTCCTATTTTCAGTTTGCCAGTTGGTTTCTATAACAAGGGACCCTTTCTTACTTCAGCTCAGTTGGAACACTCCTGTACCTACAGCTTTGGTATGAGTGACTTGGATTGGTAAACCCCACTGTCTGGCCCAATGGTACATTTTTTTTTTCACTCAGATGTCCAATTGTTTCATGTGTTTGCCTAGCTAGGGCATATAAAGCGGGATCAACCAGTCAAACTTCTGGAGTCAACTTGGTCTAGTACTGCAACTGGTCATACGATCATAGTAATGCTGGCTGATTGACTTGGTCATTAGCCCAAATAAGTTAGTCACAGGGGAATGAGCATCAAATTTCTGTGTTGACTTCTTGACCTTTGTGCCATAATTTCTTCCATAATACTCCCCTCCTCCCGATAGGCTTTTTGTGCATCTTCCAATTATTCACGCTCCAACTGGGTAACCAAGTAGGGAAACCCTTGAAGACTGCCCAACTGTCAATATAGATTACTGAATTGTCTTCTTGATTGTCCAAAATTATCATTGCCATTGCTTGTAACTCTGCGTATTGGCTATACCCCCCACGGCCTTGTAAGTGCATGATTGTCTCAGTGGCTGGTCTGAAATCCAGATTCTCTCATTTCCTTGGACTGTATCTGAGAAATCGGTGGTGTTTCAATAAATGGCTGTACAGATTTAGCTTTACAGGCTCTGGTGGATCATGAAATGTCACTGTGCCAGCCAGAGCATCTCAGTCGCTGTAGTAACCTGACCGGCATTTATGAATGTGATGTATGTCTCAGTGCAACTGACTCCACACCATACTTATCACAAAAGGACACACACACAGCGTTGGCGCTCCAAATCTGGTCGCTGCAGCATAGAGCGCCAGAGGCTGTGTGATTAAAGTGTGTTTTTGAACACATATCCACCTGTAACAAAGCGAAAACACACGGAATGACATTGTTTTAATACTGTGACATTAACACTTTAGTGCAAGACCTGTAATGACAATTCTGCATAAAATTATAATAAGCCAAAAAGTGTTTGTTTGCAGCCAGGAGAGGTCACACAATGATTTGAGAAAAAAGAAATGTCAAACATGCTGTTTAAACACAAGCAAATGAACGCACATTGAAATGTATGGGAGAGCGACAGTGAGCGAAAGGTAATACCTGGCGTTCTGGAAGCTAGAGCGACGGCGCTATACGCTGAGCCGCCTGTAATAATACATTGGATGCTACATGGTGCTGCTAGAGTCTCACCAGATCCGCATTTATAAATGTGGTTTTTCCTACAGCGTCCAGCGTTCACCATACGCTGCCTGCCGCTACGAGGCATTTCCTGGAGCTATCCGTTCTTGAATAACCTCCATAGATAACAATGTCCCTTTCAAATGTTGTGGAGCATTTTAAATTAGTCTGAATCTCATGCCTGCAGTGAATGGTTGTTGGTCAGGATCTGAGAAGCTGCTTGCATTACAATTTCTCTAAACTGCAATATACACTCACTGGTCCACACTTTTTTGTATCATCCTTTATGTCTCTAGGCAAATGTAATAGCTTTCACAACCCACTCTAGTACCGAATGTGAACCCTGTGTCCCAGCAGTTCCTCTTAGTAGGGTGTAAGGTAACGGAGCCCATGTGGTTCAATTCACTAGCTGTTAAAGCTGTGGGGTCAGCCCCCCTCATCCCACATTCTAACCATGCAGTTAAGCAAAGATTCCCCCGTCCTTTCTTTGTACTGTTTAACTCAATGTATTCAGTCTGTGTAAAATCGCGAACAGTCGGGGTAGCCACAGGATTACCCCCCACTGGTCGCTTGCCTTTCACTTGTACTACAGTTCTTTTATTGATCACACACTTGTCAATCATGTGCACAAATCATCATAATCAATACATCTCCTCATCACTGTCAAAATTATCCCATTCTTCACCAGAGTCAGTCCCCCCTCCAGTCAACAGGATTCCATTCTTTCTCTCTAACAATAGCCCGTAGTTTTATTGCTGGCTGGAACTTTTTAAATTGTTTTTTCATTTTAGGATTAACCATACGTACAGCTAAAGCACAACATTTTTTTCATATTCATCTGCTTTATTTGTAATTAATTCTAGCATTTTTCTGGTGATATTTGTATCTTTTAATGCATTAATTACTTGTGCAAATGCTGCAATGAATCATCAAGGCTTCAGAGCGCAGTCAGGAAATGCCATCCCACCCTCGCCTGCTAGCATCAGCTCCAGCTGTCCACATGATTCCAGCCCTTACAGCACTAACAGTGATACCCTCTTCAAACTTGGGCCATGCTTTCGGTGCAATCCACCAATTAAGCAACTCAGCCATGGGGGTTTATTGACCTATCATAGGCCCTGGGATGCAGCTATCTCCCTTCCAACCTTGGACAATTTGCCTCTACCAAACAATTTGCTACACTGACAACAAAAGACTGAATACAATCAGACAATAATAAAACCTACTGAATACCAATAGTATTCACTGGTAATATATGTATTTCAATTAATGAGTTTACAACACAGAGAAAACCCCACTTCTGGTACCAAAATATAGTAGGAAGTAAGAACTTCAATTTATGGTTTACCCCCCTGATAGTTCTTTTAGGTTTTCTCTGGGTATATAATTCAAAAATCAAAACATACAAGCATTTTAACATAAAATATGTAGGAGGTAAATAATGAACATGATTAACATAATGGAAAAATACAATACCAGTTAAAAAACAAGATAAAAGAAGACATTGGAGTCCCGACATCTGATGAGGCTGACTGCTAAAAGGACACAGCCTTACCCTGAGCGGTACTGCCTTTTGTCAGAACACCGGGTGTGAACCCTGATTGCGGAGACTGCAACTCAGCTCACCTCTCGACCAGGAAGCCTGGAGTCTAAGGACCAACCTGGTATTCACTAGAGCCTCTGATGGTGAGGATAGGCTGGGCTGCTGGAAGGCCCCGGGTCAGGCAACCTAGAAGTGGGTTTTGCAGAATTCCGGGAGACAGACCAGAGCTGATCTGGGAGTGTGAGGCAGGCTGAAGTTGTGGGCTGGCAGAACAGGATCGTGGTCACAAAACAAAGCTGAAGTCGTCAGGAAAGCAGAATCGTAGTCAGAAGCAAGCCGGGTCAGTACACAGGAAGGAATCACAGGAACTCAGGATCATGCAGGAAAAGATCAACTGGCAATTGAGGACAGGCCTTGTCTGTTTTTATAGGCCCCTGCACATGCTCAGTAGAGAGGACTCACAGGAGGCCCCTGCTGGTCAACAGGAGGAACAGTCCTTGTTCTCCGACATAAGCGAAAAGGCGCCCTCTGCTGGACTACAGAGGAAACAGTCCTGGTTCTCCGACATAAGCGAACAGGCGCCCTCTGCTGGACTACAGAGGGAACAGACTCTAGGACCAGGTTTCTCGGGATGGGACCTATGAAAGTCCCTAATCAGACGGGGAGCATGGACGTTCCTAGACGGCTCCCAAGAACTCTCTTCATTTCCATAGTTCTTCCATTTAATTAAATATTGAAGACCCATCCCTCTGTGACGGGCATCCAAAATTTTCTCAACCTCATATTCTTCTGATTCATCCTCAATCAGAGACTCAGAACCGTCATCTAAGGTTTCGGAAACTGGTGCAGGTTTAAGTAAAGAGACATGGAACACTGGATGGATGCGATGGGAGGGCAGTAAGCGAAGTTCCACGGCCACTGCGTTAATAAGCCTCTTAATGAGAAACGGACCAATAAATTTAGGGCCCAGCTATTTAGAAGGACAACCGAGCTTGAGGTTTCGGGTGGACATCCTGACTTTGTCACCGACAGCATATACTGGGGAGGCCTGACGATGACGATCGGCACTCCTTTTATACTGTTCCTGGGCTTTGAGAAGACATTCCCTTAACTCACGATGTGTCTTTGCCAAGGAAGAGGCCAAGTCCTGGGCAGCGGGTAAGTTCACCTCTTTAGGCATGTCTGGCAAGATATTGGGATGAAACCCGAAATTTGCGAAGAATGGTGATCTGGCAGTGGAACTGTGACAGGAGTTATTGTATGCGAACTCAGCCAGAGGTAGGAGCCAATACCAATCGTCTTGCAGGGCAGAAGAATAACAACGTAAGTATTGTTCAAGTGTCTGGTTGGTACATTCCGATTGCCCATTCGACTGAGGATGATAGGCAGATGAATGACCCAGGGAAATTTGGAGCGCTTCACACAGACGGGACCAAAACCACGGCGTAAACTGAGATCCTCGATCTGAGACAATTTCAGTGGGTATACCATGGAGCCGGACCACCTCCCTGATGAACACTTGAGCGAGTATATGCGCGGACGGAATACCCGCTAAGGGAATAAAATGAGACATTTTAGAAAATCTATCAACCACCATCAAGATGGTGGTAAATCCCTCAGAGGAAGGTAATTCCACGATGAAGTCCATGGAGATGTGGAACCATGGTCTTTCAGGCACTGGCAGGGGAAGAAGTAACCCCACAGGCTTGTGAGAAGAACCCTTACTTCGGGCACAATTCCGGCAGAGATTGATAAAGGAAACACAGTCTTTCTTCAAGGTTAGGCCACCAAAAGTGCCGATGGATCAACTCCAAGGTCTTGTGTAGTCCAAAGTGCCCTGCCAAGGGGTGGTCATGAAAAGTCTGTAAAACCGCAGTTCTGGTAGTCCTAGGTACGAATATCTTGCCTTGATGGATAAATAAACCGTCAGAGCAAGTTCGGATTCTAATACCAAGAAATGTCCTTCTGGGAGGATTGGTAGTTCCGAGGAATCAGTCTCATCCAAAGTGTCCGGAAGCGGCAATCGGGACAGAGCGTCAGGCTTGGTGTTACGGCTGCCCGGCCGATAGGTAACATGAAAATTAAAGCGGGAGAAAAACAGGGACCAACGCGCCTGACGAGGTTCTAATTGTTTGGCAGAATGTAGATATTCCAAGTTTCTGTGATCAGTCAGGATCAGAATAGGATGAACTGCTCCCTCTAACAGGTACCACCATTCCTCAAGAGCCAATTTAATGGATAGAAGTTCTCGGTCTCCTACGTCATACAGGCGTTCAGTAGCTGACAATTTGCGAGAAAAGAAGGCGACCGGATGCAGAACGGCCTTCTCCCCTGAACGTTGCGATAGGACGGCCCCCACAGCAATGGATGAGGCATCAACCTCCAAGATGAATGGTAAGGAAGAGTCCGGGTGCGTGAGAACAGGGGCAGAAGTGAATCATTCCTTTAAGGTCTGAAAGGCTTGCTGAGCAGATTCAGTCCATTCAAAGGTCTTGTATTTCTTTGTTAGATCCGTGATAGGCCGGACTATGGCAGAGAAGTTACGGATAAACCGGCGATAAAAATTGGCGAATCCAATGAATCTCTGGACCTCCTTTCGGGAGGTAGGTGCTGACCACTCAAGTACAGCGAAACTTTACTAGGGTTCATGGAGAACCCCTGATCCGAGATGAGGACCCCCAGAAAAGAGATGGATGCTTTCAAATTCGCACTTCTCTAACTTGGCAAGAGTTGATGTGCCCGAAGTCGTGAGAGTACTGTTCGCACATGTTCCCGATGTTCGGTCATTTTTTCAGAAAAGACGAGAATGTCATCCAAGTACACAATGACAAAAATATCAAGTAAGTCCCTAAAAATGTCATTGACCAAGTGTTGGAAGGTTACCGGGGCATTGCACAAACCGAAAGGCATGACAAGATATTCAAAGTGTCCGTAAGGAGTTTGAAATGCCGTTTTCCACTTTCCTCTTATCCAGACGAGGTTGTATGCCCCCTTAAGGTCAAGCTTGGTAAAAATCTGTCCAGTTTTAAGGCGCTGAAAGAGGTCTGAAATCAAGGGTAGAGGGTAGCGATTCTTGACAGTGACCTTGTTCAGTTCCCTGTAGTCAATACAGGGCCGTAAGGAACCATCTTTCTTGCCTACAAAGAAAATACCAGCACCTGCGGGGGAAGTGGAAGGCCAAATAAAACCCTTCTTCAAATTTTCATCCAGATACTGACCAAGGGTTAACAACTCCGGATCAGATAGCGGGTAAATCCTGCCAAAAGGGATGGATGCCCCAGGCAAAAGTTCAATTGGGCAATCATAAGACCGATGGGGAGGAAGAGTGTCAGCTCCCTTTTTGTCAAAGACATCCCTAAAGTCCATATAGGCTTCAGGTAAGCTTTGAATATCCTGTTCCTTGGCAGAATCAGTCAGAGCTAGTTGGTGCCTGGTAGTAGAATTGGAAAAGCAGGCATGAAGACAATAAGGAGACTCGAAGAGCACTGTACCCGTGGACCAATTTATTGAAGGGTTATGTGCCAATAACCATGGTAAACCCAAAATGACAGGAAAAGCAGGGGATGGTATGAGATCAAAACTTAGCCATTCAAAATAATCAGGATTAATACATGCTGATAAGGACAACGTTTGTAAAGTAATAGGACCGGTCTTGAGCAGGGAACCATCATCAGCCAAGGAAATAGTAAGTGGAAAGGGGCGTTGTCTGGAAGGAATGTCATGCGTCCTGGCAAATTCTAGGTCCATAAAGCAGCTGCAGGCTCCAGAGTCGATAATGGCTGCCACTTCAATTTTTCTTCCGGGCAACTGGAGACAGAGCGAAACAGAAACATGATTAGCACCAGAAAGCAGTAGGGAGCCCAAATAATGTCTAGTAGGTAACCTCCTACCCGGAGGACGGACTGGGCATCTGTAGAGGAAGTGGCCGGCTTCCCTGCAGTAAAGGCACAGATTGTGCTGGCATCTACGAAGGCGTTCCTCAGATGTCAGTGAGGGGCGAGAAACCCCGAGTTGCTCCGAGTCGGCTCCGAACCACTGTTAACAGCAGTGGAGGGTGGACAGGAGCTGGGAGCACCAGCACGAGGAGGATCCAAATGGAGCGACTGAGGATTACTTTTCTCAAGACGACGTTCTCTTAGTCTCCTATCAATCTTGATGGAGAGTTTGATCAATTCCTCCAGAGATGCAGGCAGATCGGAACGAGCCAGTTCATCTTTGACGGAATCAGCCAGACCCAAACGGAACTGATGACAGAGAGCAGGGTCATTCCAAAGAGTCTCAGTACTCCAGCAACGGAATTCTGCCACATACTCCTCGACAGGACGGCGTCCCTGGAGAAGGATCCGAAGCACAGCCTCAGCTGAAGCTATACTCCCAGGGTCGTCATACATAGTCGCCATAGCATTAAAGAAAGACTCCAGAGAGGATATGATAGGGTCTGATTGTTCAAGTAAGCGATGAGCCCAAATCTGAGGGTTCCCCAGCAGCAAGGAGATAACAGTCTTGACCCTGTTTACCTCTGTGGGGTAAGTCCGGGGTTGGAGATCGAACAGCAACTGGCAACTATTTTTAAACGATCGAAAGCGGTTGCGATCTCCAGAAAAACGTTCAGGCAAAGGTATGAGAGGTTCAAAGGTACTGGGTGCAGAGCTGGCATTGTCGGCAGCCGCAGGCTGATGGCGAGACAGGGTTAGTAGCGGCAGGAAGGCTGTCTTGCAGTGTATCCAGGTAAAAAGCTAAAAACTAGAAAAATTGGGAACAGGGTGCTGGTTTGCTTCTCATTCGCTGCCACTAGTACTGCTAAGTATATCCCTTTATATTTTTTCCTTTTATCATGCACTATTGGCACTTTGGATTATATGGTTTTATAAACAATTGTTAATAATGAATGTATGTACTGTTTAAAGCACTTAGTAATTCATGGTTGTTACTGTTTGTATTTACACATATAGATGTTCGATACATATCTTTGTAGCACTTAGTACTTTATTCTTCACTGTTTAAGTACTGTACTTGCAGTACTTCTACAATTTATAGCAGTTGTTAGCTGTCCCCTGTATTTTGGTTTTACATGTAATATGTTACATGTTAATATGATTGAAATCAAGTTCAATCAAGGGTGTTTGGGGTAGGGGAAGTTATTTTTTTATATTACTGATAATAGCTAATAGTAACTGTTACTGTTATTTTCTTCTATATAAGCATATAATCCTTTTTTTAAACTGTCAGTGGTTGATTTTGTAACAAGCTGCTGCTGGAGGCTATTATACGGATTTATAGTTCTTATGGTAAGAAATGATTGTCACCTCCTGGAGACTGAATTTCTTTTTTTCCAGTTGAATGGAGTGTCCCCTTGTCATTAGAGAGTATTTTACCTGAAATAGTGTTTCCACTTATTGTTTGTATTGGCCATTTATAGATTTATAAGTTAACAAGTTAATCATGTCCCCCCTCACTCGTCTCCTCTCAAGACTAAACAGATTTAATTCTCGTAATCTTTCCTCATAACTAAGATCCTTCATTCCTCTTATTAGTTTGGTGGCTCTCCTCTTCACCCTTCTATAGTCAGAGCGTCCTTTCTATAACGGGTACCCAGAACTGGTCGGCATATTCCAGGTAAGGTCGCACTAGTGCCTTGTAAAGAGGCAAAATTACATCCCTATCCCATGATTCCATGCCTCTTTTAATGCATGATGATATCTTGGTGGCTTTTGAAGCAGCTGCTTGACATTGCATGCTGCTGTTTAGCCTGTGATCTACCAGTACCCCCAGATCCTTCTCAACAAGTGTTTCCCCCAGTTTTACTCCACCCAAGGACATATGTGGCCTTCAGGTTATAAGATCCCAAGTGCATGACTCCACATTAAACTTAATTTGCCAAGTGGATGCCCAGACACTCACAGGCTGATTCATTATTAATGGCAGGTAGCGACAGATGAGCTTCTGTAGCGAGGATTTCAGAGCGACCGCTAGTAGTCGCCGTGCTCGACCATGGATCTTTGTTTCAGAGCGCCTCAGTCGCTGGTCGGCATTGATGAATATGTTGTGTGAGTCGCAGTAAAACGCTGTATGGGAGTGAACGGTAGCGCCAGCTCAGTGTGACTCATAAATAAAAAAAACAGCCTCAAACACCGCCGGCGCTCAAAATCGGGTAGTTGCAGCCCATAGCGCCAGAGGCTGTGTGATTAAAGTCTGTTTTTGAACATGTATCCACTGGTAACAAAGTGAAAACATATGGAATTACATGGTTATTACAATGTAACATGAACACTTTAATACCAGACATGTAAAGACAATTTTGCATATAAATATTATTAATCCAGAAAGTTTTCAAAAATGCCATTTTTCTAGCCCAGGATACATGTCAGAAAGTTTTGAGATTTTATAAATAAAAAATTGGGATCAGGAAAGGGATTTAAGGATCGTCCATAGAAACGTATGGGAGAGCGTCAGGTAGCGAGAGGTAATGCGTGGCGCTCTGCAAGGATGAACGCCGGTGCTGTATGCTGAGCCTGGGATAATGATGAATCGTACGCTACATGGCGTTGTTCCAGTCGCTCACAAGATTCGGCTTCATAAATGTGGAATTGCACACCATGTCATATCTGAGGCTACCTGCTGCTTACAAGGCACTACCTGGCGCTATCCCTTCATGAATACGGCCCTCAGTCTCCAAGTCAGCTTGAAGCTTGTGAACATCGTCAATAGACTGCACTGTGCTACATATTTTGTGTTATCTGCAAAAATAGAGACAGTGCATGTAATTCCATCTTCTTTGTTGTTTAAAAACAGCCAGTTTTCAATCCATCAGTGGGAGCAGGTCCACACAGTTTTTGTGCCAATGCGTCCTCCCCTCCTCCTGGTCACCTGGTCCTGTCTCTCTTCCTTCAACATCACTTGCGCTGTTTGCCACGCCCACTGACTGTGCGACTGTCAGCTGAGGCGACGGCCATGTGCGGCTGTGCAGGGAAGGAGTCTGGGATGTAATCGTGCAGCAGTATGGACTCGATGGTGGGATATGGTATGGTCTTTTTTTCTTTCTGCTTGCTTTTTAGTTTCATGGGTAATGGGTTCCCGCACCATTATGGAACAAATTCTGCTCACCTGATGGGGCCCTGTAATGGCACATGGATAGGAATCCCATTTGCGCACATGATGGGGCCCCCAATGGAAGGCATGCTAAAAATTTGGTGAAGCCAGTGTGCATTGCGGTGTGAACTGCAACCTTCATCCCGGTGAACTTTTTAGTTTTTAGACACAAAAAGAGTGAAAAAAAAAATGTTTTTTCTACCTTTTCCCCAAAGAATTGCCGGTACCTGTGATAGAACATTCTTACAAGTTAGGCACATCCATTTTTCCAATGAGGTATGTGTATTTGTTTTTTTTAAGTTTGGAGACAGAACCCTATCAGCTTTGCAGAATAAAATTGGTGAAATCTTTAGCATAGCCCATAGGGTGCTGTTATATTTAAAAATATATCCTTACAACACGCAACACTGGAAAATTAATGTATCTAAACTGTATAATGTGCCCTCACATGTACAGATGATTTTTTGGGGAAAATGTAAGACAAGACTATTTTGCATTTTTTTTTGTAATCGCTAAAAAGCTAATTGGGATGCAGGTTGCAATCCCCCGAAAGTCACGCTGGCTTCACCAAATATTTAGCAATATTTAGTACGGACACTGAAATGTGCACCTATAAGGCATAGAAATCACTTTGAAAAGCAGTAAATATTTACAGATTGTAATATTTTGTTGAAAGGAGTCCCTTTGGAGCAAATTATTTCTACTACGTTTACAGTAAGTTGCTTTTTGTTCTGTCAAATGGTATATTAATGTTCTCTACACACTTTGAAGAGGTACAGAAACATTAAACCCCAGGGGTATTATGAAAAATACAATAAGCTCTCAGTACAAGCATTACAACCTTCTTATATGTCCCAAAGGGTTAGGCATGCTAGATTTAGTGATTTTATTATGAGTAGTTGTATCACCCACATTGTGTAATTATCTAGTGATCAGCAAGCTTTGCATTTTAATTAGAATGTTGCTGTAATGAAACCATCCCACTCCTTTCTAAGTGGCCTATCAGGCTGAAAGGTCTATTTACTAATTGGCTGCTGCAAACATATCCCTGACATTGCTATGAAGGTAAGCTCAAATTTGCATTGCTGGTATTATGTTCTGCAGTCGTATTGGATTTGCATAATTAGTGGTAATAATTTTAAAACAATGTGGTGCTCCCAAGATCCCCTTGTTTATTATAGATATAGCTCTTTCATTTACAGATATTAAACAGAGCTAATGCAGGATAGCACACCGCTACAAGGCTGTTCATAATAAATGTCAGCTGGGCCAAGTACTAGGGCCAACAGACGTCCAGCCTTCCACACAGTTCTTCAGCAACAAAAGTTAGACTTTATGCATTTGTGTGTTCAACCAAATTAAAATAAATCTATTTAGGACTCAGCTGGGCTTAACGTGGATTTTCAGTGCTATATAAGCAAGGCAAGGGAGTGGTGACAACAGAGGCCCCACCTACTGCAGATATCCATACTGACCAGATGTCCAACTTTCAGTGGGACACCTTCTGAGGCTTCTTAATGTTCCAGTAAGGAATAGGATAAATATATTTAATCCCTGACACCTGCCTCCCTTTAAATCCCTTTTTCTTAGAAAATGTCTCCCTGACATCTGACTGTCAGCCTCCTACATTCATGCCATCTGCTAGCACAGCTAGTCAACATTTCTCACAGCAAGGAGAACTGGCACTTTTTAGCTCTCCATTTTCCCTTTTCAGGTACATGCATAGCGGGTAGAAAGATACAGGCTGCACACAGGAAGATACGTGCAGTCCAGCATTAATCTCTGGACTGTTTTTGTAGGCAGGGAAATTTCTATAAATTTCCTAGTAGTAGAACATTTTTCTTAGACCATTGTCAGGCCGGAGAGTTCTCCAACATCAACTCTCCGCCAGGGGGAGCAGAGGGTTTGACCAGAGCAAAGACACAGACAAAGGAGCTGTAAACAGGTCTTCAATTCAGATATACAACCAAAGGGACGAAAAACAAGGCTAACTAGAGGGAATAACTGAAGCCCTAAGGTGCTGGCACACTCACCCAAAGGCTCAGGACAGGTGATACAAACTCAGTTTCCAATACAGCTACAGTCAAACAAATCCTGCTGCCCCAGGTGGAGGGCTGAGCCCTTTAAATAGCCCTCACACCAGGTGCAGCACATATTGGGGAGAGAGAGCAGTCAGAGCTCTGCTGACACCTGACGGTTGCTAACGGAACTGCAGATGGGGTAAAAATTGACCCCAGCCACCAGCCGGGCATCAGCCCAACCTGGGGTTCTAACAACCATTTACTGGAAAATACTTAGAAAGGTGACAGATCTATATATTGTGCTATATATTGCAGTGTAAAAAATCGGTTTATGTTATCTCTTCCTCTTGTTGTGATTAAACAAACAAGGTGAGTCATTCTGAAAAGCCTACCTACTTCCTAGTGAGAGTTATGTACTGTAAGGCTGGTTTCCCACCAGTGCAGATGCGGAGCGCTCGTGCTTTCAGGCAAGCGTCCTGCATCCGCCTGTGAAAAGCTGCCCATAGTAATCTATGGGCGTTTTCACATATGCTTCAGGCATTTGCGGAGTGCTCTGACCACTCCGCAAAAGCCTTGCCTGCAGCGGCTTTAGGCCACAGCACTTCACTTCCACTCCATTGAATGGGGAATGCAAATGCTAATGCCTTCCACCCCACAGCTAGACAGCACCTGATGTATCATAATAATTTTTAATTGTAATCAGCTGTGTTACGTTGTAACGTAGTCATAAGCCTGCTCACACCATTGGGAGTGGCATGGGAAACCATGAGCATAGGTGTTCATTAGCCGCCTCTTTCTGATGATGCCTGCAGTTTATATCCTGGACATGATGCATCTTTGACCATTCAGGGCAGTATGTTTATTTTTATAGGATGTGGTGTCTTTTTAAATACTCTTGATACATTTACTTGTAGATAGGGTTCTGGGCCTGAGTTCTCCATAGAGAGAATATGCACTGAAACCTCATAAAGCTTTAAAATAATATTGGCTCCGGTGGAGCTGGGTTTTAAGCTGTGAAGTTCCCCATGAGCACAGGTGCACAGCAGCGGCCATTATTTGTAGGCAGGGAAATTTCATAGAACAGCAGCGCCCATTATTGTGGCCAGCAGGCTAGCGGAGGTGAGTTAAATCAGCAGGGGGTCTTTGAAGCCAGGGCCTCTGGTTGTGGATCCTACCAAGCATGATGCATGCTAGTATTTTCATATATAAGGTTTTCTTCTATTCCTGGAAAAGCTATTGTTAAGGGGGTCTTTTGTAACAAGGGGCCTGGGCATATCAGAGATGGAATATCATGTTTTCATCATATCCCTCACACCACCTCTCATTACCAGTACTTTTAAACCTTTGCTCTCATGTGAGCAGTGGCCATCTTTCTTTGGCCCCGGCTGTAGCCCATTTCACAGGAACGCCGGTTGCTGTATAGGTATACTGGGTTGATGGGCTTCTGTGTCTGGGCTGAATTGGAAAACGAACTTCAGCCAGAACCTGAACTCGGTTGGGGTTCACCCAACACTACTGCTTACTCTTCACAGACTGCACCTATAGTACTCAACTATAGTACACATAATCAAGATAAACTTTTTTTTTCATCTATCAGTATGACCACATGGAGAGAGGCTCCACCCCCAGGAGGAAACACAAACTGAAACAGAGGTTAAAAGCCCCACCCTTCCTGCCCACCTCAGTTCTTTGTGTTTCCTCCCTAGAGAACCACTGGACAGAGTTTGCTAAGCTGTGTTAGACTTCAGCCAATTTATTTTTTTAGTTTCTTTTTCGCTGATCATTGGACGCATATTCAGGTAGAGTTCACCCGAGGTCTTGGTACAGCCGGGGCTTATTACCACATAGTTTTGACCAAACCCTCAGTTTACAACTGAGTAAGTTATGGGTGTGCCGTGACTTTAAGTGAAAGTGAATGTACACAAGATAACTCAAGATAAACTATTTTTTTGGTTTGATATATTTTATTATACTAGGTTACTAAAGGTTTCAAGCTTTAGGGCTATTTACACTAAACCTTTTGCTGGATATGCATTAAAGCCAGCTTGGGAGCTTTTTTAATGTTGTGCCTAAATTTCCATGGGAAAATAGATAGCTTCTCTGTATAATTTTAATTTGATTGTTCTCAAGAAATGCATTAGTGAACTTTTTATGCCTTAACCTTGACAACAAATGTCTGAAACAATGCTATATCATTCACTCCAAAACTCTTTTAGAAAATCCTTGGTGTGATACAATGGGAACTGTTATCGGGTTATCGAAAATTAAACAATCCATTGGGGGGAAAAGTAATATATGCATTCAAATACTGTCTATACTCTTAAATGCACATATGATAAAAACACTGCTCCATTTTATCTACAAGCTTTTATGCAGTAATTGTGGTGCAGGAATCCAGTACTGGGATAACAGGGAAACTCACCTGGGCAGAGCATAGAAAGTAATACCTTCTGTACTTAAGTTAATCTGTACTTGAGCTCGGGGCAGTTTCTATGCAAAACAAAAGAAAGACTGTCAAATCTGGGGTTTGTGTTCTTGTTGCCAGACACAAACATGCTCTTCTAATGGAAGTCCTGGATAATGTTTGAAGATGCCAAATGTCAGATGCCAAATTAAGCTGGTTGAAAAGCTACACTGCAGCCAATCAACAAGCTTTTCATCAATGGGCACCCTAGAGCCGTGTCAAGCATTAGCATGGCTGTGACTGGCCGGCATAACATATGACCAGTCTGCATAAAGGCTGGATGACACATCTGACCACCATTTCATTCTGCCTAGTGTAGGAAGAGGTGCTGATCCTGGTTAGAGACAGTGTTAGGTCTGTGCATCCGGCACCTACAGATTTTTATAGTGGACTATATATGACTACCACCACCCCCCACTGCCACAGATGTGTGTCTCGACACCGCTTCCACCTCCATCACCTCCTCAACACACTTCAAAGGCTGAGAGATGATGGAAGAGAGAGGCTTCTTTTACTGTGCTGTGTAGCTGTAGTGGAGGAAGAATCCACTGAAACCTGGCTCAAAGTTATTGTGTCAGTCTTCCTCCTCCTGAGATGAGCAAGAGCGAATCAACCAGTCCACAATGGATGCATTGTCTGAAATAACACTCCCACTGGAGGAAATGGACAACTGTGGCTTGCTGATGCTGGTACTACTACCATGTACATTACTACTGCTGCTACTACCACGTACATTGCTGCTGCTACTACTAGCAGCGGCAGACCTGGGCAAATCGATGCTGCCACTACTATGACTGGGCCTGGGAAAATGGCTGGTTCTACTTTTTCTGGGTAAAGGGGAGGGAGTGGTTTCAATACTATCATTTATACAGGATCTTTCAGGGCCTGGGAACCAATCCACGCCCAGGCATACAGCAAACAGGCATATGAATCCTTGTATGCAAACGAAAGCCCCTAGTTTCTCCTAATTTGCCACCATGTGACCCTGTGTCTCTGCTTCTTTTTGGCTGTCCGTGACCTGTGGGGTGGTGGTGATGATGCCAGGTTCGCCTTCTGTGTTACGCTACAAACCACATGAAGTTCGGGAACTTTCCTGAAATTTGGGTTGAAACCAGGTTCTACTGCTTTGGTTCGCTTATCTCTACTATTTATATGCATTTGTTGCAATTTAGTTTGCTGTCTTGAGCATTTTTAACATGGTTTTAGTTGATTGATGACCCACACATACGACCCAGGTGGTACTTGGGACAATTTGAAAATGGAGAGTGTTACTCAATAAAAAATGATTTGGGAGCCCCTTGTAAGCCTCCAGGATCTGTTGGGCACCACAGGCATAGCATGAGGATTAAATCCTAATGGTTTATTTTCTTCAAAAATGTCAACAGGTGTTTCTAAGCACAGAAAATTATAATTCATTGCAAAAAGTCCATTGGAACAGAAAATATTACTCATAGTTAGCCCCCAAACTGGACTCCAATGGGAAACAGGTCTCTCTGGGTTCCTTTTCATCTGAGCTGGACACATTCATCCTCCAAAGTATGTGGCTTTGGCTGCAGGCCCAACACGACACAACGCTTACTTTAAGCCCAGGCCCAGCCCAGCCCAAGTGCTTCCTACACTTCCACGGCTGCCTTGGCTGTGTGCTCTTCTCAGCCCAACACATTACATCAACAGTCTGATGAGCCTCAGCTATTTTATAGGTCAAGGTAGTTGTGTGCTGGACAAGTGGCAGAGTTGGGTGGCAGGAAGTAGGAGGCGCTTACTCCACAGCAGAGGGGAAAGACGCTGTACACATGGCTGCCTCACTCTTCGCTCAGCCATGGCAGCAAAGGGTCCATCTTTTGCCGGCATAGCAGCGCTGCTCGCCGGCTGGCTCCATACTTTGGTCCAGCGTTGTGGACTCTGAACACTGCAGCTGCCACAGCCGCCACCATCATGCCACCGCTGCTGCATTTAACGGCAAGCAAGGGAGTTTATGCCTGTTCCGCAGCCTTCGCCACCTGCCTCTGGAGGATCGTCTATGAGTTCCTTCTTAAAGTGTTTTTTTTTATTTAATATTATGTTTTTAATAATTATTATTGTTATGTTTATAATTGTAATTTTCTTATTTTTTTATAGATTGTGGGAAAATGGATTGTTGTGGTTCCTCCTAGGGTCTTGGAGTAGTATATAATTTGGTCTTAGGCCCTTATGGTTATTTAGATTGTATAATTCACCATGATGGAGGCATCTGGGGATAGCGGATCTGGTACCTTAGCAGACAGGGTTATCCTATGTCCAATATGCCAGCAAAGGCCTTTGGGCTCAAACAATATGGTTTTCCCAAAATGTGCTAAGTTAGTACTTGCTGGGCATGTTGGGAACTGCTCCTTCAGAGACTGCTGATGCTTGGCCCTCAGAACCTAGAGCTCCCTTGGTAGATCAGCCTTGCTCTGATAGCCAGGACAATGTCCAGCTGGATATTGCGGAAAGGTTAGCTCACCTGAAAGGCAGCTAGCATCACTGCATGGAGGCACCTACTAGGCGTGATGCTCTTCTAGATCTGGTAATATCAAATAATAATGACCTGATAGGGACAGTAACAGTCTGTAGACAGTGAGCATCTGTTCAGGAATAAAAATACAGATGCCAAATAGGAGTGCTTTAAATCAATTGAGTACCAACAAAATGTATTCCTATGGGTAACAAATATAAGGGGATAAAATTATACCCCTCATGGCTGACACCTGCGGTGAAAAGGGCAATAAGGACCAAAAAAGAGCATTAAAAGGCCAAGCTCTCAGCTGTAACCCGTGAAAAGTATAAATTAGTAAATAAAGCATGTAAGAAAGAAATAAGGTTGGCGAAAGCCCAAAATGAAAGAGATGTGGCCAAAGAAAGCAAAACAAACCCTAAACATCTTTTTAAATATATAAATTGAAAGAAAACTAAATCAGAACAGGTAGGTGCCATAATTAATGATAATGGGGAAATGGTCACTGGGGGTGAAGAGAAGGCGGAGCTGTTGAATGGATTCTGTAGCTCTGTGTACACAAGAGAGGAGCAAGGAGCCAACACAGGAGATGCCACTGATAGCAATAGCCCAAGTATAGTACTTAACAAGCTAAACATGGATACCATCGAAGAGAGACTAAATGATTTAAATGTGAATAAGACTGCAGGACCAGATGGACTTCACCCAAGAGTTCTTAAAGAACTCAGCTCAGTTATCTCATCACCCCTGTTCTTGATCTTTAAAGACTTACTAACAACTGG
This sequence comes from Gastrophryne carolinensis, assembly GCA_027917425.1. Taxonomy (NCBI): domain Eukaryota; kingdom Metazoa; phylum Chordata; class Amphibia; order Anura; family Microhylidae; genus Gastrophryne; species Gastrophryne carolinensis. The sequence goes on along the minus strand of CM051241.1, from coordinate 63,813,175 downwards.
TATAGTGCCAAGAGATTGGCGCAAGGCAAATGTGGGGCCCATTTTTAAAAAGAGCTCTAGGTCCTCTCCGGCAATTAAGGACTGGTAAGTTTAACATCCATTGTGGTAAAATTGCTTGAGGGGCTATTAAGGGACAATATACATGAATATGTAACTATCCATAATATTAGAAGTAACAACCAGCATGTTTTTTCTAAGGGCAGAAGCTGCCAGTCTAACCTGATTGGCTTCTATGAGGAGGTGAGTAGAAACGTGGAAAGAGGGGCATCTGTAGATATAGTTGTTGTGGATTTTGCAAAAGCATTTGACAGCATTTGATGGTCATCAAAATCTGCATATCATTCCTTCAACAGTGAAGTCTTTTCTGTGGATGTCGCTAGACACGACTCAGGCCAAAATATTTATTCTGGAACAGAAGAGGCTCTTGCTTCAGGCCAGAATACAGTCTCTCTTGGCCTGTCCTCAGCCAACGCTCCATCAAGGGATGCAACTGGTAGACTTGATGGTGTCTTGCTTCGAGGAAGCACCCTTTGCACAGTTTCACACAAGGCCCCTGCAGATGGAGTTGCTCTCAATCTGGACCGAACCTCGGGGTCTTTGGATCACCTACTTTCTGACACAACCAGCCAGGCAGTCCTTAACCTAATGGCTGAATGCCAGGAATTTTCTGGTAGGCGGGTCCTTTCTTCTTTGGGCCAAGAAGCATGTTCCACTGATCTTGGCGATTCACATACCAGGAGCGGACAATTTGCAGGCTGATTGTTTGAGCAGAAAAGTCCTGCATCAGGGGGAATGGTCTCTCAGTCAGAAGGTTTTTCAGTCCCTTTGCAAGCGCTAGGGTCATACGGATGTAGATCTCTTTTTGTCTCCAAACAATTAGAAGGTTCCGAAGTTTGTGTCTCGAGGCAGGGACCCTCTAGCAATAGCAACAGATGTGCTGACCCTTCCTGGGTCACATCTCAGAATTCTTTGTGTTCCCTCCACTCCTAGGTCGTTTACTAGAAGGTAGGTCGCGAATCGGTTCCAACCATTCTGGTGGCCCCTCGCTGGCCAAGGAGAAGCTGGTTCTCAGACACAAAGTATGTAGGAGAGCGAACATTGGCTCCCTGACAATCCAGATCTTCTCACACAGGGGCCCTTTCGGCACCCCAATTTACGAGTTCTGACCTCGAGTGCCTGGCTATTGAAACCGCCATCTTAGCAGAGAAGGATTTATCGGCCACAGTGATTCGAACCATGATTCAGGCCCGGAAGGGCAGGTTTCTAATTTCTCCATCTTTTTTCAGAAGCCCATTGCCGAGAATAAGCTTATTAGAACCTTTTACAGGGGGCTACTCATGTGCACCCTCTGCGTAAGCCTATTCTGCCTGTTTGGGACCTGAACTTGGTCTTGTCGGCCCCGCAGGGCGCTCCCTTTGAACCTGTGGCAGAAGCTTCTCTGAGCTTTGAGACTTAAGGTAATTTTTCTAGTGGCAATTACTTTTGTACCACTGGTTTTTGAATTAGCCGCTTTATATGTTAAACCTTATTGCATAAGGAAAAAGTGGTCTTACGTTTTCTTCCCCTTTTCATCTTAATGGAGAGGTGGTTTTGCCCTCTTTATGTCCGGCTACAGTTAGCCATAAGGAGAGGGTCCTTCATTCTTTGGATGTAGTAAGAGCATTAAAATATTATATCTCTGTTACACAAGCCTTCCGTAAGTCGGACTCCTTATTTGTTATAGCTGAGGGGCCACGGAATCTACCATCAGCCAATAGATTAGACAGGCGGTAATAAGGACCTATACCACCAAGGGGAAGAATCCTTCTTTTCAGATTACAGCTCATTCTGCTCATGCTATCGGAGCATCCTGGGGGTTTCAGCACTTGGTCTTCTGTTCATACTTTTTCCAAGTAGAGCTTCAGCGGATGCCATAGGAAGGTTTTAAAGACAGTAGTAAGCTAAGTTGTTTTTTATTTTTCAGTAGCTTACTCTTCTTTAATTCTTGGGATCCCTTCCAGAAGTTAAGGGCACTGCTTTTGAAGGTCCCATTTGTCTCTGAATGATGACGGCCTGGAGTGGATTGGGAGAGAAAATACAATTCTGTGATTCTCACCTAGAATTGTTTTCTCTTCTACATCCACTCCTGACCGCCGGACCCTCACTTCTGCTGGGTTACTGTATCTACTCCTTAGATGCCTAGTCCTAGTGAATTTGTATATATGTAAATAGTTTTTCAGCAGTAAAAAAAAAAGAGAAAAAAAAAGCGGAGAAGGGCGAAGATTCATTTTTTTGTCTTATCTCCAACAAATATATAGGGCTCTTAAGATGCCTTGAGATCCCTGGTGTTCTACTGCTTTTATATTACTGGATTGTGTTGTTGCAGCTGGATGTATATAGAGGCCAGGAGGAGCCATGCCTTCTGTCTTGCAGTCCACGCCCTTCGGTCAAGAGTTAACCAATTTTAATGGGGGTTCTCAGGCGGTACTCGACAAGGCAGGACACTAGTCTTTACTGAATACTGAATACTTCATTGACCACCAAGTAAGTACAGGATACATACAAGGAATGCTTTTTGGCAGGAGATTCACCATTAGAGCTATAAACAATAAACATATAATACCTATAATACATTTAATACATGGTATTAACAGTAGTGACAGGTAAAAGTTCAGTGCATGTTATTCAGTGCAGATTATTCATTGCCTTAATGGCCAAAGGAAAAAAACTATTTTTGTGCCTCGAGGTTCTAGTTGAAAGAGCCAGGTACCTGTGGCCAGAGGGTAAGAGTCTGAAGAAAGAATGCCCTGGGTGTGTTGTGTCCATTTTTTTTAGCCCTCTAGAAATGGTAAGGGGCATCCTATGATCCGCTCGGCAGTCCTGGTAATCCTCTTCAGCCTATTTTTGTCTTTGGTTGTAGCCCCGCTGTACCAGACAGTGAAGGAGGAGGTCAGAAGCAATCATATGGCAGCATTGTAAAAGGTTTTTAGGATCCTTTTAGACATACCCTATCTTACCAATTGTTTCAGGAAGTATAGCCTCTGTTGGGCCTTCTTCAAGATGACGGTAGCTTGCATGCTCCACTTAAAGTCCTGCGTGATCACGGTACCAAGAAATTTTGTGCTGGTAACGATTTTGACTTCTTCATCACCAATCGAAATGGGATGGTACGTTAGGTGGGAACGCCTGAAGTCAATTATGAGTTCAACTGTTTTCTGGGTGTTCAGGATAAGGTTGTTTGCACTGCACCAGGGTTCCAGGGTCCGGTAGGTAGACTCATCGTTGTCGTTGATGAGGCCTACCAAGGTGGTATCATCTGCATACTTAGAAACATAACATAGAATGTTGACGGCCTGAAGGAGACCATACAGTCCATCTAGTCTGCCCTTATGTATTCTTTATCTTAGGGTAGATGAATGCTTATCCCAGGCATGTTTAAATTCAGTGACTGTTAATTTTTCAACTACCTCTGCTGCAAGTTTGTTCCAAGTATCTACTACTCTTTCTGTAAAATAATATTTTCTAACATTGCTCCTGATCTTCCCCCCGACTAGCTTCAGGTTGTGCCCCCATATTCTATCATTAAGTTTCTTCTTAAAAACACTTCCCTCCTGAACCTTATTCAATCCATTCACATATATAAAGGTCTCAATCATGTCCCCTCTCTCCCTTCTTTCCTCCAGACTGCACAAATTAAGTTATTTAAGTCTTTCCTGCTAAGTTTTAAGTCCTTCCACTGTTTTTGTTGCCCGCCTTTGGACACGTTCTATTTGAATGAAGTCTTTTTGCAGGTAAGGTCTCCAGAACTGCACACAGTATTCTAGCTGTGGCCTTACCAGGGCTCTATACAGCGGCATCATAACCTCCCTCTTCCTACTGGTGAAGGCCCGAGCTATGCAGCCGAGCATCCTGTTTGCTTTTCCCACTGCCTGGCTATACTGTCCACTCATCATGCAGCTATCAGTAATCAATACCCCTAAATCTCTCTCCTCCGAGGTCCTGGCTAACACAGTGCTGCCCATATGGTACTCAGAGCAGGGATTCCTTCTACCCAAGTGCATGATTTTACATTTAGAGACATTAAACTCTAGTTTCCACAGTTTTGACCATCTATTCAGTAAAGCTAAATCATTTTCCATGTTGCAGACACCCCCAGGAATATCCACCCTATTACTAACCTTTGTATCATCAGCAAACAGGCAAACTTTTCTTACGGAACCTTCTCCTATGTCACTTACAAACATATTAAAAAGAATGGGGCCCAGGACAGAGCTTTGCGGCACACCACTTGTAACTTCCCTTGTTCAGATTGCACGCCATTAACAACAATTCTCTGATACCGATCCCTCAGCCAACTGGAAATCCACTGAACTATTCAGGGATTGAGTCCTACCTTCAATAACTTATCTATGAGCTCCTTATGTGGTACAGTGTCAAAGGCTTTGCTAAAATCCAGATAGGCAATATCCACAGCACCACCTTCATCTAACACTTTAGTGACATTGTCAAAGAAATCAATAAGATTGGTCTGACATGATCGGCCCTCAGTAAAGCCGTGTTGTTTTGGGTCCAACAGGTCATTCATTTTTAGATGGGAAATTATCTGTTTTTTTAAAAGCGTTTCCATTAATTTGACCACTATAGATGTTAAACTAACTGGCCTGTAATTTCTGACTTCTTCTCTACTCCCTTTTTATGGATTGGTACGACATTGGCCATTCTCCAATCATCTGGAACCTCACCAGTTGAAAGGGAATGGTTAAGTAAATCAGCCAGAGGGGCTGCAATCACAAATCTAAGTTCCCTTAGAACTCTGGGGGGGATTCCATCTGGACCCATCGCCTTACTTACCTTTAGATGTGCCAGCTCGGCTAAGACATCAGCCTCCAGAAACTCCGAGCAGTACCCTTCCAGCGGGATGCTGTGCTATGGTCATGCCTGCTACTATCATGATCTGTACCTTCCAGCTGGATGCTGTGCTATGGTCATGCCTGCTACGATCACGGTCTACTACTACTATCACGATCTACGACCTGCTACTACTTGATGATCTTGATTGAAGGATCTGAGGAGGTGAAGCCATTTGTGTACCATGAAAAGAGAAGGGGAGACATAACACATCCCTGAGGTGCACCAATATTCGTGATCCTAGACAAGGAAATAAAGGTGCCCAATTTGACTCTCTGGGACCTGCCAGTAAGAAAGCTAAAAATCCAGCCAGATAACCTTGGTGAGATGCCCAGAGAAAGCATCTTCCCATGGAGAATTTGGTGATCAACGGTGTTAAAAGTAGATGAGAAATCCACAAATAGCAATCTGGTGTATGACTTGGGTCGATCAACATGATCTAATGTGAACTTGATTGCCAGATTAACTGCGTCCTCTGCAGATCTGTTTGCTTTGTATGCAAACTGTAGCGGATCCCACTGGGATTACGCCAACTTGATGTGCTGCCAACTATAATTTACTCAAGTGTGATTTTCAACATATAAAACTACCCCATTTTTTGTATGATTCCATTCACTTTTGTGTGTTTTGACCATGGTTTTAGGTGACTCACACACCACCATCCGGGTGGTACTTGATGTAATCAGTAGAATTGAAAGTGGTAGTTGATGAAAACTATTTTTACAGCCTGCTATAAAATGTTTTCACATGATCAAAATGCTATAAAATATGTGAATTATCTATAATTTGCACAAGGAACTTGTTTATAAGGTTTATACAAAGGGAATTTAATGTGAAGTATGCTTAAACTTACACTGACTACTTTTAATTACACAGCAAGAAGCTGTGCAGAAAATCACAGGCAACTGTTTTTTTTAAATGTAGCTGTCTAGCTTAATTTAACCAATCAACAGGGACTCTGATCATGGTGTTTTGCTCACCTTCTCACATTAGAGCAATCCACTTTAATTACGAACACTTTTAGGCAGAACACAATATAACTGGAACACTATGCTCAATAAATCAGTGAAATGTGACGGAAAGCCTCTTGGTCCAATTGTTCTCATTTAGCCGAGTCCTAGCAAGCATGGTAGTAAAATATGATTGTGGTTTTAGATGACATGAAACTACAATGCCATCAATCAGCTCAAACGGGGATCCATGGTGGGAATCAATGTCTAGCACAAGTTTAGAGTCTTCAGCCGCTTAATCAATCCCACACATTTCACAGTTTTGTCTTCTTCTTTCCTCTGTCACTCCGCTTTCTGGTGAATTTTAGCAGTGGAGATAAAGAAATCAATATTTTAGAGCTATGATTGAAAACACAGCCTTTGAGAACACTCCACGATTACCATCTTATCCAGGAACATTCAGCCTCATCTGTTTCTGCTAAAGGTAAACAGAGAAACACTAAAAGAGTAAATGACAAGCAGTAAAATAGAAGTAAAGAAAAAAAGATGCAACTTTTTTTTATAGATTAAATATCATAGGTTCATTTTTTTTTCAAAGCTGCATAATTTGGTTTTAAACCAGGGGTACTAAACCTTTTTATTTCATTAAGTTCCTTTTTTCTAATTATCTCAAGTACCATGTGGGCATATATATATGGCTCTATATAAGTTGTGTTATTAGTCACTTAAAGACGCATTAAAAACTTACCTTTTTCAAGTGAATGAAATGACCAAAAATGCACATCAATGGTTTACTACTTAGGTAGAGTATAGATGGCAGCAGATCAGGTTGAAGTGCAGACCAGCCTGCAGCCTAATAAGGGTCGGTTCAGTCCCGCCATCCACTTTCATTGTGTTACTTTGGGAGTGATTCAACAAAAGAATGTTAATGTTCCCCCTGGTGCTGAATCAACCCCAAAGTAGACGATGGAGAGCGGCAGTTTTATCTCTTAAAAAGAAGCTCCCGCCTGTTGTTGAATTGACCCTATAGAATCTTGAGTACCATCAGTGGTACTCATGCCACTGGCTTGGGAACACCTGGCTTTAAACTCATTAGTCAGTGAATACTAAGAGCCCAATTTACAACCAGCACCTTGTAGCTCCACTTGAGTGTCTGCCAAAAGGCGCTACTAGTGCCTCAGATGCAAAGCCTGCCACAGGTAGGTGACAATGCTAGTGTTTGCAGCTAAAGGCTATGTGGCGCTGTAACTTTGCTTGATCATTTCTCAATGGAGATAGTGATAGGTAGCTCTGGTGGCACTCCACCGCTCCATGGCGTATATAACATGTAAAAATAAAACATGCTACGTGTCGCTATGTGGTGCTAGCATTTCTTAAAAAGGCCCTAAGTTTCCTCAACATCTATTATTTCAAAATCTGACCAATTAAAAAGATACATATATAAACTTTCATTGTCTACCTTTTGGGCTGATTCTGCACCAGGTGAAAATGTACAAATGTTGCTAAATCACCACCAAGGTAAATAATAGGGTTGAATCATGGTCGGTGCGCAAAAATGCTCAGATGGAGTGCAAACGATTCTGCATGCGCCTAGTCACATGATTCATGGCTGCATGTGCACGTGCGTACCTAATGGCAAGCGCATGGGAGAAGGGCAAATTGCTTCTTCTTGCACCGATTTGCACCTTCCGCAAGAAAAATCTGTTGTTTTGAAGTGCAAATGACCCATTTTGGGGTTTATTCTCTGAAGAACCTGTGTTTTTCATTTTTGGGGGAGGGGTTGGGGGGACATTCAATTTGCTGTATACCCTTAATGCTTTTTTGACCAATGTTCTGTCCCAGATGTTTTCTGTAACCCTCTTTGTCCTATTAATGTTAAAAAATTAACTTTTTTTTCTTTTTGCTAAACTTTGGGCCCCAATATCCATATTTTTGTTGTGTGGACCGTAATTTTTGTGATTTTGGACAACTTATAATTCATTTTTACAAAAACCAAAAAATGGGTTCAAACCTAAAAAACTTGCGGCTGACACTTTAATCGTTCAAAAACATGCCAGCATGTGTTTTCAGAATGAAATTAGTCTGTTACTCATTGGAATCGGCAATTCACTCTTCAAATTGCCACATTTGCTCATGCTTTTCTGCCCTCTAACCATACCATAAATCAAGCATCAGAGACGGTTTGGCGTAAATTGGCGCACTGATGAGCGCTAGTGTGCAAATTGGCACAAAAACAATTGCGCATCCCATTGTGATGACCATGAATCAGGAAAAAGCCCAAGCGCTCAAAACCGCTCCAAACTTGCGCAAATTCATTTGTGCATGGCCATGAATGGACCCTAATGAATGAATGCCAGTGCCTTTTCTCACCTGGTGCGGAATCGACCCCATAGTTCTGCACGGCTGGTAGTCTGAAACTTACCAGCATCAGCAATCTCATCGTCATCCCAGCAGCCTAGAGCTGCATGGCAGTCCACTCGCATCAGTCGAGGAGACTGGCCAGGCTCACTCAAATCACTACAACGGAGGAGGGGATGCGAGCCATCAACAGGTCCCCTCCAATGAAATGAATTCATTGGACTTGACCAGTTGCCGTGAGTGATGTGCGGAGGAGTTACCAGAAAAGGAGCGATCAGCTGCGCAATATTGTTAGTTATTTATCACGGAAAGTCCATTTAATATTTCTAATGTTTTCCTTAAAAAAGTGAAACCAGCCTGTGGGCCAACCTGGTGCTCCATGAAGCTGAAGCCTGCAACTGTCACCCTTAGTGTTCCTTAATCTAAAGAATTCCTACCATCATAAATACATACAGCATGGCACAAACAGCAAAAGACATTTATTCAGCAAACTTGAAATGTCTCATGTAAATAAAGGCCGTTTTATGCTTTATTTCCTAATAAGGCATGATTCAAATAAAATTTGACTTTGAATTTGACTTCATTTGTTGCTTTAGCCACTGTTTTTCTTTTGGTCCTGACCTCTGTGTGATGCTCATCTACAATATTCTCATTTTGTTTCAACATGAGTAATAGGCTAAACAACTTTAAAAAATATCACTTTTTTCAATATGCAGTGTGTAGTAAACTAAAGATACATTGTCAAAAGGCATAATTCTAATTTGGAAGATCAACATTTCTGGAAGAAAATGCCATAACCGGTGGTCCGTAAATTAGACACATCAGAAGGCGGGTCAGCACAAGGCTAAGAAATAATTTATTTTTTAAATTTTAAACAAGCATGCAATGCAAATGTATATTTACCGTTCAGCTAGCTGCAAGTATATATGCCTAATTCTGTATTGTCTTTCTTTCTATCATTTTAAATAACACTGTAAAATTTGTAATTAACCTACTTTCATCAATATGATAATATAAACATTTTATTAGTATTTAGCACTTGTTTAATTGCTGGTATGTGAGGATGAGCAAACAGATTTGAACAAAGTGGAATTCAATTAGAATTTCAGTAAAAAGTTTGATATGTTCTAATCAGAATGTCTGCCAATTCATTGTAACGAATCGATTTTCTGCAAAATTACCAAATGCTTCGCAAAGCTTTCTGCTCTCTGAATATTATTTGGGGACTGGAAGTTACAGTTATGACAGTAGATGTCACTGTTATTGCTTGTTTGTAGACTCGTTATGCATATTTCTGCTGTATTGCATTTCCTGTATATTCAGCCGCACTCTATCACTTCTTTTTCCTGTCTGTGTTAGTCAACATGCTAAAGTGACATTCTTGTACTGCATTCATTTTCCAGTAAAGCTGGTTCCTGGTCTACCACTTATGTCTATCTGGATTTCACTCTTCTGCACTCAGCACACACACTCTGCAACAGGTTATGGGCCCAGTGACTGAATGAAGCTACAGTGAATGGATAAATGCCAGTGACTAAGCGCTGCCCAGGCAGAGCAAAGAAGGGGAAACAGCATGGTCAGTCCAGAGATTGACATAAAGTAAGATTGTTCTTATATAAAAAGGAGCTAGAATGGCTAGAAAACTCTCAGTGGCCAAGCTGAACAATGGCAATTATCCACTATGGAAGTTGAAATACTATTATCCAGAGATTACTTGTGGGAGGTTCTCGCTACAGTGTGGCCACAGGATAATTATCAGGACTGGGACCGGAAAAACAACCAGACACGAGCCGCCATAAGCTTACTGTAATGCCCAGTGGGACACTAGCCTTCTGTAAGCAGGCAACCCCCAATCTCCACCGCCGCTTCTGCCTATAGTCAAGCCTCTGTTCGCCGAGACGCTAGGTACACCTCACCGAATACGGTTGCTCCAGGTCTTAATAGGCGCAAAGGATGGCTGCTTACGGTGAAGGCCGATGAACCACTAGGGTATCCCGAAGCCGAGGTTGTTCACAGGTAGTCAGTCTGGAGGGTGCGTCAAATTACAGGGATGAGACAGGTGCGTAGTCAGGGGTAGCCAAGGGGTCAAGCCGGGAGGTCAGAGATCGGGGGGTATCCAAAGGAGCATGCAGGTTCCTGGTCAGACAAAGCAAAGGTCGGTACAGGCAGCGGACAGGGATGGTCGATCAAGCCGGGTCGGAAACAGATAAACACCCTAATCACAAGCAACTATCACGGGCACTGAGTGCTGGGCTGTGTATGTGCTCATTGGTGCAACTTACAACACTGTGACGGTCAGTCTTGGCAGCAAAGCTGGTCAGCCCCTGATTCTCATCAGGTGTGGAGGACTCTGCCCTTCCTGCCACTCACAGCACAGCGCCTCCTAGTGGCGAAATTTACAGACTGTGGGGCGTGCGCCTGCACAGCTAGAGAGGGGCGAGGGAGGCTGCCAGAGTGATGTGCCGCGCTCCCAGCAGCAGAAGCGCCACGTCGCCCAGCAGACGCTCGCCGCGGGCCCCCTGGAAGAGGTGAGTCCCTTACATTACTTTTTCTTTATGAAATCTTCTAATTAAACTGTCTGCATGCACATCTCAAGCTGGACCCAACTCCTCTCTTCTGGCCCATATCCCTTCCTTTCGACTAAATATTGCAAGGAATTCCGGAGGAAACAGGAATCCAGAATTCGTGCGACTTCAAACTCCTGCTCACCATCAACTAGGATAGGAGAAGGAGAGGAATCCTTCTCCACTCCCCCGGCAGGCTTAAAGCGGACCTTAGCATCATTTAATGAAAAGCCCAAACCCTTAAAAAACTAATCCCCAGCATCTAAAATTAATATATTTAAAGTTTTTAATCAATTACTTTTTATTCTTTCTTTCACTGGCCTGCAACTCTGTTCAGCACTCTAGGATATGGGCGCCTCCATCTTGCCTCAGTAGCATCACATACTGAGGAGAGGAGAGGGGTCAAAAGTGCAGGGGAGCGGAGTTATAGCTGTGCATTGCACAGATAGAGCAGAGCTTGGGGTCAGGAAAAGGTCAGCAATCCCAGAATGCAGAGCGACACAGTCAGAAGACACTTCCTGTTTGCAGGCTGCCTACACCTCCATGGGCCGCCATCTTGGATGTTTAAAGTCTCAGAAAATGCTGGTGGAAGTTTGAGTCTGTATGTGACTTGGTTTATTTTCTGTAAAACGGGATAAGGGCCGATATATTGTGGTTTAGCGCTAAATTTTTGGTAGAAAGCCAGACCAAATCCCCCACTTTATAGTCTGGATTATTGGATCGGCGACGATCTGCAAAGATCTTCTGCTGACCCGATGCCTGGACCAAATGCCGCTGAATCTTGGCCACAGGGACAACCAATCGTCTAGAGAAGGCAAACCAGAGGACGAGCCTGAAAGTGCTGAGAACTTAAGATCCCTCCCATATACACACCGAAAGGGTGATAACCCCGTGGAGGAGTTAACTGCATTACTATTAAGGCAAATTCGGCAAAGGGAAGAAATTGGGACCTCTCTGACTGAATATCGGAGATGAAGCAACGGAGATATTGTTTTAACGACTGGTTGGTCCTTTCTTTCTGCCCATTGGACTGAGCGTGAAAAGCTGATGACAGAGAAACAGTGAAGCCTAGCCGGGTGCAGAATGCCCTCCAGAAGCGTGACACAAATTGGACCCCCCTCTTCTGGAGACCACATCTTCTGGAACTCCGTGAAGTCTGAAAATATGATCTAAGAAATATTGAGCCAATTCTGGGGCTTTGGGCAGCTTTTTTAGGGGGACAAAATGAGGCATTTTGCTAAATCGATCTACCACAACCCAGATAACGGTATATCCCTGGGACTGTGGTAAATCAGTAATAAAATCTATTGCCAAGTGCGTCCAAGGCTGTGAAGGAGTGGACAGGGGCACCAGAGGTCCGGCAGGAGCTGACCTGGGGGTTTTGCTATGGGCACAGATCTTACAGGCCTGAATAAAGGCCTGGGTATCTTTATGACGGGCTACAAGGGCCAATGTCTTTTTAACCCCTGGATGACCCACCGTCTTGGAGTCATGAAACTGCTGAAATACTGCCAGACGGTGGTACAGGGGTACAAGGAAGAGGTGATCGGGTTTGCCCGGAGGAGAATCCAATTGAAACCGGTTTAGCTCACTCGACAGGTCATTTTGGATGATGGCTATGACCTTGTGTCGTGGGATTATGGGAAGGATCTCCTCTACCGGGACTTTATCAACTGTGAAACTTCTGGAGAGAGCGTCAGCTTTAATATTCTTTGTCCCTGGTTTGTACGTTATGGTGAAATTAAATCGGGAGAAGAGAAGAGACCATCGGGCCTGACGGGGGGTTAACCTTTTAGCTGATTCAATGTATTCTAAATTCTTGTGATCTGTGAATACAGTAATTGAGAACTGGGCCCCCTCTAACCAATGTCTCCATTCCTGAAAGGCTAATTTCTTGATTGCCAATATCATAGTTCTGCTCAGTGGAATTAAATTTTCTCGAGAAAAAGGCACAGGGATGTAGCCATTCAGGAGACTCACTGTACTGTGAGAGAACCGCCCCTACCCCGAGCTCGGATGCATCTACTAAGAAGGCTCGGTGGATATCAGGGTGGGCCAACACAGGTGCTGAACTAAAGGCAGACTTAAGGTTCTAAAAGGCCTGGATGGATCGGCCCGACCAAGTAGGGGTAAACGCCCCCTTCTTAGGGAGGTCGGTGAGTGGGTGGAAAAGTTTTTTTGATAAAGCGCCTATAAAAATTAGCAAACCCCAGAAACCTCTGTAAACCCTTCAAATCTTTGGGTTGTTTCCACTGGAGAACTGCAGATACTTTGGCCTGATCCATTGTTAACCCAGTATCGGCAACAATGTATCCCAGGAACGAAACCTCAAAACCGCACTTTTTTAGCTTGGCGTAGAGGTGATTCTCTCTCAATTTCTGTAGAACCATCCGTACATGCTCCCTATGCTCGGGAAAAGTCGGGGAGAATATTAGGAAGTCATCTAAAAGGCCGAATCATTAATAGCGCCAGGTAGCGACAGATGAGCGACTGTAGCAGTATTTTCACAGTGCCCGCTAGTAGTCGCTGTGCTTGGCCGGTTCGGTTGTTGACAGCGACTCAGTCGGTGTGCGGTAATGTTGAATATTGGGTGAGGAGTCGCTATTTGACAGGTTCCGCGCTGTATGGGAGCGCATGATAGCGAATGGCCATAGCGAACGGCTCCCACCATATTCATTAACAAATCACGCTCAAAAAATTCTCGCGCTGTGAAATGCATGTTTAAACCCCAGAGCGCTGGCGGCGATGGGTTAAAAGTAGTTTTTTAACCCCCAAACAACCATATTTTTGGAAACAAAAAAAAACAAGTTTATAAAAACATTTTGTAATATGAATACATTAATATCAGACCTGTAATATCAATTCTGCACAAATTTTTTTAATTTTTTTTTTTAACCTTAAAAAAAATATCTAACATGGCAGAAGTGGTAACAGAAATTTTCACATTACAAAAAAAAATATATATATATATATTAACAATTAATTATGAATATTTAAAGATTGTTCCATGCATTGGAGAGCGCCAGGTAGCGAGAGGTCATACCTGTCGCTGTTCAAGGTCGCTCGCTGGCGCTTTGGGGTGAGGCTGGAGTAATGATGAATGATTCGCTATCTGGCACTCTCTCAGTCGCTAAGCAGGATCGGCTTGATAAATGTGTGATTGTGGTGGGGAGCCGGCGTTCTTGTGATGGTGACCGTCATTACCGTTCGCTCACAGGTCGCTACCTGGCGCTATCCCTTGTTAAATAAGGGCCTAAGTAGATGACCACAAGTATTCTCTAAAAACTTCATTAACAAAGTCCTGGAAGACTGCCGGGGCGTTACATAGGCCGAATGGCATAACGAGATATTCATAGTGCCCGTCCTGAGTGTTGAAGGCAGTCTTCCACTCATCCCCCTGATGGATCCTGATTAAATTGTAAGCCCCCCTCATGTCAAGCTTAGAAAAAACTTTATTTATTTTTAACTGTCATTTTATTCAGGCCCCTATAATTAATACAGGGGCGCAAGCCGCCATCTTTCTTTTCCACAAAGAACAATCCGACACCTGCTGGTGAGGTAGACGGCCGAACAAAACCCTTCTGCAGATTCTCAACAATGTATTCTTTCATGGCCTTATTCTCAGCTCTGGTTAAATTATAAATCTTTCTCCGAGGCGGCATAGTTCCGGGGAGAAGATCAATAGGGCAGTCAAAAGGCCTATGAGGTTCATCAGCGGCTTTTTCAGAAAACACGTCTGCAAAATCTGCATAGGGGGTAGGGATTCCCTCAGTCAAGCAAGTGGCACGTACAGGGAGTTCAAAACAAGACTGGAAACATTGTGGCTCCCACTTGATAACCTGCCCAGAGACCTAGTCAATTTGGGGATTGTGTTTGGACAGGGGAGTCCCAAAACCAAAGGGGTAAGAGTCATCTTAAGGAGAAGGAAGCTCATTAGCTTGGTATGTCCCGCCCCCTGCACAGCTAGAGAGGGGCAAGGGAGGCTGCCAGAGTGACGTGCCGCGCTCCCAGCAGCAGGAGCGCGGCGTCGCCCAGCAGACGCTCGCTGCAGGCCCCCTGGCAGAGGTAAGTCCCTTACACTTACTAATTGAAGATGATCAGCTTATTCACATACGCAGTGAGAGTACAGCCAAACGCATGTGGGATGTACTAAAAAAAAAGCATGAGAGATTGAACTTAAACAAAGTTGTTTATGCTGAGAAAACTTTACAAAATGAGCCTCAGCAGAAAGCAGAACATGCAAAAACATATAAATGCCAAATAATTGCACAACTCAGATCAGTTATAATATAACGCCACACCCATGTTATACCGCACACACGATACATATACTGCACTAATTAACAGAGACAAGGCCTGAGACAGATCTGACACTAGCATTTGTAAAGACCCAGGATCATAGAGGAGTATCTGCAAACAAAGCTTGCACATGACTCCACAGAAATTGTCACCAGAAAAGTTCTTAAAGCTACAGACACAAAGCTACACAAGAAGGAAACCATGGTGCGCTTTAGGTGCCACAAACAGGAACACATGAGAGAGACCGTACTTGTTAGGCACTTACCTCGTCGCCGTCCCTGGTTCCGCGCCGCGCTGTCGGGTGGCCCTCGGCTGGCTGCTGCCCGACGGTCCCCGGGTGTGGCGACTCCTCTGCGCTGTCGTGAGGACCGGGGGTCGGCGGCGCTGGACGGTGTCGGTGCCCGCGTCGCAGCCCGCTCTGCGCGGTCCCGCCGGGCTCCCTCTCAGTGTGGCGCTTCCCCCTCCTAGCGGGGGCGTGCCCGATCCACAACGTGCCCGCGCGCGCGAGCACGTCCTTCTTATGCTTCCCGGCGGCGCTTTCCCCAGCGCGCCCACCGGGGGCAAGGTTAAATCAGCGTATCAGCAGCTTGATCCTGGGAGCGGACCCAGGGACTGGTCGGCCTGTCTGGCCTGGGCCGTCCAGCTCCTGGGACCACTCCCGTTTTTGTATGTGCACCAATCATTCCTTTTCCCTCCATTTGCCCCCTTCCTTAGTGGCCAGTATTCCCTATAAAGCAAGACTGCTTCAGTATCCCAGTGCCCGTTATAGCCTCTGGGTTCTGGGAGCGTTTCATATTGTCTTTTCCCTACATTATTTGGCTTGGACTTTGACCACTCTCGTTTGCTGCCTGCCCTGACCTTTTGCCTGCCTGACCACGATTCGGCCTGACCCCTCTGATACCTCGCACCGTGACCTTCTGGATTTGACCTCGGCTCGTTTGACTATTCTTCGTTACTTCCATTGGATACCTCGCCCCGTGACCTCCCGGCTCTGACCTCGGCTTGTAATTGGACTTCCGCCTCCTGGCATCCTCGTTTGGGACTCCCTGCCGTTCATCAGTCTCCACCTTAAGCTGGTAATCTTTGCGCCTAATAAGTCCTGGGGGTAACCGAGTAGGAGAGGCATTACCCGCGTCTCTTACAAGCGGGGACTTGTCTATAGGCAGAAGAGGCGGTGGAGATTGGGGATTATCAGCTCAAGACAGACTGGTGTCCGGTACAGTCCTTACAGTACTATGTGGAAAGCAAAGCAAATGAGACAGCATCCCTCTTATACTAAAAAGAAAGTCAAAGCCACAATCTCTAATCCTTGTGAAGGGAACTGGAATGCCACATTTAAACTGGACCAACACTCAGGATTTTGACTATCCTAGGTTTTGGTCCGAGGTGCCCCGCTATGTGAAATCCCCCCAGATCACCCCATTCTACTCACCTCACCCCACTCCTACGGAGCATACGTGGCCGCTCATCCAATCAGTGCGCTCGGAACCGCTGAGGTATGCGCGTCAAAGCCACATCCCGTGTAACAGGGAGCGAGCCCTGCTAGAGAGAAGAGCGAGATGCGGCCGCGGCCCACACTTGGGCCGTTGGACCGAGAGTCAGGTAAGGTTTGCTCGCGTCCTGGGGGGTTTTACACAGCGGGGCATCCCGATCTTGGATGCCCCGAGGAGAGGGATTGGATTGGCCCGGAAATCTATAAGATAGGGCTGGATGTTGGTCCACTTTAAAGTGACAGGCAACCATACATTTCAAGGCTGGTACAATGACTCAGGAGCAACCAGTCACATGACAAGTCATAGAAGCTTTTTCAAAGAACTTGATCTGAATATTAAAGATACTGTTTACCTTGCAAATGGAAGTAAGATACATGCAGAGGAATATGGACATGGATCCCTTATATGTCCCAATGATGCGGGACACAATTTAGCCATACCAGTGAAGGATGTACTTTGTTCTGGATCTAGGAGTGTTCTTTTCTTTGAAGCGTCTGACAGCCTATGGACTCACTGTTATATTCCAAGGTGACAAGTGTACTATTTAGGATGGCAAGCAGATCACTAAACCACAGACTACAAAAGAAAATATAGTGCGTAGACACACTTAGGCCAAAAGGGAAAGCTACCTCTCCAATCTGCGCCTACTGTTGGATAGGGCTCGCTGACCGTGGCCACCAACAATGTGAAGCCAGCTCTCCCATTCCACAATAGTAGTGAGTTGCAAGCACAGATGCACTTAGGCCAAAAGGCTCAGCCAGCTCTCCAATCCCACAACAGTAGCGGATTGCATAGAAATGTCAAACCTAAATGCCATGAAAGTGTGACTTACCATCATTTCTTCCCCCTGTTGCTCACAAGTGAACACGGTGCGTGCCATGTTTGTTTACATTGGATGTCTATGTGACACACTCCTGCGCCAAGGGACACAAGCGCTGATGCACCCTGGTGAACCCCGGAAGTGTGATGCAGACCTTTACACATAAAATTACCCACTCAAAAAGGTATAAAAGAACACAGCTGAGGGTCATATTCGCTTGACACTGCTGACACCATATGCGCCACCACAGCCCCCAGAGTCAGGAACACAGTCATGGCCTAGGAACCGGCAGCACTGCCCAAGGCACCACAGCCCTAGCCTCAGGACCTGCCGTTCACCCCGCAGGCACTGCCATCATGGACCAACCAACAGTCAGGACACCAGAACACTATGCGGACTCCAAGACAGTCCCCAGTGCGGGCCCTACTGTGGAGTCCACAGCGGAGCCAAAGGCTGAGAAGTGTTGCCACAGCCAGGCCTACTCTTTCTCTGGCCAATAGCCCGGAATCTATCCTTTCTCGGCATGGGAGTGTTCATAGTGACCCCCCCTTCAGTCAAGACACCACCCAGCAGACCACAGCATTGGCCACTCATCCGGGGCACAAACTAACAAGGGGCAAGTTGAGGGGCCTATTTAATGATGCCAAGCTGGAGGTCCTGCTGGATGGTGTTGCCAAAAATTATGATTGATTGGCTGAATCCTGATCCCGCTCAACCCCCAAAGCATTGTGGGAGCAGTTACAGTTGGGGGTGTGGCCAGGCCAAGAAAAAGTGGGGTGACTCAAAGGTGGTGGTTTGGTGGAAACTCAGCAGCAGATGGGCTGAGATGTAAGTGCTGAACATCCAGAACGCTGCTTGTACAGGAAATATTGGACAGCTCACTAAAGCCACCCTTTCCTTTAAAGCTAGCTTGCAAACTTGTGTTGGAGTCCCCAAAGCTCTCCAATTTACCCATGCTGAGGAGCACGTGTTGGGGATGTTCCACCCCAACACCTACCATGGGGTGTTAACCCATGGCCCAACCCAATTACCTGCCTCTCCAATTCCCAGGGGGGTGGGTAGAAGTGCCTGGGGTCATTTAGGCTTTGCAGACTTATAGCCTGCAGGGGGCCACCAAGGCTGGCCACTGCGCCCTGTTCTACAAGCCCTGCATAGCTGTTCCCTGGGCTGGTTATGCTTAACCTTTAAAATTCCTCAAAAAATGAGGCCCCCAAAGTCAATTTTTTTTAAATTAATCCTTTTTGTCTTGTCGCCCAGCAGGTATAAAAGGCTTCCAGCAGGAGAGCAGAGAGCCAGAGTGATCTTCATGGGACACAGTACTCGGAGATGGATCGATTGGAGGTAAGTATTAAAATACTTATAAAAAAAATATTTTGTGTGTGTTTCTTTTTACATACCCTTTGCGAACTGGTAAGAGATCCATGAGATCACTATACCAGTTTACAAGGCTTAGGGGCTGGCAAGTCACCTGCGGCTAGAGGGTGACTTTCCTTTAACCCCCAACCTCTCAAAGCCCAGGTGGCGACAGAAGAGCCTGGGACCACAGAGGCTGGGTTTGTAGCCGGTTTTCAGTTTGGGGGTCTCGTGGGCTACTGATGAATATGTGTTACCGTGGTAATCGGGTGAAATGGAGCTTTCTTTAATAAGATAAATGTTTTATTTAAAATAAAGGGGCCAATTTTCTACAATTATTTTTTTGGTTTTTTTTACTGAAATGTTTAAAAAATGACAAACAAGACATTTTCATGTTTAAGCCTAAACTCTGCTACAAAAATGTACATAATTTACCTGGAAAATAGCGCAAAATGGTGAAAAATGACCTCTCAACAGAGGGTGACAAAATTTCAAATAGGCTGGAAGTTAAAAGGGTTAAAAGTACCTATGCATGTTACGTATTGTTCTGTTTGGGGGACCTTGCACTTTCAGATTTAGCTTGTTTTTTACTTGTTTGCATACTGATATTTTAAGAAAATGTGTTTTCTATTCTATTTCACACATTTTTTTAGGGAAACCCTGTGCGACCTAGGAATTCTTCGAGGGATTACTTCCAGTTGAGTCCACTACATCAAGCTGGGTACCCTAGAAAGCTTAACGTGTACTTTTAAGGAACATATGGTTTGTGAGGAGTATTACAAATGTAAAGGGTTGTTTTGGTTGAAAAAGTGCAAGGTGCGCACTTTGCAGAGTTGAAAATTTCAAGTAAAATGACTGATACGCGCATGCTTTACTTTGGGGTATTTGGCAACTCGACAGTATTTGACAGTACCTATCCATGTTGGGTATTGTTCTGTTCGGTGACCTTGCTTTTTTAGATTTAACTTGTTTATTCTTGTTTGCATATTGTTTTATTTTTTTTTTGGGGGGGGGGGGGGGGGGAAACCGTGTGCAACCAAAGAATTTATTGAGGAATTACTTCCAGAAGATATGCCCATATCAACAAGCCTGGTATGTCTAGAAATCTTGAGGTGTGTACGTCCAGAGAATATATAATTTGTGGGGGGTATTTAAAATGTAAAGGGTTTTTTTCTCTTGAAAAATTGCAAGGTGCGCATAGCAGTTGTATTCTACCTGAAAATCTGTTTTAGTTTGGGGGAGTCTGATGGGCAGGAAAGGGTGTCTACCAACACATATGTGGTTGTAACTGGGAGAAATGGGGATTTCACACGCAATAAGATTTTATCGACAAACTTAAATTTTTTATTACAAGAAAATACTACAAATTGGAAGATTGAGAATACGCTTAAAAATGATAAACAAGACATTTCCTGTTAAATCCAAGGCTCTGCTGAAAAAAACAATATATAATTTTCCTGGGAAATCTTTTCAAAAATCACAGTTGAACATGTGTAGCGCAAAATAGTGAAAACTCCGCTGTCTCCATATGAACCAACAACCAGACCTGGACCATCAACTAGACCCACCCACAGTGAGGGGAGCCAACCATTAAATGAGGTAAATGTGGGACCGCAATGTGTTGATAGAAAGGGAGATGTCCCCAAATAGGCTGCGGACACCAACAACAAGGCCATCTCCCAGCTCCAACCTCCCGGACCGTGGTCAGGATTCCAGCACCTCCACCAGGCACTCCGGAGGCAGCCAGTCACTCCCTGCAGCTTGACACCACCTCTCAATGGCATTGCTTTGCCAAATGGTGGAGGCAGACTAGATTGAACACCTCCCCACCGCTCCACCGGAACTGTCAGTCTGCTTCATGAGGACCTGGCTGCAGAGGTGGTTGAGCAGTAGCACCTCATAGCAATTTCTAGACACAGATTGCCCAAATGGACCACCAAAACACCAACACTAAACGAATACTGTCCCTCCTGGAGGCCAGACAGGCACCAAATAGCTAGGACCAGGCAACCTCCCCATAATCTTGCAATGCAGACTGCTTTTGTGTTTTTTTTAGCCTGGGGACCCAACTATTTTGCTTTTGTACAAGTGTTTTTTTTTCGCATTGTGAGCACCACTTGTGGGGCCCAGTGTGGTAAGTCATACCAAACAAAACAAAGCAGACACAAATTAACTAAAGGACGAGTCAACCAGGTGCTGGTGGACTGACTGGCCAACACAGCTCTGGATGCCAGAATAAAGATGGCCAGGAACCTTCGAAGCTGCGGTAGGGGTTTCCTGTTCCAGATATGCCAGCACCTTCTCCAGCAAGACATAATTGTGGAGCAATATCTGTGATGATAATCGTCACCAAATTCTCTGGCTTGTACTTGAGTGCTCTATCAGTATGGTCCAGACAGCAAAACCTGTCAGCAGGCTCCAGACAGTGGGCCTAGTTACAGGCCTCATAGCCTTGCATCTGCAGACACAAGAAAAGGTCAGCAACCAGAGCAACAGATGGTAGATAAAATCATCTAACAGGCCAATAAAACCCCCCCAAATTACAAATAAGTAAGGCGAACACACACACACAGCTACAAGAAAGGGGAACTACAAGGGCAAATGGGCCCCAAAAATACAAAATATCTACCAAAACCAAAGCTGATGAGATAGGGAGTCACATTTGCCAGTAGGTCGGTAGGCCAGTAGGTCAGTTTGCAGGACAAACTAAAGGTAAGGCGCAGTACAAGGCAGAAGGAGTTAAACTAGGAACAGGTAGAATGAAGACTGAAACTAGGGAAAGGAGCACACAGTTACGGAGGGAGAGCAGGGAGACAAATAGGCAACACTAAGAGAGGCAAAAAATGCATCCTATGGGGATTAGCCTAAAAGGACATCCAGCATTACAAAAGCAGACCTAACAATAGAAATGCAGGAAGACAACACTGATACACACACTTAGCCAGAAGCCTACCACCACTCAGATCGCCAGTCTCAAACAGAGAATCCAGACTCAAGCTTCGCAGGTTGAAAGTGCCATGGTTGGAGCCAGGGAAGCCTGCCAAGTTGCTGAAAATCATAGATCGGGATCCACCACACACCGGATGTATCAAGAATGCCCCATCTTACAGTTTCTGGAAGAAAATGACAACATACACAGGTTAATACACTAACAATATTACAGTAGCAGGCAAAGAGCAAGCTGATACATGGGCAACTTTGAAACAGGAATCAGAGTGCCCAATTATAAACAAGGATTAGATAGTTTAGGGGAGCAGAACAAAAGCTAGCCTAAACAGAGGAGACTTTGCAAGGATGACCAATGAGCACCTAAACATACCGATACATATACGCCACAGGAGGCACTAACGCCATGTGTGTGCAGTTACTGCTGCCCTTGACATTTGGCATATTTGCAATGTTAAAAAAAATACAACTTCATTGCGTTCCAGGATGCCATGCTGTTCGAAAAAGGGATTAATTTCTGCTGCAGGGCAACTATGCCATAGAGAATTTTAGTCAGGATGTGGCTCAGCGAAGGCTGGGACATGCCAACAGACAGTGCCTCAAGCCTCTGGAAGGAGCTATTT
Source organism: Gastrophryne carolinensis (assembly GCA_027917425.1). Lineage (NCBI taxonomy): Eukaryota > Metazoa > Chordata > Amphibia > Anura > Microhylidae > Gastrophryne > Gastrophryne carolinensis. The sequence continues at coordinate 63,790,882 of CM051241.1, read as the reverse complement.
GCTAAAAATTAAAGGCAGCCAACCAATTTGGTCATACCATCAATCGCATGCCCCTCTTTTGTGGCGGGGGCCAACTATGGCCACGTCTCTGAATAAAGCTTCTCAAAAGAAAGGCAATTCAGTTGGGTCAAATCCAATCAACGTCCAGAGGGCAGGTATGTATAAGCTCCTAAAGGTACAAGGGAAGCAACTCATGGCACTGCGAATGCACATACTCATCGAGGGGCTCCATCCATCACAAATGTCTGATAGCAATCCCATAAACTAAAAGAGAGCATAATTTGGAGCCAGTAACTTCAGGTTTTTATTGTCCAGCAAAAGGTTGAATCAAGGCTCAAAAAAAAATGCGCAAATGCAGGCTAAGGCCCTAAACTTACGAAAGCAAGAATGCATAAACTCGTTCAGACATATATTATGTTGAATACTCGTTTTCGTGTAGGCAAACCAAAAAGTCCCTGGAGAATGGCAAACTCTGTCACAAAGGAACTACACTGAATAACACAAGCCTGAAAAACAGCCAAAACTGGGAATTTTAAGCATTCCTTCATGCGGCATTGCGTACGGCTATGAATCAGGCTTAATGAGAAGCCAAGTGTAAAACAAGTGTTTTTGGATGCAAAGCAGTTATCTACATTCCAGAGGAAAAATGCACCAAACTCCAAAACAGAGCATTTGGGGGAATCTTTCTTAGATACAGTGAAAATGTTAAAGGTTACAGAATCTTAACCCTTTAACCCTTTTGTTGCCAAGCACGTAACACCTACGTGCTGGCTTGGCTGGGCCTTAAGTGCCAAGCCCGTAGGTGTAACGTGCTTGACTTTCCCCGCTGCTGGTTTAAAAAATAAAAATAAAAAATACTCACCTGACCCCTTGTTGGATCCGGCCGGGTCTCCTCTTTAATTTGGTGCCATCCGATCCCTCGTGGGGGGTCGGAGAGGCTCTCTCCCCTTTCATCCTCGATGGCGGCCGCCATCTTGCCGCTTATGACGTCATCCCGGCCCCGATCGATCACCGGCTTCAGCCTTGTCAGCTTCTCAGATGCTGGTGATCGGTGCCCTGGAAGGAGGTGACAGGAGATCCTCTGATCTCCTGCCTCCTCCTTCTCTGGATGCCGATCACCGGCATCTGTCAGCAGAGCGGCGAGGGACAAGAGCTTGCAATCGGAGGTAAGTACAGTAAAAAAAATTTTTTTTTTTTTTAATAAAATACTTTTTTATTAACGTGTGGTGTTTTTTTTCAACATTTAACCCCTTGTGAACTGGTAAGGGGTCCATGAGACCCCTTATACCAGTTCACAAGGCTGGGGGGGGTGGCAAGTCACTTGCCCTAGCGGGTGACTTGCCATTAACCCCCGGCACCCCCATTATCTGCCTCCCCAAAGCCCAGGGGGGGGCAGAAGAGCCCGGGCCCACATAGGCATGTGGGCTCGTAGGCTGCAGGGTGGGGGGGCCACAAAAGCTGGCCTACAAGCCCCCATAGCTGGTCCCGGGCTGGTTACTTTGGGTAAGGGGGACCCCACGTCATTTTTTTTTTATTTTTAAGGGTTTTTAACCCTTAAAAATCAAAAAAAAAATGGGGTCCGCCTCCCTGGGAGGGGGGACCCTATGTCATTTTTTTTTTTTAATTAACCCTCTCCTGGGCAGGAAAGGGTGTCTACCTATACATATGTGGTATCGCTGTAACCGGGAGAAATTGGGATTTCACACGCAATAAAATTTTATTGACAAACTTACATTTTTTATTACAAAAAAACACTACAAATTGTAAAAAAATATTTTTTTTTAATTTTTTTTCACATATTTCACCCAAAAATATTGAGAATACACCTAAAAAATACAAACAAGACATTTCATGTTAAAGCCCAGACTCTGCTGAAAAAAACAATATATCATTTTCCAGGGAAATCCCTGGAAACCCTTTCAAAAATGACAGTTGAACATGTGTAGCGCAAAATAGTGAAACATCGTCTGGCAACAGGGAGTGGGAAATGCTGCAGGTAGGCTGGCACTTAAAGGGTTAAGTGCCAGCCTACCTGGAGTTTTTGTCACACTCTGTTGCCAGACCATTTTGCACTATTTTGCGCTCCCCATGTTCAACTGTGATTTTTGAAGGGATTTCCCAGGAAAATTATATATTGTTTTTTTCAGCAGAGTCTGGGCTTTAACATGAAATGTCTTGTTTGTCATTTTTTAGGTGTATTCTCAATATTTTTGGGTGAAATATGTGCAAAAAAAAAAAAAAAAATGTTTACATATTGTAGTTTTTTTTGTAATAAAAAATGTAAGTTTGTCAATGAAATCTTATTGCGTGTGAAATCCCAATTTCTCCCGGTTACAGCGGTACCACATATGTATTGGTAGACACCCTTTCCTGCCCAGGAGACTCCCCCAAACTGAAACAGCACTTTAGGGGATTTTCAGATAAAATACAACTGTGCTACGCAATATGCGCACCTTGCAGTTTTTCCAGAAAAACAACCCTTTACATTTGAAATACCCCCAACAAACTATATATTCTCTGGAAGTACACACCTCAGGCTTTCTAGGCGTACCAGGCTTGTTGATGTGGCCATAGTTTTCTGGAAGTAATCCCTCAATGGATTATTTGGTTGCAAAGAGTTTCCCTAAAAAAAGGATAAAAAAGCAGAATCAAAGCCACATTTTCCTAAAAAAACTATATACAAACAAGAAAAAACAAGTATAATCTGAAAACGCAACATCCCCCGAACAGAACGATACCCAACATGCATAGCTACTGTCAAGGGAAGAGTTGCCAAACACCCCAAAGTAAAGCATGTGCGTAACGGTAATTTTACTTGAAAATTTCAGCTCTGCAGACAAAGTGCGCACCTTGCGATTTTTCAACCAAAACAACCCTTGACATTTGGAATATCCCCCATAAACCATATATTCCCTGAAAGTACACACGTTAAGCTTTCTAAGGGTACCCAGCTTGTTGTAGTGGGCTCATCTTTCTGGAAGTAATCCCTCAAAGAATTCTTTGTTTGCGCAGGGTTTCCCTAAAAAATTTATAAAAAAGCTGAATAAAAAACACCTTTTCCTAAAATATAAATATGCAAACCAGAAAAAACAAGCTAAGTCTGAAAGCGCAAGGTCCCCCGAACAGAACAATACCCAACATGCATAGGTACTATTAACCCTTTTAATTGCCAGCCTACTTGAGATTTTGTCACCCTCTGTTGACAGGCCATTTTTCCCCATTTTGCGTCATGTTTTGCGCCATGTTTTGCGCCATTTTTGCTGGAACTTTCAGGAAAATTATATATATATTTTTTTGCAGCAGAGTTTAGGCTTTAACATGAAATGTCTTGTTTGTATATATTTTTTTTTTTTACAATATTATTAAGTAAAAATAATAAATAAATAAATAATTTTTTTTTTTTAAAAATTGACTCCTTTATTTTAAATAAAAAATTTATTTTATTAAGGAAAATCATATTGCATGTGAAAGCCCCATTTCTACCGATTAGAACGGTACCACATATTTATCGGTAGCCCCCTGTTCCTGCCCAGGAGACCCCTCTAACTGAAACAAGTATTTTATAACATTCACAAAAAAAATACAAATACCATCCACACTACAAAGGGTTAAATCGAGAAAAAAAATGACATAGGGTCCCCCCCTCCCAGGGGAGGGAGACCCCATTTTTTTTTTGATTTTTAAGGGTTAAAAACCCTTAAAAATCAAAAAAAAAAAATTGACGTGGGGTCCCCCTTACCCAAAGTAACCAGCCCGGGACCAGCTATGGGGGCTTGTAGGCACAGAGTGGGGGGGCCAGCTTTTGTGGCCCCCCCACCCTGCAGCCTACGAGCCCACATAGCCCATGTGGGCCCGGGCTCTTCTGCCCCCCCCTGGCCTTTGGGGAGGCAGGTAATGGGGGTGCCAGGGGTTAATGGCAAGCCACCCGCTAGCGCAGGTGGCTTGCCATCCCCCCAGCCTTGTGAACTGGTATAGGGGTCATGGACCCCTTACCAGTTCACAAGGGGTTAAAAGGAAATAATGACACAGACACACACTGAGAAAAAAATATTTTATTAATTTTTATTTTTATTTTTTTACACTGTACTCACCTCCCATCCATCCTGGAGCACTCTGTCCCTCGGCGATCACTGGCTTCTGCTCACTTGCTAGAAGCCTTTTATAGCTGCTGGATGACAGAACACAAAGGGTTAATCAAAAAAAAAAATGACATAGGCTCTTCTGCCCCCCCCTGGCCTTTGGGGAGGCAGGTAATGGGGGTGCCAGGGGTTAATGGCAAGCCACCCGCTAGCGCAGGTGACTTGCCAGACCCCTGAGCCCTGTGAACTGGTATAAGGGGTCACATGGACCCCTTACCAGTTCACAAAGGGTTAACAGTATAAAAAAGACACACACAGGTTTTGAAATAGTATGTTTATTTAAAAAAAAAAAACATTTTACCTTTACTCACCTCCGATCTTCAGATGCATTGTCCCGCGGCGATCTGATGCAGGTGACAGCTGGGCAGAGAAGGGGGGAGGCAGGCGATCGGAGGATCGCCTACCTCCCTCCTTCTCCGCCCAGCCGTCACCGGCATCTGAGAGGAGAACTGCCGGGTGCCCCGATGACACCCGGCGGTGACGTCATTAGCCATTAGGCTAAAATCCAAGATGGCGGCCGCCATCGGAAGATGCGACGGAGGGAGGGCTGTTATGCCCCCCTCCAGAAGACAGAAGACCCGGGGGGGGGGGTAATCGGAGCCCCCCCCCATGAAGAGGAGAGGCGGCGGGAGTCGGCGGGAGCGGAGGTGAGTAACTGTCATTTTTTTTTTTTTAACAGGCAATCCGGCGGCTGCTGAAACGGGGGGGGCACCCTATTCCGGGCCCTCCCCTGCAGCCGGAGAAGCCCCGATCGGCGATCGGAGCCCCGCTGGCTGAAGAGGAGACCCGGCCGGACAAAACAAGGGGTCAGGTAAGTGACTTTTTTTTAAACTTTTTTTTGTGGGATTGGGGAATGCCAGGCACGTAAAATTTACGTGGCTGGCACTTAAGTGACGGAGAGGCAACCACGTAAATTTTACGTGGCTGGCATTTAAAGGGTTAAGTCCCGAAACAGATAAGCGGCCTGATTCAGAGCCTCTCTCACATGCATTCCCACCAGGGCCATACTTGGTCTATTTTCTGTGTCAGGTGATTCAGAACCTTGTTTTTGGACGAGTTGTCCTTTTTGCAGGAATTTACAGCATTCATACGCCAAACTGAGTGCTGTATAAATACGGATCAAGGTGTCTGTAATTTTACAGGTTTTGTCTGCTCTTGTGCGAGATTCAGCACCCTGATTTGTGGGTTTTTCAGACTTAGAAAAGCAGGAAAACTTGAACGGTCTTTTGTTGCTAGTGAAAATACAGCCTACATCCTCCTACGAATGAGCCCCTTGATGAATTCTGTTACGAGTACGAGCGTCTGCATTGGCAGGGGCGGTTAGCCATGTACCTTCCTGAGCTAAGGCATACCATACCAGTCATCTGGATATCGATCAGATGACCGATCAACAAGTGTTAACCCGACTGAACCACCTTTCTCTTGAGAGAAGCTTTACTGCGACCATGTTGGGCCCCACCACAAGAAAGGGACATGCAATTGGAGGTGTGACCAAATTTCTTGGCTGTCTCCAATTTTTAGTAAATGGCTCCTTACAGGGTCCTTCCGTGGTTGCGTTGTGAGTAAGTCCGTTATTGCTGGAGTGGATCTGCCTGTTTATTGCTTATGTAGCATTTGCAATGTGTTTGTCTTATCTGTTATGTGCCCCTTTTTGTAATTGGTCCAAGTTTATTATGTTAGCCAATTTCTCCATCGCTTCAACTGTGCCCATTCCCCCTCTTTGAATGTCTTCTTTTTCCCATTGCAGTTACAAATGCTAAGTTCGAGCATCCTGCCCTACTTTTGCTTGTTTGGTCCTACTCTTTTGTGATACTTACTATTTGATTTAGGCTTTTTTGACGATGTGTTGCCTGGTAATTTAATTTCCATTTTCATTGGTGCTGGGGCTGTGGTACCTTGTCCAGGTGCTGACTGTTCCTCAGCCATGCCTGTGTTCCTGGCTCTGGGGGCTGTGGTGGTTCCTATGGTGTGGCATAGTGAGCTCTTAAGTCAGCAGTGACATGCAAAGTTGACCATCAGCGGTGTTCTTTTATACCTAACTGAGTGGGTAATTATATTGGAAACTATTTGGTTTAACCCTTTAAGTGCCAGCCTACCTGGAGTTTTTGTCACACTCTGTTGCCAGACCATTTTGCACTATTTTGCGCTCCCCATGTTCAAATGTGATTTTTGAAGGGATTTCCAGGGATTTCCCAGGAAAATGATATATTGTTTTTTTCAGCAGAGTCTGAGCTTTAACATGAAATGTCTTGTTTGTCATTTTCTAGGTGTATTCTCAATATTTTTTGGCGAAATATGTGCAAAAAAATAAAAAAAATAAATTTGTAGTGTTTTTTTGTAATAAAAAATGTAAGTTTGTCAATAAAATCTTATTGCGTGTGAAACCCCAATTTCTCCCGGTTACAGCAGTACCACATATGTATAGGTAGACACCCTTTCCTGCCCAGGAGACTCTCCCAAACTGAAACAGAGCTTTAGGGGATTTTCAGAAAAAATACAACTGTGATATGCGCTGTGCGCACCTTGCAGTTTTTCCAGAAAAACAACCCTTTACATTTGAAATACCCCCCACAATTCTATATTCTATATTCTATATTCTCTGGAAGTACACACCTCAGGCTTTCTATTTGTACCAGGCTTGTTGATGTGGCCACAGTTTTCTAGAAGTAATCCCTCAATGTATTCTTTGGTTGCAAACAGTTTCCCTAAAAAAAGGATAAAAAAGCAGAATCAAAGCCACATTTTCCTAAAAAACTATATACAAACAAGAAAAAACAAGTATAATCTGAAAAAGCAACATCCCCCGAACAGAACGACACCCAACATGCATAGGTTCTGTCAAGGAAAGAGTTGCCAAACACCCCAAAGTAAAGCATGAGCATAACGGTAATTTTTCTTGAAAATTTCAGCTCTGCAGACAAAGTGCGCACCTTGCGGTTTTTCAACCAAAACAACCCTTTACATTCCCTGAAAGTACACATGTTAAACTTTCTAAGCGTACCCAGCTTGTTGTAGTGGACTCATCTTTCTGGAATTAATCCCTCAAAGAACTCTTTGGTTGCGCAGGGTTTCCCTAAAAAATGTATAAAAAAGCTGAATAAAAAACACCTTTTCCTAAAATATAAATATGCAAACAAGAAAAAACAAGCTAAGTCTGAAAGCGCAAGGTCCCCCGAACAGAACAATACCCAACATGCAGAGGTACTATTAACCCTTTTAATTGCCAGCCTACTTGAGATTTTGTCACCCTCTGTTGACAGGTCATTTTTCCCCATTTTGCGCCATGTTTTGCGACATTTTTGCTGGAATTATATATATATTTTTTGCAGCAGAGTTTAGGCTTTAACATGAAATGTCTTGTTTGTAAATTTTATTTATTATTAATTTTATTTATTATTAAGTAAAAAATAAAAAAATAAAAAAAATTTTTTTTTAGAAAATTGCCTTCTTTATTTTAAATAAAAAATTTATTTGATTAGGGAAAACCATATTGCATGTGAAAGCCCCATTTCTACCGATTAGAACGGTACCACATATTTATCGGTAGCCCCCTGTTCCTGCCCAGGAGACCCCCCTAACTGAAACTGAATTTTTAACATTTACAAATAAAATACAACTACCATTCACACTACAAAGGGTTAAATCGAGAAAAAAAAATGACATAGGGTCCCCCCGCCCAGGGGAGGGGGGGCCCATTTTTGGGGGGGATTTTTAAGGGTTAAAAACCCTTAAAAATAAAAAAAAAATGACATGGCCCCCCCCTATACTCAAAGTAACCAGCCCGGGACCAGTTATGCAGGGCTTGTAGGAACAGGGCGCAGGGGCCAGCTTTTGTGGCCCCTGGCCCTGCAGGCTACAAGCCCGAATAGCCCGTGGGCCCGGGCTCTTCTGCCCCCCCCTGGGCTTTGGGGAGGCAGGTAATGGGGGTGCCAGGGGTTAATGGCAAGTCACCGGCTAGCGCAGGTGACTTGCCATCCCCCCAGCCTTGAGAACTGGTATAGGGATCTCATGGACCCCTTACCAGTTCACAAGGGGTTAAATGTAAAAAAAACAGACACACAAAGAGAAAAAATATTTAATTTTTTTTTTTTTTTTTTTAATACTTACCTCCCATCCATAGTGGAGCACTCTGTCCCTCGGCGATCACTGGCTTCTGCTCACTTGCTAGAAGCCTTTTATAGCTGCTGGATGACAGAACACAAAAGGGTTAATTAAAAAAAAAATGACATAGAGTCCCCCCTCCCGGGGGGGGGACCCCATTTTTTTGGGGAATTTTAAGGGTTAAAAACCCTTAAAAAAAACCCCAAAAAATGACGTAGGGTCCCCCCTACCCAGCATTACCGACCCGGGCTAAGTGGCCCGGGCCCTTCTGCCCCCCCCCGGCCGTTGGGGAGGCAGGTAATGGGGGGCTGGGGGTTAATGGCAAGCCACCCACTAGCTGCAGGTGACTTGCCATACCCAGAGCCTTGTGAACTGGTATAAGGGGTCTCATGGACACAAGCAAGCTCAGACACAGAACCAAGACGCTCAACAAGTTAAAACAGAGATAAGCCACCTCTTTCAAACAATGCAAGCATGGCCAGTACTAATGAACCTGCAACTTAGTACATTGCATGACACCAAAACATGGACACTTACAGAACTGCCACCTGGAAGGAAAGCCAGGTTACAAATGGACTTTTAAAAGTGAAGAAAAATGAAGATGGTATAGTGGAGCAATACAAAGCAAGACCCCCATAGGAGGAAAAGCTATTCACTTTTATTTGCCAGGTGTACATTTTCACCTGGTTCTGAATCAGCCCAAAGGTAGTCAATGACAGTGAATGGCAATTTTCTCTCTTAAAAAAGAAGTGAGTTTTCTCACCAGGCTCTGAATCAACCCCATAGTCAAGTGAACATGGCACATTTTTTTGTTAAATGTAAACATGGCAAAAACCTGTGAATGTCAGGTGAACATGGGTGAAGCAGTTAGTTAATAAGGTTTGCAGTGTGTTTTCCTCACTCAGCCCTGCCACTCCCATCTTAGGGACAGCACAACATGAAGTGAAACTTTGTTTTATAATTTCTCTGGCAATATAACTTCATTTTCAAAAATACAAATAATTTTGCTATGTGTAGGCCTACATAATGTCAATACTTTTAAATGTGCCTGGACAATATGCTTTAATATGTCATTATGTATGGTTTGGGGCAACCCTACATTACAAAGGGCTAGGTTTGGGCGAACCCAAAGCGCAAATTTTGGATTTGTACCGAATTTTGCGAGTTTGGGCTCTCAAAGATGAACACAGACTTCGGCCAGAAATGTTCAACCAGCTTTCAGACCTAGCAACCACAGCCATGCTGGTCATGACTTTGATTGGCCTGATGGGATACATGACCCTGTGGTATGATAGGTGGGGTCATCTGTCCCAGGGAGCTAGAAAAAACTTCAGGGCAGTTAGGTAGGGACGGTCAGCAGCTGGAGTAAGGGACAGTGATGGTCACTAACAGTTGTGCTTGTGAGGGCAGTTAGGTAGGGAGAGCCAGTGTCTGGAGGCAGAGTGGGGGTCACTGACAACTGTCCTTGGCAGGGCAGTTAAGTAGGGACAGTGGGCGGCTAGAGTGAGGGACAGTGAGGGTCAATGTAGTTCAGATTACTTGCATGGACAGTTATCTGTTAATAAAAAAACATTTGTTGACTGTCCAATAGTTCAGGCCATTTGGCGGGCAGTTATCTGTTAAAAGAAAATGTCCATTTCAGGTCACTGTCAGTAACTGCAAGTGTCCAACAATGCAGAAAACAGCAAATAAGGGACAGGGAAGTGGCCATGGTGCTGCTGGTGTTGATGGAGCTTATGCTTCAGGGAGAGGACGTGTTACATCTATGCCTGCTACATCTTCCTCTGGTGCCAAGGTTTGCAGGGGGATAAGGGTGCAAACCCCCAGCAGTCAGCCTGTTGCTTCTACTGCCCACCATGCCCAGGGAATGAGCATGCCAACGCTGGCTTAAAGGCTCTCACAAGCTTGGTATTTTCTCAAGCAGTGCATGACCAGGCATCTGCAATGCAAAAGCTAGCCACAGTGACTGAGACACCTCAAAAACACCTGAGGCTCCCTTGGCTGCTTTGGTTGACTCTACCACCGCCTCCCCAACGACAAGGCCACCTGATTCCCCCCAAATGGAGGATGTGAGACCACCAGCAGCAGCATCACCAAGTCTGTTCACACCATCCCAGGTGTTCAGCTTTCTATCCCTCAGACAAGTGAGAGAAATCAGAAATTTGCCCAATCATACTCACGAGCCCCGGCCCTGGCCCTAAATGGGAGCATTTCAAAATTGCTTGCCTTTGAAATGCTCCTGTTCTGGGGTCTTAGGGCCAAAGGTTGCCCCACAACATGCCATTCCCAGCCTCCACTACTTTTCTCAAAAGGCCCTCCCTGCCCTGCTACATCAGGTTGTGGAGAAAAGGTGTTCACTGCGCAATACTATTAGTTCCAGGGACCACAGCACAACTGACACATCAACAAGTAAGCATGGCCAGGAATGTTATATCTCTAACTGCCCAATGGGTCAATGTAACGGCAGCTGTGCCTGAGGCAGGAATAGCTTTGGCACATATACTTCCACCATCTTGGATTGACCTCACTTGTCTGGGCAAAAAAGCACACAAACCCCATGAGCTGTGGACTGACATCCAGGAGCAGACAGCTGAGTGGTTGCTGCTGCTGAACCTGAAGCCCGGCAATGTGGTGTGTGACAATGGGCAGAGCCTAGTAGCTGCCTTGGGTCGAGCTGGGTTGACGCACATCCCTTGCCTGGCATATGTGCACAACCTGGTAGTGCAAAGCTTCCTGGCCAGAGCTGCTGAAAAAATTTAAATGGCGTTGTTTTTCTGAAGGAGGATATAGCAAGGGGGTTTTGGATAGAGCGAAATACATTGCTATGAAAAGAGAGAGACAACAGATGCTGTACAAACTCCCCCAAAAGGAATAAATACGCATGAAACAACCTAATATACCTACCTCTGCTACTACCTACAACCATCAGTTCAGTGAAATAAGGGCCATCATACAAAGGAATCTTCCACTACTGATAATGGACAAAGATCTTGCCCCATATTTGAAAGAAGGGGTCAGGGTAGTCTCGAGACATGCTCCAACATTTGTTAAAAACGGTCCCTTTCTCTCATACCTAAGATCAGTTCAGAGTCTAAAACATGGTTAACAGGATGTTCCCCTGTGGAGTAAACAGATGTTCATGTTGCAAGTATGTTTCTAAAGGGCAGACCGTTGGATCAACTTCTAATAACAAGACCCATACAATGCGGGGAGTGCTTAATTGTAATACTAAATGGGTAGTCTATGTGATCACGTGTAACCAATGAAGTTTGCAGTATGTGGGATGCATCTCCTGTGCTCTTAAAAAGTATCAGAACACATGTATGATGCAAAGAATATATTATGTAAATCTAATGTGCCAAGGAATTGCCTGAATGTGCATACAGGTGCAACTGATACTCTACATTCTGGAGCAAGTGGTGACGGGCCCCTGAAGAGAATGCACAAATTACTCTCTAGAGAAGTATATTGGATTTCCCATTTTGGTACAAGGTACCACCTGATGTTTAGATGTAGCTCTTCACACTAATTGACTTTTTCTCATCTATATATTGTTGTCATTGGCTTTTGGCTTATTAGCCCTATGGACATCATATTAGAAAAGTTGTGTTTTTTCATTCTATAACTATGGCATGGGAGGGTCGGGTTTGGTTGTTATTCATTTTAATTCACATAATTTTAATCTAGTGCCCATTTATGTGATTGCGACATCTATATCACAATGAGGCTTACATTTTTTCGGCGTTTTTGTTTTACATTAATTGTTTTGACAGGTTGTTATTAGCGTAATAAGTAAGTATTAAGTACTATTAATAGAGGTCCTTGTATATTAGATCTATTTGATATCAGACAAGTGAAATAAGGATTACTTAATCTAGGCTTCTATATATTGCTTCCATCAGGTATTTTCCTCCCAGATAATGACTCCATTTGCCAGGTATTGAGGTGGATGTTCTCAGCATATCTTAACCTGTCAGCGCAGCAGCCGCTGGGTGGATGCAGAGAAGGAGACACCTACCACTGAGGACAGATTCCCCTTGACTCGGGGTAGCCTGGCTCACATGAGCGACTACATGCTTCAGTGCCTGTGGAACAAACTTAGTGTTGCCCGCATAGTCACCAGTGCCGTTTACTGGATGGCTACCCTACTGAATACTGGAACCCGCTATAAGAATATCATCACTTTCTTGATTCCAGTACTGGAGAGAAAAATGAGAGGCATGAGCGGAGTTCCATTGAGGGTTCAATGGTGGCACAAGGCCCGGGAGAAGGATGAAGTCACCAAAGCAGCATGGGAACCAACACCACCTCAGGTAAGCATGGCCACAATGTTCTCCACCACATCCACCACAATTGGATATGGCCCATAGTTCCAGGAGGCAGACTTTGACTCACATGGTAGATGAGTATCTGTCAAAGCATCTCCTCGTCATCCAGTTTCTGGGTCATTAAATTGCACACATGCCCAGAGCTTGCCCTCTGTGCCTTGGAGGTGCTAGCCTGCCCTGAAGCAAGTGTCCTACCAAAAAATCCATCCATCTATTCACAGCCAACCTGGAGCTCACATTCCACCAGACGTGGTTGTGCCAGTGTGTGAGTGGTTAAAGTGTTGGCTACCTCCTCCACCTCTTCCACCTACACTGCCACATACACCTCCTCCGCCTCTTCAGCTTACACTAACACATCCACCTCCACCAACACCTCCTCCCCCCTGGCCTCTTGACAACTGTTAAAGGTATTTTATTTATTTTTTTATTTTTTAATACATTTATTTAAATAAATATTTGTGCTCATAAGCATTCCCTCTCAGAACAATTCAGATTGCTGCACACAAATATTAATTTACCTTTTTAAACCTGGTTGATGTTCCCCCCTCATTGGTGACCTATAAATACACCAGTGGCCAGCAAAGAGAAAGTGCCACTTGGTTTTATGTCGCCTTGCATTGTCTGTTATATCGGTTAAATCCAGATAGCAGTACATCTGTGATGCTGGACAGGTGCTCCGAGATGGCCAGGACCAGGATAAAATCGGTGAGGTGGTGTTTAAGCTTCGAGTGGATCCAGGAGCAAAGGTAAGTGCGGACAATGTTTTCTTATCATGCATGCAGATGGGGCAAGTGAGTTTTGGCTTTTTTTTTCAATTGTGCAAGGCTGTAGGTCAGTATATTTAAACACAATATCTGAATACAAAAAAGCTTACCACTAGTAAATGTAGAAAAGAAGTGTGTACTACATTTTTTGGAGCAGCAAATTAAATCTACCCAAAACATTTATATTTCCTCCTTTTTATATATGATTTGTTTTGTATCTATACTAAACAATTTACAAAACAATACTGAGAAACATGATCTAAACTTTTTCTTAAACGTCAATTATTATTCAACACGCCAGGGGAATGTGTTACTGCAGTTGAATGTCACATACCTGAAAATGTACAAGGGGTGCATTCTGGTAAATAATCTGCAGACACCTGGGAAATAAAGCAATTTAAATAACTAAATGAGAATCTATGCCAGATGTGCTTGCACAAATCTTCATAAATGAATTAATGATCCAGTAGTACTGCACATTATAATCTTTAAAACTACTCATTGACAGTATGGCTGTGACCACTATGTTAGCTACACTGACCATTCTAGTAAAGAACCGCTTAATAGTCATACATTAAACTATCTAAACTATATAACTAAGTTTCTAAGCTAAAAACTAAACTTAAAACCTATTGTACCCCAGACCACGCCAAACAAATACCAATTTGGGTATTCTTGCTAGGCCCTTAGCTGATGACCTTTTAGTTATATATAATATAATTTTGCTCTTTACACATAAGACTAGGTCAGTCCATTATATGTGTCAAGCTGTCCATGTTGGATGCATTTTGCAGGGTTGATTCTTCAGCACTGATAAAAGTTAATTGTAGCCACCAAAGCATAATATTGCCCAAATTGTTGGCAGTTGCACGTATCCTACTTTAATATAATACAACTTCTTATTAGTAAGTGGATTAAAGCTGTGGTCACCATGTGCATCTCACTACATCCCGGCAGAAGATGCCTTGTAAATGATTGATTGTATATTCAAGAACTAATTCACAGGTACATTATTTCATGAATTTCTACCAATTGTTAATGAGGTAGTTGATTTAGGTTAAAACAGCATACTTGTATAAGCATTTTACTGAATAGTGAGTACACTGTATATTGTAGTAGGTTGTTCAGATAGAGTGACAAAAATGGCACAGAAGGTCTTTGAAAGAGGCCGATGAGCTGCAGCTGAGGGCTACTGAGTGGGCTGAGGTGCATGTGGCACCTGTGGCCAAGCGTTTGAGACAGCCTGGCATCAAGAGCAGGGCCAACTAGAGGGATGCTGCCAAACTAAGGGAGGTGATTGACAGGGCAGAAGCACCCAAGAGTCTCTTAGGTGAACTGTAAGTAGGCCTGGAGGGCCATCTGAACTTAGAATACAGTAACAACCATGTGTTGTGAGGATCTGTTTCCGTGTGTGCGGAAGAAAACCTGTCTATTTTGGAATTGTCAAAATAAACCATTTGAGTTAACTACCGCTGTATATGTCTGTGTCTGTGCCCAACAGAACACGTGTTACATTATGTATTGATACTATGTTTCTCCTATGCCCCTAGTTTCTTTTTCCATCTGTGCTGAAGAAGCAACCAATGCGAAACGTGTCCACCATGGACTGCTTGATACATATGATGGACTGACTTAGTCTTATGTGTAAAGAGCAATATTATATCATTATATATATTGCACTAACCACAAGTTCATCACCTAAGGGCCTAGCAAGAGTATGCATATTGGTATGTTGGTATAGATTTGTTTCTCTAATTTAGTTTGTTAAATGATTTATAATAATAAAGTATTTTATATGAAGTACTGCGATTTGAGAATTGTTTGGCATGGTCTGGAATACAAAAAGTCCTAGGGATTGCCCATTTCCATTTGCTCAGCTGCTTGAGTAAAAACTACTGACTACAAATCTCAGAATCCTTCCACTGTAACAGGTGAGCCCATCATCAACTTTGGCAAACTTAAAAAGTAGTAGTAACCTCCCCAGGTAAAAACTCTGTCAGCAACTCTTTAAACATAAAGCATAAGATTGTGAGGCGTTAAACCTGTGCACCTGAGGTTGCAAATACAAAAGAAAAAAAAATCACCTTGAAGACATCATTTTGGCACACAATAGGGTTGATTCAGCAGCGTATCTTTTTACTCTTTTTATAGAAAACTTTTTCTCATGATTTTTTCTCCATATTTAGAAAAATGTTCACAGCTAAATATGGTGTTGAATTGCACAGAGTGGAAAAAAATCATGAGCAAAAGCACTTTTTCTCCCAGAATATGGTGCTGAATAAACCCTAATAATGTAAACTGAAATTAACCTTTTAAAGTGGACCATGGTGGGGCAGTCATGACCTGGGGGGGGGGGGCAGGGGGGGTAAAGTTCCTATCTTATGGGATCCTTACCAGTGTTTGGGCTCCTTCTGGGTACTCTGCGCTTTAGTTCCCTCTATACATTTTCAGTTGGATTCATGTCAGGTGATTGGCTGAGCCATTCTAGTAGCTTTATTTTCTTTCTTCGAACCTAATTGAGAGTTTCCTTGGGTTTTTGTTTGGGATCATTGTCTTGCTGAATTGTCCACCCTTGTTTCATCATTATCATCCTGGTCAATGGCAGGAGATCTTTATCAAGAATGTCTTGGTACGTGCCAGTACCCTATGCTAAAAAACAACCCCACATCACGATATTCCCACCTCCAAACATCACTCTTGGTATGGTGTTTTTGGTGTGATATGCAGTGTTATCTTTTGACCACTAAACATGGTGTGTATTATGCATGCAAAGAGTTTAGTTTTGGTCTCTGTCAGTCTACCGGGTGTGAACCCTGATTGCAGACACTAAGAACCGGCTCACCTCTCGACCGGGAAGCCTGGAATCTAAGGACCAACCTGGTTTTCACTAGAGCCTCTGATGGTGAGAATAGACTGGGCTGCAGGAAGACCCCAGGTCAGGCAACCTAGGAGTGGGTATTGCCAAGTTCTGGGTAGAAGACAGACCAGAGCTGGACTGGAAACGTAGAACAAGCTGCAGTCGTGGCTGTCAGGATAGAATCAAAGTCATAACAAGCTGAGGTCATCAGGAGAGCAGGAGCGTAGTCATAATCAAGCCGGGTCAGTACACAGGAATGGAAGACTGGAACTCAGGAACGAGCAGGAGAAATTACCAACTGGCAATGGAGCTCAGGGCTTGCCAGTATTTAAAGACCCCTACACGTACACAAAAGTGAGCACATTTTCGCGCGTTTGCAATGTGCATGTCCGCGCATAATCGCACATGCGTATGAATCCATTGAATATGCACGTGCATAATCGCACGCTTACTGGTCCTAGTGCGAAAATGCGAGCGCACGGGAAACCTTGGCGTCCTCTGCTGGGGAACAAGAGGAACCGTCCTAGTTCTATGACATTGTCCCCCCCTTAAAGCGGACCTTCACCCCGAATTAGAGCCTATCTTTTATATGTTTCCCACACCCTGTACATACAGATTGCTCACATTAAAAATCATCCTACATGCACCTACTGCATGCTATGAGCCTTTAAACATCCAAGATGGTGGCTCATGGAACATCAGGCAGCCTGCAAACTAGAAGTGCCTTCTGAATGTGCTGCTCTGCATTCTGGGACTGCTGACCTTTTCCTGACCCCAGCTCTTCTCTGTCTAAGCAAAGCACAGCTATAACCTGCCCCCCTGCACTTTATCCCACTCTCATCTCCTCAGTAAGTGTGATGCTTCTGAGTCAAGATGGCGGCGCCCGTATCCTAAAGTCCTGAACAGAGTTGCAGCCCAGTGGGGGAAATAATAATAAGTAAGTGACTAAAAACTTAAAGTATATTCATTTTAGATGCTGGTGAATTTTTTTTTAAGGGTTAAGGGTTTGGGCTTTTCATTTAATCATGGTGAAGGTCCGGTTTATGGGAGGCCTCCGGCCGACTCTAGGACAAGGTTTCTTGGTGTGGGACCTATGAAAATCCCTAATCAGGCGAGGAGCTTGAACATTCCTAGACGGCTCCCATGAACTCTCCTCAATTCCATAGTTTTTCCACTTAATTAAAGACCCACTACTCTACGACGGACATCCAAAATTTCGACCTCATATTCTTCAGATTCGTCCTCAACCAAAGAACCGTCACCAATGGTTTCGGAGACTGGTGCCGGTTTAAGTAAGTGTAAGAGTCATGGAACACTGGATGGATATGAAGGGATGCTGGTAAGTGAAGTTCCACGACCACTGCATTAATAAGTCTCTTAATGAGAAATGAGCCAATAAATTTAGGACCCAGCTTCTTAGAAGGACAACGTAGCTTGAGGTTTCGAGTAGATAGCCAGACTTTGTCACCAACAGCAAACAATGGGGAGGACTGATGATGATGATCGGCATTCCTCTTATACTGTTCCTGGGCTTTGAAGAGGAATTCACTTAATTCCCGATGTGTCTCTGCTAAGGAAGAGGCCAACTCCTGGGCGGCAGGTAAGTTGACATCTTTAGGGATGTCTGGCAAGATACTGGGGTGAAACCCGAAGTTTGCGAGGAATGGTGGTTTTGCAGTGGAGCTGTGGCAGGAGTAAGTATATGTGAATTCTGCCAGAGGTAATAGCCGATACCAACCATCTTGAAGGACTGAGGAATAGCAACGCAGGTATTGTTCAAGTGTCTGGTTGGTACATTCAGATTGCCCATTCGAATGAGGATGATAAGCAGATGAATGAGCCAGGGAAATTTGGAGGGAACCCCATGGAGCCGGACCACCTCCCTGATGAAAACTTGAGTGAGTATAGGTGCAGAAGGAATACCCGTCAATGGAACGAAATTAGCCATCTTGGTGAATCTATCCACCACCATTAAGATGGTAGTGAATCCTTCAGAAGGAGGTAATTCCACAATGAAGTCCATGGAGATGTAGGACTATGGTCTCTCAGGCACCAGCAGGGGAAGAAGTAATTCCATAGGCTTGTGGGAGGAACGATAAAGGAAGTACAGTCTTTATTCAAAGAAGGCCACCAGAAGTGTCTACGGATCAACTCCAAGGTCTTGTGTAGTCCGAAATGCCCTGCCAAGGGGTGGTCATGGAAAGTCTGTAAGACCGCAGTTCGGGTGGTCCTAGGCACAAATATCTTGCCTTGATGGATAAATAAGGCATCAGAGCAAGGCAAGTCTTCACCCTCCTCAATAGGTAAAACGGAAGAAGCTCTCCGGATCTGAGAGATGAGTTTGGAATCTAATACAAGGAATGTCCTTCAGAAAGGATCAGCAGTTCAGAGGAATCTGTCTCATCCGAAGAATCTGGAAGTGGCGATCTAGACAGAGCGTCAGGCTTGATGTTACGGCTGCCAGGCCGATAGGTGACATGGAAATTAAAACGAGAGAAAAACAAAGACCAGCGTGCCTGGCAAGTTTTTAACTGTTTGGCAGAACGTAGTTCCTGTGATCAGTCAGGATAAGAATAGGATGTACCACTCTCTCTAACAAGTACCGCCACTCCTCAAGAGCCAGTTTAATGGAAAAAGTTCTCGATCCCCTACATCGTACAGGTGTTCAGTTGCAGACAATTTCGGGAGGTAGGTGCTGGCCACTCAAGTACAGCCGAAACTTTACTAGGGTCCATGGAAAACCCCTGATCTGAGATAAGGACTCACAAAATGTGATGGACGTCTTTTCAAATTCGCATTTTTCTAGTTTGGCATAGAGTTGATGCGTCCAGAGTCAGGAGAGTACTGCTCGCATATGTTTCCGATGTTCATTCAGGTTTGCAGAAAAGATGAGAATGTCGTCCAAGTACACAATGACAAAGATATCAAGTAGGTCCCTAAAAATGTCATTAACCAGGTGTTGGAAGGTTGCTGAGGTGTTACACAAACCAAAAGGCATAACAAGATATTCCAAATGCCGTCTTCCACTCATCCCCTTCTCTTATCCGGATGAGTTTGTAGGCCCCCCTCAAGTCAAGCTTGGTGAAGATCTGTCCAGATTTAAAGCGCTGAAAAAGGTCAGATATTAAGGGCAGAGGGTAGCGATTTTTAACAGTTACTTTGTTTAGTTCCCTGTAGTCTATACAGGGTCATAAGGAACCATCCGTCTTACCCACAATGAAGATACCTGCACCCGCAGGTGATGTGGAAGGTCAATATCCAAATATCCAAATTTCCAAAAAAGCCAATATCCAAATCATCCAAATATTGCCGATGAGTTAACAACTGATAATCTGATAACGGGAAAATCCTGCCAAAAGGAATGGATGCCCCAGGCAGAAGTTCGATAGGGCAATCATACAGTCGATGAGGTGGTAGCGTGTTTGCCCCTAAATTCCTTATAAGCCTCAAGAATGTCTTGAAGATCCTCCCCCTTGGCAGATTCAATCAGAGCCAGATGATGCTTGGTAGATGAGTTAGAGAAACAGGCCTGAAGACAGTAAGGATACTTAAACAGAACAGTACCCGTAGACCAATTTATTGAAGGGTTATGCATCAATAACCAGGGTAGCCCCAAAATTACAGGGAAAGCAGGGGATGGTATGAGTTCGAAACTGAGCCATTCAAAATGATCTGGATGATACATGCAGCTAATGACAAAGCCTGTGACGTAATTGGCCAAACCATCAGCCAAATTAATGGTGAGCGGAAAGTGACGTTGCCGGGAGGGAATTCCGTTGATCTCAGCAAATTCAAAGTCCATAAAGCAATTGCATGCTGCAGAGTTGATAATGGTTGACACCTCAATTATTATTCTGGGCAATTGTAGGCAGAGCGGAACAGAGATATGATTACCACCGGAGAGCAGGAGAGGGCCTGAAAAATGTTTAGTAGGTAACCTCTTACCCGGGGGATGGACCAGGCATCTGTGAAGGAAGTGACTAGCCTCACCGTGGTAAAGGCACAGATTGTGCTGGCGTCTGCAAAGGCGTTCCTCAGATGTCAATGAAGGATGAGAAACCTTGAGGTGCATCGGC
Source organism: Gastrophryne carolinensis (assembly GCA_027917425.1). Taxonomy (NCBI): domain Eukaryota; kingdom Metazoa; phylum Chordata; class Amphibia; order Anura; family Microhylidae; genus Gastrophryne; species Gastrophryne carolinensis. The sequence goes on along the minus strand of CM051241.1, from coordinate 63,770,617 downwards.
TCAGGACCACTGCTAACAGCAGAAGAGGATGGACTGGGGAAGGAAGCATCTGCACGAGGCCACCTCTTTCCAGACCCCACTGGAACGACTGAGGATTATTCCTCTCAAGACGACGCTTCCTTAGTCTCCTATTGATCTTGATAGAGAGTTTTATCAACTCTTCCAGAGATGCAGGAAGATCAGCATGAGCCAGTTCATCTTTAACGGAATCCGCCAGACCTAAACGGAACTGATGGCAGAGAGCAGGGTCATTCCAAAGAGTCTCGGTACTCCAGCAATGGAATTCAGCCACATATTCCTCGACAGGTCAGGGTCCTTGGTGAAGGGTCCGAAGAACCACCTCAGCTGAAGCTATGGGCCCAGGGTCATCATACATAGTCGCCATGGCATCAAAGAAGGTCTCCAGAGAGGAAATGATAGGGTCTGATTGTTCAAGTAACCGATGAGCCCAAATCTAGGGGTTTCCCAGCAGCAAAGAGATTAGAGTTTTGACCCTGATGACCTCAGTGGGGTATGTCTTGGGTTGGAGATCGAACATCAACTGGCAACTATTATTAAACGACCGGAAACGGATGCGGTCCCCAGAGAAACTTTCAGGCAAAGGTATGCAGGGTTCCAAGGTACTGGATACAGAGCTGGAGTTGTCGACAGGCATGACAAAAGCTGAAGGAGGGATGGGGTTAGTAGCGCCAGGAAGGCTGGCTTGAAGCGTATCCAGGCGTGAATCAATGCCTGCGTCAGAGTGGTCATCTGCTGGACCAAGGCATCAAAAGCTGGGTGATCTAATAACTGGCCAGTTGGTACTGTAAGGCTACCGGGTGTGAACCCTGATTGCGGAGACTAAGAACCGGTTCACCTCTCAATCGGGAAGCCTGGAATCTAAGGACCAACCTGGTTTTCACTAGAGCCTCTAAAGGTGAGGATAGACTGGGCTGCAGGAAGGCCCCAGGTTAACCTAGGAGTGGGTATTGCCAAGTTCTGGGTAGAAGACAGAGCAGAGCTGGACTGGAAACGTAGAACAAGCTGAAGTCGTGGCTGGCAGAACAGAATCAAAGTCGTAAACAAGCTGAGGTTGTGGGCAGGCAGTTCAGGATTGGAGTCGTAAACAGGCTGAGGTCGTCAGGAGAGCAGGAGCGTAGTCAGGAACATACCAGGTCGGTATCCAGGAATGGAAGACTGGAACTCAGGAACAAGCAGAAGACATGACCAACTGGCAATGGAGCTCAGGGCTCGCCCCTGCGCATGCGCTAAAGCGAGCGCATTTTCACGCGTTTGCAATGCGCATGCCCGCGCATAATCGCACATGCGCATGAATCCATTGAATACACAGTTCACAAATGTGCACGCATAATCGTGTGCTTACTGGTCCTAGTGCGAAAATGCGAGCGCACAGGAAACCTTGGCGCCCTCTGCTGGGGAACAAGAGGAACAGTCCTGGTTCTATGACAGTCTCATCTGACCAGATTATATTCTCCCAGTATTTCACAAGCTTGTCTAAATGTCGTTGAACTTTTAACTTCAACATGCTTTTTCTTCAGCAATGGAGTCTTGCAAGGTGAGCGTGCATACAGGTGACGGCGGTTGAGTGCGTTACTTAATTTTACTTGCTGATTTCAGGTACTTCTGCTGCTCTCCACAGGTGATCCTTTGCTCTTGGGGAACTTTTCTGGCACTTCTTCACGCCTCTGTCTAAAATCTTGCAAGGAGCACCTACTGTAGTTGTGGCTGGTTTCTGGTGAAATGATGCTCTTTCCACTTCTGTATTATGACCCCAGCAGTGCTCACTGTAACCTTCAGTAGTTTCTTCTGTAACCGATACCATCAGTATGTTTTGCTCACTGGTGTTATCCATCATGAGATTTTTTTGTGTGGCACCTTTTTTATAGGTCATCAGTTGAACGAGCTGATATTAATTTACAGGATTGCTTTCTAATTACTGATAAATTGTAGTGACTTTTTGCACCTTTTTCTTCATGTGTTCAGTACCTTTTCCCTGTGTCCTTTCAAATTATCACAAGGTGGGCTGCCACGTCCCCTCCATTGCAGTGAATGGAGGGGGTGTGGTAGCTCACTGTGATTGATGGCAGAGGCATCGCCATGTCGGGAAGAAAAGCACAATGAGAGAGCAGCGATGTGCATGATGCCGGGCCTGGTTGAAGACTTTAAGGTGCTGCAGCCCCGGACTAACAGCAAAGGTTTTTTTTTTGCCTAAAAATTTACTTTAATGACTTTTAATAGCCGTGGTTGTTGCGTAAACAAAGGACAGAAAGTCTTAAAATCTGCAGTTACTTATTTTTAAACATGAATAAATGGTCTGTTATTCTTTCACAGCACTGTCTTTTGATGAAAAGTCAGGTTATATGGCTGTATGGTGCTAAGCAGAGTAGATTTTTTTTTTATAGGATTCAGGTACACTATTTCCACTATTAAGGGGTTCACTAATATTCTTCTCAGCTCAGAGTAAATATAAACCGCTGCTGCTGGAGCTATAGCAGTATATATGTTACCCACATGCCACACTACCAGGGCCAGATGACGTGGGGCAAGCGATCACAAGTTCTTAAGATTCTGAGGAAACTTGGATTTTGGGCCTGGGGAGTCACCACACACACCGGAAAGTCTCTCTGTGTTTATTTATGTTTAATCTTACTTTATTGGCATTTTGAGAATATAACAATTTCACAAATAAGCACAGCATGGTACAAGTACATGACATATAACATTGCTTCACACTTCGGTGACCTACATAAGTCCACATCAACCGTCCCTGCTTCTATCCTCCTCGTTGATTATTATATCTTCACCATGCCCCCACCTCTCAGGGAGAACGTGGTGAGTTTAGCTTTGCTGTGTCCGTACCACGTGGAGAGGAAGCCCTGACCGAAGTGATCTAATGATGCCAACTGATATGGGACTGTAATCACCCGATCCACTTCTAATCCCTGTTCGCTGCCTGTCTGTAGGTTAGGCATTTCTCCAACACCGAACGAAAACCAGATATGTACACAACCCACACAAACACTGGGACATAAGGAATAGGGAGGTGGGAAGGGAGGCGGGGGGGGGGGGGAGCGCAGAACAGACGGGAAAGGAAATGCAGAGGAGAAAAGAGAAGAGAAGAAACCCCGGACCTTCTCCAGAGCCTATTGTAGCTATATTATCATTTTTAGCCCAAGGTCCTAGCCCTTAAACACTATCCATGCTACCCATGTATTCCTAAATTTCTCACCCTCTCCCTCTATATCAGCCGTCAACTCCTCCATTCTCATTATACTATTAAGCTCCTCGCTCCATTCTAGCAAGGAGGGGACCAACGTTATCTTCCAGTACATTGGTATCGCTGATCAAAAGCCGTCAAAAAGTGTCTCAAGGTTCCCCTCTTGCATGATTGCCTACTGCCCGGGAGAATGGACAACAGCGTTATCTCAGGGGTGTTTGGGATCGGGGAACCATATACTTCTTCGTACAACCGGAGGATCTTAGCCCACAAGCTGTTTATGCTGGGGTATTCCCACCATACATGCAGATGGGTACCCCGAGCTGCGTTGCATCTCCAACATGTATCTGGCACTGTGGGGAAGATCTGATGGATGCGGGCAGGGCTTCTGTACCACCGTGAAATCAGTTGGAAATTCTTCTCTTGGGCTTTACAGGGTTTTGCCATCTTATGAGTAAGGAAAAAAGCCTTCTCCCACTCCTCCTTCTGAAAGGTCCTTCCAATCTCCCACTCAACAAACAACAAAATCTAGCTTTGCGTCCCCTCCCCCCCAGCCTAACTCCATACAGGACTGAGATTACTTTTTCTGGTCTTTCCAATGCTTCCAGTAATTTCTCAAACTGGTAGCACTCCCTTGTAATCCCCCCTAAGTCCCCCAAGGAGCCCAAATAATTCAGCAGTTGATTTACTGCCAACCAAGACACCCCTCCCGCCCGAACAGCCAACTCTCCCATCGTGGGCGGCCTGCCCTGCACCAACGTGTGTCTCAACTTAATTTGTGGGCACGCGTTTCAAATCAGAAATTTAGGGACCCCCACACCCGGCTCGAACTCTGTATTGTCAAAAAAAGGGGTCATTGGGCCTGGCCATGCTGCTATTATTAAAATCCTAAGACGGTCTTCCCATGTCAGAAGGAGCTGTGCTGTCAGAAATGCCAACATCTCTTTCGGCAGCACCCTCGGATCCACCCATGGGAGAGATGTCACCCTCCATGTTTACATGTCCTGCTCTATTGTGACCCATTGCTTGGACCCTTCCCCATGATACCAATCCATCATCTTTACTAGTACTGCTGCTCTATGGTAGTTTTCTATGTCCGGTAGTCCAGCTCCCCCCATCTCCTTCCGCCTAGCCAGTTTGCGAAGGCTCAGTCTCGGCTGTCCCCCCCCCCCCATACGAATTTCACAATCTCTGATCTAATTTGTCTGAAGAATCGCTTGTTACCATGTATGGGGATCACCTGGAAAATGTATACCAATTTCGGAAGAACATCCATCTTTAGAACATTTATCTTCCCAAGCCAGGAAATACCTTTTTTCCCATATGCCTCTAAGTCCACCCTGATCCTTGCGAGTAAGGGATCGTAATTCAAACAGGATAACGAGGTGGGATCAGCCGGGATGAGAACTCCCAGATATTCTATGGCCTCCTTGCACCATTTAAAAGGGAAATTCTCCTCCAGCCTCCGAACCAGGGTCTGATCCTCTATGCTAATGTTCAGCATTTCCGATTTGAACATGTTAACTCTAAAATTACTAACTACCGAATCTCTGAAATTTCTTTAATATCGATGGTAGAGATATATGGGGCGATGTAATATACATTAACAGAGTGTCTGCGTACAGTGCCAGTTTATGTGACTTACCCCCACCTCTATCCCCCTAATGTAGGGGTGCCTGCGTAACTCCACTGCCAAATAGTACAAATAGCAAGGGTGACAAGGGGCAGCCCTGTCTCGTCCCATTACCTATCTGTAAAGCTCAGGACAGGAGCCCATTTGATCTTACCTTTGCTGTGGGGCCGCTATATAGAGCCTGTATCTTCCCCCCTCAAGAGCGGACCCAGTGCTGCCTGCCTCAAAGCATACTCCAAGAACTTCCAATTGACCCTGACGAACGCCTTTTAGGCATCTACTGACAGGAGGCACATAGGGATTTTGTGTGCTCTAGCATAAGAGTTCAAAAGAATTGTCTTTATCGTGTTGTCCAGAGCCTCCCGTCCCGACACAAACCCCACCTGATCTGTGTGTGCCCAAGCAGGTAGCAACCTCTCCAATCTGTTAGCGATCATTTTGGAAAAGAGCTTCACATCCACATTAATTAACAAGATTGGCCTGTAACTGTTACAAAGTGTTTGCTCCTTCCCTGGCTTGGGCAAGACCGTGATGTGCGCCTCCAGGGTCTGTGTCGGGAAGCTGCACTCTTCCGAGATTGTGTTGAAAGTTTCTGATTGTTCAAACGGCTCCTCTAGCTCCTTTCTATCTGAGGTGTCCAAAACCGGTAATCCTGTCTCCTCCACATACTCCTCTATTTCCCTCTCCATCCCTCCACCCGCCTGCCCTATATGTTGTATAATTGAGAGTAGTATTTAACTTAGTATTTAACTTTTAAATATTTCCACTTTTAAATATTTCCACAATTCCCTTTGGGTCATGCACTAAATTACCTCTCGCATCTTTTATAGTTGGTATATAAATCTGGCATTGTCGGGGGTGCAATAATCTGGCTAAAGGGCACCCGCATTTGTTATTGTGTTCATAATAAAATCTATTGGCCAGTTCTCTCTGTCTGCTAGTCATTTTATTCAGTAAGCTCAATAACTCATTCCTGGATTCCGTCAACTCCATCATAATGGATGGGCTTGGGCTCTGCTTATGACAAGGTCTCTAATTTGGATATTCTATCCAACAGTCCGCTACCCTCGTCCCCCTCTCCCTTTTCAACCTTGCTGCATGCTGGATGATAATCCCCCTCAAGCTACATTTTAATGCCTCCCATTGTACGGGAAGCCTGGTTGTGTCAAGTTCATGGTTTCTTAGAAAATTCACAATTCCCTCGGCTATTGCCTTGGAGCATATCTCATCCTGTAAAAGACCTTCATTCAGTCTCCATTGCCAAGGCCTTTGGTCAGCCCCAGCAACTCCAGCACCAGCAGCAAGGGAGCATGGTCTGACCAGATTCTGGTACCAATGGTTGCTACCAGGGACCACTGAAGTGCATTATGGCTTATGAAGAAGTAATCAATCCTGCTATAGGGTAAATAATAAAAGGTAAAGTCTCTGACCCCTGGATTACATATCTGCCATACATCAATCAAATGTCTATCATGGAGTAGTTTTTTTAAATGCTCTCAATTTAGTATAAGATATGGCTGACCGCCCCGTTGAGGTGTCTACCAATGGTTCAATAGCCATGTTGAAATCCCCCCACTACCACCACCCCCTCAATGTAGTCATCCACAGCCCGAAAAATCCTCTGAACTGCTTTTACCTGGTCTACATTTGGTAAGTATAAATTGGCCAGTGTAAACTTTTCCCCCCCCTATTTGGGCCTTAATAAACATAAATCTACCCTCTGGGTCTATCAACTTGTCCAGCAACACAAACTGTGCATTTTTATGGATCACTATTGACACCCCCTTGGCCTTGGCTTCAGGGTATGGTGCATGGAACAAGGTGGGGAAATGCCTATCTTTACATTTTGGCACCTTCCCCTCTTTAAAATGAGTTTCCTGTAGGAAGAGAATCTGACACCTCTTCTTATGTAGAGAATATAGAATCTGAGACCTCTTCAAGGGGCTATTCAAGCCCTTCACATTGAAAAAGCAAATTGTAAGGTGATGACTCTGCCCCCCTCTCCCCCCCGATTCCACCCACCCTCCCGCAAGCCCCCCGAAGTGTGGGAAACAAACACTAGGTGATGGGAACACGAGACTAAAGACACAAACACACACTACACACAAGCCTGATACCGGTCACTATCCAGTGTCTGGGAGTTTCAAGGGAAGGCTACCTCCCTAAAACTACACTAAACATTCTGGGAGTAACTCCCAAAAAATTCCAACCATCTTCTGCAAAGCAAGCTCTGCCGAGGTAGTCAGCCGCCAATTTGGGGAACTTTGGTTGAACACAGCCGTGGCGAGGTCCGCACAGCCCATAATAACAGTAAACTTTTAGTGCAAATATACATTACGTTTTTTGGTTTTATAGCAACAAACATCTTAACTATGGTAAATATGGTGTCTACCCACTAACTCGGACTATCTCTTCAGGATGCATCTCCTTTTCCTCTTTATACTAGGGCGAGCAAGCACCCCAGGCCAGTGGGCGCCCCCCCCTGGGCCAGGAGCCCCCCCCCACGAGGCCTCACGTCCCCGCGGTGCGAGGGCCCCCATCCCAGGGCATGCCCCCCCAAAACCCGGAGGACCATCCGCTCCCCAGAGGCCACCCTCCGAATGTCCCCCCCACCAGTCCCCCCCACCCTGGCGGCAAGACCACAGAAAGCATCAAGAGTCGTCCCAACAATGTGCCGCCCAGTGCGAGCCAGCTTGCTCTCATTAGCTTCCCGGAGGAACCCCCTCCGCACCCCCCCACCCAGGAGACCAACCGACAGACATCCCCAAGGGACCTTGTCTTAATCACCTGATCCCCGACACGGAGGGGGAACCTGAGGGGCACGAGGGAAGCCCCGGGCCTGTATAGACTGTTTCCCGCATACCCAATACTATACAAATAAATTTGGTAATCATAACTGTTGAACATTACAACCCCCCCACGTCCCGGTCCCCTCCCCCCCGGCTCGGAGAACGGGCCGTCCAGCAGCCTCCAATGGTCTCTTCTAAGTTGTTATTCCCCGGGCAAGGGGGGGGGGACCCGGGGAGAGGGAAGGAGGGGACCCCAACAAATATCAACCAACATGTATACGTCTCCCCTTAAATGTAAGTGATACCTGAAATCTGAGAAGTTCATCCCAGACGAGAGAGAGAAACCTAGTAATAACAATAACCATACCTATGACCACATCTGGAGGGGTCCACAACATCCAGGTTCCTCCCCTTCACCAGACCGGCCCACCATGGAGACCCACCAATCGAATGATGCATTGACATTTTATTTCTTCCAACGTCCTATATCCCTCCCACCTCCCCCTCCTGATGCCATGTTGGACCCTCCACACGCCCCCCTTTCTCCCGGGGGAAGCCTCTGCACCCTTTTGTGACAAGGGCTGAAGGGGGACCGGCAAGGCTTCTGCCAACCAATCAGGCACCTGGATCGTGTCCGTAGATGGAAAGGATGTCCCCATTTGTAAGAGGCACCCATGCTTTTGAACTTATCCAGAAGTACAAATCCACCATATGCAGTGTTCACCTGGAAAAGTCTGGCAAAAGTGTGATCCTAGTGCCTCTCCAACTCACCAGGCCCCTCTCCCAGGCCGCCTTCACTATTTCCTCTCTGTGCTCAAACGACAACAACCTGCACAGAACATCCCGTGGAGTCCCCTGCCCACTCCCCTTCCCCCCCCCCCCCCCCGGTCTGCTCATGACTCCGGTGGCCTTCCGAGCAAAGAATTGAAGATGCCTGTGCCGATGCTCTCAGCTTGTCACCACTGACTTCCTCCGGTATCCCCCTCAATTTTACGCTGTTTTTTCTTCCCCTATTCTCCACATCGTCAATATGTAACTGCATCTCCCTTTGTTGCCGGACTTCCCATTGCAAACCTGCCAGCTCTGACAATTCCCTGATCATCTCCTCCTGATTTCTCTCCATCGCAACTGCTCTTGCGTATAACGTAGCTGTCTGTTGCTGCAGGTCTTCAATATCTTTTCTCACCGCCTTCTCGATCCGGAGCGCCATAGACTCTAGGTCTGCGTTAGAGGGGAGGGCCTGCAGGTCCTCTTTAGTAGCCAGGGACTGTAGGAGATATCTCAAAGCTGCCCCCCCTAGATCTCTCTCAGCTTGTGGTGACCGATCCCTGCGGGGAGTTACTGCTGAGGATATTCTCCGTCGGGGGCTGGGGCTCCCGTCACTATTGCTGCTTCTCTGTACTGGGGATTCCGGAGGATCGAACCTCATGTTTCCAGAGCAGCCCTCACTGTCACTGCTGCTCATATCCAAGTCCAGGCACATATCTGGGGTTTCTATAGGGGAGCTGACCACCTTCCTTATGTTGCTGGAGGGGATCCCCTTATGGTGTGCCACCTGCCCATTTTCTCCTGGGCTAATGCTGGGTGTGAGGGTTCCCAGCTTCATGCTGCCTCTGGGAGTCCTGGTCGCCCCCTCATCATGTGTATGCTTGCCCCCTTTAATCTCTACAGTGGCTGCGCGATCGCTCCTGCCACACTCAACACCATTTCGGCCTGGCTTCTCCCCCACGTGCTTCTCTTCCAGCCCCCCTCCTCACCTCGACTCGGCCGCCGCTCCGCTGCTGGTCCTCGTCCTCCGGCTCCGTCACTCACTGCCATACTCCTTCTGCTCGATTGTGCTGCACCGCCGCAGCTGGCGCCATCTTGACCGCCTCCTCCTGCTGTCTTTGGTTAGCCGGGGAGCCAGAAACCTTGCGATGCCAGCTCGTGACACCACCACCGACTTCTTCACTCCTCTCTTCTTCTTCTGGGACCCCATTTCTTGCGGGTCCCACTCAGTCACACTGCACTAATCAACTGTTTAATACAGGGCTTGACGGAGCTCGGCTCAAACACTCCTCACATGACCATGCTCAGGCCATGTCCCTCTCTCTGTGTTTATTTAAACAAACTCCAGCAATAAAAGCCAACACAGTCTCTATATCCAAGGGTCTCACTGGGGGTTGGGACTATACTCCTGCTGTACCTTGTTTGGTGGGTGTCAGGGTACTCCACTCTCGGCCTAGGCCCTCATGGATCCTCAACTGGCTTGCCAGGATAACTCGATCCTCCTCCTCAGTGTGAAGGGTATTTCTCTCCCAAAAAGTCGCTCTGTCTCACAGGCTGTTTCAATAGGCCTTCTGGTGTGCTGTCCCACACTACATAAGGGACAAACAAAGGGGACCTGCACCAAATTCTTCTAATTAATACAGGTGCCACTCCCAAAGCTTACAAAGGCTTAATCAGACTACAACAAAATAGGGAGGCACACTAGACGGCTGCCGATATCTTACCTTCACTCCGACCCCTCAGTCCCAACCGAATGGACGATAGATGTCTTTGAATATGTTTTTTTAAAGGTTGTGTTGTTTCACCAATATAGATTTTAGGGCAATCGCACTCAATCAGATAGACCACATTTCTGGTCAGGAAGTTCATGTAGTCCATTATCCTAAATTCGTCCTTCCTCAGCTGTCCACCAAAGGACCGAGACGGAATCCTATGTCGACAAATATTACAGGTACCACTCGGAAAACTGCCAACCATCCTCTGTCCTTTGCCCAGGCTATTAGTCGGGCATTTGTAAAGACTCCTGCATAGCATATCATTTAAATTCCTGGCCCTTTTGGCTCATGGGGTTCTACCTACATATGTCCGTATATCTGGGTCTGTCCCTATATTATTTGATGGTGCTCTCCCCCATCGTTTAGGATCATATGTAGTGATTAACTTATGTCGAGATCTAATAAAATAATATTTTTTTGTACTAGTATTGATTCTAGTGTGCCTCCCTATTTTGTTGTTGTTGCTGTCCCACACTACATGACTCTGGAACACTCTCTGGACACATGCTGGCTTCCAACTCTGCACTGCACATTTTGCACACTTCACTGTGGAACTGACTCTTCCAGGAAGTGGCATTAATATATATCACCTCTGATTGTGATGTCACTCCCTTTAGCAGCCTCTTATATACAGCTAGGATGTCTCTGTACACGGATTTGTATAATAGATTAAGTACCCCTGTTTTTCACCTGGGCCACATATAGCATAATATGTTTAGTATAGCAGTAAGATCGTGTGCTGATGTGGTCCCACTGTGTGCTGCAGCAGTGTCTGACAGACTTGCTTATTCTGAGGTGAAAGTTTGTTTTTTTACCACTTTCTTGGGATTTCCAAAGTTGACAACTTATTTTATCTTAAAGAATTGCCACAGATGTGGGTGTCTGGCTTAAGCTGCTGCCATCCCCGGACCCACACGCATGCGCACTCCCAGGGCCGGATTATGAGAGGGGTGCAAGGGGCGCGTGCCTCAGGGCCTCCACCACTTGCCTTGCAAAGGGGGCCTCCACCAACCTTTGGGTTATGGACTGGTCCAGGAGGCTTTTCAGTCTTCGGCCTGATGGTCCACAGGGCCGGCAACAAAGCTATCAGTGGCAGTGGGGGCCCACACGTCTGGGCAAGTTTTTTTTGTTTTTGCAAACCTGCAGCCACAGGGCAGGATGGAAAGTCTAGAGCAGCAAAGCCGCCATCAGCAACGCTACAGTGATGGGTGCAGGGCTGTCAATCGGGGCCGCTCATTGCACATAAGCCACCAAGCACAGCCACTGGCAGCTCATTGCAGGGAACTGTTTTCTGCTGGACCAGCTGGGCGACTACACTACCCCCCGCCCAGAATGGCAAAGCAGGAATTCATGAGCAAACGCATTCACACAAGGGGCTCGATCTGACATTCCAGTAAGTAGGACAACCACCAATCAGTTACTTGGGGCCTCCACCAGATTTTGTGCCCAGAGGCCTCCGCCACACTTAATCCGTTCCTGCGCACTCCTGTTCAATTTCACTTGCTGTAACTATAAACACGTTTTATAATATTAGTGTGAACTAAAACCATTACAGTTTCCCTTTAAGATACATATATTGCCTTTTTTAAGTTGTTCAGTAAAATGATGCCTTACCAGGCTCTCTTTTTTACAATAGCTAACCTAAAGGCCAATAATTATACAACATGAGAATAAGAACTGTTCCCTGCTGCTTAACTTGAAACAAGAATATATCAGTTCTTATAAAAGACCTCTAAATGGAAGCAGCAAACCACATGAGACCCCTATAAATTAATGCTCTAATTAGTATTTTTTTGCAGTTAGGGGTACAAGATAAGACAAAAGGGTTATCAGCCTCATTATAATATCTGGCTTGATAATACATAAAAGTCTTTTTAACTGTGGATTAGTTATATAAATTAAAAACTAAGCATAGTTTACAGGGTTTGTTGGTGCATTCAGTGTGTACCCATTTAAATGTAATAAATGTTTGGTGCCCAATATGCAAACACCATGGCTGCCCATAGCCAGGTTTATTTTCCGTTCAATTTAAAGATGATTCAGCATTGTGCCTAAAAACAATTATGACGATTACTGAACAATCGTTTGCTATATTCTGAAAACCAGAAAAAATGCTACTTTACACTTATTTTAATTAAATATTAAGAGAATTTAGTCCTTTGCACTTTCTTACGAAAACACAAAAGTAACATGGTCCCAGCAGGCAGTGGCAAAATGCCGAGCAGCTTACCCTAGAAATCTTAACAATGAAACACAGGAGGGCAATGATCCCATTCCCTCCCTTCCGCCTCAAGATGGGATGTGTTGTATTACAATTCTAGGGAATGCACAGAACCAGTGGAATTAGATCCCGATGTTACAGTACACTAAGGACCTGATTTCTGATGATCCCAGCTTTTCTTTAGTTCACCTTACCTTCAGTGTGGCGTGTGCAACATAGTGACAAACAGAGCTACAATTGTTGCGGCGAATGTACAGTAGGGAGAACTGAATTTGTTTTGGAAAATTTAAGAAAATTAAAATATAAGAAAACACAATTCTACAGTATATGTCAGAATGGGATGGGTCTCAGAATATACGTGTGGTGTCTCAGAAGTGTCTTGCTTGTTTTGAAAGCCTTATATAAAGAGCTTAACAAAAAACGTGAAAATAATGAAAAAAACATTTCATTCATTGTTTTTCAAATACTAGTTATCTATCTGATTTTCAATTCTATCTGAAATTTTAAAATATCAATGCAAAAACAGCTCGAGAGACAATCTTGAAAGAGCTACCATTGATTCCACTGGCATTCGCTGTCTGGCACCAGTCTTCACCCAGCTACGCTGAACTAGAGGTAAATACAGCTAACATGGGTGTAGTCGGACAAATATCGCACTCTTTGTTAGGTAAATGCAATGACTAACCGCAAATGTCTGGCAAATAAGGGCTAAGTGGTTAGTAAATCAAACCCTAAGTGTAATAACTAATGTTCCAATACAGCCAGGCACTACAAAACAAGATACAGTAATAAACACTGACATTGACACTGACTGAACATTGACACTATATATATATATATATATATATATATATATAGTGTGTATATATATATATATATATATAATTTATAAAAAAAAAATATATATATATATATATATATATATATATATATAATGTAATATAATAATATATAATATGTAATATGTTTATATACAAAACATTATGACTTTGTTCACACCTGCCCTGCTGCATTTGCGGCATAAGTTTTGCGTTACTAGCTTGCAGTAAGAGTTTTCAAAATGAGTTTTCTGTCAGAAATTGGAGATAAGGAGGATACAGGCCCCCCCTCCTCCAGCTGGCATCCTGCCAGGTTCTGACCACTTCCTTATGAAGAGCATGGCTTTCCTAGGACCTTCCCCTAATGTAATTGCACAGCTAGGGGGTCAGGATTAGATTTCCAGAGAAAGCCACACCCTGGGGTAAAAATATGCCTCCCTTCAGTGGGGAGCACTCAGAGCCTGACTGGATGCCAACCTGAAGTTTCTGGAAAATGTCTTACCTTGTTTTGGAAACTATGCCATTGAGAAAGTGGAGAGCCATTGGAGGCACAGTCCTTGACAGCCAATCCCAAATGTTACTAGTACATCCTGAAGAGAAGCAGCAATTTTTTAGAGTAAGAAATATGGGACCCAGACAGAACAATATGGTATCACCTAAAAAATATTTAATACCACCTTTATGGTGAAGTCGATTAGGGGGTAATCTAAACTACCTTAAGATTTTCCCCCAACCATGCACCCCTTCCAGTCTGTCAAAAAGAGCCGCCTTAGAGTAATCTTTATATATGTGCACTCAGACCTCCCTCTTCCTTCTTCAAAGCCATAAGAGAAGCAAACCTAGTTGGTTTTGCCCAAATAAAGCTGATAAACGGGCCAAGATAATCATAATGTTTATTATTCTCGATTTCTGCAGCCCTAATTTAATATTCTCCCATAGCAGTGTAAAATTCAATTCAAAAAGATCCATAGCCCATCTTGGTAATCCAAATATATTAGACATTACAGGATAATATAATAATAATAATAATAATTGTAATAAGCATGTAACTTATCTTGCAACCTTACCAAATGTTATTTTCATGAGATCAGGTAGCGAGAGATGTGGTAATGAAGAACAGAAATGCTGTACTAATTTAGCACTTATAAACCTCAATTATTAAATAGTTAGATAATTATAGTAATGCTCTGGGATAGAATCTCGAAAAGTCCAATCCAATATAACCAAAGTAATTGTGAATATAATATAATATCATCGCTTGTGCCTATCAGCAACACCAAATCTGTGTACCAAAAGATGGGCTGTTTAATGGGTTTATCAATTACTCTTGCTGTCGCTTTAAAATATACAATATTCTCAGAGAGGGTTGCAAGTATCCAATATCCTCAGGGATGATAAAAAGTATATACACATATTGTAAAACTGTAACATTTAATGAAGAATCATATGAAATCGGTAATCACAAACCTGGGTGATTCAGAACCATGTAAGGCTTGAAGCCTGATCTCCTGTGCGGTAGAGCAGTGTCCCGCTCTTCAACCTTCCGTGGTGGTGTTTAAGCTGGAAAAATTAGAGGCACACACAAAGTATGTCAGGCTTGCTCATGGGAATGATGCTCAGCGCACCTCCCGTCGTCGCGCTGTGTGTTTGCCATGTCACTTCTTGCCTGAGTTCCAACAACATGTTTCACTCTTCCGGAACTTGTTCCAACAAGGCATTTAGTGCTTTTGGGACTTGGTCCTAGGTCTGTGTTGTATGAACACACCTCATTCGCCTTACCAATGCACAATAGACAATAGATCTCCTGATACTGAGCAAGTTTTTGAAAAATAGTTTATAAAACAATTTGCATCTACAGTGGATTCATTTTTTGTTGAACTAAATGAAAACATATCCCACTTTGGTTTTCACTTGGTATTGCCATATTCCCATGACATTTGTTTCTAGTAATTAAAAAATGACTCCAGCAAACCGAAAACTTAAAAAGCAAGAGTGGAGCAGGGCATTTCTCCCTAGATGACCCAGCAATGCAGGCAAAGGACAGAAAATATTAATTAAAGGTTCCTTGCTGTACCATTTACTATGTGAATGACTGTAAATCAATTTTAATAACCTGGCAATTTCTTTGAACTGGCTGTAGTCAATAAAATCCTAAGCTCAGAACTCAAACATTTAATACCTTTTTGTTTTGTGACAACAGTATTATTGCAATTCATTATTCTCTCTTGCCTGCATTTTTCTCAATTACTGCCACCTTCCACTAGTTTTAAAGCTGGAACAGAAGCATGCAAGACATAGTTTTTCATGTGCTTACCCTCTAATGTTCAAAATACCTTTTTCTACAATTTTGTTAGTTTTTTTTTCCATATACAGTATGTTTCAATGTAATAAATTGAATCTGAATTACAGTAAGATTTAGAGTATGTCTAATGAGTCTTTTCGAAAGGAAACATAACAGTGTTTAATATCTACTCCCAGTACAAATATAATGATAAGTGTATTCGGTAAAAACTGAAAATTTCTAAAAGTCAATTTTTCTATTGAATTTTTAAAAATGTTCATTATGTGCCAAAATTATGTCCTTAAAGGTTAAGTCCACTATTGTTTTGTTCCAAAAGAATGTCCACAAGAAGCTGAACTGATCTAGTTTGCTTTTATTTTTTCTTATGTAGCAAATGAGTGTTTTATGGAAGCAATGGAAGTTTTTATGGAAGAAAATGGTATTCTCACTACCTGCTTTTTCTTTCCCTCTTTGTGCCTTCCATTTCCCTCCCTTTCTCCTTTCGTCTCTGCTTTGCCTCTGTTTCTTTCTTCTCTGTCCAGGTTTCTTGGTCTGTCTATACATCTTTGATTGTGTTGTACCTTTGCTGCTCCTATTTCGTCACTTGCTTGTCCCCCCTTTCGATTTATCTCTGGTCTCCCGGTCCCCTTGTCAAGAGAACCACAACTAGCTGTAAAGACTGGGGTTCATGTGTCCCCTTATACTACAACTAGCTGTAAAGACTGGGGTTCATGTGTGCCCTTATACTACAACTAGCTGTAAAGACTGGGGTTCATGTGTCCGCTTATACTACAACTAGCTGTAAAGACTGGGGTTCATGTGTCCCCTTATACCACAACTAGCTGTAAAGACTTGGGTGAGAGTGTCCCCTTGTACCACAACTAGCTTTAAAGACTGTGGTGAGTGTGTCCCCCCATCCTCCCTGGTCACACAGCCCCAGGCAGCCAGCAGAAGGAGAAGAAAGATACAAACCACCAGCGATCAGCCCGTTGTGACTACTAGCCACCAAGCCCAGGGACTGAACATGACCCCGCCACTATTTTTCTCACCAGGCCATCCCTGCCCTTCACCAAAAGCTTGTGAAAAAAATAAAATGTGCCATTATCCAGGGATGCTGGAGCTGCTCCATAAAGTGTGTAGTGTGTGCTCGCACCTTCTGCATTTCCACCCTGCTGCCTCTCGCCTGTCTGCATTGCAGAGGAATTGCGGCCTTCTCACCACCACAATTTCACTTTGTACATGTTGGAAAGGGTGCGTGAGCAGCAGCAGGCAATAGTGCAGACCAGCAGCACTTCACCAACAGTGAATGAGCCTCCATAAGGGACATCTGCTGCAGTGCTTCCAGTATGCCACTAATATGATCAGCACTGATAACTCCATCACCAGCCCTACCATCCCCATCATCTGCCTGCTAGAAAAAAAGGCTTCAGGCCATGACTGAGGACTAGAAGACAGATCTATTTTCCCCTGCTGTCAAGGCATTACACACATGGCTGACAGGATGGGTTTCTGGGCTGACAGTGGCCAAGTATGCCAATGTCTAGGCAGAGAACAATTTTGGAGGAATCAGAGGGGGAGGAGGAGGACTACTTTCTCAGCAGGGTTGCACCCAGTGCAGCTCACGAGCATCACTGGAGCAAGACTGGAGGGAGGAGAAGCAGGAGACAGCTGACACTGAGGACAGCTTCTCCTTGACTCAGGGCAGCCTGGCTCACATGAGCCACTACATGCTCAAGTGCATCAGTAGTGCTGATTACTGGGTGGCCACCCTGCTTGATCCCCGTTATAAGGACAATATTCCAACACTGCAGCGGGATCGATAAATTTCACAAATGCATGCTGGTGGAGGCACCACTGACAGAGTTCCCAGCTGACTTTGAGGGCTCAGTGGTGGCACGAGGAGGTGAGTATGAACACAATGTGGAACAACATATTCCATTGTCCGCCACATCCAACACTATTGGATGCTATGGCCCGTAGTACCAGGAGGCCGACTTTGACTCGTGTAGTGGCTGACTACCTGTCTCATGTCTCATGCATCTCCTGGTATTGAGTGATGTGTCTTCCACATTCAATTTCTGGGTTGCTAAATTGGACACATAGCCAGAGCTTGCCCTCTATGCCTTGGAGGTGCTGGCATGCCCTTCGGCAAGTGTCTTATCAGAACGTGTCTTCAGCCTTCAGGGGGTGTCATTACTGAAAAGAAGATCGGCCTATCACATCTTTTACTTAAACCGCTGAAAGAAATGTGGCTTGCACCTCTCTGTGCAAGCCACATCCGCCATTGTATATATCTATATCATTTTGTATATATTGACTGACAATTGTATTTTTTTCTTTTTCTTTATTTGTGAAATTAATTTTTTAGTTTTCTCTTATTGTTTTTAGTAGCCCATTTTGTGCAGGGCAATTGCCCAGGTCTTTCCCTCCCTAATTCAGCCTCCAACACCCCAAATTTTCATTTTTTATTTGTGTAATTCTTTAATTTATTCCAGTAAAAATTAATATTTTAATTTTTTTTCTTTATTGGAGTATTTTTTTAATTTTTTATTTTTCTGTGATTATTATGAGTACTTTCCCATGCCCATTTTGTGCCCAAGTGTTCATCTCAATTTTCAGCCCTCTAAGCCTTGCTGGTCCCATTTTACAGCAATTTTTGGATGTAAAGGTTTGAGTCCTCATTGACATCAATAGGGTTCAGATTCGGGGTCCCCAGACCCAAACTTTGTCAGCAATTTCTACCAACGCACTCATCACTAAGTGCTAGGATTTGAAGAACAAGGCATAGAAATACAGTATGCAAAACCATTTTACGAGGTGCCACTTCACGGGGGCCCAATTTAATTTAGTGGGAAATCATCAGGAAGAAATTTAGACTTGTAAAAGAGTAGACCGATACTGGAGTTATAGGAATGGCTACCAAGGTTGAGGGATGGGGAAAAAAGTCAGTGTTGGTGAGAGCATCTGTGTATAGGCTGCTTTAGTTATGACAAATGACAAAATTGGGAGGAAGAGGGCCAAACCTCTGCTAGGAAGAAAGAATTTT
This sequence comes from Gastrophryne carolinensis, assembly GCA_027917425.1. NCBI lineage: Eukaryota > Metazoa > Chordata > Amphibia > Anura > Microhylidae > Gastrophryne > Gastrophryne carolinensis. Next base: position 63,752,069 of record CM051241.1, on the reverse strand, counting down.
GTTGACGACAGGGGAAGGAGAAAAAAGAGAAAAGTAAATGGCGGGTGGGGAAGAATCAAGAGAGGGACAGGGAAAGCGGGATTGAGAGAGAGTAATTATATGTTTTATTTCAAAAAGCAGAACAGTTGCACCTACCACCAAAGAAGCCTCCAAAGCTTATTGGGTAAGTTTCCCCTATGGAAGCCTCTGATTCTATAGTTATGTGGACAATGGTCTTTCTTTTCTTTTCTTCAGTTTTTGTTACCACACCTTGAACCTAGTTTCGGTTAGAAACCCACCCCTGAGGCACCCAGTTTTGGGATCCCGCTAGGTTTGCCACCTGACCAGTACAGTGGGCAGTAAAGTAAAAATAAAATTACCGACCAGGTGGCAACCCTAGATGCCCCGCTGGTTAAAACTCAGTCACTCGACCCATGGATTCCCACAAGGAATAAGATGGGGAAGTGAGACAGTTAGCACATGCCTGCACAGGCATTTAAAGCTATTTGTGTTCAGATAAATGTTACTACAAAAAAGAAACAAACGTTAAGTATTTTAGTAATTATAATACTGACATTACAATAAATACATGATTTAGCCCTTTTTGAAACATTTTCTGCTTTGTACTGTATAATGTATATGTAGAAATACTCATCCAAGTCATTTTCTCCCCAAAAAGTTCAGTTTTTTACGTTTTTTGGGTCCTCATAAATTGCTGCACCAACCTCTGAACTACACGATCAAAACCACATTGCGAAAATAAATCTTTTTAAGTTAAAGCTAAATGATTTGTGCTAATGAGTTAAGCTCAGCAGTCTAGAATGCATAAGCGTCTTCCAATAAACGTAGACAATCTGTTTTGTTTTTTTCCATTCTCTGAATTTAGCAATCCCTACTACTTACTTTCAAATTAAGAGCTACAATTAAATCCCTGTATCTGTGGCATCAAAAACTTGTTTACGGTTTAATGGTTGGAAATGCATTAGAACATTTTTACAGTAATTGCTGCACAAATTAAATTAAGTAATACAAAGATGACATGCTAAATTGTATTAAGAAATAACCAAAAATGAAATCATGATAGATTTGGAAAAACACACACAAGAAAAATATTGTTACCAGGCCATGCATTTTGAAAAGCTTTACGCTGAAATTGTATACTGTATTTTCTACATTATAAGACACAGTTTTTTTTACCCAAAATTGTGGGGGGGGGGCAAATGTAGTGTCACATACAGGCTTGGACTGTGATAGGGCAAGGATTGCGGTGCCAGGGCAAAAATGAAAGCGTCGGGGCCCAGGCAGAGACAGACTTACATCAATGAGGGTAATGGCATTGGAGGTACCCAACATGACCGGGAATTGCAGCTGACCTAGCATGGGAGGAGATGGCGGCAGCAGGACCCACTACAGAAGGGAATGGCAGCAGCAGAACCTGGCACAGGCGGTAATGGCAGTGAGACACAAAACGGGTGGTAACGGGGTAAATGGGACCCAGCAGGGGCAGTAATGGCAGCAAGGGAACCCAGTATAGGCAAAAATGGGAGCAGCGGGATCCGGCACAGGCTGTCATGGTGGCAGAGGAATACAGCATGGCCAGGAATGGCAGCAGTGGCACAGTTGAGAATGGTGGTGCCAGAACCTAGCATGGCTGGGAATAGTGGCAGGGGACCTGGCCCAAGGGTGAATGGAGGCAGTAAGGCTGAACTGCGTACCAGGCCAATGCGCTTCAAACTGGTACTGCATAAATGTTTGCCCCACACGGCTAAACCAAAATGCTGTCAGTTTGTTTTCCAGGGACTCTCTAGACAGAGCACCAGGGGAAACAACCAGGTAATTGCTTGATCTGGGTTTCAGAGCAAAATACTCACCTCTTATGCATTGTGTGCAAACATGTTCACTGTATATGTATGGCTGCTGGGAAACCTAATTGACATGGTTACAGGCACATGAGCGGCAGAAGTGGGTGGCAGATATTGGGTTTTTGGGGCAGTGATGCATAGCAGGGCCAATTAAGAATGTTGTTAGAGCAAGTGTTATTTCTAGTCAGTTTTGTTTCAAGGTCCTCTTTAACCCTTTAATTGCCAGCCTACTTAGAGTTTTTCTCACCCTCTTGCCAGACTACGTTTCACTATTTTGCGCTACACATGTTCAGCTGTAATTTTTTTTCCAGGGATTTCCCAGGAAAATTATATATTATTTTTTTCAGGAGTCTGGGCTTCAACTTGAAATGTCCTGTTTGGCGTATTTTTTGAGTGTATTCTCAATACTTTTGGGTGAAATGTGCAAAAAAAATCTATTTTTTACAATTTTAGTAGTGTTTTTTGTAATACAAAATGTAAGTTTGTCAATAAAATCTTATTGCATGTAAAACCCCAATTTCTCCCGGTTACAGTGGTGCCACATATATATTGGTAGACACCATTTCTTGTCCAGGAGACTCCCCCAAACTGAAACTTTAGGAGATTTTCAGATAAAATAAAACTGTGCTATGCAATATGTGCACCTTGCTGTTTTTCAAGAAAACCAACTCTTTACATTTGAAGTACACACCTCAAGCTTTCTAGGCATACCAGGCTTGTTTATGTGGGCATAGTTTTCTGGAAGTAATCCCTCACTGAAATCTTTGGTTGCAGAGTTTCCCTAAAAATGAATAAAAAATAAGCCACATTTTCCTTAAAACAACTATATGCAAATAAGAAAAAACAAGTAAAAGCTGAACAAGCAAGGTCCCTCGAACAGAACAATACCCAACATGCATAGGTACTGTCAAGAGAAGTGTTGCTAAACAGCCCAAAGTAAAGCATGTGCGTATCATTAATTTTACTAGAAAATTTCAGCTCTGCAGACAAAGTGCGCACCTTGCGCTTTTTCTACCAAAACAGCCATTTACATTTGGAATACCTCCCACAAAAAAAAATTTTTTTTGGAAAACTGTCTCCTTTATTTTAAATAAAACATTGGTTTTATTAAAGAAAACCATGCATGTGAAAGCCTAATTTCTCCACACATATGTATCGGTAGCCCCCCCCCCCCATCTTTGCCCAGTAGACCCCACCAAACTGAAAAGAGCACTTTATAACATTTACAAATAAAATATAACTACTATAAACACAATAAAGGGTTACAAAAAATAGCGGTCCCTTTGCCGAATGAGCCCAAGATGCTCAAATTTCTCATGAGCAGTGAGACTAATTAAGAAGCACAATATTGGCTGAGAATGCTGAACCCAGAGGGCTCCAAGTGATCGAGCTTGGAGCCCTTTCTTTTCTCCCTTCATCCTTCAGGACGACCACTTGAGAGAGTAGGCTTCTTCCCCTGGAGAGGAAATACAAACTGGATCAAGTTTAAAAGCTCCACCCCTTCCTCCTAGCCCTCAGTATTTTGTGTTTTCTGTCCAAAGAAACGTCTGGGACTACAGGCTTTACTTCCACAGTTTTGCTGCGGCCCAAGGGGTCCACTTAGGATCCTGGTGTTTCCAGCGGATCTTCCAGCAGCAGATAGAGAAGGTCCAGTCGCCTTTCCCGGGCCACGGCGGTGCTGGGCTCTGGTGCAGTGGTGGCCACTGGGATTCCATTTTAGGGTCCCCGGGCAGCATTTCTGGTCAGTGTGCACTGGAGTGGGGCGCGGGCGCGGCCAATGGCGTAGTTCCGGTGACGCTGGAGGAGGAAGAGTATGGGCTCCAGACACTCCCAGCTTCTGGAGCAGAGGTTGCCTCCAGGATCCAGATTGGAAGTGGGGGCCTGGAGAGTGCTAAGGAACCCCTACTTTAACCTGGGCCATGGTGGTAAAGCAGGTTGTCGGGTAGGCCAGCGGAGGAGAAGCAGCAACAGCAGCAGCAATGCCTGCTAGTTCACAGTGTTAACTGATATTTTTTCTCCTCCTTTCAGCCTGGTATTTCTAATCCCAATCTAAGGAGAAACAAAAAAAGAAAAAGAGATAGGCCCCAGAATTAAGGGCCAAGATTCTAAACTTGCTGAGTTTTGTCTAAATTGTCAGATTTATCTTTTTGGAATCCTGAATACAGGATTTTTGTCAAACCTGTATTGACAATAAATTGGGGGGTGAGGCAGCTTCCTTTATATTAGAGACTGTTGATTCTATGAAAATGGATATGGCCTCGACTCGCTTGCAAGGAGGCTCTGTTAGCCAGGACAGCCCCCCAGTAGCCATGTTTCCTCCGACATGAAATTTCCCCTAACATATTCTGAGGCAGCCCCTATGGTGCCACCGGCTACCACCTCAGCCTGCTCCCTCTCATCCTCCCTCTGCCACAAGCCACAGTCAGGGAGCTGAGGAGAGTGAAGGTATTGTCTCCTCAGGATTCACTCAATGAGGGTTTTGGGGAAGAAAGGTTTCACGAAGAAGGGGCCCCAAATGGTCAAAAAAATAAGATGTCGGAGGAAACTGACGCTTTCCTATTTGATATTTGTCATACTATGATAATTCCTCAGGATATGATTTATCATAAACTCATGGGTAGAATGGAAAGATCTTTTCTGATTTACTCTTCCTTGTCGAATTTAGTTCAAAAGGAATGGAAGTTTCCGGAGAGAAAGCATTTTCTCTCGAACTCCATTAAGCGTAAATTCCTATTTGAAAAGACCGCCTGTGCTTCCTGGTTCAAATGTCCAAAATTGCATTCCTTCCTGGCAAAGGTCTCCAGAGCTTTTGACCTGAGTTTCAAAGATTCAGGTATGCTTAGAAACTCTATGGACAGATGCACAGATGGAATCCTCAAAAGTGCTTGGGATGTGGTCTCATTTACCTTCAAACCAACCCTGGCATTGGATTGTGTTGCCAGAAATCCTGAAGTCTGGCTTCAGAACCTGATGACATACATAGAAAAGAATATGCCTAAACAAGCCGCCTTGGAGAACCTCCCCTTTATTTCCAAGGCCATCTTCTTCCTAGAAGACGCCTCCACCGAGGTGGTTAGAGCCATGGCCAGGGCTCCAGCTCTAGTTAATTCAACCAGAGAAGCTATTTGGTTTATGCAGAATTCCCTTTGAGGGAATCTCATGTTTCGTACAGAACTGGAGGCAAGGATCCCCCGGTCCTCAGAAAGAACTAAAAAGTTTCCCATTAGACCTATTAAAGTAAGAGGAAAAACACCATTCAGTCAAAGAAAATTATTTTCAACAGAGACAGGTGGAGCCCAAGAAGCATTGGGGGTAACATAAAAGGGGGAGGCAAGCCAAGTTTGGTCTGTAATCCCCCAACATCTTCCCAAAAGCCTTGATCCTGACACTGAGCCTCTGGTTGGGGGAAAGTTAACCTTCTTTTTGGGCGCATGGCAGTCCATAACTTTTGAATCCTTTTGTGTTGAGAGTGGTGTCTCAGGGGTACCAACTGTAACTCGGTTCCAGACCTCCACAGAATTTTTAGATCTTGAGGTTGCCACAAGAATTCAGGAAGAGGGTAGTTATTTCACAAGGAAGCAATAGAGACGGTCCCTTATGGCAGTCAGTTCAAAGGGTATTATTGTCACATATTTCTGGTTCAAAAGCCATCTGGCTTGTTCAGAATGATACGCAATCTGAAGGCCTTAAATCACTTTGTCTATAAAAGATTGAGGATGGAGTCAATATTCCCAATAAGAAACTCGCTTAGCCAGGGGACTTTATGGTAAATATCGATTTTCAAGATGCCTATTTACACATACCCATCTTGTAGGCTCACCGCAGGTTTCTAAGGTTTGCAATCCACCTAAATTCAGAAGTACTACACTTTCAGTACAGGGCCTTGCCATTGTTAACATCCTAGGAGCTGAGGAGATTCCAAAAGCTACTGCCATGAGTGTCCTGAGGAGCCAGGGGATTTCAATTTTTCCTCATCTAGATGATTTCCTGGTAACAGGTACCACAGAGGTTTCCCTTCTTCAGAGTCTTTCCATGACTCTAGAGCTACTGCTCTACCGGTTAGGTTGGATAGTAAACCTAGAAAAATCCAATCTAGTTCCCTCCAGGAAATGCAGGTTCCTCAGTTTCTCCATAGACTGTGTAGAACAGAAAATCTTTTTACCGCTAGACAAGCAACAAAGGTTGGTAGCCCAGTTTGGTTGGCTAATCCAGCAGCAATCTGCTTTGCTACAGTAAATCATGAGGGTACTGGGCCTCATGGCTTCGGCAATCCCAGCCATGAAACAGGTGCACTCCAGACCCCTCCCAGTACTTTTTGCTGCAGTCCTGAGATCACAATCCAGAGTCCATAGACTACCAGGTAATATTTCCTGAGCATATAAAAAACGATATACTCTGCTGGATGACTCACCCAGTCATTATAACAACAGAGGCCAGTGTCTTGCGTTGGGGCACTCACCTAGACTTTATACGGGTTCAGGGGCACTTGTCAAAAGATGCTCAGACAAGAGCCTTGAATTTCAGGGAGCTTAAAGCCATAGAACAGGCCCTCTTCCATTTCCATCATCTACTGACCAGAAGGGATGTTCAGGTGCGATCAGACAATACCACAATGGTAGCATATATAAATCGAAAGAGGGGAACCAGATCCGCAGCTCTGCAGGAGCTGATGTATGCTTCCCCCCCACCTTCAACACCAGTTGTGATCCCTATCAGCAGTACATCTAAAAGGATCCCTAAATGTGGTGGCAGACTACCTGAGCTGAACATAAATGTCACAGTCAGAACGGGTGCTAAATTTGGAGGTATTTTACCAAATAGCCCAGAGGTGGGGAGCAAAGATCTCTTTGGGACAGAACCAAATACAAAGTGCAAAACCTTCTTTCATCAGTGTCAGGGGGTTGGGGCACGAGGGCAAGAACAAGAACAAGTTGTCTGTCCTGGAATTTCTGCTGGAACATTTTGAACTGGATCTGGCAGTAAGTACTCTTAAGACCCAGGAATTGGCAGTTTTGGTTTTCCTAGATAAAGCTCTAAGAAAGTATATCCTAATTAATAGAGTCTTCTTCTTAGTCATTACTAGAAAGAGACCAGTCTCCATCTCCAGATGTCCTATTTAGGATCTGACTCTTGTTTTTAAGGGTCTTGCCATTACCTCAGCCCGCAGGGTTAGTGACTTACAGGCCCTCTCCATTCGAGAGCCCTTTTGTATAGTTCTACTTGATCAACTTTATCTACCCAAGATCGCCTCTTCCTTCCACAGGTCACAAGAAATAGTTCTCCTATTCTTTTGTGGCAATTGGGCGGATGTGAAGGAGAACACACAATTTCTAGATGTCAGAAGATCCTTTATTATGTAATTAGACTGCACACATACCTGGAGGAAGATGGGCAGGTTGTTTGTCTCCTTTAGTGGCAAGAACAGAGGTTTAGCTGCCTCCAAAGCCTCAATAGCCATGTGGATTAAGCTGCCCATCTCCTTAGCTTACACATGTATAGACACTGCAGCTCCTTATATTAGAGCACACTCAACCAGAGCAGTATCAACCTCCTGGACAGAAAGATCCGGGTCTGTAAGGCAGCCACTTGGTCTTCCCCTCATACTTTTCTCATAGGCATTATCGGCTTGATCTTTTGTCTGACTCTCAATAATCTATTGGTAGAATAGTTCTTCATTCTGTGTCCTGCCCTCAACCTTTGATTACTTGCTTGTCCTCTCTGGCCATCCTAAAGGATGAAGGGAGAAAATCCCCATTAGTCTTACCGGTAATGGTATTTCTACAAGTCCTTCAGGACGGCCCCCAGCTACCCTCCCTGCATAGTCCTTCGGTTTCTCTTATCTACTTGTTAATATACTGAGGGCTGGGAGGAAGGGGTGGGGCTTATAAACTTGCCGCAATTTGTGTTTCCTCTCCAGGGGAGGAGACCACTATCTCAAGTGGACACGTAGAAATACCGTTACTGGTTAATAATAAGATGCGGGATTATTATATGAGCCTGGTCTGGAGGGTAATTCATTTAATGTGTATTTACAGGAAGGGGGGAGGATGGCAGATAGGGGGTGTCATTCTTGCTTGGATGGGCTGCCATTTTTATGCTGGGGGTTGCAATTTTTGTAGCAGGGGCATAAATTTCTTATTCTGGTTCAGAAGACACCGCTAGGCAAACAAAGGTTAATTTTACAGCTCCTTAATCCAGAATACATCACCCATAGTGTCCTTGTTGCCAGCTCGATTGAGGCTTGGAGCTTTAAAAGACATGAAGCAATGAAAAGCAGTTCCCGAATTGCTGTTAAAACATAATATTTAATTCAAAACATTAAAATCCATCGACTAAAGGGATTTCCCAGAAACACATCACCTGTGAACTTGTTATGTTTTTAACCTATGAGGTTGTTTTTAGGAAGCAACAACAACCTATGGGCTATTTGGTGAATTTTTTACCGTAGTCCATAGGCTGCTGTTATTTCTAAACATTAAAAAGAAAATACCCATACCTAATAGGAAAGAGAACCTCTAAATACACCATCACAGATTTTGGGGGAAAACAGGTATAAAGAACATTTTTGGTACTTTTTTGTGTCTAAGCACTAAAAAGCTTACCGTGATGCAGGTTGCAATCCACAGTGCAATGCAAGTCACACTGGCTTCACTAAATAATTAGTATGACCCCCCATAATGCACATTGGTTGTACAGTGCTTTGTGAATTGCAACCTGCTTCATGGTGAGCTTTTTAATATTATATTATCACACAGGAAAGGGCAATGCATTTTTTTTTATCATCAGATTTAGTTATGGCACTGTTTTTCACATCTGAGTGAATTTTCCTTACTTAAACACACAAACAAGTGCAATTAAAATGTTTTTTTCAAAACGATTCTCTAACAAATCACATCTACCTGCAGAGGGTCATTTTTACAGATGAGCTACATCATTTTTCCCATGAGGTAAGGATATTTTTTTTTTTTGGACCGTTTGGAAACCCCAGGACCGGTTGGGCTATGCAGAAACATTTGTAAATTCCTTAGCACACTCCATGGGGTTCTATTGTTTAAGACATTTCCAAAAATTATCCATACCTTATTGAAAAAATGAGGCACCCCCTCTTGTAAAAATCTCCCACTGTAGGTACAGGTCTGGGAATAATTAAAAAAAAATGTAATTGCACTTTTTTTTGTGTTCAAGTAAATAAAGCTCCCTCATCTGAGTTACATTCACACCCCAAAACAAGTAGCGGAACTAAATGTGATGGGTCCTGGGAACATAAAATGGGGCCCTTTCAAGGCTTGTACAAAAAAAAAAAAGTCTTTTAACTCAACTGGAGACAGCTAGCCAACTAAAGATTGAAACACCCGAGACAGACACCTTTCAGCTATATAGAAATAAATAATTAGAAATTTTTAAATACATTTATTGTGATTGTATTCCATTCTTTAAATGATACTAATTAAGCACAAAAAGTGATCAATAAGATGGAGGAGCAACAATAGCCTCCTGACCTCTTGGGCCTTGGTGCGGTTGCACCCCCCTTTGGTTATGCCCCTGCCCAAAACACACCCATAGTTAAACATGCTTTACTAATTGATCCCCATTTTTTGTGTCCACCCTTTGGTTTCTCAACTCTATATTGAAATGAGAAAATTCTATCCTGGCATAAATAAAGAAATTAAATAATAGGCCGCAAAATAGTGATATAAATAGTAATTGTAATCCGTAATAGTAGAAAAATTATCTGGGTGTGAAATAATGGAGCAATATAATATTATATTGGATGCAGCTAGCCAATTAAAGACTGAAACTGCAGAGACAGACATCCATCAGAATTAAGAATTCATGTAAAAAGCATTCTTAATTATTTAGTAATTCTTAATGTGATTGCATTGCTTCTTTTCTCTAAATGATGCCAAGTAAGCACAAAACTGCTAAAAAAGATGGAGGAACAAAGATCTCCTGACCTTCTAGGCTCTGGTCCAGTCGCACCCCCTATGGTTATGCCCCTGCTCAAAACATACCCAAAGTTAAAGGGCTCTACTAAATAACTGACGTCCATTAGAAAAGATTTTGTTGAAGGACAGCACTAAATATGATGTGGAGCGGCAACTGTGTGATTGGCCAATCTCAAGTCTTAGTTACATGTAAAATTCAAATACAGTAGTAGAAGGGGAGAAACACCGGATGATCCAGACCAACTTAAGTAATAGACAAATGGGATAAGGAGAAAACCCAGAACTTCCCTTTTAACATAGTAAATGAAAAAGACAACTCCACCTTCAACCCTCAAGATCACTAGGGAGCGATCAACGCTTTTAAAGAACTAGTGACCAAAGACATAAAATAATTAATAATAAAACCAAATAGGAATAACAGCAAAAAAGAAAAGGAAAATAGAAAAACAATCTAAAGTATCAAAAGCAAAGAAGAGATACTAATAAACCCGTCAGACTAAGGAGGAGGTCTGGTCATTTTGGACAGAAATATATACTTGAAACTAAAAGACTACTCTCAGACAGAACCACCTATGAACTATTAGGCAATGACCCTACAAGGCAATATCATTTCAAATTAAAGGATTTACTAGACAAAGGAAGAGCAAAAGGAATCCTTACAAAGAAAGAGTATAACTATCTCAATCTAGAAACCCCGAGAATACCCACCCTCTATCACCTTCTGAAGATAGATACATAAGAAAAAAACAAACCCCTTGGGAGACCAATAGTAAGCGGAATAGGCTCGCTCACTAGCCAATTGGGCGAATACATTGATTCATTTCTACAGTCAGTAGAACAAAATATTCTGTCATATTTGAAAGACTCAGGCATGTTCCTAGACCAATTGAAACAATTCAAGAACAAATAAGAATACATACTAGCAACTCCAGATGTTAATTCTTTGTGGACCATAATCCCCAACCAGCAGGGCATTGACGCTGTCCAATTCTTTTTCGCCAATGAAATAAGTAATAGAGAATTTCACTTTCTAGATATTTAAATCTATAAAGAAGAAAATAAAATCAAAACATGCAAATTTTTTTTAAAATCAACAGACAGAAACAGTTACATTTCTGTAGAAAGTTGTCATCATCCTGCAGGGATAAAAAACATACCAAACAGCCAAATAGAAAGGATAAAAAGAGTTTTTCTTGAACAAGCAAATACAATAAAAAAACAAATTCATTGAAAAGGGATACAAACAAGAAATAGAAGACACAATTTAAAAATAAATTAAGAAACACACCTTAATCAGAACCAAAACAAACAGAATAACAAAAAAAAGAAATAAACCATTCATAACTAAATTCAACAGATTACAAACAAATTGAGAAGATTGTTAGAAAACATTGTCCAATACTAAAAACAGATCCAACCTTAAACAATCTATTAGGTGACCACCCCCAATTCTTTTATCGGAAACTACAAACCATCTGACAACGACTAATCACAAGCTTCATCAATCTACCCTCAAAACAACACACCAAAAGCCAAATGCAGAGACTGCAGGGGATGCAAATTAACCATATACAAAGCTACCGGCAAACATAAATTTGAAACCTTTACTAATCCTTTGACCAATAAGAAATACACACTAAAAGTTAATGCCAATTCCAGTGGAGTAATGTATTGCCTACGATACCCTTTTCAGTTGTTATACACAGGAAGAACAAAGAGACAAATTAAAATACGATTTGCAGAACATATATGCAATATCACAAAAGGTTTTAGAACCCATAATGTTTTAGCGCATCACAATACAGACCCAGGAGGTCTGGATTATTGGATTGTAGAAAAAGCCCACTTAAGCTGTCGAGGATCAAACATTTTGAAGGAGTTGTTCAAGAGGGAAACCTATTGGATATATCAGTTGAACTTTATGGTCCCTAATGGACTCAATATTGAGATCAATTTAAACTGTTTTCTGGAAAATAAATAACATTTTACCTACACAATTTCAAGAATATAAAGATATATCATTGTCATTGTTTAAAATGATTTTTGAGCCTGCCCACATAAATATATTAACACACTATTATTGCTATTTTTATGTATCAATTGTCACTGTTTTGTCAATATTTTGCCATTATTTTGTTACTGCCTTTATTTATTTTTGCCAATAGTCTATTTAAAAAGTAAAAAGAATTAGAATGTAAAACTAATCAGCACAAACATAAAAACATGGAAACTGCGATTAGAAGAATAAAAAAACAGCACATCATGGAAACATGGAAACCACAATTAGATAAATGAAAACAGACAGCGCTCTTCAACGAAGAGGTGGTGCACACATATAAAAAAACTACAGTGAGAGATTTCATCTTCCATCATGCTCCAGTAGCTGTGATGTACAGCCACAACTAACTAAAAGAGAGGTAGGTACGCATGTACCACCTATACCTCTAAGACAGTGGCATTTTTCGGAATTTAAAGTACAAGCTTTTATAAATAAAAGCCCCTATTTAACCGGGGAGGCCGATTCATCAATAGCGCCAGGTAGCGACAGATGAGCGACTGTAGCGTGATTTTTTCAGCGCCAGCCAGTATTCGCTGTGCTTGGCCGGCATTAGCTTGATGACAGCGACTCAGTCGGTGTGCGGTAATGTTGAATACGGGCTGGGGGGTCGCTGTTTCACAGGTCCAGCGTTGTATGTGAGCGCCTGACAACGAATGGCCAGAGCGAACGGCTAGCTTCATATTCATCAAAAAATCACGCTCCGAATGTGCTGTCGCTGTCCATTCCTTGTTTAAACCCCAGAGCGCTGGCGGCGATGGGTATTAACTAGTTTTTAACCCCTAAACAACCATATTTTTTGAATGTAACATTATACATGTTTTTAGAATCATTTTGTTATATGAATACATTAATCTCAGACCTGTTAGATCAATTCTGCACATATTTTTCTTTTTTTGACTTAAAAATAAATCCTAACATTGCAGAAGTGTTCTCCGATTTTTTGACATTAAAAAAATTAAAAAAAAAATTATTACCAATTAATCATGAATTATTATAGATTGCTCCATTGAAATGCATTGGACATCGCCAGGGAGCGACAGCTCATACCTGGCGCTGTGAGGGAATTTGCAGCGGCGCTGTTCGGTCCAGGCGGCTTCATGATGAATGCCGCGCTAGCCGTCGCTCTCGCCAGCGCTAGCCTCATTTTGCTTGATAAATGCGTCATTGTGACCGCCGCCGGGCGTACTTGAGTCGGTAGTCGCCGTTAGCTGCTGCTACCTGGCGCACGTCGGACACTACCTGGCGCTATCGCTTGATGAATAAGGGCCTTAATTTTTTGGGGAAAGCAAGAGTGAAAACTAGGAAACTCGGCTTCCAGCACCTACAGCAAAAAGGAGAAACACCCACCATCTTCAGCTCTGCTGTGAATAGAAAAACAATCTCATATCCGGCAGGGAGGAGAGGGAAGATCTAGAGCAACAACTGCTTCTGGAACACCATCAAGCACACCTTAAACCTTGGAGGCCCTGGGTCAGTTTATGGACTCCAGGGTCGCGGCAGTGAGTACCCACGTATAACAATTACATTGTTTAAAAGTACTATTGCACATAGTACATAGTTACAGCTAAGGGTCCACCAGTTTTTATAATCCTCTGCTGGAAACAAATAAAAAAAACCCTATTTACTATTTCAGAAAAGTAAGCTTGTGAAATGCACAAAATAGCATGATATTGCTATTTTAGATATACATAGTGCTTAGTGCAATTCATTTTTAAAAATGTGATAATATCACCACCAGGTAAGTGCAAAAACAGTACGGTAAGTCAATCAGCAGAGAAAATATTTTCATTTTACCACCTTACTCTAAACTATTTGTCAAAATGTGTTCCCAGGTGTAAGGTTTAGACCATCTGCAAGCTAATCTTCTATATCATGCATATTTATTAATCAGCACATATTAGACTGAACTTTACTTCTTTCATACTGCAGATGCATTTATTTGTTGCTGGGAAATTCATAGATAAATCTTTTCATAATCTGTCTGCTGGAGTGATGAGGCAATTGAAAAAAATATAAACTACTTCAAGGCCAACACTAACAAAACAAACTGTGTTGTATGATCTGCAGGAGATTGGGAATGTTTAATAATTCCTTTGAAAGTAACATGAAGCCTGATTTAAAATGTGCGCTGTTCGCCATCAGTTTGAGTCAGTTGGCTGATATTAGCGTCCACTTCTATTTTTCGTCTGGCACTGTTCTCTTTCTGTAAGCATGCATTGAATAGCACAGCAAGTCTGTTCAACATCCTCTTGCATTAGTGCACTAGGATAGCCAGTGCCTGTTTGGTACCTTTTAGACCTTATGCTGGATTTAACAGCACAAAAGTGGGCTACTCTCTTTAGCAAACTTCTTGCTGCTGGAAGCCACATTCATAAGCATTATCAGTTTTCCTCGAACAAAAATTGAGACAAAATGACCTAATTAATCAGTTTTTCAAGTCAGTAATGTGCAAAAGGCCTGCACCATTTAAGGGGTTCCCCACCTGGGACTTGTCAATTGTGGTAAGGGGATTAATGGAACCACCCTTTGAGCCTCTAGATGAGGTGCCAGAGAAATGGTTGTCGCTAAAATTTTGCTAGCCATTACTTTCACCAGACGAGTAAGTGAACTACAGGCCTTATCTATGAAAGAGCCATATTGCGCAGTACTACAAGACAAAGACTTCTGCTATCAGGTCGCAAGGGAGAGTTCCGACACTACCGAATGGAGCAGGCAAGTAAGAAGATCACTCGCTAGATGTTAGAGGAGCCCTGATCATTATTGGAAAGATTCAGAGAATGATGTATAGCGGAACAAATTTTAGTAACTTTCAGTGGAAATAAGAAGGGCTTAGCAGCCTCGAAATCCACTATAGCCATATGGATAAAACAAACTATTGCACAAGCATATTTATCCAGGGGAGCTTCTTCCCCAGTGGTGTTTGCTCATTCTACAAGGGCCAAGTCAGCATCATGGGCAGAGAGGACTGGTGCCTCTTTGGAAAAGATCTGCAAAGCAGCAATGGGGTCTTCACCCCACACCATCCTCAAACATTATAGACTTATAGACTTGATTTACTATCTGCAAAAAACATCTTGCCTTAGGTAGAAGAGTACTACTTGCAGCTTCCCACCCCTAAGGTATAATTACTTGCCTAATCCTCTCAATGTGGTCACACTGAAGGATGACTTGGAAAAAACACCATTAGACATACTGGTAACAGCTTTTTCAGGAATCCTTCAGCGTGACCGCTTATTACCCGCCCATAGTCCAGGGGTTATTTAAGTTACTTTACAAAGACTGAGGTGGGGGGCTTTTAACCTCTGTTTAGGTTTGTGTTTCCTCCCAGGGAGTGGAGACTATCTTCCCTTGTGTTCACGCTGAAGGATTCCTAAAAAAAAAGTTGTTACCGGTAAGTCTAACAGTGTTTTTTTTCTGGTTAAGAAGCCATCAGGAATATATCAAATGATTTTGAATCTAAAGAGATTGAACAAGTTCATTCAATACAAAAAGTTCATAATGGAGTCAATATACTCAGTAAGGAACATTCTGATAGAGAATGCCCTGATGGTGAACCTAGACTTACAAGACGCCTACTTGCATGTACCCATTTTGAATGCACATCGCAAGTATCTGAGATTTGTGGTTTAGACAGACCAGGAAACTTCTCACTTACAGTACAGGGCACTGCCATTCGGCCTGTCCTCATTCCTGCGGATCAAAAAGATCCTAGCAGAACCAATGGCATATCTCAGGCAACAGGGAATCATGGTGATGCCCTATTTAGACAACCTCCTCCTGCTAAAGAAGTCAAGGCCATTGCTCCTAATAGATCTAGATAAAACTCTTTCCTTACCGAAAATCCTGGGGTGGGTGATCAATCTAGAAAAATCCTGTGGTTCGACATAGATAGCACTCAACAAAAGATCTTTCTTCCACAGGAAAAGGTAGACAGGACCAGAGCAGAGTCTCAAAGACTAGTCACAGTCCCTCAGGTCTCCATAAGAGATATCATGAAAATCTTGGATCTCATGACTTCAGCAATTCCTACTGTGCCATGGGCTCAACTATACACAAGAACATTGCGAAAATTCCTTCTTGAGTAGTGGGACAAAAAATAAGACTTCCTGGATCGACAAGTCCAGTTACCCCCGAGTGTCCTATAAGATCTCTGGGGTGGACAGATCCAGGGGTACTAGGGAAAAGAAGAGAATGGAGACATATCAACCCGGTAGTGATCACAACAGATACAAGTAGTTGGGGTTGGGGAGCCCACTTGGAGAGTCACCAGGTTCAGGGAAAGTGGCCAAGGCCATGGCAACCAAGTTCTCGAATTTCAGCAAACTTCTGGTGATTAAGCTGGCACTGAATCAATTTCTGACAGTCATAGCAGGCAGAGATACACAGATAAGGTCAGACAATGCCTCTACGGTAGCCTCAATGGTTTCTAAACCATCAGGGAGGGACCAGATCCTCAGCACTGATGAACCTGTCAAATTCCATACTCCTACCCTTACAGGAGCAGGTCCGGTCCATCTCGGCAGTTCATCTGAAGGGGGCCCTCAATACTTTAGCAGACTATTTAAGTCTAGTCAGGGTTCAGCAGACAGAGTGGTGTTTGAAATCGTAAGTACTTGGGGCCTCCCGCAGATAGACCTGTTTGCCAATGCCAGCAATACAAAGTGCAAGACATTTTTTTTCTCTGACAAGGGGAGAGAGTGCGTTAGCAATGGATGCTGTAGCTCATTCATGGAGTGTTCATCTTGCTTATGCCTTTCCTCCATTCAGAATTCTTCCGCAAGTAATCCACAAGCTAGCACAGGAAGAAATCAATGTTATCCTCATTGCTCCATTTTGTCCAAAAAGAGAGTGGTCGCGGAACTAATAAGAATGGTGAAAAAGGGTCCCTGGCGGCTTCCAGACATTCCGAATATCATTCATCAGGGCGCCATTCTTCATCCAAATCCTTCAAGGCTTCAACTGACAGCATGGATCTTGAAGGTACCATTCTAAGAAGTAAGGCTGTTCATCTAGAGTGATTGAAATGCTTCTGGCCAGTCAAAAAATAACCACTAGGCGAATCTATGAAATGGTATGGAAAGGTTTTTCTTCTTTTTGTGAAGTTAACAAGTTGAAGAATAAGGAGATGTCTACAGTCCTCGAATTCCTATAGGAAGGTTTTGAGAAGGGGCTGGCGTAAGTGCATTAAAGATCAAAAATTGAGACAGAATGAACTAATGAATCGATTTTTCAAGTCAGTTATTCGCCAAAGGCCAGCTCCCTCTCCTCCAGGGGAGTCTCTCCTCCAGCGATGTCTGCTCATTCTAAAAGGGCATTGTCAGCTTCTTGGGCAGAGAGGACTGATGCCTCTTTGGAAAAGATCTGCAAAGCAGCAATGTGGTCTTCACCCCACACCATCCTCAAACATTATAGACTTGGTCTACTATCTGCAAAGCATCAGACCTTAGGTAGAAGGGTACTACTTGCAGCTTCCCACCTTTAAGGTGTAATTACTGGCCGAATCCACTCCATGCTGAAGGATGATTACAAAAAATCCCAATTAGACTTACTAGTAACAGCTTTTTTAAGAACCCTTCAGCATGACTCCTTATTACCCATCCATAGTCTAGTCCTAGGGCTTACTTTATAAAGACTGAGATGGGAAGGAAGGGGTGGGGCTTTTAACCTCTGTTTCAGTTTGTGTTTCCTCCCAGGGGGTGGAGCCTTCTCTCTCCCATGGGTCATACTGAAGGTTCTTAAAAATGCTGTTACTGGTAAACTAACTGGGATTTCTTTGTAGTTGTGTATGATAATTTATGCTTTTTGTACTTAGTCTGTTTAGATATTGGCACAGCAACAGTGTTGTGCGTTGTCTATATATAAGATTTTAAGCTGTAAGCTCTGTAAGCTTTTTGTAACTCCCCACCTTACCCCTCCCTCCCCTTGTGCTAAGCCTGATTTGGGGGATAAAATAATAAAACTACTCCCCTGATCTGTGCAATTCTCCCCTGATGCCAGTAGGGGTGGAGCTCAGAATGACAGCCATAGAGTTGAATGATAGTTTAATATGAGTGTCACTCAAGGTCCTGCCTTTAGTTTCCATGCAGATTGCCTGCCCACAGTGAGTTATTGCCCAAATTTGAAGTAGCACAAGTGAGTGGGTGGTTAAAAAAATATTTGTAAAGTTAAGATTTCTTTAATTTAAAAATTGTGCAGATAGGTGCAGTTATTTTTTATTGAATTAGATATTTTATTTTAGAACATTTTTAAAATGTTCAAACTTGGATTAATCTAATTAAAAAGGAAACTTTTGCTGTGTTTATATTTTACAATCTGACTGAGAAGCCCATGTACTTTATAATTATACTATTTCCCATGCTGATGCTGTACACAAAGATAAGCAAATCAATCCGAAAGAACTGGAATTCGATCTGAACTTCAGGGAAAAGTCAATTCATCCCGAACCCAAATTTCTTTTCAATTGATTTTTCCCTGAAACAGCCCAAAAGTAAAAACAAAAAAAAACTCACCTCCTTCCCCTTTCCAGTACTGGGCAAATATCCTCATTGTCCCTGGAGCCATGGAAACCCCAAAACGATGAGTACATTGCCCTGAACTGGATAAATAAATGAGGTACGTTTTGCAATTCATTTAAAATTTCATTATGAAAAATCTAAATTTCTATGGGAATTTTTTTTTTTTTTTTTAATTCTTTATTTTCAAGTTTTGATACAGTCAATACAATAATTATGAGTAGTTACAAAGTAGCAAAGACACAGAGCCCTCTCTCATACACAGGACTATATGACATATAAGTGCATGAACTTATTGTTTATTAACAGATGTATCCTTATAATAAAGATTATTCGTGCCCATCTGCATCTGTGCTTGATTATCCGCCCAGCCCGGTGGCGACCCCCCGCGGAGGCCAAACAGTCAGCGCCTGTGTAAGGCCACCCCCTGGAGGGGGGAGCTATGTGATGAAATCCCACCAATTACACTTCGGCCTTCTTGTCATGGTGCAGAGAGGCTCAGTTCAGCAAGAGTTATGAGGATGAGAAACAGAATGAAAGAGGAAAGAAAAGGGAGGGAGGAAGAGAAGGGAGGGAGGAAGGGAAGGGTGGGGAGGAGGGGAGGGATTACCAGTGGAGTCCGCTCTTCAGCCTGCATCACAGGGTGCAGCTGAAATGTCCATTAATATCCCTTTCATATCATAGACAAAAATGCTACCAGTGGATAGGGGTGATCATGTTCACAGGTCGGTCCTAGGGGCCCATCGGGGGGGGGGGGGGCGCTATAAGCTGCTAAAATCTATCTTTCCTTGAAGAGAAACCATGGCGTCCATGTCTGCAAGAACTGCGGCATGCTCTCGTGAATAGAAGTGGTGAGCTCCTCCATCTCCATCACATGATTAACTTCCCCGACCCAGTCCGCTACCGAGGGGACCGCCTCGGATCTCCATAGTCTCGGAATGATCGTCTTTGCTGCATTGATAAGATGTCTCAAAAGTGACTTCTTATAGGACTTCAGGGGGGCATCCGCCAGGTGCAGGAGGAGCAATGAGGGGTCCCGGGCCACCGGGCCACCGGATGACCCACGATCTCCCCAGAGATTCCGGCCACAGATTGCCAGAGGGGCACAATCTTAGAGCATTCCTAAAATATGTGATAAAAGCTCCCCGCCGCTCTCCAGCATCTCCAGCACTCGGCGGAATGGGTCGGAGAAAAGCCATGTAGCCTCTCCAAGGTGTAGTACCACCTCGTGAGACATTTGTAATTAATTTCCTGTATCTTGGAGGAGACAGAGGTTTTGTGCATTGCTAGAAATATATATCTCAATTGCTCCTCCGTCAGCTGCCTGTCCAGGTCCCTCTCCCAGTCCATGCAAAAGCGAAGTATCTCCCTATCTCCCGAGCTCCCTAGATAAGTGTATAGCTGGGAAACCAGCTTTGTAGGGGGATCCCATGCTCTAGATAATTGATCAAAGGGGGTGAGAGTCCTGAGCAGCGCCTGCTTGGGCCCCAGGCTCAGGAGAAAGCTCTGGAATGTAAACAGAAGCCACTGATCGATTAGGTGTGTGTCCCATTTCTCCTTCAGATCCTCAATCCGTATCCATCCGGAGGGAAGGACAAGATCCATCCCTCTTGGGATACCCTTCTCCTCGAAAACCCCACGAAGACGGGGGAGGATGCCAATGGGAAGGGAAGGATTGTGCACCAGCGGTACCAGGGGGGTCGGCCACGGGGATATCTCCCTCCTGTCTCTGAGTTTGTCTAAGATTCCCAGGGTAGTTGATATGAGTGGATGATCTCTACAAAGAGCTTTCCCCGATCTGTCTGCCCATGCCGCATCTTTCAGCGGAGCCTGGAGCCAAGTCGCCTCCAGATGATGCCAATCTATTATGCACTGAAGATGGACCGTGCACCAGTACTGTAATAAATCTTGGCAGGCAAGTCCCATCCGACTGCTTTGGCTTAAAGAGGAGTTGCAATTTCAGCCTTGGTTTACATCCCTTCGAGATGAATTTGACAAAAATTGAGTTTAGGGATTTAAAATAGGCCCTAGGAATTTGTATGGGGAGGGTTTGGAGCAGGTATAGTATCTTTGGCAAAATCGTCATTTTAATAATACTGATCCTACCCAGCCACGAAAAAGTGGGGAGGTCCCAGTTCGTAAGATCAGTTTAACCCTAGATAGGAGGGGGCCAAAGTTTGATGCATAGATCCCATCTACTGTTTTTGTGATTTTGGTGCCCAAGTATGTGATGGATGAGGGGGGCCATCTGAATGGGGAGGAAGCTCTCAGGAGGGCTTCTGCATCTTTGGAAAGATTCACCCCCATGGCCTCCGATTTATCATAATTTATTTTCAAGATGGAAAGCCTAACGAACGCTCAAATTCCTTTAATGATAGATCGTCTGCATAAGCCGAGATCTTATGTATGGACGCGCCGATTGTGATCCCTCATCATCCTGTGATAATATCATCCTGCCCCCTAACTCTGCACAGGAAGGGCTCCATATATAGGGCAAACCTTAATTCTAGCCGAAGGATCCGAGTGCAAGGCCATGACAAGCCATAATGCAATAGGTCCCAACCCAATATGCTCCAGGACCGCCCTAATAAAGTTCCAGTTTACCCGGTCAAAGGCCTTCTCGGCATCGGTGGACAGCAAAACAGCCGGCTTCCTGGTCTGCTTGACCCTATGCAGTAGATTCAATACTCTGGTTGTGTTATCACAAGCTTTCCGCCCCGGGATGAAGCCTGACTTATGGCCGTCCACCAACGCCGGAAGCAGCCCCGACAGCCTATTCACCAGGATCTTTGTGAACAGTTTAAGGTCCACATTCAGTAACGAGATGGGCCTATCTTCCACAGGAGAGTGGGTCCTTCCCAGGCTTTTGAATGACTATAACATAAGCAGCTAACGCTTCGCTCGGGATGGTGGCCGGATTGGGGGATGCAAGTAACAAGTTAAAGGCCAAGAGAAAGTGTGGGGCAAGAAGAGGGAAGAATTGCTTGTAGTAGCTAACAGAGAACCCATCTGGCCCCAGTGACTTCCCGTTTGGTGAGCCCTTCACTGTGACATTCAGTTCCTCCAGGGAGATCGGGCACTCCAACGCCTCCCTCTTGTCCACCCTCAGAACAGGCATTCCTGAGCCCGCTATGCACTGCTTGATTTGCTCTAGATGCCCCTGATCCGGGTCTGCCCAATCAGGATTAATGTTGTAAAGTTTTGATAGTAGGACTGAAAGGTCCTTGCGATATCCGGGGTGTTATGGATCTTTTTTTGCTGCGCACCGACAATCGCTTCCACAAAATTCAGTGATTGTTGCTTCCTAAGGGCCCTTGCTAGGAGCGCACTACTCTTATTCCCCCACTCGAAGTATAGTCTCTTGCACCTCTTTATAATGTAGGCGGCTCTTGAGGATAGGAGGGAGTTCAGGGCTGCTCTGGCCTCGGTGAGCGCCAGGAGATTGCTTTTAGCCAAGGAAGCCTTATGTGCTCTCTCCAGTTCCTGAACAGTCTCCAATCGCTTCTGCAGTTCCTGTTCCCGATCCCTCTTCATCCGAGTGGCGTGTTTGATGAGCGTGCCCCTGATCACTGCTTTATGAGCTTGCCAATTATTGAACGGAGAAGTGTCCGTGCTTTTGTTCAGCTCAAAGTACTCTTTGATGGTATTTTGCAGATTCTGGACCAATGGCTCATTTTGCAGTAGGGACTCATTCAGCCTCCACGTCCACTCCCCCCCTCGACCCTTCCGCTAAATTTAAAGAAAGAGCTACCAGGGCATAATCGGATAGTCATTCTGGAATACGAGGCATGGACCGCTGAGTAAAACGTGTAGTCCTTAGCGGTAGGGTGGCGGATTCGCCAAGGGTCACAGAGCTGAGCTCTCTGGAGGGTTTTCTTTATTTTCCTCAGTGCCACGTATGCCAGGGCCGACCGTCCCATGGAGGAATCCAGCCCCCATGGAGGAATCCCCCCCAAGAATGATGGGGCCCTCCTGTACTGCAATGAGCTTGTTTATAAAGGACTCGAGAAAAGCTACCTGCCCAGAGTTAGGGGCATAGGCCACCGCCTGAGTATACCTTTTGTTGAACAAGGAGCCCTTGAGGATTAAATATCTTCCCTCTTCATCTGATATCTTGTCTGAGACCCGGAAAGGGGCGTTCCTAGCAATTAGGATCGCTACCCCTCTTGCTTTTACATCCGGGGCGTTGCTTGTGTAGGACTGGGAGAAGGACCTGGAGGACAGCCTGGGGGGGGGCCTCCCCCCCTTAAAATGCGTTTCCTGTATGAAAGCGATATTTGCCTTCTGTCTGTCCAGCTCCTGGGATAATTTAGATCTTTTTAGGTGGGTATTCAGTCCCCTGGCGTTTATTGATATCACCCTAAGTTTTTTGGTGAAAGGAGGGTTAGGCAAATCGGCAGAGCAAGAGCCCTGCCTGTCACCACTGACCCTAAACATTCTTGCTTTTCTGATATAGACGACTGCCCTGACCACGGCGCCCTGCCACTTGTAGGAGGGGGGTCAGGGAGGGAGGGAGTCGAGGGGGGAAGGGCCGGGGGGACAGAAAGGGCAGCGAGGGGTTAGTGAAATGGAAAGAAGAAAGAGAGATAGAAAAAAGGTCAAGAGTTAGCAACAAGACAAAATCAAGGAATAAGGGAAATACAACGTCTGGCAGCTAACTCCAAACTTGAATTTAAAGTTTAAATCTTAGAAAACCTTAATACTTTTAAAACTTCAAGAACTTCAAACTTTCAAACTACGGGGTTCCGAATTCACCCCCCGGGCACCCCGAAGGACAGACCTGGGGAGCGGTCTGGAAGCCCGGTGAGTTGGCGGGTGGGCCAATTGCTCTGTCCGTGAACGGCCAGAGGGGTCCGATGGTGACCCGATACTACCCAGTAGGAGCGCCAGTCCGTCCACGTCCCCTCCGCCACAGGTGGGGACAGAGAGGCCAGCAACAGTCCGCGATAAAGATGGGAGGTTTCCGGTCAAACCACCTCACGTCACGCGAAACAAGTGCTTGCCTCCGACCGTAGATATAGTAAACAACTGTAAAGCATCAATGAAATTAAAATAACAGACTGATGATACCCGCTTAATTTCTGGAGACCTGGGTCCGCATCTGTCCGCCAAACAGAGGCTTTAGGACTCAAGCCCGCCCTCCAGCCCACCTCCCCGCTGATCAACGCCACCCCCCACAGCCGCCAAGCCCAAACTAAGAGGCCACGGCCCAGACACCACCTCACTTATATCATCCCGAGCAGCGCCCCCCCCTCCCGGGCCCGCGACCGCAGGAGCAGCGACCGGTCAAACATGCACAACACTTATTTATCCAACCATTTATACAACCATCACAACCTGCACACGGTGAAAAATTTGCAGGAAAGACATAACACAATAACAGATGTATGTATGTATACGACCTGTCGGCAGGGAGTCTGGGTGTCCCAGGCCAAAGTGAGGTGATGCCCTTGTAATCTGCTCCCCACACCTCACAGCATGACTGTGTCCAGTGTTTGGGGACAATGTCTCTAACATTGCGGTGAAAAAGTTGCTTCGGTTGTGTCCAGTTGTGATCACCCATCCGCGTGATGAGGAGCCTCTCTTCTTCTGGCCTGCGGGGGATACGGATCAGAGGCGGTGCTAAGCCAGTCCGGGATATGAACGGGGTGAAGGCCGAACTGCTTAAGGAAAATCGTTAAGTCCTCGTGCTTGCGTGTGTAAAGGTTTTACCTCCCTTTGAGGCCACCAGTGAAAAGGGGTACCTCCACCGATAGGAAACTGTTTGAACATCTCTAACAGTGGACATAAAGCCCTCCTTCTTGCCAGTGTGGGTCTCGAAAGATCAGAGTAAAAATGCAGTTCCGCTCCGTCAAAATCTAGGGATCCCTTCTTTCTGGCCGCCGCCATGATCACCTCCTTCTCCTGGAAAAAATGGATCCTGCAAATAACGTCTCTCGGGGGTTCTCCTTGTGGGGGGGGGGAGGCGCAATAGCCCTATGCGCTTGGTCGATCTCGATTTTAGAATCACCGTCCGTTTGTTCCCCAAGTAGAGTGGAGAAAATTCCCTGTAGTGTGGGCATAAGATCTTCTGCTCGCGTTGCTTCAGGTAGGCCCCTGATGCGGATGTTATTCCGACGATTACGATTTTCCTCGAGGTGGAGGGTCAAGCTAGCGTTCGCTGCTTCCTGCGCCTGCAGGCAAAGTGTAAGTTGTTGTATGGCTGCTTTATCTTCCTCCTGACTTCGCTCCACCTTATCCAATCTGGTATCTAGCTGTCGCAGATCTCCTCTCAGGAGGCCAACCTCCTCGGTTAATTTCTCGCTAACTGAACGTGTGATCGCAGACAGGTCCTCTTTAGTAGGCATAGAGCGCAGATGAGCCTACATTTCTGATAGTGTGCGATCTAATGGTGCTGACCTTGAGGTGCCCGCACTCTCCCGGTCGAGCTCATCCCCCACCATCTCCCTCCGGGGCGAGCCTCCCGATGAGCCAGGATCCCGGGCGCTTTCAGGGGGTTTTGAGATGAATTGGTTGAGGTCGCTCTGATTAGCTGCCCACGACCCCCGGGTTTGGGTCTTGGTGTCTTTGTTTTTGCTGCCACCCCCCATTGTCTTCTGGTGCTTGCTTCACGGCTCAACTCTTCAGGAGCAGGGGCGTCCCAAAGCACTACGGTGCTCCCTCCAGGAGGCCCTTTAAATGGGAAAACCAGAGAAAATAATGTAGGGGAAAGCAGTGATGAATTCTCTCCCGAGCTTCTATATATAGTGGTCAGCACAGGCCCGATGGTTGTGCACCTCAACCCCCCTCAAATCCACGCCAGATAACGCCTTCACTTTGCAAACAGTCGCTGGAGCCCAGACCCTGCCCAGGAGGAAATTCAATGTGTGCGTGATCAAGAAGGGCCCACAGGATGGTGCCCAGGTCAGTGCTCCAGTCCTCTTCTACACTTTTCAAGGGGTGAGAGGGAGCGGTGCAGGTAAGAAGGGGGGTCCCATGGACAAGCTCCACAGCAGCAGGGCTAAGTACAGCTGCTCGCAGCTCCTCCAGCAGAGCAGGAAAAGGGGGGAGGGAGGGAGGTCCCCCAGGTCTTCTTCTCCGCTTACTAAGGAGGTGAGAGGGAGCAGTGCAGATAAGAAAGGGGGGATTCCCCTGGCAAGCTCCCCGACTGCTGCATTTAGCACAGCCAGCCGCAGCTCCTCTATTCGGACAGGGGAGGGGAGGAGGGGGGCTTCAAGATGGTGCCCGGCGTTCCGGCCCCTGCTGCAGGGCACAGGGCTAGCGAAACCAGCGGGGGGTCTCCCAGGCGGAGGCACAAGTCCAGGGGCCCAGCACAGCCGCCCGCAGCTCACCTCAGGTCCCCTCGTGAAGCGGGGCTGCACGCTGCAGAGGCGGCAAGATGGCGGCCATTCCTCTGCTGCCTGTGTCTATCCTCTTCTCGCCGCCTCGCCCCAATCCACATGCCGACGGTCCCTGCTGATGCTAGGGGATCTCCCTCTCGACTCCTGGCCGGTTGTCCGTGATCAGGGCACAAGATGCAGCTTGTGAAAACGCTATTAAAAGCTCGTAGGGCCAGGAGCAAGCAGTGATCACATCTTCTCAGTTACATTGCAAGCTCCGCCCCCTTCTATGGGAAATTTGACAAATTTTCCAAATCGAATTTTTTAAATTCACTCATCTGTAATAATTGTGTAAATCCTTTCCCCAAGACACTGTTCAAAATACAATCTAGGCTAAAACTTTGCCTAAAATGATTATAGACACCTTCATTTTTGTTCAAGGCCTTGCCCTTTGTTACCTTTCTACAAATTTGATCCTATGCTTTTATTACAAAGATTGTATATTGCTCTATGTGTCTGTGTAATTGGTAAAATGATACAAAGCGATGAAGAAATGAAAAGATATATTGCTGTTTTTGCCGAGCAATACATTCAGATATAATGTTTGCCAGTCAGATGCCAGCCTTTCTATCTAGTAGCTAGATTGACATTTATACTATTTTGTCTGTTTAATGGTTAAAGGTAGAAGGTCAGTGAATGTTTAGCACATTTTTCCTCTTTAGAGATGGCCAAGGTTTCTCATTCTTCTCTACCAAGTCCCCCTCAATGAAATTGAGACATTGCGATAGTTGTCATCCCTGAAGACAGATCACCAACACTGCAAGGTCAAACCGCAACTAGTCTGTGAGGTTTGGAAGAAAAATCAGTCAAACATGACAACTAACAATCACCTTGGAGTCTCCTAGGTGTCTGGATTGTCAAAACATTCCTGAATGGTATAATAGATTTTAATGTATATACTGTACCTCTTGCGAATCAGAAAGAGAGAGAGAGACGTGTGAAAGCTTACAGGCAAGGGGGGGAAAGGTTTGTGTGGTTCTAAACTAAAAACAATGACACACACACACGTTGAACTTTTTCCTTGTGTAATTAGGCTGATATGATTTTTTCTATAAATAACCAAAATGAAGACAAACCATGCTCTACAAATGTTTATCAGCCATTCCCTAGAAATATGTTTGAAATAAGTTATTTTTTACTATTCACTATCTATTTTCTAAAGTTAGATAGTGACAAATTAATCTGCAAAACTGAGTGCTTGATTATTTGTTGATTTAAGTTTGAATCACAACAGTAATGAAAGTTTCCTCGTATAAATAGCAAAATCTGAAATTGATACTGATCTATATTATGTCACTGGGTTTAGTGGTAATGAATAATGTTGGATTCGGGTCAAAGGTAACTTGACTATAAACTATAAATTTGTACATTCAGTTTAGTCAAAACAGGATATTGGATCCGATATTGGGTCCGATTTGACCAGCTCTGTTTTTGGTAAAAATAAAAAAAAAAGTTTTTAACTCCAGTAATGTGTCTCCAGCCAACAAGGGACAGCTACAAGAGACTCATGTAGATGAGTCTCCCACAGCATAAAAAGTAAAAAAGGTAAAAACTCACCTGACCCCTCAATTGATCCGGCCGGGTTTTGTCTTTCCCTGGGGGGCATCAAATCTCCCCCTGGGGCTCTTCTGGCTTCAGAAGAGGACATGGAAGAGCCAACCTGCTTTTGGCGCTGCCAAAGACATCTGCAAAAAAAAAAATTACATTTACTCACCTGCGGCAATGCATCCCCCCGCCGAGTCTGCTCTTCACCTGGGGGGCCTCTGACCCCCCCCCCCCAGACTCTTCAGTTGTAAGGAAAGAGCCCTCTCCCCCACCTCAACCGTGGCTAGCCTCCACCTGCCAAAAGATGCTCAGTAGTGCTGGGTGATCGGTGGGGAGAGGGTTAGAGGGGCAAGGGGCTGTTATTCTGTGCATCCTCAGCCCACCACCGATCACCCAGCATCTGTCATTGGATTGCCGTGAGACAGGATAACCAGGGGACACAGGATTGGAGGGGAGAAAAACAAAATAAAAATATTTTTTTCTCTGTGGTCTCATGTTTTTTTTACATTTAATCCTTTGTTAACTGGTAAGGGATCCACGAGACCCCTAGTTCCTGGGCTGGTTATGCTGGGTAGGGGGGACCCAACACCATTTTTTGGGACCCTTAAAACCCTCCAAAAAAATGCCCCCACTGGAGGGTGGACCACTTTTTAATTAACCTATTAGGGTCGATTCAAAGAAACATGTAACAGCTTGGATTTTGGTGCCGATCATCCTATTTTTCCCGTACGCTCGTGCGTTCGTATGAACTTGCGAGTGATTCTATAAGCAAATACGTTTTTATCCTAAAATTTACGTCCGTTCGTATGGCAGTTCGGGAATCAGTTCGGGAGTCAGTTTCCATCCTGAATTTTCCGTTTCATTTCTCAGGTTGCAACATTGGTTTTGCCCTTTTTCCTTTTTTGTCTGGACGTAAATCCTTCTGATCTTGCGGCTGCGCACTACAAACTTACCTCATTAAAGTGCATTCTAAATATTTGGTCTTTTATTTTTCTTTATTTCATTCAATTTGTAGTAACCAACCATTAATGAATGCATTTGCATAAGTAAATCTTACTTTGTTTAATTTTTAGTTAACTTGCATTTTTTACTTGTGGATTTAATTTTAATATTTTGGCTTCAAATGGTACAACTTAAAATTTTGTGTGTGGTTACCCACACCCTCTCCATACAGATTGCTCTCAAATATAAAAAAACACCCAGCAACTTCTGCATGTTATGAGCCTAGAAACAGCCAAGATGGCGGCTCAGGTATTATCGGGCAGCCTGCAAACAGAAAGGGCCTTGTGACTGTGTTGCTCTGCATTCTTTGATTTCTGACCTTTCCGTGCCCCCAGCTCTGCTGTGTCTGTGCAAAATACAGCAGTAACCCACATCCTGCACTTTATCCCGCTCTCCTCTCCTCAGTAAGTGTGATGCATCTGACCAAAGATGTGCTTAAATAATAAACAAAGCAAAGGTAAACAACTACACCAATAAATGCAATCTAAAAATATTATTCTAGTACATCAATTTAAAAATAAATACCAAAGGACATACGTTTCTTTAATTAACGCAAATATATTGCAAAATAAAGGTTTACATGCAAAGGACTAATTAAGGTCCACATTAAAATGCTTTTATAAGGCATACATGAATCAGGTATGCATTGCCATACAATTTATGGGCTCGGCCATGCTGATACATGCAGTTCATTGGAGCTCAAGACGCGCAGACTCCTCCACATAGCCAAAAAACCTGTTCAAGAACAGCAATACGACTGCTAAAAGGTGTCGGCAGTGGCTTTCTATTAAAACGTCTTTAGAGGTTTGAAAACTGTTCTCTGAATCACACCTAAACACATCCGATTATCCTAAGTTTTACGTTTTGATCCTAAGTTTTAGGATTTGATCCTAAGTTTTACGTTTTGATCCTAAAATTTAGGAACGAACTTGCGATGATCGTAAGAGCATATACGCATTCGAACGTAGGCTTGTGCAAGTCGGAAATGGCCAAAAAAACTGGAAAAAATGACTAACACCCACCCAAACTTACGATTCTCGATCCGAAATCAATTAACTTTTGCTCTTTGAATCGAGGGGATTGTCTCCTGTCACCCAGCAGGTATAAACCAGAGTGGTTGTGTGGGACATAGATGGGAGGTAAGTATTAAAAAAAAATTAAGTATTTTTTTCTTATGTGTCTGTTTTTTTTACATTTAACCATTTATAAATGGGTAAGGGATCTATAAGACCCCTTTACCAGTCACCTGCTGCTAACGGGTGGCTTTCCATTAATCCCCAGCCCCCCAATTACCTGCCTCCCCAAAGCTCAGGAGCTGCAACGGCAAAAATGGCTTGTAGCCTGCAGGGCCCACACCATTTTTTGGGGATATTTAAGGTTTTTTAACCCTTTTTAAATTTTTTTACTCAAATATTTTAAAAACACTGGAAACATTACCAACAAGACTATTCATGTTAAAGCCTAAGCTCTGCTGCAAAACAATATATATAATTTTCCTGGAAATTGCTGCAAAAACACAGCTAAACATTGCAAAATGGTGAAAAATTACATGTTGACAGAGGGTGACAAAATCTCAAGTAGGTTGGCAGTTCAAGGGTTAAAAGTAGAAATGCATGTTGGGTATTGTTTTGTTTTGTGGACTTTTGCACTTTCAGATTTAGCTTGTTTTTTTTTGTTTGCATATTGATATTTTAGGAAAATGTGTTATTATTCTGCTTTTTTATACATTCTTTTAGGGAAACCTTGTGCAATCAAAGAATTCTTTGAGGGGTTACTTCCAGAAAGATAAAGCCACTACAATAGGCTGGGTATGCCTAGAAAGCTTAACGTGTACTTTCAGGGAATATGGTATTCCAAATGTAAAGGTTTGTTTTGGTTGAAAAAGTACAAGGTGCAAGTCCAAGTCCAAAGTAAAATTACCCTAATACGCATGCTTTACTTTGGGGTGTTTGGCAACTCTTCCCTTGATAGTATCTATGCATGTTGGGTATTGTTCTGTTCAGGGACCTTGCTTTTCAGATTTAACTTTTTTTTTGTTTGCATATTGTTTTTTTTAGGAAAATGTGACTTTGATTCAGTTTTTTTTATCCTTTTTTAGGGAAGCCCTGTGCAACCAAAGAATTCATTGTGGGATTATTCTAGAAAACTGCACTCAAGTCAACAAGCTTGGTACACCCAGAAAATCTCCTAAAGCGCTGTTTCAGTTTGGGGGAGTCTCCTGGGCAGAAAGGGTAAATTAGGATGGTGTCTCAAAGCCCCAAATGGAGGATTTGAGTAGTGAACCCATAGGCGAATCTTCTAGGACACTTGAGACACTTGAATGATGCTTTCTCCTTGAAGGAGGATAGAATTGTCACCATTGACACATTCCATATACAGGAAAATGCTGTTCACCTGCCTGCAATACCAGCTTGAGAATAATGCATCACTGTCACAGCAGAA
Source organism: Gastrophryne carolinensis (assembly GCA_027917425.1). Classification (NCBI taxonomy): domain Eukaryota; kingdom Metazoa; phylum Chordata; class Amphibia; order Anura; family Microhylidae; genus Gastrophryne; species Gastrophryne carolinensis. Next base: position 63,721,343 of record CM051241.1, on the reverse strand, counting down.
CCTACTTTCTTTATCCTTTACTTTACCCTCCTTCTTGCCTTCTCTCCTTTTTATCATACATCTTCTCTACATCGTCACCAACAATTTCTAGAGCTTTCAATGCAGCACAACACAAGTGAACAGTGCTTTGCAGGCCTTGACTGAAAAATTTTTGACCCTGTACATGAAAACAGGGTCAACATTCTAGCATTTCTTTCTCTTTACACACCTGACATATGTACCTGTTTTTTTGCTCTAACTGATGCAACTACTTCCTGGACATTCTCTTTAAATTCCTGAAAGATTCAGGCATTGTAACTAAGCAGCAAGAAGATGCCAAGTATAAGAGATTGGCGAGATTGGAGAACTCATCTATTACCGCTAGAGAACCCTGCTGCTGCTACTTATCACTGGCTTTTATAAACCAAGACCGTAGATTGGAAGAACATAAAATATTTTATGATTACCATTTTTAAACTTACTATGAAAGTTACATTGATTTTACAATATCAGTGATATTCCTACCAGAACGTGGATTAGAACTGGAGCCAAACTAGGGTAAATACTCCACAAATTAACCTTTAATAAGGCATGCATGTTAATGAAAACCATTACATTACCATTACTGAAACTTGAGCAAATTGTAAAGTGAAGTATGGAGCCTCAGTATTACTAGACATAACTAGTGATGAATGTCTAATATCCGCCTGGTCAGACACGTCACTCGCTTTAAAAAAAAAAAAAAAAATTGATTGATGTCCTACCAAATCTCAATATTTTGTGAAAATACAGTATGTGCTTTTGATTTTTGGAAAGCAACTAAAATGGAAAAATGCTTTGCACAGTAAGACCAGCAAATAGCTGATAAACATTGGGTTAATTAAAAACGGTCAGGGAACCCTTCTTGTCTTTTAATGGTACAATAATAGTAAAAACATCTGAATGTAAGTGTAATGGTGCACTATAATAAAATAATTCATTACAAAGTAAATGAGCAATCCCCTTTACCTATAGTAAAAAGATTTTATTATATTGCATTTGTAAAGTAAAACAAGAATCTGCCTTTATTTTATTAAAGGGCCCCTTTAGCACTGGTATACTTAAAGCAAAAAAAACTCCCTTTTTGGCATGTTTTGGTGTTCTGCCTTATTTTTTTCCTCTTCTTTTTGGAAGCAGTTTTTACTAACATAACAAAAAAAAAAAAAATACAAAATCATCTCAGCGCTTTAAAGACTGTGGTAGCAAAAAAGATTTTAGTCTTATAGTTCTATAAAATCTCTGTAGCTCTATGTCGGTGTCTATGGGGTCTCCTATATATGATGGTTTAAAGCCCAAACCCTTAAGTACCTGAAGTTCAGTAGATGTCAGGCTCCCGGTAGATAGATTCACCACTAGACTCTTGGGTTGGTTTGACTGCGGTTGATCATTTGACTGGTTCACTCTCCTGCCCCTCCTCGTCCTCTTCTTCCTCGGTGTCGGTAAGATTGGGGGGGGGGTTCTAAAAAACGTTGTCGTGTAGAGTCTGAACTACTACTTGAGTTACTTTCTACTGTTCGCGTTCTATTTGTATGTAGTCTCCGCCCCCTGCGAGCCTCTCGCCAGGTGTAAACTTGGTCCTCTCTATAATCTTGTGTATCACAGCGGAATTTATTGAGTTTGAAATTCAGTGTGTCTGATTCGTATTTAGTTAGTTGTTGGCCCACTTCCTCTAGGTATGTTTTTAGGTCACTGATGCTAAATTGTTTCTTTAATTGCGCATGTGCTTCCCGTATGGAAGTTTCTCAATAGTTAGGGCAATAAGATCCAAAATACATTTGTTCAGGATCCTAAACCACCAACTACAGAACTCTTTGTCTTCCCGACAGAGATTCCCTATTAGCTTATAAACCAAAGAAAATCAGTAATCGGATTCCAGTAATTCTAACCTATTCTAGAATGACACCACAAATTGAACGAATCATTCAAAATCATTGGCACATACATATACGAGTGATGAATGCTTACAATCAACTTTCCATTCACCTCCAATGTTTGTATGCAAACGCCCAAAAAACCTGGGGGTTGTACTGATTAGAGCAGAGACCAGAAGACCCAAAGAACCCACTACATCACAAACATGGCTTAGCTCCTAACCCCCTATTAAGGGCATGTTCCCATGCGGCCACTGTGCCCAATGTGGGTTTGTAACCAAGGGAAACCAATTTACCAATTTACCCACCCACACACTGGACATAAATTTACCATTAAAACGTTTCTTTATTGTAGTTCTGACCATGTTGTTTATCTTATTAAGTGTCCCTGTGGACTAGCATATGTGGGTAAGACCATTCAGGCATTACACCGGCGCATCGGCGAACATCGTAGCGCCGTCCGCAGGTCCGATCTAGATTCTCCCCTCACCCCGCATTTCCTTGAAATGGGCCACCAGGTATCTCAGCTGCGCTTCCAGGCCATCGACCAGGTACCACCTCCCAATAGAGGGGGCGATAGGAACAAAACCCTTCTTCTGCGAAAACTTTTTTTGGATACAGACATTGCAAACAAGGTCACCGAGGGGCCTTAATGAAGAGGTAGATTATTTTTCTGTAAAAACCCTCCAGACCAAGACTCACCCTTTTCCCTGACTGTGTTCTGCCTTTTGTTACATTTTCTTCTCCGCCATATATAGTCTGGATTGGGATACCCTAATGGTTTATCAGGTGACCGTCACCATACCACTTATACCCCCATATGGTTATCATTATGGTTCAGCTTGACACGATTACCTAGAGCCTCATTACCACTTTCAGGTATATAAGGGGCATCCCATATAGTCAGATATCACAAAAGCACATTACAAATCTAGGGACCTATGCTTCCAAAATTTAACCTATCTTTATATCTTACAGGACATAAGTTCCCCTTCCATACTCACCCTACTACAGACCACCCCTCGGGATCATCCGGGCACCATACCTCTATTACTATCTGGACCTTTTCCCAAAGGTAATTAAACCTAATGACTATCTTACCAAGCCCTCTAAAAAAGGCCAGACTTGTAAACTGTAATCTCCCCTGATATGGCCCTCCACAGCCATATTCCTAGCTGAGATAAGACCAAAGATCAGATTGGAATGCTATCATCCACACACGGGGTATCCCAACTGAAACGAGTGCCAGGACACCCTAGTCTGGATAGACTGCTAATACAAACCAGAGTATCCCCATACATAGATACAGGGCATCCCAAGAGGGAGGAACCGGGGAGCCTAATATCAGGGTGTTTAAGCTTCGATGGCTCAGTGACGAGAAGGGTGACTCCACCGATACGCAGAGGGCAGCCCATTCTGGGTAATACTAGGACATCTTTCCTAAGCAACATTTTACATTCATCAGATTTGGAAAACTCTATCCACCTATACCATGTACAAGTGAAACTTTCCTGCCTGTTGTCTTTAGCTAGAATCAGGCTCTCGAATCGCATAATCTCATTGACCTTCAAAACCCACATGGCTATTGAAGGGGGGTCAGCCTTTTTCCACATTTGGGGAATACAAGCTTTCGCCGCATTTAACAGGTGGCACAGCACGGACTTCTTGTACTGTTTAGTTGGGATTTTCGTTGAGTAGAGGAGGCATAGGGCTGGGTCATCAGGGATATCCATATCGACCAATCTGCCCGCAACTCCCCTAACAGTATCCCAGATAATGATTTTAAGCTTAGGGCAGGACCATAGGATATGCAATAAGTCACCCGTTGCTGCCGCACACCTCCAGCACACAGCGGGGGTACCCAGGAACCATTTGTTGAGTAGAGAAGGCCCCCTATACCATCTAGTAAGAACTTTATAGCTGCACTCCTGAAATCTGCTACAGACAGCCGTTCTATGAGGCATTGCCAGGATTTTTTTACACTGCTTGGGTGAAAACGAAACTCCCAGGTCCTCTTCCCATTTCTTTAAGAAGGGAGGCTCGTCTCCCTCTGGGGGAGCAATCAACATTTTATACACAAACGAGAGCAAGTGTTTCTCTGTGTTTCTACTTGAGCACAGCTCCTCGAATGCTGTATGTTTTCTTTGCCCTTCAACAAACTCCCGGATGAAATGGAGAAGCTGCATACGCTGCCTTCCTGTCCAGGCCGGGAGGCCCTTAGATCCCGCCAAGATATCCAAATCCGCCCACCCATCGTCCACCCAGAAGTGCCTTGCCCTGTAAATCCCACCTCCCATCCACATCTTTAAGGTACGACCCTCACACCCGGGAGGGAAGCTTGGGTTTCTAAGAATTGGGAACAACGGGGAGGAGTAGGGGGAGAGGTCGAGGGGGCCCATGAATTGTCTGCCAAGAGTGGGGTGTTTCATTGCCAACGGGGTATCCTTGCCCATAAGCCACAAGACACCGGCCAGCGGGAAATCCGAGAACTCCTGCTCGAGGCCCACCCATTGCTTATGTTTACCATGGATACACCAATCTATTCAAGTGGACCGCTGCGTCATATAGAACTGGGTCGGGAAAACCAAGACCTCCGTGCTCCTTATCCCTTGTTAGAATATTCCTACTAAGCCTCGTTTTTTTTCCCCCTCCAGACAAATCTGACAAAAAGAGCTCTAACCTTTTGCAGAAAAGTCTGAGGTACTGCCACCGGGAGGGCCTGCATTAGATAGAGCAGATGCGGGAGAAGATTCATCTTGAGGGCGTTACAGTGGCCGAACCAGGATATCTTACCCATGGACCACTGAGAAATCTCCTCTTCAAACTTTTTCAGAAGGGGGGGAAAATTAAGAGTGAAAATGTTCTTCAAGTTGCTCCCGATTCTGGCCCCCGAGGTATGTTACACTGTCCCTGGCCCATTTAAAAGGGAACGAATTCTGAATATTATGGAACCTTTTGGGAGGGATGTTTACGTTTAGAGCCTCAGGCTTTTGATAATTGATTTTGTAATCCGAGAGCTCTCCGTAACGCCTCAACTCCTCCAACAGATTGGGCAGTGATGTTTCTGGCCCCGACAAGCTGAAGATTAAGTCATCCGTATAGGCGGCTACTTTATGATGATTATTGGAGCCCACCAACCCTTTGATATCAGGATTCCGACGGACCCTGCACAGGAAAGGTTTGAGGGTAATGATAAAAATCAGCGGGGAGAGTAGGCACCCCTGCCTAGTCCCGTTAGCAATCTTAAAAGTGTCTGAGAGGACCCCGTTCACCTGCACCGACGCCGAGGGTGATCTATAAAGGCTAGCAATCCAGCTCAGTGCATTCGGCCCAAGGCCAATCTGCCTCAAAGAGGCATGCATGAATTGCCAGTTCACACGGTCAAACGCCTTCTCGGCGTCGGTGGCGAGAAGTAGGGAGAGGAGGTTCTTCTGCTGGGCCATGTGGATCAGGTTCAACACCTTTATTGTGTTATCCCTGGCCTCTCTATGTGGCATGAACCCCACCTGGTCGAGACCTATGATATGGTGCAAATGAGGTGCGATCCTGGAGGCTAAAATTTTTGCGAATAATTTTACATCCGAGTTAAAGAGCGAGATTGGTTTATAGCTGGAGCAGCAGTTTGGGTCCTTACCTTCTTTCGGAAGCACAGAAATGTGAGCCCTGAGGGAGTCCTGCGGGAGGGTCCCCCCATCTCTGAGAGAGTCAAACACCCCCAGCATCTTAGGGGTGAGAATGGGAAAAAATACCTTCTAGTAATGTAGGGCTAGGCCGTCTGGGCCGGGAGCCTCCCCCCCCCCCGCTGACCCTGCCACTGCCTTCTGCAGCTCTACCAGCGAGATGGGCTCCTCCAACTCTCTCAACACCTCCCTGGGGAGCTTAGACATACCCGACTTCCTCGAATACTGGGCTATGCGTAGCTCTTGTTTCTCCCCCTTTGTACTGGGTAGATTGTACAACGACTCATAAAAATTGCGGAAGACTTTAGCGATATCCCTAGTTAGGTGAACCAATCGGCCCTCTGCGTTAAAGATCTTAGGGATGTATGTCCTGACCCTTTCTGCCCTCAATGCTTTCGCTAAGAGCCTGCCGCACTTATCCCCAGACTCATAAAAAACTTTTTTACATTTGACTAATTGGGCCTTAATTGTATTGCAACAATGAGTTTTCAACCTCTCCCTAAGGGAGGTCAATGCTGCAAGATGTGTAGCTGCCAAATACTTTTTTTTGGAGCTTTTCTAATTTCCCAATCTCATTGAGGAGTTTCAGAGTAAGCTCCGCCCTTTCCTTCTTGATTCTGGACCCCAGCTTAATGAAGGTTCCCCTAATGAAACATTTGTGGGCCTCCCGCAGGACCCCAGGGCCAATCTCACTTGAGGTGTTTATCTCGAAGAACTCCTTGAGATCCTTCTGGACCTCGGCTAACACACTTTGGTCGTCAAGCAAAGAAGCATTTAGCCTCCAGGACCAGCACCTTGGGATAGGATGGGGCAGGGAAACATTGAGAGCAACAGGGGCATGGTCCAACACCGTGATGTTACAAATGGTCGAATCTGTGACCTGGGACAAGGAGGCATGTGGGATCAGAAAGAAGTCAATTCTAGAATACGACCCATGTGGCACAGAGAAAAAGGTGTAGTCCCGATCGCTCGGATGAAGTATTCTCCAAGGGTCTATCAGTTTATGGAGAGCTAGTATCTCTTTAAGTCGATTCAACCTGGCAAAGGATTCATGAGGACTCCCTTTTGATGTGTCAAGGAGTGGGTCCAGTGCCACGTTGAAGTCTCCTCCTATGATCATCTCCCCCTCTTTAAAGGAGGCAAGCTCTTCCAAAACTCATTCAAGAAAGGTGATTTGACCCGTATTGGGCGCATATACGTTGACAAACGTATAAACATCAGTAGCGATCCTCCCCTTAAGGAAGATTCATCTCCCATCCCCGTCTGTATTGAAATCCATCAATTCCCAGGGGAGGGCCGCCTCCAGTAGAATGCTAACCCCCCTGAATCTGGAGTCTGAGGAGTGGCTATCATAGGCCCTGGGATACGCTTTATTACTGAAAGATGGGGGGTTACTGGCCCTGAAGGGGGTCTCCTGCAGGAGGGCAACCTTGGTCTTCAATCCTTTAATATTTCTTAGGGCAAGGGATCTGTTTTCAGGGCTGTTAAGGCCCTTGACATTAAGGGATACAACTTTTAGGTCGGACATGGTGTTACAGACGTTTTAAGCTTGGTCAGAGGCTCAGGAACTCCAAAGATAGATCCCTAAAACTACCCAGTGGGCTAGCTAGGGCAGTAAAAAGGACTTCTGGAACCCTCCAAATAGGGTAGATGCAGGGGAAGGGGAGAAAAAAAAGGACAAGACCAGAAGGGGTAAAACGGAACAACAAGTAAAGTAAGGTGTCCTACACGGATATATAGGAAGACCAAATCAGGCGGGCAACCAGTCCCGTCGTGGTCAGCCTATTGGGGGTGCTGTGTCCCTACTCTAGCTAGGGCCATCGCCACCCCTAAACCCGGTTTAGACTTAAATTGCAATAAGCAGTGACAAACATAGCAAACAAACTTGAAGCAGAGCACATGGGCCCAGCAAATATTAACCATTGGCAGTGCTAAGAGATTAACGCTCAAAAGAAAACACTGTGAAATACGTCAAATGGGGTTTAAAGCCCCAGGAGACGCATACACGATTGGTACGGCACCAGTATAGCCACTCGACTACATCCTCCGCCTCCACCCCAGAGGGTTAAGCCAAGGGAAGGCCAAGGAGTGTTTACCAATGGCGCGCTTGTGAACTTAAGTGTCCAGAGCAGCATCACCCTGAGCCAAAGTGGGACTCAGTGTTCCACCACACGCGGGCGCCTGGGCCTCCCCACTCGTTTCAGGTCTCAATAGCTCCTCAGGCACCTGCGCTCGGCTTTTACGTCACTTTGGGCCAGAAAATGCACATTAGGCGCCAGCCAGTCTGGGACCTGGACCGGATCGCACCGAAGAAAAGCGAAGAGATTTGGAAGGTCACGCTGGGATTTCAGCAAAAAGGAATTTCCGTCCCTCCTGACAATCAGGTGGAAAGAAAACCCCCACCGGTAGGCTGCTCCCACCGCGACTATGACACCCAACAAGGGCCTCAACGATCTCCTCATCTGTAAGGTTCGCCTTGAAAGGTCCAGCAAGATTCTAACCGACGAGCCGCTGAAGTTGATTGGGCCATTTTCCCAGCTCTTCCTCGTGATTTCCTCCTTTAGGGTATAAAAACGAACCCTGCAGATTACATCCCTGGGGTTCGATGAGTCTTGGCTTCTCGGGCCCAGCGACCTGTGCACCCTATCCTGCTCGATTGGAGTGGACAGATCTCTGACCAGCACTTTATTGAAAATAGATGTGACGATCTGTTTCAGGTCTTCCCCCGGTGAGCCCTCCGGGATGCCCCTGGGTCTCAGATTAGCTGGAGTGTTTGCAGCAGGGCTTCCTGTCTGTCACATCTTTCCTCTAAGACCTGAATACGGCAAGACGTTTCAGCCTTCCCCGACTCTAGTGAAGCGACTCTGACGTCCACCTCTGCAACTTGCTTCTTAACCACCGCTATTTCTTTCTTGTGCGCCTCTTCGTACCTGGCAATCAGCTTTTCGATTTCCGCCTTAGTCGGCAGACCCTTCAGTAACGAGATAGTCTCTTGATGGATACTACTTTCGGCATTCACTAGAGAGAATGAGGTTGCATGCAGTTGAGGACTCTGGGGTCGGCCAGAAGATACCTTTGGGGCCGGATCCCACTCCTCTGACCAGACCAGGGGAGCCGCAGGGGTCAAGCTTGGCTCGGGGAGGACATGAGGGTGGGACTGACATGCCGCAAATCCCCCTGTGTAACTGGGGAGGGTGGCAGCGGTGATGGCTTGCGTGCAGGTTCAGGGGCTCCTTGATGTCTCCTTCTCTCCTTTGGCGGCCTCTGCGGTAGGGAAGACAACTCCACAGGGGGGGCACTGGGGGCAGCGGCGGTGGCAAGGGGACTGCTATGGCCAGTTCTGGGTGAAAAGGCAAACCTGCCCAGCCCACTCCCTCCGGGAGGTTTATTAAGGGTGTGTTGCACTTTGGGCCGGGCATCCCAAAACGGGATGCTTTCATAGCCAGCACTTGGGGGCTGCTTCCCTGACTCCAGCCCAGCATCGGGCTCTGTTGCCACCCTGATGTTAGGTGACATGCTCTCAGTGCTCCTCTCCTCCCCCCTGGTAGTGTTTAACATGCTTGTGGGACTCTGTGCTCTGCGCTGCTCAGTGCGCACTTCAATAAGGCCAGTGTTGTCCCCAGCCCTCCGCTCCTCCTCTCCTGTCTTTGAGGCTGCTGATGCAGCCACCGCCGCGTCATTTCCTGTGGGCGGCGGCCTGCCTACACCCTTGGTGCGGGCCACCATCTTGGTGCACCCACCTTCTCCCGGAAAAGGTGGGCGATCCTCTCCCGCACTCATTCGGCGTCCGCCGTCACTACAGCTACTTCGGGCGGCTCCTCCGCTTGTCATCGCTGGAGCGTCCTGAAGAGGAGGTAAGCTGCTCCCCTCGCAGCCAAGATCCGTCGGCTGCGGCCGCCATCTTGCCTGTGAACGCGGTCTCTCTCTCCAGGCTTCAAGATAGCACTCTAGCCTTGGGGGATCTTTTCCTCTTCCCGTCTTCTTCCTTCCCATCTGCTCTGTGATCGATGGCACTGCTTTCACCGACTTGTTTTTGGGTACAGGGGTCGGGAGCTCGGCTACACACGTCCTCCCACCACCACCGCAAGGACACGCCCCCATGATCACTATTGTCATGATTAATACTGTGCATTTTCATGTTTACAAGTGATTGGTTCTTTCTGGTATGATTCAGAGCAGAAAATTTATATTTTACTTACCAGAAACCCCTAATTCCTGTGATATTTGAATCGCTCACTTTTTTGACTAATTCTGTAGCCGGCCTTTCATGACTTTCATCAGGTGACAGTATCCCCTCATAGAGTCTTATGGTAATACATGATTACCCTAGTGTAGTAGCTCTAATATATACTGTATATGCTAGTGCTGATATCATAATTCTTTTTTTCTTACTGAGGTGGTCAAACGCTCCTGATGACATCCAGAATTTTCTATACACAGATTCACTTGCTGTATCCTTTTTTGTATTACCTATATGACCAGAGATCTGTTATCACTGTATATACACGTGTTTGATACCCCAATACATTTTTAATTGCAAATCAACTCTTTTGTGTGTGGTGTGCTTTTGATCCAACTAATTTTTTTGATACACGTTATTTTGGGGTGTCAAGTGGTGAGACACTCTGGATCTTGTGTAGCAGCCCTTCTATTTAACTTATTTTGGTGTGCCAATTACCTACCCTAACTCTACATCATTTTGGAACACAAAATATAAACTTTCAAAAAGTCCTTTGAAAATAGACTTACCCTTTAAAGGTTAAAGTAATTTTAAGGAAGGAATTAAAGGTTCAGCACGTGCAAATTGTGTCAGGTGCCAGGGTCTTCCTTGGTGAGTTGCTTTTTCAGTGCTTAGGCGGCAAATTAGGGGATGGGGGGTATGTTTTGTGCACCATACACTCAACAAACCACACTGAGGTCCACTCAGAATTGGTTTTCCAAGGGCCCACATGAACCCGAAACCAGCTATGCATCCCTTCCTTTTTCACCCATAGCTCTTCGCTCTGAGAAGTTGCTTTTACCTTTTTGACTGCAAAATGCCCCTAAGGAGGAAGGGATTATCTCCAAGGATCCCAAAGATTTTTCAGACCTTAAGACTGCTTTAAAACATCCAGCCATGCATTAGAGTTGATGTGGTCTTGCAAAGTCCTAGGGCCTCTTTCTATGAACCTCCTACATTATCTACATTTTTTAAAGCAGACCAACACCCTATGCGGTGAGGGTATTGGTAGCTGCCAGCACCGCTGCTATCTGGCAGTCTGGGGGGCATCCAGTATGCTGGATACCCATAAACCTTACCTTAACCTTGCTCCCCTGCCGGGAATCCACGATTGGCTGGCTGGCGCTTACGTGGGCAGTCACAGCACCGCGATTGGCTGCCCGGTGCTCACGTGGGCAGAACATTCGGTTGGCTGGAATGTCACTGCCCATGTAAGCGCCGGACAGCCAATCGCAGTGCTGGATTCCCGATGGGGAAGAGAGGTTAAGGTAAGGTTTGCGGGCATCCTGGGGGTTATGTGCGGGGGGGCTCCAGCATTCCGATAGCAGAACTCTCAGCAGCAGCTACCAACCTCCTCACCGTGGAAGGTTCACTTTATTATAGGTAACATAACTTGTGGGATAAACATGTGAAATTATATACAGATTTTTTTTATTATACAAGACTTCCACTTTGACCCTAAAAAAATATATTATTTGGATAAAAGGGTCTAACTTTCTATACATGTTTTACTATACATTAAGAGGGCTTCTTTAACCTCCTTTGATTACTTCTGGTGCAGGCCTCCAGCTGCCAAACATATAAGGCTGTTCTTCTAGCAAGGGAAGAGGCAGATACCATGGATGAGCTAAGGATTTTTTTGGCGATGGGGGATATAATATATAATAGAAGCACTATAATAAGAGGTCCATGTTGGTTTTAAGTCTATACATGCAGCCTGTGTGAAAGCAAGCTGTTCACAACAGTGGGAGGTATTTTGAGGTCTGATGCATTAAGAAAGTACACAAGAATATTTTACAGGTGACTGGCCAAAAAAGTTCGATCCATAAAGATAACCAAAATGATAATAAACAAATCTATGCACAATGTGTAGGGATTAATACGGGAAAGTATTTCTGAAAGCAATGCAAATCTCTTAAGTACATGAATCTATGATGGCAGTTGGTATAATCCCCTACAACTAAGACCTGGCTTCTTTACTGCATAATATTATTAGGAAAAGTCTCACTGGCTTAAGTCTTCAAAGCTTTCTTAGTTCCTAGGTGGTGTTATTTTTTTATTTAGTTAGATCTATTATGTCAACAAATACTAATATTTGAAGAGCTAAGAAAAAGAAGAATTTTGTCTGCTAAAACCCTGCAATGTCAACCCAGATGTCTAGAGACTGTATGCATTGTGCCTCAGATTATATTAGTTATCTCTCAGTTTTTAGGGTAGGAATTCTCAACCTGTATCTGGGGATCCACATGTGGCTTTCGGACCCCTGTTGTGGACTCTCTGCTAGGCCAGAAGACTTGGAGGTCTTGCACACTTTTGAGACTGAGGAGGTGTATGTTAGCCAGAGCTGGGTATTGTCGAAGCTGTGCATGAGTGTTAATGCAGAGTAGGGCATGCATAGAAGCTTACCCACCTTGGCTTTCAGTGCCTTATTTTGTGGAAATGTAAACTTGTGTAATTCAGGGAATTTTATTAACTGGGATGTTTGAGCAAGTTTTTTGTTGTCAACTTTTCTCTCCTGCTCAAAACAGTCGAGAAAAGTTGGGTACACTAACTGGTGTGCTCTTTTTATTAAAAAAAAGCAATGCAGGCTTTTCTCAATTGTAAATGACCATATTAAATTTATTTTTATTATTGGTTAAAAAAAAAATTAAAATAAAAAATACCCCAAGATACCAGATCTTATAAGCCCACACATCAGGTATAATAGCTAGTAACCCAAGCTCAGAGTTCTCCTGAGCTGTCTGTGACCTTGCTATTTACCTGGAACCTGTGTAAACCTGAACTTTCGTGCATGAACTCTGCTTTGCTGTCTGACCTCACCCCCAGATTTACCCACCAGACAAGCTATAGCTAACTATTGCTTTGAAGATTGCTTTAAAGCAAGTTTAGGAGCTTTTGCGAGTTCTGGCTGTATTTTCAAGAAATTATGTATTTTAAGTAAGGGGACTTTTAATTAAGGGACTTTATATTGGGGGAATTTAGGTGTCAAGTGTTTATTGCCGAAGTGTTATAGAGCTAAAATAAGAAGTTAAAAGCCAAAGTTGCTGCAACTGTAAGCACTAAAATTGTGATTTGTCATATGTATACATTTCAGCAGCAGCAGTTCTAAGGTGAATACTGTTGTGTTAAACATTAGCATATTGAAGCCTTAGAAGCTCAGGTTAGAGATCTGGAGGTGCAAAATGCTGAGGGAGATTGACAATATGGAAAAGGGTACTCTTTGAACTGAGCAGGCATTAAGTGGGGTAAAAACAAATGGTGTAATGGGTAGGGAGGAGCAGATAAGTAGCTGGGTAAATGTGGATAGAGGGAGTAGAAAGGGAGCACAGAAAAGGAAGGCCATACCTGTGTTTGTGCACCCTAGAAAAATTGCAAATTGGGTAATGATGCAAGAGTGTCAGTCTCAGAAATGGCAGCCCTAGCAGATACAGCTCTTCTGAACAGCTGGCAAAGATATGTAGCACTTGGACTTGGACACATTGAGAGTCTGGGCCTCCATTTGGCAAGTGAAGTTCAATGTAGAGAAATGTAAAGTCATGCACTTGGGGTCTAATAACCTGAAGGCCACATATATCCTCCGGGGAGTAAAACTAGGAGAATCACTTGTTGAGAAGGATCTGGGGGTACTCTTAGACCACATGATAAATAACAGCATGCAATGTGAAGCAGCTTCTTCTAAGGGCACCAAGATATTATCATGCATTAAAAGATGCCTGGAATCACAGTATAGGGAATGTCTTTTTGTTTTTTTACAAGGCACTGGTGCGCACCCACCTGAAATATGCCGTCCAGTTCTGGGCATCCATTCATAGAAAGGACGCTCTGACTATGGAAAGGGTGCAGAGGAGAGCCACTAAACTAATAAGAGGAATGAAGTATCTTAGTTATGAGGAAAGATTACGAGAATTAAATCTGTTTAGTTTTGAAAGGAGGCGACTGAGGGGGCAACATGATTAATAAATGGGCTATACAAAAAATATAGGGAAACACTATTTCAGGTAAAGTCCTCTCTAAAGACAAGGGGGAACTCCCTTCGACTGAAAAAAAAAAAGAAATTCAATCTTTGGAGGTGACAATTTTAACATAAGAACTGTGGATGTATAGCCTCCCACAGAAGCTTGCTACAGCATCAAACGCTCACAGCTTCAAAAAAGGATTAGATGCTTATTAAGAAGAAAATAACATTAACAGTTACTTTTAGCTGTTATCAGTTATTGGTTGAGCTTGATGGACATATATCTTTTTTTCAACCATATTAACTATGTGACTATGTAACCATTTGGACTTTACAATACTTCCGTGTATGAAACTTTGCATGACCTCAGGATTTCGCTTCCCAGGGAGCGACCTGGGACCACCGGGCAGCAAACCTATCCTGCCTTGCGGAGGGGGGCTCTAGAGAAGACTGGTGTGGCCCCTAGACTAAGGGCCTTATTCATGATGGGATAGCGTCAGGTAGTGCCTTGTAAATGAGAGGTAGCGGCATGAGAACGCTGGACACGGCACGCAATTACACATTTATTAAGCAGAATATTTTGAGCGACTGGGATAACGCCATGTAGCATCCGATTCATCATTATCCCAGCCTCAGCGTACAGCGCTGGCAGTCAGCCTTGCAGAGCGCCACGCATAACCTCTCGCTACCTGTCACTCTCCCATACAATTCAATGGACATTCTTTTATTTCTCTTTAAACAGGGTTATTTTTTTTTATTTTAAATCTCAAATAATGTTGTGATCTCTCCTGGCATAGTAGAAGCCATTTTTGAAAATATTTTTCATGTTTAAAATATTTATGCAGAATTGACATTACAGGTCTGGCATTAATGGGTTCATGTTACAATGTTATTACAATGTAATTCCATATGTTTTCGCTTTGTTACTGGTGGATACATGTTAAAAAAACAGCCTTTAATCACACAGCCTCCGGTGCTCTGGGCTACAGCGAAGCATTTTTGAGTGCCGGAGGTGTGTGAGGCTGTTTTTTGGATGAATATGTTGTGAGTTGGACGCACTGACCAGTCGCTACCATGCACTCCCATACAGCGCTGTATTGGTCATATAGCGACTCCCCACAATGTATTCATCAATGCTGCACAGCAACTGAGTCGCTATGAACTAGCGACCCACGGCCGGACACAGCGACTACTAGCGGGTGCTCTGAAATGCCTGTTACAGACGCTCATCTGTCGCTACCTGCCGTTAGTGATGAATCAGCCTGTAAGACTAAGCCCTATGGTTCCGCTGCTGATATTTTTTTTTTACATGTCGAACTAAAGAACTAAAAAAAAAATACTGCCTGTCAGTTTCATTGGCAAAATAACATTCCAGCAATTCCGACATGTTTTTTCAAAGAAAATGGATACAACTCACATACGGTGATTTAACAACTATCATGAGAAATCTTGCATGGAAGTGAAAAATCTCACGGCTTTCTCACATGCTTCTCTCATGTGGGAAATTGTCTTGTATGTATCCCTGAATCATGCTAGAAAATGCTGAATCAACTATAATGTCTGTAATGTCTAATAGCACTGTAATGAGATTTCATTTTAATATACTCATTATTGCATGGGCCAAGTTAAATCTAAACTACACTGGTTATAGAAGAAAGCCATGTTTCACAGGTTGAAAAGTGTTAATGATTAGGGATGAGAGAACCCCCCAAAGTTCAGGTCCGACCCCCAACCTCACCCCAGTCCTCATTGTAATCAATAGGAACCCAAACTTTGTCGGGTTGCTGTTGTGGGGGGGGTCAGACTGTGCAACAGGAAGCCGTACTACTGTAAAAACTTCCTGTCCTGTAAAAGCTTCCTGTCAGCGGCAGCGGTGTTTGAAATGGTCCGCTTCCCCATGGGTAAGTACACCCCGTATGCCAGCACTGCCAGCTGACAGGAAGCAGATTGCAGGGCACTGGTAAGTTTTACAGAAGCTTCGGCTGCTGCATACTTTATGTGAAGTTGGGCCGGATGCTGAACTCTTCTGGCTGAAATCCGTGTTTGGGTTTGGGAACCGGAACTTTCAAAGTTCAGTTCAAACCCAAACTTTGCGGTTGGGGTTTGCCCATCACAAGAAATGATTAAATCTTTCTTTACAAATTCAGTTGTTTGTCTAAAAGTGCTCCTTTTGTGTACGAAAAATATCAATTAGGAAACAACAGTATGAAAAAATAGCAAACAATTCAATTAAAATCAATCCATAAAGTATAATATCTGTTTTTGTTCTGAACTTTTACATTTTTTAATGTTATTATAGGCTTGTTTTAGTGTCCAAAATTAAGGTTCTCACAACATTTCCATGGTGAAAATCATACTTTTGTACCTCGTGCTTGTTTTTCCTAGCAGAAGCTGAAACGTTGTAGCTGCATTCGAGCATGCATAAATTGGTCTGCTGTAGTAATTTCTCACTTTATTAGGGTTTGATGTGAGTGATCTCACTCGTCTCTCACATGCTTTCGCATTAGCGGGATCATCTCGCAATTGTACTCTGAATCATGTGAGCGAGCGAGAATTCATTCATTCAATTAGAGTTAGCTTTTGCACGGAGCCGAGTATTTTCAGGGTGACACTAAAACGAGCTATATAGCTAGTGTATTTTTACAAATTTCAAAATATAGGCTTAGGTTTAAAGTGGAATAAAAAAGGGCTAAAAAAACAGAGAAGAATATTTCAATAATTCCATTTTGGTCCATCATAGAAAAAAGTTATCTTCACTGCAATGTCTTTCAAACTTTTATGTAGGAAATAAAGTATCTTCCTCTTTATCCTTTCACTTGCAAGCACCAGTTTCTGTAAATCTCTTTTGCAATCCTCAGTTCATATCTATCAGGATTAAAAAGAGGCTCGGCATATAAAAAACATTTTGACTTTTGCATGTATTTCTTAAAAATGCAGTTGTAAGATCAGGCACAGAAAAGTATTTGAACCTGAACCATTTATACTGGACCAACACTCTTACAAGAAACAGTGCTCATATGCATCCCTCCCTAGAGCAATCCATATTGCTGCACATTAAAATGTATTTACTTTTTTGTAACTCCTGTCGGTGTTGATTTTCCCTCCTTGAATGGCGTCCTATGGATCTGCTATTTGTAAAGAGGAAAGTGAAGCTGGTATGTTGGTTAAGCCAAGGCAAGAGCACAGCTGAGATGCTGTGAAAGGAAGAAGCCTCCGTGATGCTCCAAGATGGCCACAACCATGGGAAAATAAGTGGGGCAGCCTTTTTAGCTTTAAGTGGATGCAGAAGCAAAAGTACTGACAATGATTCAGTATCGTGCATATGGATGGGGCAAGTGAGTTTTGGAGAGTTTTTTTGTTTTTAACTGTGCAAGGCTGTTGGTCTGGTTTAAGGTCCCACTCTGGGTTTCCTATTATGTCAGCCACCCACAGTTAAAATACCTCCATCAAAGGATCTGTCAGCAAACCACCAGGTCAACATAGTTCATCCTAGGGGACTTTACTGACCACTTTTTGTTCCTTTATTAGAAACATAGAAGGTTGATGGCAGAAGGAGACCATACGATCCATCTAGTCTGCTCTTATGTGTATACTGTATGTTCTCTTTATCTTAGGATAGATGTGTGCTTATCCCAGGCATGTTTAAATTCAGTGACTGTTGATTTTCCAACTACCTCTGCTGGAAGTTTGTTCCAAGCATCTACTACTCTTTCTGTAAAATAATATTTTCTAACATTGCTCCTGATCTTCCCCCCGACTAGCTTCAGGTTGTGCCCCCTTGTTCTATCATTAAGCTTCTTCTTAAAAACACTTCCCTCCTGAACCTTATTCAATCCTTTCACATATTTAAAGGTCTCAATCATGTCCCCCCTCTCCCTTCTTTCCTCCAGACTGTACAAATTAAGTTCTTTAAGTCTCTCCTGATAAGTTTTAAGTTTAAGTCCTTCCACCATTTTCGTTGCCCGCCTTTGGACATGTTCTATTTGAATAATGTATTTTTGCAGGTAAGGTCTCCAGGACTGCACACAGTATTCTAGCTGTGGCCTTACCAGGGCTCTATACAGCGGCATCACAACCTCCCTCTTCCTACAGGTGATGCCTCGAGCTATGCAGCCGAGCATCCTGCTTGCTTTTCCCACTGCCTGGCTACACTGTCCACTCATCTTGCAGCTATCAGTAATCAGTACCCCTAAATCTCTCTCCTCCGATAACTAATCTGATGACCTATGCATATTGAATATATTTATATTACATTGAGTGTGGATTTGTGTGGATAAAGTGGACTAAAACCTTTTCCTAGATTATAAAAAAACAGGATTCCCTGTTGAGGCAAAACTTGTGGAATTGCTAAAACTCACCTTGGGCCTTGAACCTATGGTGAATGCAGAGCTTGCTCAACCGTCTGTGGGTGTAAGTGTGTTGGGGATATGCACCTGTTGCCAAGGCATAGTGCAACAATGGAGTTGTAACAATGTGCTGCAGAATCTCACAGCATTCTATTCTACCCTTGCCATACTTGAATGCACCTACACAGCATGGAAAAATGGTTCTGCATGAGCCAACTACTTAAAGCGGAACAAAACACACATTTTTAACTAGCATCCCCTGAATTGCTCCCCCCCCCCCCCCATGGAGAGTACCATATGCCAATTTTCACTGCTCCTGCTTCACTCTAATCCAAGCTAATGCCACCTGTTTTAGCTGTAAAACTCCGCCTCCTCCATTCATTTCCACTGTTGTGTGTGACAATGATGTAATTGCCACACCTATGCAATGACTGATCACCTGCCATCTTACAGAGAGGGACAACAAAAAATAAAGTACTCCAGGGTGATTCGAAAAGCGAAAACATGCATTTCTAGTTCTTCGCCATAAGAGTATAGGCAGGGACTTTGGCCAAATAATACAAAGATACAAGATACAAACTCCATTCTCACTAAGGTATGAAAGAAAAAAAGGAAATGTTTACAACAACAAATCAGCATCTCCTCATTCCCTGACATTTCTATAGAACTTCGTTGAACTGCGTTCATCCTTGCAGAGCACCACATCTTACCTGGCGCTTTCCCATACATTTCAATGGACATTCCTTATAATCCCTTTCCTGATCCCATTTTTTTTAAACTCAAATCTGTTTTAAATGTATCATGGCCTAGAAAATGACATTTTTGAAAACTTGATTGATTTTTAATATTTTTATGCAGAATTGTCCTTACATGTCTGGTATTAAAGTGTTCATGTTACAATGTAATAACAATGTAATTACATGTGTTTTTGCTTTGTTACTAGTGGATACTAGTGGGCTACAACTACCCAATTTTGAGCCCTGGAGCAGTGTGAGGCTATTTATTTTATGAATATGGTGTGAGTCGGTCGCACTGAGCTGGCGCTACCGTTCGCTACCTGGTGTTAGAGTTAGAGCGACTCACACAATATATTCATCAATGCCTGCCAGCGACTGAGGCGCTCTGAAATAGTGAACCATGGCCGAGCACAGCGACTACTAGCAGTCGCTCTCAAAGGCTCGCTACAGACGCTCATCTGTCGGTACCTGCCGCTAGTCATTAATCAGCCTGTTAGGAGTAAAAATATCAAAAGCACCATGCTGCTTCCTGCCAAGGTACATGTACAAGATAGAGATTCTGTGCCCTTTTTCTCCTCTGCTGAGAAACCAAATGCCCAGATCAATACCCTTCCCAGCCTACAACCTATTATCCTCTCAAGCTATCCAGGACAAGCTGGACAAGCTTCTTTTTTAATATATTTGTAAGTGACATAGGAGAAGGCCTGGTAGGAAAAGTTTGTCTGTTTGCTGATGATACAAAGGTTAGTAATAAGGTGGATATTCCTGGAGGTGTTTGCAACATGGAAAATGATTTAGCTTTACTAGATAGATGGTCAAAACTGTGGAAACTAGAGTTTAATGTCTAGATTTAATGTAAAATCATGCACTTGGGTAGAAGGAATCCCTGCTCTGAGTACCGTATGGGCAGCACTGTGTTAGCCAGGACCTCGGAGGAGAGAGATTTAGGGGTATTGATTACTGATAGCTGCAGGATGAGTGGACAGTGTGGCCAGGCAGTGGGAAAAGCAAACAGGATGCTCGGCTGCATAGCTCGAGGCATCGCCAGTAGGAAGAGGGAGGTTGTGATGCCGCTGTATAGAGCCCTGGTGAGGCCACAGCTAGAATACTGTGTGCAGTTCTGGAGACCTTACCTGCAAAAAGACATCATTCAAATAGAACGTGTCCAAAGGCGGGCAACGAAAATGGTGGAAGGACTTAAACTTAAAATGTATCAGGAGAGACTTAAAGAACTTAATTTGTACAGTCTGGAGGAAAGAAGGGAGAGGGGGGACATGATTGAGACCTTTAAATACATGAAAGGATTGAATAAGGTTCAGGAGGGAAGTGTTTTTAAGAAGAAACTTAATGATAGAACAAGGGGGCACAACCTGAAGCTAGTCGGGGGGAAGATCAGGAGCAATGTTAGAAAATATTATTTTACAGAAAGAGTAGTAGATGCTTGGAACAAACTTCCAGCAGAGGTAGTTGAAAAATCGTCAGTCAGTGAATTTAAACATGTCTGGGATAAGCACACATCTATCCTAAGATAAAGAGTACATACAGTATACACATAAGGGCAGACTAGATGGACTGTATGGTCTCCTTCTGCCGTCAACTTTCTATGTTTCTATGTTAAGCTTCTTTCGGCATGTTGGAAGACTGGTGTTCTGTGTGGACATGTTTCTATCAATTAAATCACTGTGACTCTACAGCAGGGGTCCCACACCTTTCTTACCTTGAGGGACACATTCACCTCTGGGAGAAAGTTGGAAGCCACTTTCATTACAAAGAGACTGTAGAAGTCAGAATGATAAAGAACAGTAGAAAAACTGGAAACTGTCCCCAGTAACCATGCAAAAGCATTACACTTGAAACTTCAATATGAAACCTGTTGCTCCATGGTTTTATCCAGCAGGTGTGTCCAGAGCTTTGTTTTTTAAACTCTATTGACCGATGGCACACATGGGCATCCAATTGTGGCTGCAGCATTCACTGGGTGCCACTGGAATGCATAAAGGGGAATTTAAGACCTGCTTTAGGGCATGGCTAATTAAAGCAGACAAACTGTCAAAAAGTGTGACCGCTATAGCTTGGGTGCATCCTAAACTGAAATGCCTTGCTACACATGCCTGCACTAGTATATGAGAGAATCCAGAGGTAGCAATAAACTCTGTCTGGTCTCAGGTTTGAAGTGCTTGTGTACACAGTGGGGCATGCAAAATTGTACATCCCCTGAGTGTAGGGCTTAGCATACAAATTATCTGGGCACTGGGGAGGGGCCTGCTGTGCAGTACAGAACATCAGGGAAGTACGTCTCCTGTTTTAAAGTGGACCAACACCCAGGATTTTGACTATCCTGGGTTTTGGTCCACTTCGGGGGGGCACCCCGATTGGGGGTGCCCCACTGTGTGAAACCCCCCAGAAAGCCCCAAAAACTCACCTCACCACGCTCCCACGTGACCGCGCCGGCCAATCCCCGCCGACGGACAAGCGGGTGACAGCGACAGACAAGACAGCGCGTCCGCCGCCGCCTCCCACACGTCACTCTTACAGGGCGCGCGCCCACGCCGGCCATTCACAAACGGCCGGCGCGCGCACGTCTAGAGGGGCGGCCGATAAGGTAAGGTTTTTTGGGGGTTTTGGGGGGGTTTCACCCCGCGGGACATCCCGATCTCGAATGTCCCGCGGTGAGGGAGGTGATCGGCCCGGGAATCTTATAGATTCCCGGGCTGATCACCCCTGGGTGTTGGTCCACTTTAAGTGATTGTGTGTTCTGATTATCTGCTACTCCTGGCAATCAGCTACAGATTGAACTCAGGTTGCCAGGATTCCAGTCTTACACAATCCTAAAAGGGCTTACAGATAAAGCTGAGGCTTAGAAGACTAGTGGATTGACCCAGAGTAGAAAAGTAGTCAGCAGTTTGCCTTGTTTCTTACAATGCTCTACAGTGGTGATTGAAATTCCTTCTTTACCCATTTTCAAGCTCATCTCTTCTGCAATCTTTCCAAGGTAATGAAGTCATGGTCATTAAATATTATCTGGCTTGAAAGTACAAAAGAAGCTGAAAAGAAACTAGGAGACCTTTTGAGCACTTGGCGGCGACCAGAAATCAGAAGGTGTCCAAATGAAAGCCTTTAAAACTGTGACTGTGAGCAACTGCTTAGACCTTACAGTGTACCCAGCTTACAAAGTTAGAGATAAAAGTGGTACAAGCTCAAAAAAAATACATTGACACTACATAGGATAAGTATAGAAAATATATCTTTGCCATAACAGACTCTGTCAGGGAACTCTTGTTTAAACCCAGTCTTTGGCAAAGGGGACAGAAATGGTAAAAATACACATGCACTTTTATGCGGTGCAACTTGCATATGCCCAGTATTCGGAGATTCTTTCATTGGTTCACTCTGCTCGCATAAAAAAACCCATTGGGGAGCACTGGCAGATGGGCTGGAAGCAGAGCGATGAGGGACAGACTACAACAGGGAGCGGAGCCATCATCCAGCACTGGGCAGGAGCAGGTGAAATTCAGATTCGTTCTGAACTGATTCTTCCCTGAAATTTAGAGCAAATGTGGATTAGGACAAATCGTATCGCCCATGTCTATTTAGCATCCATTGACCCAATAGTCTGAGGCAAATTAATTCCTTATCCGATTCCACCTCTAGAAAACTTTAAAGTGATGAAGTTTAATTTTGAGTAAAGGTGAGTATAGCTTTGCTTTGCTAACTGAAGAACTTTTAAAGATGTATGCCTAAGTTCAGTAAACATTTTTTGGGAGCCAGATTTATCAAGCGGCAAAGTCTGTTAATACCACTCAGCACCAGTATTTTTGCCTCATTGTGCGATTTATGAAAAAAAAACAGGCACCGTCGATGTGTCTGACTGCCTGCATCTAATTTATGACTAGCGCAATATAGTTTGCATTGCCGGGTACTCTTGTTTAAGCTGCGCTAGTTTATTGTGGCGCTGCATAGAGCACAATGGGCAGAATTGTAATGAAGTGTTTTATGTGTATGAAGAATATTACACATATTTTTTGTAGAGAACTTGCATTGTGATTTGTCAGTAATATAAATGCAGGAATGAGATGTTGCAAAATGTCATTTTATTTTTCTGGAAAATTGTTTTTTGCTAGAATTATTATTGTTCAGTTTATAGGAATGTTCCACAGTTACAGCACACACGGCGATAAAGTGATCTATCGAAAACCCACAAAGTATGTAAATCAGGCAGTTGTGGCCCAGAGGTAAGGAAGCGGCTTTGTTACCGGAAGCTAGTAGGTTCAATTCCTAGCCATGGGACATGACTGAAGTACTCTTGAGCAACGCACTCCCAACTGCTCCCCAGGCAACATGGTTATGGTGGCCCACCACTGCAAGCACTTGCCTTGGTGTGTTCACTTGTGCATTTCACTAGTGTGGGGTTATGCTGTGTTGCACATTTGCCCTGATGGGTTAAAATTGGAGCCCAAATTCCTTTGTATGAGCATGCATTAGTAATATAAGCACATTATTATAAATTGTGAAACCATGGAATAAAAATGTGTGTCCAAACTATTCAGTTGTACTTTTTTGTATGCCTGTTACTAACTGTTGTTAACTAAATTTATATTCCTATGGGGGAAAATATTTTGTATCTAGAATTAACTTTTGTTTATGTAAATGTAGTAAACTTGTTTATGTTCCAATCTGCGTTTTGCCTTAATTTACCTTGATAAATGCATCACGTTTTATTTTGCTTCACCGAATCCTGTGTCGGTTCCCTTAGAGCTTTTTATATTGTAATAAATACTAAATAATATTCTGGAGGAGGACCTGAAATAAACTGTGAAAGGTGCCAGCTTAGTCAACATAAAGCACTAAGAGCATTTTAAGGAAACTGAGAGGAGTGACAAAATCTGTCTTGATGAATCTTGACATGCTGAATAAAATCACTACATGACTTCCCCCTAGGTCATGGAACGACATTGTTTTCCTGAGACACACTGACAAGGAGGTGACAAAGATTAATAGCTTTGTATTGACTGAGCAACTTGAAGTTCCTTATCTTTGTCAAGTCACAGCACCATCCAGAAACTGAAAGTGTTATTAGTCTTATAATTGCAAAGACATTTAAAGGGTTTCCCCTTAAGGGACTTTGAAATCCAATAAACCTTTCATAAAATCTCAAGCACTGAGCTGCAAAGTGCGTGCCTCCCTAACACAAGGACTTACACAGCTGGTCCCAGGGAAGCCTTGGAGCTTTGTACATTAAATCATGTTTGATTTATGAAGCTGATTTTGGATTTGTATCAGCAGTTTTTATTAAAATATATATGAAATGCTGCAATAACCAAAAGCTGTGTGATTTAGATGCATGATGTGCTCCCTGTTTATGTTCGCTAATCGGAAAGACTTATTTGTACTTTTACTGGATGTTAAAGGATTTTTTTTTTGGAATGGGGAACATAATCTGCCACCCATGTTATGGGTATTTCATGTTTACTAACTGTGGTTGTTGTCAGGGTCACGTAAGAATAACATTATGGAAGGTATACTTTATGATGATTAATTGATGTGAAGATTAGTTTATAGATACTAGGTACTAGAGAATTTATGAATAATTCGATTTAGATAGTTTGCCAAATTTGGTTCACTCAGATGAAAATTTTAACAAGTTGCAAAAAAAAAAGGATGAGCACATTCCCTGTGACACCCCTGTGGACTTGGGGACTGGATAATGACATGAAGAGGAGGACAACAGAGACACCAATGGAGGGGACCTTTCAAACAATGAGAACATTGCCCGGCCCTGGAAAAAGTATCATTTTTGTTACTTTTGGGTATGTTTCAGGAAAAAATTTATTTGTTACCATGAATTGACTAGAAATTCTGATTTGGACTAATCCCATTTTTTCCCTGAAATTCGGAGCGAATTCCGATGACATATAAGTTCCTCATCCCTAATAATTAACTTACCCGGCTCCATCCAACTCATCCTCTTGTTTCCTGACCCAGTGTGGTCCTTCCTCCGGAATCCTGCACAGACCATGGTTGTCTTCCTCTCGAGGTCGGCAGCTGATTAGCTGCCAGGCCACTGACAATTTACACATAGCACGACAGAGGTCTCTCTCCTGTATCCCATCTGCCATGGGGTAATTATGAGGCTGCTCAGGTATTCTGGCAAGCCCCCATCTCTGTAATTGGCCAGGGAGGGTTGCCAACCTGACACCACGACCAGTGCTCTTGTGGACTTCAGGACTGGATGGCACCATGAAGAGAATGACACTGGAGCTGCTGCCCCCACAGGATCCAGGGGGACTAAATTAATTTTCCCTGAAATTTGAAGTGAATTTTAATTTGGTGGAATCAGTTCCCTCATCCCTAATTAGTTCTAATTTAGTTTTTTTTTTTTTTTTTTTGCAGTTGCCTGTTTCATTGCCAAGTAAGGCAAATATGTTCATATTTCACCAAATGTCTTTAAAGTTATTATGGTTTAATTGTATGACATAATGATATTTTACCTTTACTGTTGCCCTTTTCAAAGTATTGGATTTGTGTGTTATTTTAATACTAATTAGCTGCAGGCCACCTTTTTCATGTTCTGTCGAAATATAAAATAGAATTTAGAACAATTGAACATGTAAGTGTAGTTTTAAAATAACTTAGCAAAGTCTTTATTCCTTGGGAAATTATGCAAGTTTTCAAATCTAGCCTTTTTTCCACTCTGGATGGTTATTATTGCTCAGACGTTTCAATGATCATGTTTGGGGAAGATGGACATTTGGCGTGGTGGTACACTACTTTAGGATAAATATAGTCAGTTCCACAATGACCTGTTAGATGCCAGCAGCAGCAGTATCCTTGAAGTTGAATCAGGCATCTGTAATGAATTCTCAGGAATTTAGCAGATGCTGGGTTCAGAGCCTTATAAATACGAATGGGCTTCGGATCTAGGGTGGTGCTAGTTTTAATTCAGTCCCATTAGCCCCATCCCAGATAGTGGCAAGATCCAGGTAAAATCACCCATGTGACATTGTCAACACTTGGCATGCCAGCCACCACAATGTGTGAACCGGAGTCCCTGGGACCCTTTGATCCAGCGGGCACTGGTGTTGTGATCACAGGGAGCTGCTTTTGTAGCCAGCCTACCAGCATCTGTAGTAAAGGAGGACAAAGGGGGCCCAGCATTAGCTTCGCGGGACACAAAGAAAGGGAATGGTGGTACCCGTGTCCCCCTACATTACAGATTGTGGTGGAGCAGCTTCAAAAGCCATTTCCTGTCATTACAACAACTGCTAGACCAGAAGGGAGCCACTGACCCGGCGGACCTGAAGAAAGGACCACGCACAGTGGGGGACAGGAAGAGGAAGATGCCGATAGAGTTCTTTTTTTTTGTTTTTTTCTTAACAGTCTGTGACCCTATACCTGATCACCTGTTGTGGTGGTGGTTTCTATTGTATCCAGCATTTGGGGACCAGAGACTATCTGGTCAGAGGGATTTTGAACCAAAATGTCTTCTCTGTGGCTCATCTCTGTGACATCCAATGTCCTAATTTATGTCATGATTTTCCCTCTGCCTCATCCCCAGTATTCCTACACATATCCTATAACAAAATTAGTTCTTCGAAGACTTCCTGCACACAGGGGCAATAAATCCTTATCTAGAAACCGAAAACCCCACTGATAAGGAAAGGTGGGGGAGCAACTTGGAGTAGTAAAAGGGTGACTACAAATAATTTGCTCCCAGGCTAATAAAATATCAGCCTGGCCCCAGCACCCACCCAGGGCGGATGGCATCTGTCCAGCCCCTTGGAATCTAGGACAAATCCAGGTGGAGAAATGGTTTTTGGGGTCACATACAGAGGGTCCGATCCTTGATTGTGATGTGTCTGACCCACTGCTCCTCTAACGCTCGGAAGCTGAAGACTTTGTATCCCTTTATGAGTTGCAGGATTTTCAGTGTTTTTGCCCCATTTATTTTCTAACTGTTTTTCTGCACATTTGTATATTGTCTTTTTTGTGTTTATTATTTGTATTTTTGTCTTTTTATTTTTTATTAAAATTTTAAAATTTCCATTTTGCACGGACCGACCCTTTTGGCAATTAGAAATCCTCTAACCTAATTTACTTGGAGCTCTAAAAACTACCCTGGCTTCTGAAGATTGTATGACCACTCGTAAATGTGTATTAACCCATAGACTTTAAGATCGATTGTAACTAATCCATTGTATGATTGGGAAAGCGGATCTAATCATATATGGGTTGATTCAAAGAAACATGTAACAGCTTGGATTTGGGTCACGATCATCCTATTTTTCACGTCCGCTCGTGCGTTCGTATGAACTTGCGAGTGATTCAATAAGCAAATACGTTTCTATCCTAAAATATACGTCCGTTCGTATGGCAGTTCGGGAATCAGACCTATGTCAGTTTCCATCCTGAATTTTCAGTTTCATTTCTCAGGTTGCAACATTGGTTTTGCCCTTTTTCCTTTTTTGTCTGGACGTAAATCCTTCTGATCTTGCGGCTCCGCACTACAAACTTACCTCATTAAAGTGCATTCTAAATATTTGGTCTTTTATTTTTCTTTATTTCATTCATTTTGTAGTAACCAACCATTAATGAATGCATTTGCATAAGTAAATCTTACTTTGTTTAATTTTTAGTTAACTTGCATTTTTTACTTGTGGATTTAATTTTAATATTTATGCTTCAAATGGTACAACTTTAAATTTTTAGTGTGGTTACCCACACCCTCTACATACAGATTGCTCACAAATATTAAAAAACACCCAGCAACTTCTGCATGTTATGAGCCTAGAAACAGCCAAGATGGCGGCTCAGGTATTATCGGGCAGCCTGCAAACAGAAAGGGCCTTGTGACTGTGTTGCTCTGGATTCTTTGATTTCTGACCTTTCCATGCCCCCAGCTCTGCTGTGTCTGTGCAAAATACAGCAGTAACCCACATCCTGCACTTTATCCCGCTCTCCTCTCCTCAGTAAGTGTGATGCATCTGACCAAAGATGTGCTTAAATAATTAAACAAAGCAAAGGTAAACAACTACACCAATAAATGCAATCTAAAAATATTTTTCTAGTACCTCAATTTTAAAATAAATAACAAAGGACATAAGTTTCTTTAATTAACGCAAATATATTGCAAAATAAAGGTTTACATGCAAAGGACTAATTAAGGTCCACATTAAAATGCTTTTATAAGGCATACATGAATCAGGTATGCATTGCCATACAATTTATGGCCTCGGCCATGCTGATACATGCAGTTCATTGGAGCACAAGACGCGCAGACTCCTCCACATAGCCAAAAAACCTGTTCACGAACAGCAATACGGCTGCTAAAAGGTGTCGGCTGTGGCTTTCTTTTAAAACGCGTTTAGAGGTTTCTCTGAATCACACCTAAACACATCCAATTAACCTAAGTTTTACGTTTTGATCGTAAGTTTTAGGATTTGATCCTAAGTTTTACGTTTTGATCCTAAAATTTAGGAACGAACTTCCGCTGATCGTAAGAGCATATACGCATTCGTACGTAGGCTCGTGCGAGTCGGAAATGGCCAAAAAAACAGGAAAAAATGACTAACACCCACCCAAACTTACGATTCTCGATACGAAATCAATTAACTTTTGCTCTTTGAATCGAGGGGATAGTGTTACAAAGGTTGAATGACTCACAATTAACTTTGAGTGCTGTATGGTGACTGTGGGTGAACCAGCAGATTGCAAGCTGATTGTATCTGATCGTTCGAATTAGTGTGGATTGCCTGTGCCCTGCTTGTATGTGTAAAGGGGTGTGTAGGTGTGTGGTAACTGTCTCGATTACTCGCCAACAGAGTTTGATAGGATGGTGATTGAGGAGGATTCCACCGGCCCGATTTAATCTTTTAAAGTTAGTTACGGTGGTGGTGGCAGCTTGTTGTTGTTGTAATTGGTGTGTGGGTGTTTCTGGTGTGATTGCTCTCTGTGCTGAATGCAACCCACACCCACATTGCAGATCACTTGATCAAACAGGCATTGAACGATCGATTTTGTCACAATTGCTACTTACAAATAGCCATGAAAATATAATAGGCAACATTTTTCCAAATATTGTACACTGGACACCTTATTAAAACAGTTCTAGCCCTGTTATGTTGAGCTGGGACTATCCGGTTCTTAGGTACTCTAACCAGATAATCATTCAGTACTACTGTTTGCCCAATACATTTTAAGTATACATAACAGAAAATCCATCCAAAATCTTTGCCAGTTTTTTCTTTTTTCATGCTCTATAGGCTACTAGCCCAGCACACCAAGCATAGGGGCTAGCAACCCACGGCTCAAAGGCTGAATAGTTGGCTCCTGGCCGAGTTGGCTTGCCAGCCCCTATGCCCTTTGGTATAAGACCGATGCTCTTACAGGGGTGCATGTGGTACTTCAGGTGCCTAGTGTGCTGTGCTAGTAGCCCATGGGAGGGGGGTGACACATATGTTTATGTTTGAGAACACTATAAATATTGTCTTATGCATTGGTTTGCAGCTAAATCCTTGTGCACTTGGGTATCCTACTGCAAAGCAGGTCTAACAATTCAGACATCTGGCTGAAGATTTTAGAGGCTATGGGCCCAACGCAGTTATACTTTGGGGAGATGGCCATATCCCCGCTAACCTCTAGCAGGGGGAACGTGCCCACGGCTGCCACTGTAGTATAGCGTACTACGGTATGTATTTTAATGGGGATTTGGGGGATTCCAGGGGAAGGGAATCTGGCTGCCTTGAAGTCATATGGATCCCACGGCCACCACTGATGGGTTTTGGTCCACTTTAACTTAATACATGTGCATTGAGTTTGAGAGACAATTTAACACCCAATAAAGGGCAAAAAATCACAGCGAAATGTAGGGTGTAAAAATAAAAGCTATTTGGGTTGGTGAAGAATATAGTAGAATTACAGGTCAAAATGAACACATTCAAATTGTCCTGAGTTATACGCCAGAAAGAGCAAAAACAAGAAATCCGAAGGTACCAATCTTTCAAAAAATTCTATTTGCCTAGTGTATTGTGTTGTAAGTTATTATCACCCTGTCTTGGCAGTAGAAATTTCTTGCAAAAAGTTAGTACCTAACATAGTTTCGATATCCCACTGAATTAAAAACACATCAGGAGTTCAATGTTAGAAATGTGGGTATTTGCAGCAAAACATAGAAATCCCTTAAATGGATCCAGCAGGCAATGGCAAACATTGGCCCATTGTACAGGGCTACAGCTGGCAATGTCCTAAACTTTTTTCAGTTTTTAAAAGAAGCTTTTGTTGCTGTGATATACAGTTTAAACATTATTCTTTCACTTTCTGTTTCTCACAGACAGAGGAAGAGCAAGGGGAGGGGAGAGAGAGGCTGAATGGAAAGCTAGCTGTAATGGCTCAGGCTGCAGAATACTAGTGTGCCCATTCTTGCAGAACTGACAAACAGGGGTGGAGCTATAGACCACCAGTTAAGCCCTATGATTGGTGGTCTATAGCAAAGGAATTCAGGTTGTGTGCCACAACTCTTTGCCTTCTTTCTACTTCCAGGAGCAGCTGTGTTCTCACAAGAAGGGAGAGGGCAGCCATGAGAGCTGCTGAATGATAGTTTATGTACTTTGGCTATAGAGTCCCTATGATCCTCAAACCAAAGAAAAACACTTTTTATAATAGTGCTTTGTATAAACTAATTAAGTTGTCTGCTCTCTGGCATACTTTTGGGGGTTGACATCATGTTTGCAGTGATGGTAACATGATTCATTGCTAGTGTTACATTATTAGTATGTGACAAAAGATGTCTACATCTACACCCCTGCTTATTTCCACAGCTGTTCAGTGGATCTTTATCTTTTCCTTTCAGGTGTGAAAGATTTACTATTATTACAAATTGTAATTAAAATCTAAAAAGTAACCAAATTATGATATGCTTTTCTATTTATATAGTGTGAGGTCAAGACTGCCTATGTTAGGGGGGGGGGTTCTTCTTGACTCTACAAGACTTCCAGCCAAAGAGGAAAAAAGTTTAGGTTGTGCAGTCTGTTCTTGGCTTCTAGGGGGTGCCTCAAATTTCCCCCTTGAAATATAACCTAATTTAACAGTTTACGCTTTGGCATTTGTATGTCTTGTTTAGATTTGTTCTTTTTTGCGATTTCTCAATTTTGTAGCAAACATCAGACAAATCGGTTGTAGTAAGCATCAAGTGTGTATGCATTTCGCTTACTATCTATAATATATTACACATATTATATGATTACGTTTCCCTTTAAGCTTGACCTGGGTTCATTACATTTATATCTGTTATTTTGAGTGCACTTACTTTCAGAACATTATGTGGATCCTCGTCAGGTGGGGAGACAAGGGTAAGGTAGGTAGTCCACCTATACAAAATTGTTTGTAAATATTTGCCTTAATGCTGTTTGTAAAGCTGTTGCCTAGGTTGCATTCAGTGTTACAGATATAAATGTAATTCAAAATGCTTTTCCTCTTTGGCTTATACAGCCAAGAAGAAAAACAAACCCAAACATAAAAATATACAGTTATCTCCTTCCCCAATGGGTAGGGGACTCAAGACATCTTAAAAGGTCATAACCAGCATGGCACATTCCTTAAAAACTTAAAGGGGCAATATCGGGTTCTTGGCATTCAATTGCCTGAGGTGCCTGTAAGCTATGCAAGACACCTGTAGTGCCAAGCTAAGCGCTCCACCAGATCAAGCGGAGCTACCATTCATATATTGTTGAAAAGAGAGTAATATAAACTGAATACATGGAACTATATGCAGCCGATTTTTTTAGCAGTAAAACATTCCAGATGAATGAGGCAAGGACCACTACCAATGCTACAAACTAACTTTAAAAATTACATAAACAATGCAAAAGCTTTTTCAATACATTATATAGAATATAATAAAATCAATATCAATGTACTAGTATTAATTGATTCTCTATAATATATTTAGTATCAATGAATAATCATAATAGAAAATGTACAAGCATATAAAAAATATGCCTAGCTAGTCCATTTCAAAAATTAGGAACAAGTGCTATTTATAGTTCAACCCCTCGGCCAAGGATCCAGAAGTCAATAACAGTTAATAACCTGTACATTAAGAAGGGTTTTACAGCCACTCAAACTAGTGATGAAATAATGCAAATTATAAAAGGGCCTGGAGAGCAATGGGCAAGCCCATTCATCACTGGACCTGAATACACTTCAAAAGACCTTGAATCAAGAAATGGAAACCATATCTGCTGATAAACAAACTTTTCCCAACCCCCACATTGGACTTGTTATTACATATCTGATACAAGATAACCATATATTGGTTTTGTCTGGATTTTACAGTATACCACAATGACCAGGTGACCTGGACTCGCATTCTATAATGAGAAGGTGAGACACTTGTGGAACGTGAGATGGCGATTGGTTTTCTGAAATAGATCACCTCACCTTCCTATAAAGGACAATCCCAGAAATCTGTCATGAGGAACTTCATAACACAACATATAATATCATATCATAGACCACATGTGCTAAATATAGCGACACTCTACAGCATTTAGGAGGGTCTGCTACCATTTGATTCTGATTCTTTGATTTCCCTTTATTTTTTTATTTTCATTCAATAAATAAGTCATTTTAGGACTTATTGGCAGAGTGACCAATCTATCCAATCAGAGTGAGTGAAGCTTGTATTATCTAGTTAATACATTTGAAAAAAGACATATGTCAATCAAGTACAGGCAAGAATGTGAAAAAATAAATAAATATAAATATATGACTACTCAGTCAATAAACTCTAGATTGAGAACTTTGCCTAAAAAGTCTAAAATAAAGTGTACACGGTACACCTAAGTATATCTGTTTACCTGTGATTTTTGCAGGAATTTCCAGGAATTTTCAGGAAAATGATATATTGTTTACCAACTCAAGTTGGTAAAAATGCTTTGAGATTTTTAAATAAAATTCTAAAAACTACTATATACATCAAGGGTTAAATCTTTAAAAATTAAAAAGAAAAAAAAAATATGGAGTAGGGTCCCCCCCTCTCCAGGGACAGCCCTGGATCAAAATGGAGAACACAAGATTACCGCCCCATATTTTGGCAATTACATATCTGCACAGGATAGACAACATCTGTAGTGGGATTGAGATACATAGGATCAAGGATACAACATTTCTACATAGTATGTAAGGCTGAATAAAGACTTAAGTCCAACCAGTTTAGCCAGTATATATAAAAGATGATCTCCTTCCAATGGTCTAGCAGCGTAGCTGGTAATGTTGCTAGATGCAAGGAAGGTATCCAGGCCACTTTGAACATTTTTATAGAATTCTTCATAACTACCTCCTCTGGCAGATAGTTCCATAGTCTTTAGTGGATGCCCTAGGTTTTATGCATACTGTAGTTATTACATCCCCCCTTTTCCAAATGATGAGAAAGAAAACAAAGGGGTAGATAGGTTACTTAGGGGACAGCATATGACGATGGGTGGAAAATTAGAAGGGGGGGACTGCTGTGAAGGATAAGGAGATCCATATGTTGCAAACTAGCAGTGAACAATTAGGCAGATGCATAAGCTAATACTAAAGCTCAATGTGCCAAACTAGATAAGAAACTTAAAGTATATGTTCACAAATGCCAGAAGTCTGGCAAGTAAAGTGGGGGAGCTTGAGGCTCTGGTACTGGAAGAACTCAAGAAAATATTGATGTTATTGGTGTGGCTGAGACATGGCTGGATTTCACACGACTGGATTGTCAATCTTCAAGGTTTTTCTCTTTCGGAAAGACAGAGCAAATAGGAAAGGAGTCTATCTCTATGTAAAGCGAGAATTCAAAGCAAATATTAATGAGGGGGTACTAGCAGAAAATTGTGAGGATGTAGAATCCTTGTGGGAAGAAGTGCGCAGCAATGTAAACAATGTTAAAATACAATTTGGTGTAATTTATAGACCCTCATACATAACTGAGGAAATAGAGGATCAGCTAAATAAACAGAGTGGGCATCACGGGCTGGTACAGTGGGGGCGATTGGGGACTTCAATTTCCCAGGTATCGACTGGAGACTGGAGAAATGGTTCTGCTTCTACTACAAGGGGGGAGAACATTCTTCAGCTTGCTGCAAAATAACTATATGAATCAGTTCGTGGAGGCACCTACTAAGGGTGATGCTCTTTTGGATCTTATAATATCAAATAATGATGACCTAATAGGGATGGTAACAGTCCATGAAAATTTTGGGGACCATAATATAGTTGTGTTTAACCCTTTCGCTGCCAGCCTACCTGCAGCATTTGCCACTCCCTGTTGCCAGACTGAGTTTGACTGTTTTGCGCTACACATGTTCAACTGTCATTTTCGAAGGGATTTCCAGGGATTTCCCAGGAAAATTATATATTGTTTTTTTCAACAGAGTCTGGGCTTTAACATGAAATGTCTTGTTTGTGTTTTTTAGGTGTATTCTCAACATTTTTGGGTGAAATGTGTGAAAAAAAATAAAAAAAATATATTTTTTTACAATTTGTAGAGTTTTTTTGTAATAAAAAATGTAAGTTTGTCAATAAAATCTTATTGCGTGAGAAACCCCAATTTCTCCCGCTTACAGCGATACCACATATGTATAGGTAGACACCCTTTCCTGCCCAGAAGCCTTTTATAGCTGCTGGATGACAAATGGTTAATTAAAAAAAAAAATGACATAGGGTCCCCCTTCCCGGGGAGGGGGACCCCATTTTTTTTTGGATTTTTAAGGGTTAAAAACCCTTAAAAATCCAAAAAAAAAAATGACGTGGGGTCCCCTTTACCCAAAGTAACCAGCCCGGGACCAGCTATGGGGGCTTGTAGGCACAGAGTGGGGGGGCCAGCTTTGGTGGCCCCCCCACCCTGCAGCCTACGAGCCCACATAGCCTATGTGGGCCCGGGCTCTTCTGCCCCCCCCTGGCCTTTGGGGAGGCAGGTAATGGGGGTGCGGGGGTTAATGGCAATGCCACCCCCCCAGCCATGTGAACTGGTATAAGGGGTCTCATGGACCCCTTACCAGCTCACAAAGGGTTAACTGTAAAAAAAAAAACACCACACAATAAAAAAAAGTATTTTATTAAAAAAAAATAATTTTTTTTTACTGTACTTACCTTCGATTGCAAGCTCTTGTCCCTCGCCGCTCAGCTGACAGATGCCGGTGATCGGTACAGGAGAAGGAGGAGGCAGGAGATCAGAGGATCTCCTGCCACCTCCTTACCCTGTGCCGATCACCGGCATCTGAGAAGTTGAGAAGTGTGAAGCCAGATATCGGGGGCCGGGATGACGTCATAAGCCCCGCCCCCAAGGGGGCGGGGCTTAGCGGCAAGATGGCGGCCGCCATCGAGGATCAAAGGGGAGAGAGCCTCTCAGGCTCTCTCCTGAAGATCGGTAAGTCCTGGGGGGGGATCGGAGGCCCCCCAGGTGAAGAGGAGGGACAGCGGGAGCCAGCGCACATGGAGGTAAGTGAATGTCATTTTTATTTTTTTTTTTTTTTTACAGTTAGCAGCTGCTGCTGCAGAAGCGGGGGGGGGGGGCGGCCTATTCCGGGGGCTCTCCTGGAGCCATCCGACCCCCCACGGGGGATCGGATGGCACCAAATTAAAGGGGAGACCCGGCCGGATCCAACAAGGGGTCAGGTGAGTATTTTTTATTTTTATTTTTTAAACTAGAAGCGATCAAAGTCAAGCACGTAACACCTACGGGCTTGGCACTTAAGGCCCAGCCAAGCCAGCACGTAGGTGTTACGTGCTTGGCAACAAAAGGGTTAAAGTGGACCAACACCCACCCCTGATCGGCTCCCTCCCCGTGGGGCATCTGAAATCGGGATGCCCCTCTGTGTGAAACCCCCCAAAAAGCCTTAAAAACATACCTTATCAGCGACGGACAAGCGACGGATAAGCCGCCGCCGCCTCCCGCGCGTCCCTCGAGCAGGGCACGCACGCGCGCCGGCCGTTTGTGAATGGCTGGCGCGTGCCCTGTAAGAGGGACGTGCGAGAGGCGGCGGCAGCGGCTTATCCGTCGCTTGTCTGTCGCCGATAAGGTAAGATTTTAGGGGCTTTCTGGGGGGTTTCACACAGTGGGGTGCCCCTCGGAAGTCGATCAACACCCAGGATAGTGAAAATCCTGGGTATTGGTCCACTTTAACATAAACTGTAAGAAAGATTTTCTATCTGGGAGGGCAAAAACACTGAATTTTAGGATAAGCTCCCAGAAATAAAAGGGAGCTGTTTAATGAAGGAGCCATAACAATGGGCTTGATTTCCCTCCTGGACAGGTTAGGGATTAGATTTATGGGCTTATTTAAGAACGGATCACGCCAGGTAGTGCTTCGTAGTGGCAGGCAGCGTCTGGTGAACACCGGGCGCTGTACTCAAAACCACATTTAAGAAAGCGATTCTTGTGAGTGCCTCTAACAGCTCCATGTAGCGTCACATGTATTAATACAGGTGGCTCAGCGTATAGCGCCCGCGCACTAGACTCAGGAGCGTCATGAAGTACCTGTCGCTCTGTAGTGCTCTCCCATACAGTTCAATGGGTTTTTATTAGTTCTGTATAAATAGCATGTTTGGCATTGTAATTTTTTTTGGCTCAAATCATTGTGTGACCTCTCCTGGCCTGCAAATAAACACTTTTATACATTTTTTTAACTTTTTATATTTTTATGCAGAATTGTATTTACGGGTCTGGCACTAAAGTGTTATTGTCCCAGTGTTAAAACAATGTCATTTCATGCGTTTTTTTTTGCTTTGTTACTGGTGGATATGTGTTCAAAAATAGACTTTAATCACACAGCATCTGGCGCTCTATGCTAGAGCTCCCAGCTTTAGAGCGCCGACACTGTGTGTAGTTTTTTGTTAAATATGGTGTGGAGCGCTGAGTGCCGGACGCACTGAGCTGGCGCTACCTCTCGCTCGCTGCAGCGCTGTACTGTTGTTAGAGCGCCCAATACACATCACATTCATCAATACTGGCCAGGTTAATAGAGTGACCGAGATTCTCTGTTACAGAGGCCGATACCCGCTTACAGCGTCTACTAGCGGTCACTATAGTGCCACTATACAGACGCTCATCTGGCAATAAGTGGCGCTAGTAGTGAATCAGCCTTCACATGAAAAGGCTTAATAATTGCAGTGACATCCTAGATAAGTACTGACTAAGAACTTTAAACTAAACTAAATGTAGAAATGTGAGCTATCAGAAAGGAATTAGAGCTACATGAGTAGATAAAACCTCTGTTGATATCCCAGATTATTTTGAAATTATAGACCAACATAGAAAGGAAGTAGCAGCCCTACAAGAAAAAGCTAGAAACTTAGCCAAGACCTGAACGTTTGACATTTTGGGTTAGGAGAAATATTTTCTTGGCTTAAAGAGATAGCTATGACAATTGTCATGATTTAGCTTTTTCTTCTTTTTATATATGCTGTGTTTAAGATTATCGTGTGTATGATTAGTAGATGTGCCCGAACATTCGACCCTGCTGCAGTGCATAAAGCTTACCTCCTTGCATACCATAATCAACCAGCTAATTATACCATCATTAAGAAGTGAGATTATTTTTATTGATCTAAGGGGGGATTGAAGGGAATCCTTTTATATTGTCTGCATTGAACTGTACTCTGTGTGTGTATGTCATAACCTTTCAACCTGTCAAGGTGCTGCTTCCAAGGCAACCAAGATAATATCATGCATTAAAAGAGGCATGGAATCACGGGATAGGGTTGTACTTTTGCCTCTTCACAAGGCACTGGTGCGCCCTCACCTGGAATATGCTGTCCAGTTCTGGGCACCCATTCATAGAAAGGACGCTCTGACTATGGAAAGGGTGCAGAGGAGAGCCACCAAACTAATAACAGAAATTAAGACTCTTAGTTATGAGGAAAGATTACGAGAATTAAATCTGTTTAGTCCTGAGAGGAGATGACTGAGGGGGGACATGATTAACTTCTATGAATATATAAATGGGCAATACAAAATATATGGTAAAACACCATTTTAGGTAAAATCCTCTCTAAAGACAAGGGGCACTCCCTTGGACTGGAAAAAAAGAAATTCAATCTTTGGAGGCGACAATCATTTTTTACCATAAGAACTATAATTCAGCTTGCTACAGCATCAACTGCTGACAGCTTCAAAAAAGAATGCTAATTTAGAAGAAAATCACATTAAGAGTTAATATTAGCTGCTGTTAGTGAAAAAAAACAAGAAATAAAAAAGAAAAAACTTTCCCAACCCCTCTGCTTGAACATATGTAACTATATTAAACAATGCAACTAATTCTGACAATATTTAAATGTTCTCTAATCCCCCTACTCCATTTACAAATTGTGAGGACTAGCATGAATGAGGTTTTAATCCAGTAATCCACCGTCTGTTGTTGATCAGAGTCCACTACACTAGCCACTGTGCTGTCTGCTGTGGTGGTGTTGCTGTGTGTCTGCTGGAGTAATGTGGTTCTCCCCTGGGTCCTAGAGCTGCCTTGTTTAACCTTACCTTGTGTTCATTATGTTGTGGTGATTCCTTTAAATGCCTGGTCCTGTACCTGTAATGGATCATTGCTTTGTCTTGTCTTGAAGTCTGGCTGTGCTCTCCAACCCTCTGCTATACCTTCTTATCCTTGTAAGGCCTGCGAGCCTTCCTCAATCTGGTATTTGGCCCTTGGGCTTTCTAAGTCTTAAATTTGGGCTCACACCCTTCTTGTCCTAGCTGGGCATTGTTTGTGTCTCTGTATGTGCTATTTTCTGTGCTGGGCCCACAGCCCTCTTATTATCTCTGCTGCCTATGCTGGGCCCATGGTCCTTCACTGTCCATTCTATTGTCCTCACTGGGGCCTAGTTCTGCCACTGGCCGCACTTTGGGCTGGAGAAATACATCTCTCTTTCCCTGACAGTATGGCAGCCTGGACAGCGGTGAGGTTGGGTTTTTCTTTTGCAAATATGCCAGGTGTCATGGGTGCCATCTAGAGATGAGCGAACTTTTGAAAAATTCGATTCGACTGATTCGCCGAATTTTCCGACAAAAATCGTTTCGACCCGAATAAATTCGCGACGAATCGCTATTAAAAATGGCTATTTCTGAGCCTCCTACAGCCTCAATAGGGTTGTAAACCATTCAGCCTTGCTGTAACACGCACAGGATGCGTGCTGGGTTAGTTAAATAATACTTTTAAGAAATATCACATGCAGATCAGAGGCATCGCTAATAGAATCGCAGAGCGGCACAATTGCAGAGAGTTGAAGTGGCATCACTATGAGGGGCAGAAGGAGCCCAAATATACACTGGAGTTGGCCTCAGGAGCCCAAAAATTGGATGAATCACACCCTGGAGTTGGCAGAAGTTGGCAGCAGCAGCAGCAGGAGCCCAAATATACACTGGAGTTGGCTTCAGGAGCCCAAAAATTGGATGAATCACACCCTGGAGTTGGCAGGAGTTGACAGCAGCAGCAGCAGGAGCCCAAATATACACTGGAGTTGGCCTCAGGAGCCCAAAAATTGGATGAATCACACCCTGGAGTTGGCAGGAGTTGGCAGCAGCAGCAGCAGGAGCCCAAATATACACTGGAGTTGGCTTCAGGAGCCCAAAAATTGGATGAATCACACCCTGGAGTTGGCAGGAGTTGACAGCAGCAGCAGGAGCCCAAATATACACTGGAGTTGGCTTCAGGAGCCCAAAAATTGGATGAATCACAGCCTGGAGTTGGCAGAAGTTGGCAGCAGCAGCAGCAGGAGCCCAAATATACACTGGAGTTGGCTTCAGGAGCCCAAAAATTGGATGAATCACACCCTGGAGTTGGCAGAAGTTGGCAGCAGCAGCAGCAGGAGCCCAAATATACACTGGAGTTGGCTTCAGGAGCCCAAAAATTGGATGAATCACACCCTGGAGTTGGCAGGAGTTGACAGCAGCAGCAGCAGGAGCCCAAATATACACTGGAGTTGGCTTCAGGAGCCCAAAAATTGGATGAATCACAGCCTGGAGTTGGCAGGAGTTGACAGTAGCAGCAGCAGGAGCCCAAATATACACTGGAGTTGGCCTCAGGAGCCCAAAAATTGGATGAATCACACCCTGGAGTTGGCAGGAGTTGGCAGCAGCAGCAGCAGGAGCCCAAATATACACTGGAGTTGGCTTCAGGAGCCCAAAAATTGGATGAATCACAGCCTGGAGTTGGCAGAAGTTGGCAGCAGCAGCAGCAGGAGCCCAAATATACACTGGAGTTGGCTTCAGGAGCCCAAAAATTGGATGAATCACACCCTGGAGTTGGCAGGAGTTGACAGCAGCAGCAGCAGGAGCCCAAATATACACTGGAGTTGGCTTCAGGAGCCCAAAAATTGGATGAATCACACCCTGGAGTTGGCAGAAGTTGGCAGCAGCAGCAGCAGGAGCCCAAATATACACTGGAGTTGGCTTCAGGAGCCCAAAAATTGGATGAATCACACCCTGGAGTTGGCAGGAGTTGACAGCAGCAGCAGCAGGAGCCCAAATATACACTGGAGTTGGCTTCAGGAGCCCAAAAATTGGATGAATCACACCCTGGAGTTGGCAGGAGTTGACAGTAGCAGCAGCAGGAGCCCAAATATACACTGGAGTTGGCTTCAGGAGCCCAAAAATTGGATGAATCACACCCTGGAGTTGGCAGGAGTTGACAGTAGCAGCAGCAGGAGCCCAAATATACACTGGAGTTGGCTTCAGGAGCCCAAAAATTGGATGAATCACAGCCTGGAGTTGGCAGGAGTTGACAGTAGCAGCAGCAGGAGCCCAAATATACACTGGAGTTGGCTTCAGGAGCCCAAAAATTGGATGAATCACACCCTGGAGTTGGCAGGAGTTGACAGTAGCAGCAGCAGGAGCCCAAAAAATGGCCTAAAGACATAAATATGTTTTGCACCATTTGGAAAGTGTAAAACGTGGCACCATGCTGAATCTAGTCGCATGCACCAGGCATTGGTGGGTGGAAATCCTGGCTGATCCATCCCTGATTCATTTTGACAAAGGTGAGTCTCTCCACATTTTTAGTTGACAGACGAGTTCTCCTCGCCGTAACTATGGCCCCCGCCGCACTAAACACCCGCTCAGATGGCACGCTACTTGCCGGGCAGGACAGCTTTTCCAGGGCAAACTCTGCTAGTTGCGGCCACAAATCAAGTTTGGCTGCCCAGAAGTCCAGCGGATCCTCAAGGTGTGTTGGCATGGTCATGTCAAAGTATGACATGACCTGCTGGTTCAGGTCCTGCTCCAGGTCTTCCTGCTGCTCATGAGTAGCCTCACTATGCGGGTGTAGAAAGCTACTCATTAGCGACTGAAGACTGAGGCTGCTGCTGCTGATGGAGCTTCTGCTGCTGCTGCTGCCAACCCCCCCAGCGGCCATGGCAGTGGAAGGTGAGCGCAGAGGTCCCCTCGAGTCAGACCTGCGAGAGTATGGACCATGGCGCAGATAGGCATCGGCCAACTGCCTACGTAGAATGTCTTTGTAGTAGTTGAGTTTGTCCTCCCTCTCGGTGGGTTTAAAAAATGCCCCCATTTTGTGCCGGAAGCGAGGGTCCAATAAGGTGGACAGCCAGAAGTCATCCCGCCGACAGATGGAAACAATTCTGGGGTCACTACGCAAGCACGTGAGCATGCTTCGTGCCATTTGCGCAAGTGACTCGGATGGACTACCTGTCTCCATCTCCACTGCATACTGCCACGGTGTGCCCGGGTCCTCTGTCTCTCCTTCCTCAAAAACCTCTAGCTCCTCTGGCTGCTCCTGCTCCTCCTCTCCTGTCCGCTGACTAGATAAACCAGCCATTTCGCCAAGCCTAAACTGTGTTTCGCTGGGCAACTCCTCCTCCTCCTCTTCCTCCTCCTCCTCCTCCAGTTCAGCTCCAAGGGGGTTCATGTGGCCGTAAGATGTAAACGCCATGTCTCCAGTGCCCTGACCAGCCATGGTTTCCAACATGTGCTGTAGTACATGAAGCAGTGGAATCACGTCGTTCATCCCGTAATCCTGCCGACTGACAAATAAAGTGGCTTCCTCAAAGGGCCTGAGCAAACGGCAGGTGTCACGTATGAGCTGCCACTGGTTGACATTGAAGTTACACAGGGGAGTCCCCCTATCTGCTTGGATCATCAGGAAATCCGTGATGGCTTTTCTCTGTTCATATAATCGGTCCAACATGTGAAGGGTGGAATTCCAACGGGTGGAAACATCGCAAATCAGACTATGTTGGGGGATACCATTCTGACGCTGTAGCTCAAGAAGGGTGTGTTTGGCAGTGTAGGAGTGGCTGAAGTGCATGCAAAGTTTCCGTGAAGTTGTTAGGATGTCCTGCAGATGGGGGGAACACTTCAGAAACCGCTTGACAACCAGATTGAAGACGTGAGCCATGCAGGGGGCATGGGTCAGGCTTCCTTGGCGCAGCGCAGACAAAATGTTCTTCCCATTGTCGGTAACCATGATTCCCATTTTAAGTTTTCTCGGATTAAGCCATGTTTGGATTTCCTGATGAATACATTTAAGCAGTTCCTCCCCTGTGTGACTCCGTTCGCCAAGACAAACCATGTGAAGCACTGCGTGACACCTCCGTGCCCTGCACACATGGTAGACTGGAGGGGCACTGAGACTTGAGCCTACAGTGGAGGGTGAGGAGATGGCGGAGGATGAGGAGGCCGAGTCGCACGGTGTCACAGGCCCAATGGGCAGAGAGCGCGGAGGCCGAAGCGGCGTGACCTGTCCAAGTTGCTGCTGCAAAGGGACCACATTCACCCAGTGGGCCGTAAACGACATGTACTGCCCCTGAC
Organism: Gastrophryne carolinensis; assembly: GCA_027917425.1. Taxonomy (NCBI): domain Eukaryota; kingdom Metazoa; phylum Chordata; class Amphibia; order Anura; family Microhylidae; genus Gastrophryne; species Gastrophryne carolinensis. The sequence continues at coordinate 63,678,738 of CM051241.1, read as the reverse complement.
CGTAGTTACAGCTCCAGATGTCGGCGCTGCCATGTATTTTGCTACACACCGACAGGCTCAAGGACTGGCCCACCTTCTGTTCAACAAAAGTGTGCAGCGCTGGTACTGCCTTCTTGGCAAAGAAATGACGGCTTGGGACTCTCCACCTCGGCTCGGCACAAGCCATCAGTTCTCTGAAAGGTGCAGATTCCACCACCTGAAAAGGGAGCGACTGCAGCACCAGCAACTTGGACAGGAGCACATTCAGCTTCTGCGCCGTAGGATGAGTGGGCGCATACTGCTGTCTCTTGGACATGGCTTCGCTGATGGATTGCTGGCGGGATGCATGACTTGGAGGAGGAGGAGCAGGAGCGACAGAGGATGGGTATGACGCACAGCTGCCTTCGGCTGAGGTGCTGGAGCCTTGGCTGGCAGAAATTGGGAGCTCACTTGGTGAGGAAGCAGACTGGACCACCCCTTGGGAGCCTCGGTTCTCCCAGGTCGTTTTATGGTGACGCATCATATGTTGACGCAGGGCCGTGGTGCCAACATTTGGACCCTGGCCACGCTTCACCTTTTGCCTACATATCTTGCATGTGGCCATGTTACCCTCCTGCGGATGCCTCAGGAAAAACTGCCACACTGCCGAGTAGCTACTTTTCCCACCCCCTGGCCTCACTGATTCACTGCTGCTGTTGCCAACTCCAGGAACCCCTGCTCCACTACCTCCCGATAAGGTAGACTGCCGCACAGCAGGTGCTCTACCCCGGCCCCGGCCCCGGCCGGCTCCAGCCTTTGGAATTGTGCCCCCATGCTGACTGCTACCACCTTGCTGCCTCAGCTGCTGACTCCGGGGCAACCTGCACCCCTCTTCTCCTGATGATGACGATGAAGCCCCTTCATCACCCGGCTCCCAAGTGCGATCGGCTTCATCGTCATCATCATCATCATCACCGGGTTGTGGCTGTACGTCACTGATGTTCGTGGATTCGTCAACAGTGTCTGGCGCAGGAGCTGGAACGCTCGCAGCACCCACGACACTGTCCACATCACTATTTGTCTGCCTAGCTAAAGAAGCCACCTCCATTTCTTGGCTGGGCAGTAGCTGCTGACTGTCCTCTATCTGATGGTCCTCCTCACTAAAGAGTGGAGCTGAACCCAAAGCATAGGATACGTCGCTGGGGGAGGGAACGGCGTAGGCCAGAGGCAATGGGAGGACAGGGACTGCTCTCGGGGCATGCCAACTCAGGGTTGTGTCAGAGGAACCTACCGACCCTAGACTGGGGGTCTCAGACGTAAGTTGTGATGATGTTGTTGATGAGCGCGTCAACCAATCTACCACGGCAGATGCGTTACTGGTGGAGACCCGACCGCTAGCAGATACTGGCAGATTAGGTCTCTCAGCGTGACTCCTGCTGCTACTGGCCCCCAGTCTGATGCGAGCTCTGCCTGCGGAATCTTGGCCTCTGCCACTCCTCTTTTCACTTCCAGGCACTTGTCTGCCCGACATAGTCTAACTGGCGTGGTAGTAGGTGATATTTAAAAAAACCCCGGGCAGCGGTGGGTCTATATGAAACAGAATATAATGCACACCAAAAGTGAGCAGTAACACTCAGCCTCCAACAGGCCTGCTTAGTGTAAATAAGAGAGCTGCTTAGTGTAAATAAAGAGGGGTATGCTATGTTACAGAATGGGATGCCTCAACAGAAGTGCACCTGGCAGGCAGCAGTAAGCCTATGCCCAGCAAAAGTGTCTTATAATATAAATATAATAAGAGCAAATGCTTATATGGTCTTAAACAGAGGCTGCTTTAGTCACAGAATGGGATGCCCCGGGCAGGAATCGAGCTGGCAGGGTACAGTAGTGCTTTGGCCAGCAAAAGTGTCTTTATCAGGCTAATTTCAAATATGATAAGAGCAAATGCTTATATGGTCTTAAACAGAGGCTGCTGTAGTCACAGAATGGGATGCCCCGGGCAGGAATCGAGCTGGCAGGGTACAGTAGTGCTTTGGCCAGCAAAAGTGTCTTTATCAGGCCTAATTTCAAATATGATAAGAGCAAATGCTTATATGGTCTTAAACAGAGGCTGCTTTAGTCACAGAATGGGATGCCCCGGGCAGGAATCGAGCTGGCAGGGTACAGTAGTGCTTTGGCCAGCAAAAGTGTCTTTATCAGGCCTAATTTCAAATATGATAAGAGCAAATGCTTATATGGTCTTAAACAGAGGCTGCTTTAGTCACAGAATGGGATGCCCCGGGCAGGAATCGAGCTGGCAGGGTACAGTAGTGCTTTGGCCAGCAAAAGTGTCTTTATCAGGCCTAATTTCAAATATGATAAGAGCAAATGCTTATATGGTCTTAAACAGAGGCTGCTTTAGTCACAGAATGGGATGCCCCGGGCAGGAATCGAGCTGGCAGGGTACAGTAGTGCTTTGGCCAGCAAAAGTGTCTTTATCAGGCTAATTTCAAATATGATAAGAGCAAATGCTTATATGGTCTTAAACAGAGGCTGCTTTAGTCACAGAATGGGATGCCCCGGGCAGGAATCGAGCTGGCAGGGTACAGTAGTGCTTTGGCCAGCAAAAGTGTCTTTATCAGGCCTAATTTCAAATATGATAAGAGCAAATGCTTATATGGTCTTAAACAGAGGCTGCTTTAGTCACAGAATGGGATGCCCCGGGCAGGAATCGAGCTGGCAGGGTACAGTAGTGCTTTGGCCAGCAAAAGTGTCTTTATCAGGCTAATTTCAAATATGATAAGAGCAAATGCTTATATGGTCTTAAACAGAGGCTGCTGTAGTCACAGAATGGGATGCCCCGGGCAGGAATCGAGCTGGCAGGGTACAGTAGTGCTTTGGCCAGCAAAAGTGTCTTTATCAGGCCTAATTTCAAATATGATAAGAGCAAATGCTTATATGGTCTTAAACAGAGGCTGCTTTAGTCACAGAATGGGATGCCCCGGGCAGGAATCGAGCTGGCAGGGTACAGTAGTGCTTTGGCCAGCAAAAGTGTCTTTATCAGGCTAATTTCAAATATGATAAGAGCAAATGCTTATATGGTCTTAAACAGAGGCTGCTTTAGTCACAGAATGGGATGCCCCGGGCAGGAATCGAGCTGGCAGGGTACAGTAGTGCTTTGGCCAGCAAAAGTGTCTTTATCAGGCCTAATTTCAAATATGATAAGAGCAAATGCTTATATGGTCTTAAACAGAGGCTGCTTTAGTCACAGAATGGGATGCCCCGGGCAGGAATCGAGCTGGCAGGGTACAGTAGTGCTTTGGCCAGCAAAAGTGTCTTTATCAGGCTAATTTCAAATATGATAAGAGCAAATGCTTATATGGTCTTAAACAGAGGCTGCTTTAGTCACAGAATGGGATGCCCCGGGCAGGAATCGAGCTGGCAGGGTACAGTAGTGCTTTGGCCAGCAAAAGTGTCTTTATCAGGCCTAATTTCAAATATGATAAGAGCAAATGCTTATATGGTCTTAAACAGAGGCTGCTTTAGTCACAGAATGGGATGCCCCGGGCAGGAATCGAGCTGGCAGGGTACAGTAGTGCTTTGGCCAGCAAAAGTGTCTTTATCAGGCTAATTTCAAATATGATAAGAGCAAATGCTTATATGGTCTTAAACAGAGGCTGCTGTAGTCACAGAATGGGATGCCCCGGGCAGGAATCGAGCTGGCAGGGTACAGTAGTGCTTTGGCCAGCAAAAGTGTCTTTATCAGGCCTAATTTCAAATATGATAAGAGCAAATGCTTATATGGTCTTAAACAGAGGCTGCTTTAGTCACAGAATGGGATGCCCCGGGCAGGAATCGAGCTGGCAGGGTACAGTAGTGCTTTGGCCAGCAAAAGTGTCTTTATCAGGCTAATTTCAAATATGATAAGAGCAAATGCTTATATGGTCTTAAACAGAGGCTGCTTTAGTCACAGAATGGGATGCCCCGGGCAGGAATCGAGCTGGCAGGGTACAGTAGTGCTTTGGCCAGCAAAAGTGTCTTTATCAGGCCTAATTTCAAATATGATAAGAGCAAATGCTTATATGGTCTTAAACAGAGGCTGCTTTAGTCACAGAATGGGATGCCCCGGGCAGGAATCGAGCTGGCAGGGTACAGTAGTGCTTTGGCCAGCAAAAGTGTCTTTATCAGGCTAATTTCAAATATGATAAGAGCAAATGCTTATATGGTCTTAAACAGAGGCTGCTTTAGTCACAGAATGGGATGCCCCGGGCAGGAATCGAGCTGGCAGGGTACAGTAGTGCTTTGGCCAGCAAAAGTGTCTTTATCAGGCCTAATTTCAAATATGATAAGAGCAAATGCTTATATGGTCTTAAACAGAGGCTGCTTTAGTCACAGAATGGGATGCCCCGGGCAGGAATCGAGCTGGCAGGGTACAGTAGTGCTTTGGCCAGCAAAAGTGTCTTTATCAGGCCTAATTTCAAATATGATAAGAGCAAATGCTTATATGGTCTTAAACAGAGGCTGCTTTAGTCACAGAATGGGATGCCCCGGGCAGGAATCGAGCTGGCAGGGTACAGTAGTGCTTTGGCCAGCAAAAGTGTCTTTATCAGGCTAATTTCAAATATGATAAGAGCAAATGCTTATATGGTCTTAAACAGAGGCTGCTTTAGTCACAGAATGGGATGCCCCGGGCAGGAATCGAGCTGGCAGGGTACAGTAGTGCTTTGGCCAGCAAAAGTGTCTTTATCAGGCTAATTTCAAATATGATAAGAGCAAATGCTTATATGGTCTTAAACAGAGGCTGCTGTAGTCACAGAATGGGATGCCCCGGGCAGGAATCGAGCTGGCAGGGTACAGTAGTGCTTTGGCCAGCAAAAGTGTCTTTATCAGGCCTAATTTCAAATATGATAAGAGCAAATGCTTATATGGTCTTAAACAGAGGCTGCTTTAGTCACAGAATGGGATGCCCCGGGCAGGAATCGAGCTGGCAGGGTACAGTAGTGCTTTGGCCAGCAAAAGTGTCTTTATCAGGCTAATTTCAAATATGATAAGAGCAAATGCTTATATGGTCTTAAACAGAGGCTGCTTTAGTCACAGAATGGGATGCCCCGGGCAGGAATCGAGCTGGCAGGGTACAGTAGTGCTTTGGCCAGCAAAAGTGTCTTTATCAGGCTAATTTCAAATATGATAAGAGCAAATGCTTATATGGTCTTAAACAGAGGCTGCTTTAGTCACAGAATGGGATGCCCCGGGCAGGAATCGAGCTGGCAGGGTACAGTAGTGCTTTGGACAGCAAAAGTGTCTTTATCAGGCCTAATTTCAAATATGATAAGAGCAAATGCTTATATGGTCTTAAACAGAGGCTGCTTTAGTCACAGAATGGGATGCCTCACAGCAGACTTAAGATCAGTTCAGTATATATGCACAGTTAGTTACTATAAGCAGCCTGAAAACGCTAACAAAGGCTGGATGAAAAAAAAAAAATCTCCCTGTCAGCCAGCTCCGTTTTTCCTACCTTTCCCTGGCTTTCTGTCTGTCTCCTGTCTGTCTCCTGCCTGTCTCCAGCCTGTCCCTGTCTGTCCCTGTCTCCAGCCTGTCTAACTGCCTCAGCTACACAGCGTTCTGTCTGTCTGTCACGAATGCAATAGAGAAATGAGGAAAAGCAAGATGGCCGCCGTTAAATACCGCTGTGTGACGTCACCGGGCTTGCTGGCTGCTGATAGGCTGCATGTGACTGCCCCAGCTTGCACTGGCGCGGGATACATGTCCAGACATGTCCCGCCCGCCATCTTAGAATGCCTGTAATGTAAATGAATGGATGTTAAAGGAAAACTTCGAGTGATCGAATCGCGGGGAAATTCGGATTCGATCCGAATCGAATTTTTCCTGAAATTCGGATCGAATCCGGGTTCGTCCCTAGTGCCATCAATACACATGTGGCCTTTGTTCTCCTAGATGCTCAGCAGTATATGTTTTGATATGTTTAGCTCCACATAGACCCTCCTGTAGCCCACTCTCCTCTCTTGAGGCTAGCCTAGCTTTCCCAGTCTCGGTCTGTTCAAATAACATCTAAACAAACTCCTGGTTTTTGGTAATTATTCTCTAATTACATGCTAATTGTCACAAGTTGTTGGGTTATGGCACAACTGTGGATGCAGATCAACAGAAAATTGATCTAGAATAATGTGCCTGTCCGGCATAACTAAAGCTTTGGGATTCCCCACAACCCAAAGTCCAGCATGGCAAGTTAGCAGAATGTAGCCCAGCTTTGGGTGTTTTCAGCTTGCTGTGCCTCAAGCCTCTCCATCCTTTGAAGTGCAACCTGGTTGGCCCTCACCAGAGCCCCAACCAGCATCTGTATCTGCTGGTGGTGGTGCTGCTGCTCCACAATCACTGCAGCCAGGTCTTCATGGAGCAAACTGCCGGTCTGTCACACAACTTTAAAATCTAAATTTAAAATCCACTGGTGTTTTGCTGAAAAGTGGTTCAGTTTGCCTCACTGAATAGCACCGCCAGCCCTGGCCTGTCTGCAGGCCAGGGCTGTCTTCCCCCGGGGCACTCTGTGGAGCTGGTCCAGAGTACTACTGGCAGAATGAAGCTGAAGCTGCAGGGAGGAGTGGTGATTAGGGATGAGCGAATCGATCCGGACGAACCCGAATTAGTTCTGAATTTCAGGAAATATTCGATTCTGAACGAATCCGAATTTCCCGCAATTCGATCGATCAAGGTTTTCCTTTAAACTCCATTTACTTCAATTACAGGCATTGTAAAATGGTGGATGGACATGTCTGGACATATCCCCTGGGGCAAGTTATTGTGGGAAGGTCACATGCAGCCTATCAGCAGCCGGTGACGTCACAGCGATATATAAACGGCGGCCATCTTGCTGGTGCGCATTTCAGCCTTGTATTGCGGCCACAACGGAGCTGTTTAGAGACAGGAAGAGACTAAGAGAGAGTCAGGGAGACCCACAGAGTGCCAGACAGAACCAGGGAAAGATAAAGAAAGATAGGGAAAAATCGGGAAAGATCGAGGCAGGGACAGCAGAGAAAGTGACAGGGAAAGCTTTTTTTATTTTCATTTCACTTCATTTGCCAGATCAGTTTTAAATTGCTTTTGTTTGTGCTGTAAAAATTCCTTGCCACTTATGCATGCCATGTTGGCAGTGGCATATTTAACCCTATCTGTTACACACAAGCATTTCTTATAACTCGATTAGTTAAAAAAAAATTTGTGTCTGCTGTAAAAACCCCAGCCCACATGGGCATCCTATTTCAGCACATTTGACCCTCTGTTACACTAAAGCAGCGTTTAAAGGCTATTTCTCATAAAGATATTTCATTTTGAATTGGTTTTTGTCTGGTTTAAATACACCAGCCCACATGGGCATCCTAAACCAGCACATGTCACCCTATCTGTTATACTAAATAAGCGTAGGTCAGCCTCATTTTACTCAAGCTATTGCATTTTGAATTGTTTTTTGTCTGTTTTAAATACACCAGCCCACATGGGCATCCCAAACCAGCACATGTCACCCTATCTGTTATACTAAATAAGCGTTGTTCAGCCTCATTTTAATCAAGCTATTGCATTTTGAATTGGTTTTTGGTCTGGTTTAAATACACCAGCCCACATGGGCATCCCAAATCAGCACATGTCACCCTATCTGTTATACTAAATAAGCATTGTTCAGCCTCATTTTAATCAAGCTATTGCATTTTGAATTGTTTTTTGTCTGGTTTAAATACACCAGCCCACATGGGCATCCCAAACCAGCACATGTCACCCTATCTGCTATACTAAATAAGCGTTGTTCATCCTCAGCTTAATCAAGCTATTGCATTTTGAATTGGTTTTTGGTCTGCTGCCAAAACACTAGGCCACAGGGTATCCCAAACCTGCATGTAGCACCCTATCTGTTATACTAAATAAGTGTTGTTCATCCTCAGCTTAATCAAGCTATTGCATTTTGAATTGGTTTTTGGTCTGCTGCCAAAACACTAGGCCACAGGGTATCCCAAACCTGCACGTAGCACCCTATCTGTTATACTAAATAAGCATTGTTCAGCCTCATTTTAATTCCAATTGAGCAAAGGGGGTGGGAGTAGCTCCATCACTATTTATACAACATTATCAACATTATTATTCAGGGCCTGGGAACCAATTTACCGCCCAGTTTAACCCTCTCATCATCCAAGTATTAAGCTCCAAACATGTCTAGCTATGTAGAAAGACAGAGATTTGGTTGCACATATCTGCAGATACGTGTGGAAGCCACACTGCCCCGGCAAGGCACTCTGTGTTTAGTGTGGTCCCTACTCTTATTTTTGAGTCCCCAAAGTTGGGACATGTAATGCAGCCAGAGCTACTCACCTGGGAAGCTGCCAGCCTCCCTTTAGAATACTCCATAGGGAGAGATCCATGATGGCTGAATCCCTCTCTGTGTGTGTTCATGGAAATTCAAATTGAGCAAAGGGGGTGGGAGTAGCTCCATCACTATTTATACAAAATTATCAACATTATTATTCAGGGCCTGGGAACCAATTTACCACCCAGTTTAACCCTCTCATTTGCCATGAGCACAAGCAGGGAGGAATTCAGTCAATATGGATTTCTCCCTGTGAATTGTTCTAAAGGGAGGCTGGCAGCTTCCCAGGTGAGTAGCTCTCAGATATTTGTCTGCATTGCATGTCCCAACTTTGGGTGAAAGTGGTCCCTTTGCAGCAGCAGCAGCAACTTGGACAGGTCACGCCGCTTCGGCCTCCGCGCTCCCTGGCCGTTGTACCTGTGACACCGTGCGACTCGGCCTCCTCATCCTCCGCCATCTCCTCACCCTCTACTGTAGGCTCAAGTCTCAGTGCCCCTCCAGTCTACCATGTGTGCAGGGCACGGAGGTGTCACGCTGTGCTTCCCATGGTTTGTCTTGGCGAACTGAGTCATACAGGGGAGGAACTGCTTAAATTAAATCACGAAATCCGAACATGGCTTACTCCAAGAAAACTTAAAATGGGAATCATGGTTGCTGACAATGGGAAGAACATTTTGTCTGCGCTGCGCCAAGGAAGCCTGACCCATGCACCCTGCATGGCTCACGTCTTCAATCTGGTTGTCAAGCGGTTTCTGAAGTGTTCCCCCGATCTGCAAGACATCCTAACAACTTCAAGGAAACTTTGCATGCACTTCAGCCACTCATACACCACCAAACACACCCTTCTTGAGCTACAGCGTCAGAATGGTAGCGCCCAACATAGTCTGATTTGCGATGTTTCCACCCGTTGGAATTCCACCCTTCACATGTTGGACCGATTATATGAACAGAGAGAAGCCATCACGGATTTCCTGATGATCCCAGCGGATAGGGGGACTCCCCTGTGTAACTTCAATGTCAACCATGGCAGCTCATACGTGACACCTGCCGTTTGCTCAGGCCCTTTGAGGAAGCCACTTTATTTGTCAGTCGGCAGGATTACGGGATGAACAACGTGATTCCACTGCTTCATGTACTACAGCACATGTTGGAAACCATGGCTGATCAGGGCACTGGAGACATGGCGTCTACATCTTACGGCCACATGAACCCACGTTGGAGTTGAACTGGAGGAGGAGGAGGAAGAGGAGGAGGAGTGGCCCAGTGAAGCACAGTTTAGGCTTGGCAAAATGGCTGGTTTATCTAGTCAGCGGACAGGAGAGGAGGAGCAGCCAGAGGAGCTAGAGGGTTGTGAGGAAGGCGAGACAGAGGACCTGGACACACCATGGCAGTATGAAGTGGAGATGGAGAAAGGTAGTCCCTCCGAGTCACTTGCGCAAATGGCAGGAAGCATGCTCACGTGCTCGCGTAGTGACCCCAGAATTGTTTCCATTTGTCGCCGGGATGATTTCTGGCTGTCCACCTTATTGGACCCTCGCTTCCGGCACAAAATGGGGGCATTTTTTAAATGCCGAGAGGGAGGACAAACTGAACTACTACAAAGACATTCTACGTAGTCAGTTGGCCAATGCCTATTTGCGCCATGGTCCATACTCTCGCAGGTCTGACTCGGGGGGACCTCTGCGCTCACCTTCCACTGCCATGCCTGCTGGGGGGGTTGGCAGGAGTAGCAGCAGCTCCATCAGCAGCAGCCTCAGTCTTCAGTCGCTAATGAGTAACTTTCTACACCTGCATAGCGAGGCTACTCATGAGCAGCAGGAAGACCTGGAGCAGGACCTCAACCAGCAGGTCATGTCATACCTTGACATGACCATACCAACACACCTTGAGGATCCGCTGGACTTCTGAGCAGCCAAACTTGGCTTGTGGCCGCAACTAGCTTGCCCTGGAAAAGCTGTCCTGCCCGGCCAGTAGCGTGCCATCTGAGCGGGTGTTTAGTGCGGCGGGGGCCATAGGTACGGCGAGGAGAACTCGTCTGTCAACTAAAAATGTGGAGAGACTCACCTTTGTCAAAATGAATCAGGGATGGATCAGCCAGGATTTCCACCCACCAATGGCTGATGCATGCGACTAGATTCAGCATGGTGCCACGTTTTACACTTTCCAAATGGTGCAAAACATATTTATGTCTTTAGGCCAATTTTTGGGCTCCTGCTGATGCCAACTTCAGGGTGTGCCTTTCAGCCAATGTTTGGCCTCCTGCTGATGCCAACTTCAGGGTGTGCCTTTCAGCCAATTGTTGGCTTCCTGCTGCTGGCGCTGCCAACTCCAGGGTGTCTTTCAAGCAATGTTTGGGCTCCTGCTTCTGCTGCTGCCAACTCCAGGGTGTGCCTTCCAGCTAATGTTTGTGCTCCTGCTGCTGCCAACTTCAGGGTGTGATTCATCCAATTTTTGGCCTCCTGCAGCCAACTCCAGTGTCTCTTTCACGCAATGTTTGGGCTCCTGCTGCTGCTGCTTGCAACTCCATGGTGTGATTCATCCAATTTTTGGGCTCCTGCAGCCAACTCCAGTGTCTCTTTAAAGTAATGTTTGTGCTCCTGCTGCTGCTTGCAACTCCAGGGTGTCATTCAGCCAATTTTTGGGCTCCTGCTGCCAACTCCAGTGTCTCTTTAAAACTATGTTTGGGCCGCTGCTGCTTGCAACTCCAGGGTGTGATTCATCCAATTTTTGGGCTCCTGCAGCCAACTCCAGTGTCTCTTTAAAGTAATGTGTGGGCTCCTGCTGCTGCTTGCAACTCCAGGGTGTGATTCGTGCAATTTTTGGGCTCCTGCTGCCAACTCCAGTGTCTCTTTCAAGCTATGTTTGGGCCGCTGCTGCTGCTTGCAACTCCAGGGTGTTATTCAGCCAATTTTTGGGCTCCTGCTGCCAACTCCAGTGTCTCTTTAAAGCTATGTTCGGGCCGCTGCTGCTGCTTGCAACTCCAGGGTGTTATTCAGCCAATTTTTGGGCTCCTGCTGCCAACTCCAGTGTCTCTTTCAAGCTACGTTTGGGCTGCTGCTGCTGCTTGCAACTCCAAGGTGTGATTCATCCAATTTTTAGCCTCCTGCTGCCAACTCCAGTGTCTCTTTAAAGCAATGTTTGGGCTCCTCCTGCTGCTGCTTGCAACTCCAGGGTGTGATTTATCCAATTTTTGGGCTCCTGCTGCCAACTCCAGTGTCTCTTTCAACCAATGTTTGGGCGGCTGCTGCTGCTTGCAACTCCAGGGTGTGATTCAGCTAATTTTTGGGCTCCTGCTGCTGCCAGCTCCAGGGTGTGTTTTTCAGGCACTATAGGGGCCCCTCATAGTGATGCCACTTCAGCTCTCTGCAATTGTGCTGCTCTGGGATTCTATTAGCAATGCCTCTGATCTGCATGTGATAATTATTTACAGTATTATTTCACTAACCCAGCACGCATCCTATGCGTGTTACAGCAAGGCAGAATGGTTTACAACCCTATTGAGGCTCTAGGAGGCTCAGAAATAGCCGTTTTAATAGCGATTCGAATAAATTTGGGTCGAAACGATTTTTGTCAGAAAATTCGTTGAATCAGTTGTATCAATTTTTTCAAAAGTTCGCTCATCTCTAGAGGTGTCCAGATAATATTGGGGTCTCATCCATATGTTCAGAGTGCCCGTTCTACAGCTGTGGGTGTAGGTGGGGGATCTTCCGGGTGAGGTTCTGCTGGCTGGGGTGTTTCTGCAAAGTCGCACAACATATATTGCGCAGGCAAGCCCTCAAAGCTGGCTGTGCATGTGGGAACTAAGGTTGGTGGGTGGCGTGTTTGTTTGGCCTACTTACCCCTGGTCCAAGCTACAATTTGCTAACAAGTTTTAACACTGGTGGGCACATGCCGCATATCAGTATCCATAGTGCCCAAAACCCCCTGGTAGTAGCATCCCCAACACCTCCTCCCTAGTATGGGTCAATTGTAGAGATTTGGGGAGTCCCCCCACCAGTTTGAAGGCTGTATTCAAACAAAGAAAAGGGTGGCTTTAGTGTGTTGTCCAATGTCCTGCATAAGCAGCCTTCTGGATGTTCAGCACTTACCCCTCAGCCAGTCCGATTTACCGCCAAACCTCCACTTTCAAGTCGCCCAAGTTTTCTTGCCCTGGGGTTCTGGCCCCACCCATCACATTGCGGTTAATCCACAATTATAGATGCTCCCACAATGCTTTGGGGGTTGAGCGGGATCCAGACCCAACCAGTCGATCATAATTTTTGGCATCACCATCCAGCAGAACTTTTAGCTGGACATCATTAAAATGGCCACTCAACTTGGCCCTTGTTAGTTTGCACCCAGGGTGAGTGGCCGATGCTGTGGTCTGCTGGGTGGTGTCTAGGCTGAAGGGGAAGTCACTATGCCCACTCCCATGCCTAGAACAGATATATTCCCGGCTACTGGCTGAGGAAAGAGCAGATGTCGCTAAATGTAATTTTATTTATTTATTTCATGGCTTCTTTTGCTTACCAATTTGTAATTTGGACTACAACAGCATTAATACTGTATCTTGTAACTGTAATGATGAAATGCTGACCAGCGTCTGAAAAATACAGCACCAATCTTTTCAGGGTGCCAAAAATTAATAAACACTGCCACTGGAGCTGTCCAAAAAGACAGAGATCAACTGGCGCTGTTATAATTGGCAGTCGGGTCCAACATGTGCTGACACAGGCCGGCCAATACCTACTGTAACAACCAAATCAAATTAGTTAACAACGGGTGCAGTGACTTCCAGCGCCATTCTTGTCAAAATGGCAGCACTGGTGCTCCAAAACTGGCACTATAGCCACCAGAAAGATGATAAACGATGCACTTCATAAATAAGGCCCATAATCTTTTTCCTAAAGAGAATGAGAAGAACTCCTGCTTCTCAAGACCACTTTTTGCTCATCCTATCTATAGAACCTTTTTACATTTGTGTCCTCAAAGGGGATAAAAAAATGAATATACATAATCCAACCTTTAAAAAAGCGAACCTCTGCCAATGTGCTTCGAACACTCATAGGCAGAGAAGCCATGTCGACCCCCCCCCCATTACCTATCTCTGTTGGCTGGGCCCCTATTTTGAGACTCAGACCAGATAAAAATCTTAAGTTCATACTAGGGGCCCAGTCATCAAATTATATGTTATGGGGGGGCACACACAAAAAATGTTGGAGCCCCATAACCTAGTTGTGATTACTGTGCCTCTAGCTCAAACGGGGCCCCAAGACTTGTTTCCTTGATCAAACTAGGGTCCCAGTTATCACATATAGCTAACAGGGGGTCCATTCATCATCAGTGCAACAATAGCCTGGCAGCCAGCCTTAGCCTCCCTTCACAGTTGGGCCCCTGGGTCCGATACTGAAGTCTTAGCTGTTCTGTCCTTATTGTGGCTCTACTCATAGGCTGACAATATTTTCAAACTTGGAAAATAAGGGGGTGTAGATTTGGCATGTTGTTGTGAGGCAGCTTTTCCCGAGAGCTCCCAGCCAGCCCGATTGTTTATTTAATCTTTCGGCGCACAACTGACTCCAAAGGTTTAGATGGGGGGTACCAGAAAGCAGAGGTCCAGGGGTGGCACCGGTGGGACAGAAGAGTGGTCCTCCCTCCTGCCAGGGCATCGGGATGAGAGTGGCTTGATGAAGGATGCCAGTGAGTCAGCGAGGCAGGGGAAGGCCTAGGAGAGGGCATTGACTGAGATGTCAGGTGGTGATGAAGATATCCGTGTCCCCAGTGCAATGCAAAGGAGTGCATACATCCCAGAGGCTCAGGGCGGGATGGCGCTATTGGCGTGAAAGACTGCGGGGGAGATGGAGTAGGCCCAGGGATTAGCAATGGTGCAAGGTACAGCTCTCTGGTGCACTGTGAGCTGCCTGTGCACTTAAATGACAGACGTGCTTTCCCGGCCTCGGGTGTCAGGCCCCCCCCTCCCAGACAACAGTGAGGATGATATGCAGCCAGGAACACCCATCCTGAGTAAGGGCCTTGATTGAGGTAAACCAGGAGAGCGATGGTGGGCAGGGTCATAGGTTTCTCCTTCCCCACTCATCACCATAAATGCAGATATCCCCCCCCCCCCCCAAAGAGAGTCAACAAAATCCCACACAATTGAACACAGCGGGTAACTTGAAACTGGAATGGTCACTAAGTTCTAGTGATGATTTTCCTGTGCGTGGATCCCCGGTGCCACACTTAAAACTGGTATTTTTATGTTCAGGGGGCATGACCTCTATGGGTCCCTAGGAGGCCTCACTGCTGCATGCCGGTGATCTTTAAACCCCCGCTGTTGCCACCACAGCAATACCCTGCGGAACAGGTGGTCACACTGAACCCGACTATCCATGCGATTCTTCAACATCTGCCAACCAAGGCTGAACTAAAAGCAGACCTGGTGGCAGTGGCTACAAGAATTAAAAGCTTTGCACAGAGAGATAGTGGACATGCAACCGAAATCATCTGCTTTGGGAACAAAGGTCTTGGCACTTGAAGAATCCAAGGAATCCCATGAGAACCGACTCCGCATGCTGAAAAGTACACAGGAGTGGCACCAACAGCAACTTACGGATGTTCTTTTACAGCCCGACAATCTGGACAATAGGAATAGACATAGTAATCTTAAACTCAGGCGCATTCTGGAATCGGTCCAAACAAGTCAACTGCAGCAAGTGGCAACTGAGATGTTTAACAAATTACTGGGGAAACCATTGGCCACTGAGTGGCTGGTCTTCCAGCTGAAGATTCACAGGCTCCCCGAAGTGTTCTATGTAGAATCAACTTTTACACTGTGGGAGGCACCTCATAGTGAGATGCCAGTATAAGTATACATTTTACCTATGCTATTTTTTGGGACTGTAAAGGTTAATGCAGCCTAGTATCCCCTTTCCTGGCAGGTAGCTTTGTAAGGACTAAGCAGTCAGAGACTTCCTATAATACCAACAGCTGGCCACAAGTGCCTGCCTAGGGACTTTGACGGTTTGTCTCTGGGGTCATAGTTACGGTGGCCCCGTTTTAGGAATTGGAGTTGGAGCGCCTCCCCATGCTGGGTAGCCCAGGATTTAAGTTGTTACATTGTTATTTGGGGGTAGGAATGAGACAGACTTGTGGGTTCCTCTAAAGGTTCTCTCTAAGTCCCTCTAAACTGGCTGTGTAGTTATTCCAATAGATGCTGGTTTACTGTGGTAGTTTTCTAATGATAAAGGACCTCACCCCTATGCTTGAGGCTGCCTTCCCCAATAGCTTGTCTGCTCCCTCCTACAGGATCCTGGTCTTGTGGGAACAAGCACAGTGTGGGAGCCACTCTCCCATTTTCCCTCCGTGGAGAAGGATTTTTAGTTTCAGTACCCCCCCCCCCCACTTCTACTTACTGGGTTTACAACCCTAACCCTACCATCACCTTCTTTCTGCTAAGGCCTACTCTACCACCTCCCTATCCAGAGGGAGAATAATTACACATGGCTGGTTTAAATATATACTCTTTTAGTACCAAGGGGCTAAACATTCCAGATAAATGGGCAAAAATCCTGTACGGTTTCCACAAGCAAAGATTCTATATACTCTTACTAAAATAGACACATTTTTGTGTTAGGAAGATCTCGGACTTAAGAAACAAATATTTCACTAAATGGTACCATAGCCCAAACCCTGATGGCAAGTCTAAAGATGAACCCATTGCAATACACAGAAATGCACCTCTTGAGCTCTTTGACTTTAAAATTGATCCTATGGGAAGATATATATTTTTGAAGTTTAGACTATGTGACATAAACTTTACCCTTGCCAACCTTTATCTACTTAACTAGGATCAAGTTGGCGTTGGTCTGACATTTCTGGGCCTGTTAGAGGAATTCTCAGAAGGAATAAAAATTTTAGGATTCCCTGCCCTCCTACCAGTTTTAGACAAGTTAATTGAAGCCTACAGAGATGGCTAGAGTCTAGAGATTTCCTAGATGACCCATTTTTGGAAAAACAGGTTGTAAAGGCTATCCAGGAAGTCCCATTGGGAAAAAGTCCTGGTCTGGGTGGATTCACACCTCGATTTTACAATGCCCTAGTGCGACAACTTACCCCTTTCTTAACAAAGGTATTCAATATTATCTCAGAGACCTGCCCCTTTCCCAAGAAATCTTTGGAAGCACATATAGCAGTCATCCCCAAGCCGGAATCTTCCAGGTAATTACAGGCCTATAAGTTAAATTAACCTAGATGTGAAATTCTTTGATAAAATAATTTCTACTAGACTACAACCAGTATCTACTACCCACTATTATTGCAAAGGACCAGGTCGGCTTCATCACTGGGAGGGAGGGGCCAGACAACACGTTGAAGACAATAACCCTAATGCATTATGTGCAGTCCAAATCAATCCCTGCATGCCTGCTTGCTGTGGATGCAGAGGCCGGCAACAGGGAACACTGGCAATTTCTGCTGACTGCACTTGGGCAAGCGGGAATAGGAGCGACCCTACTGGAAAAAATTATGGCTGTATATCACAACCCCATAGCCAGAAACATAGAAGGTTGACGGCAGAATTAGACCATACGGTCCATCTAGTCTGCCCTTATGTGTATACTGTATGGTTCTCTTTATCTATTTTTTTTTTAATGCATAGATGGCCATTGTTTGCTTGCGCACACATAGGAATTCGTCCCCGCATTTAACCCATCAGTGCCCAAAGCGGTGGCCTGCCTTAATTACAGCGCCCGGGGAGCAGTTGGAGGGTTAAGTGCCTTGCTCAAGAGCAGTTCAGTCATGTCCCAGGACCGGGGTTTGAACCTGTCACCCTCCGGTCACAAGTATGCTCCCCTTACCTATAGGCCACAACAACTTTGTTCCAAGTATCTACTACTCTTTCTGTAAAATAATATTTTCTAACATTGCCAGGGTTAAGGGTTAATCTTGCCCCCCCCCCAATACAAGTAATGGCCCCCACCAGGGATGTCCCTTCTCACCCCTATTATATGTAATTGTTATGGAGCACCTTGCTAACACACTCTTGAGTGCCGAAGCCCAGCATTCGCCCCAGGCCAATTACGAATTTAGGTGACAGGGGGAATCCATCAGATATTTGGTATACCCTGGATGGGCTTAACCCTTTAAGTGCCAAGCACGTAACACCTACGTGCTGGCTTGGCTGGGCCTTAAGTGCCAAGCCCGTAGGTGTTACTTGCTCGACTTTCCCCACTGCTAGTATAAAAAATAAAAATGAAAAATACTCACCTGACCCCTCGTTGGATCCGGCCGGGTCTCCTCTCTAATTTGGTGGGGGGGTCGGATGGCTCCAGGAGAGCCCCCGGAATAGCCCCCCCCCCGCTTCGGCAGCAGCAGCTGCTGACTGTACAAAAAAAAAAAAAAAGACATTTGCTTACCTGTGGTCGCGCTGCCTCCCTCCGGGTCTTCTCTTCACTGGGGGGGCCTCCGATCGCCCCCCCCAGCCTCTTCGGTGGCGAGGAGAGGGCAGAAAATGCCCTCTCCCCCCACTTCCTGCATCGCGACTGCTAGCCCCGGTCATCATTGTGATGTCACCAGTAGCCGGCTTCTTCTGTCCAAGCCCCCGAGACTGAGTCAGTCTGCTCGGTGCTTGGAGCAGAGAGCAGAGGAGGAGGAGAGGGCTGTGATGGCCCCCCCTCCTCCCCAGGCTCTCTCTTCCAAACAGCAAGCAGACTGTCAGCGGAGATCGCCGGGGGACACAGGAACGGAGGTGAGTAAAGTTAAAAAAAAAATAATAATAAAGATCATTTTTTTTATTTATGTGTCTGAGTTTTTTTTTCAACATTTAACCCCTTGTGAAATGGTAAGGGGTCCATGAGACCCCTTATACCAGTTCACAAGGCTGGGGGGGGTGGCAAGTCACCTCTCCTAGCGGGTGACTTGCCATTAACCCCCGGCACCCCCATTACCTGCCTCCCCAAAGACCAGGGGGGGGGGGCAGAAGAGCCCGGGCCCACATAGGCTATGTGGGCTCGTAGGCTGCAGGGTGGGGGGCCACAAAAGCTGGCCCCCCCACTCTGTGCCTACAAGCCCCCATAGCTGGTCCCGGGCTGGTTACTTTGGGTAAGGGGGACGCCACGTCATTTTTTTTTTGGATTTTTAAGGGTTTTTTTTAATTAACCCTTTGTGTTCTGTCATCCAGCAGCTATAAAAGGCTTCCAGCAGGTGAGCAGAAGCCAGTGATCGCCAAGGGACACAGTGCTCCAGGATGGATGGGAGGTAAGTATTAAAAAAAATAATAATTAAAATAATTTTTTCTTTTGCGTGTGTGTTTTTTTTTACATTTAACCCATTGTGAACTGGTAAGGGGTCCATGACCCCTATACCAGTTCACAAGGCTGGGTGAGGTGGCAAGTCACCTGTGACTAGCGGGTGACTTGCCATTAACCCCTGGCACCCCCATTACCTGCCTCCCCAAAGCCCAGGGGGGGGCAGAAGAGCCCGGGCCCACGGGCTATGCGGGCTTGGAGCCTGCAGGGCCAGGGGCCACAAAAGCTGGTCCCTGTGCCCTGTTTCTACAAGCCCTGCATAGCTGGTCCCGGGCTGGTTACTTTGGGTAAGGGGGACCCCATGTCAATTTTTTGGGGGGGATTTTTAAGGGTTTTTAACCCTTAAAAATCCCCCTCCAAAAATGGGGTCCCCCCCCAGGGAGGGGGGACCCTATGTCATTTTTTTTCTCGATTTAACCCTTTATAACATTTACAAATAAAATACAACTACCATCCACACTACAGATTACTTGTTTCAGTTAGGGGGGTCTCCTGGGCAGGAACAGGGGGCTACCGATAAATATGTGGTACCGTTCTAATCGGTAGAAATGGGGCTTTCACATGCAATATGCTTTTCCTTAATAAAATACATTTTTTATTTAAAATAAAGGAGTCAATTTTCTAAAAATGTTTTTATTTATTTATTTTTACTTAATAATATTGTAAAAAACAAAATAAAATTTACAAACAAGACATTTCATGTTAAAGCCTAAACTCTGCTGCAAAAAAATATGCATGTTGGGTGTTGTTCTGTTCGGGGAATGTTGCTTTTTCAGATTAAACTTGTTTTTTCTTGTTTGTATATAGTTTCTTTTAGGAAAATGTGGCTTTGATTCTGCTTTTTTATCCTTTTTTTTGGGAAACTCTTTGCAACCAAAGAATACATTGAGGAATTACTTCCAGAAAACTATGGGCACATCAACATGCCTGGTACACCTAGAAAGCTTGAGGTGTGTACTTCCAGAGAATATATAGTTTTTGGGGGTATTTCAAATGTAAAGGGTTGTTTTTCTGGTAAAACTGCAAGGTGTGCATAGCGCATATCACAGTTGTATTTTTTCTGAAAATCCCCTAAAGCGCTATTTCAGTTTGGGGGAGTCTCCTGGGCAGGAAAGGGTGTCTACCTATACATATGTGGTATCGCTGTAACCGGGAGAAATTGAGATTTCACACGCAATAAGATTTTATTGACAAAATTACATTTTTTATTACAAAAAAACACTACAAATTGTAAAAAAATAATTGTTAAACTTTTTTTTCACATATTTCACCCAAAAATATTGAGAATACACCTAAAAATTACAAACAAGACATTTCATGTTAAAGCCCAGACTCTGCTGAAAAACACAATATATCATTTTCCTGGGAAATCCCTGGAAATCCTTTCAAAAATGACAGTTGAACATGTGTAGCGCAAAATAGTGAAACATGGTCTGGCAACAGGGAGTTGCAAATGCTGCAGGTAGGCTGGCACTGAAAGGGTTAAAGCATAAGGCAAGCACAAATATTCTGGGTTGGGATGTATTAATATCTTGAAAAGGATATATTGCCTTGCTTCCATTATATTTTTCAGACAGTCCCAGTCCCCCCTAGGGTATCTTCTTTAAGATTCTGAAGAAGGCATTCCCTAGATTTGCCTGTGACAACAGGAGGGCCCAGATAGGGTACGCACCTCTCACCAGACACAAAAAGGGGGACTTGGCCTCCCGGACCTTAAGAGGTAGCACTCGCAGCTATCTTAGTGCGTCTCTTTGATAAATTATGGGTTGCACTAGAGGGAAGCCTCTCCCGGCTGACTACCCAGCCCTGAATTGGTCCCTCCTTAAGACCTGGCGCTAATCACCTGCCCTACCTATCAACTGTCACACCCCAGTGACCTCTTTCACAGACATTAAACCCCCTTCGAGGACATGGTCAGGGTGTCTTCTCCCTCCGACCACATTGTTTCTATTTTGTTTTCCAGGAAGTGACGCCAGAATATGATGCCCGACCTTTGTGAAAAAATGGGAGAGGGAGCTGGGTTAGGGGCTGAGAAATGGGGAACAATGTTTGCATTGACACATAGATTCTCTCTTGCCTGTAGAGTGCAGAAAAATAACTACAAAAGCTTGGTCCATTGGTAAAGATGGCCGGTGGATCTGGCTAGGTTAGGTTCGGGGGAGCCCACTCAAACCTGTGCTGGCTATGTAGCAATGCTGAAGACACTATCACAGATAGAACTCTTCTGGGGGAATATCCTAAGACTCTATGAACTCCTAACCTCCAAGATGATCCCTGAATTCCCCCTGGTGACCCTTCTCTCCATGATTCTGGGATTGGCTCCCTCCATTAAGAAAGGTTTACTGCGGCCAGATCAGTCATCCCATGCCACTGGAACTCTCAGGTAATTCCCAAAATGTTGAAATGGCTGCAGGAAGACCATAAAATGGATGACAAAATATATATAGAGACTATATAAACATACCGCGCTAACAACCAAACTTTTTGTGTGTAAAGTGTGTAAAGTGTGTAAAGTGATCTTAAATCCAGCTCCACGTGTAAAACTTAAATCTCACTCTTAAGTCAAAAACAAAATTACATTAGAAACACAGAGCTAATAAGAGCTTAGTTCAAGTCCTCTTTAAAGTCCTCTAAAGAAATTCAAAATCCACCACAAGTGTCGAATATCCAATTGTGCAAATCCACCACCGATTTGGTACCCTTACCAGAAATAATTAGGTCACCAGCAATATCATCAGATGCGCAAACACTTCCTCCAATCAGGTTCCCGCGCTAGGCTGCGTTTCTTCAATGTAAATCTATACGACCAGCCCGATTTCCAAAGTGTACTCATACATAAGGAAATAGAAGAGCCATAGTGCAATATTGCAAAGCTAAAAATTCCTTTTAATATGGCCAATAAAATACTCACAAACACAAGGTTAAAACACGCATGTCACAATAATGTTCCAAGCCAACCCACGCTGCTGAATTCCTATCTTCCAAACCGCCGGCTCCCAACGCGTTTCGTCGCTCAGCGCGACTTTCACTAGGTGAGCCGGCGTGGCGGTGAGCAGCGTTTAAATATGATATAGGCGGGACAACGAGGAAGCATCGTCCCTGCGCACTACCAATCACTGGCCATGCTTGTCCTCCAAGATCCGGTCTCCAGACAGGCTGGGCGTGACTACCTTAGCCCAACCAATAAACATACTGGGAGGTGAATATCATTAGCCGGTCTACAGACAGACTGGGCGTGACTACCCTCGCCCGACCAATGAACATACTGGGAGGTGAATAACATTAACACTCCCCATATGAGTTGGGCGTGATTAACGCCAATCATGCTAATAGCTTAGCGAGGGGTGGGTCCCGGCCAGCGTCATCCCGCCGACCCGCGCCTTATTCAGTAACGCGATCAATAAAGGATCCCAGTAGAAGATGGGCGTGATTACCCCCATTCATCCTAATATCTAAATGAGGGGCAGATGGGCGTGATTACCACCATTCATCCTAATGTCAAAACGGAGGGCGGGTCATAGCTAACCTCTTCCCATCATCAACACACCAGAAGATGAATAACGTTAGCAATACAATAGGGAGTGAGCATAACTAATGCCAATCAGCTTGTCTACATAACGGGGGTAAAAAGCTACACTAATACATCCACCCCACATTATGCCCCCACCAGCATAAATCGGCGCTCAGCCAATCCCACTGCGGTGGCGACCATAACATCCCATTCACAGGATAATCTTACTCGAGCGCCAACCCACAGTCCTAAAGGGCAGTCGGACGACTTGCATCGCATATACGATGGAAGTCTATACAAATGGGGGACAAGATATAGGTCAGGTATCTAAACCATTTTGAATATATATGCTAGTGGCACTGACCATAATGGACAACTTGCCACGGCTATGTATACTGCCAAGCTTAATATAAAACAATAAAAACCTAAAAAAATTATTAAAAAACAACTATCCAGCAATCCAGCGGGGTGGGTTGGCCATACAAAATTGCACAAAGAATACACAAAAAATACAATCAGCCGAACAAGAAAATACATGAAAAACATCAACATAGGATAAAGACAGTATCTAAAAAGCACAATCCTGTTAATTGAATCGTACTTCGCCTATACACCAATTCTGGTCCTTAAAAGGGATTATTAATTAAAAGTATTGCACTACAACCCTCAACCACCTCCCTGCCACCTAGGCAGAATCAATGAAGCAATTGAGGTCGAACTGTCAGGGATTTTCCAACGGAGAAATCCCAATTGTAAAAAGTGACCAGAAATTGAGACTGTGAGGCAGAAATGGATATGGGGCAAACCATGTTTAATAGTGAAAAAACAGTGGTAACTACACATCAAACACACTACAAAAAACAGTGGTAACTAAAAAACAGTGGTAACTACACATCAAACACACTACAATGAAACTGAGTACAAATCACAAAGGGGAACATATATGTGTAAGGGAACTATACATATATACAAGTGACATTAACACGCTCTGACTGTACATACACAAGATGGAGCAGGCAACAAGATGGAGTCCGGCAACAAGCATGCATAAGGATGAGAGAAAAGTCCAAATTCCAAGGTGGAAGCACGGCTGGGATAGGGGGAGCAAACACAAGAGCTGAGGCAGGAGTCCTTGGTGCAAGGTTCAGGAGTACCTTGGATCTAGGTACAGCATACTGGGATAATGATGACATAACAAAATGCTAATCCGCTGCCTGAATGGGCTGATCAGCTTATATAGGCTGAGGAGTTACAGGTGCTGGCTGATTGCCAGCAGCTCTGCAGGACAGAGCCATCTCTTGGTGGATAAGCACAATGCAGGGGAAGTTCCAGAGAAAGAGCCAGCCAGCAGTATTGACCAGCAGCACACTCAGAAGCCTAAGGAGGAACTCCAACCCTGACACGAACTCCACATTTAGCCCTTTAGGGCTAAGGGTATCCAATCTGTAAATCCATGAGCTCTCCCTCCTGGAAACCTCCCTTATAATATTGGAGCCCCGCCAATGTGCCTCTACTCTTTCCAGGGCTATAAAGGACAAACCAGAGGGGTCCCCATTATGCATAGACTTGACATGTTCAGATAAACTGTGGCCCTCAAAGCCCCTTTTGATGTTATATAGGTGCTCCCTTATCCTGGTTTTAAGCTCCCTGGTCGTACGACCAACATAGAGCAGATTACAGGTGCACCAGATCAAGTAAACCACAAATTTAGAGGAGCATGTAATAAATTGAGCTACCTTAAATTGTTTACCTGTCACTGGATGAGTAAATGATCTACATGAAGTACAAGGGAAGTTACCGCGCTACACAAAGGAGTATAATACAGAGATATAAATCCCTGGAGCTCAACGTATTAGCAGAAAATCCCCTCTCTCCACATCAAACAGTAAACAGTTAATATACAGAGCTCAAAAATTGTCCATGAAAAACAATGTCCTCTATTGAATGAAGATCTCTTCCTAGTTCACCCAGTGCATCGACCAATCACTTTTCAGTGCCGACCACCACCAGAGAAACAAATGGCCTCTTACCAGATTGTATATATAAACGTGCCTTGGTAAACTTATCCTTCTAGGGATGGTTTTCACAATTTAGACAGCCTCCTTAGGTCCTCTTTAGGCTTAAACCATGCCACATCAAATCATCAGCACATGAGACTCAGGATGTTATAAGGTAGGGAGTTCAGACATGGAAGGAAAAAACCATATCTAGCACAATACCGTTTTACCAAGATCGTATAAATTTATTCACAACTCTATACACTCACAATTTAAAAGAGGTTTACAAGCAGTTAAGGATAAAAATGGTGCGTCTCACCGGCTCCTCGCAAAGGTCCGCCACCACAGCTCAGCACATATCAGCTCCAACGCGTTTCATCCCTCATTGGGACTTTGACCCGGATGCTGATACAATAGAACTGTGATTCTTTATAGCTACTGAAGTCACGTGACGGCGGAAAACACCGCTGCGTCACGTGACAACAAGGAAAGCGTCTGGTATTACCATAGTCGCATACATAATTACTAGTGGAGCAAGGCTTGAAATTCAGTGCAAAGCCATCTATTAAAGGCCTCCAATTTATAAACTATAAAGCCGAGAGGCGAAAGTCACGTGACCGCAGGGAACCCTGCTGCGTCACGTGACCACGAGCAGCGCCGCAATAACAGCAGGCGCATCGTATCTTAGCAAGATCAGATTCTCCGTCCCGCCCCTCCCGTCTGTCACGAGCGTCATCACGTCGTCAAATGACAACGGGAGGCGCCGCTATGGCAACAGGCGCGTCATGTATTAACAGAAACGTATGCATAGACCCGTCCCTCCCGTCTGTCAAGGGGCAGGGGCTGGAACTAGTATTGATACAGAGACATCGAGGGAACACCCAAGTCTGTTAGTAGTCTAGATAGCAAATAAATGCCTCCATTATTAAGTGGAAGCGCCACCACAAAACCTGGCAAAGGAAAACGGTCCCTCAATACCAATTAGATACAAGGCATGCAACCAAATAAATGTGCATCCATATACCAGAGGATTTTAATCTTTTTTTTAGAAAATGACCCTTATATATTATAATTAATGTAAATGCTTTCCATATATAATTCAGACAACATAAAAATCACTTGATTAGTAAGCGGGTGCCTTTTACAAACCCAGCGGTATAGCTCTATCTATCAGAGCAATCAATTGGGCAGATGAATGACTAAAATAGAAACAGCAACAACAACAAGTTTCTAATTTTAAATGTCAGTTTACATGTCATTAAGCCTAAAAGAAAAATATATCTATCTAAAAAATGTTTAAACCTTTAAAGTATACAAATTTAAAGAGCTCCACTGAACCCTCCACGGTTTAACGCCGTTTAATGGGCCCTGGGCTCCAAAAAATTCAAAAAGAAAACGATCAAACTATCAAAAAAGGTTCAGATATGTGCTGAACGAGCGTGAGAGAACCGCGAGGAGATGAGAGAGGCAGATAAACCTATTAAAACAATAACCATAAAAATACATTAAATAAGAAAAATACATATGTAAAAAGAAAAGAAAAAAAGAAAAAAAGAAAAAAAAAAGAAGAAAAGAAAAGAAAAATAAAATAAAAAAAAAAATAAAAATAAAAAAAAATAAATAAAATAAAAATAGAAATAAATTCCAGCACCTGTATAAAAATCACACAATATGAAATTTATAAAAGGAATAAAAATATTTTAAGAGGTATCTATAAAACAATTTAAATCGAACTCTACATTTAAACCAATATTTTTATTCCTTTTATAAATTTCATATTGTGTGATTTTTATACAGGTGCTGGAATTTATTTCTTTTTTTTTTTTTTTATTTTATTTTTCTTTTCTTCTTTTTTTTTTCTTTTTTTCTTTTCTTTTTACATATGTATTTTTCTTATTTAATGTATTTTTATGGTTATTGTTTTAATAGGTTTATCTGCCTCTCTCATCTCCTCGCGGTTCTCTCACGCTCGTTCAGCACATATCTGAACCTTTTTTGATAGTTTGATCGTTTTCTTTTTGAATTTTTTGGAGCCCAGGGCCCATTAAACGGCGTTAAACCGTGGAGGGTTCAGTGGAGCTCTTTAAATTCGTATACTTTAAAGGTTTAAAAATTTTTTAGATAGATATATTTTTCTTTTAGGCTTAATGACATGTAAACTGACATTTAAAATTAGAAACTTGTTGTTGTTGCTGTTTCTATTTTAGTCATTCATCTGCCCAATTGATTGCTCTGATAGATAGAGCTATACCGCTGGGTTTGTAAAAGGCACCCGCTTACTAATCAAGTGATTTTTATGTTGTCTGAATTATATATGGAAAGCATTTACATTAATTATAATATATAAGGGTCATTTTCTAAAAAAAAGATTGAAATCCTCTGGTATATGGATGCACATTTATTTGGTTGCATGCCTTGTATCTAATTGGTATTGAGGGACCGTTTTCCTTTGCCAGGTTTTGTGGTGGCGCTTCCACTTAATAATGGAGGCATTTATTTGCTATCTAGACTACTAACAGACTTGGGTGTTCCCTCGATGTCTCTGTATCAATACTAGTTCCAGCCCCTGCCCCTTGACAGACGGGAGGGACGGGTCTATGCATACGTTTCTGTTAATACATGACGCGCCTGTTGCCATAGCGGCGCCTCCCGTTGTCATTTGACGACGTGATGACGCTCGTGACAGACGGGAGGGGCGGGACGGAGAATCTGATCTTGCTAAGATACGATGCGCCTGCTGTTATTGCGGCGCTGCTCGTGGTCACGTGACGCAGCAGGGTTCCCTGCGGTCACGTGACTTTCGCCTCTCGGCTTTATAGTTTATAAATTGGAGGCCTTTAATAGATGGCTTTGCACTGAACTTCAAGCCTTGCTCCACTAGTAATTATGTATGCGACTATGGTAATACCAGACGCTTTCCTTGTTGTCACGTGACGCAGCGGTGTTTTCCGCCGTCACGTGACTTCAGTAGCTATAAAGAATCACAGTTCTATTGTATCAGCATCCGGGTCAAAGTCCCAATGAGGGATGAAACGCGTTGGAGCTGATATGTGCTGAGCTGTGGTGGCGGACCTTTGCGAGGAGCCGGTGAGACGCACCATTTTTATCCTTAACTGCTTGTAAACCTCTTTTAAATTGTGAGTGTATAGAGTTGTGAATAAATTTATACGATCTTGGTAAAACGGTATTGTGCTAGATATGGTTTTTTCCTTCCATGTCTGAACTCCCTACCTTATAACATCCTGAGTCTCATGTGCTGATGATTTGATGTGGCATGGTTTAAGCCTAAAGAGGACCTAAGGAGGCTGTCTAAATTGTGAAAACCATCCCTAGAAGGATAAGTTTACCAAGGCACGTTTATATATACAATCTGGTAAGAGGCCATTTGTTTCTCTGGTGGTGGTCGGCACTGAAAAGTGATTGGTCGATGCACTGGGTGAACTAGGAAGAGATCTTCATTCAATAGAGGACATTGTTTTTCATGGACAATTTTTGAGCTCTGTATATTAAATGATCTACATGGTTTTGTCACAGGCTTACAGGTTTTGCAACCCATACATCTCCCGCATTTGAAGAAACCTTTCTGTTCCATACCAAAGAAGGAAGAAGACGGGTGGGCCTTTTGTATAGGTGGATCTACATAACTTTTGGTTAGTAGATCCCTCAGATTCGGTGCTCTCCTGTAAATTAATCTGGGTTTAGGCGGTAACCTGGGGCCTAAGATCTCGTTCCCCTGCAGGATATGCCAGTGTTTAGATAGAATTTTTTCCACCTCCCGATGCTGGACACTATAGCCAGTAATAAATGAGAAATCCTGGGCGCTCGAGGGCTCGCCCCCCATTTCCTTCCGGGGGAACCTATCTTGGGCTCTATAAAATGGATGGAAGGGTTCATCCTTGCCCTGGGGGGAGAGGAGAAGAGGACCCAAAGGTGGACCACTACTTGGTCTCTTTGGTTGGCTTTAACATTAACTCAACGTTCCAGACCCTTATCGATATTTTATACTCTTATGTAATAGTCCGCTAGCCCTTTGACATGTCCCAAGCCATTACTCTGTATAAAGGGGGTTGATCATGAGCCGCTCCCTTCCTCTGTACTCTCTACACCCCCCTTCCCCTTAAATATTCTTCTCTCAATTTCTCCACTCTCCAGCCCTTTGTACATTCCATTATACTTTATACTTTTCTGTTTGCTCCACATCAAATACAATTCAGAGAGTCACACCAAGGTGTCAACTTTAGGTGCACTAGAATGGTAGAATTATTGTGTATTCGATGACAGCCCATTTAGAGTCGACCTTTCTAATTTCATATGTTACTAGCATTTATGCATATCTTTGTATCTGTACATTGCCTTTTTTATAGTTGTTGCATAGGGCGGTGTTCAAGACTGGATTGACGTGGGTCTTTTGATGTGGAGACCTATTTTAAGTGTTATTTCCTTTTCTCTTTGTGTTTTTGTGAAAACTTTAATCGAGATATATTATACAAAAAATGGAAAATAAAAATATTTTTTATTTACTAAAAAAGAAAAGGCATTTACCTCCTGGTCCACAGGCTCAATCCCAGAGAGTTTTGTGGGCAGCAGATCTCTGGTTTCAGTGTTATCAGCTCCTGTGCCAACAACACACTTCTGTGCTAGACTCGCCGCAGGTCCTTGTTGCTGGTCAAGTGGGAGCAGATGTCCACATTGATTGGAAGAATTCCTTCGCATCATGTGACTGCTTAAGATCCCTGATTTGTATTTAGAAGGGATGCTCAGTGTTGGACGGGGAGTGTACTATCAGCACCAAAGTCTAAAACACTGAAACTGGAGGCCTGCAGCCCAAAGGACTATTCCTTTAATAGTGTTAGCTGTCAAAAATTATTGTGTAAAGTGAACTTTAAAATTGTATTTTACATTTTTGTGCAACCAACAACTTCTGATTAAAACAAAGTAAAACCATATTTATTACAAAATATTTCTACAAAATTCACCTTTGTGTTGTAAGGATTTAGATTTGATCAAAACCAGGATTTCTCCCACAATCAGCATTCCGATATGCCATTTGACCTCCGGATCGAGGTTAGTAATAAGGAACCTTGGGGATCTCGCACAGTAGGGCGTCCCCAGGCTGTTTCCTTGCCCTTAAATCTTTTAGACTCTGTTGCTGACTTACATGGGTTTTGATCCACTTTAATAAGCAGCACTGGACTTGTCATTGGGATTCATAGGTTGTCAACTGTATATACTGTTGCCATGAATGACCAGTTAGTGTCTAGCAGCATAACGGTGCATGCTACTCTGAAATAGGGGGACTCTTTTAGGCTCTTGCTTTCTTGCATTCTGAAGGAAATGTGGTCAAGCTAAGGCCATAGACCAGTTCGACCTATACACACAAATGCAAACCTCTAAAAGCCGTTAAAACCTTACTGTTTAAAGGGCAGCTACCCCATATTCAATATTGCCAGTAGAGGTCTATAGTTACTTTTAATACTGTATGTTTCTGTCCTATTTTAGCACTGCTCTGCCAAATTAAAATATCTGCTTATAGATCACGTTAATGCCAATAAGGGCCTTATTTATGAAGTGTGCCGTTTAGCATCCTTGTTTTGGCTATAGCGCCAGTTTTGGAGCGCCGGTATCGTTGTATTTCTGTTGCTGCAATTTTGTCTAGAAGTCCCAGCGCCTGATGCTAACTAATTAGCTTTGCTGCATTCTATATTGGCCGCATGTTTGCCCCAACTACCGATGACACCAGTGCCAGTGTGTGCCACTTTGTACCGCTGTCTTTTCAATACTGCACAGCATATTTGTTATTTTTTTCCACCCTGAAAAGATTGGCGTTGTATTGTTCTGGCACTGGACTCTTTCATCATTACAGTTACAAGATATCACTGCTGGGGACAATTGGGACAAACTTTACAGTGCTGTATTTTAGTTGTTGTTGTCCAAATTACACATTAGTAAGCAAAAGAAGCCATGGAAAATGATTTTCCAAGAAAAACATTATTTTGGCAACAGCTAGGTTCGGCATTTACATTGTAATGCAAGTTCTGTAAAAATACATGTGTGTGTAATACTAATTATAAGCATAAAAAACCTCAATAAAGTACTCCCTATTGTGCTCTATGGGACCTTGACTTGCAGCTTTGACCAGAGCGCCCGACGCTGTGACCAGTTTGGCGCTGGTGTTAAATTAGACTCAGGCTTGTGGCCACATCGGCGAAGCCTGTTTTTGGTTCTAAAATCGCATACGTGCCGCACGAGTGCCGCTGAGGCAAAAAGTTGATTAATAACATAAATCAGGCTCTAAATTCCATGAAGGGAATTTGTGAATTTGGGTCCCCGGGTCAAAACTATGGCAAGCCAAATCCCTAAATTGCACGAGAAGTTCTGAAAATGTTTCCAAGGCCCTTCTTTCACTAAAATGCATATTAGGTTTGAGATTTTATTGGCTGTGGGAGTTTAAATCTATCAAACCATTTGGAGATTGGTGGTGCAATTCTCCCTAAAATTTGTATTCATTTTTTTCCATTAACCCCAGAGTGGACTATGCTTGGTATTCTGTTATGAAGGAGCCCTTTGTGCTTCCGAAGCACTGGATTATTTGAAAGAATGTACCACATCATCTATGAAGTTGAGTGCCGGTGGAACCCTGACATAGTTGATTGACTTCATGTAAGGATGAATTTTCACCTTTTCACCTACCGTATTTTTCGCCCTATAAGACACACTTATTTTCCCCCCAAAAGTGGGGGGGGGGGGAAGTCAGTGCGTCTTATCGGGCGAATGTGGGGAAAAAATAAATAAAAAGGAAAAAGTTAAAGCGGTCCTTCACTCTGAATAAGAGTCTATCTTAAATGTTTCCCACACCCTGTACATACAGATTGCTCACATTAAATCATCCTACCTGCATCTACTGCATGTTATGAGCCTTTAAACATCCAAGATGGCGGCTCATGGAATGTCAGGCAGCCTGCAAACAGGAAGTGCCTTCTGACTGTGCTGCTCTGCATTCTGGGACTGCTGACCTATTCCTGACCCCAGCTCTGCTCTGTCTGAGCAAAGCACAGCTATAATCCTCCCCCCTGTACTTTATTCCACTCTCCTCTCCTCAGTAAGTGTGATGCTTCTGAGTCGAGATGGCAGCGTCCATATCCTAAAGTCCTGAACAGAGTTGCAGCCCAGGGGGGGAAAGAATAATAGGTAAGTGACTAGAAACTTAAAATATATTAATTTTAGATGCCGGGGAATCATTTTTTAAAGGTTTGGGCTTTTCAATAAATCATGGTGGTCCGGTTTAACTCACCTCTCCATCGCTTGCGCTGTCCCGGATGCGGCGGAGGCAGCAACGCCAGCGCACACAGACACCAGCCTGTTACAGTGGTGGGCGCGGCTGATGCTCAAGGGGCGCCTTTTATTTCCCCTAAAAATTACAAAAATAAATGGCTTGGGGTCCGCCTCTCCAGTAAAACCAGCCCAGGCATCATCTATGGGGGCTGGTAGTCCGAGCAGGGCAGAGGATTGGTGGCCCTGCACCTGGCTGCCACTTATCACTCCGGTCCCTCTGCTCACTCATGCCGCTGGGAGGGGCTTTTTATACCAGTGAGTAAGCTGACGTCTGCTCACTCACTGGTGTAAAAGACCCCTGCCTGTGGTGAGAACGAGTGTCAGAATCTACCATTCCTCTTCTGCCTCACTGAAGACCCAAGGGGGACAGCTTGAGCTAAGAGGTGACCCTGGCACTGGATCCTAGGCAATTTTTTTTTGCTGCAAACCTGGGGAAACGGCAAGTATGTAGAATATATGTGCTTGGTGTGTAATGATAAGAGATGTAAATTCTATGGGCTTGGCGTTTGATAGAGGTTTAATAGATCAAAACAACAATGGCCATTCTATGTAGCGCTCAGGGCTTCACCCTCTAGAAAACTGGAAGCCAGTACATGGCATGTCTGCTGATAGCCCAAAACAGACCAAAGTAAAATTTGAAAAAAGTTCACCCAGGCATGAGTAAGGAAGAAAACATATTAAATCATCACTTTTACTTCCAATGGATAAAAATTGTGCTTCAGAACAGAGGTCCCTGACATGGCGGCGAGTCCCTTTAATCATACTGTGGATACTCAGGGGTCGGTACCATTGTGACTGTTCCAATGGAAGCTCATTTTTTATCCCGTGGAATTAAAAGCCAAGCTTTATTATGTTTTCATTTTCCTTCCTACTTGGACTGGACCTTAAGTCTAATTTAAAACTGAATGAGACTGTTTTATAACCAAAAACACTAAAGAGTAAAGCTCTGTTCAGTTTTCTGACCATAATATGATGCATTGAAGCATAAAGAACCAGCTCTGTTATAGACCAGACCATTGGTATGGCTACTGTTTCATGTATCTAAAATACAAATCTTACAAATCTCGCAGAATTTATTTGGTAGATCAAAACACAGCTACTGTTGATTTTAAAATGGTTGTGTTTCTTTCAAGAACAGCACCTGTCATATTGTGTATATTCTTCATAACTTCAAAGATGTGAAAGTCATAATCTCAAACACAGCTGAGGTCAGAAGATCTTGATTGATGTTTTGTCATTTTTGGCTCAATACCTCACCTTATTTCTGCTGACTTGTTTTGCACCTTGAACACATACAATGGCAAGACCTTAACTGTTTACTCACCTCTTACTGCTAAATTAAATTGAAAGCAATTATAATATAAAGGATACATTAAAACCTATCTTACAACACATTTCACATTTACAAAATTAGCACTGAATTTACAACAGCACCTTTTTGCTTGAAACATTTAAATGTCTTGTTTTTGTGGTTTATTGCCCCCTTATCCTTTCATTTAGACATATATGTTTACTCATGTCTCTAACCTTTTTAGATATATATTTTATATGTCTATTGAACATCTATTAATCACATCAATTGTTAAGAATTTCTTTTAGTGTCTGTGCTTTTGTCTTCGTGGATATTTTCCCAATCAATGCGGTTGAGGGAATATCTAAGCTAATCAAATTTTGCCTTTTTAATGTTCTGCATTTCTGTGTCTCCATCATAAGGTATCCTAGTGATAGATATGTGGATATATATAATCATTTTTTTCAAGGTGCTCCCTGTCTCGTCTGTTATTTTGTCTGGTATATTGGTTAGTATGAAGTCCAAGATGGCCCTTCCCCTAATTAGATCTTACACTTGTTTAGAAAGGTAGCCATAATGTATTATTGACAACGTTTTACCTTTCTATGATCCACAGGTTTCAGCTTACAAATCTATTGTATATCTGGGTTTCAGGGATATGACCAGTCTACCTCAGAGAGCTTGACTAGACAGCAGATGACCAGAGGTATGGGCGAAGCTACAGATGTGAGGCAAGCCATGGTGAATAAGCCAGAGGTCTTTGGTGGGCATCAAATGTTGAAAATGATAATCACTTTGAAGTTAGGGCTGGCAGCAAAGATTCAAAATGATGAGGAAATCCAGGGTACGGGCCGCGCAGAATCAGAAACCATAAAGCCAAAGTCAGAATCCAGGAATCAATCCAAGTCCATAAATTAAGCTGAGGTAAAAATCCAAGAAACAGTCCAATATTAACATGGTACAATGCATTCTATAGAAGCAAGGTCCAAGATAGCTGATAAGACAGCACTGTATGAGTCCCATCCTGCCCCTTTTTATAGTGCTGGATCAATTGAAGGAGTGCATGTAGTGATGTTATTTTCTGTTCACAAGAGAGTTTTCCCCAGATGTCCTCCAGGACAGCTTGCCGCTTGTAAATAGGCTGTGGCACCCCAGAACCATTCCCTTTTCCCAGGAGGATAAAGGCAGTATGGGTGCAAGGCAAGTATAACATTACCACCTCTTCCCTTTTCTCCTGAGTTAGATCTAGTAAATGGCCCTTGTACCCCTGGGTTTTTTTTATAGCAGTTGTCTCCTCTTTTTCTTGCAGGAAGGTAAATAAAAGCACAAGGAGATGGAGGTTAAGGTTAGGGGTTATAAGGAATCCAAAAATAAGGACAAGGAGGAGAGGACTATAACCCCAGAAAGTTGATGTGCTGTGCCAGATCAATGTGTCAGCCTTGCATCAAGAACCTGGCAGGGGAGGATCTGAGGGGGACAATGAAGAACTTGGTAGACTTTCTAAGGGAGGAGATGGTGGATATGTTTTCAACATATAAGATGTCAATACAGCAAAGTAGACCTGTAGCTGTGGGGGAGGCGTTGACTTTGATCCACTCCCAACACCTACTTCCTCATAGGCACCCTCCCAGGAGCAAGTGCAGGAGGCACATCCAGAAACAGTAGCCTCCTCAGGCGAGGACACTGTTTTCTCTGACAAGGATCCAGAGCAGCCCAAATGCTATAAGTATAAATTTTCTTCTTTTTTTTCTCTTCGCTACTATGAAAATAGAATAAAAATCTAAGCCCATGTCTTTCCAGGATAGGATGTATCAACGTTTGCAGGAAGACTGGGGTTCATGTTTTATGGTCCACCAGTTTTAAACAGACATCATTAAAAGAAAATGGATGACCCCAGAAATGAAGTTGTTTAAAGTCTCTGAGGAAGATGACCTGGGCCCTTGGTTAAAATGTCCTTTAGTTGATGCCCCCCTGACTCAACTTTCTAAGAGGTCTGATCTGTCCTTCCCTGCCACTGTTTGTGTGGCAAGGTATATAAAGGAATGATTGGAGAACCTCGAAGAGAGTATGACGGCAGGAGTTTCAAAAGAGAAAATCATAGCTGCTCTGACCATTATGTCTAAAACTGTACAGACACCTCTACAGACAGATTTACCTTATTAAGAGCCTCTCCAGTATGCATTCCTGCATGTGGGAATGGGTTAGATGTCCCAGTTTTTGCTCCTTGTCCGGTTTGTGAGATTCTGGACCATGTCTCTTTTTGTCAGAGCTTCCTTTTTTGCAGGACTTTACGCTTTGAGTACGCAAAGCTTAGTGTTTACTGTATTAACGTGGTGAAGCTGAGTTTTAGTATTCTTGTCTGCCTAGGTTTACAGGGATTTTCCTGCACTTGCCCGTGATTCAGAGTCCGGATTTTACCATTTTCAGGCCTCTAAAAAACGTAGGTTTCAGGTGCCAAATGTCTCCCTCTTTTGCCAAGCATTAATCGGCCTATCTGCTTACGATGGAGCCCTTTGATGATTTCTGTGAAGAGGACAAGCCTTTGCAGCAGTGGGGAATGTTCACTATGTACCTTCCAGAGCTTAGGAGTCGAATTGACCAGACTGAACTGTCTCTCTCTCTTGAGAAGCTTTACTCAGAGGTGCAGCCAAGGTTGGCCCCCTCCACAAAAAAGGGACCTGTCATTGCGGATATGGCCATATTGGTTGGCTGCCTTCAATTCCTAGCAAATGGCTCCTTCCAGAGGCCTGGGGCAGAGGCCTGGGGCACTGTCTGTTGGCATGTGTTAGCCTTGACTTAGCCACGACCTGACTAAATTTCTTGATGGCATGACTGTTCAGCAGGAGAAATACATATTTTCCTGTCAGCATGTCAGCCTGAAGCGGGGTAAAGTTGTTTTTTTTTCAATAGGCAAATATGCCAAGTGTCAAGGGCAGATGTATGCATGGTACTGGTTCCCCCCGTTGCTTAGGAGTATATGTTTCAGCATGTTTCAGTGCTCATGGTTGTCCTTCTTGGTCACTCTCCTGTGTTTTTGCTAGCCTTGGTTCAGGTCCCCTAAACTTGATTACCCTTGTTGCTCATTGTGTCCCCTGATCCATGTGTCCCTGTTGCCCAAATATCTGCATTTTATTTGGCTTTTACTTTATTGTTGCTAGTGTATTAACCTGAGTATTTTCTCCTTTTCAACCACAAGATGAGCCACTTTCTTATTGTGCAAGATTTCCCAGATTGTCCCACAACGCATTAATCTTGTGCAGCTCTGGCTTGTACACATGTTTTAATAATGGTGAGATGAGTGGTGGTTGGCTTCTGGGTAAGTTTGTGTATTCTGCCTTGCATTAGCACTGTTGTATGTAGTTATCTGGACCCCAATTTTTTCTTTTACAATGGTTTATATTTGAAGAAATTGCTAGATTATCAATACAAACATACAGTGGTTTTCTGTTCAGAACACAAACTAAATACCACAAAAAAGACACAGCCAGATATGCATTACCCCAGGCAGATAAGGAAAAAAAATGAAAAACGTAACAAGAAAAAAAATGAAAACTGTAATATAGGGTGTTAGTTCAGAATACATTTCAAAACTTCAAACTTTGGCTCATGTGGACCTAAGTAAAAGCGCATACCTTTTTATACTTTGTCTGCAGATAAAAAGATAAAAACATAGACAAATTAACATATTACATGATCTTTACAAATTAGTGGGGGCAACAAAGGATAGGTGGGAAGGGAGTGGGAGAGTAGGGGAGGGAAAAGAAAAAAGAAAAGCAGAAATAAAGGAGTCGTTCATAAAAGCTTCCATTTTTTCAAAGACCATGATCTCGTTGACTCGGGGGACATTATCACAAAGCGGAAGGTCGGGTCCATTATGGTTATAGTTATTTTTGCTGCCATAGTGATGTGCTTAAACAAGTGATATTAATATTTGTTTAAAGCATGGGGTAGCATATTCAAAAGAACAGTGAAGATGGAGGCTGAAAGCTAAAGGTTAAGTGCTTTATTAATTATTCCTAATGTCGAATGCTGAACCTTCATACTATCCCAACACATATGGAGGTATGTCCCTCTGAAGCAAGACAGTGAAAGACAGGAACCATTTATGTAAACAGGTAGGGACCAAGTACCATCAGAATAGAACTTTCACCTCGCCTCCAGTGCTCTAATATTAATCTGCCACCTGGTGGTGCTAGATCAAATGGACCGCCATTACCTGTCATCCAATGAAATTGGAAGATCCTCCTCCCAAGACCGAGCCTACCCAGGTTTATGGGTGGAATAGTTCATTAATATATCATGGTACAGGAAGGAGATAATACTTTCACCCATCGGGTTATCCCTGCAGATCTGTTCAAAGGAAATAAGAGTATAAGGGGAGGCTGCCCTTTGAAGACTATTACTAACAAAGATGTGAAGAAACCTAAAGGTTTCGCAGACCGAGAGTCCACTGGAGCTTACAAGAGAGAGTGCATAGATTTCTGGCCTTCGACAGTAAAAAGATCTGCTGCTCAAACCTGTATGCAGCCACCAGGAAAAGGCTACTCAGTTGAAGATCCCTGCAGACAAGCCCAGGAATGACATTAAAGGGGCATGCAGAGAGACCAATTTACTTGAGTCCTTGATGAAGTCCTATATTTTAAGCAAATGCAAAAGGATGAGGTGGTTAATATTTTTCTTTTACCTGGAATTCACCCTAGCAGATTGTTGATGGCCAGGAACTCTCAATATCATATTGTGGAAATTCTACCCTGCCAAGAAATGTTAAGTTTAGACCAGCTAGTAAGCAGTTCAGTGAGGGCAGATGTCAACTTAGGATAATTAGCATTATGTGAGGTGGAGTAGTATTTTACTGCATGCTTCTCCCACTGAAACTCAGAGGATTTCAGCGTGTCCACCAAATGTTTAGACAAGGTAATATTAAGATTTGTCTTGATTCACTTGCAATCCTCATACTAGAAAAAAAAAGAAAAAAAAATCTTACAAGGTTGCTGAGATCATTTGGCATTCCAACTTGTAGGTTTGTGATTATTCGCATAATATAATCTGCAAAAAGATTTTATGATGGTAACCATCAACTCAAGGAACAGAAATATTTGCATTTTCTTGCATGAGCCTGGATAGCTGTTCAATAGCAAGGGCAAAAAAAAGAGGAGACAGGGAGCACTCTTGCCTCGTTCCTCTTTGGAAGTGGAACACTCTAGGAAGTGTTTTGGTTTTGCACATCCATTTGGGCCAGCAGCGCCTCAAAGTTATTATTGAGGTGCTGCTGTTCCACCACCCCTGAAGCCAGGTCCTCCTGAATCAAACAGGCAGTCCAACACACCACTTTCAAATAACAAGTAGAATTGCACCTAAGATTGGTGTTGTTGGCCTACTGGTTTGCCTCCATGAATTGGCATCGCCGTGCCATGGACACATGCTGCCTGGCTGCAGGGTGTCTCTGGCTGCCTCTGTGGAGCTCTGGGGAGGTGGTGCTTGTAGACTCCTGCCCAAGGTCCAGCATCGGAGAGATGATAGGCAGCCCGGGGTCTGGTGTAGTTGCAGTGGTTGGTGGGGTCAGATGTGCACTCTCCTGTGTGGGGGTCTCCTCCAAGTCCTGTATTTCTTCCAGCAGAGGTGGGGTCTGTGTGGTGAAAGATAAACATTAGTGTTTGTTTTGTTGCAGGATCCCACACAGCAAAAAAAATTCTTAATTTAATTTGTTTCACCCTCCACCTCCCCCCTGTCCATTGACATCTGCTCCTTGGGGCACCACTTTTACCTCTTTAGAGTCTGGGGTCCCATCACTGGGAGGGTGGTTGGTGGATGGTCCAGGTCTTCACAGTGGTACTGCTAGAGCTGCAGGGGTTGCTGCAAGCAGAGGTACTGTCATAATGGTCCCACACGCCATCCAGCAGGTCCTCCAATTGGGCATCATAATAAGCAACCACTCAGCTTCCCCCTACTGGTGTGCTGATGCTGGGGTCTGCTGAGTGGAGTGGTCGAGGCCGAGCCACTGGGCACTCCGAGGCCTAAAAGGGGTGGTTTGCAGGCTACTGGTCATGGAATGTGCAGCCCCAGCTGCAGCTTGGCTACTCTGCAATGGGCTCCACACTGGTGTCTGCACTGGGCTCTGGTGGCCCGACAGGTGGGTGCTACAGGGTGGCCTGTGCCAGGAGCCCCAGATGCCCTGGGTGTGGGTCTCCCTCTGCTTTCAGCTCACACTGCTGCATGGGATCGCTTAGAGGGTAGTGGGTAGGGTGGTTGACAGCAGGGGAGTGCCTGTGGGCTGAGCAGTGGGGCCTTGGGCTGGGTCTGAGGTGCCTTGGCTGGGTGCTGCGGGACATTCGACCATGCCTGTCTTCCGGGCTATAGGGGCTGCGTTGGTCAGGTCTGTCCTTTACAAGCAGACAAACTGGCGGACAGATGACAGACCGGGCGCGGGTACATAGCTATACGAACCAAGGCACATGGCAAGATGCACAGTAACGGCGGCGGACTGGTATTTAAAGACAAACAGGGTTTGGGTAGAATTTAGAGCACCAAAAATGGCAGACTCAAACCCTGGATGCCTGCTGAAGGGCGAGATAGAAAACAGGCCACACCTTTAGTGTGACACCCCACATGTGCCAAAAGGAAACTGCCATTAGGCATACGCTCCGGCCACTATAACATGTAAATGTGTTGGTGTAAGGCGCCGACCCCAACCCCTGCCAATGTCCTTCTCTTCAGCCCTCCCACCAATACCCCTGGAACCAGCTGAAGAGGAGGATGCCCAGGTGTTTGGTTTGAAGTCAACAGCCAAAGAACAGTCAGGTAGGACAACAGACACCAAAATCACTGGGTATGGAAGGAAAATAACAAATGACGTGTATGCTAAGTGCTGGTGTTTTGTGCCTATCTTTCCCTACAGATTCATCCAGGTGAATATGTAGCGATGAGGCCACCTGAAACAGGAAGTACACCAGATTTAGGTGGGTACAGACAAATTCAAGCAGACCACTACACGAGGCCCCACCAGGAACCAACACAGAGAAGGTAGGTCACATTGCAGGGAGACACACTAATATGTGATGCAGCCCAAGGGGGGTGGCAGTGACATATATAAAAAAACAAACACTGTCTGCGCATTCCGGAATGCCAGGGACAGCCATGGAACACTGAGATCGATAGACTCCATGGCAACATGCGGTTGAAAACGGGTACAAACTCAGCTCCCGAGATGAGTTTGAACAGCCAAAACCATAAATGGTAAAAAGTTTCCATTCCAAGAGGAAACCACCTCAACTCAATAAAACTTAGGACCCTAAGAAGCCCTGGTTTCCCAATTTCCCGATTTCAAGAAGACAGACCAGCGGAAGGGATGGGCCCAGCAAAAGAGCAAGGGCAGAAATAAGGGAGGTATTTTATTTAATCTTCCTCGAGCTGCAAAGCAGCAACTCTGATAAAGATCCTTAGGTGGGGGAGGCTCCTGCACTACTACCCAGCCTGGCAGGAGATAACTCAAAACTCTTATATCTTAAAGATTGCAAGGGCAGGGTACAAAATAGATCTTTCCCAGAGGCTAAGTGATTCCATTTTATTGACAAATCCTCTGCAGGATCAAAAGAAAAAAAAGGCTTTCCCCTCGGTGGTCACAGAACTGAGGGAAAAGCTTGTAATAGAGGAGGTACATTTTTCTAAGGAAGAGGGGATACTATTTCCATAACAGTAGAAAACACAGAGCTGGTTTGTTTAGTGCAAAATGGTGAAGTAATCCCGAAGCGCATGCGTAATAACACACGTCTCGTGCCCGCCACCGGTATCACAAAAATATTACCAGATTACCAGATCATATAAATGATAATTGCATTCAAATAATTAATTCCATCTGTTTCAAAAAGCACTGTTTCAACCTTCCTTTGAAATGCGGCCATGTAGCTTTAAGAAGAATTCCAATCTCAGAAATCCATATAAGCCAAAAACAATGGCTCCAGATAATTGCATGTAAAGGATGAAAGGAAAAAAAATCTAGTGCAACATTGCTAAATCCAAAAGCATAAGTTATAAGCGTATCTACCGTATCTACAGTAAGACGATCGCAAACAGCTCTCACCGGTCCCGAGTGGTAAAATGAGAAGAACTTGCAAGTATTAAGAACTCTTCTAAAAGAGAAGCCCCGAGCCTCCGACGCGTTTCGTCGCTCTTCCGCGACTTTGACTAGGATGCTCGGCGCCGCATACCCTCCGGCATTTATACCGGTGTGACACGGAAGCGAGGGCAGGCGTGTCCCGCCCATCTGCTGATGCAAACAGCATCAGCAGCTACGTGAGTCCCGCCAGAACTAAAGGGCACCATCCATCACCTACTCTATTAGGAAAACAGTTCGCCGCCGCTCACAGAATAAAAGATTAATAGATAAAAGGTGTTCCATACAAGAATAGCAGCATATTCATAATAGCAGTATATTCATTATAAAATATAAGGCAGGAAACAAGAAATATATCGCAATTCTACTATAACCACGGGGCTACAGCTGTCATTTATTCTTAAGAGACAGAGTAAAGCCACCCGTGAATTAGAAAATTATAACGGCAATATATATTAACAGCATATTTTCAAATATCAAATGAAAACTAGCAACATATTTTCAGTTATACACGTTGAGCTTCTTATTATTTGTGTTATTTGTTCAATAGCGTGGTATTTGTCAAAAACTTGTTTTTTGCTATATACTATTTCCATGTTTCCTTAGTTCAGAAACCGTCAGGGTAATTCTGACTAATCTTGAATCTGAGGAAACCTAATCTTTGGGGGAGATACAAAAGATTCAGGATGGAGTCAATTTATTCATTTCAGAAGATTCTACAGAAGTATGCGCTTCTGGCATCCATAGACCTGCAGGATGCTTATCTGCATGTCCCAATTCACCCAGATTTTCAGTCAGGATAGAGGGTAAGACACAACATTGGCAATTAAGAGCTCTACCCTTTGGAATCACTTCAGTGCCAAGAATATTCCCAACGATTCTGGCGGAAGTGATGGCATTCCTAGGGCTTCAGAGGGAAAATGAGAGAAGCTGGTAAGCAGTTTCCAAACAACTATTGCCCACCTGAAGCAATTGGGGTGGATAGTGAACTTAGACAAATCCA
Organism: Gastrophryne carolinensis; assembly: GCA_027917425.1. NCBI lineage: Eukaryota > Metazoa > Chordata > Amphibia > Anura > Microhylidae > Gastrophryne > Gastrophryne carolinensis. The sequence goes on along the minus strand of CM051241.1, from coordinate 63,636,912 downwards.
GCCTCGACCCCCCCCCCAAAAAAAAAAAATCTGTAATATCTAGGTTATTTAATAGATACCCAACAAAGAAAAACAAAATGAAAGTGAGAATTTCCCATACCCTGGCACAGCCTGCGTTATCCCTGAGCAAGATCTCTTCATCTCTTCACTCATAAGATTAATGACATCCACCATTCCTGTGCTAACCAACATCACTCCAGACCACTGAAAAAACAGTGGGACAGACTTCAGGAGTCACTTCATATATCCACGGTTCTTCCGAACTTGAAATCTAGTTTCTCATGGTAGGGCGGAAGAGAAAATCTTTCCATGGGGAGAGATTGGTAACAAACGACCCTTTGCTGGTAACCATGGATTCCAGAAGTCAGGGCTGGGGTGCACATTGCAAATTCTTGCAGAAGCAGGGTTCCTGAAACATACGTAGTTGTGACCAGGAAATTGTCAAACTTCAAAGAGCTCTTGGTGGTGAAGCTGGCTCACACACAGCCCCAACACATACAGTTCTTTTGGACAATGCTACTACAGTAGCTTACCTAAATCACCAGGGGGGTGGCAAGGTCCAAGTAGTTGGTAAATCTGTCCAATTTCATCTGTTCACTGATAGATCTTACTTTGTTCTCTATCAAAGTGGTCCACATAAAAAGGAAAGCAACATTCTAGCAGACTACCTGAACAGGACAAGGATAAGTTAGGAAGAATGTCAGCTCAACCAGGAGGTTCTTCAGCAACTAGTTCTAAGGGAGAGTACCCCAGAGGTAGACCTTCTAGCGACCAGGGGGAATGCAAAGTGTCTGATTCACGTTTACCTATCACAAGATCAGAAGGCTGCATCTTTGGACGCATTCACTCAGGACTGGAGCCAATTTAACCGGTGCTATACCTCCCCTCCGGCCACAATGATCAACATCTGACAGGACCAAGCCAGGGTTATAGTAATTGCCCAATGCTGGCCCTGGTACTCCATGTTACAGAGGCCGTCCGCAAGGGCCCCGTGGCCACTTCCACCAAGACCGGACATAGTTTGCCATGGTCCAGTACTTCACACTCAGGCGGACAAAGAGTAAATCTGACAGGAATCCTACCTGGAAAGCAAAGGGATGTGTACCAGGGTTATTACAACTCTTTTGCAAAGTAGGCAACTGTAACCAGCAAATGATGTGGAAAAAGTACCATTCCTTTTGTGGAAAAGGAGGGTTTAGCCCTAAAGCAGTCGTATCAATCCTAGATTTCTTACAAAAAGGGGCTGAGGTGGGGTTGTCAGTGAGCACTCTTAAGGTGCAGGTGGTTGCCCTGTAGAGAGGTTTTTCACCTCCATTACTAAAAACAGCCCGATTATTTTGAAGACCTTTCTGGACTAGAACTTGTAAATAGTTCTCAGGGGACTCACAGGGTAGCCATTCAAACCCCTGAGAGAGTCTGACATTTAAGTGGACCAAAACTAATGGCCATGGACCAAAACCCATGCTAGATTCCTTCCTCCCAGGGCATTCAGAATTGGGATGCCCCACTGTGTGAAACCCCCCAGGTTGCCCGGTATACTCACCTTCTCCCCTGGTCCAATGGAGTATCCACAAGTAGTGGGTGCATCTCCACTATCCCTTTAGCAGGGCACGTGCCCTGGCATTTGTGAATGGCCAGCATGGGCTCGCTCCCTGTCAGAGGGTAGTCGGGATGCAGTCGCCAGCACACTCGCTAGACTTATCTACTTCAAGTGGCCTCACACTTGAAATCAAATAAATTAAATTTATTAAGGAATTGTACATACTACACAAATCAACAAATACATACACAATATACATACATTACATTATAAAACTATATATAAAAACCAAGTGAGGAGGGCTAACCAAGTAAAATAATAATGATCATCTTTGCACCAAATTAAATGTTCATGATAATATATATTGGCAGACGCTTGACGGATAAAGTGCTTAGTGCATGTGAAATTATCATTTAATCAACAGCTTAAAGAAGGGAATATAATACTTGTGTCAGAAAAGACTTAAATAAATTAATTAAAATAGTGCAAATACCAATGTGCAAATTTAATAATATAAAGTATCAAGTGCCAACAGTGCAATTGATACTAGAAGCTATACTGTGCTCCTACATACATTGATTTATCCAGTAAGCATCACCCATATACATCAACAGCAGTAAAAGTCATCAATTTGACAATAATGAACTAAGCCCACTGTCCTCTCCACTTACCTCACCGACGCACTGCGTGGTCCTCCCACCACTTCGCCTGGTGCGTCGGTTTCTTGCTTGTCGACATGCAGTGGTTGAGGACGTCTGGGTAAAAACCCTGTTAGACTTACCAGGTAACAGTATTTCCTTTAGTCCTCAAGGACAGCGTCCTACTTCCCGCCCTTTTAGGAACGTTTAAGATCACATTCCGGAGGTGATGGAAGGTGATCCCTTTCCTGGATTTTTAAGAAAAAAATACTGAAGCGCAATGGGAAAGGGAGGGATTTCATGCTAATCCAGTTTGTGTTTCCTTTTCCAGGTGGTAGGAGACAAGCGGCAGGCCGTCCTTTTAGGACTGAAGGAAACACCACTACTGGTGAGTCTAAATAGTTTTTTTTTTCCGACGCGATCTGGCAGTGCTTATGTACCTCATTTAAATTAGCTGCCTTAGTAGTAGATTTTCTTCTGCTATATTTGGAAGCCTGCAGCAAACCCCAATCTGTATTCTAATTTTGTTTTTCCCTCTCTGTATTTCTACCCATACAGATTTCACATGTTCACTTCTCTCACATCCTCCCACAATGTGGGCTGTAGACAGAATTTTTTCCATTGACAACTCGCATACAGTGATTAAGTAAACTGCTATGCGAATTGTAAATTGGCACATGAAGAGCAAATGTATTCATGGCTTTGGTCCATGGTTGATGCACATGCATTATTGTGACACATGCCATGCCTGTGCCAATGCTGAATAAACCATATAGTGTAACCCGCTAGCCGCAATTTACTTGCCAGACCCCACACCTTGTGAATTGCTATAGGGGTCAACTGTAAAAAAATGACCACACCAAAATTGACATTTATTACAATATATTTTTTTTACTCACCTCTGATCATCAGCTCCTTTGACCCCTGACAATCTCAATAACAGATATGGTGATCGCTGGAGGAAGGGGGGGTGGATGGGATCCCATGCCTCTCCAGCCCTCTCTCCAGCTATCACCACATCTGAAGATCTAAGGCCAGGAGCGTGATTATGTCAGCAGCATGACATCATTCATCTCGCCACCAAGAAAGCAGGGCTAAAGGCCTACTCTGGGCCTTCTCCTGAAGCCAGAAAATCGAGGGGGATCGGAGGCTCTCTGGTAAAGCGGGAGGGATCATTCACGGAGGTGAGTAAATGTCATTTTTTAAAGCGGAAGCTGGGAGGGGTGCTATTCCGTGCCCTCTCCTGACAGAGCCTTTCGCTGTATTCTCAAACTAGTAAGCCTATGGTGCTCGTTTGTTTTTCCTGTCCCAGCCCTGATAATTATCCGGTGTCCTCTCTGTAGTGATAACAAGTCATCTCTGGATAATAGCATTTCCACTTCCATAGCTGATAATTGATATTGTCCAGCTTGGCCACTGAGAGTTGAAGCTCTGAGCTGCTGGCCATTCTTCCTCCTTTATATATAAGAATAGCCTTACTTGAATACAGGAGATGTCTCTGAAAAGCTTATTTTCTGGGCTTTACACTGCCTGGACCATGCTAGGTCACTGGACTATATCCCATTGTTGTGGCTTTATTCGGTCACTGGGCCCAAAACCAGATGCAGCGGAGTCAAATTTAAGATAGACTTTAGTGGTATAAGAGAAACTGGCTTTACTTGAACGCAGAATGTCACCTTAACATGGTGGCTAACACAGACAGGAAAAAAGAGAAAGAGATCACAGCTCAATGTTCAGGAAATTTAAGCACAGCAAATGCATAGAGAAACTACAGATAAGCATTGCTAACAGCGTCATCTACTGTCATAACTTGTCACAACTGTAAACTGCAGTCAAAGCAGCAAAAGTCACAAATCACATTAAAGGAGCAGTATCGCGAAATTTGCATTAAAAAAGATAAATAATTAAATAGCCATACAATAGCTTATAACATGTGTATAAATAATCTGGCGATAGAAAAAGAAAAAAATATATGCCTCTCTTTTAAATTGTATAATTATAATAGCTCAGTCCATTTGCTGAATAGGGGGATCTGCTGGGTTTATATTTAGTGAGCTGCTTCATTTAGCCCACTGGTCTCCTAGCAACACTTTACCTCAGAGGCTGACACTGTAATCAGTGGTAACGGCTGTGTGTGTGTGAGGTGCTGCTTTTGTTATGAGACCAGGTGACTCAAATGTGTAAAATCTATACAAAATAAACTAAACTGACTGAAAATGACTGAAATTCTTCTTTGAATAACTGTGAAGGAAAATCTAAAAGTATTAAAGTGGAACAAAACCCCATTCTAAATCAGGATGCCCACTGTGTGAAACGACCCCTGGATAACCACAGATCCCCCCATTTTTCTGGCGCGCTCACGCAGATAGTCATTTAGACAGGCCGGGCGGCCAGGAAGGTTACTGCTCAGGCTCCCCATCTGTGTGCAAACAGATCTGATTGGATGAGAGCCCGCGCATGCGCTGTGGGACAGGGAAAGGTACGTTTTCACAGGCGAACTTGGGGATTTCACATATCAGGGCATCCCAAGTCGGGATGCCCCTAGGGGCACAAAACAAAACTCCAGATAGTGAAAATCCTGGGTTGGGCTTTGCTCAAAACACACAAAGCTGAAAGAAAGATCATATGGAAAAAAAAGAGAAAATGGTAAACTGAACAATTTTGCAGCAGAGCCAACATGAAGGGAAAACTGTCAAAATCAGCTAAATGACTTCTAGAGCTTTTCTCTCTGTTTTAGATATAAGTTCTGGCCAGGCAATGTTGCAATGTTGTTATCTGATGCTGGACGGCTGCCAGCACTGAACAGCTGAGACTTTGATACAATCCCCTCGATTCAAAGAGCAAAAGTTAATTGTTTTCGTATCGAGAATCGTAAGTTTGGGTGGGTGTTAGTCATTTTTTCCTGTTTTTTTGGCCATTTCCGACTCGCACGAGCCTACGTACGAATGCGTATATGCTCTTACGATCAGCGGAAGTTCGTTCCTAAATTTTAGGATCAAAACGTAAAACTTAGGATCAAATCCTAAAACTTACGATCAAAACGTAAAACTTAGGTTAATTGGATGTGTTTAGGTGTGATTCAGAGAAACCTCTAAACGCGTTTTAAAAGAAAGCCACAGCCGACACCTTTTAGCAGCCGGATTGCTGTTCGTGAACAGGTTTTTTGGCTATGTGGAGGAGTCTGCGCGTCTTGTGCTCCAATGAACTGCATGTATCAGCATGGCCGAGGCCATAAATTGAATGGCAATGCATACCTGATTCATGTATGCCTTCTAAAAGCATTTTAATGTGGACCTTAATTAGTCCTTTGCATGTAAACCTTTATTTTGCAATATATTTGCGTTAATTAAAGAAACTTATGTCCTTTGTTATTTATTTTAAAATTGAGGTACTAGAATAATATTTTTAGATTGCATTTATTGGTGTAGTTGTTTACCTTTGCTTTGTTTAATTATTTAAGCACATCTTTGGTCAGATGCATCACACTTACTGAGGAGAGGAGAGCGGGATAAAGTGCAGGATGTGGGTTACTGCTGTATTTTGCACAGACACAGCAGAGCTGGGGGCATGGAAAGGTCAGAAATCAAAGAATCCAGAGCAACACAGTCACAAGGCCCTTTCTGTTTGCAGGCTGCCCGATAATACCTGAGCCGCCATCTTGGCTGTTTCTAGGCTCATAACATGCAGAAGTTGCTGGGTGTTTTTTAATATTTGTGAGCAATCTGTATGTAGAGGGTGTGGGTAACCACACTAAAAATTTAAAGTTGTACCATTTGAAGCATAAATATTAAAATTAAATCCACAAGTAAAAAATGCAAGTTAAGTAAAAATTAAACAAAGTAAGATTTACTTATGCAAATGCATTCATTAATGGTTGGTTACTACAAAATGAATGAAATAAAGAAAAATAAAAGACCAAATATTTAGAATGCACTTTAATGAGGTAAGTTTGTAGTGCGGAGCCGCAAGATCAGAAGGATTTACGTCCAGACAAAAAAGGCAAAAGGGCAAAACCAATGTTGCAACCTGAGAAATGAAACGGAAAATTCAGGATGGAAACTGACATAGGTCTGATTCCCGAACTGCCATACGAACGGACGTATATTTTAGGATAGAAACGTATTTGCTTATTGAATCACTCGCAAGTTCATACGAACGCACGAGCGGACGTAAAAAATAGGATGATCGTGAGCCAAATCCAAGCTGTTACATGTTTCTTTGAATCAACCCAATTCTCCTCAGCGTGGAACTGATACATTGTTGCACCCCTCTCCTCAGTGTGGAACAGGCCAGAGTGTCGGCGCCCGACACTGACAAGACATAAACATCAGCTATTAGTCTCCAGCTGCTCAACACACACATCATTTTTTTCTACATTTGTAATTCTTACTCCAACACTTATCTACATTCAAAGTACCATTTAAATATAAGTCACCAAGAAAAATTCGCGATACTGCTCCTTTAAGAGACAAGCAGAATCTGTTGCAAAGTATTGTATCTGCAACAATTTTGGCATATGGAATTACTACACCAATCCCCCAACAGTCAATATTTTCTAAACCTTCTCCAAAACCCCCTACAGCATGGATGTCTTGTAGCTTGCTACTACACCCTGCAGCCTGAGAATTTCCTACACATTCTCCTTAGCTTCTTGCATTACAGATACCTAGTTTGCTTGCTGTTATACCTTGCAGCATGAATATTTCATACACATTATCCTTAAAGCCTTGCTGCATGGCTACCTGGCATGTCTGCTACTACACCCTGTAGAATGAAAATTTCATTTATTTTCTATGACTTTTTAGGTATGGGCATATTGTTTATTCGCAACCAGCATAACTATCTTACACGCTGGCCCACAGGCTGGAGAGAATCCTGCGAACATTCTTGTCTATTGCATGATAAACCTAAAATGCTGAAACATAACTTGCTGCGAATTCTGCTTTCTAATCATAGAAAATAACTTTCTACCCACATGATAACGCTGTCAACGCTCTGTTTGTTACTGATGCCCTTTGTCCTTTGGACATTTTCTTGTATATATTTCTATATTTTGATTAAGTCTCCACTAAGAAATATTTTTTCTAAATGAAACATGTTCAGTTTTTAAACCTTTCACTTCAACGTATTTTAAGGTTTATTCCACTTTCGGTGGCATTATTGTGAGCCAATATTGGTGTCTTCAAGGTGGCAAGCTTATATATATATATATATATATATATATATATATAATTTTTGTTATTTATTTGTTTACACTTGTTTTTAAAAGAAAACTGTTTTCTGTATCAACAATGTGTTTGTTAGCAACATATACCAAATGGTGTGTTTGGTGTATGTAGCAGAGAATTTATGACACTGGCTTGCTAATTATCTGATTATCTGGTTTTGGCGCATATCCCTTCACACTCCTGATCACAAGTTTAACTCTTCTGGCTGTAATTCAGCTTCTTTAGATGAGTGGACAACAATTTATTGTTCCAGTAGCTAAAGGGTTACTGGCAGCATTCTCACCTGTTGGCATCAATGCTGCTGCTTGATTTAACCAAAGCTGCTGATAAGCTCACATTTTAAAGTTAAAGGGTCCTAAGCTTTGTAGTGTAAGATCCTTACCTGCCTGGGGGCAGCCCCGCGGCTATACTCCCCTGGTCTGTCTGAGATACAGGCTTCTTCTGCACCCCCGGGCTCAGAACCACTTTCCTCCTGGTGCCACTCACGTAAGCCACAGTGTAAGATGCACGAGCCGTGCTGCCCTCACTCCCCTGAGGCTGTGCAAGGCTGAGGAGAAGCAGTGCCTCTTGAAGCGGAAGATGAAGCAATCAGGGTCTGGCCAATACTTACCTTGGATTCAGGATTGGGCCAATGAGCCCTAGGATTGTGGATAGAGATGAGCGAACTTCTTGAAAGTGCGATTCGGGCGATTCGCCGAATTTCCCCAAGAAATTCGGGTTCGCCCGAATCGAACTTTTACAAATCGCTCATCAGAAAAAAAAAATGCCGGCATGGTGGCAGCGGGCAGGCCGGCTACGCTGTCAGCGGGCCACCGCCGGCATTTTTTTTTTAAGAAAAAATGCCTGCATGGTGGGGGCGGGCAGGCCGGCTACGCTGTCAGCGGGCGGCGGAAGCCGGCCCGCTGACAGCGCAGCCGGCCTGTCCGCTCCCACCATGCCGGCATTTGTTTAAAAAGCAAACACTTACCTGCATGCTCTGGCGCCGCTCTCAGCTGTCATCAGAGGACGCGTCATCAGAGGGCGCCTGAGAGCGACGCCGGCCTCCACGCTCCGAGCATGCAGGTAAGTGTTTGCTTTTTAAATAAATGCCGGCATGGTGGGAGCGGGCCGGCCGGCTGCGCTGTCAGCGGGCCGGCTTCCGCCACCCGCTGACAGCGTAGCCGGCCTGCCCGCTGCCACCATGCCTGCATTTTTTTTTTATTTCAGGGAAAATTCGATCGGCACGAACCAAAAAAAATTCGGGTTCGTGCCGAATCGAATTTTCCCTGAAATTCGGAGCGAATTCCGGTTCGTCCGAACCGGTTCGCTCATCTCTAATTGTGGAGGCAACCTATGGCCATTAGTATTCCAGCCCTGTCTATTGATTGGTGGCTTCCTGACCATTCTTCTGTGTGCCCTAGTGTTACTTGCCTCCACCCATAAGCTGGCATCCTTTGTACTACATGTCCTGGGGGGCAACTGTGTCTGGTAAGGCATATCCAGTGTCCTGGAAAATGGGGGCTTGTCTATAGGCACAAGCATTGGCCGAGATCGGGGGTTGCCAGCTCACCCGAAGGTGGGTGTTCCACGGGGCATTACATTATCATGGGCCGGCTTAAATATGGACCAAATCATGGGACAGGTGCAGGCCCTGACACCAGCCATTGAGCACCTGGCACATTGTGTGGCTGCCCAGTGAAGCCATCCTACATCATCCCAGTGGATGTCAGTCCAGAGATCCAAAAATCTCCCTCCCAGAAAAAATTTCGGGGGACTGGAGCAAGTTTGCAAATTTTTGGGACTCCTGAAAACTTTATTTTCAGCTATAGCCTCACAAGAACAACATCAGGGCCTCATTGTTTCCCTTCTGCATGGTGATCTTCCTTGGGCCTTTGGGCTATCACCTCAGGACTCTGCTCGACAGACTGTGGAGAGCTTTTTTAAAGCTATGGAGATTCTTTCTGATGATCCCAATCAGGGTGCGACCACCAACACTCCCTGCAACAGGGCGGCAAACAGTGGAATAATATTGTAGTGAGTTCCGGCACTGGTCAGTAGGTTCCCCCTGGAATCCAGCTTTAAGTGGGCAAATCCAGTCTGGCAGAGGCTATTAAAGATGCCATGGTTAATCATCTTCTGCCTGGCACCTTGGACGAAACCATGCAGTTTGCCATCCGTATTGACTGGCACATTCGAGAGAAATGCTTGGAAAACGTGGCTACACCAGTTAAGGCCCTGGCTGCTGTCAGCCCTGTAGCTGATGCAACTTGGGGCCACCAAACTTGCTGAAGCTGAGAGACAGAAACGCGGGGCAGAAGGCCTGTGTCTTTACTGTGGTGGCGCCAGCCCCCTGGTTAGAGACATGGGGTTGAGGAGACCCATCTAGGCTGTGTTGTATTACCTCTTAATTGTTCTTGTGTTACTCTACCAGTGGAAATTAAGTCTGGTTTGGGGTCTAGGTCAGTGAGCACCATTCTAGATTGGGGCACCACAGGGAATTTCATGACCTGGAAGTTAGTTCAGTCCTTGGGGACTGCAATCACTACCTCACCCCGTTAGAGTTCTGGCCATAGATAACACACCCTTTGTCAGGGGTCTGATTTAGCATAGTACCCTGCCTGTTCTTATTCGAGTTGGGGCTAGTCATACAGAACAGATTCGCTTTTTTTATTAAAAATGCCCCTTACCCCACTGATGTTGGGTCTCCCGTGGTTACTAAAATGCAACCCTCAGATTGATTGGGTCACGGGGCAAGAGATTAGGTGGGGGGCCCAGTGCGCCAGACTTGTCTGGAGTTACCCATGGGCTTTGCCAGGGAATTTATTAAAAACCTCTCCACTTTGGTAGCCCCATTGACTGACATCACTAAGGAGGGAGCCTTCATCCCTGTCAGGCCAGACCAGGCCCTCAGAGCCTTTAGTTCATTCCCTGTTCTAGTCAATCCTGACACCCAGCAGGCATTTGTTGTAGGGATAAATGCTTCTGAGCTGGGGGTGGGGATGGGCCTTTTTTAATATTAGTTGGTCCCCCAAGCATTTGCATCCCCATGTCCTTTTCTCCGGGAGATTGAGTTCAGCTGAAAGAAACTATGACATTGGTAATTGGGAGCTTGTACTGGTGAAATTGGCCTTGTCATGGTTTATAGACTGCCAAGAGGTTGAGTACATGGCAGGCTTGATGGTCTTTTTTTTTCTAGATTCAATTTCGCTATTACATATAAGCTGGGTACCAGAAATATCAGGGCTGATGCCTTATCCAGTAGTTTCTATGTCTCTAGATTTCTCATGGAGGGGAATTGTCCCATACTTCCGCGGCATAAAGTGATAGCGGCCATTCAGTCTGACCTCTTGGTTGAACTAAATCAGTTCCACTCTGAATCTCCTCCAGGAAAGACTGACAATATTCTTTTTGTGCCCCTGGCCCACCGTCTTCAAGCGCTACAGCAATTTCAATTTCAACTCTAAGACCATGGGACATCCAGGAGTTTTGAAACCCTTAGCTCTGTTGTCTCATCATGTTTGGTGGGCATTAGAGATGAGGGAACTGAACCGGTAGAACCCGGTTTTGACCTGAATTTCAGGAAAAGTTCAGTTCCCCCAAACTTCACGTGGTTTACGGCGGAAGAGGAGCCTGGAGGGATTTCGCCGGCACCACCCCCCAGTTCAGGGCCAGCCAAGGAGAAGCAGAGAGACAGGGTCACATGGTCGCAGCTTAAGGGGTAGCTGGGCCAATCAGGAGGCGCTATTGCAGGAGATAGTCATGTGATGCGCCGTCTAGCCACCATATTCGAGCTGGCTGCTGCAGAGAGAGCAGCTCTTAGTGCAGGAATATTTTAGGGCATTTTGAACCAATAGGAGAAAAGTAGGGACAGGAAAGGAAGTGGGACACCGAGGAGGGTGTGTGCTGCACAGAAAAACTACAACTGCCTGGATCTGCTGGTCATTGCAGTCCACCCTGTAAAGTCTGTAAACTTCAGTGAGTTTTTTTTTTATTTTTTGGCCACATCTGTCTGGTTTAGCTGGCCTCTGTCACTGCGTCGGGGAAACCTAGGGTACACAGTGCCCCAGTGTTTAAAACAGTTAAAAAAAACACCTGGCAGCACCTCTAAAAAAAAACATAGTAACATAGTATGTAAGGCTGAATAAAGACTTTAGTCCATCCAGTTCAGCCTGATTAACTCCTTCCAGTGGTCTAGTAGCCATAGCTGGAAATGTAATTACATGCCAGGAAGGCATCAAGGCCACTTTTGAAAGTTTTTACTGTATCCATCATTACTACCTCCTCTGGCAGCGAGTTCCATAGTCTCACTGCTCTTACAGAGAAGAATCCCCTCCTATGTCGGTGGAGAAAGCACCTTTCCTCTAACCTTAGTGGATGCCCCCGGGTTATGGTTACACTCCGGGGTATAAATAGATTGTGGGACAGATCCTTGTATTGACCCCGAATATATTTATACATAGTTATTAGATCACCTCTCAATCGTCTTTTTTCTAGACTAAATAAGCCTAACTTGGACAATCTTTCCGGGTACTCTAGCCCCTGCAATGCTTTTATTAACTTTGTTGCCCTTCTTTGAACGCGCTCCAGTTCTGATATGTCCTTTTTAAGCACAGGTCCCCAGAACTGTACACAGTATTCCATATGGGGTCTGACCAGTGACTTGTACAGGGGTAAAATGATGTTCTGGTCATGAGCACCTATGCCCCTCCTGATGCACCCCATGATCCTATTTGCCTTGGCAGCAGCTGCCTGGCATTGATTACTACAGTTGAGCTTATTGTCAACTAAAACCCCTAAGTCCTTTTCCATTGTTGTTTTACCAAGTGTTTCTTTATTTAGTGTGTAATCATGACACAGATTTCTCCTTCCCATGTGCATAACCTTACATGTTAAACTTCATTTGCCATTTAACTGCCCATGCTTCCAATTTATCTAAATCTGTTTGTAGCTGCCTGTTGTCCTCCTTTGTTTTAATTACTTTACTCAGCTTAGTATCATCTGCAAAGATTGAGACTTTACTGTTTAATCCATACCCAATGTCATTTATATATATATTGAAGAGAATTGGTCCCAGAACTGACCCTTGTGGTACTCCACTAGTAACAGTGACCCAATCTGAGTGTGTACCATTGATAACCACCCTCTGCTTCCGATCATTAAGCCAATTTCCCACCCATCTGCACACGTTTTCCCCCAGTCCAAGCATTCTCATCTTTTGTACCAGCCTTTTATGTGGCACAGTATCAAATGCTTTAGAAAAGTCAAGATATATGATATCCAATGACTCCCCCTGATCCAATCTTGAACTTACCTCCTCATAAAAGCTGATCAGGTTTGTCTGGCAGGAGCGATTCCTCATAAATCCATGCTGATATGGAGTAATAAGGTCATTTTCCCCAAGGTGCTCCAGGATAGTATCCCTTAAGAAACCTTCAAATAACTTGCCCACCACAGATGTTAAGCTTACCGGTCTGTAGTTCCCAGGTTCCCCCCTAGATCCCTTTTTGAATATTGGCACCACATTTGCCAAGCACCAATCCATCGGAACAGACCCTGTAGTTATGGAATCCACAAATATTAGAAATAACGGCTTGTCTATTACTGTACATAACTCCCTTAAAACACGAGGATGTATGTCATCTGGTCCCGGTGATTTATCGATTTTTATCTGCTTGAGACGGTGCTGGACTTCTTCCTTGGTTAGACCAGTGACATTTAATGGAGGGTTTCGGTTATTCCCCTGCATTTCACTCGGCATGTCAAATTCTTTTGTCCCCATTGAGGTGCAACCCATCCCTGCCAAAGAACCTGTAGCCCACTGTGAAGTCGGCCCAGTTCTCTAAGAACCCAAACCCCTCTTTTTTACTCCAATTTTTGAGCCACCTGTTTACATCTTTAATCTCCCGCTGCCTCTCTGGTGTGGCTCTTGGTACTGGTAGTATTTCTGAGAATACTACAGTTGAGGTCCTTGCCTTAAGCTTACGGCCTAAGTCCCTGAAATCATTTTTTAGGACCTTCCACCTACTTCTTCCTATGTCATTTGTGCCAATATGCACCATGACCGCTGGGTTCACGCCAGCCCCTCCCAACAATCTGTCAGCCCGCTCCGCTACATGCTGTACTCTTGCCCCAGGCAAGGCAACACACTGTTCGGCAATCCCGGTCTTTGTGACAGATTGCCCTGTCTGTTCCCCTAATAATAGAGTCACCCACTACCAGCACTTGTCTTGCCTGCCCTGTTCTCCCATTTCCCCTCCCTTCCTTACTGGAGCCGACAGATGTGTCTTGCTGCAGCTGTGCCATCCCTGAGCTAACATCCTCCTCATCTGCCAACCGGGCAAACTTGTTTGGAGGTGCCTGTTCAGGGCTAGCCTCCCTGTAACTTTTACCCCTACCCCACCTTCTAACTGTTATCCAGCTAGCTGCCTCATTTTCCTGCTTTTCCTCTCCCCCCATACTACCACCCTCCCCTGACCCTGACCCATGTAGTGCCAGATCAGTGAGATCCAGACTCTTTTGCATGATAACAATTTCTCTCAGTGTTGCCAATCGCTTATTTAGATTGTGAATCACGGCTTCCAAATCAGTGATTCGCAGACATCCGGGGCATATATATCCACCATCGACCGTTTGATCAAGAAGTGCATACATAGCACAAGATGTACACTGGACAGCATTGTTAGGCATGGAACCCATTGTATTAATTTATGGGAACACCAAGTGTAGAATTTACAACACTTTAAATAACAATATGAAATCAAAGGCAGATACTTACAGCTTCAGAACTTCTGCTTGTAACTTCTTCTTTTAACTCCTGCTTTAACTCACCACTTCCAAGCAGCCACTTACAGAGTCAGCCTCCAGAGCAAGCTACAAGAGTTGTGTGTTTCCTTATAACACACCTGCTTCAATTAGGCCTCAATTAGGCCTCAGCAGGAACCCAGGAGAGAGAAAGTGAAAAAAAAAACACTTTTTTTTTTCTTTTGTTTAAATTTGTGCCAGCATTAACACACTGATTCACAAAAATAAAACAAACACAGTTTACTCTATTTTACTTACCAAATGAGCTCCGTTTCCCAAAGCTTACCACAGGAGATCCTGCTTTAACTCACCACTTCCAAGCAGCCACTTACAGAGTCAGCCACAAGAGCAAGCTACAAGAGTTGTGTGTTTCCTTATAACACACCTGCTTCAATTAGGCCTCAATTAGGCCTCAGCAGGAACCCAGGAGAGAGAAAGTGAAAAAAAAAAAAAAAACTTTTTTTTTTCTTTTGTTTAAATTTGTGCCAGCATTAACACACTGATTCACAAAAATAAAACAAACACAGTTTACTCTATTTTACTTACCAAATGAGCTCAGTTTCCCAAAGCTTACCACAGGAGATCCTGCTTTAACTCACCACTTCCAAGCAGCCACTTACAGAGTCAGCCACAAGAGCAAGCTACAAGAGTTGTTCAACCTAGTTGTCAAGCGTTTTCTGAAGTCTTCCCCCCATCTGCAAGACATCCTAACAACGGGAAGGAAACATTGTATGCACTTCAGCTCCTCCTACACCGCCAAGCACACCCTTCTTGAGCTACAGCGTCAGTATGGTATCCCCCAACATAGACTGATTTGCGATGTTCCCATCCGTCGGAATTCCACCCTACATATGTTAGATCGACTATACGAACAGAGAAAAGCCATCACTGATTTCTTGATGATCCAGGCAGATAGGGGGACTCCCCTGTGTAACTTTAATGTGAACCAGTGGCAGCTCATACGTGACATCCTGCGTTTTTCTCAGGCCCTTTGAGGAAGCCACTTTATTTGTCAGTCGCCAGGATTACGGCATGAACGACGTGATTCCGCTGCTTAATGTACTACAACACATGTTGGAAACCATGGCTGGTCAGGGCACTGGAGACATGGAGCATACATTTCTTGGCCACATAAACCCTGTGGGAGCGGAGGAGGAGGAGGAGCAGCAGCACAGTGAAGCACAGTTTAGTTTTGGCAAAATGGGCGGTTTATCTAGTCATCTGACAGGAGAGGAGGAGCAGGAGCAGCCAGTGGAGCTAGAGGGTTGGGTTGTGAGGAAGGCGAGACAGAGGACCCAGACACACCGTGGCAGTATGCAGTGGAGATGGAGACAGGTAGTCACTTGCACAAATGGCACGATGCATGCTCACGTGCTTGCGTAGTGACTGCAGAATTGTCTCCATTTTTCTGCGGGATGACTTCTGGCTCTCCACCTTATTGGACCCTCGCTACCGCACAAAATGGGGGCATTTTTTACACCCGCTGAGAGGGAGGGCAAACTGACCTACTACAAAGACATTCTACGTAGTCAGTTGGCCGATGCCTAACTGCGCCATGGTCCATACTCTCGCAGGTCTGACTCGGGGGGACCTCTGCACTCACCTTCCACTGCCATGGCTGCCGGGGGGTGGCAGGAGCAGCAGCAGCAGCTCCATCAGCAGCAGCCTTAGTCTTCAGTCGCTAACGAGTAGCTTTCTGCACTTGCATAGTGAGGCTGCTCATGAGCAGTAGGTAGACCTGGAGCAGGGCCTGAACCAGCAGGTTGTGTCATACCTTGAAATGACCATGCCAACGCACCTTGAGGATCCGCTGGACTTTTGGGCAGCCAAACTTGACTTGTGGCCGCAACTGGGAGAGTTTGCCCTGGGAAAGCTGTCCTGCCCGGCCAGTAGTGTGCCATCTGAGCGGGTCTTTAGTGCTTCGGGGGCCATATTAGTGCCAAGGAGAACTCGTCTGTCCACTAAAAATGTGGAGAGACTCACCTTTGTGAAGATGAATCAGGCATGGATCAGCCAGGATTTCCACCCACCAATAGCTGATGCATGCGAGTAGCTGGTGCGTGGTAGCTCCTTCTGCTGCTGCCAACTCCTGGGTGTGTGTCTTTCAGGCAATATATGAGCTCCCTATGCTGCTGCCAACTCCTGGGTGTGTCTTTCAGGCAATATATGAGCTCCTAATACTGCTGCTGCTGCCAACTCCTGGGTGTGTCTTTCAGGCAATGTATGAGCTCCCTATGCTGCTGCCAACTTCAATGTGTTTTTCAGCCAATATATGGGCTCCTAATACTGTTGCCAAGTCCAGAGTGTGTCTTTCAGGCAATATATGAGCTCCTAATGCTGCTGATGCTGGCAACTCCTGGGTGTGTCTTTCAGGCAATTTATGGGCTCCTAATGCTGCTGCCAACTCCAGAGTGTGTCTTTCAGGTAATATATGGGCTCCTAATGTTGCTGCCAACTCCAATGTGTTTTTCAGGCAATATATGGGCTCCCTATGCTGCTGCCAGCTCCTGGGTGTGTCTTTCAGGCAATATATGAGCTCCTTCTGCTGCTGACAACTCCTGGGTGTGTCTTTCAGACAATATATGAGCTCCCTATGCTGCTGCCAACTCCAATGTGTTTTTCAGGCAATATATGGGCTCCCTATGCTGCTGCCAAGTCCAGAGTGTGTCTTTCAGGCAATATATGTGCTCCCTATGCTGCTGCAAGCTCCAATGTGTTTTTCAGGCAATATATGAGCTCCTAATACTGCTGCCAAATCCAATGTGTTTTTCAGGCAATATATGGGCTCCCTATGCTGCTGCCAACACCTGGGTGTGTCTTTCAGGCAATATATGAGCTCCTTCTGCTGCCTCCAACTCCTGGGTGTGTCTTTCAGGCAATATATGAGCTCCCTATGCTGCTGCCAACTCCTAGGTGTGTACAATTTTTCTCCTCACTTACAGGCACCATGAAGAAATCTATTTGATTTTGATTTAATCACAAAAACCAAAGAAAAACAAAAAACTTATGTAAACATATGGTGACATTTAAGTTCTTTAATCCTTTAAGTGCCAGCCTTCCTGGAGTTTTTCAGACCATGTTTCACTATTTTGTGCTCCACATGTTCAACTGTGATTTATGAAGGGATTTCCAGGGATTTCCCAGGAAAATTATATATTGTTTTTTTTTAGCAGAGTCTGGGCTTCAACATGAAATGTCTTTCGATTTTTTACAATTTGTAGAATTTTTTTGCAATAAAAAATGTAAATTTATCAATAAAATGTTATTGTATGTCCCGGTTACAACGGGTACCACATATGTCTTGGTAGACACCCTTTCTTTCCTAGTTCATGCCCCCAAACTGAAACAGCACTGTAAGAGATTTTCAGAAAAAATACAACTATGTTATGTGCTATGCGCACCTTGCAGTTTTTTTGAGAAAAACAACCTTTTACATTTGGTGGCCCCCCGCCCTGCCGGCTACAAGCTCCATGGGCCCCCCTGGGCTTTGGGGAGGCAGGTAATTGGGGGTGCCGGGGGTTAATTGCAAGTCCCCCACTAGCCGAAGGTGACTTGCCAGCCCCCAGCCTTGTGAACTGGTATAGGGATCTCATGGACCCTTTACCAGTTCACAAAGGGTTAAGTGTAAAAACACACAAGGAGAAAAAAATATTTTATTTTATTTTTTTTTTTTAAATACTTACCTTCCATCCATCCTCGGCCACTGTGTCCCACGCTGATCACTCTGGCTTCTGCTCTCCTGCTGCTGGAAGCCTTTTATAGCTGCTGGGTGACAGAGCATAAGGGGTTAATTTAAAAAAAAAAACGATATAGGGTCCCCCCCACCCTGCAGCCTATAAGCCCACATGCTTTCTGTGCGCCCCGGCCCTTCTGCCCCCCCTGGGCTTTGGGGAGGCAGGTAATTGGGGGTGCAGGGGTTAATGGCAAGTCCCCCGCTAGCGGCAGGTGACTTGCCAGCCCCCAGCCTTGTGAACTGGTATAGGGGTCTCATGGACCCCTTACCAGTTTACAAAGGGTTAACAATAAAAATAAAAACACACAGACACATAAGAAAAAAATTGACTCGACGGGAGGCATCGCGACTGCAGGTGAGTAAATGTTTTTTTTTTTTTTACAGATAGCAGCGGCTGCCAAAGTGGGGGTGAGGCGCTATTCGGGGGGTTCTCCTGGAGCCATCCGAGCCCCCAGGCCCCCAGGAGGGATCGGATGGCACCAAATTAAAGAGGCGATCCGGCCGGATCGATAGAGGGGTCAGCTGAGTATTTTATTTTTATTTTTTGGCCGCTAGCAGGGGTAAAAGCCAGGCATGTGAATTTTACGTGGCTGGCACTTAAGGGAGGGAGATGCAACCACGTAAAATGTATGGACTTGGCACTTAAAGGGTTAAAGTGGTTTGTGTGATGTGTTTTGTTAAAAAAAGAAAAACAATGGTTAATACACCACTACAGTATTGTAACGCAAAGACGCTGCATTGAATAAGGGTGGGTGACTACAGTGCCTTTATAGCGACTCACAAACACCATCAATTCACAAATTCATCAATGTTGGCCATGTTACTACAGCAACTGAGGCGCTCTGAAATAGCGATTCAGGGACGATCAGAGCGACCACTAGCGGATGCTCTTAGCGCCACTGCACTGCACTCACGCTCATCACTGTTACCTGGCACTAGTAGAAACATAGAAGCTTGACGGCAGAAGGAGACCATACAGTCCATCTAGTCTGCCCTTATGTGTATACTGTATGTACTCTTTATCTTAGGATAGATGTGTGCTTATCCCAGGCATGTTTAAATTCAGACTGGTGATTTTTCAACTTCCTCTGCTGGAAGTTTGTTCCAAGCATCTACTACTCTTTCTGTAAAATAATATTTTCTAACATTGCTCCTGATCTTCCCCCCGACTAGCTTCAGGTTGTGCCCCCTTGTTCTATCATTAAGCTTCTTCTTAAAAACACTTCCCTCCTGAACCTTATTCAATCCTTTCACATATTTAAAGGTCTCAATCATGTCCCCCCTCTCCCTTCTTTCCTCCAGACTGTGCAAATTAAGTTCTCTAAGTCTCTCTTGATGATTTTAATCAGCCTGCTCATTTGGTCACAGATTTTTGCACAACATTTGTACTTTAGAGATTGGTTATCCTTTTTAAATGTTTATGCAGTTGTTCATGCACTTTTGTTTGTATCTATACTTACCACGAGAGCCTACTGATTTTGTGCCTATAAAATAGTATATTTTGTTAGCCCAATGCTATTCCCATCAGTGTTTTGTGTTATGTGTTTTTTAATATGTCTTTAGTGTTTGATTAGTATTTTTATCTAATAAACATCTAATAAATGTTTATTTTTATCTAATAAACATGAAGTACTTTACAATTGTTGCGTGAGCGGCACTATTTTTAGCGTCTGTCTGTGGGCTAACCTGATAGCCCACCATATCATAGTGTTTGTGTCATACCTGTACTCCTGGTGTCAGCACTGCCTATTATTATCATCTCTATTTAGTGGTGCATATCCAAATTAGGTGTATTAATGCTCTTTTAAGTTTGACATATTTTCTGTTCTAATCAGGAGAAATGGTGCTTTCACATGCAATGTGGTTTTCTTAGGGAAACCCTGGGCAACCAAAACATTCTTTGAGCTGGGTACGGCTAGAAAGCTTAGCGTATGTAACTTCAGAGAATATATGGTTTGCGGGGGGTATTTCAGATGTAAAGGGTCATTTTAGTAGAAAAAGGGCAAGGTGCGCACTTTGTCTGCAGAGTTAAAATTTTCAAGTAAAATTACCCTTACTCACATGCATTACTTTGGGGTATTTGGCAACTCTTTCCTCGACAGTACCTATGCATGTTTAGTATTTTTCTGATTTAACTTGCTTTTTTTGTTCGAATATTGTTTTTTTTTTAGAAAAATGTGATTTTGATTCAGCTTTTTTATTAATTAATCAAGAGACTACTTTCAGAAAATTGCAGCCACATCAACAAGCCTGGTACACCTAGAACGCTTGATGTGTGCCCTTCCAGGGAATATATAATTTGTTGTGGGGATTTTAAATGTAAAGGGTTGTTTTTCTTGAAAAACTGCAAGGTGCGCATAGCAGTTGTACTTTATCTGAAAATCTCCTAAAACGCTGTTTCAGTTTGGGGAGTCTGGGCAGGAAGGGTTTCTACCAATAAACATGTGGTACCGTTGCAATATGATTTTATTGAAAAACTTATTTTTATTTAAACAATTTTACAAATTATAAAAATAAGATTATTTTGCACCTATTTCACCCAAAAATATTATGAATACAGTAAAAAAAAATATGAACAAGACTAGAGATGAGCGAACTTTTGAAAAATTCGATTCGACTGATTCGCCGAATTTTCCGACAAAAATAGTTTCGACCCGAATTTATTTGCGACTAATCGCTATTAAAAACGGCTATTTCTGAGCCTCCTAGAGCCTCAATAGGGTTGTAAACCATTCTGCCTTGCTGTAACACGCATAGGATGTGTGCTGGGTTAGTGAAATAATACTGTAAATAATTATCACATACAGATCAGAGGCATCGCTAATAGAATCTCAGAGCGGCACAATTGCAGAGAGTTGAAGTGGCATCACTATGAGGGGCCTGAAAAACACACCCTGGAGCTGGCAGCAGCAGGAGCCCAAAAATTAGCTGAATCACACCCTGGAGTTGCAAGCAGCAGCAGCAGCAGCTCTAGGAGCCCAAACATTGCTTTAAAGAGACACTGAAGTTGGCTGCAGGAGGCCAAAAATTGGATGAATCACACCCTGGAGTTGCAAGCAGCAGCAGTAGCACAAACATTGCTTGAAAGAGACACTGGAGTTGGCTGCAGGAGCCCAAAAATTGGATGAATCACACCCTGGAGCTACAAGCAGCAGCAGCAGCAGCAGGAGCCCAAACATTGCTTTAAAGAGACACTGGAGTTGGCTGCAGGAGGCCAAAAATTGGCTGAATGACACCCTAGAGTTGCAAGCAGCAGCAGCAGGAGCCCAAACATAGCTTGAAAGAGACACTGAAGTTGGCAGCAGGAGCCCAAAAATTGTCTGAATGACACCCTGGAGTTGCAAGCAGCAGCAGCAGGAGCCCAAACATAGCTTGAAAGAGACACTGGAGTTGGCAGCAGGAGCCCAAAAATTGGATTAATCACACCCTGGAGTTGCAAGCAGCAGCAGGAACACAAACATTGCTTCAAAGAGACACTGGACTTGGCTGCAGGAGGCCAAAAATTGGATGAATCACACCCTGGAGTTGCAAGCAGCAGCAGGAACACAAACATTGCTTCAAAGAGACACTGGACTTGGCTGCAGGAGGCCAACAATTGGATGAATCACACCCTGGAGTTGCAAGCAGCAGCAGCAGCAGCAGCAGCAGCAGCAGCAGCAGGAGCCCAAACATTGCTTTAAAGAGACACTGGAGTTGGCTGCAGGAGGCCAAAAATTGGATGAATTACACCTTGGAGTTGCAAGCAGCAGCAGCAGGAGCCCAAACATAGCTTGAAAGAGACACTGAAGTTGGCTGCAGGAGCCCAAAAATTGGATGAATCACACCCTGGAGTTGCAAGCAGCAGCAGCAGGAGCCCAAACATAGCTTGAAATAGACACTGGAGTTGGCTGCAGGAGGCCAAAAATTGGATGAATCACACCCTGGAGTTGCAAGCAGCAGCAGGAGCACAAACATTGTGTGAAAGAGACACTGGAGTTGGCTGCAGGAGGCCAAAAATTGGATTAATCACACCCTAAAGTTGGCAGCAGCAGGAGCACAAACATTAGCTGGAAGGCACACCCTGGAGTTGCAAGCAGCAGAAGCAGGAGCCCAAACATTTCTTGAAAGACACCCTGGAGTTGGCAGCAGCAGCAACAGGAGGCCAAAAATTGGCTGAAAGGCACACCCTGAAGCTGCCATCAGCAGGAGGCCAAAAATTGGCTGAAAGGCACACCCTGAAGTTACAAGCAGCAGCAGCAGGAGCCCAAATATTGCTTTAAAGAGACACTGGAGTTGGCTGCAGGAGGCCAAAAATTGGCTGAATGACACCCTAGAGTTGCAAGCAGCAGCAGCAGGAGCCCAAACATAGCTTGAAAGAGACACTGAAGTTGGCAGCAGGAGCCCAAAAATTGTCTTAATGACACCCTGGAGTTGCAAGCAGCAGCAGCAGGAGCCCAAACATAGCTTGAAAGAGACACTGGAGTTGGCAGCAAGAGCCCAAAAATTGGATTAATCACACCCTGGAGTTGCAAGCAGCAGCAGGAACACAAACATTGCTTCAAAGAGACACTGGACTTGGCTGCAGGAGGCCAAAAATTGGATGAATCACACCCTGGAGTTGCAAGCAGCAGCAGCAGCAGGAGCCCAAACATTGCTTTAAAGAGACACTGGAGTTGGCTGCAGGAGGCCAAAAATTGGATGAATTACACCTTGGAGTTGCAAGCAGCAGCAGCAGGAGCCCAAACATAGCTTGAAAGAGACACTGAAGTTGGCTGCAGGAGCCCAAAAATTGGATGAATCACACCCTGGAGTTGCAAGCAGCAGCAGCAGGAGCCCAAACATAGCTTGAAATAGACACTGGAGTTGGCGGCAGGAGGCCAAAAATTGGATGAATCACGCCCCGGAGTTGCAAGCAGCAGCAGGAGCACAAACATTGTGTGAAAGAGACACTGGAGTTGGCTGCAGGAGGCCAAAAATTGGATGAATCACACCCTAAAGTTGGCAGGAGCAGGAGCACAAACATTAGCTGGAAGGCACACCCTGGAGTTGGCAGCAGCAGAAGCAGGAGCCCAAACATTTCTTGAAAGACACCCTGGAGTTGGCAGCAGCAGCAACAGGAGGACAAAAATTGGCTGAAAGGCACACCCTGAAGCTGCCATCAGCAGGAGGCCAAAAATTGGCTGAAAGGCACACCCTGAAGTTACAAGCAGCAGCAGCAGCAGGAGCCCAAACATTGCTTTAAAGAGACACTGGAGTTGGCTGCAGGAGGCCAAAAATTGGCTGAATGACACCCTAGAGTTGCAAGCAGCAGCAGCAGGAGCCCAAACATAGCTTGAAAGAAACACTGGAGTTGGTTGCAGGAGGCCAAAAATTGGCTGAATGACACCCTATAGTTGCAAGCAGCAGCAGCAGCAGGAGCCCAAACATAGCTTTAAAGGGACACTGAAGTTGGCAGCAGGAGCCCAAAAATTGTCTGAATGACACCCTGGAGTTGCAAGCAGCAGCAGCAGGAGCCCAAACATAGCTTGAAAGAGACACTGGAGTTGGAAGCAGGAGCCCAAAAATTGGATGAATCACACCCTGGAGTTGCAAGCAGCAGCAGCAGGAGCCCAAACAGCTTGAAAGAGACACTGGCGTTGGCTGCAGGAGGCCAAAAATTGGATGAATCACACCCTGGAGTTGCAAGCAGCAGCAGGAACACAAACATTGCTTTAAAGAGACACTGGAGTTGGCTGCAGGAGGCCAAAAATTGGATGAATCACACCCTGGAGTTGCAAGCAGCAGCAGCAGCAGGAGCCCAAACATTGCTTTAAAGAGACACTGGAGTTGGCTGCAGGAGGCCAAAAATTGGATGAATTACACCTTGGAGTTGCAAGCAGCAGCAGGAGGAGCCCAAACATAGCTTGAAAGAGACACTGAAGTTGGCTGCAGGAGCCCAAAAATTGGATGAATCACACCCTGGAGTTGCAAGCAGCAGCAGCAGGAGCCCAAACATAGCTTGAAATAGACACTGGAGTTGGCTGCAGGAGGCCAAAAATTGGATGAATCAAACCCTGGAGTTGCAAGCAGCAGCAGGAGCACAAACATTGCGTGAAAGAGACACTGGAGTTGGCTGCAGGAGGCCAAAAATTGGATGAATCACACCCTAAAGTTGGCAGCAGCAGGAGCACAAACATTAGCTGGAAGGCACACCCTGGAGTTGGCAGCAGCAGAAGCAGGAGCCCAAACATTTCTTGAAAGACACCCTGGAGTTGGCAGCAGCAGCAACAGGAGGCCAAAAATTGGCTGAAAGGCACACCCTGAAGTTGGCATTAGCAGGAGCCCAAAAATTGGCATAAAGACATAAATATGTTTTGCACCATTTAGAAAGTGTAAAACGTGGCACCAGGCTGAATCTAGTCGCATGCATCAGCCTTTGGTGGGTGGAAATCCTTGCTGATCCATCCCTGATTCATTTTCACAAAGGTGAGTCTCTCCACACCACACACTCAAAGGTGAGTTCTCCTCGCCGTAACTATGGCCCCGGCCGCACTAAACACCCGCTCAGATGGCACGCTACTGGCCGGGCAGGACAGCTTTTCCAGGGCAAACTCTGCTAGTTGCGGCCACAAGCCAAGTTTGGCTGCGCAGAAGTCAAGCGGATCCTCAAGGTGTGTTGGCATGGTCATGTCAAGGTATGACATGACCTGCTGGTTGAGGTCCTGCTCCAGGTCTTCCTGCTGCTCATGAGTAGCCTCACTATGCGGGTGTAGAAAGCTACTCATTAGCGACTGAAGACTGAGGCTGCTACTGATGGAGCTGCTGCTGCTGCTCCTGCCAACCCCCCCAGCAGGCATGGCAGTGGAAGGTGAGCGCAGAGGTCCCCCCCGAGTCAGACCTGCGAGAGTATGGACCATGGCCCAGATAGGCATCGGCCAACTGACTACGTAGAATGTCTTTGTAGTAGTTCAGTTTGTCCTCCCTCTCGACGGGTTTAAAAAATGCCCCCATTTTGTACGAGAAGCGAGGGTCCAATAATGTGGACAGCCAAAAGTCATCCCGGCGACAAATGGAAACAATTCTGGGGTCACTACGCAAGCACTTGAGCATGCTTCCTGCCATTTGCACAAGTGACTCGGAGGGACTACCTATCTCCATCTCCACTGCATACTGCCACGGTGTGTCCGGGTCCTCTGTCTCGCCTTCCTCACAACCCTCTAGCTCCTCTGGCTGCTCCTGCTCCTCCTCTCCTGTCCGCTGACTAGATAAACCAGCCATTTCGCCAAGCCTAAACTGTGCTTCACTGGGCCTCTCCTCCTCCTCTAGACTCTCCAGTGCCCTGACCAGCCATGGTTTCCAACATGTGCTGTAGTACATGAAGCAGTGGAATCACGTCGTTCATCCCGTAATCCTGCCGACTGACAAATAAAGTGGCTTCCTCAAAGGGCCTGAGCAAATGGCAGGTGTCACGTATGAGCTGCCACTGGTTGACATTGAAGTTACACAGGGGAGTCCCCCTATCCGCTTGGATCATCAGGAAATCCGTGATGGCTTTTCTCTGTTCATATAATCGATCCAACAAGAGTGGAATTCCAAAGGGTGGAAACATCGCAAATCAGACTATGTTGGGGGCTACCGTTCTGAAGCTGTAGCTCAAGAAGGGTGTGTTTGGTGGTGTATGAGTGGCTGAAGTGCATGCAAAGTTTCCTTGAAGTCGTTAGGATGTCTTGTAGATCGGGGGAACTTTTCAGAAACCGCTTGACAACCAGATTGAAGATGTGAGCCATGCAGGGTGCATGGGTCAGGCTTCCTTGGCGCAGCGCAGACAAAATGTTCTTCCCATTGTCGGTAACCATGGTTCCCATTTTCAGTTTTCTTGGAGTAAGCCATGTTTGGATTTCTTGATGAATAAATTTAAGCAGTTCCTCCCCTGTGTGGCTCCTTTCCCCAAGACAAACCATGTGAAGCACAGCGTGACACCTCGGTGGCCTGCACACATGGTAGACTGGAGGGGCACTGAAACTTGACCCTACAGTGGAGAGTGAGGAGATGGCAGAGGAGGCACACGGTGTCACAGGCACAACGGCCAGGGAGCGCGGAGGCCGAAGCGGCGTGACCTGTCCAAGTTGCTGCTGCTGCTGCAAAGGGACCACATTCACCCAGTGGGCTGTAAACGACATGTACTGTCCCTGACCGTAGTTACAGCTCCAGACGTCGGCGCTGCCATGCACTTTGCTACACACCGACAGGCTCAAGGACTGGCCCACCTTCTGTTCAACAAAAGTGTGCAGCGCTGGTACTACCTTCTTGGCAAAGAAATGACGGCTTAGGACTCTCCACCTCGGCTCGGCACAAGCCATCAGTTCTCTGAAAGGTGCAGAGTCCACCAGCGACTGCAGCACCAGCAACTTGGACAGGAACACATTCAGCTTCTGCGCCGTAGGATGAGTGGGCGCATACTGCTGTCTCTTAGACATGGCTTCACTGATGAATTGCTGGCGGGATGCATGACTTGGAGGAGGAGGAGCAGGAGCATCAGGAGGAGCGACAGAGGATGGGTATGACGCACAGCTGCCTTCGGCTGAGGTGCTGGAGCCTTGGCTGGCAGAAATTGGGAGCGGCGTGCCACTTGGTGAGGAAGCAGGCTGGACCACCTCTTCGGAGCCTCGGTTCTTCCAGGCCGCTTTATGGTGATGCATCATATGCCACGCAGGGCCCTGGCCATGCTTCACCTTCTGCCTACATATCTTGCATGTGGCCATGTTACCCTCCTGCGGATGTTTCAGGAAAAACTGCCACACTGCCAAGTAGCTACTTTTCCCACCAACAGGCCGCACTGATTCACTGCTACTGTCGCCAACTCCAGGAACCCCTGCTCCACTACCTCCCGATAAGGTAGCCTGCCGTGCAGCAGGTGCTCTACCCTGGCCCCGGCCCCATTTGGCTTTTACATTTCTGGATTTCAGGATTTACAATTCTGCCCCCATGCTGACTGCCAACCATGCTGCTAACACCTTGCTGCCTCAGCTGCTGACTCCGGGGCAACCTGCACCCCTCTTCTCCTGATGACGACGATGAGGCCTTTTCTGCACCCGGCTCCCAAGTGCGATCGGCTTCTTCATCATCATCATCACCGAGTTGTGGCTGCACGTCACTGATGTCCTCGGTTTCCTCAACAGTGTCTGGTGCAGGAGCTGGAATGCTCACAACACCCACGACACTCTCCACATCACTATTTGTCTGCCTAGCTAAAGAAGCCACCTCCATTTCTTGGCTGGGCAGTAGCTGCTGACTGTCCTCTATCTGATTGTCCTCCTCACTAAAGAGTGGAGCTGAACCCAAAGCATAGGATACGTCGCTGGGGGAGGGAACGGCGTAGGACAGAGGCAATGGGAGGACAGGGACTACTCTCGGGGCACGCCAACTCAGGGTTGTGTCAGAGGAACCTACCGACCCTAGACTGGGGGTCTCAGACGTAACTTGTGATGATGTGGATGACCGCATTAACCAATCTACCATGGCAGATGCGTTACTGGTGGAGACACAACCACTAGCAGATACTGGCAGATCAGGTCTCTCACCGTGACTCCTGCTGCCACTCGCCCCTAGTCTGCTGCGACCTCTGCCTGCTGAATCTTGGCCTCTGCCACTCCTCTTTGAACATCCTGGCACTTGTCTGCCTGACATTTTTATGTATTTGAAATGCGCAATAGGTACTTTAAAAAATGTGTTTACTTTAAAAAGCAGAAGCTAAATAAAGTGAGGAACTGCTTCTCTGCACCAGATACTATGAAAATTGGCAATATGGGATACCCTGCGGCCTGGTGTTTTGACAGCAGGACAAAAACCAAATTAAAAATGCAATAGCTTAATAAAGCTGAGGATGAACAAGCTGATTTAGTATAAAAGATAGGGTGCAACGTGGTGGTTTGGGATACCCTGCGGCCTAGTGTTTTGGCAGCAGACCAAAAACCAATTCAAAATGCGATAGCTTGATTAAGCTGAAGATGAACAAGCGTATTTAGTATAACAGATAGGGTGCTACGTGCAGGTTTGGGATACCCTGCGGCCTGGTGTTTTTTTGACAGCAGGACAAAAAACAATTCAAAATGCAATAGCTTGATTAAGCTGAGGATGGACAAGGGTATTTAGTATAACAGATAGGGTGCTACGTGCAGGTTTGGGATACCCTGCGGCCTAGTGTTTTGGCAGCAGGACAAAAAACAATTAAAAATGCAATAGCTTGATTAAGCTGATGATGAACAAGCGTATTTAGTATAACAGGGTGCTACGTACAGGTTTGGGATACCCTGCGGCCTAGTGTTTTGGCAGCAGACCAAAAACCAATTCAAAATGCAATAGCTTGATTAAGCTGAAGGTGAACAAGCGTATTTAGTATAACAGATAGGATGCTATGTGCAGGTTTGGGATACCCTGCGGCCTGGTGTTTTTTTGACAGCAGGAAAAAAACCAATTCAAAATGCAATAGCTTGATTAAGCTGAGGATGAACAACGCTTATTTAGTATAACAGATAGGGTGACATGTGCTGGTTTGGGATGCCCACGTGGGCTGGTGTATTTAAACCAGACAAAGACCAATTCAAAATGCAATAGCTTAATTAAAATGAGGCTGAACAACGCTTATTTAGTATAACAGATAGGGTGACATGTGCTGGTTTGGGATGCCCATGTGGGCTGGTGTATTTAAAGCAGACAAAAAACAATTCAAAATGCAATAGCTTGATTAAGCTGAGAATGTACAAGTGTATTTAGTATAACAGGGTGCTACGTGCAGGTTTAGGATACCCTGCGGCCTATTGTTTTGGCAGCAGGACAAAAACCAATTCAAAATGCAATAGCTTGATTAAGCTGAGGATGAACAAGCGTATTTAGTATAACAGATAGGGTGCTACGTGCAGGTTTGGGATACCCTGCGGCCTAGTGCTTGGCAGCAGGAAAAAAAACAATTCAAAATGCAATAGCTTGATTAAGCTGAGGATGAATTAGCGTATTTAGTATAACAGATAGGGTGCTTACATGCAGGTTTGGGATACCCTGCGGCCTAGTGTTTTGGCAGCAGACCAAAAACCAATTCAAAATGCAATTGTTTGATTAAGCGGAGGATGAAAAGCGTATTTAGTATAACAGATAGGGTGCTACGTGCACGTTTGGGATACCCCGTGGCCTGGTGTTTTTTTTAAAAGCAGGACAAAAAAGAATTCAAAATGCAATAGCTTGATTAAGCTGAAGATGAACAAGGGTATTTAGTATAACAGATAGGGTGCTACGTGCAGGTTTGGGATACCCTGCGGCCTAGTGTTTTGGCAGCAGGACAAAAACCAATTCAAAATGCAATAGATTGATTAGGCTTAGGATGAACAAGGTTATTTAGTATAACAGATAGGGTGCTACGTGCAGGTTTGGGATACCCTGAGGCCTAGTGTTTTGGCAGCAGGACAAAAACCAATTCAAAATGCAATAGCTTGATTAAGCTGAGGATGAACAACGCTTATTTAGTATAACAGGGTGCTACGTGCAGGTTTGGGATACCCTGCGGCCTAGTGTTTTGGCAGCAGACCAAAAACCAATTCAAAATGCAATAGCTTGATTAAGCTGAGGATGAACAAGCGTATTTAGTATAACAGATAGGGTACTACGTGCAGGTTTGGGATATGCTGCGGCCTGGGTTTTTTTTTAAAGCAGGACAAAAAACAATTCAAAATGCAATAGCTTGATTAAGC
This sequence comes from Gastrophryne carolinensis, assembly GCA_027917425.1. Lineage (NCBI taxonomy): Eukaryota > Metazoa > Chordata > Amphibia > Anura > Microhylidae > Gastrophryne > Gastrophryne carolinensis. Next base: position 63,607,294 of record CM051241.1, on the reverse strand, counting down.
TGAGGATGAACAAGGGTATTTAGTATAACAGATAGGGTGCTACGTGCAGGTTTGGAATACCCTGCGGCCTAGTGTTTTGGCAGCAGTAAAAAATCCAATTCAAAATGCAATAGCTTGATTAAGCTGAGGATGAACAAGGGTATTTAGTATAACAGATAGGGTGCTACGTGCAGGTTTGGGATACCCTGCGGCCTAGTGTTTTGGCAGTAGGACCAAACCAATTCAAAATGCAATAGCTTGATTAACCTGAGGATGAACAACGTTTATTTAGTATAACAGATAGGGTGACATGTGCTGGTGTGGGATGCCCATGTGGGCTGGTGTATTTAAAGCAGACAAAAAACAATTCAAAATGCAATAGCTTCATTAAAATGAGGCTGAACAACGCTTATTTAGTATAACAGATAGGGTGACATGTGCTGGTTTGGGATGCCCATGTGGGCTGGTGTATTTAAAGCAGACAAAAATCAATTCAAAATGCAATAGTTTAATTAAAATGAGGCTGAACAACGCTTATTTAGTATAACAGATAGGGTGACATGTGCTGTTTGGGATGCCCATGTGGGCTGGTGTATTTAAAGCAGACAAAAACCAATTCAAAATGCAATAGCTTAATTAAAATGAGGCTGAACAATGCTTATTTAGTATAACAGGGTGACATGTGCTGGTTTGGGATGCCCATGTGGGCTGGTGTATTTAAAGCAGACAAAAACCAATTCAAAATGCAATAGCTTAATTAAAATGAGGCTGAACAACGCTTATTTAGTATAACAGATAGGGTGACATGTGCTGGTTTGGGATGCCCATGTGGGCTGGTGTATTTAAAGCAGACAAAAACCAATTCAAAATGCAATAGCTTGATTAAGCTGAGGATGAACAAGCGTATTTAGTATAACAGATAGGGTACTACGTGCAGGTTTGGGATATGCTGCGGCCTGGGTTTTTTTTTAAAGCAGGACAAAAAACAATTCAAAATGCAATAGCTTGATTAAGCTGAGGATGAACAAGGGTATTTAGTATAACAGATAGGGTGCTACGTGCAGGTTTGGAATACCCTGCGGCCTAGTGTTTTGGCAGCAGTAAAAAATCCAATTCAAAATGCAATAGCTTGATTAAGCTGAGGATGAACAAGGGTATTTAGTATAACAGATAGGGTGCTACGTGCAGGTTTGGGATACCCTGCGGCCTAGTGTTTTGGCAGTAGGACCAAACCAATTCAAAATGCAATAGCTTGATTAACCTGAGGATGAACAACGTTTATTTAGTATAACAGATAGGGTGACATGTGCTGCTTTGGGATGCCCATGTGGGCTGGTGTATTTAAAGCAGACAAAAACCAATTCAAAATGCAATAGCTTAATTAAAATGAGGCTGAACAACGCTTATTTAGTATAACAGATAGGGTGACATGTGCTGGTTTGGGATGCCCATGTGGGCTGGTGTATTTAAAGCAGACAAAAACCAATTCAAAATGCAATAGCTTAATTAAAATGAGGCTGAACAACGCTTATTTAGTATAACAGATAGGGTGACATGTGCTGGTTTGGGATGCCCATGTGGGCTGGTGTATTTAAAGCAGACAAAAACCAATTCAAAATGCAATAGCTTAATTAAAATGAGGCTGAACAACGCTTATTTAGTATAACAGATAGGGTGACATGTGCTGGTTTGGGATGTCCATGTGGGCTGGTGTATTTAAAGCAGACAAAAACCAATTCAAAATGCAATAACTTAATTAAAATGAGGCTAAACAATGCTGATTTAGTATAACAGATAGGGTGACATGTGCTGGTTTGGGATGCTCATGTGGGCTGGTGTATTTAAACCAGACAAAAAAATATTAAAACTAATCCAGTTATGAGAAAAGCTTGTGTGTAACAGATAGGGTTAAATATGCCACTGCATTGATAAGATGCACAGTGGCAAGGCAGGTTTACAGCACAAAGAACTGAAATTGAATTGAAAACTGATCTGGCTAATGAAGATAAAAAAAAAAAAAAATTCCCTGCCCTGCCTGGATCGTTCCGGCTTTTCCCTATCTTTCACTATCTTTCCCTGGCTCTGTCTACCTTTCTTTCTGCCTCTCTGTCTGTCTCTCTGACTCTCCCTACCTATCTCTAACTCTGTCCCTGTCTGTAACCAGCTCTGCTCTGGCCGCAATACAACGCTGAACTGCGCACAAGGAAAATGGCTGCCGGTTTATATAGCACGGTGACGTCACCGGGCTTCCTGGCTGCTGATAGGCTGCATGTGACTTTCACATGATACCTTGCCCCAGGGGATATGTCTGGACATGTTCATCCACCATTTTAGATTGCCTGTAACTGAAATAAATGGAGTTTAAAGGAAAACTTCGATCGATCGAATTGGATTCGTTCAGAATTTTTCCTGAAATTTGGAACGAATTCGGGTCCGTCCGGATCGATTCGCTCATCCCTAAACAAGACATTTCATGTTAAAGCCCCAACTTTGCTGAAAAAAAAAAAACAATATATACATTTTCTGGAAAATCCCTTCAAAAATCAAAGTTGAACATGTGTAGTGCAACATTTTCTGGCAACAGAGGGTGACAAAATCTCCAAGTAGACTGGCAGTTAAATGAGTCCTTTGCTTCGCCTGCTACTCCTGCTTTTGCCTCCCCCCAATCATACTGTGCCTCTCACTGTTGTGAATTTGTGGGACTCTGCAAGTACCTGATCTTAAACTAGAATATGTTGATGTTGTTAGCGATGTCTGCACATTCTACTGATTTATTTGTATAAAAATGTAAATCAATCATATGTTATGGGCACAGTCATTGTTAACGCTAAGAAAATAAAACAAATGAAAATAAATGTATTTCTTCCTCAAACTGTTTAGAAGATATTTGACATGTTTACTTCAAAGCATAAAAAATGTTTCCTTTAACAAGTTGTCTGTAAAATTCAACATTTTTTCAAAAATTACTGCAGGCATCTCTAGCCATTGCACGTTGCTTCTACAGAAAAAAAAGATATGGCATAGAAATAATTTGCTTACACCAGGCAAATTGTCGCTGCTGACCTTTTATTTAAAATAATCTAATGGAGCTTTGGCTGTTTAGGTATATTTTCCTGTTCGAAGTTGAACCTGCGCCCTGCCCTGTATTTTGCTTTCATCTACTGTATCTTCCCATTAAATCTGATCAGCCTCCCAGTCCCTACTGAAAATGTGGCAATTTTGGGCATAGATGGCCATTGTATATTGTAAAGCTATGATACTTTTTATATATTTTGCTCCCAAAGAAAATGTAAAAAATCTTATACAATCAGAAATTACACTGTATATAGGAAGATCCCTTTTGTGTGACTCTTAATTAATATGCAGCATGGTGGAAAGCCCTCCTTTGTTCTTGAAGACTGGCCATAGGGCATACCGGGCAAAATCCCGGTAAGCCGGTTCCAGGGAGGGCCGCGACCCCATGAAAAGATGCTGGAGGCTGGGGGAGCAGCCGGCCGCCCGGCTGGCCTGCCCAGCCCTGCGCTTCCTGCCGGCGCCGCTGCTCTCACACACACACAATAACACACATACATGCTTACCGGCACTTCCTGGCTGTTGCGTGCTGATCGGTGGGCGTGCCCCATATGGCCGGCGTCCAATGAAAACAATGGACGCCGGCCATATGGGGCACGCCCACCGACCGGCGTGCAACAGCTGTGAAGTGGAGGTAAGCATGTATGTGTGTTAGTGTGTGTGTGTGTGTGTGTGTGTGTGTGTGTGTGTGTGTGTGTGTGTGTGTGTGTGAGAGCGGCAGCTTTGCCGGTTCGCTGCTGCTGCCTCATCCTCTGCCCGTCCTGCTGCCATCGCCTTCCACTCCAGGTGCCCACGCCGCTGGGGGACAGGAAATGCACCTCATCAAATCACAAGTCACAGTAAAATGGAGGGTGAGGCTGATTTCAAACTAGCGCTATTGCAAGATGATCAGGATTGCTCCAGGATGCCGCTCATTGGCTGTACTGAGGGATGCCCCACTGGCTGTACAGAGGGATGCCCCTACTGGCTGTACTGAGGGATGCCCCTACTGGCTGTACTGAGGGATGCCCCACTGGCTGTACAGAGGGATGCCCCTACTGGCTGTACTGAGGGATGCCCCACTGGCTGTACAGAGGGATGCCCCTACTGGCTGTACTGAGGGATGCCCCTACTGGCTGTACTGAGGGATGCCCCACTGGCTGTACTGAGGGATGCCCCACTGGCCGTACTGAGGGATGCCCCACTGGCTGTACTGAGGGATGCCCCTACTGGCTGTACTGAGGGATGCCCCTACTGGCTGTACTGAGGGATGCCCCTACTGGCTGTACTGAGGGATGCCCCCACTGCCTTTATTGTAACGGGGTGATTCTGCGCACTGAATGGGGGAATTTAAGCACACCATTTGGTTCAGAATATTTTCTTTCTTATTTTAGTCCTTTAAACCCTGGGTGCATCTTATGGAACAAAAATAAGGTGTGTATATAGTGACATTAAGAACAGTGCAGCAGGGCCGTGTGCCCCAAAAAGTCCCGGGCCGTTTTTTAGCCCCAGTCTGCCCCTGGTTTCAGGTGTACATTTGCATGCAAGTTGGCCACCTGTGATAGTTTAATCTGGGCCAGAGTATTACCTTTGTTAGTTTTTTTGCATGGGCCAATCAGAGATGACCTGCGGATTGCAAATGAAACAAAGGGTCAGTCTGAGAAAAACAGTGGACTAGGGAGAGAGAGGGAGAGATTTGCTCGCACAGCCGAAGGACACACGGACTTGTGTCTTGGATGTAGATGGACACAGGCGATGATGAGATTTGCTTTGGGGTAGAGAGACCTGCATTGTGTTAAATACAGCAGCCATCTAGTTTGGAGATTGTACATGGCCTGCTGATTTCTGCCTGGACCCGATTAAAACAGATGAGTCATTTGTTTTAATATACATATGCATTTGCCCTGTTAGGATTTCTATGTTGTTACAGTGCTTGTAGCATTTTTGTATTTGCACATTTTTTGCAAGCAAAGTATAAAATAACTCTTTAAAGTGCATCTATCTTTTACTTGGGGATTACTGGCAAATAGGGATTACAAAGGAGTTGTTATTTTAGAGGTACACATGTATTTGAGCTTTTAAATGTGCCTTATATATTTGAGGGCTGCAAATATACTTGTGAATTTTAGCTAAATGATGCTCAAGCAAGAGACATAGGAATTTCCCTCCTGCATTTAACCCATCTATGCAGTGAGTGTACACTAGCCCAGAGGGGTTAAGTGTCTTGCTCAAGAGCACTTCAATTGTGTCCCAGCTGGACATCGAACCTGCAACCCTTCAGTAACAGGCTGCTTCCTTAACTCTAGGCTAATACTGCATAGGCATCTTCACAGCATAAAGCTGCATCACCATGTTTTATGATGCGGATGGTGTGTTCAGGGTGATATGCAGCGTTTTTCTTTTGTCACTCCTCCATAAAGGCCAAATGTGCAGAGTACACAACTGATACGTGCCTTATGGACAGATTCTTCCTGAGCTATGGAGCTCTGCAGTTCCTCCGGAGTGACCCTGGGCCTCTTGGTTGCATTTCCAATTCAGTGTTTCCCAGGGCTTTCATTGAGAGCCACCAACAGGTTCGGTTTTGTTAATCTCCACTTAGCCGTTCTATCAGTGGAATAACTTGAATCGATGGGCCCTGGTGTGAACATTAAATGGGTCCCTGTCAAGTCTCGTACAGTAGACTTTTTTCAGTCTTTTAACTCAATCGGATGCACTAGGCTACTGTTTCTCAACCTGTGGTACATGTACCCCAGGGGGTATGCTACACAGGTTAAAGGGGTACAGAATGATTATCAGTGGTACATAAAGTATCTGATGGGTCTGCTGTATTATTTTAACAGTCAAACATAATTTCTTTGTGCTTTAAAAGTTTTATGAGGACCTCAACCTACTCATTTTTATAATTGATCCGTTCCTCAAGGGTAGTTAGTACTATCTGCAAAAAATTAACTGTTGTTGGCTCTTGAGGATAGAGTTGAGGAACACTGTTCTAACTATTGCTCTCTTTGCTTGAGCCGTCACTTCAGGTGGGCAGCCATGTATAGGTAGGGTTTGCAGATTTTCCAAAATCCTTCCATTTTTTGATGGTGGATTGAACAGGGCTTTATGAGATGTTCAGAGCTTGGTTTATGTATTTGTAACCTAACCCTGCAATGCACTGCACCACAACCTTATCCCTGAGCTTTCTGGTATGTTTCTTGATTTTCTTGATACTGTTTGTTCACGAATGTTCTCACGGAACAGCTGTATTTATACTGAGAAAAAAATTACATACAGGTGAACTCAATTTACTAATTGGGCAACCTCTGAAGGAAATTGATACCACTAAATAAAATCCAGTGTGTGACCAAAGTACAGGGGGCTGAAGACTAATGCACGCTACATGGACGTCTATCCTGCTCGGAATTTGGAGTTGGAAAAACTAGTAAAATCCAGTGTGTGACCAAAGTACAGGGGGCTGAAGACTAATGCACGCTACATGGACGTCTATCCTGCTCGGAATTTGGAGTTGGAAAAACTAGTATTGGCGTATTAAGGTTACAGTACAATTTAGATAACAAACTTTTACATTTGAATACATTTTGAATACAAACATCTGTTTGATGATTTAATAGTAGCGAAAAATAATTTGGTTGTCTAGGCTTTGAGTTTTTAACCTGGTAGTTCAACCTGTTACATCTTAGCCTTCTCTGCCTTCTATTGTACAGAAAACGGGTGCTGCCATTCAAGCTACCTTTGGGGAAGAAAGGCTTGCTGTGAGTTTGGTCACCCTCTTCTCCTTCACCCTTTTAGCTGCCATTACTACTCCTATTAGATCATCCCAGAAAAGTGCCTTATGGGCATCCTAGACCATCATTGGGGATGCTTACATTTTGTTTAATTCAAAATAATCTATATAATCTACACACTACCCTGTAGGTTGACATATTATTGTATTTTATCATAATAATGTAAAGTAATGTTTTTAGACTTCTGAAAACATGTGGATGGGACCAGTCAGGGGCACCAGATTGCTATGGAGGAGAGAATAGACAATTCAAATGCCTTATAAACAACAAATATAAAAAATACCGCGCTGTGAGTAGTTTACAACAACAAAATTATGTTTACAATATTAAATGAAACCAGCTACACGTGCATAACTTATATCTCACCAATAAGTCAAAACCAAAATAACCAACATAAAAGCACAGAGCTATAAGTAAATTAGTATAAGTCCTCTTTAAAGGCCTTCCAACTCTTCTCCAAATCAAAAAAGTGACAGTTTTCCTTTGTGCATTCCCACCACCAAAAATATGCTCTTACCAGAGATGATCTGATTAGACAGCAAATTCAAAGGTCATAAAAAACCTTCTCCAATTATCTCCACCGCATCAGGTATGGTTCCGACATTCAATATATAAAATTGGCCAGCAGGATCTCCATAACATGATCATGCAAAGGAAAGATATAAATCCATAGCGCAATAATGCTAAATATATACTTCCTTTATTTAAGCCAATAAAACACACAAAGCCAACTCACGCTGCTAAATTCCAGTTAGAACACCGCCGGCTACCAACACGTAAAAGAAGGAAGCAGAAACTCCCAGGGGGGAGATGGGCTCCATCCCAGAGTTACATTTCCAGGGATCAGCCTGGTTAGTGGTCTGTCTTCTGATGGAGGCACACAACAGCTGGAAGAAGTAACAAGAATCCAACAGGCTGCCTCGAGGATGAGGACCCACGCATGCACCATAGAATCAAAGAAAGGTTTGTTTTTATAGGGTTTTCTTAGGGTTTCACATAGCAAGGCAAGGAACACTACCCGGGATAGTTAAATGTTTCCCGGGTAGTGTTCCTTTAATGATTTAATGATTTTAAACTTATATTTAGAAATGGAAAGTGGTAATTGATGAAAAAAGGCTGGAAATCCCTGATCTGAGATAAAACAAAGAAGGAACGCATCAGGATAGTGGTATATAGAAGGTGGAGGGGAGAACAATTTAATGAAAGCAGATGGGGAAAACATGAGGGCAAGAGGCACATAGTAAATACAATATAGGGGGCAAGGAGGGCGACATATGATCATTTGGGACCCACATAAGCATAGGGGGTGGCAATAATGTAACATTGTAATCCAGTACAGACAGCATGATACATGAGCAGATTAAGGCAAAAGTAAGTAAAGAAAATTGGAGACAGGTAAACAAGCTCTGCAAGCTCTTAATGCAACATTTCTGTTACAGCTTGTGAGGGAAACATCCTGGCATAGGCTTTGTAACTTGCTATTCTGTTGGGGACTGGGTCTCCACTATTATTAATTTTAGAGAACAGTTCATCCATTAGTCATTGCTGTAGTGTATACATTTTTAAAAGGGGGGTCTCGACTGTACTGTAACAAATAGTAGGGATTTTTTTATTTTTGCCTGGTGTCATTCAGAGAGTTTTAGATTCACTAATTAAAATTATACTGTATTTGACAGAAGCTTAAACGCATCTATTTGTCGATTCAATTCTATGAACCTGCTCAAAGCAAAGAACTGTCTAATTTCTTAACTGTAAAATGTAACCAGGGTATGTGTCTCTAAAGGACATCCTTTATTTCTGTAAAAGCAAGACATTTTTAGAGCATCTAAAGTTTAACTTGTTTAACAGTTTTTTGCTCTAACCCCTTTCACTTTCATTATAGAAACTCCGACCACTGATACATTTTTTAGTTTTCAATGTGTATGTGTAATTCATCATCCAAAGTTATTTTTGTGTGTACTAAAAATCCAGTGCATTTAGTCTGGGTATTGTTCCCCTACATTTGTATTTGGGATCCATTAGGGCAAGAAACTAAAGGACTTTGTTGTGAAAGCTTTCAATTGTCATATTTTTCCTATAGATGGAATATGTTTAGCATTGTGTCGTGTTAATATGTCTTAGGTTTTAGTATATTATACCAAAAACTGTGAAAAATATGTTATACTGTCTGGAAATACGGTATACAAGTATATAATATGCACAAACTGTAAAAAGATGAGATATAGATGTGTTACCCAATGTTTCTATTGTACTATTGTTTCTACAGCAGGTAAAGTGGGTGGGGAGGAGGGGGGAAGATATTTGAGGGGATCCTTTGAGCAGAGGTAGACAAGAAGGCTTCCATACTGGTAGTCAAATTATCGAGACTTGGTTATCCTCTTAATTACATTTTTAATATCAACATGTGGGAGAGAAGCCATTTTTCAGGGTGGAAATTTTGGAAATTCCAAATTGCCACTCAAGTTTTTCATTTACCTTGATGTCCAAGATCCTGACTTAGATTTCAGACAAAAAGGCAATGTAGGATTTCCATGAACAAGCTTTGGCTTGTTTTTACTGCTGCAAAAAATTGGCTGGGTGAACGCCATGGTGAGATCTCTCAGGTCTCTTGAAAGAGTCTACAGAGACATTTATAGATCTTCATCCACATGTTTTGTAGAACAGGGCAGGTCCACCTTGTATGCAGCATTGTACCTAACATTTCACATCCGCAAAGGCAGTTAGATATTGTGAAAGTAAAACATTTGTTCTGAGTTCAAATACCAACTTGTTAAAATGTAAGAGTTCTCCAGAGAAAGAATGTTACACAAGCTTTTTTGTATGGTGGACCGTATGCTAACCCACTGCTCATTTGGGTATGGCATTTCCCAGGCTTGCATACAGGCATGTTTAGCATTAGTAGAGAGAGTTTGGTACAGGAGCAAAATTAAGACTGGGTTGCCTCTAATCCCAATATAATCTTTCTCAAATTCTGAGGTTGTAAAAGCGGGCTCATGCCTTCCCAGCAAGAAAGCAATCTAGTGATGGATCTGAAGAAAAATAAAGAATTGGCTTGTAGGTGGCTTATGGTCCTCAAGAAAGTGAGTAAACAGTAAAGAAGTTATATAGTATCTAATATTTTTTTTTACAGACACCAATTGTAGTCACCCAGGTTTTGCACATCTGGTGGGAAAAGAAGGGTTGCAGTCGATGACAGCAGGGGGAAGTGGGGTGAAGTTTTTTTTGTAAATCTGTAATTTTAATGTAATCCAATGTAATCTTTAACATTGGAAATATACTAGATGGGTGTAGTCTAGCCATTACGCGTGGGATTGCTTTAAGGGATACAGGACTGCAGGCATGCATAGTATAGGGATTCTTTTTTTAAGGCAAAAGGTGACGAGGGGGGCCAATTGAGCCACCTAGATTTTTGAGTTTTAGGATGTATTGTTTTATCCTAGGGGAGTGTGAATACAAAATGAATCCCATTTTTTTTTGTAGTATCTTAAGAATATGGTTGGGAATCTTAACCGCCAGGACTAAATATAGAATTTCCTAATGCTTCTATTTTGTTATATAAACTTGTCAAGGCGCTATATGCACCTACTGAATATCCCATAGTGTCTTCTCAAAATACTGGGCCTAATCCAGCACAGACTAAAAATAAATCACCTTAAACCGGACTCCTGGGGGGGGCACCCTTATTGCCTTAATTAGATAAAGGCAAGGGGATCTGCACAATACCCTATAATCATTAAAGGTGGCACTCCAAAATCTACATAAAGCTCACCTCAAGAACACAGAATCAGAGGGAGGCACTCAAGAAATGTATCAAAAAAATATATTTTATTCCATATCACTAAATTAATCACTACACATAACCACTACACAATTAAAATCCCTTAAAAAACACATAATAAGACAATACATATAAGACAAACCAACATGGAAGTGTGTAGGCGATGGGGAGAGCACTGGCATGCACAAATATCAATCAGCATCTATATTTAAAACACATAAACACAAGTGATCTAATCAGTGCAAATAACAATGTGCAAATCCTACCTATGATCTGGATCCTATATCAAACAACTGTAAAGTGCAAAGTGCAACCAATCAATAGATACAAATACAAGATATACCTAGGATTTGGGGGAGGAAAATAAGAAAAAAATATTTAAAACTAAAAACGCACAATTACAGACAGTGTGGCATTCCCCCAATTCCATTCCCATAGGCCGTGTGGGATGCCCCCATTCCATAGACAGTGTAGCATGCCCCCATCCCATTCCCCGTATACCCAGTGTGGCATGCCCCTCCCATTCCCTATATAGGCAGTGTGTCATCCCCCTCCCATTCCCCATATAGGCAGTGTGGCATCCCCCTCCCATTCCCCAAATAGGCAGTGTGGCATCCCCCTCCCCCCATTTCCATAGGCTGTGTGGCATCCATAGGCTGTGTGCCATCCCCCTTTCCCCCCCAATTCCCATAGGCTGTGTGCCATCCCCCTCTCCCCCAATTCCCATAAGCTGTGTGCCACCCCCCCTCTCCCCCCAATTCCCATAAGCTGTGTGCCACCCCCCCTCTCCCCCCAATTCCCATAGGCTGTGTGGCATCCCCCTCTTCCATAGGCTGTGTGGCATCCCCCTCTTCCCCCAATTCCCATAGGCTGTGTGGCATCCCCCTCTCCCCCCAATTCCCATAGGCTGTGTGACATTCCCCAATTCCCATAGGCTGTGTGCACCCCCCTTTCCCCCCAGTCGGCTTAGATAAAAAAAAAAAAAAAAGTAAAACTCACCTGTCCGGTGACACTTTCACTGAGCGACCGGCTCCATGAATCGGGTGGGCGTGGCCTGCGCCACGTCAACGCCGGCGCAGGCCACGCCCACCTGATTCACGGAGCCGGCTGTAAGAAGCAGCGGCGGGCTGTGTCCCGGCCCCACCGCTGCGATCGCTGTCTTTTCTGACAGCAATAGCAGCGGTGGGGCCAGACACAGCGCCCGCCGCTCCGCCATCTGCTGCCTTTTCCTGGGCGCACACGAGCACCCAGGTCAGGGCAGCAGGTGGGCATGGCCGGCACCGAGTTGGTGCAGGCCACGCCCACCTGCTGCCCTGACCTGGCTGCTCGCACGTGCCCCAGCCGGAAGAGGCAGCAGATGGCGGAGCGGCGGGCGCTGTCTCTGGCCCTGCCGCTGCTATTGCTGTCAGAAAAGACAGCGATCGCAGCGGTGGGGCAGGGACACGGCGCGACGCTCCTCTGTCTTTATCTGGCCTCTTGCAGAGTAACAGGCAACGTGGGAGCGCCGGGAACGGGTGAGTTTTTTTTTTTTTTTTTTTTTACATTCGCCCGATAAGGCGCACAGACATTTTCCCCCTTTTGGGGAAAAATAAGTGCGCCTTATAGGGCGAAAAATATAATCACAAATAGAACTTACATGATTACCCAATACCTCAATGCCCTATAAAAAATATAAAAATGAACACAAAATTCCTCACCAATATAGATGCTAGTATCAATCAACCATTAAATGCCAAATACAGCGCAAAAATACATCCAACCAAAATATACTCAAGGTATAACAGGTATGCCAGTAAAGGGTCTCCCCACCGCCTAGTGTATTTTTTATGGGGCATTGAGGTATTGGGTAATCATGTAGGTTCTATTTGTGATTATATATTGTATTTGTATCTATTGATTGGTTGCACTTTGCTCTCCCAGTGCTCTCCCCATCGCCTACACACTTCCATGTTGGTTTTTCTTATATGTATTGTCTTATTGTGTGTTTTTTAAGGGATTTTAATTGTGTAGTGTTTATGTGTAGTGATTAATTTAGTGATATAGAATAAAATATATTTTTTTGATACATTTCTTGAGTGCCTCCCTCTGATTCTGTGTTCTTATTGCCTTAATTAACTCCCTGCAAATGTTCTAAATCTTACCCTAAACCACTTTCCACCAGCTTGTGCTTTGCTGGGGAGGGAGGTTTAAGGTAAACTTTTAATCCGACAGAAGACCTGCAGGGTACTGATTTTTTTTGCGTTTATGCCTAGACAGATTCTTTAGATTTTTGGAATTTCAAAAGGCAAATCAAAGTCCCAAGCTTAATCTAATAGAAATGTTGTGAAAGGACCGAAGCAAGCATTTCAATGGAGGAAACCCACTAACATTAGGTGAAGGACTAATAGAGGAGTCCTAAAAATGTTTAGAGGGGAGCTGTTCACCCTTGAACAGATATGGAGGCACAATCCTAACCATGTTTATTTTAAATTCCAAAACAATACAAAACTCTAAAACCTGGCAAAATGGAGTTCAGGGGTACCACACTCAGTCTAAACCTGCCGGGTTTGTAATCCTTTTTTTCAGTAGGCTGCTCCCATGTACTGTACCACCAGAAAGCCAGGTCCCCATTTCACCTTTCCCGGTGTCCAGCCAAGCTAATAATGCCACTGGGCAGGGAGGCTTTTATAACACAGAGTAGGAGCCTCTGTGGAATCCCCTCATGTGACTAATGATGTCACTGGAGGGGAGGGACATGGAGGGGGATTCCTGGGTAAATTACTGTGTGCCAGCTACTGAGGACTGACTCCAATGAGGTTGCACACATTGTTATTGGCTCCTGACATTTTTTGTTGGTACAGTATCTCCATGCAATCTGGGTGCATTTAGCTGCTTTAGTTGCTCTCTAGAAATCATAAAACCTAAAGTTGAGTAAATTTCTCACCTAAATCACTAATCTGATGATCGGTGGCATATGCTGTTTTAGATTGCTTAACCCCATGCAGATGTTGTGGAATATATTTGCAGATGCTGTGTTTCCTAGACTGCATGGGAGCTGCCATCTTGCCACACACCTAAAAGCCCCGTGTACACAAAAGTGTGAACTGTGCCAGCACACAGACTGCTTGCGCGATTCAGCAGGCACATTTCTACGCACATTTTTGATAAAAATTGATTTTGCATAAATTAGCACATGGGTCCTAGCGCAAGCGAGTGTTCTCCCTTTAAGTTCTGATGCGTGCAATAATTCTCTCAAATTAATTTGCACTCACATGATTCAGGGACCACATTAAACCTTAGAAACAAGCTATTAAAGTGGACCAAAACTCACAGCCCCCTTGATTCCCTCCCAACCCAGGGCATCCAGAATTGGGATGCCCTGCTGTACGAAGCCCCCAGGTCGTCCGGTATACTCTCCTTTTTCCCTGGTCTAATAGCACATGTGCAAGTAGCTTCCCACTATCCCTTTGGCAGGGTGCACACCCACGGCAGACATTTGTGAATGGTTGGTGTGGGCACGATCCCTGTTAGAGGGCAATGGAGGATGTGGTCACTAGTGGCTCAGGTCTGCTCCCTTAGGCAAAGGTTTAGAAGTAGGGACAAGAGCGGATTTGAGTGTGCTGATTAGACGAGAGGGCACACATGCCCCATAGGACCCGGGAATGGTGAGTTATTGGGGGGTTTCACACAGTGGGGCATCCCCACTTTAAGGCAAGAAATTTGTGTAAATTTCGCCATCTGTTTGCAGGTCAGAATGGTGATTTTGGGAACAATAAAAATGATTACAGATGTATTAGTATTAGAGTCAAGTCATAATATACATGTTAGGCGTATACTAAAACACAGATAACAATATTAGGTTTCTACAAATCAGTATGGGAAACAAATATTCTCCAAATTATGGCAGGCAAAAAAAGGGCAGAACAGTCATCTGAACCTTTGGAGCTCTATTTGAGCATGCTTTATAATGAGAAACCTGTTAGAGTGCTTTTATTTTTCGCAAAAATAGGGCTGCTGGAAGCAATTTCTTGCTTAAATAGTGCTTAGTGCAAATGAACTTGCGCGTCTTTCTCACGTGCTTGTGCACAAGTGGGATCGTCTCGCAATTGTATCCTGAATCATGTGAGCGAGAATTCACAAGTGTGATTTAGCTTTTGCACAGACCTGGATTTTTCTGGGACGGCACTGATGTATCTCTATAGGGCAGAAGCCCCAGAACATTTATATAGTGGAAACATTTTTTTCCAGGCGCTCTGTGCTCTGAGCAGAAAAATCAGCTGATGGATTTCTACTTCTAGCTAGGATTGACTGCACAAAGATTTTTAGCAATTTTGACAGTGGGACTGAGCTTTTCAGAAGCAGGACTGTCAGGTGTGCAGTTCAGGAATGCAACATGCTATTCCACAAAATCTCCCCCTCAATTTGCTTACATCTCAAAAAGCCATAGGGGGGTTTTAAGGAAGCTATTTGCTAAGCTTTACATTTTTGCATGGATGACGGTTTTAATGAGCTGCAGCAAATTATAGCAGAACATTCAGACTTCATGATGGTTAGTTGTGTTGCCCTTTATTCCCTTCCTTACAATATCTATTTAAATCTATAAGTCTGTTAAATCAGACACAGAGTTCAAAACATATCTTGTTCAAAGTCATTGGTGACAGGGTTAGAGATAATTTAATTAAAGTTTTATGCAGCTCCAGGACCACCATAATAATGTTCCATGTGGAAACCACAGGATGGGATTTTTGTTTACATGGCAATGCTCTAGTTTGTAATCTATCAGCTTACCTTTCACTGATTCAATGGCATGCTGACATAAGAGTTCTGGGTGACCTCTCTTTTTCCCTTTTCACTCATTGAATTATAGTCTAGTGTAAACATGTTTTGATCTGGTTTCTAGCTCTGTTATTTGATTTTGCAGTGTTCTGTGTCACTTGCCTTATTTGGAGATTAAATATATATTTATGATACATTTGTACAAAGCAGAAATTGTTTTGTAAAAATGATCAGTTTGGCTTTAGTATATTCAGTATATTCAGCATATAATATAACTTCCAGACCTTACTTACAATGTACGTGGTTTCCAGCGTGTTTGCTTCAACTGGTTACACTGTGGTGAATCAGCCTATGTAGGGATAACTGATTATTAGTTGTTAGTTTTGCTGGGGTTATAATGCACTTTGCCTGGCTGGAAGAGTGAAATATAAATAGAAAAATGTTATGACTAAAGGTAGCGGACTGCTGTAGGAGATAGCATTATTAGAATTAAGAAAATCTTGCTGAAAACAAACGTTTAAAGCTTATTTCAGGGTTGTATGGGTCTCAAAAATATATGTGGCGTCTAAGGAGTGTCTAAAATGAGTTAAGCTGAAATGAAAAAGATGTGAAATGAATGTGAAGTTGGTCCACCTGTACTAGTTATCTATCTGACATTCACACTCGAAATATCAGTTAAAGATGCAAAAATGACCAAAATAGGCAATCTTGACTAAAACAACATTGATTCCTATGGGGTTTGCAGCTAAAAGTTGAAGAACTGATAAGATGTTTGCCAGCATTCGCCGGGCTACAATGAAATAGAAGTATATACTGAAAAAGTAGACATCACCTATTGAACACGATAAACGTGATTTGAGCTGCGAAACCACGCAAATGACACGGTTTGTAAATTACCCCCCCATAGTGCAATTGTCCAACAGTTTCCTTATGATGATAATATAAAAGTATGTAGACTAAAATAAAGAGACAGTCCAAACATTAAAAACACTATTTTTTGTCCGTAGAAGCTGATCTGTACTAATCTTGTAGTATATGCTTCAAACAACAACAAGTCCCAATCTACTTCTATAGGTGAACTATAGAAAAGATAAAACCAATTAAGTATGATTCTTATACTACTTAGTGGTCATATCACCACTAAGGACTACTAGGATTTTCTGGTGGTGCCTCGCAAGCTTGCCTAAATTAAAGACAAGGTGAGTCATTTTTGGCCAGTTTCGTCCATAAATTTACAATGGATGGACATCCCAAATCTGAACGTGGACTAGGTCTTCCATAAAATGGTCCTCTGATGATCAGTGGCATAAACTTTTTGAGATGGCTTAACCCCAGATGTTGTGGAAAAGCTGATCTCCTGAATTACATAGGAGCAGCCATCTTACTAGACACCACAGTGCTGCTTACATATGATCATGGGGGATGCCTGCATCAGCTCACACCAAACAGAGATACATTTGCCTCAGAAACATATGGAAGCATGTCTATCATTTGAGACACACACAAACAGCTGCTGGTGGAATTCTGCATGAGGGGAAAACATTGTTTCTTCATGTTATGTCAATCTTGCAACAGCTGCAGAGCATTCAGACAGTGTAATTCTTTATCTAAAATGTATATAGAAACACTCAGCTGTGACCAGAGCAATGTTGAGACATTACAGCTGATGGATTTCTACTTCTGGCTAGAAATCGCACAGATGTGAGGCAACTGCTTCTGAGTTGTTCAGAAGCAGGGCTCTTGGGTGTAAATCCAGATGTAAACTCCCATGTAGTTCAAGAGCACAGAATCTGCATGCTATTCGATAACATCTGCATGGGGTGAAGCCCTTTGAAATAGTGTACAGAATCATAGAGGGAGGCACTCAAAAAACTGGTCAAAAAAATGTATTTTATTCCTTATCACTAAATTAATCACCACACATGACCACTACACAATTAAAATCCCTTAAACACATACTGAGACAATACATATAAGACAAACCAACATGGAAGTGTGTAGGCGATGGGGAGAGCCCTGGCACGCACAAATATCAATCAGCATCTATATATAAAAACACATAAACACAAGTGATCTAATCAGTGCAAATAACAATGTGCAAATCCTACCTATGATCCGGATCCTACATCAAACAACTGTAAAGTGCAAAGTGCAACCAATCAACAGACACAAATACAATATATAATCACAAATAAAACCTACATAATTACCCAATACCTAAATACCCTATAAGAAATATAAAAATGACCACAGGCCTTAGCCTGATGAAGTGGGGGATACACCCAAGGAACGCGTGGCTCCTGGTGCTGTAGGCGGTGGGGAGACCCTTTACTGGCATACCTGTGATACCTTGAGTATATTTTGGTTGGATATATTTTTGCGCTGTATTTGGTATTTAATGGTTGATTGATACTAACATCTATGTTGGTGAGGTATTTTGTGGTCATTTTTATATTTCTTATAGGGTATTTAGGTATTGGGTAATTATGTAGGTTTTATTTGTGATTATATATTGTATTTGTGTCTGTTGATTGGTTGCACTTTGCACTTGTTTGATGTAGGATCCGGATCATAGGTAGGATTTGCACATTGTTGTTTGCACTGATTAGATCACTTGTGTTTATGTGTTTTTATATATATATATGTTGATTGATATTTGTGCATGCCAGTGCTCTCCCCATCGCCTACACACTTCCATGTTGGTTTGTCTTATATGTATTGTCTCATTATGTGTTTTTTAAGGGATTTTAATTGTGTAGTGGTCATGTGTGGTGATTAATTTAGTGATATGAAATAAAAAATATTTTTTTTACCAATTTTTTGAGTGCCTCCCTCTATGATTCTGTGTTTTTGAGGTGAGCTTTATGTAGCTTTGGGAGTGGCACCTTTAATGATTATAGGGTATTGTGCAGATCCCCTTGCCTTTATCTTTGAAATAGTGTACACCAGATTGCCAGAGGGTGGCTTTAGGGGAGCAATTTACTAATTACATTACAGATGAAAATAAAATAAATAAGCAAGAGAACAGACAATAAAGCAGAGAATGTGCAGAGCAATATCATGTTAATGAAGTCGGCAACAGAAGTATATATTGGTAATCTGTTCCCATATGTCATGATGTATTAAAATGACTCTACTGAGATCTAGGCAGTGACTACTGGTAAAAGTTGCTGAATTGTGTGTAAGCTGCTTACAAAACAAGCGAACATTATCAAGAAACCAGCAGGAGAGAAGAAGACATCTAAGATTCTGATAGAGATAAATAAAAGATTTTGTAAAGCCTGTATTTTAGAAAGCTCATAATACATTTGCAGTATTAAAAATGAAATAATGTAAAATAAAATGATCAATAATTATATGTGAAAGTCTAAAATAATAGTTAACCTTTAAAAGTTTTTAACAGATGAAGTTCCTCTATTCTTTGGTCGGGTCAGCACAGTACATGCTTAGGGATAGCTGTGTGTTTCTCCACTTCATGACTCCTAAGACTCTACTTGTTTCGTAGGGACAGCGTGGATTATGGGTCCAGAACCACGGGAATGTTGGTTATCCAATTTTCCCTCTCTAATTTTGTGAACTGACTCTTTCAAGCATGGAAAATAATCCCGGCCTCCACTTATAGGGAGATGATTTTTAGAGTGGTGTAACATGTTTCCCCTCACCGGCCCTTTCTGATGGGTCTATCTGACACTGACAGATGCCTTAAGTGTGGGGAGGGCCCAGCACACCATTTCCATCAGTTTTGGAGTTGCCCCAGAATTCTTTTTGCTGCCAGGTTTTCTCCTTTAGTTTACATCTTCCATATACCCCAGACTGGGCAATTTTGAATATCTGGCCATCAGAAGTCTACAGGGTCTCTGGGGGGGAAGGTGTTTGGTATGTATCATTTCTATGGTCAGTAAGAAATGCATGCTACAGCACTGGATATCTCCACAAGCCCCCTCTCTTGCTCTGTTTCTGACCAAAATATATTCCAGATGGAAGGGGTAGAAGCCCAACTCAGTAGAGAGGGAATGGTGGGGGGCTTTTTTGACACCATGGAGAGCAATATCGAGACATTTCCCGAAGAACTTAAACTGAGACTAAAATCTGGTTTTGGCCAGACCTCCTGGTAGTTGATGTTAGAGGAGGCAGGTGATCTGTCTATTCTTTGACTGGGGCTTGTTTCTGAGAAGGAGGGTCAGCTATTCTCAGGTGGGGGGAAAAGTGGGGGGACCGCAGACTGCTCAGCACACTGGGACCATTGTTGATGACAATATTTAAAAGAACTGTAAGCCCAACAGCAATAATAAGGCAGCCTGTCCCGTGTGCTGCTCCTCCATTTTCTGCAGTCTAGGGTAGAAGCCATAGCAGGGCTCTAAAGTTTGCCTCTTCATTCAATTTCAGTGGCTTTTAGACCAGGCAAAAAAGTGTTATAAAAGCCACTGTGTTCCCTGGTACTATCTGTGTAAGCGAGCACACCAAGTCACAGTGGTCCTGCAGCTATCTCTGACAACAGCATGCTCAGTACTCGTAACGGCGTGCCATGACACTCCCTTCACAGCCCAGCCAGGACACAGCAAGTGAAATAAAGTAGCTTCAGTTAGAATACATAGGGTATTTACATATAATCAGAGAATCCCCCTTGGAGGATTATGAGGGAGGTAGTTAATATGTGTCTGGACAGGAACTTTAATGTTGGTTAAATACATCCCCTCTACAGAGTCAATTAGTTGTATATTTCTGTTGCATAAATATTGAACTTCCAGTGACCAGCAAAGAGCATTAATAAATAATGACATCTACATGAGTTGATAAGATAAAACACAACACATCAAAATTAACTGTTAACCTCCCCTGGTAGGGGAAAACCTTTACTGACAACTGGAGGAATCCCACATTGGTTACAGGCGGTGGCCCTGGTGTTAGTATTAAAAATAAAAACAGGGAGGCCCATTTTTTCCAGTATCAGGCAACTCCACACATGGCTCACAGAGTAGAGTTTGGGACGTTCTTAGAGCAGGGTGAAGAATGTGCCATTTTTGCGGCAGCATGACGGGAAATGTTTGGCGTGGGAAGAGTGTGGAACCCAGCGACTTGTATAACTATAACATAAATAAATGATGTCCATCACCAGGCAGCTGCAAAGCAAACAGAAAAAGATTGTTAGTATTAATATTATTAAATGTTTTCTTTTTTTCTCTGGTGCAAGCAGGCATAAATATGAAAATATTCAACAAACTTGATGAAGTACACTGAAGGTTTGGCTTCCACTTGATGAATTACCATGCCAGTCCTTTTTGAGCCTTCCTCTTTGCTCCACTTGCTTCCCAACTAAGCTGTCCACAACCTCTCCTGGCTCTCTTTCTGCTGGAGGAGAAACATTAGAGTCAGTCTTTGTAGTCATCTAAAAGCTGATACATGTATAGAACAGGGACTTTTCCATATATTATATATAAAACCATGTGTTCTGAGCTCCACATCCATGGCCAGGCACCTGGAAAGCAGCCACAAAATTATTAGTTAGTATTATTTAGTTTGTTAGTATTTTTATTGTTAGTATTATTAATTTTATTTGTCCTGGTCAGTATTTGTTAATAAATATATATATATATATATATATATATATTTTTTTTTTTTTATTATTGTTAGTGTTATTATATATATATATTTTTTTCCCCACCCACTTTTCTTGCCCCCCCCCCACAAGGGAGGATTTAAGACCACCGTTCAGCTTTCCATCCCCCAAAGAATGAACAAAAAATGTTTGGCCCATCTCACCCATGACTCCCAGTCTTGAATGTAAGCATTATTAAGGTAAATGTTCCAATTCCTACCGCTGGAGCCGAAGAGCTTTAAAAATCTTATGTTGAGGGGTGCGGTTATCTCCGTTAGTTACAGTGTGGTGCTAATAAAAATCTTATGTCTGTGGATGGCCAACAATACATCATTCCCAGCCATCACAAATTTTCTTGGCAGGCCATCCCTGCCCTGCACCAACAGGTTGTGGAGAAATTAGGTGTGCACTGCGCAATGCTATATGTTGCAAGGTCCACATTACAAGTGACACGCGGACAACTATGCATGGGCAGGGGTGTTACATCTTTTCAACTGCCCACTGGGTCGATGTAGTGGTGGCAGGGCCTGAGCCACAGATAATTTCACCAGCCAGGATTGTTGGACATCACTTATTGCCTGATAGTGCCTACTCTGCTTCCTCCTCTTCTGACTCCTCCTCTTCTGACTCCTCATCCACTGCTGAAAATCATCTGTCTGAGTGAAAGACCACACACACCCCAGAGGCTGTGGACTGCCATCATGGAGCAGACAGATGAGTGGTTGATGCCACTGCACCTAAAGCCTGGTAAGGTGGTGTGTGACAATGAACAAAACCTAGTAACAGCCTTGGGCCAAGCTGAGTTGAGGCACATCCATTGGCTGGCATAAGTGCTCAACTTTGAAGTGCAAAGCTTCTTGGACCATTATCCAGACATGCCGGAGATGCTGCATAAAGTGCACGCACTTTGGGTATTCACACCCTGCTGCTGCTCACCTATCTGCACTGCAGAGGAAAGTTGACCTTCCCACCCACCGTCTCATAGGTGATTTACCAACCAGATGCAATTCCAATTTACATACTGCATATTGGAAAGGGTGTGTGAGCTGCAGCAGCAGGCAATAGTGGAGTTCCAGCAGGCAAGTTGGGAAATTTTACATGTGCTTGTCCTTGATAGCATTTCCTATGGCAAGTGTCTTATCAGAAAGTGTGTTCAGCACCACAGGGAGTGTCATTATTGAAAAGGAAGCCACCTATCCACAGCCACGTGGACATGCATACATTCGTGAAGATAAACCGGATGTGGATCCCACAGGACTTGGATGTGCCTGTACCTGAGTGAGCAGTTGAAGTATTGGCTACCTCCATGTCTTCCACCTACACTGCCACATCCACCTCACCAACAAGTGAGTAGCTATTTCTAAGCCCCTGTAAGCAGAATGCAATGGGTGCCAACAACTGAGTAGTTTTTTCTAAGCCCCAGTGAGCAGAATGCAGGTGGTGCCCACAGATGTGCCCCGGCAGCTGCAATAAGAACAGTCAGATGTCGCTCTTTAGCTGTACCTCACTGACACCATTCACTCTCCCTAGCTAGGTGCCTGAAATAGTGGACTATTTATTATTAAACCAAAAAGAGCCCAATGTGTCCTGAACCAGTGGACACTCAATTACTATTTGTTAACAGAAGTGACATACTACTGTTATTATTAAACAGTAGTGACTCCCAATTATCTTGAACAATTGGTATTAAACTGTAGTGACATGCAAGTGCCCTGAACAATTGGTATTAAAGAAGAGTTAAAGCCCAGTGCTTTGAACAAGTAGTATTATAGAGCAGTTAAACTCCAGTGCTTCAAACAAGTATTAATAAAGTGGGGTTAAACCCTATGTGCTTTAAAGGATAATTCCACTTTCAACTGCATTCTTTAAAATTTCCATAATTATGTGCCAAAATTATTTCTTTAATGTGCTAAGCTTATATGTTATTTTTTTCTATTTGATTCCAACCCACTGTTATAAAAGAAACTATTTTCCCTAGAAACAATGTGTTTACCTTAGCAATGTGCATCAACAGGTGCATTAGCTTTACAGATACAGAAACTTCCTCACTCTAGCTTGCTAATCGACTAATTGGCTAAGACCCAACCAACAGGCTTAATCAGTTCTGCTGTAATTCAACTTATTTATATAGGGAGGATAACAATCTTGTATTCTAGATATACTAGTCTGAATAGGTGGATTTTGAGGGGCACCCTTAAAGGCTTGAAGGCTTGTGGAGTGGCAAATTGTATGGGGAGGTCATTCCAGAGGAATGGGAAAGTGCGTGTGAAGTCCTGGATGTGGGAGTGGGGGAGGTCATTAAAACTGAGGACAGGAGGCGGTCCTGAGCAGAGTGAATGTTGCGTCTTGGTATTTGTTGATAAACAATGGAATGTAGGCAGGTGCCTGATTGTAGGGACTTTTGTATGTTAAGGCTAGCATTTTAAAGTGGACCATCACCCTCCCGTGATCGGCCCGGGAATCTATAAGATTCCCAGGCCGATCACCTCCCTCCCCGCGGGACATCCGAGATCGGGACACCCCAAATCCCCTTACCCTCTAGATGTGCGCGCGCCCGCGCCGGCCGTCTGTGAATGGCCGGCGCGCGCGCGTCAAGAGTGACTCGCGAGAGGCGGCAGCGGAGGAGTCGCTTGTCCGCGGCTGTCAAAACGCTTGCCCGTCGGCGCTGGGAGCGGGGAGAGGTGAGTTTTTCGGGTGATCGGGGGGGGGTTTCACACAGCGGGGCACCCCGATCGGGGGTGCCCCACCGAAGTGGACCAAGACCCAGGATAGTCAAAATTCTGGGTGTTGGTCCACTTTAAATTGAATTCTCTCAGATATTGCCAGGCAGTGGAGGGACTGACATGAGGAGCAGCTTTAGAGAAGCAAGAGGAGAGATCAATGAGCAGCAGAGTTGAGAATAGATTGGAGTGGTGCCAGTCTGTTTGTTGGTAAACCACAAAGAGTGTTGTAGTAATCTATCTGGGAGATGATCAGGGCATTCACTAGGGTTTGGTGGTATCAGGTGAGAGGAATGGGCAGATGTGGGAGATGTTTTTGGTTTGAGGTGGTTAGATGAGGAAAATTATTAAATGTGAGGTGGTAGGAAAACAACAAACTCCGTCTTGTTCATGTTTAGTTTGAGGGAGCGAATTGACATGGATGATGAAATAGCTGTCAGACAGTCAGACACACAGGATATGAGAGAAGAGAGATCTGGGTCAGAGAGGTAGATTTAAGAGTACACCCCAGTGCTTAGAGCAAGTTGTGGTATAACAGCATACAGTCACCCCAATGCTTAGAGCAAGTTGTGGTATAACGGTGTACAGTCACCCCAATGCTTAGATCAAGTTGTGGATTAAGGACACACTTACCTGAATCTTTACAGCTAGTTGTGGTATAAGGAGACACACTCACCCCATTCTTTACAGCTAGTTGTTGTATAAGGGGACAAAATCACCCCAGTCTTTACAGCTTGTTGTGGTATAAGGGAACACACTCACCCCAGTCTTTACAGCTAGTTGTGCCATAAAGTGACACACTCACCCCAGTTATTACAGCTAGTTTTAGTATAAGGGGACACACTCACCCCCAGTGCTTAATCTAAGATGTTGTTTTACAGAGTACAGTCACGCAGTGCTTAGATCAAGTTTTGGCATAAGGAGACCCCCTCACACCAGTTTTTACAGCTAGATGTGGTACAGGGGAATACGATCAACCTGGTCTTTACAGCTAGTTGTGGTATTAGGGTACACCCTCATCCCAGTGTTTACAGCTAGTTTTTGTATAAGGGGACAAGCACACTGTGGGCTTAGAGCAAGCTGTGGCATAACAGCGTAGTCACACCAGGGCTTAGAGCAAGTTGTGGTATAAGGGGACACACTCACCCCAGTGTTTACAGCTAGTTGTGGTTTAAGGGGACACACTCACCCCAGTACTTAGACCAAATTGTGGTATAACAGCTAGTTGTGGTATAAGGAGACACACTCACCCCATTATTTACAGCTAGTTGTGGAATAAGGGGGCACACACTCACCCCATTGCTTAGACCTAGTTGTGGTATAACAGGGTAAGTCACTCCAGTGTTTAGACCAAGTTGTGGATAAAGGCATATACTTACCCCAGTCTTCACAGCTAGTTGTGGTATAAGGGTACACACCCACCCCAGTATTTACAGATAGTTGTGGTATAAGTGAACACACTTACCCCAGTGTTTACAGCTAGTTGTGGTATAGGGAGACAAAATCAAATCACCCCAGTCTTTACAGCTAGTTGTAGTATAAGGTAACACAATCACCCCAGTCTTTACAGCTAGTTGTGTAATAAGTGGACACAATCACCCCAGTCTTTACAGCTATGTGTGGTATAAGGTAACACAAGCACCCCAGTCTTTACAGCTAGTTTTAGTATAAGGGGACACACTCACCCCAGTGTGTACAGCTAGTTGTTTAATAAGTGGACACAATCACCCCAGTCTTTACAGCCATGTGTGGTATAAGGTAACACAATCACCCCAGTCTTCACAGCTAGTTTTAGTATAAGGGGACACATTTACCCCAGTGTGTACAGCTAGCTGTGGTATTAGGAGACACATTCACCCCAGTTATTACAGCAAGTTGTGGTATAGGGGACACAATCACTCCAGTCTTTAGAACTAGTTTTGGTATAAGGGAATACATTTACCCCAGTGTTTACAGCTAGTTGTGGTATAAGGGGACACACTCATCCCAGTCATTACAGCTAATTGTGGTAAAGGGGGCACACACTCACCCCAGTGCATAGAGCAAGTTGTGGTATAACAGTGTACAGTCACCCCAGTGCTTAGGACAAGTTGTGGTATAGGGGGACACAATCACCCCAGTCTTTAGAACTAGTTTTGGTATAAGGGAATACATTTACCCCAGTATTTACAACTAGTTTTGGTATAAGGGGACACACTCACCCTAGTTATTGCAGCTAGTTGTGGTATACACACACTAACTCCAGTGTTTACAGCTAGTTTGTGGGTATAAGGGCACACACTCACCGAGTGCTTAGGGAAAATTGTGGTATAACAGTGTGCACTCACCCCATTGTTTACAGCATGTGGCATAAGGGGACATATAGTTGTGGTATAAGGAGACACACTCACCCCAGTCTTTACAGCTAGTTGTGGTATGAAAGACACCCAGACCCCAGATGTGACAAGCCAGTGGTATTAGTGCAGCAGTAGTGAATCCAACCCTACTTTAGCTCTCATTCCAACCGCTATCCCTGACTATAGTTTGCCCTGAAAAGGGCAGTTTTTTAACCAAATGGAGCCTATCTGTCCCTAAACCGTTGCAGCGGGAAACTCTCCCTATCCTTCTTCCCCTGTTTTGTCTCTACAGGATGCCTCTACTCCATACACCAACTCCAGTCTGGAGGAAGACCATGGGACATCCGCAGTAGGGAGCATCCTTGGTACACCAGGCACAACACCATTATGTCCTTCTGAAGAGTGGATGCTGGACTCTCCCATTGCAGGTATGGAACCGGCCACCGGGAGAAAAGTCTGACACCATGTAAATTAAGAATATTACAGTTTTGGTGGGTGTTTAACTTTACACGTTAGCTGTTTGTGAATGGACCCCTATACTATTTGCAATGGGTGGCTTCGCCGTTCCCCAACCTGGTTATGCACCATAGGTACTGGGAATTTACAGCCCAGGGTTAACAGTCCCTATTTCTGGTGTGTGGGCTGTTAACCCTTTCAGTGCCAAGCATGTAGTTTCTACGAGTTTGCTTTCCTGGAATGCCCTGGGATGCTCTGATTCCCTGCCTCCCCATCCCACATCCAGTGATCACTGCATCTGTCATTGGACCCTCGAGGGAAACAGGAGCTGACGATGGTGGGTAAAGGAAAAAATTATTTTTTTTTACAGAAATGTCATTTTTTTTAA
This sequence comes from Gastrophryne carolinensis, assembly GCA_027917425.1. Lineage (NCBI taxonomy): Eukaryota > Metazoa > Chordata > Amphibia > Anura > Microhylidae > Gastrophryne > Gastrophryne carolinensis. Next base: position 63,580,447 of record CM051241.1, on the reverse strand, counting down.
CTAAGGTGTATGGTGTCTTTTTTACATTAAACCCTTTGTGAACTGGTAAGCTCATCTTTGAGACCCCGATACCAGTTCACAAGGCTTGGTGATCTGGATAGTCACCCACTAGCCCCCCCTATTACCTGCCTCCCCAAAGCCCAGGGGGCAGAAGGGCCTGGGGCCAATTTTAGGCTGTGCAGGCTTGTAGCCAGCAGGGCAGGGGGCACTAAGCTGGCCCCTGCACCCTGTTCTACAAGCCCTGCATAGCTAGTCCCCGGGCTGGTTATGCTGGGTAGCAGGGACCCCACTTCATTTTTTGTGAATTTTTAACCCTTTAAATTTGCAAAAAGGGGTCTACCCTGCATAGGGGGACTCTATGCCAATTTGTAGTGTGGATAGTAGTTGTATTTTATCTGTAAATGTTATAAAGTGCTCTTTTCAGTTTGGGGGGTCTCCGGGCAAGAATAGGGGGGGCTACCAATACATATGTGGTACCGTTGTAATCGAGAGAAATAGGGATTTCAAATGCAATATGGTTTAGTTTAATAAAGAAAATGTTTTATTTAAAGTAAAGGAGACCATTTTCTACTTTCATTTTCTTTTTTTTTTACTCAAAAATATTTAAAAAACAGTGAAAACATTACAAACAAGACATTTTGTGTTAAAGCCTAAACTCTGCCACAAAAAATATATAATTTTCTTGTAAACTCCCGCAAAGATCCTAGTTAAACATAGTGCAAAATGGTGAAAAATGATCTGTCAACAGAGGGTGACAATATTTCAAGTAGGCTGGCAATTAAAATGGTTAAAGGTAGCTATGCATGTTGGTTATTGTTCTGTTTGGGGGACCTTGCACTTTTAGCTTGTTTTTTTTTTTTTGTTTGCATATTGATATTTTAGGAAAACGTGTGGGATTACTTCCAGAAAGATGAGCCCACAACAACAAGTTGGGCATACGCTTAGAAAGCTTAACATGTGTACTTTCAGGGTTGTGGGAGGTTTTTCAAATGTAAAGTGTTGTTTTGGTAGAAAAAGGGCAAGTTGTGCATTTTGTCATAGCTGAAATTTTCAAGTAAAATTACTGTTACGCACATGCTTTACATTGGGGTGTTTGGCAACTCTTCCCTTGACAGTACCTATGCATGTTGGGTATTGTTCTGTTCAGGGGATCTTGCTTTTTCAGATTCACCTTGTTTTTTCTTGTTTACATATAGGTTTTAAAAGGAAATGTGGCTTTGATTCTGCTTTCTTTATTTTTTTTTTAGGGAAACTCTGTGCAACCAAAGAATTCATTGAGGAATTACTTCCAGAAAACTGCATCCACATAAACAAGCCTGATGTGTGTACTTCCAGAGAATATTTTGTGAGGGGGTATTTCAAATGTAAAGGGTTGTTTTTCTTTAAAGACTGCAAGGTGCGCATAGCATCTCCTAAAACTCTGTTTCAGTTTGGGGGGTCTCCTGGGCAGGAAAGGGTGACTACCAATACATATGTGGTACCACTGTAACCGGGAAAATGGGAATTTCACGCGCAATAAGATTTTATTGACAAACTAACATTTTTTATTACGAAAAACACTACAAATTGTAAAAATTTATTTTTTTTATTTTTTTTGCACATATTTCACCCAAAAATATTGAGAAAAACAAGACAAACAATAACATTTCATGTTAAAGCCCAGACTCTGCTGAAAACACAATATATCATTTTCCTTGGAAATCCCTTCGAAAATAGTGTAGCGTCAAATAGCGAAACATGGTCTGGCAACAGAGGCTGACAAAAACTCTAGGTAGGCTGGCACTTAAAGGGTTATAGGAGAGCTATCATATGACCCGAGTCCCTAAATTACGCCTACAGTAGATGGGTTTTGACCCCAATTACGTTGACATTTCCCAGACCTGAGGAAACAGAGCGCACCTGCTTGAGGAGGTTAACCATTGTGGTAGGCCATAATGATGGATACTCCAGCAGGTAGACTGCTTTGGTTCAGTCATCATTCCACAAACTAATTTACTTGTTTACTTATAGAAGTGCCCATTTGCCTGGAGACATAGGGGGTTATTCATGAAGGGATAGCGGCAGGTAGTGGCTCGTAGCGGCAGGCAGCGCCTGGTGAACGCTGGGAGCTGTAGGCAAAATCACATTTATGAAGGTGATTCTGGTGAGTGACTTTGTGAATGATGTATTATTACAGGCGGCTCGGCGTATAGCACCGGCGCTCTAGCTTCTAGAGCGCCAGGTATTACCTTTCGCTCACTGTCGCTTTCCCATACATTTCAATGGACGTTCCATTTCTTCTGTTTAAACAGGATTTTTTTTATTTTTGTTTTTTCTCACATCATTGTGTCACCTCTCCTGGCCTAGAAAAAGTAATTGTTGAAAACTTTTTTGATTTTTTATATTCTTATGCGGAATTGTCATTACAGGTCTGGCACTAAAGTATTAATGTCACAGTGTTCAAGCAAAGTCATTCCATGTGTTTTCGCTTTGTCACAGGTGGATATGTGTTCAAAAACTTTAATCGTACAGCGTCTGGCGCTCTATGCTAGAGCGACCAGATTTAGAGCGCCGACGCTGTGTGTGTCTTTTTTTGATAAGTATGGTGTGGAGCGCTTAGAGTCAGTTGCACTGAGCTGGCGCAACCTCTCGCTCCCTGCAGCGCTATACTGGTGTCATAGCGCCCAACATACATCACATTCATCAATGCGGGCCAGGTTACTACAGCGACTGAGGCGTTCTGTTACAGCGCCCGATACCTGCTTAAAGAGTATACTAGCGGTTGCTCTAAGCGCCGTTATACAGACGCTCATCTGCCGATAGCTGGCGTTAGTAGTGAATCAGCCTCATAGTTGCCCCCAAAAGGGTGATACCTGAGGCAACAAAGACAGATAACAATATCATATATGGAACAGAAGTGGTCAGAAATGGCTGAGGTTAACAACATGATATCAACATTACAACCGAGGATATTGCTGAGAGAGTAGTCACTTATGTAATGTAAGAGTAGGTCAAGTAAACAGAGGTCAAGATCTGAATGTTGCCAGTACTCTACGAATCAGGAAGAGATGTGGTTTAATATAAGCTAATGTCAGTTCAGGCAGCAATTAATCAAAAGTCAGACAAGTTGAATGAATTATTTGAGTGCGCTCTTTGTGATAGGATGCAATCACTGGCAGTGAGGAGTATAACAGGACTAGATGCATTTATTTAGAATCCATTTGGGAAGAAACAGCTGACCAGGAAGTGGACCAAACTCAATATTTTTGACTATCCTGGGTTTTGGTCTTTAGCCCTACCTAGGCAGGATTAAGGGGTGAGGTAACCCCGAAACGCGTTACCTTTGAATGGGGAGCCCAGGATATTCACTCCACACAGGTCATGCTATATTTTAAAATGTTACATTAAATGTTATGTTTTATCACACTTGGTGAGCTGGACCTGCAGCACAGTAATTTTAGGGTTGCCTAAAATAGTTTAAAGAAAAGAGTTTAAAGACTTCAAAAGGGCAGACTAGATGGGCCATATGGTCTTCCGTCAACCCTCTGTTTATAGTCTTACAGTTAATTTTAAAGAGGAACAAAACTCAATTGTTTTAGGTTGCTTGGGATTCCCCACTGTATGTATCCCCTGGGATTACCTTTAAACTTACTTTCTCCCTGTGCGCGTGCAGCTAAGCCAATCAGTGGTGCTCATTTCATTCAAAATTCCTTTGCCGCATAAGCTTAGTGTGAATGGCACTGGCTGCTTTTCCCATCCCACCTTTAGCCGCCTGTGTGCCAGTGTGGGTCATTCAGAAAGGCTGATGCTGGTGTGTGTGTGCCTAGCTAGAGAAATGATGGGGGCTGCCACGTAGAAATGCAATTCACGGGTGCCACATAAAGAGGTTGACCAACCATCCAGGAGTTTTTTAAACTCAAAAGAGGCGTTGCTCCTTTTTAAATGTATGTGTATGCCAATAAATAAGAGTGAAGGGCCTTTTTTTCAGTGCATGGACTAAAAATTAGGTCTTTAGGTTTAGAACTTAAAAGTCGTCAACCATAGAGGTGTCCATCCATCCATAAAACAAGTAAGCTATATAAAGAACAGTTTTATTAGACAAAAAAAAAACTTAAAACAAACAAAAATGCTATGGAAAAAGCATCCACCGTACATGCTTTTAAAAGTCGTATAATCAGATGGCCAGTCATCTTTAATAATACAATTAAACTTGTGTATCGGTTTTATTTTTTTGCAGGACTTGCATAAAGATTAATTTAATTTTCTTCTCAATGCCGCTGACAAGCAGAAGCAAAATGTCAATCAGATGAAGCAGATCTGCTAGCTTGCGAGCACGTCCTTATAACCATTCAGGAAGGTTAAAATGCAAAGTGATGACCAAAGCATCTTCAGTAGACTTTCTGAAGGATCAGCAGCATATTTTGTTGTTTGTGATAGTTGACTGAAACATTTTATACAAATGTAAAATGATGCAAAATAATGCATATCATTAGACCTAAACTGAAGGCAAAAAGCTTGTATCTGGGTTACAGAATACATCTTAAAATCCCAACTAAAGCTGAGGAAAAGATGCTATTGTTCACATTTACCTGTATCCCAGTATGCCTGGTGGTCTATCTTAGAACTTGCACGGCTAAGGATATGTTCAGTGATGAACAGGCCCGCAATAGTATTTTCTGGTGGGCCCCAGGTACTGATCAAGGCAGTACATTTGGCTTGAGACTAAAACTGTGTTTCTGACATGCCTGATCACTGGAAAGCGCCAGGGAGTGGGGCTGCTCGGCCAGGGATCAATATGGCTGACTACATTCTGTTTGTGGTGTTATGAATTTTAAGCAAAGGCTTTAGTAAAAAATGAAACACAGGCTGTTTTGGGGCACTGGGCTAGAAGCTGCTGACTTGAACCTCCTTTCTGGGTATAGGATTACTTTAAGTGGACCAAAATCAAGGTGAGTAAAAAAAACATGGTTTTGGTCCACTCTAAAGTCATTTGCCAGACAAAAAAAATGTTATGCTCTCCTTTTGTTCCCTGCACATGATCACCCAGACTGATTGTACATCTCAAGATACTGGGCCCTAGACTGGCCCGAACAGTCCCTAAATTATACTGCACACCAAAAATTCTATAGTATATAAAAGTAAAAATGTATTATTAAATTTTCCCTAGAACAACAGAAGACATCACAAGACTAGATTAAAAAACATATACACAAAATTGAGGAAAAGGGTTTTATCCTATTATGAGCTATCAAAAGATTACCAATATGATTATATAATACTTAATGTATAAAAATATACCATGTGAAATACATGTTCCATACCTCAAACTGGCTAGATATGCAGGCGTATTAGAGTGAAAAAGTGAATATACATAAGATAAAAAGTGAAGAGGAAATTAATAAAATTAGAAGTGGAGAAAAGATTAAAGCTGGAAAAGTGCACAAAGTGCCTATGTGATAATCGTGCACTGTGACAAAGAATAAGTGCTGTGGTATTAAGGCCACAGTAAATACATGCAGAGACTAGTATTGTGCAAACAGCATATACGCCAGCATAACAGCCAAAAGGTAAATAATAACAATTAGTATAACACTATAAACATCACCACATCCAGGAGCTCAGGAACCCAAAGCCGCAACTAACCACCGACGCGTTGCGTGGCCTTATGCCACTTCGCCAGGGTGAATATGTTGCCAGCCCCCCGTCCTCCTCCTTTTAAACTAACCTGCCACCACGTGTTCTGTAGATTGATTACTTCCGCTTCCTCCACATCTCAATGCGCGTAGTAGGCCCGCATCCATCTGTGCGGTGTCTCAGATGACTACGTCATCCTCCGCCGTTAGTGCAAGTCCATCCAGTCCGTTGGCGGGAGGACGCAATATAAACTGCGCCGCCTTCCGCCGGCAATGTGCCAGCACGTGAAGGAAGAGATGACGAGGGAGGGGAGGGAGGAGCTTAAGAGGACTCTGACACGCGCCCTACGCAATATCACCGTCAAGACGGCAGCGCGCTCAGCCCACATAAACGTCAGGGGGGGGCGCGCTGTCTATGGTGCTGAACACCCAGTCATCCGAATATGCGGCTACTGCATACGCTATCCATGGTGCTGAAGTTCAGCTCCAGGATATAATAGACTGATTTGAGAAGGGCGGGTGTCAGTGCCTCCAGCTATAGTACTGTCCATGGTCCTGACATTGCATCCATGATGACAGAACTATTTACCGTGATTGGCAGGCTGGAGGAGGCGGGCACCATTAAATAAAATCTAATTTAACATACATAACATATATATTTCCTAAGGAAAAAGTTGATCTGAAATAACTATTGACTACATTACTACCCATACTATAATACATTCCTATCTAATCAAAACTATACAAATTATTAATAACATTAAGTAATTAGAGATTAATTTCTGGGCAGGGACTAATCTGGTCAGTTCATTTCTTGATTTCACGATGGTGTTTAATATTTTAAAGGGTGGGTTATAGGAGTAATTTTGGATTGTGTGGTTGACATGGGAGTATGTATAGTTATAGGTGGTGGAAAATATAATTTTTTTTTTTTTTTTTTTTTTGTCCTTTTTAGCGTATTTGATTTTTATAATTTTGTTATACACACATACATATATTAATTAAAAATGGGTGCACATGTCTTTTTGTTTATCTATTTTATTTTTATTTTATTTAGGGTCGGAGGTCTGATTCTTTAATGTTGTGTGGGTCATTCGTGGATAGTTATATTTCAACTGACCGGAGGAGGTTAATGCAGTTCTTCATACATTTTTACTCTTTCCCCTACTCCTCTAGATCGCTGGGAACAATAATTGTATTCGTTTTGTGGGTCGTTCCTCCCCTTCCTCTTCTCCTTCGGACCTGGTGGAGTTTCCTGGTCTTCAAACATGGAAGGATCGAGTGAACGATTGAGCGCTTATATGGTGGTTCGTCGTGAGATTCGATTGGCTGATACCCTCGGTGGGATTGCGGGAACTACCTGCGAGACATGATTGGATCCATCTTCTCTTTGTCTAATTATTCCTTCCTTGACCTCCTGGACGGATATGCTTATTAAGCCGCTTAGATCTAGGACTGTCTACAGGTGTGACGATTGCCAGAATCCTTGAATTTTATATAATAGTCCAATTCTGTCTACCTTTATGGATGGACCATATGGACGGTACACGATAATCGTTGGAATCATGATATAAAAATATGGACTCAACAAGGAGATTTCGTCACCTGTAGGGTCATTTCAGTAAACCTGTCTGGCGGCTCAAAACCAAGAAAGACTGGCAGATTCTATCAAATAGACGCTTTATGCTAATCATGTGTCTACTTTACCTGTTAGAGCTATTCATGTTTACTCGTCTCTAATTACTTAATGTTATTAATAATTTGTATAGTTTTGATTAGATAGGAATGTATTATAGTATGGGTAGTAATGTAGTCAATAGTTATTTCAGATCAACTTTTTCCTTAGGAAATATATATGTTATGTATGTTAAATTAGATTTTATTTTATGGTGCCCGCCTCCTCCAGCCTGCCAATCACGGTAAATAGTTCTGTCATCATGGATGCAATGTCAGGACCATGGACAGTACTATAGCTGGAGGCACTGACACCCGCCCTTCTCAAATCAGTCTATTATATCCTGGAGCTGAACTTCAGCACCATGGATAGCGTATGCAGTAGCCGCATATTCGGATGACTGGGTGTTCAGCACCATAGACAGCGCACCCCCCCTGACGTTTATGTGGGCTGAGCGCGCTGCCGTCTTGACGGTGATATTGCGTAGGGCGCGTGTCAGAGTCCTCTTAAGCTCCTCCCTCCCCTCCCTCGTCATCTCTTCCTTCACGTGCTGGCACATTGCCGGCGGAAGGCGGCGCAGTTTATATTGCGTCCTCCCGCCAACGGACTGGATGGACTTGCACTAACGGCGGAGGATGACGTAGTCATCTGAGACACCGCACAGATGGATGCGGGCCTACTACGCGCATTGAGATGTGGAGGAAGCGGAAGTAATCAATCTACAGAACACGTGGTGGCAGGTTAGTTTAAAAGGAGGAGGACGGGGGGCTGGCAACATATTCACCCTGGCGAAGTGGCATAAGGCCACGCAACGCGTCGGTGGTTAGTTGCGGCTTTGGGTTCCTGAGCTCCTGGATGTGGTGATGTTTATAGTGTTATACTAATTGTTATTATTTACCTTTTGGCTGTTATGCTGGCGTATATGCTGTTTGCACAATACTAGTCTCTGCATGTATTTACTGTGGCCTTAATACCACAGCACTTATTCTTTGTCACAGTGCACGATTATCACATAGGCACTTTGTGCACTTTTCCAGCTTTAATCTTTTCTCCACTTCTAATTTTATTAATTTCCTCTTCACTTTTTATCTTATGTATATTCACTTTTTCACTCTAATACGCCTGCATATCTAGCCAGTTTGAGGTATGGAACATGTATTTCACATGGTATATTTTTATACATTAAGTATTATATAATCATATTGGTAATCTTTTGATAGCTCATAATAGGATAAAACCCTTTTCCTCAATTTTGTGTATATGTTTTTTAATCTAGTCTTGTGATGTCTTCTGTTGTTCTAGGGAAGATTTAATAATAAATTTTTACTTTTATATACTATAGAATTTTTGGTGTGCAGTATAATTTAGGGACTGTTCGGGCCAGTCTAGGGCCCAGTATCTTTTGATGTTACATGGGTTGGTGTCCCCATTTTACTAGCATCCGTTGATTACTTTAAGTACATTAGTTGTGCAGACCCCCATCAACCTTCCTCCCCCTTTGGTTCTTTTTGATTGTACATCTCTTCTGCATTCTCAACTGGGAGCCACCCCATCATCAGACACAGTATTGCCTGCATGCCCTCTTTATTTGCTGCAATGGAGGGGTGTGTCGAGACCTAGCAAGCATGCCTCCTCCATTGCAATGAACGGAGGAGGTGTCCTGGCAATACTGTGACTTCTAGAGGGGGTGTCGCCCCGTCAAGAATATGGCAGAGATTGGTCGATCAAGGTAAGTGGCCTGGGAACTGGATCTGCCAATCAGGTAAGATCTGGAGCACCAGATAGGAGTGATTATCTGTGGTAGACAAATGGTGAGTTTTAACTTTTTTTTTATTCTTTAGTCTAAACAATGACTTTAAGAAAATGTGAACCCAATTATAAGGCGGCAAGCAGCTTACTTGATGTCTGTCCCATATTCCACCAGGACCACACCAAAAAAGTGGTCTAACAGCTACTCCGTCCCTCATGGTAAGCAAGCTACCGTGGTCCCAAAGCTGTCTCTGACCACAACAGATGATATGCAAGAAAAAGAGGATATGCAAGAAAGCTGCCAGACTAGCCAAAGACTGACACTGGTGAAATAAGCTATTGCTTTGCTACAAATAAGATTGTTTCAAAGCAAGTTTAGGAGCTTTTGGGAGTTACCGGTATTTTCAAGTGAGGTTGTGCATTGTGTTTACTGTTTTTTGGCTATATTGCATTGCACTAAAGAGCAGAGTTATTCGGGTGGGGTTGTTTGGTGCCTAATTAGAAGCCTATTTATTTCACCTGAGGACAGCCTGCTGACTGTTTGCCAGACTAGCCAGAGACTGACACTGGTGAACGGAAGTATTGCTTTGCTATAAATAAATTGTTTTAAAGCGAGTTTAGGAGCTTTTGCAAGTTACCAGTTATATTTTCAAGTGAGGTTGTATTATTATAAGTGTGTGGACTTTCATTAGGGGGCTTATATTGGGGGACTTTATGGGTTTAAGAGCTTGATTTCTTTTTTTCCCTTTGCTTAGCAGTTAATTATGTGTTATAGAGCTAAAATAAAAAATTAAGAGCCAAAGTTGATGCAACAGTAAGAATTAAAATTGTGTTTTCACTGCTGCTCTTGTAACTGGGATAATGGCTAGCAACACTGAAGGCCTACTTCAGTGCACAATTTGTCATATGTATACACTACTAAAACAGCATTTCCAGGGTGAACACTGCTGTGATAAATGTGAGCGTGTTACAACGTTTGAAGCTTGGGTTAGAGATCTGGAGGCGCAAAATGAAACACTAAGAGAGATTGCCAATTTCAAAAGGGGCATTCTGCTCACTGAGAGAGAGCAGGAGGTAGGGTAAAAACAGAAGGTGAACAGAAGAGCACAGAAGAGGATGGCCATACCTATGTCGGTGCACCCTAGCAAAATTGCCAAGTTGGGTAATGATGGAAGAGTGTCAGTCTCAGAAATGGCAGCCCTAGCGGATACTGCTCTCCCTTACATTGGGAAGAGCAGTCAGTGGTCATAGGGAATTCTATTATCAGGTGAACTGAACTAATTTGTCACAAAGACCACCTCAACCGAATGGTTTGCTGTCTCCCTGGTGCCAGGGTTTGGCATGTGGTGGAAAGGGTGGATACATTTCTGGGAGGGCATGGGGATGACCCAGCTGTCATGGTCCACATGGGGACCAATGACAAAATTAATGGGAGATGAAGGATCCTTAAGAATACATTTAAGGAATTAGGCACTAAGTTGAATAGAAGAGCCTCCAAGGTTGTATTCTCTGGAATACTGCCTGTGGACTCCACAGGAACAACAGTGGGAGCTTAAAGCGTTGAAGGCATGGCTTAAGTTCTGGTGCAGGACAGAAGGATTTGGGTTCCTAGAGCGTTGGGCTGACTTTTCATTGGGGTACAAACTGTATTCTATAGAGAGAAGATTCTAGAAGGTACCCAGAGGGTATATAGGGAGGAGAGGCTCTCCTCTGGGATTATTGTAGTAACCGTAGTGAAGATTATACCAACTGGTACCAGTCAGTGGAACAGGAGATGAGCAGAGGAGCCACATTCATACCTAACAAGCGACCACAGGAAAGGTAAACCCTTTAGCCCGGGATGCTGACGGAGGAAGCTAAGGCCTCAGTATCCTGCTATGGGACCAGAATGTGTGCCCACCACCTGTAAGAGTTCACCTGGGTCTAGTGCTGTGTTATGGAAACTGCTATTGGAACAACTGTTGGATAATGACTGTATGACCTGTTGTGAACATTCAAGTGTACCTGAAGACCCGCTAATAAAGTAAGTGCCATTTTTATAAAGTCGGTCTCATTTGAGTTATTGGATGCAAACCCACATTGGGAGGTACCCCAAACCTGTAACAAGGAACTCACTCCCAACACGCCTGAGAAGCTAAACCCCCAGGTACGTGTATGCTACAGATGCTTATTGGGGAAATTAGGATTCAGGATTAGCAAATACAGTTTGTAACTGTATTGAAAACTAACTGAAGGATCGTGTGCAGAGTGTTGTTAATACACCTACTTTGAATGGTTACCGGTTGTAAGCGGTGTACCCCAGGGTTCAGTGCTGGTCCTACTATTATTCAACCTGTTTATAAACAACATAGAAGATGGAATTAAATGCACTGTCTCTATTTTTGCAGATTACACAAAGATATGTAGCACAGTTCAGTCTATTGAAGATGTTCACAAACTTCAAGCTGACTTGAACAGAATTTTGAATGTCTGGGCATCCACTTGGCAAATGAAGTTCAATGTCATGCCCTGAAGGCCACATATCTCCTTGGGGGAGAAAAACTGTGAGATTAACTTGTTGAGAAGGATCTGGGGGTACTGGTAGACCACAAGCTAAATAACAGTATGCTGTGTCAATCAGCTGCTTCCAAGGCTACCAAGATATTATCATGCATTAAAAGAGGCATGGATTCACAGGATAGGGTGTCTGGAATATGCCACCCAGTTCTGGGCATCAGTTCATAGAAACGATGCCCTGATTATGGAACGGCTGCAGAGTAGAGCCACCAAACTGATAAGGGAAATTAAGGATCTTAGTTATGAATAAATATTATGGGAATTAAATCTGTTTAGTCTTGAGAGGAGACGTCTAAGGGGGGACAGTTTTTGTGCCCTTTCAAGGATTTTTTAATGCTGTATTTTTTTCTTTTTGAAATCACACCATATATTATCTCATGCCTTATTCTGAAACGGTCTTTCTTTTTATGATATATTTTAAGGAAAGTTGAATCGAGGTTCACTTTAAATAGGAGTTCATTTTTTAGGTTCCTTAGGTTTACTTCAAGTTTACTTTACGTCAAGATAACATATTGTTACCTGTGTATTTTTAACTATGAAAATACATTATTTATCTTAGTATTTTTTTGTCATTTGCACAATGTTCCTAAGACCGTTGGGGGTCTTCCATTGCAATCTGAGAGTATTTGGCTGATTTAGGTACACAGCAGTGACCAGAAAACACAATTTCTTTCTGCAAAAAACCCTTTTGCTGCCAGCCTACCTAGAGTTTTTCTCACCCTCTGTTGACAGACCATTTTTATAATTTTGCACTATAAATGTTTACCTGTGATTTCTGCAGGGATGTCAAGGCATTTCTAGGAAAAATATATATTTTTAGTCAGAGTTTGGGCTTTAACATGAAATGTCTTTTTCAGTGTTTTGTTAATATTTTGGGGTAAAAATATAAAAGATAAATAAAATATAATATATTTAAAATGTGTTGTTTGTTCTTTTTAAAATAAAAATGTAAGTTTTTCAAAATAACAATGGCTTTGATTCACAGCCTTTTTTACCTGAACTTTCATATGAAAAAGCATGTGTATGTGTATTTTTCCGTTGGGTTTGGGCCATTTGTGTGTTTCTCATTAGCTTTTTCCATCGTATTAGTGTTTTCGTTTTGTGTGAAAGTCTTTTCCGTTGATTTCCCAGATTTAGCATGTGAGAGAGGGCTTTACAACAGGAAATTTCCAAAGGCACTTTCGGGTACTATTTGTTGGTGAGATTGTGCTTTCATGGTGTGTGAGAAAACAGAATTGAGTTCTTAAGGCACTGGGAGGCTGTCACCTTCTTTTAAACACCCCCCCCAAAATAAACATTTTGAAAAATTTTGGAATAAAATGTGACCTAATTTTTTATAAGGAATATTTTTTTTTTACTTTTATATTTTCTAAAATTACATTTTCAAAAACATTAACCATCCCCCCAAAAATATTAGAAATATTAAAAATAAAAATACATTAAGAATAATAATTTCATAGTTCATGTTATTAAATTATCCCCATTTAATTATTTAAAATTTTGGTCACACTGCTTAGGTGACTTGCCTGGAAGTAGGAATGTTTTTTTTTCTGGGGACCAGGGGGAAACTTGGGCCTGGTGCAACAAGTAAGGGAGTTAGCTTTTTTTTTTTTTTTTTTAATATTTTTTTTTTAACCTAGGTGCAAAAAAAAAAAAACCTAATCCTGTTACAAAAGTGTTTGTTTGCAGCCAGGAGAGGTCACACAATGATTTGAGCAAACAAAAATAATTTTGATTGTCCAACACACTATTTAATCACCAACAAATGAAACCCCATTGAAATGTATGGCAGAGCGACACTGAGCGAAAGGTAATATACGCTGAGCCGCCTTTAGTAATACATGTGACACTACATGACGCTGTTAGAAGCGCTCACCAGATTCGCTTTCTTAAATGTGGTTTTACTTACACCATCCGGCATTTACCTGCCGCTAGGTAGCATTACCTCAATAATTTTTACATTATATCCATGTGGGCAATCCCAAATATTCAACTAGGAAGAAGTAGAGAAAAATTCATGGCAAGCATTAAAGTGGTTAAGGTATACTTTATGAATTAAAAAGAAGAATGCATTAAAGTGGTTAAGGTATGCTTTAGGAGAAGAAGAATGCATGGCATGTATGGCATACTAAGTAGTTTGGAACAGAAGAGAGTTAGCACAGCAATAAGTAAGTAATGGGCTAGCAGGACCAGGGTATGTGAAACAGTTAAAAAAAGAGGCTTGCATATGTGTACAGCAAAAAAGCCAGTGTCTGTATATAAATTTCACAAAAACGCAAAATTTCATGGAGTTTAGGGGCTAAATGAAGGTAAAAATGGGAATTTTCCAATGGAAACTAGAAGAATCTCACATGACACTCACACATCTCACCTGACATTTACACATGTTGTGGCAAAATCCGTTCAAAAACGCTCTAAAAATGCTACAAGTGAGAATTTCACATCAACATACACAAGAGCTTTGAAAGAGATTCTCACAGTGTTCTCAATGGCTCTCACATCTACGGGAACAATATGAGACGCGTGTGAATGATCCGATAATGAAGAAAGCCATGTGTAATGTTCACATGGAGAGATAAAAACGAGAAGGAATATAGAAGGCTGTGAATCAAGGTTAATATCGAGTAAAAGCACCATTCCTCACGATTATTATGAAATTATCCGACATGATGTCACTGAAGGGAAGGGACATGGAAAGACGACTACTTTTTTTTTTTTTAACTGTATTTTTGTTTTAACTATTTGTTAACTGGTAAGCGATCCTACAAAATTGGAAAATTGGTTTTGACTCTAAAGGGTTGATTCAGAGCCCCTTCATTAAATCTTGTTTTTGTTTGAAAGTAAATGATTTCGTGCACTTCCATCCATGATTTTACAACTTGAATGACAGAACTGAAACATTATTTATCTACCAACAACTTACTTGATCCACCCTAACAATTCCACTGAAACTGCCCTCACCAACATCACTAATGATCTGCTCACTGCTAAAACCAAAGGTCACTACTCCATCCTCATCCTTTCTGACCAGTCCTCAGCCTTTGACACTGTTGACCACTCCCTGCTGTTTGATATTCTCTCCTCTCTCAGGGTTCAAGGTCTTGCACTCTCTTGGCTCACCTCCTACCTCTCTGACAAATCTTTCAGTGTATTGTACTGTAACACGGTTTCTTCTTCTCTTTCTGTCGTTGTGCTGCAAGTTTCTGTCCTAGGTCCCCATTTTTTTCAGTCTATACCTATGGTCTTGGCAAATGCATAATGTCACTAGGATTTCAATAACACTTCTATGCGTCTGACACTCAAATATACCTCTCCCCCAATCTCTTCTCTCTCCTATCTCACCTCCCCATGTGCCTGGCAGCTATTTATTTATTCTTGTCATCTAGTCACCTCAAGTTAAACATGGACAGAACTGGTCATTTTCCCACTATCTAACTCCCCTTTCTTCTCTAACACGTCTATCTCTGGTAACAATTATACAATAACTGCAACTTCCCAAGCTTGGTGCCTTGGGGTTATTCTGGACTCTTCCCTCTCTTGTCGCCTCCAACTTAAAAACCGCTTGCGCATCCGTTCCTTTCCTCTTACTGGACACCACTAAAATGCTAGTGTACGTCCTGGTCATATCACAACTGTTGGACTATTGCAACATCCTTCTTTGTGCCTTGCCAACTAACAGACTAGCACCTCTCTGATCTATCCAGAACTCTGCGGCTCATCTCTTCCTTCACTCATCCAGCTCTGCTCCTTTTTGCCAATCCCTACAGTGGCTACCAATCCCACAGCAAATCCTGGTTAAGACGCTAACTCTCACCTACAAAGCTTTCTCCAGCCAGGCCCTTCCCTACATCTCATCTCTAATCAAACAATGTCAACCTAGATGCAGCCTCCTCTGTCGCCAACCTTCTCTTGTCCTCCACTCCGGGCACCTCCCGCCCTCCCCCACCCAATCCGCCACTACCCAATTCTCAAAGCTTTAAAAGGCTCCCTTAAAATCCACCTATTCAGAGAAGCAGACAATCTGGCTTAAGCAATTTTCTAAAGGGCACATGCCAAAGCTCACTACTGACTGTTTATGATCCTTCCCTTTTTTCTCCACCCATTATCCTTTAGACTGTAAGCTCACAAGGGCTCGTATGTTTCTACCCTGTCTGTAATTACTACTTTGTACAGTACTACAGAATATGGTGGCACTTTATAAATAAATATTAATATTAATGTTTCACTGTCAGCTAATTGTACTGTTGTTGTGCAAAGAGAGCACAACCCTTCTCTTAATAGCTCCGTATTGGCAGAAGAAACTATGGTTTTCGAGCCTGTTGAGTCAATTAAGAAGCCATGGATGTTACTACAGATACACAATTTTCTTTACCAGGGTCCAGTCATTCATGCACAGGTGGCAATGTTCATTTTAGCTTTGTGGACTCTGAGAGGGCCTCGTTAAGAAATAAAGGATTGTTTAAGAAAGTTATCTTGATAATACTTAACAAGAGAAAGGACGTGACTCGAAAAATTTATGCCAAGACATGGATGAAGCATGGAGACAAGAAAATGTTAAGACTGCAGTTATCCAATCAAAATAGATCTGGGGATGCAATTGCAGACATTTTGGATTTTCTTCAAGATGGAGCAGACAAAGGTCTGTCGCTTAATACCCTTAAGTCACAAATTTCCACCCTGTCTACATATTTGGACTTTCAAATTTTATTAGAGCCTTTAATTAAAAGATTATTAAAAGCTCTGTCCAGGAAGAGACCTTTGAAATCACCACTATTTCCTCAATGGTATTTGTGTAAAGTTCTACAAGCTCTCATGGGCCCTCCTTTTGAGCCCTTAGAAACTCACCTATGGAAAAGCTAACCCTGAAATGGTTCAATTGGTGGCTTTGACTACAGCTAGGACAGCAAGCGACACCCACCTTCTAGTTAAGTCCACAACCCCCAATCTTCGCTGCTAGTTTCACCTATAGCCCAGCCCCCGTTTGCCAGGACACTTTATACGCATCACTGGACATGGTTGCCACTAGCGCAAAAGTTGTGAACTTACAAGGGCTAAGGCGGATGAACCAGAGGCAAGACTGGGTGATACACAGCCGGGGTCATACACAGGTGATCAATCCTCATGATACGCAGCACCAAGGGAGAAACAAGAGGGGTTCATGGTCAGAGTTCAGGCACGTGTTAGTCCAGGCAGCAGTCACAGAGTGGCCAAGCAAAACAAGGTCAGCAACGGAAACGATCGGAAAATAACAGCCACTATAACACCCAGCATCATGCTATCACGGGCAATTATGACAGGGGCTGGGGCACTTTTATAGGGGAGGAAGTGCAGGGATAGGCTGGGGCAGCTTAGGGCCGATTGGCCCACCACAACCTCAGGGCTGATTTGCCCCTTAAACCATTAGGGCGTTTCGCCCACAGTAAGGTTGGAACTCATTGGCCTTTTAAACTAACGTCCGTCCTGTGCATTGTCCACAGCACCCCCGGAGGAAATAACTAAGCACGATCAGAGGAGCAGGGCATACAGCCGGGGGAGGAGGAAGCTGTCTATGCGGCTGCTGAGCGATAGAGATCCCGGTGAGCTGCCCGAGTGGCTGACCCAGGACGCCGCAAGAATGGAGAGAAGGTGAGTGTATCAACACACAGGCTTTATCATTAGATTTGCCATCCATGCAAGTTTTTCCGGATCAGATAGTTCTAAAAACAGATCCATGTTTTTTACCGAAAGTGGTTTCATTGTCAAATAGAGATCAGGAGATTATTCCCCCTTCCTTTTGTACTCAAGCAACTCATCCATTAGAGGAAAAAAATTACTTTTTGGGGTACGAAGATGTGTGTTGCATTACTTACAATCTACAGAATTTATGTAGTCAAAAAACTTGTTTCTTATTTGGTCAGGTCCTAAGAGAGGTCTGAGTGCATCCCTCCCTCTGGCAGGGCCTACGGCACACTCTAAGAGCTACAGTGGTCTCTTGGACAGAAAAGGCAGGTGTGAGTTTGCAACAAGTTTGCAAAGCAGCCACATGGTCTTCAGCGAATGCTTTTGTGAACCATTACTGGTTGGACCAAAATTCTAATCAAGTCCCTCTCTAATAGTAAGTGATCATGGGTATATCTCTCATAGGAGTTATTTCTTACCTGTTAACCCTTTCTCCAGGAATCCCCCAGGAAAGCAACAACCCACCCGAATTTTATGCTAGGGTTATGCAGTTACGTAGTCTAATCCTTGAATTTTTATATCTTTGGAAGACTCCATACTGAGGACCATGTGATCAAAAACTTATTTTATGGGATGGTCTGTTGTTTCCTGTGTCTGGAG
Organism: Gastrophryne carolinensis; assembly: GCA_027917425.1. Classification (NCBI taxonomy): domain Eukaryota; kingdom Metazoa; phylum Chordata; class Amphibia; order Anura; family Microhylidae; genus Gastrophryne; species Gastrophryne carolinensis. The sequence goes on along the minus strand of CM051241.1, from coordinate 63,562,537 downwards.
GGCAGGGGTCATCTCTTGTAGGGGCTGTCTTAGGGGATTCCCGGAAAAAGAGTTAACAGGCAAGAGAGCTGAACACTAGTAGTAAGCATTTTCTTCTGAATAAACTGAATAAACTTCAATATAAGCAATCTACCGATCTCCCTGTTCTGTAATTACCTTCAATCTAAATGTTTTAAAGAAGCTCTTGAAATTACACATAGGAGGTTTACCAGAGACTTAAGTAGGACTGTTTCTTTTTAATTTGAAATAGAAAAATGTTAGAATCACGCGAACGCTGATCGTTTCATTCTAATAGCAGCCATAATTTTAGAACATCTTGATTTCTGTCCATTGTGTTACTTTGTGAAGACTACGAAGAGATACCAGTTTCTTAAAAGCAACTTTAAAAAAAATAAAATAAATATTGTGTAAAATGTAGGCATGATACAACTGAAACAGATGCAATACAGTAATTCTATCAACAATATTCAGAAAAGGGACCTTCTTTATTTTGAAAGGGAATCTTTTCAGTGATAGTAGATGCTTTACTAACCACTACTCCATGTCATGTTTGATGCATTTACCAAGAAAAGTGTGCCATATTCACCCAACCTCGCCCGTGTTTGCTGTATTTACTTCTAGCTCTACGACTTCTAGTCGGACAAATGCTGATGAACACTTGGGGGGTTATTTAAGAAAGGCTAAAGCCAGGTAATGCTACCTAGCAGCACATAGCATTGGGTGAACGTTGGCCGCCGTATGTGAAACCACATTTAAGAAAGCAAATCTGGTGAGCGCTTGTAACAGCGTCACATGTATTACTAAAAGCGGCACAGTGTATAGCGCCAGCGCTCTAGGTTCAGGAGCGCCATGTGTTATCTTTTGCTCAGTGTCGCTCTGCCATACATTTCAATGGGGCTTCATTTGGTTGTGTTTAAATAGCGTGTTGGGCAATTAAAATGTATTTTTTTTGCTCAAATCATTGTGTGACCTCTCCTGGCTGCAAACACTTGTATATATATATTTTTTTATATTTTTTTTGCAGAATTGTATGTGTAGGTCTGGCACTAAAGTGTAATTGTCACAGTTTTAAAACAATTTCATGTCATGTGTTTTTGCTTTGTCACTGTTGTATATGTGTTCAGAAACAGACTTTAATCACACAGCATCTGGCTATGCTAGAGCTCCCAGCTTTAGAGCGCCAAAGCTGTCTGTGTGTAGTTTTTTTAAGATATGGTGTGGAGCGCCAACTGCCAAACACACTAAGCTGGCACTACCTAGTGCTCGCTGCAGGGTTGTCCTCTGTTAGATGTGGTGAAGTCTTGGGCACTTTGACCTTAGGACACCACCTAGCGTTCTCCATAGTGCCCACCACATATCGCATTCATCAATGGCGGCCAGGATACTTCAGCGACCGCTACACTACACACCCGCTTACAGTGTCTAAGCTCCACTATACAGACGCTCACATGGCGATACGTGGCGCTAGTAATAAATCTGCCTCTTCGTCTTTTCTCCAGCTTTGGAGAATTATTGGTTATTCTGCCAAGAATGGGAGTCATTCTAAAGATTTGGTAAATCAAATTATTTGGTGAAGCCAGGTGCACCAATGGTGTGCCTTACTGTGTGAATTGCGACCTGTGTCTTTCGTGATATTTTTAAATTTTAGCAAGCAAGAAAGGGCAATACATATTTTTGTCCCAAAATATCACCTGAACCAGTAATGGAACATTGTTACAGATGAGGGGCGTCATTTTTTCAATGAGGTAAGAATATATATTTTTTGCAAATAATAGAATAGAATTCTATGGGCTGTACAGAATAATACGGCAATGTATTTCTGCATAATCCATAAGGCCGTGTTATTTCTAAATTCCAAAATAAAATACTTACCTCATTGGAAAAATTTTAAGGAAAAAATGAAGCCAAAATGTTTTATTGCATTCCTGTCTCATGTCTTGAAATTAAAAAGCTCACTCAGATGCAAGTTGCAATTCACACTTCAAGGTACACCAGAATTGCACCTTGCTTTACCAAATGTTTAGCATGACCCCCAAGTTTGTTAAGGGAAAATGGGAGGGTCTGGATCAATTACCTCAATTTTTGTAAATTACACATACAAGTAGCTACAACCTGGTATATTAATTCATATACAAGAAATGTAGTTGCAACAGTATGGAAAATCAACAAAGAAAACAAATCAAAGATTGCATTCACTGTAAGGTAAAGTGCTTCGTAATTGAAAGAGTCTTTAAAGTGGACCAACACCCAGGATTTTGACTATCCTGGGTCTTGGTCCACTTCGGTGGGGCACCCCCGATCGGGGTGCCCCACTGTGTGAAACCCCCCCGAACCCCCCGAACTCACCTCTGTCCGCGGCGACGGACAAGCCGCGGACAAGCGGCTCCTCCGCCGCCGCCTCCCGCGCGTCCCTGTTGACGCGAGCGTGCCCGCGCCGGCCATTCACAGACGGCCGGCGCGGGCACGCGCACGTCTAGAGGGGCGCGAGGGAGGCGGCGGCGGCCGGCCGCCGCCGAAACTAGGGTAAGGAGTTTGGGGTGTTTGGGGGGGTTTCACCCCGCGGGACATCCCGATCTCGCATGTCCCGCGGGGAGGGAGGTGATCGGCCCGGGAATCTTATAGATTCCCGGGCCGATCACCGGTGGGTGTTGGTCCACTTTAAAGTCCCCTCAATGTAGCAGCTAGGATGGCTGTCCTATGTAAGGCTTGTGTACCTAATAGGTAAAGTGTTTTGGTAATCAGTAGGTGCTGGCTAAGCGTCTGGATTGTTCTGCTGGAGGACGGCGGCATAGATATACTTACAATCTGTAAGGCCCTGGTTCCAATGTGGAGAAATGAGCAGGTACCTCAGGGTGTGCTTTTGCGTGTGAAATGTAACTTACATCGAAGTGAGTTTAACTTTTACCCACATAAAAAAATGGAAACCACAGCACCCTATGGGCTATGCTAAAAAAATTCAAGTTTTTCTACATGTGTTGCTATTTACAAACTGTAAAAAAAGAAATCCTTGCCACACTGAAATAATGATGCACCTCACCTGTAAAAAAAACCCCCAGGGCATTTGATTGATTGGAATACGTTGGAACAAAACATTTTTATATATTTTTTTAGTGTGTACAAGTTAAAATGCTCACACAGATGCGAGTTTCAGTTCACACCAAAAAGCACATCAAATGGTAAACTTGATTATTCTTTAACATGACTCCCAAAGATTCAGTATCATGCAAGCAGATGGGGCATGTGACTTTTGGGGAGTTCTTATTTCAACTGTGCAAGGCTGTTAGCCTCGATTCAAAGACACATTCGTCCGGAGACTTCCGTAGCTGTCTGTGAAAGTTTTGGTGGGTGTTTGTCATTTTTTTGCTTTTTTTCGTTCATTTTTCATTCGTACGAACGTTCGGGAATGCGCTTTCGATGAACGGAATCAAATCGGAACATTTCCGTTGGTTCGGATCATTTTCCAAACAAAATCGGAAATTTTCCGTTCGTTCAGATAACTTCCGTTGTTGGGATGGGTTTCTGTCTGATTCAGAGAGCTGATTTCAGACGGATCACCACCCTATAAATCCGTTTCATTTCGGATCCACTTACCTTTGAGGGCTCGGATTGCTATTGTTGAACATGTTTTGCGGCTATGTGGAGGAGTCTGCGCGCCTTTAGCTCCAAGGCATTGCATGTATCAGCATCAGCCATAAATTGTATAGCAATGCATACCTGAATCAATACTTTTCATGTATGCCTTATAGAAGCATTTTAATGCCGACCTTAATTAGTCCTTAGCATGTAAACATTTATTTTCCCACACATCCATATAATTGCTATTTTTTTTAGGCTTATGTCCTTTGTGAATTATATTTGGATTATTGAACTTGAATCTTAATTTGTTGTAGGAGTTATTGTTTTAGTCAGTTACCTTTGCTTTGTGTAATTTATATTTGGTTGCAGGCACCGCAAGATGTGCCACTCACACAACATAAAAGCAGTGATTGGTCCAGCTATGCGATTCCTCAGTGTTCTTGCAGGGCATCCAGGGTCGTCCCATGATGCTTATATATTGCAGAGCTCCGGCTGATTTCGTCAGTTTGAGTCAGGAAAATTATCTGGTGGATGGCTCCAGGGTAAGTTTGTTCACATTCCATCAATCCATTTTCACTGTATGGCAATGAATATAGTTGATGACTCATGACTTAACCTAATGCTGTTTTTAGCCCTTGTGTATTTTATGTTAGTATTTTTAATTTCTTTCAGGGGATTCTGGATATCCACTCCTGCACTTGCTCCTGATGCCCGTTATTTGCCTGCAGAATGCGGGCCAGGGGTTCTCTAATCGGGCACTATGCAAAACCCGGCCTGTGGTGGCGAGGGCCCTCTGGCTTTTGAAGTCCAGATTTAGGTGTTTGGACCATACAGGGAGGGGGGGGGGGGACTGCAGTATGACCCCAACAAGGTTATACCAATATTTTAATTTAAGTTTTTTAACAGGGACCACACGTGCCAGAGTGGCACAACTGAGTGTCAGGGTTCTTCAGTTGGTGGGCGAGATGCAGGAGCTGCGCAACTCGTTGGGGACCACAGATGAAGAATAATGTTCTGTGGCCTGCCATTGCTATGTATTTTGTTTTTATAGTTGTAAAAATTAGAAATTTTCAAAATGTTTAAAAATGTTATATTTTATGATGGAATCCCCCCCAAAAAAATTAACAGTGTAATTTAATTTACAAAATACATTAACCCAAAACTAATGGGCCCAGAAATATTTAAAGATGAATATTCACATGACCGAGAAGTGATTTGGGTGAGCTTTAAGGTTCCAAAAGGGAAGATGGAGGATAGTGCTAAGTGATTTAGCTAAACATTGTAGTAGAAGTGAGGGTGGCAAATATGTAGGCGAGCACTTTAATTAGTTAAGTTTGTAGTGCGCAGGCTCAAAATCATAAGGATTTCCGTCTGGACGATTATTTATTGAAAAAGGGAAACAGAATCGAACGGGAAACGTAAAGGATTCGTTGGAGGATATGATAGGAAAAGGGCAAAAACGAAAGCCTACGTGGTAACATGTGGAAATGAAACGGAAAAGTCACGCTGGAAAATGACATCCTCGTAGTCGTAATCTGCCGTACGAACGGACGGAAACTTTACAGAAGGTTTTCAATGCATGGATAGAATCACTCGTACGCTCATACGAGAACGGAAACATTTCACAAAAAAAACAGATCGGCACTTTTTTTTTGTCTCTCTGAATCGAGCCTGTTGTTCCAGATTAATCCTATGACAATAAAAAAAACAGGACTGTTTCCTGCTGGTCCCAATCTTAAAATTTCCTGTGGAGATATTTACACCCAGTGTTCACAACATCCAATGTGTGAATCCTAATGGCAGACGATAAGGGGTTTTATTCTTTTAAACTATGTATGGGGTGAAGGATGATGATGATCGAGGGAAAGAACAAACTGGTGTTAAAGATCCTTTAGTAGTAATTATGAATTTTAAAACTCAATCTTTCATCATCTGTAACCACAATAATGTAGTCTACTGTATAGAATGCCCCTGCGAGATGCAATACATTGGTCATACCTTCCGCCAAGGACATTGTTAGAAGCCCCTCTTTAGGAAAGAATCTAGGTGGATTTTTAACCTTAATACTATAACATCCAAGGGGCTTAATATAGAGGTTGATTTTAGTTGTTTTATTTGGCGTTCTGTTTTTATAATCCTTTTTATAATTACCTGGGATTATTAATTATGTTTCCATCCATCTGAATATATTCCTCACCACAAGAGCTGAGAAGGCTGTGAGGTGGGGGAAATTTAGCTTTAACTCCAATGGGGATAATTCTGATCTAAAACTAAATGCAATAATACCTAAGATCCACCAAAATAATAAACACAAGTTCTAGAAGTTCTATAAACTCTACAAAATACTATACACCATTCCCTGAGCAAGTTGCTGATAAACAATTGGAAGAAGTAGGATTTCCTAGACTTCAAGAAGCTCATAAACATATCTTAGACAGTCCCATTACGGAGGAGGAGGTTATGCACACTATCAGGGACATTAAAGGGTGTAAAGCACCAGGTCTTTATGGACGGGTCTATATTTTGAAAAGTTTCAACAGACTGTGGGAACTATAAACCCATATCGCTAATAAACTCTGACCTGAAATTATTAAAAATTAAAAAAATTGGAAATATAAAAATAATGTTGGGGTTGAAGAATGAATCGATTTTCTTCATTGTTTTTGGGAAGTACTATTACGGGCGCTCTCCTGAAGCGAAAAAAAAACCAGGGGGGATTGGATGGCACCAGATTAAAGAGAAGAACTGGACGGATCGATAGTCAGGTGAGTGTTTTTTTTATTTTTTGGGCCGCTAGCAGGGGTAAATGCCAGGCTCGTGAATGTTGCGTGGCTGGCACTTAAGGGACGGAGAGGCAATCACGTAAAATCCACGTGCTTGGCACTTAAAGGGTTAAACGCACAAAAAAGTGCAATAAAAAATACTTGTTCTAATTTTTCCTAAAACAACACTTGCACATGTGATGGGGCATTTTTACAAGTGAGGTGCCTCATTTTTTCAATTAGGTAAGAATAATTGTTTAAAAGTTTGGAAACAACCACACCCTACGAGGTATGCAGACAAAAAAACATTTCCTTACAATAGCCCGTAGTGTGCTGTTGTTTCCAAACTAGCATGAATTTCAACCTGCATCTCAGTGAGCATTTTAATTTAACATACAAGTGCAATAAAAAAAAAAGATGTACATATCAATGGGGGGTCATGTTAAATTTTCGGATGAGGTGACATAATAACCACAGTTTGAGAACCCCATGAACTAGAATATACAGTTATTAATATAACTAAGGGGGTTATTTAAAAAACAATAATGCCAGGTAGTGCCACGTAGCGGCAAGTAGCGTCGGGTGAACGCTGGGCACTGTATGTGAAAACCACATTTAAGAAAGTCAATCTGGTGAGCACCTCTAACAGCATCATGTAGCGTCACATGTATCACTAGCGGTGGCTCAGTGTATAGCGCCAGCGCTCTAGGTTCAGCAGCGCCATGTGGTACCTTTTGCGCTCTACTCTCCCATACATTTCAATGATGTTTCATTTGGTTGTGTTTAAATTGCGTGTTGCTAAAGTAAAATGTAAAATTTTAGGCTCAAATCATTGTGTGTTCTCAAGAACTTGCAGCTAATACTTTTATTGTTCAGGCGGAAGCCTGACTGTTACTAAGCAGAAGCTTAGTATTGTGCATTGCATGATCTTGGTCATTTTGATTGAAATCTTAATAAATGTATGGGAAGTAAAAATTTAAGAACAAATGCACCCTGAAAAACAAATATTTAAACTTCACAGGAAAAAATATGTACCTCCTCTGTAGGAATGCCTTATTGCAGGTACCGGTAATTTCTGGAGAACAAAAAAATGTTTGCATTTTTTGGTGTGTAAAGATCAATTTAAACTAACATATAAATCTAAATTTCAACATCTGCTACTTTAGTTATGATTTAAAAACAAAACTGACTAAAAGGCATTCTACTTGCGACAAGGATGAAATGGCATACATGAAATTTACAATTATGCTTTTCTTTAAACAGTCAGGGAGACTGACATCTTTGTCACGGTGTAGAAGGGTTTATTCTGTTATCTAGCAGAACTGACAGGCACACTCTACCTCCTTGCTTTCCTTTACTATACAGACCCTATTTAATGTGCTGCCTGACATGTATTTCAGAAGTGGAGAGAAAAATGAGTTCAGGATGAAAAGCCATAACAGATAATTAAAAAGCCTTTTACACTCCTCTTTTTTTTTTTTTGGTACTATTATAGTCAACCACAAAAGTCACCACTTACCTTGTAACTAACTTTTTCTGAATAGAGTTATCTAAAAGTACATTTTAAAGTAAGTCAAAAAGACCTATTATGAAATTGGATGGCTGGACAAGTCATTGTCCATTGCCACCTATCTAGTCCAAAACCAAACAGCCCTGATGGCCCCAATGCTCAGTTTTTCTTTTTAACAAAGCAAAGTCTAAAAACGTACATCTTATGTAATAAAGGAGCGTCCAGCATTTTTGATGGGAAAAGCCTCAGTTAAATAGACTGGGGTAGGCAGGAAAGGTTTGTAAAGTTATGGGGGTTGGCGGATGGCTTTGGGGCTGCAAGTGGGTGTGGGTTATTGAGAGAAGGGGTACATAAGGCTGAGGAGCCTCATGTTCCTCCCCTTTCCTGCCTGGACATTAAGGAGCAAGAAGTCCCACTCTGTATGGTGAAGGTTCTGTTGTAGAAGTTGAAGGAGCAAGTGGCATTGGCAAGTATGAGGTCTCATTGGGTATATAGACTTTCTTATACTGTATCTCACAAAAAAATGTTTGCAATTCCTTGTGTACAGCAAAGTATGCAAAAGTAAGTAGTATGTGCGAAAATGAGGCCATATTGCAAAGTTGCAAATCCTAAAATTCCATTTTTAGTCACTTTAATACTACATTAGGTTGAGGGCAGGACTCTTTCATAACATACTCCTGTATTAAAGTCATATGCAGGCAAAAAATAAAAAAGCTATACTAGACCGGGGTTCACACACATACGCAGAGAGACTGGGGTTGTGTATTTTGACATCACTTAGCTGCTCTTGCTACAATTGCTGATGAACCCCCTTTCCTGCCTGGACATTAAGGAGCAAGAAGTCCCACTCTTTATGGTGAAGGTTCACCTCTTCAGGCAAGCATACAACCAGGTTTAATTAGTTCTTCCTTATCGCTTTCACCCCTGGTTGCACTTCCTGCACAGGGTACCCATTATTCTTTAGACTATAAGCTTTCAAGGATATGGTTCTCTCTTCTGTTGTATATTGTCTTTAGCATATTAATAATTATTAATAATAATCATCTTTATATAGCCCCCACAAATTTGCCAGTGCTTTACAATCAGAGAGTTTGTGTACAAAACAGCTATAAATAACATAAAAAGAAGTCAAAGAAATTATGCAAAAGGAATGAGGGACCTGCTTTACACTTTAAAGAGCATTCTGCTATATCTGATATATATCTTGCATATTCTTTGTACAGTATTATTACTATGGAAGATAATGGCCTCTCAAAATAATAATAAAACAGGGGTTGTCACGGGCATAAAATATAAATAAGCTTCAGTCTTCTGGGCCTGCTTGTTAAAAAATAAAACGTGCCACCCCCTGGCATTACAGAGCAGCAAAATTGCTTATTTTTGCAAAACATTCATACAGCCAGGGAATTTTTCAACAAAAGATTAAGACATTTGCGTTTTTGAAGACTACAAAGTGGAAGGTCCTTACAGAGTCTTCCTATTCCAAAAACATCCAACATACTAGAGATGCAGGCCTATTGCAAGCAAGCTATGTTACTTAACACTTTTAATATTAAGAGGGCCAGCATAAGGAGTTTTCAAAACAATGTGATTTGGTGTAATCTATAAATCATTTTGGACTGGTGATGGTGAAAGGGGGAGGAGAAGGTTTTTGAGAAGGTGATTGCTGGGTAGCCAAGCACCAAACATAATAAGTCAGTGATCCTAATAAATGTTGAGCTGAACCCACCCCTATTCTATTTGACTCCAATCCTCAAAAATCGACCACTAAATCCGTGGACCGCATACACCTTAATCCTAATCCCATTATAGTCTGTATCATGGCCTTGCACGGGTCTGAAAACACTGCAAAGTGCTTCAAAATGCACAGGAACTGCCCCAAAAGGCTGTTTTTTAATATGAAAGTTTTTAATGAACTCTACTAATATATCAATTAGCCAGACACTACACAAAGCCAGATTACAAAAGCATTACAGAATTAACATCCAAAAATGAACCATTGATCATGCAAAGGGAAACAGCGGCCATCACACAGCCCACAAAAGGCTCCATACATTTTCTTGCCCAGTCAAAGACAGATGGCCGCAGCAGCCATCATACTGCCCACATAGATTTTTAAACATTTTGCATGAATGTAAGTGCACAGGAACCTGGCAAGTCCTCCCAAGTACAAAAATGTGCATGCCTGCCACCAAGTAAAGAAGTTAGAAGTAGTGAGCCACAACAGCCTGCACTCCCATCAAAAGAATTTAACATTTGATAGAGAATTAGCTCAACTCTCTCGTAGTTAAGAAGAAAGTGGGCCTCAGCAGCCAGCATATCACATTCAGATTCAGATACAGTTTAGTTGCCAAGTATTTACAGGGTACACACAAGGAATTCTTTTTTGGCATAGAAACTCTGACATGGAATGTATTCCAGGTTACAGTTCAATATTGGCAGATGACTTGACATGCATGATTAGTGCAACAGTTTACATTTTAATGGCTGACTACTGTATTTTCACCCTATAAGACGCACTTATTTTCCCCAAAAGTGGGGGGAAAATGTCAGTGTGTCTTATCGGACGAATGTAATAAAAAAAACATACATTCCCTGGCTACCCCGCTGCCCACCATCGTCGTGCCTGCCAGTGCCGGCTGCCTTCGTAGCCACCGCAAGTTCAGAGGGAGCCAGCCCCCCAGGTGGGGCATGGCCGTGACTCATGCCAGCGTCCAACAAACCGGCTTGCTCCAAATGTGCAGCTGTTTACTACCGCTTTCATAGCCACTGCACCCCGCCATCTCTGTAGCCGCCACTTCCTGTCTATGTAGCACACTGCCTGTAATTGGGATGCCTCACTCCATGGAATGCCATGCACACAGCCTGTATTTGGTAAAACACTTAAAAATTTAAAAAACACAATTAAAAAAAAAATTGTATCTAACCAAAAATGGCGCCAAAAATAAAAAATAAACTTGCAGGTAGTTTCAATGTGAAATGGAATGCATTTAAATGCCACATTTAGTAAAAAACTAAAAAAATACAAAAAAAAAAATAAAAAGTCAGCCTATTGATGATTAGATAAAAGTTGTATCTAACCAAAAATGCCAAATAAATTACCAAAACATATTAAAAAATCAGCATGCAGGCAGTTACCTGCAATGGGAATGAATTATATATGGGAAAAACTCTTTATTATTTATATATTTATGCATTTAATTCGAAGTACGTTCCCTACCAAATTGTTCGCAGGACAATCCCCCTGGTATTACCCCTAATTTGCATCCCTCTAGCCCTCATTACCCCCATTTTACAGCCATTTACAGCCATTTTGGGCACCCCAAGTTCGCGTCCTCTTTGACTTCAATGGGATTCGGGGACCCAAACCGCACTTAAGCGGCAATTTCAGCCAGACATCACAAAAGGGGAGGGCCTAGAGGGGTGGCACAGGGGAATTCCCTCTAGGCTCCTCTCCTTCTGTGGCATCAGCAATGATGTCAGGGAGAATCCATGGAAGCCACATCATGGAGGCCACACCTCTACATGCTGAAGGGGGCCCAAAGAAGGAAAGGGAGATGGTGCGGGACAAAGAAGACCTGCCGGACACGAGGAAGACTGCTCCCAGCGGGGGACAAAAGATGGGAATGGGTGAGTATAAGTTGAAATAAGAACAAAATAACTTTTTCACTTTGGGTGAACCGGTATGGGGTCCAGGGGACTCCCTAATGGCGTAGTCATACTCCTTAAACCGTGCCTTCACCATGATTTATTGAAAAGCCCAACCCCTTAAAAAACGATTCCCCAGCATCTAAAATTAATATATTTAATATATATATTTATTTATATATTTAGTTTTTACTCACTTAGGCAAAAAAGATTACAAATATAAATACATATTAAATGACATTACATGACAAGTGTAATCAAAAAATCCAATTTTAACAAAAAAATCTTGGTTGGGGTCCTTTAACCTATAATAGATTGTGGATATGCCACTATATGAAATCCCCCAGGTTGTTAAACACAAAAAAACCTTTTTACAATAACGCAATTTGGGATTCCCAGGGGTATAAATAAATACAAATCTCAGTAATATATTACTAATATTTGTTCCATGGGTTGGGATCCACTTTAATAACAGTACAAACTATTAAAACATTTAAATGAATCCAAAATAAAAAAAAAATACATGTGCACTAAGCTGAAAAAACGCTAAAGTTTAAAAATTACAACAAAAATATTAACACAAAAACCAGCTGGAAAACACAACACAGCAAAAAAGGCATTATGAAAAAATTAGCCCAAAATCGTACCTTTACTATTTGCCAATTTAAATGGGGGTCCACCTGCTGCCTCTTCTTAACTGGCTCTTGATCCTCCGAAGAGGAGGATGAGAATGAGCTGGAGAATCTTCCCACACAACGCCTTGCAGGTGCCATTACTCCGCACAGGTAAACCGGAAGTGCATAAAGCGAAACTGAAAGCAAGACCCCGTCGAAAGGTAGGAATGCTATAAAACACCCTGATATCAGAGTGCACAGCATTACGCTACATCTACAGGAGAGAAGAACGCTGCAGTGAACGCTTTTTACTTACAGTACTTTGCCTCATAACAAACAGCACTTTTTAGCATTAAATATAGATGAAATATTTGTATTTATTTAGCTTTCCCTGAACGTGCTCCAGTTACTGTAATAATAAGCTCCTTAAGCATTAATACTGCTTCCCTCCCTCTTTGCCGCAGCGAACGCAAGGCGGTTCTCCGATCTATAGTGCCCAAGCCTACACCACATCTAACAATAGGACAGCGCTGGAGCCAGCAAGAGGTAGTGTGTCCGGCACTCGGCGCTCCACGCCATACAGAGTGCCAGACGCTGTGTGATTAAAGTCTGTTTTAGAACACATGTCCACCAGTAACAAAGCAAAAACACATGGAATGACATTGTTTTAACCCTTTCAGTGCCAAGCACGTAGATTCTGCATGCTCGCTTCCACTCCACTTAAGTGCCAAGCACGTAGAATCTACATGCCTGACTTTCCCCTCTGCTACAGTAAAAGTAAAGTAAAAAAAACACTCACCTGACCCGTTCGATCCGGCCGGGTCTTTTCTACATCCGGGGGGGCTTCGATCCCCTACCCAGGCCCCTCCAGCTGACAGGCCCTCTCCCTTCCTCTCCTGACGGGCGCCGCCATCTTTTCATCATCCCGGGTGTTCAGCTCTCAGATGCAGTGATGGCTGGGTAGAGGAGGAGGGAGCAAAAGATGCTCAGATCCCCTGCCTCCCCCTCCCCCCTCCAGCCATCACCACATCCGTCATCGGATCAGCGAGGGACACAGGAGCTGACAATCGGATGTGAGTAAAGTAAAAAAACATTTTTTTTTTAATAAAGTCATTTTTTCTTATGTGTGTGGTGTTTTTATTTTTACTGTTAACCCTTTGTGAACTGGTAAGGGGTCCATGAAACCCCTATACCAGTTCACAAGGCTGGGGGCTGGCAAGTCACCTGCAGCTGGTGGGTGACTTGCCATTAACCCCAAGCCCCCCTATTACCTTCCTCCCCAAAGCCCAGGGGGGGGGGCAGAAGAGCCCGTGGCCATAGGCTATGCCAGCTTGTAGCCAGCAAGGCGGGACGGCCACCAAAGCTCTGTTCTACATACCCCTATAGCTGGTCACGGGCTGGTTATGGGTAGGGGGGACCTCACACCATTTTTTGGGGGGAATTTTAGGGTTTTTAACCCTTGAAATTCCCCCCAAAAATGGGGTCCCCCTCCCCCGGGTGACAGGTAACCCCATGTTACCTGTCACCCAGCAGGTAAAAAAGGCTTCCAGCAGCAGCAGGAGAGCAGAAGCCAAAGTGATCAGCGTGGGACACAGTGCCCATGGAGGGATGGAAGGTAAGTATTAAAAAAAATAAAATATTTTTATTCTGTGTCTGTGTGTTTTCTTTTACATTTAACCCTTTATGAACATGTAAGGGGTCCATGAGACCCCTATACCAATTCACAAGGATCTGGGTCTGACAAGTCACCTGCGGCTAGCAGGTGACTTGCCATTAACCCTGAGCCCCCCAATTACCTGCCTCTCCAAAGGCCAGCAGGGGGGCAGAAGAGCCTGGGATATTAGGCTTTGGGATTGTAGCTGGCAGGGCGGGGGGCCACCAAAGCTGGCCCCTGCACTCTGTTCTACAATCCCCATAGCTGGTGCCTGGACAGGTTATGCTGGGTAGGGGGGCCTCACGCCATTTTTGGGGGGATTTTTAAGGGTTTTTAACCCTTAAAGTTCCAAAAAATGGGGCCTGCTCCCTGGTAAGGGGGACCCCATGCCAATTTTTTTTTATTAACCCTTTATAGTGTGGATAGTAGTTGTATTTTATTTGTAAATGTTATAAAGTGCTCTTTTCAGTTTGAGGGGGTCTCCTGGACAGGAACGGGGGGCTACCAATACACATGTGGTACCGTTGTAATCGGGAGATATGGGGCTATTACATGCAATTTTTTTTTTTTTTTAATAAAATAAATGTTTTTTTTTAAATAAATGAGACAATTTTAAAAAATCTTTTTTTTGTTAGTTCTTTACTTAAAAATATTTTAAAAAACAGTAAAAAAATACAAACAAGACATTTCATGTTAAAGCCAAAACTCTGCCGCAAAAAAATATATATAATTTTCCTGGAAATTCCTGAAAAAATCATGATTAAACATGGCACGAAATGGTGAAAAATGACCTGTGAACAGAGGGTGGTAAAATCTCAAGTTGGCAATTAAAAGGGTTAAATGTAGCTATGCATGTTGGGTATTGTTCTATTCCGGGGACCTTGCGCTTTCAGCCTTAGCTTGTTTTTTCTTGTTTGCAAATTGATATTTTAGGAAAATGTGTTTTTTATTATGCTTTTTTGTAAATTTTTTAGGGAAACCCTGTGCAACCTAAGAATTCTTCGAGGAATTACTTCCAGAAAGATAAACCCAGTACAACAAGCTGGATACGCATAGAAAGCTTAATGTATGTACTTTCAGGGAATCTATGGTTTGTGGGGGATATTCCAAATGTAAAGTGTTGTTTTGGTAGGAAAGCCAGGTGCGCACTTTGACTGCAGAGCTGAAATTTTCAAGTAATATTATTCTTACGCACATGCTTTACTTTGGGGTGTTTGCCAACTCTTCCCTTGACAGGACCTATGCATGCTGGATATTGTTCTGTTCGGAGGATGTTGCTTTTTCAGAGCTTGTTTTTTTTTTTCTTGTTTGCATATAGTTTTTTTTTTAGGAAAATGTGGCTTGTTTCTTCCTTTTTATTATTTTTTAGGGAAGCTCTGTGCAACCAAAGAATTGATTGAGGGATTACTTCCAGAAAACTACGCCCACATAAACAAGCCTGGTACGTCTAGAAAGCTTAAGGTGTGCACTTCCAGAGAATATATCGTTTGTGGGGGGTATTTCAAATATAATGGGTTGTTTTTCTTGAAAATCTGCAAGCGCGTAGCATAGTTGTAATTTATCTGAAAATCTCCTAAAGCGCTGATTCAGTTTGAAGGAGTCTCCTGGGCAGGGTGTCTACCAATACATATGTGGTACTGTTGTACCCGGGAGAAATGGGGCTTTTACACACAATAAGATTTTATTGACAAACTTACATTTTTTATTACAAAAAAACACTACAAATTGTAAAAAATAGATTTTTAAAAACATTTCATGTTAAAGCCCAGACTCTGCTGAAAAAAAACAAAATGTAATTTCCCTGGGAAATCCCTGGAAAACCCTTCAAGAATCACAGTTGAACATGTGGAGCACAAAATAGTGCAACATTGCACTATTGTCTGGCAACAAGGGTGGCAAAATCTCCAGATAGGCTGGCAGCGAAAGGGTTAACACTGGGACAATAACACTTTAGTGCCAGACCTGTAAATACAATTCTGCATAAGCTATATTCTGAGCCACCTGGATTAATACATGTGCTGCTACATGACGCTGTTAGAGGCGCTCACCAGAATCGCTTTCTTAAATGTGGTTTTGCCTACAGCGCCCAGCGTTCACCAGACGCTGCCTGCCACTACTGGACACTACCTGGCTCTATCCCTTCTTAAATAACCCCCATAGTTACAAGGTTAACAGTTGAAAAGAGACATATATCCATCAAGTTCAACCAAGGAATGGGGTTGGGGAAAGTCATTTTTATTTTTTTTACTGATAACAGCTAATAGTAACTGCTAATGTAATTTTCTTCTAAAAAACATCTAGTCCTTTTTTGAAGCAGTCAGCTGTTGATGCTGTAACAAGCTTCTGTGTGAGGCTATTTCATAGATTTATAGTTCCTTTGGCAAATGATTGTCGCTTCAGCCTTGGGTAATTTTTTTCTTTATTTGTTTGCAACTCTGAGAAAAACATTTTTGCTGGCAACAAGATGCTTATGTTAGCAACGTACACAAACTGGTCTGTTTGGTGTACCTGGCAGTGACTCTGGTTTGCTAATGATCTGATTGGCTGAGGCAGAGATAACATACCACACTCCTGGTACATATTTAACCCATCCTGTTCTAATTCAGCTTCTTCAGATGAGGGAATCTCAATCTTTTGTTCCAATAGCTAAAGGGTTAATGCCAGTGTTCTCAACTGGGAAGGTCATTACTGCTGCTTAATTTTACCAAAGCTGCTGATAAGCTAAGCTGTTACACTGAATAGATTATGGGATTTGTAGCATGTTAAAGGGCTTTATTCAAGCCCAGGACAGCCACATCCACTTGAATAACACAGGAATATAAGAAACTTGGAAACAGCATGCTGATAAGTAAATCAAAGGTCTGGGGGGACAATGCTAACACAGGAGGAAAACAATAAGGTTAGAACACCAGAAACCTGACAAAATTTGAGTTTTCCTTGAAGCAATACTGGATGGCCTGATGTACCCATTTGTAAACCAACGTTACTATCTTTGCTCATGACATGTGATAATCTTTATGGCCATTCACTCAATAAACATTATTGTCAAAGAAAACAAGAAATTACTGCACACAATTCGAGCATTGAAGTGTATAATTTACACCTTTTTTGTAAAATATACATCGCTCACAAAGCAGCACAAATCTAAAACCAATCATTTTTTAAGCCTATAGCCTCTAATTAAAGTACTATAAATCATTACAGAAAGAAATGCTGTATTTGACATCTATTTCTGGGTTATATGCTCTTAATTGGTGAAGACATTTAATTAATTGTTGATTTGATTGTTGTATAACTTGCTGTTGGCAAATATTAAGACTATTGCTAGCATTTGTTTAATGTTTGTTTGCACTTCCATTCTGCTTCAATAAACATTGCTATGGTTATTAACCTTTCCTGTTGCTAAGCATCTCAAAGAAGGCTCTACTCGCTTTCGACTTCTGACCTAAATGATAATATGACAGTTTTTTTTTTTGCTATAAAATGAGAAGCAACCAGCAAGGAAACCAGACAGAGAATGGTGTACAGTGTTGCTGCATCACTCAAATGTAAAACACATGGGAGCATCTGGCAGGTTCTGTAATTGTATTTTGTGTCACACTACGCAGGGAAGCACCCTGAAGGTAGCAGATGGCAGAGACAGAGAGATCTACGTGTTCCTAGTGAATTCTAGCCAGTATTGTCCTCGCTGTTGATGACACTGATGGAGTGAGTGCTTGATTCATGTCATTATTAGTATTTCTATTACATTATTCCCACTACACTTTCTTAATTACTGACACATTAGTCTTTGCATTTATTCTGTTGTGCTGATCGTTTCACATTGTTATTGCATTCCCTAAATTATATCTGGGAATACTAATGAAAAACCACAGTGGCATCGCTTTAGTATTAACCATTTGGTTTTGTTTAGTAGTGTTTGTGAATTACACAGTGTGTGTGCGTGTTGTAATATATTGCCTATGTACAGAAACCCCATAAATGGGCAACAGCTAACAATCACAAATGACCAAGGGTAAGCTTAATGCAATGAAAAAAGAAAAAAAGCCCTCAAAAAGTCTCCATAGAGTGCTAGAAAATGTATCACAAGTATGTTAAAATTGTGTCAAAATATAATTTTTATTAATCAATAAAACCACTTTTAGAAACACTCCTAACTCATGGAAAAGGCACACAATTCCACAATTAAATATGACACAATGCAACATGAACCAGAGGTAAATACAATAACACAATTAATTAGGGTTGAACTAAGATCAATAATGATCGTGCAAATCTGTAAAGATATTCTAGAACAGGGGTTCATAATGGTTTTTAACCAAGTACCACTCTCCATTTTCAAATTATCTCAAGTACCACCTGGGTCATACGTGTGGGTCATCAGTCACCTTAAATTGTGTTAAAACATGCTAAAACAGCCATTTAACATGCATACAATGCACATAAATAGTTTGAGTCAACTTATGAATCACCTTCGTACTCACTGAGCAAAGGAGAGTTGGGTAAATTATAGATGCCGCAGATAAAGGCCAGTATACAACCTTACTAAGTACTACCACCTTCATACCACCAGTGGTACTAATGCTAGGTGGGAACCCCTGTTCAAGAATATATTTATTTATAGTATCACACATTCACAATGTGACAGTGGTTATAAAATATATAATTTATTACTAAAAATGCACTGGACATGGGCTAGACCCTGCAGGACATGGACTGCCAGTTTTATGATACCGGCCTTTCTTTGTTTTTTCCTATATAAATGAGCCAGCACATGAGGTAGCACAGTCCTTTTCTTGGATTCAGTGGTGTATTGGTAACATACAGTAACAGGGCAGTATTTCTCCATTTTTCTTATCTATATTTAGTATCTTTTCTCTATTGCATGTGCATTTTAACATGGGTTTTTAAGTAGATGAAATACCCAAAGATCAATCGTTCAGGCTGTTTTAAACAAATGTGAAAGAATGTGCTAAATACAATAAAAATCCTATATTTTTGCCCTATAAGACACCTAGGATTTGAGGAAGGTACATAAGAAAAAAACATTCTGAATCAAATGTGTTAGAACGAGAAGCACTCTAAAAGCTCTAAAACAAAGAGCCTCCCGGATTCCTTATCACACCAAGTCCAGCACCCTACGTGAAATATTCACTCCCTTCACTGT
This sequence comes from Gastrophryne carolinensis, assembly GCA_027917425.1. Classification (NCBI taxonomy): domain Eukaryota; kingdom Metazoa; phylum Chordata; class Amphibia; order Anura; family Microhylidae; genus Gastrophryne; species Gastrophryne carolinensis. The sequence goes on along the minus strand of CM051241.1, from coordinate 63,543,606 downwards.
ACAGCCAGCTGCCTGCCTACATATCCCCCCTTCTCCTTACCCGGGGGCAGAAGAACTCTAGCCAACGTGCAGTGTACCCTGGACAGAGCGTCTACATTTGCTGGGCGCTTTTCTGGCCTATACTCTAATGTAAAGTTAAGGTTTTAGAGTGACAGGAACCATCTGGTCACTCTTGCATTTCATTCTTTAATCATGCTTCATCCATGCCAGAGGTACATGTTCTAACAGCAGTTTGATCCTTCTACCCAAGAGGTAATACCTTAGGGATTTGAGTGCCCATTTTACTGCTAAGGCCTCTCATTCCACAATGGAGTAGTTTTTCTCAGCAGCACTGAGCTTTCTGCTCAAATGCAAGATGGGATGCTTCCATTATTTGTGACAGTACTGCTCCCAAACCTGCATCTGAAACATCCATTTGTACCAACAACTCTTTCTTAAAATCTGTGTGTATGCCCCGGTAGGTCCGAAAACTTGCATCAGTTTTGCTGCAAAACGCTTTTAACTTCCCGTTTCTGTAAAGCGGAAAGGGTCTCACTAGAGATGAGCGAACTTCTTGAAAGTTCGATTCGGGCGATTCGCCGAATTTCCCCAAGAAATTCGGGTTCGCCCGAATCGAACTTTCACGAATCGCTCATCTGAAAAAAAAAATGCCGGCATGGTGACAGGGTAGCCGGCCTGCCCGCTCCCACCATGCCGGCATTTTTTTTTTAAGCTCCTTGGGTGTGTCTGTCTGGGCTCAGCTGGGGGCGCAAGTGGTCACGAAGGTGATTTTGATTAATCTAGATGAGAATTTTCTCTGACCCCAAAAAAACACCTACTACCACTTCCATCGGTTCTTCCCCTGCTCCGTTGTCAGCGGCGGTGGCTCCGGTTACCTCTACCTGGCGCCATCCCATCCCTGAGTTCACAAGCATGAGGGCATGCCAGAATGCCTGACCTCGGTCTCCCTGTGTATAAATTGGTGGTGGGCTGACAGCTAATATGCTGAAGACTGTGCTGAATATATATAACTGTGGGAGGATGTACTACGCTGGGTCAAGAATGAAGAGAACAAAGCACAATACATGTTCAAGTATCACTCACACTGTCAGCTCTCCAGCTGCTATTTTCCTTTTTGCAATTCTGTACCCAGGGCTGTATTTAGGACTTGTGCTGCCCTAGGCACTTTTTGGACACGCGCCCCCCTATTATTGTCCAGCACAACATTAAAAAACATTACACATGGCACACACAGTAGTACATGGGATAATGACAATTAGAGGCTTATGTGTATGTGGTGAGAGGTAGGGCACTATTGGAATTAATAAGCCATGAAAACCTCTGAACATTTTTGAGAATTTAATTTGAAATTTGAATAAAAGCCATAGCATCACTTTCTCCAGTGCTATTACTTGCCTCTTTCGGGATGCCATGCTGCATTAGGGTCAATTTTAAAGCAGAACAAGAGCCATCAGCGCAGATTCCAACCCAGCCACTGTTTTTTTATCGGAGCAACCTGAATCGGGATGCCCCACTGTGTTAAGCCCCCAGGGAGGGGACGTTAATGCACAGACTCTCATCTAATCAGAGCCATTTGCCTTTCAGCAAATGCCTCTGATTGTTTTCAATGGGAAGCATGTTCTACTGCATCCCTGACGGCGGATATGGGGGATGTGGCAGGATGCGCTCCCTGTTGAATTGGACGAGAACCCATGCATGCGTCATGAGAGAGAGGAGAAGTGATAGATAGATAGATAGATAGATAGATAGATAGATAGATAGATAGATAGATAGACTGGCAGAGGGATAGATAGACAGAAAGACAGACAGACAGACAGACAGACAGATGGACTGGCAGAGGGGTGGGTAGGTGGATGGATGTATGGATAGAGGGGTGGATGGATAGATAGACAGGCAGAAGGAGAGGTTGATAAATAAATGGACAGAGGGATAAACAAACTTGTAGAGTAAGTAGCCAGAAATAAGGAACAGGCATGACCTTTACACACAGTGCAGCCATCCTCTCTCTGTCTCTCTGTGCCCCCACCCTCCCTCCCCCGCGGTTGCACTACAATGGGCTCTATTTACATTACAAAGCTTAGCTTGGTGGCTCAGTAGATATCTATGCTGTCCCCCTCCCTGTCTCTCCTAACTCTCAGCTCCTCCAGGTCCTGCAGTTCCTACCTTGTGCCTTCTCCTGCAGCACCCGCTTCTTCAGTATATAACATGCTGGGACAGACGTCATTCTTTCCCAGCTGCCCCTGCAGAGTCAGTGGGCGGGGCTAAGGCCTCTCATTGGTCCATTGCCAGGCAGCCTGTAGAGGAGCGAGGGGCAGGGCGGCAGCTCGACATGTAAGTAAAGGAAACACATTTCCTCTGTCCTGTAGTGCAGCGTGGGGGGGAGGGGGGGAGGTGGGGAGGCTGTCTTGTTGGTGCTGGGGGCGGATATGCTGAGGCGAGGTGCAGGCAGCCACCAACTAATTTTTTTTTTTTTTTTAATAAAACTGCATTTTTTAGTGTAGGGGCCGCCCACTCCCACAATCTCTCCACCCTAGGCCTGTGCCTAGGTTTGCCTAAGGGAAAATACGGCCCTGTCTGTACCGTGTGAGCTGATGTTCTGTCTGATGTTTGTATATGTTCCTGTATATAACTGTGCATATATTTATATCAACACTTCCACTTAATGGTATTTTTTTCACTTTGATACTTGCAGTCATGAAGACTGATCCTGTGCTGTGTGAACTATAGCTTTCATGTACATTTTCTTGTACTCAAATTAAATACAATAGCATTTGCATAATTCAAGTGACCCTTGGTGTGCATCTATATGTTTTTTTTCTGTGCTATAGGGCTTAAAGTGGACCAACACCCAGGGGTGATCGGCCCGGGAATCTATAAGATTCTCTGGCCGATCACCTCCCTCACCGCGGGATATCCGAGATCGGGATGTCCCGCGGGGTGAAACCCCCCCAAAACCCCCAAAAAACCTTACCTTATCGGCAGCCGTCGCCGCCGCCTCCCGCGCGCCCCTCTAGACTTGCGCAGGAGGCGGCGGCGGATGCGCTGTCATGTCCGTCGCTGTCATCCGCTTGTCCGTCGGCGGGGATTGGACGGCGCGGTCACGTGGGAGTTTGGTGAGGTGAGTTTTTGGGGCTTTCTGGGGGGTTTCACACAGCGCCCCCCCGAAGTGGACCAAAACCCAGGATAGTCAAAATCCTGGGTGTTGGTCCACTTTAATTGCCCATCCTGATAAGTGCACCCTAACATTCCTATTTTTATTTATGTTATTCTAAAAATTATCCTTGATTGTGCTTATCACTTCCTTTTATATATCAAGAATGAAGAGAAGCCAGCTCGCTGGATAAAATGGAGGACACCAGAACCAGAGCGAGAGCAGCTATAAAGTTAATTATTATTCTTTCTAGCGATTTGTTAAAAAAATAAATTGAATCCAGCTTCTGGTATATTAAGGGTTTGAGGAAGTAATATTTGTGAATGAATAAATGTGTTTATTCACCATGCATATACAGTGTACATGCTAGGAATTTTACCTGGCAAGAGTCATGTGTAAGGTTACAGGATGCAAGGAACAATATTAAAAATACACACTTGTGTGTCTTGGATTTTCACAGTAGATTGGGTGTTATTAATCAAATATTTATGGATAGCTCTTAGTTAGACGTAGTTATAGCTCTTAGGCCCTTATTTAACAAGGGATAGCGCCAGGTAGCGAATGGTGAGCGAACGGTAATGACGGTCACCGCTACGAGTACGCCGGCTCCCCTCCGCAATCACACATTTATCAAGCCGATCCTGCTTAGCGACTGACAGAGCGCCAGATAGCGAATCATTCATCATTATTCCAGCCTCACCCCACAGCGCCAGCGAGCGACCTTGAACAGCGACAGGTATGACCTCTCGCTACCTGGCGCTCTCCAATGCATTTCAATGGAACAATCTTAAAATATTCATAATTAATTGCTATTAATGGTTTTTTTTTTTTTTTTTTTTAAATGTCAAAAATTCTGTGACCACTTCTGCAATGTTAGATATTTTTTTTAAGGTTAAAAAAAAAAAAAAAAATGTGCAGAATTGATATTACAGGTCTGATATTAATGTATTCATATTACAAAATGTTTTGAAAAACGTTTTTTTTTTTTCAAAAAATATGGTTGTTTGGGGGTTAAAAAACTAATTTTAACCCATCGCCGCCAGCGCTCTTGGGTTTAAACAAGCATTTCACAGCGTGAGAATTTTTTGAGCGTGATTTGTTAATGAATATGCTGGGAGCCGTTCGCTATGTCCATTCGCTGTCATGTGCTCCCATACAGTGTGGAACCTGTCAAACAGCGACTCCTAACCCCGTATTCAACATTACCGCACACCGACTGAGTCGCTGTCAACAGCCGAACAACGGCCAAGCACAGCGAATACTAGCGTGCGCTGTGAAAATAACGCTACTGTCGCTCATCTGTCGCTACCTGGCGCTATTAATGAATCGGCCTCCCCGTTCTAGTCTTTTAATGTTTTTTTGGGGGGTTTTCATATTAGATAATTTATTGGTAGTGATGAGCGAGCCCGCAGAAGTTCAGGTTCGGAAAGTTCGGTCGAACTTGTCGCTAAAGTTCGGTTCGGGTCCCTGGACTCGACCCAAACCCAGAATCTATAGTCAATGGGGACCTGAACTTGTACCTGTAAAATGGGGCTAGCAAGGGCTAGAGGTCTGCAAATCAAGGAGAACGCCAGGGTCACTGCCCTGAGCAAAATGGACTAGGGAAAGAACTTAAAACAATTACAGAAAACCCAAATAATTATTAAATACAAAAAAAAATTAAAATATAAATTTTTTAACAAGAGTCAGAGGCTGGATAACACCAGGGTAATTGCCCTGTGCAAAATGGGAAAATGGAGTAAGGAAAATACTTAAAACAATAACAGAAAACTAGAAAATTACAGAAATACATACATAAATACAATAACATATCTCAACCCGAGATAGAGTTGCCACCTGGCAGGTATTTTTTTTTCTATTTACTGGCCACTGTCTTGACAGTGCCGGTATTTGGTTTGTTACTGGTAATGGAGGATGGAAAAATTTTACCTGTAATTACAATTACCAGTAAAAAAAAAAAAAGAATAGCGGCACCACCAGGCCAGTGGCCAGTAAAAAATATCGGTCAGGTGGCAACCCTGCTCAGAGACCGATTTGAGGGTAACACCGGGGCAATTGCCCTGCACAAAATGGGGTAGGAAAAATACTCAAAATAACAGAGAGCAAAAAGTTAAAGAAATGCATACATAAATTGAAAATAAAATAAAAATAAAATATTTTTCACAGGTGTCAGAGGTCCAGGGGGAGGAGGAGAAGGATATGGGTGTGGCCATGTAGGTGGAAGAGGTGGAGGAGGTGGAGGTAGCCAACACAAAAAAAACATGCCTGGTTCCTCTTAAGGAATGCAAGGATGTCCACATTGGCTGTGGATAGGTGGATCATCCAATAGCTAATGTAGGTGGAAGAGGTGGAGGAGGTGGAGGTAGCCAACACAAAAAAAACATGCCTGGTTCCTCTTAAGGAATGCAAGGATGTCCACATTGGCTGTGGATAGGTGGATCATCCAATAGCTAATGCCCCCCCCCCCCTGCAGTGCTGAATACAGGTTTTGATAGGACACTTGACGCAGGGCAGGCCAGCACCTCTAAGGCATAGGGGGCAAACTCTGGCCATGTGTTCAATTTAGCGACCCAAAAATTGAGAGTGGGGAGGCCCCATTGCTCAGCACCAGGAGACACGTCAACAGATAGTCATACACCACGTGAGTCAAAGTCTGCCTTTTGATACTACAGGCCATATACGTTGGTGGTGGATGTGGGAGACAATGAAAAAAGGTGTTGCACAATGTGGCCATGCTCACCTTTTCTTGCTTGTGCAGTGGTGCCAGTGCCCCTGTTGTGTTGGAGACTTGCTCCTCCTTCTCAGCCTTGTGCACAACTCAGTCCTCGAATCCAGCTGGAAACTCCACCAATAGTGCGTCCACTAGAGTACGTTTGTACATTGTTCTATCAAGCTTCAGTGGTGGAATCAAGGAGGTGATGTTATCCTTGTAAATATGGGGGCAACTCGTGCAACTTGGCTCATGCAAGTCAGGCTGTCCGGAGTCTGTCCTCAATGTCACGTCTCTCCTCCTCCTGCTCCTCTCCACGCTGCTTTGAGTCCTCCTCCCACTCCGAATCCTTGGAATCCTCCAAAGCTGTCCTCTGGCTGGACAGTAGAGTACCTGGCCACTGTCAGCCCAGCAACCCACGCAGCAAGCCACATGTGCACTGCCATGACACATGGGAAAATGGGCCTTCCTCTTCCTCCTCTACTTCCCCCTGTGCAACTATCACATTCTCCATCAAGGCCTGAAGGTTTTTTTCTAGCAGACAATGTATGGAGATGGTAGTGCTGACGATGACATTATCAGCATTCACCATATTGCTGGTGTACTGGCAGTACAGCACAAATGCCCCTCATGAAGGCCCACTCATTGGTGGTGCTTTGGGTCTAAACTTCGACACATCCTGGCATTCTTGTTGTTGGGAAGGCGCTACATCAACCAAAGCAGCATAGGGAGCCTCGGGTGTTTGCACGTCTTTTAGGTGTTTATGCCACTGCATCCAGTTTGTAATGCAGGTGCCTTGTCATGGGCGTGGTGCAAAAAGTATTAAGGTTTATTTATAATTATGGTAAGGGACTCGTGGCACAGCAAGTCAGGCTAGGGACATCCTTTGCTTCAACTTTGGTGTGCTCAATCCCTGGGTGTGGTGGGTAATAGTAGAAATGGGCTGACTGCTGAGAGTTTGGACCATTCTCACTCTTCTTCTGTCTGCTTGCAGCTGTGTGGCCACCACCTCTTCCCTTGAACTGTTATGGCCTTCAGTCCATGTTGTCAGCACTAGGGTATCATCATCATTGCAGGTATCCTGCGATGGTCCACTTGCCATGTCCTCATCCTCCAACACAAGTTGTTGGGCATCTAGGAACCCTAGGCACAGGGGCTGGGGGGATGGCCAATGGAAATTTCATTATAGAGCATTAGTGACTCCATGACCCGTGGCTGGGACGACCTGGCTGAATTTAAGGGGGTCAGGTGGAGGGTTCATGGAACTTGTAGCAATGTGTACCTTATAATCTAGGCTTGCCTCAACTTGTTCTTTCCTCACCACTCTGGCAACAGTGCTAGGGCTTACAAAGACGCTGCAAACCCTGGTGCATGCTTGCAGGCTCAGCTGAAGCATGTCCTCTCCCTGCAGCCCTAGCTCTGGCACCACTAACAGAGGCAGCAGCAGCACCAACATGACCATATACCAATCCTTTATTTGCTGCTTTTTTCATTGTTGGACACAGTGTAATGGCCGCCTGTCCCAGGAAGTACAATTAAATGGAATAATGATGCAATGTGATATACAATATACAATTCTCAGTAAACTGTAGAATGTATATCAAATGTGGTATATAATTCCCACTTATCTGTAGGATGTATATCAAATGTTGTATACAATTCCCTCTAACTGAAGAATGTAGAACAAATGTGGTAAACAATACCCACAGAATGTAGATCAAATGCAGTGTACAATTCCCACTAAACAGTTGAATGTAGATCAAATGTGGTATACAATTTCTACTAAACTAAACTGTAGGATGTAGGTCAATTCTGTCTGATTGTAAAATATAGATCAAATGTTTTATACAATTCCACCTTATTGTACAATATAGATTAAATGTGGTAAACAATTTCCACTAACTGAAGAATGTAGATAAAATGTTGTAAATAATTTCCACTAAACTGTAGGATGCAGATCAAATGTGGTATACAATTCTCCTGATTGTACAATTTCGATCAGAAATAGTATACAATTCCCACTAACTGAAGAATGTAGATCATATGTGGTATACAATTCCCACTAAACTGTAGGGCGTCGATCAAATGTTGTATACAATTCCACATTATTGTACAATTTATATCAAATGTGGCATACAATTTCACAATTTCAGTGCACAATATAGATCAAATGTGGTATACCATTCCCACTAACTGAGGAATGTGGATCATATGTGGTATGCAATTCCCACTAATCTATAGAATGTAGGGAGTGCTCAAACGTTTGACAAGCGCAGGCCATCAAATGATTTGGAACCTAGTTGTGGGCCACATTGTGTAGATTCAGAATGTTTTCATTTGGAACTGCATTAAAAAGATTTTTTACCTCCCCTACATTCATATGTAACAATCCTCACATGCCACCAATGCACAGGCCATCCAGGTACCCTGGAACAGAATATTGAGTGAAAATTGATTCCATGAGGAACCTCTTGTATTTGAAAACTGTGTTTAACTTTTTCAGATTCAAAATCATTCTGAATTTGCCTGAGGGCTTTTGAACCAGAAACACATTGGAATAACCCCCTGTCCATTTTATGTGTCACGGAACCTCCTCTATGACTGCCATTTCCTTTAGTCGAGCAATCACTAAGCGTAGAGCTTCTGCTTTTTCTTTGAGTAATCTTCTATCAGGCTGGAACAAATGACAGAAGTCTCCCCCCTATCGGACTTATGTCAGGATTACTGCTTGGGCTGCTGAGGGGATTTGAACAATAATCCCCCTCTGCCTCTAAGTCTCTGAGAACTCCAGGACTTTCTGGAATCCTGACCCCGGAATTCCCGCTGGGAAAATGTGGGCTTCTTGGCCACGACCCTGGGAGGTTGAACGTACTTTCTTTTAGCTGGGAACTTTTTCCCTGCTTCAGCCGACCGGGTCAACAACATTTCCAGCTCCGAACCAAAAAAAGCTTACCTTCAAAAGTGATACCACAAAGGTGTGACTTAGAGGACTGATCGCCCTGACAAGTCTTGAGCCAGAGGGCTCTACGGACACAGTTAATTAAGGCAATATTTTTTGCAGTGGCTCTAAATGCTTCTGAGGCAGCATCTGAAATAAAGTTTACTGCCTTATACATAAACATAAGTGCATCCAGTACCTCTTCCTTAGGGGCATCCCAAGAAATCCCATTTTGACCTTATTGATCCAAAGCTCTGAAACTCTGCTAATACAATCAGTTACCAGCAGTGGTCTGAGCAAAAAAGAATCAGTACCCCAGGCTCTCTTTAGAAGAATATCCACCCATTTATCTAAAGGATCTCTAGGGGAGCCCATGTCTTCAAAGACAGATCCGATTTTCGAGACACCTGCGCCAAGGGAGCATCCACCTTGGGACACTTCACCCATTCCTCTATATCTGATTCCTCAAAGGGAAACCTTCTTTTGAGGGACTTGGGAATAAATTCCGGGATTCCGGTGCCCTCCATTCCCTAGCCATGACATTTTTTAGCGATTGGTGAATTGGAAAACACAAGTCAGCAGCGTACTTCCTAAAGGCCTGCAGGCCCAGAAATGCCTTTCCTGACCCAGAAATGCTGGAACGCACTCCTCGCCCCCGAAAAAACGGAAACAGTATGGCTGCCGCCGGCCGGCTGGCATGGAAAACACTGAAGACATGTCTCAGGGAACCACAGCGTCCCTCTGGAGCAGCGTTCCCGGGTCACCTGACACTGGATCCTACCTGTGAAAAGGTAAATACTTACTTACCTGCTATCCCCTCTATCCTCCCGGCAATGAGATCCAAATCCAGATAGGGCGGAAGAGGGGGGAGGAGGGAGGGTGTCCTAGCAGCACCCCGCATTTCACATGCCCGGCAGGAGAATGTTTGGGATCCCAGCCCCCTGCCACCTGGACTAGCTCCAGGATGGGGTATTCCCTCGGGCTGAGGCATCCAGGGGAAATCCCCACCTGTAGGAGAGGGAGACCTCCCGGACCCCACTTGACCCTGCTAGAGGAGTGGAGAGGGAGTCCGGACCTGCCATTTTCCCTGGGAAAAAACAAAAAACAGGACGAAGAAATCCAGCTTGTCTCCAGGGAGGAAACACACAACATTGAGGTCCAGGAGGAAGGTAGGGGGTGTTTAATCATGTCCAGTTTGTGTTTCCTGTTTGGGTGGGAGGAGCTACTAGGCTGGGCCATCCTGTAGGACGTTTTGGGAAAACACTTTTTTACAATATTATTCTGCCAAAGATTTCGAACAATCAATGGCACCACATTCCTCTATGTCACTGCTGTCACCTCTATTTGCTGTCACCCTTCTATATCACACTCTGTGCAATCACCCATCCTACCCTTATTTACTATCGTTACACATCAGCTCTGTTTACCCCAGGGACCACATCAGATGATTTTGAGGGCCACATTTGGCCCCCGGGATGCAGGTTGAGCACATGTGACGTATTCAATTCTCCCTGATTGTACAATATAGATCAAATGTAATAGTATGTAAATCAACTGTGGTATGCAATTCCCGCTAAGTGAAGAATCTTGATCAAATGTGGTATAGAATTGCCACTAAGCTGTAGGATGTAGATCAAATGTGGTATACCAGTTCCACCTGATTGTACAATATAGATCAAAGGGGGTATACAATTCCTCCTGATTGTACAATATAGATCAAATGTGGTATACAATTCCTACTAAGTACAGCTGAGTACATGTGATGTAGATCAAATGTTGTATTCAATTCCTCCTGATTGTATAGTTAGTTCAAAGGGGGTATTTAATTCCTACCAAGCTGTAGGATGTAGATCAAATGTGATATACAAGTACCACTAAACTGTAGCATGTAGATCAAATGTGGTATACTATTCCCCCTGATTGTACAATATAGATTAAATGTGGTATAAAATTCCCACTAACTGAATAATGTAGAACAAATGTGGTATAAAATTCCAACTAAACTGTAGGACATAGATCAAATGTGGTATACTATTCCTCCTGATTGTACAATATAGATAAAATGTGGTATATAATTCCCACTAAACTGTAGGATGTAGATCAAATGCTGTATAAACTTGCCTAGTGAGTCAAGCAGACTTCTCTGCCCACCTATATATGTCCAGCAGTCGATTTCCCCACAGCCATTGACCAGCTTTCCAGGTTTTTCTGAGCGCCGAACTTGAGCATGTAACATAGTAACATAGTATGTAAGGCTGAATAAAGACTTTAGTCCATCCAGTTCAGCCTGTTTAGCTCCTTCCAGTGGTCTAGTAGCCATAGCTGGTAATGTTATTACATGCACGGAGGGCATCCTAGCCACTATAGATCTCCTTCCAGTGGTCTAGTAGCCATAGCTGGAAATGTTATTACATGCCAGGAAGGCATCAAGGCCACTTTTGAAAGTTTTTACTGTATCCATCATTACTACCTCCTTTGGCAGCGAGTTTCATAGTCTCACTGCTCTTACAGAGAAGAACCCCCTCCTATGTCAGTGGAGAAAGCACCTTTCTTATAACCTTAGTGGATGCCCTCGGGTTATAGTTACACTCCGGGGTATAAATAGATTGTGGGACAGATCTTTGTATTGACCCCGAATATATTTATACATAGTTATTAGATCACCCCTCAAGCGTCTTTTTTCTAAACTAAATAAACCTAACTTTGACAATCTTTCAGGGTACTCTAGCCCCCGCACACCTTTTATTAACTTTGTTGCCCTTCTTTGAACGTGCTCCAGTTCTGATATGTCCTTTTTAAGCACAGGTGCCCAGAACTGTATACAGTACTCCATATGGGGTCTGACCAGTGACTTGTACAGGGGTAAAATGATGCTCTGGTCATGAGCACCTAGGCCCCTCTTGATGCACCCCATGATCCTGTTTGCTTTGGCAGCAGCTGTCTGGCATTGATTACTACAGTTGAGCTTATTTTCCTTTTCCATTGTTGTTTTACCAAGTGTTTCTTTATTTAGTGTGTAATCATGACACAGATTTCTTCTTCCCATGTGCATAACCTTACATTTATCTGTGTTAAACTTAATTTTCCATTTAACTGCCCATGCTTCCAAAGTTTGTGCTCTGGTTCGATTGCCCAAACTCCCAGTGTTCGGTACGTGCCCGAACTTTGCAGCTCGGGCTCACTCAACACTATTTATTGGGCATCGAATTTAATGAATTTGAGTTTTGTAATTATTTATTGTGCGTTTATCAAGGGATATAACGTCTCACATGTTTGTGTACAGATGTTTGAAAATAAACCATCAATTCATATATATTTATTTTGATATTATATTGTTATCATACCTAGGCTGAACACTTACTGCCCTTTACTGGTTGGGTCAGTTGTTTTTAAATGGGTTTTTAACTGTGTGTGTATATGTGTCAATAAAGATCTAGAAACCAATAAGGTACAGAGCAGATGATTTCTTTTTTCAGAAAATCACAAATTTCAGAAATATCCAACAATGTATGCACATCAAATCTGTTAACAAGTGCCCGCCACCTACTAGGTGTCTCCTTACCAGATACTTAATGGTTAAAATTCCTTTTTTCAATTACTTGTAGATAAACCAAACGCCTTGTCATCCACTTATAAGCATGAAAGGTTAGACATCAACAGGCAATCCTCTTTCTCCTCCTCCACTACGGCCGTTAATGGGGATATAAAAAGAAAGGGTTTCCAATTCAGCCAAATTATGTCTCCAGGTTCAAGAACGTCTGAACACTTCTCAGTTCAAAGCACAATGACGTCGTTGCCTCCCCGCCTACCGCTTTTCATTGTATGATACAACTTTGTCAAAGGCTGATTGGCGGCTCCAATATATATAATAAAAAAGCCGAAGATCAGCTAAACAGCGCGAAGAAAGCTGGCGGAAAGGTGACGACGAGCAGGAATGACATTGGAAGTAGGTTTCTAATGGCCTTTTTATTGGATAATAATACAATGACTCATAATGTGGGTGTGATTTTTTTATGATATATATTGGAGTCGCCGACCAGCCTTTGACAAAGTTGTATTATACCACGAAATGCATTAGGTGGGGCGGCAGCGACATGATTGTGTTTTGAACTAAAAAGCGTTCAGACGTTCTTGAACCTGGAGACATCATTTGGCTGAATTGGAGACCCTTTCTTTTTATATCCCCATTAACGGCCGTAGTGGAGGAGGACAAAGAGGATTGCTTGTTGATGTCTAACCTTTCATGCTTTCAAGTTTCAACAATTGGAAATTTGTAAGTGCATTTCTACTTATTCAAAGCAATACTGATTTTATGACAGATTTGTACTAGATGTTTTTGTGCTCTCTTGTTTTATGTTCTAATCATATTACCCAACTTTTTGGAGCCATCACTCAGCGTATTAGTGGATGACAAGGCGTTTGGTTTATCTACAAGTCCTGGAATTGAAATAAGGAATTTTAACCATTAAGTATCTGGTAAGGAGACACCAAATTCAGCACAATCTTGAACCATATTCAGTGTGAAGAAATTGGCAATAGTGTGTCAACTTCACGTCATAAAATACTCGCACCTTCAGAAGCAGATCCTCTATATCCAAAAAGGTAATGAAAGATGACTTAGGTAGGCAGAGAAGTGTGCCGGCTTACCTGAAGCTTCCAGTACAACACTCAATGGGTGTCAGGGACTTGTATAACTGGAATCTGCAAAGGCAGCGAAGCAGGCATGCTTCCCCACCTGGCTAAATCGATGCCCCAGGAAGTTTGTGAGCAACACAGTAAGGGAATGTGAGCCACGTGCCATTGCCTTGCTACACCTATGACCCTAGGAGTAGGGGATTCTTCTTGGACTAAGCTGTCCTATGTGGCACTGTCTGGTACCGAGTGTAGCGGACACCCTAGGCAACTTTGGGATGTCCCCACAAGGGCTAAAGGGCAATTTAGATGGGGACAAGGATGAATCTGGTACAGTGGCAGACTCCATATTATGATACACCTGAGGCTTAAGGATGCAGGGATGTAGCACTTACAATCAGCGTTCCAAGGCGTGTTCAGACTCGGCAACACAAAGGTTGGCAACACAAAGGCCGCTCAGTCACAGATTTCTTTTATGGAGCAAGCGCCCCTTTTATTAGCACTTCAGCAGTTCAAGTAGGGGGTCCCTGACACTTCCCGGGACAACCCAGATGCTCACCTCTGGATGGAAAGTCCAATATCAGATCTGGCCTCAGGTGAGATGTGCAACTGCCGAGCTCCCACAGCTACCCCACAAGGGATAAGGACAGTGCCCCCTCATGGGTACTACCTCCGTACTCCAGGCTTCTTCACAGGAACTCACTGAGTCCCCCTTTATGGCCAAGGGTTGTTTTCCATGGACCGTGTCTGCCTCCTTCCTCATAGCCCACACACGCTCTCTTCCTGCCATCACAGGACAAAGCCAGTGAGTATTTTAACCCTTAGAGTTTCTGCACCTAGCCAAACTCAGCAACCCCATATCCTAGGCTAACAACTTAACTGCTAAAAGAGTGGTAGTTAACCTGCCACCTGTGCTACAATGGTTGGCTGGTTTAGATCGCCTGCAAGCCGGTGAGTGGATTTATTTTTTCCTGTCTATTTTTTTTGAGACCAAGTTCAACTTTACATCACTTCCTGAAGTACATTATCATAACAGAAATTCCAGTAAACACCATTACAGTACATATTATTTTAAAAGGAAAAAAGTATGCAAACCAGGTAGTTCCGTTTACAGACGTTGTCTCATTGGAGAGCACATATATATCAGTATATCCTCTACAGCCATGGGAGAAGGGTAGCAATAGAACATATTTTATAACCCAACAGAGTTTATTTTAGAGATAGTTGAAGACTGCTACGTGAAAGGATATAATAAGTACATTGTATCACAAGTAGCATCTGTCCTTGAGTTGCTTGAATATGTAGACATGTTAATTGGCAACTATGCATTAAGATGTACATAAGGTCTAAGCCAAGTCTGTCTGATAAACTCAACAAGAGACAATCCAACATTGTGATTCGGCAGAAGAGAAGAAACCAGAGATAGTTAAAAACAGGCCTTGGTTCCTTTTTGCAGCTCCAGGCACCTGGCCTAGTTAACAGCTGGACATGAGTGACAGACCACACCAGACCACACTGCTGCACAGGATTTGGTGCCTGACCTGTCACTTAAAGTCCCAGCTTCAACTTTGATGTAGATTGTCCACCCCCAGTGACTTGTTTTTATGTTATTGCCTAAATTGCGAGAGAGAGGTGGGGAGAGTGTTACATGGACTTCTGTTTTTAGCATAACAGATACATGTGTGCAGAACTTCCTAGAGCTCCTAAGGAATCTAGGCACATTGCTTTCCTGCTAACTAGTGTAGCCCCTCCCCCACTAACCATACCCTTCACATCAATGAATAGGTTAAAAGAGAATTAGTTGCTTGTCATACATTTGAAAATGGCAACCAGGAAAAAACATGTGCATCTTGACTGTCATTTCTCATCGGATCGGTCTCATAATTCTTAGGTTTTGCATGACTATATTTCAATTTAAACTGAGCCAAAAGCTTTGCACACTTCTGTATGCATGATACTGAATCATTGGGGGTCATACTGTAATCCACGTCCCGGGGTATGGGACAAGAAACACATGGCTGCTCTCCTGATTCATATTCCGCTCCCCTTGAGGCAACAGGGCTGTGTTGAAATTCCTTACAGTAGTCCATAAAACATTTTCAGGGTAACTAGGCAAACAGCAAGGCATATGTAACTTGGCCAATTCAAAGAAATCTCTCCCAAGGACTCGCCCCGGGACTCTCAGTTCTGGGTCTCCCCACAGCAGTGGACCCACGATATAACTACCAGGCCGGAGCAGGACAGAGTCTCTTTGGGGTGCTAGCCAGACACAAGCCACCCCACTGTACATTCACTTTCTCTGGAGGCCTGCAGAAACTCTCTCCTTACAGCAAAGCCTCTCTCCAGGCAAACCAGCAACCATCTCCCCCCTTTTCTCAGGGAACACAGCAAAGCTGGATCACAGTAGGGAAATCTCCTCAGCCTCTGTTATTATATAGGACATGCTGGGGCCTACCTTCTGCAGCCCTCTTGTCACCGGCCAGTGTCCACTTTGCCAGCCAGCTTCTCGGGGGGAGGAAACAATCCACCTTGCCTTCCCTGCACAGCACCACTGCTCAAGGTGCTCTTCTGGACTTCAACACCCCAGGACATTCTGAGGCCTTCTCCAACAGGTTCTGCTTTAGTAGCCCCACAATGCAGAGCAGCAGAAAACCTAGTGGCATTTTTGCAGGCCTGGCAAATTCAAAGGATGCCATTGAGGGGAGAAAATCGACCCCATGAGTATTTTAATTTATATGTGCCACAATGTGAATTGCATATGAGCACTATTTCTTGCAAGGGTGTTGGTCTAGATTAAAAGTCAGTAATCATTCACAGTTTAATATTTAAGAATTTACATGTACATTGGTGGGTAATAGTCGATTTTCTAAGACAGTAAGAATATACGGAAAATACCACTTTTTCAAAATATAAAGGACAAAAACCTTGTTATGTAAAGAAATGTATCAAGTACTACAACAGATATTGACAGGGTAATTTGTTTAAAAAACCCTGAGAAGATGCCTGTCTGTAAAAAAATTATGCTATGCATTGATCAACAGAAAGAAAATGTTTGCATGGTGGAACAGAAAGGTATTGTCTGGGGGTCAGAAGGCCTTCTCTATTTCTTCCCAAAATATGCAAAGATTCTTGTTTTAATGAATCTGCAAAATGGAAAAAAATGCATTGCATCATTGCATGACCTGACTGACAACTGGTCAGGGCTGGTGTTGGTTTATATGAATTCAGAGGCCCCGTTACATATAAGCCAAGTGAATGACTAGGGATTTATACCTAGGTTGTAGGTCTTGTCATCAGTCTTACATATAGTACACTCCAGAAATCAGGACTTTTAACACTCTTGTCAGGCATGAAGTAGTAAGAAGCAAACTGTTCTCTCATTTACTGTACAAGCTATAATCACGTTGCATATTAATATAACATGTTTAAAATAAAGTTCAAAAACTCATCAGTGACTCTTGGTTTGCTGGGATTTTAGAGGCACATGAGTATTGTTCTTGTGAATATAGAATGCTAGGAATGCCAATAAAAAATGAAATGTGTCCTGAAGATTATCAGTGTGGGAATTACTGGAAAATCTTTTCCACTAGGGCAGCTGTTCTTCATGCTCACGATTAAGGGGGTTATTTAAGAAACTTTAAGGTCATGTAGTGCCAGGTGAATGTCAGGTCCCAGGGACAACGGTGTATTAATCAAGTCACAAAAGGCAGAGCACCTGTGCCAGGTAGTGTCCCATCTATCAACAGCACCGGCGATGGGATGAGTGCTGTCACTGAGTTCTCTATAGTATTCTCTATAGTATCAGATAGGACCAGACACTCACCCTGCACTGTGTGGCCTTATCCCATACATTTCAATGTCCTGGGATGGTTATAATTAGGGATGAGCGAACCGGTTCGGACGAACCGGAATTCGCTCCGAATTTCAGGGAAAATTCGATTCGGCACGAACCCGAATTTTTTTTGGTTCGTGCCGAACGCTGACCGGCGTAGCCGGCCTGCCTGCTCCCACCATGCCGGCATTTTTTTTTTCAGATGAGCGATTCGTGAAAGTTCGATTCGGGCGAACCCGAATTTCTTGGGGAAATTCGGCGAATCGCCTGAATCGAACTTTCAAGAAGTTCGCTCATCTCTAGTTATAATGATTTAGCTTTTTTATTTAATTTTTTCTTCTGTCTGGTGCACGGGATCCCTGGGCTGGATGGGATTATTTTTGGATGAATTTTTTGTTTTGGGCCGTGAGAAAGCAATGTCCTGTTTTTATAGTGCAATTCACACTTTTATTTAAGAAAAACAAATTCCAGAACTGTGTGCCTGAAATCCTGTTTATGAGGGCCTCTTGGAGCGCTATATATTTTTAAAATAAATATATTTAGCTTGAGACGCTCCGGCCTGGCGCTAGGTGACGGTAGCGCATAGGCATATAAAAGCCATGCGCTGCAAACACTGCCTGGCCGGGAGCACTACAGCTGACAGCACCGCCGTCTGCTGGTGTAGGTGCTGCCGATCATCTTGGATGAGGCACCCCATCTGATCTGCCATTGGGTTTATAAAGGATTGTGCGTGGCTAATGGCATAAACACAAACTTGAAATGAGCTAGTGGATTTTGTTGATTGCAGCAAAATTCTTCTTGAGAATCCCCAACCAATTTTATGCAAACTCCTAGCAGTGGCAGTGGGCTTTTATAAAATTTTAAAGAGGAACAAAGCTTAGCAGTGGTCGGCCTGGAACTAACAAACTATCCGTCATAAATCTTGTGACAGCCTCGAAAAGGTGATATAAACCTGCAAAGGCCTTTAGGTCTTATGGAAAATGGTGGTCCAATAGTACCATTTATTCTATTTTTGACCTCATTAAAAATAATTCTGGCTTCAGCCAACCTTTGTAAATAGTCGGTTTCATGGCAACAAAAACAAAGGAGATCAGCTTTCTTTCATAAAAACTAAAATTATGTATTTCCCTACTCAAAAGGGCTTCCGGGGTTTTTTTTTTGGGGGGGGGGGATATTTTGATTCAGAACAGAAATGATAATATAAACTTTAGCGTAACAAAACCTGGGAATTTGACTTTTTCTCCGTTCGCCCGAGGCATGCTAATAGGGAATGTCTCGCTGTGTGAAAACCCCCAGTTCGCACAGTGAAACTCACCTTATCACAGTCCAATGGCGCATATGCAGGCTTTCATCCAATCAGAGACCTTTGCTGTGTTTACATCCTTTAAAAAGGCCTCTGACTGAATTCATTGGGGAGCACGAGCTGCCGCATCCCCTTTATCCCAGGCGGTGTGCGTGCACTCCCACCCCCAGCTAAGATGTTGTCAGTGGCCATAGTCAGTAGCAAAGACAGCAGCTTAGACATGGTCAGATGTGGCAAAGGCTAGCTGCAGGACAGAGTGGCAAACCTTGACAAGTAATACTGTAAAAACATAGCTCAGTGACCATACCAGGTACATTAAGAACACTGCTGAGCCAGGGGTGACACGGCAATGGGCTGTCCAGGAAGGAGGGCTTCCTGTGACTGTTGCTACCTAGTGATTGTCAAGCAACAATGCAGCCTGCCATCACACTGTTTGAGGAACAGTGTGAAAGTGGCAGCCAGATAATTAGCACACCATGTAACTTATTCGATTTAATGGTAGGATTTTTTTTCCTTTGACTTCAAGTAAATAATTTAGTGAAATATTACATGCGATTGGTTGTTTTTTACTTTCTTTTTTGCAGGGTGACGCATTAATTGGCTTAATATATTTGTGATGCAAAACAAAAATGATATTGCCTTATGTCCCCTTTAACATATGGCAGATATACGAGTACAACCTTAACAGTGATTACATCCTCGTCCTCATATATTAACTGGCAAATTAGGCTTTCGGTGAATACAATCAGAATCCATTAAAAAGCAATAAAACATTAATGTGTCATATTTCTTTCTTTTATTGGGATCAAAACACATTTTGAAATTGTTGCAACAAAGGTCAAAGGGAACAATTACAAAAAAGAAAACAAGCAATAAATGCGCAAAAACATGATGGTGCATAATTAATGAATCACTTCAGAGATTGCAGCACAAAACTCGGCAAGTTACACGGGAAACGTGTAAATGACAAATAGAGATAATTCTGCCTACATAATGGCTTTCCTATTTAAATTTTGCAAGTGTTTAATCTGTTAGGCACAGCTGTGCAGGATGCACCATAAAGTATTCTGAAAAATAAGACGACATGTACATTTTTCTGCTGCAAATTAACTTCACTTAGAGGTGGTCTTAATGGGGCACGCAGCAATCATTACGGACATAAATTTAAACCTGTCTCTTTCCTAGGATTTGGCTAAGTTAAAAAAGAGAGTCATCCTTTACAGAGCAGTGTTATAAATGGAAGTAACCTTCATTTTCTGAATACAAATACCTAACAATTATCCTGGATAGTTAGCGCAGTCATTTTTTATGACTGTGTTTTTTTTCCTGAGGTGTTAGTGTTACCACCTTGGGTTCCTGTAAGTACAGACTCTTTTTCCAGTAGTTTCATGACTGTTTTAAGACCACACCATAGATTTTATTTTTCATAAAATCTCCAAATAGAGAGGAGCAAATTTCTTTAAAAATCTATTAGAAAAAATCGATTGGAATATCTCCAAGAAATTTGAGTTCGTCCAGAACTCACCTGCAGCCCCAAGTGGCTTCATTGCAGGCTCCGGACAGCTTCTTGTCACGCGTTTGAGCAAGATCCGACCAACTGGCATATTGGAAGGCAGCTCCAGACTGCTTCTCGTTGGACAGGTGGGGGATCAGGCAGGATCTGGCCAGCATGCATCTCAGTAGACAGGCTTTGGCCAGCTTCTCGGTGGGCGTCTGGAACCCTATGTGCATGCTGAAGAACGGGCCACAAATGACACACCGGAAATGATGTCATCTAGTAGAATACAAATGTTTCATCTGGCATTCATTACTAATAAAAGTTAGTTTCACAATTTAAGGAATGTCCTAGTACTGGAAATCGCAGAAGAAGGTGATTTCTTTATGACCTGTTTCAGGGAAAGATTCAGTCTGCACGAATCCCAAGAAATTTAGATTCGTGCCGAATCAATTTTTTCCTTAAAGATGAACAATTCGGCTATCTCATTTCTGCCTGTACTCCGCTAAATACCTGAACTACTCTTCTATCCCACAAACCTGCAAAGTTAGTGGTGGGCCTGTGTTTAGACCAGCACTTACGGGGATTAGAGTTGGTAAAAAAAAAATCTCCTTTTTATGGTCACAGGTACCAAAACTAACACTGAAATGATAAAAGTTAGTATCTGAGGTCTGCAGAAACAGTCTAAACCAGTGAACCCTGTTCTCAAGTACCCCCAACTGGTCATGTTTTGTGGCTATCAACACAGATACTTCATACATAGGTACACATAAAGTGCTTTAAAAATACTACTAATTTGCCTGTAACCTGATTGGAGAACTTGAGGACATAAAAAAAATATTGCTCGATGCTTGCCTTGGACTTAAATTTGCAGGCCAGAAACCACTGAAGCATAGCAAGCTAAGCTGCACCAGTGGGTGCTACTGAAGCAGCCGATGTGAGTTGGGGCTGCTAAGCAGTCGCCACCTAAGCCATAATGGCTGGTGACCAGGGACTCCAGTGATGGCAACATGAGATGTGGCAGAGGATACAACCCAGGTTGGTAACAGCAGCGAGAAGAAAAGATGCCATTCAGGGCAAGGGCTTAGTAATGACATAGTCCAGCCATCATAGGTCAGTAACAGCTTGCCATTGGATGTGGCACTGAATGTGTTATATTGCAACTGGATGTGGTCAGGCAAAGCAGAATTTGGTAACAAGGCAGCAAATCAGCCAGTGAACCTTGACAGGGCAAAACTACAGAAATGACTGCAGCTGTGTCTAGGATGAGCAGGCAGTTATCTAGCACCAGCATGGGACTGGTAGCCATTTAAAAAGCAACACATTTTGGGATGTCCCCTGCGTGTATCCACCCAGAAACGTTGTGAAACTCACCTTTTCGTTGATTACCAGCTCCCATTTCATTCTGCTTTCTCTTTGGCACTCTGAGCTCAAGTGTCTGCTGGCCACCCGCCCCCTTCTCCGCATACCTATGGCAGCCATTCAGATATGCCTGGCAGGGGTACCTAGTCTAGGTAGTTTTACACATTAGAGCAAATAGGGAGTCTTAGAGATTCTAGCCTGGTGGTTTCTCCTCTTTTTCATGATCCATGGAAGGGGGAACATGTGTTAAACATATTTTTTGCATGTCCAGTTTCTGCAGTTTGGCCCAACCAGTAACTCCAGCAATAAGGGCGATTCACAGACTTCTAGCTTACAATTCGTTTTAGTGCGTAATCCCATTTGTTACACGGAATTGTCCAAGTTTGTATGTGTGCTTGCATGATTCATGCCGCCGTCATGTCCGCTTTGTTACTTCTTCGTTGTTGCGTAAGCATGCGAGAACTTTGCGTGTACAAGTTTTCGCAGCTTACGACAGTTTCGTTTACACAATGCGAATGTCCCAGTCTCCAGCATTTTCCAATGTACTTTGCTGTGAAACATGTCACTATGCAGCAAGGTCCTACTAGTTTACTTGGAAAATGGGCTGTTTTCGCTTTCATTTTTGCATGTTCAGTTCAATTTCTGTACGCATATCCGTGGTGTGTATGCATACACTGGCTTGTACGCATATGGGAGCCTTTCATTTTTTGTGTTTTCCGGAGTTGTGCCCCTGGCCCTGGCATTCTAGTACTTACTTCTGTGTAGTGCTTACCTCTACCCATTCTTCTCTCCAGCGTTGCTCCTTCTCCTTGCTTGGTGTTTATTAGTGCTATTGCATCCAGTGTTTTTTCTTCTCCTAAGTGCTTACCTGTATCACTTTCTGATGTTCCATCCAGTGTTTTTTCATCTACTAATTGCTTGCCTGTACCCTCCCTTCTCTCCAGTGTTACTTCTTCCCCTTGCTTGTTGTTTGTTTGGGATTCCCCCATGTATATAAATTACACATTATTCGTGCAATAAATCATGTGTTTATTATTTTGATGTATCATTTTTTGTGCCTAATGGCAAAATAGGCACAATTTGTATTTTTTTTTAATAAAAGTGGTACAAATAATAAAAAGGGGTTAAACTTGGGGTAATAAGCTATTTACATGGGGGTGCGTAAAACTAATGTGGCAGGCTCCCACTTTATTAAGGTAGGTGTTTCCCGTTGGCCATGGCCAGGTCCACAATCTCCCCCACCAACCTATGTACAGTAGTGGACAGCTCATGTAGTCGCTGCTGAGCATCGTCACTATATCTCAGGACCACGTCTATGATCAGGCACCTGCCAGTCAAACACGAGCTGTAGTGGCAGAAACACCTAAAAACCGTAGAAACACCTGAGGCTCCCTCTGCTGCTTTCGTGGACTCAGCCGCTACCACTGCCTCCCCAATGATAAGGCCACCTGTTTCCCCCAAAGGGAGGATGTGGGACCACAACCACCTCCAGCACCAGCAGCACCACCACCGTCACCAAGCTATTCCAAACCATCTCAGGGAAGCATTCAGCTTTCCATTCCACAAACATTGGAGAGAAAGTGGAAGTTTGGCCCATCCCTCTCACGAGCCCTGGCCCTGAATGCGAGTAATTCCAAATTGCTGACCTTTGAAATGTTCCCATTCCGTCTGGTGAAGATGGACAGTTTAAAAAATCTCATTGCAGTGGCTGTCCCACAATATACTGTTCCCAGCCACTACTTTTCTCTACAGGCCATCCCTGCCCTGCATCAACAGCTTGTCAAAAAAATATGTGCACTGGGAAATGCCATCAGTTCATGTGTCCACCTCACCACGGACACGTAGACAAGTAAGCAAGGGCAGAGATGTTACATTTCTTTAACTGCTGACTGGGTCAATGTAGTGGCAGCTGGGACTGAGATGGCTGAGTCGGGAAGCATTGTGGCGCTTGCCCTCTATGCCTTGGACGTGCAGGCCTGCCCTGCCGCAAGTTGTCCATTTACAGCATGTGGTTAGCACCGCAGGGGGTATCATCACCATCAGGAGGATCCACTTATCCACAGGCAATGTGGACATTCTTACATTTCATGAGATGAACCAGACGTGGATACCATGGGACTTGGCTGTGCCAGCATGTGAGTGCGCCTTTGCCACATCCACATCCTCCATTGTTTCCGCTAACACCGCCACATCCACCTCCAACACCTCACCCCCCCCCCCCCCGCCCAAACCACTGACATCTGTAAAAAATTCATTATTTTCATTAATTTATGTATCCATTTATGTATACATTTATGTATTGCTGTTAATATTTATATAATTATGTATATATTTATTTATTGCTGTTAATATGCATGTATATATTTATATACTGATGTTATTAATTATTTATTTACTCATTTATGCATATATTGATTGATGAATGTATTTATGTATGTATTTCTTTAATCTTTTGTTAAGTTTTCTGTTATTAATTTAAGTACTTTCCCCAGCCCATTTTGTGCAGGGCAGTCATCCAAGTGTTCCCACACCAATTTGGCCTCCTGTTCTTCAAGGGGTTTGCCAATCCCTAGTTCCCAGCCTCTTACGGGGCTAACAGTGAGGCACTTTATAGGGCTCCGGAATCTGAAAAGCAAGGGGTGGGTCCTACACATAGAGACTGTGTGAGTCTGCATGAGTATTACTTAAAGTGGACCAACACCCAGGATTTTGACTATCCTGGGTATTGGTCCACTTCCGCGGGGCACCCCGATCGGAATCTTATAGATTCCGGGCCGATCAGGGGAGGGTGTTGGTCCACTTTAAAGGAACAGAGCTCCCAGAGTGTGCAGAGCCATGTCAGACTGAGCTGTACAAAGGATCAGCACCTCAAAGCATTAAAATGTTCGGGTAACATCCTGGAAGGGATGTTCAGCAGGCAGAGCATGCCTGTGGCAACCTGCAATACATGATGCTCTTTTTGCTCCCTATAGAAATTGTCAGGGGTTAAAACCCTGGGATTGGGATTGAAGGGTGGAGTGCTCTGTTGGATCTAGAGGGACAGGCCAGGTGAGTGATAATGGGATGATTAATGTCTGCATCCAGCCAAGAGTGAGTGCAGAGCAGCTAATGCCTTATGTGACTTATGAACTGAACTTTGCTTGCAGCATTGAGGCTCTGTAAGCGGGAGCATGATGAAAATTTGCTTCTGTTAGAAAAAGGTGACCACATTTAATCTGGATTTTAAAAGTAACGATTTGCTGCAATGTTGTGTTGAAAATGTGAACATCCCAATTTGTTCAAATACTGTATGATGCTGGGATAGTTGTGATGTAAATACTCTAGATAAGGGAGTAATTTTAACTCTCAGTTGTGGAGTTATGCCAAGGAAAATCCAAATGACCAGTGGCAGTCAAGATTCTATTGGTGTGTATGAATCACAGACAATAAAATCTGGGCTAAAAAAGTGGTTCTGTTTAGGCGCACGTTACGTATGATCCAAATGAGTAATACTTATTTAGATGGGATCTATTATGGAGCTCATTTGCATAATGGAATAAGCCTCCCTTTGTTAACTGGGGAGTGAAGTGTCATAAGATTTGGCTGCGCTATTGGCTGCTATATGAATACTGCTCACTAACGAATGAGAAGATAGTGGATTTAATCCTTATGGCTCTTGCTTGAAGTTGTTTTGGTAAGAGTCTCATTCAGATGGTGGAGGAGCACTTTTTCTTGTTTAAGATTACACTGGTGGACACTTCAAATTGATGATTATCACTTATTATATGGACTCATTCACTGACTTTTTTTCTTCCAATTAAGCTTTTGTTGAAACACTGGTTTTGTTATTAATTCACAGCTCTGTGCTTTACTGTATATGTAATACTTATTTAGAACTGGTGGAGTTAAGTTAAAAATTGGGATCTGAGATCATCCATCACAATTTGTCTCTACTGTATTTACAGAGGTAGTTTTGCTTAGTAACCGATGTATGTAAATAGTTAATAGATGTGAAGACAGTGAATTATCACTCACCACCACGGCTCGGGGCTACGTAAACCACCCAGGGCCCTGGCATTTACCAGATCACCTGCGTAAGGGATTCTGTATACAAATCACCTAAAATACAAATTGGAGGATTTACCATCCCTTCTCAGGCAGCAGCTCAATTGTCCGCTTCAGCGCTTCCTACATTTCTCTATTCTTGTTTACAAAAAGTTTTGCTCTGAAAATTGGATCGCATGCGTGAATTTTAAACTTTTTCACGCGATTCAGCAAAAGGGTTGAATTAAATACGTACGCTCGAATGTGTGCGAAAATGCGATCGTAAAATTTTTGAAGCCCTCGTAAAAAGGCTGTAGCAAGCAAAAACTACTGGAAAATGTGCTCAAATTTTCCAATAAGCATTCTTAACCGTGTGCATATCTGGGGCAGAGTATTGCTTCTCTGACTGTTGCATGTTGTTTTTTGCCTTTTCATAGGTTATTTTTGCATTCATTCATTTTCCAACTTTTTTATTTGCCTGTTTACCTATATTTACATGGATAATATTGGGGCTACAGTTAAGCAAAAGGCAAGGTATGCTGTAGTGTAAGCACTAATGAAACTACATTTTTTGGGTAGGGGGTTTGGATTGGCAGCCAGCTGGTTGTAGACATTGGGGTTTACCACAAATAGTGCATTTGTTTTCTACATTTCACCCAGAATGATCAGATGACGTTCTCAGGTGACAATTGTTTTTTATTTTAATTGTTTTTTAATGCACTTGTGCAACTAGTCACTTTATTATGAAGGATCACAGTCATCCATGTAATGCTAGTTATGTATTTAGTAATAGATCAAGGCAACTGGACATGCTGTTTTCTTCACATGTTTTGTTATTCATCCCACTATTTGGAAAGGCAGCTGGATGACTTGTGAAATGTGCTGAAGTAAAAAAAACGCTATTGCAGTTGTATAGATATATTCCTACAGATATGCTGGAGTTAACTTTATTTATTTATTTTGTAACTGTTTCAGATAAAATGAAAGAAGAGTCATGTTCCTTCCTTCAGATTACCAGACTGGTGCACCAGGCATAGTAAGGCCAGGGTCAAAAAGCTTAACCAACTGCCCCTGGCCCTGGCAAATTTCCAGCCCCAGTGTCTTCGGCCTAGGTTTAGCACTTTTGCTTGGGTGTTGGCTTTAATATTTTATTAAAACAGTAATTAAAAAATATAAAATTAACTAATAAAGAGATGTAATGAGTAATAGATCAGGGCAACCAGACTAGCTGTTTTGCCTTGCTCCACATGTTTTGTTATTCATCCCACTGGGTGTATGTTAAGTTAACTTTTATTTATTTTTACTGTTTCAATAAAAATAAATAATGGCCCCTCTCTCCAAATTACCAGGCTAGTGCACCAGTCTGGTCCTAGCAGCTCACTGGAGCTTTTAGTTTTTGGCCCAGGTTTGGTGCTTTGCCTGGGGTGTCGTCAGTTTTTAATTAAAATAGTAAAAAATATAAATTTACTTCTGCATGTCTTTTACACTGATAAAAAAATGCTGCCAGTTGTTAACCTGGCTTTTTTGGGTAAAATAACCATAAGGGAATGTGCTGAGAATTTTTCACACCTGCTCGGGGCAACTGAAATTAGTTCAAAACAGGAGTCAAAACATTGCTGAATCACACTCATTTTTTTACAATTGTAAGTTTCAGTTGTCTTTTCTCATGAAGTGAAAATAATTTGTCTAAAGTGAAAAAAATACAAGTGAAAAAAAAAATTAGTGTAGAAAATGAAGTGTGTTTTTTCTTTCTTTGTTGAATCACAAGAATTTGAAAAAGCTAAAACGATAGTATTTTTTTTTTCTCAAGAAACAGACTAATTTCCTGTTACAAACTTTGCTGAATCCCCCAGGGACACACTGAGAGCAAATATCACCATCATTCCTAAGACTAGAAAGGACCTGACCCGTGAGAAAAAAACAGGACATTGCCGGAGTAGACGTTGATCGTGGGGAACACAAGGTCGCGGCTTACGCTGACGACTTGATATTCCTCATCGTTAAGCCCGAAACAACCCTCCCGATTTTGTTAGCTGAACTCAAAGCCTTCCAAACGGTATTTAAATATAAAATAAATTACCAAAAATCCTCTGCCCTTAACATTAGCATCCCCCCTAAGAGACTGAAGCTGATTTCTGTGAATTTCCCGTTCAGGTGGGAATCCAAGGCCATCACCTGCCTGGGGACACAAATACCGGCTCACGCCCCAAAAGATTTATAACTTGAACTTTCCCCCGTTGCTGAGGAGAGTAGAGGAGGACCTGCGAATTGGAACAAACACGCCTTCTCTTGGTTTGGCAGGATAAATATTATTAAAATAAATATTCAGCCAAGAGTGTTATATTTGTTCCAGGCGCTTCCAAACGTTTAACTGGGATCTGCTCAAGGTTTGTTTGGGTGGGGAGACCACACCGGCTGGTGGCCCCCTCCTCGCCCTCCCTAAGGGGAGGGAGGGGACTGGTACTCCTGAACTGGAAGTCCTACCATACAGCGGCCCATCTGGCGCGAGTGCTTGATTGGTGCAGGCATTCCTCTTTAAAGCAATGGACGCTTGTTGAGCAGGACCCCTTTTGGGTCTCCCCTGGATACCACTAGACGGGGTCCCCGCCCTCAACAAACACCCTACCTACCCACCCGGAAGATAGTGAGCAAGGCCTCAGCGAGGTTGGGCATGTTGCCCCCGGCGTCGCCACTAACGCCCGTGCTGGGACATCCAGACTTCCCGGCGGGTCTATCGGAGGGCACTTTTAGATCGTGGGTGAAGCAGAATCGTTTTAGAATTATGCACTTACGGGAGGGGTCGTGCTGGACCAGGGTGGAAGATATGGTTCTCCTTGCCTCCCCTGAACGCTTGGAAAACCCTTCAGCTGACACATTACCGAAATTTCCTCACCAAAGCAGTGGAATCCCTCAGACCTCTGACCCCATTTGAGCAGGCCTGTTTGGGGAATGGACACTTTAGAGGAGCATTGTCCTACTTCCGTACTGATCACTCCCCCGGACTCCTTTGTTCCCCCTCTCGTGGAGGGGTGGGAGAGGGAATTGAATAGGAAATTTACGGAAGAACAAACACAGGCCATGCTGCAGGTGGCTCATAAATCTTCAATGTCCAGCAGATACCAAAAAGCCGCCTACAAAGTTCTGGCACGTTGGTGTCTGGTCCCCTCTAGACTGGCGAGAATATTTCCCTCCTCCCCTCTATGCTGGAGATGTTCGCGGGCTAGCGGTACAATGATCCACATTTTCTGGGAATGTAAGAACCTCGCTGGGTTCTCGGGCAATGTCAGGAAAGTTGTGCTGAAATTGACAGATATAGACTTGGGCGAAGATCAGGCGTGCTATCTCCTGGGGCTAGCCCCCGCTACTATCCGGAAAAGGACTAGGTTGCTGCTTGCTCCCCTCCTGAATGCGGCCAGGACATGCATCCCTTCCTGCTGGAAGTTGACCGAGCCCCCCACAACAGCAATGTGGCTCTCCAAGGTTAGCGACATAAGCAGGATGGAGGAATTGACAGCCTCCATAAAAAGGAAGATAGATGAACATAACGAGAGATGGCGCGAGTGGGTGCGCTTCACATTTTCAGGAGAATACCTCAACTACTTACAGGAGTAGCGGATAACGCTCGGCGAGATACCCCCCCCTAAAGCCTACAGCCCCAACCCTCTTTCCTCGCCTCTCTTCCTCCTCCTAACCTTTAATAAAACTATTACATTTGTGATACACCAGGCACTGTAATAGTAAGCTATTATGCAATTTGGCCACCCATTGCATAATAATTACTGGAGCTTAGATAAAACTGCTCGTTTGTTGGCACCCATTGCATTCTACTTACCGGATGTTAGAAAAAAACTACTCACTAGCTGACACACCTTGCACTAAACCATCTTGGGCCTATAACATTGTGGCACACCTGGCATTAGATCCTTTTGACCTTTTGATAAAACTATTTAATTGTGGCACACATTGAGTTGGACCCCTGGGTGAAATCGATATCACTATAACAAGATAAGAGTTTTTCTAAATGAATTGTATAACATTGATAGGTATTTAGATTGATTGCGTTTTGGAAATATGGTTACAGTTTGGAGCTGATTGGGTTATGGACTGTAAATATGGGGCCCATATGCAGTATTTGGATAAGTAAGGCAATCAGCATGTGCATTGGCAGCATGTGGGGATTGTTAAACATGAATGTCTTAAAGGGTTGGTTTTATGGAAGGACATACGAGTGTGGAAAATCTTTCTAATGGAGTTTGGGGAGACAGTGGGTAGCCTGATTGTTGTATAAAATCTTGATAATGCTATACAAAAATGAAAGATTTGAACCTACTCATTGTGGCCCAACGACTAGTTTCCAAAACACTTAAGTGGCCCGTGCTCTTCAAGTGGTTGCACACCCCTGGTTTAGAGGCTCACCAGCCAGCCCCCGGCCCTGCCAGTCTATTAGCCCCTATACCATTCTGGCCCGGTGTAATTCCAGGGGTGCCCGTGCCGGCCTTTGGTAGAAAGGCATCCTGTGCAAGACTGCAGAATGGACTGGTCCTCCGTGTGCGTGCTGCACCCACCTCCCCCAGGACCCCAGCGTCTTAATTACATTTTTATATACATACATTCAAACAAGAAGAGATCTATTTTAGCCTCATTCTTCCACAAAATTGTTCCATTAGCCTTTTGGCTCATCTGGGGGACCTTTTTAGAATTTCTACTTGCTCACTTCTGTTGGTGAACTCAGCTAATGTGAGAAAGGCCTTTAGATACTCAGAGGGGTTTTTTGTGATCTAGCAAACCATATCCAGTGACTGTAAGGTGTGTGTGTGTTTTTTTTTCTCCTTTTTTAACATGTGAATGAAAAAAAGTGATACATTGCTCTAGTGAATGTTTTAGGTGTGAATCATACTTCTAATTTACGCTTATCCCACTATATTTTCCCATGCCTAAAATAATGCTTTCGTAGACTTTCCCTCAGATCTCTCCTCTTACCTGCCAACTGCACTTGGGCTGCTCAGCTCTTCTATAAGTAGTCGAGCCAGAGGGTGGGCATGGCCTTTGTACGCATTGAGGCCAGGTCCACTTACTGGCTCTACTTTTCATACCAGCGCTGCAGGTGAGAGATGAATGCCCTGGAAAGGATGGCAGGTAAGTGGGAAGTCTTGTGCCCTCTGGCACTCATATCTGGAGGTTTAAAGGAAAGTCAATGCAGTAAAAAAGGTCACTTGCATGCAGCGCTCCAGTTTTGGTGGAGTCCTCTGATGCTGACAGCACATGCCTTACCTAACTTGACTTTGCACCCCTGCTGCCGGGTCATCATGTTTTTTTACAATCTTGACTGTCCATCTTGAAATTCAATTCTAAATATATATTTAATGAAATGTTTATTGCATCAAAACCTGCATCCAGTGTACTGGAACTACAAATGGCAATTTTTTTCCATAGTATATAATTTCCTTTTTTTTTGTTTGTTGCCTTTACGCTTTGACCTCTAGGGAGTAACTTAACATTATTTTGCAATACTTGGTCATTATTTTTTAAATAGTTGCTCATTAACAGAAGGTTGAAGGCAGAATGAGACCATATGGCCCATCTAGATTGCCCTTTTAGTGAGTATTTTCTGTTTATCTCTAGATAGATGTATTCCTATCCCAGGCATGTTTACATTCACTTACTAATGATTTTTCTACTACTGTACATATGCTCGATGTTTGTTTCAAGCACCTACCTCTCTCCGACTGGCTGCAGGTTGTGCCCCCTTTTTCTTGCAATATGTTCTTTTAAGACTTTAGTAAGACCAAAAAAATGGAAATATAAATAATAGTACCTGAAATTCTGTGAGGTCTCTGTAGAAATCAGATGCTATATATATCAAGATTATTTATCACTTACACTAGCCATAAAGCCTTACGTACCTTTTCACTAACACTGTTCTACACACATTTAATTATGTGTTATAAACAACAACACGGTTCCACCTTTTAGCACTTTTGTCATTGTAATAGTGTAAATTGGTCTGCAGGGCATAAGCAGTTTATAATTCTTTGATATACCACTTAAATGTTTATTAGCTAATCTTTGTGATGTAGCATTGCTGGATGACTTTTTAAACCTATCCTTCTCTTCCCTTGTAAACAAGTTATTTTGCTAAAGAACATAAGGTGCTGGGAATCTAGATTGACTTCTACTGGTTGCAAAGATTTCTGAGACAAAAAAAAGACTGTAGTAAAGCTACTGAGAACCTACAACAACTATACCCTGCAATTATATACATGCTACTCTACAACTGCTTTAATCTTTAAAAATGGTGGTGGTAGTTTTTAACCCTCTAGATTATATTTGCCTTTATATGGAGAGTGTGGTCCTGTTCCTTTCAAGTTAACATTTGCACTCCACCTCTGTGGTATAAAAGTTTAAGGGGCAACCCCCCCCCCATTACAGATGTCAGTGGAGTGGTTGCAACAGCTTCTCCCTAGAATGAAAAAAAGATAGCCGCCAGACCACAGCAAAGGTGAGTTCCTCCTCCTTCCCTCACAGATCATCACAATATGTGGTGAATATCCAATTATAATTTTGGCCCTCACGCCCTGCCACAGTACAGGTCCCTGTGGACCTGTATTGGTTTTTAGACCCTGCTCCCTTGAATTGCCAGTCAAATCACTTCCCCAGCTAAATCAAGCCTCGTTGCTGGTGGCCAGATACATAGAGGAGGCCATTGGCGGGGCTCGATTTTTTTCAGGGAAGCAAGTTGACGGGTATGTTTTTAGCATTTGACCGCCTTCACAGCATGGGGGGGGGGCGATTGGGATATGCCCTCATGCAGGCAACACACCCCATTTTTTAAAAATAGGTGGTGTTCCGTTTTAAAGCAAGTCTATTGGAGGAAGACATCGCTCCAGGCAAATCGGGCCTAGTTTTAGACTGTTTGGATTGGTGTCTCCTTGGCTACAGTTGTTCACTGTTGTGCTTATCAGAGTTTCTCAGCCTGAGATTGTTCTATTCCTAACGTTTTAATATTTCCTCAGACAGGATTAGACAATGGTTTATCAGTAAGTACCTCCTAAAGGCTGTATATCTGCTTTGACAATTCATTGTTGCCAGCTGCAGATGATTATTAGCAATGTGCGTCTTTAAATGCTGTTTTGTTTGTGCATATAAAAGGTAATTTTTCTTGCAGTGAATTCTTCTATTACGTGAGTTGCAGAGTTGCTGGCTCTTTCATTCAGGCATCCTTTTCAGATTTTTTTTTTTTTTACAACTATCTCCCATTTTTCTACCAGAAGTAGTTTCATTTAAATTAGAATGTTCCACGTTCTTGTTGTCCATATTCGGTGCATTCCAAGGAAATGATGTGACATCTGTTAGATGAAGTTGCTGCTTTAAAATGTTTTCTTTTTAGAACTATCGTCCATTGCCCAACATAAATAAAGGCCATTGGCTTCCATAAGGTCAGAATAGATTATAATGTATAATGTGGGTTCTTATTTTGCTAAGGAATGAAAGCTTGCATGAAGGTCACTGCTCATTCAACAAACACTGTGAGGTTTCTTGTGGGCTTTTTGATATCAGGGTATAGTTGAACAGGTTTTTAGGGTGGCTATCTGGACTCTCAAGATCATTCCAATAACACTCTGTGTTGGTATCTGCATTATGACTGTGCAAAAAAAAAACAGTTATTCCAGATCCTAGCAATGCCTCTAGTTAGCGCGCCCCTGTTGTCCTTTAAACATACCCTGCCAAATTAATCACACATCTGTGGCATGTTGAAGACGAGTGAATAAAATACAACCATGATATTTAACTAGCTTGGATGGTAAACAGTTATTCAAGTCAGATATGTAATAAAATAGAAAAATACTTCTAGTCAGCAATCTAGAACATAGTCATGTGCAATACCATGTGTTGATGTGAAAATTAATGTTGCAGTTAGCATTAATGGTAGGAGAAACCTATGTTATATAAGTTGGGTAACATCTAGAATCCAGTCAATGTCTTAGAAGTCTATGTAGTTTTTGAGTCTCGAGTAGCTCTAGGCCTGTGGAAGATACCATGAGCAGTGACAGGACTGCCAGCCAGAACTGCAAGTGGCCCTCAAGTAATCACTATTGCTGGGAGCTTGAGGAGCTAGTGTGTGACTACCATTTTAGCAGAGGCATTGGAGTGTGTCAGAAGGGTGCCAAGGGGGCAAATGATGACTAGAGTCTGGGGGTTACTGCTGAAGCTGAACTGAATGAATAGGGTTATGGACCTGAAACTACTACTAAAGCATGTGGAATTTCCTCAAGAAACATGTTATCTCAGTCTGTGTCAGATATTGCCCCGAAGAAAGCCACTCCCTGAGCCACCACCTTCTAGCTTGATCCAAGTGGGTAACGCATCCATTTTTTAAATTTGACTTTTCCTCATTTTCCTCAAAACAAAAAATACCCAGTGGTGCTTAAAATCCTAAGTAAATCATTGCTCCTGTTCCGCTGTCGGTAAATTTTTTATGTATTAAATCACAGTGTAGCATATGTAAAGTTATTTTTGTATGATATTTTTCAGAACAAGCGCTTAGTCCCAGTTTGTTTTCAAACAATGTGTTCTGGTATACTTGCTACCTCAGAACGCTTTGAGATACTTCAGTTAGGCAGTGGTTTCAAGGTCCACTGACAGAGATTGCTGAAAGAGACATAAAGATAAGAGCATAATGGAGTGTCGTTGCTTAGCAACACATGGCAGTCCTATCGAAGAGTGACAGAGGTTTGGACATGAAAGAATGGATGTGACATTGATAAGTGAGGATGTCACCTGAAAGAGATACAGTTCTTTGTAGATTGATATGCAAAGCCTTTTTATAGCTATTAAACTTAACTATTACAACTCTGCTTTTCCTTATTACTATTTTATGTTGCAAATTCTGTCCTATTGCTTTTCTTCAAATAGGCCTTTGCTACTCAAAGTAGTGGATGTTTTTTTATGCCACTTTATACTTTTGTGTAATCCCCTCACAGCGTGTCAGCTTTCAACCATAACACCTGTTTATTTTTTATTTTTTTTTTCTCAATGAACAAAAAATTCATCCCCTGGCAACTGCCTTTAAAATTGTATAGCTCAGACTTAAAGCTGTATAAACAGCTATCTGACTGACATTAGAATTAATTTGCATTATACTGTATTGTACCAATTACTTTGCCAATAATAATGCTATATATTCTTCTGGGCAATCATTTTTCTCTGTATGTGCTTCCTGATACCATTGTGTATTCTCTCTCTATTACTGGTAGATTTTATAATACCACCAGTGGCTGAGAGAGCAGAAACAAAGATTAAAACTTATAAAGATAGAGGCACAAAAGTCTGTGGACCAAAAAAGCTAGAGGCTAAGCAAAGAATGTGTACAGGCTCTGCCAGCAGTCCTGCAAGAAAATGAGAGAGCTTGTTGCAAAGACTCTCCAAAGTAGAGTATCTGGCTAATCCCCAAAGATTACAACCCCTATTTTAAAAACCTTGTTACAGATTATAGTATAAAAATATCATTTTATTTCAATGTACATTAAACATAATTCACATGTGTTAAATTAAAAAAACAGTAGCAATTCATGTTGCAATTTCACATTAACTGTAATCGTAAGTTATAAACAAAAGGGGGCTGATAAATTCTGGCAAGGTGGAACATGTCTGCCAAGCATTAAGTGGACCTCAAACCATTTTCTTCACAGTTAATCAAAGTAATGCAATATGAATTGCTTCTATTTTAATGTAACATATATGTGAAATCTTTTTAATGTAAATTTAAAATAAAACCATATTTTTTATTATCTGTTTATAGGTTTTGAGGTTTGGGATGGTAATCTATGAGGACTCTCTGAGGAGAGTACATTCATTCATATATATATATATATATAATATCACATTCATGATACCAGCCCCTTATACAAAGCCACCAGAATACACGTGACCCAGGGGTCATGCCATTATGTATTGCAGGGGTTACATTTTTTTTCTTGTTGAAAACAATATGTAACAACTAGAGATCAGCTAATTTATTTAATTTTTGTTTTGAATGATTTGACAAATTTCCCCCCAAAATTTTAGTTTATCTGAATCAAAGAAGGCGGCGTGTTACAAACCAGTAGTGAAATATTATGTGGACACAACACTTCAGGCATTAAAGCCTTCCTTTCAACTGATTTTTTTATGCTAAAAGGATGTCCTGCTGAGTGTTTTTTTTCCTATGTTGGAAAATGTTTGTTTTATGGAAGCAGTTAATAATACATGCAATCTCTTGTCATAGGCAACGTACACCAAATCTGTATACAAAGAGAGAATTGAGCGCTGCTATGGGGGTCACAGCTGAGGTGAGGGAGCTCACTCAACCTTGCGCATGCACAGAAGCGGTGTTCTGTGTGTACTGGACTCCCATCTCCCTTCTTGGTGTACAGACCTGCTGTACTTTGCCGAAGGCAACAGATTGCAGATAGCAATAAGTGCTTCCACAAAACACACATTTTCTAACATGAGAAAAGTTAAAAAATACTAAATCATCTCTCCACATTGAGGACATAATTTTGGCACACAAAAAGCAAAATGTGTAAACCTGCATGGCAAGTGAAGTGGGGAGCTTAAAGCTCTGGTACTAAAAGGAAAGATTTATGTTACTGGCATGGCAGAGACATTTCTGGACTCCACACATGATTTAGCTGTTCATCTTCAAGGGTTGGGAGCTGAGGCTCGTTTTTTAAGATTTGTGTTTTTTTATTTTTGCCTGAACAATGCCTTTTAAACATTAACATTTGTTTTCAGTATACTTTCTTTCTGAAATATTATTGTTTGTTCTGACCTTTGTCACAGTGCACATGAAATACTGGTTTCATTGTTTAGGTTGGTGTTGGGGAAAATCCATACAGCAGATACTTCCACCCAGCAATCACCAATCCCCCTTCTCTCAATGAGGTTGTGCTTTTGTAACCTGTGGTTTATCACCTGAATCATAAGTATTTAATTTACACCTCCTTACTCACACCTCCTTACTTAGCAGCAGGCAGTACCCCATTCTAATGACTGAGTCCAATATGGGAGGATGAGGGGTCTGCATTGCGTCCTACATCACTAACCGGCCCTGACTCGCCTGCAGAATACAGGTTGCTGTGATAAAGGCATCCCCAATGGCCTTGGCACAGAGGATGCTCGCCCTTCTCTAGAAACCACCCAGTAGACAATGAAAGTAAAAGGCACTTTTTACATAGATACCCCAATTCAGTAAACTGAAAATATTGCTCTGATGACGGTAATCCAGAGAGGCATACAGCCAATAGAGCATGAATGCTGAGGGGAGTAAGCAGAAGCTTACACTGCCAGTAAATATTTTTAACTATAGAGCTACCGAGCTACCTAAATCTTGTCAAAATTCAGTTTGAATCAAACTGATCCAAATTGGTAACCTGCATGCTACAGGATGTTGTGAAGAAGCACCTTTAATGTGGCAAATGGGGTTTATAAAAGTTGCGATATTCTTCATAATGTTTAATGCTTTCCAAGAATTTACAATGATTTGATAATTATTTATAATAATATACATAATATAAGAATGGTACACTGATTTTTCTTAACAGTTAAGAGAACAAAGTTAAAAGTCTATGATTAGGTAAAGGGACTTTGATTATATAAAACTAACAAACTTAACCAGGTTTTAGTGGGTTCTAAAGTTTGACTAACCTGATACGTAAAGGTGATGGGCATCCAGTTTTCTGAAAAACCAAGCCTTTAATAACCAGCCATGTTAACCATGGCTCGTCTGTGTAGTCAAACCCAAGCAACAAAGTAATCCTTGGGCCCAGATTGGCTGGCAGTGGTTCAAAGCAAGACTTTGAATTAATTTACTGCATATTAAAGACAGAACTTGTGTCCAGCACGTGTAGTGTGCATATAGAAACTAGGATTTATCAATCCAGGTGAAGAGAAATAAAAATACATATTATAAATAAAATAACTAAAGTAGTAACGGAGATAAAGATGAAAATAGTAGAGGAGGGAGTGGTAAAGGCATAAGGCAGAAAAAAGTGGGCCAAGCCCCCCACACCCCCCCACGCTCAAATTGTAAAATGTTCTATCCCAGTCACTAGGGACGTAATTAGCAACTTAAAGGTAGAATATACCATGCTTCACAAATTTGTCTGTAATCCATGCACAGGGGCCATTCTAGTCCTCTCAATACTGTACCGATATTAGTATATATCTAGCCAAATCTAAATATTCTTTAAAAAAATGTTATTCAAGACCCAGTGAAGCCTGGGTTGAGGCACAATACTGCTTTCAATGATCCGGAGCCTGGTGTATAAAGTGTGCCTTTCTTTACCATTTTGTTTTATTTTATTGCCATTCATATCCACCTGCAACTGCTTTTTTTTAAAATTTGGCAATGTTATTATTCGTTACATGCTGCAGAGGTTAGTGGTAGATCTATTCCCAGTATGTCACACACCGCGCTTCCGAATATTCATGAGCCTTGGGTAACTGTCCTGTAGAGGGCGATCTTGCAGAGATGACATGAATAAAGGAACCCCTCCCGGTCTATAAATACCTGGGACCTCCCACCATTCCCCAGTCTTTCGTCTCTGCAGTCGGCGAGCAAGTCAGAAGATGGTTGTCTCCTCCTTGCAGGTAGCCGGGGTAACCCCCCGACCTTTTGTTTCTATTGCTGCCTGAACCTTTTTTTAATTTAAACTATAGCAGTATGCCTCCCAGCCTAGGCTGAAGGTCCATGCAATGGTAGGCTGCACCTTATGGTGTATATAGGAGCTTGCTCCCCCGTGAGACCCCATACAAAGGGGTAGACGGTGTCCGGGTTGGTGATCCTGGCTTGGGATGCCCCGTCCCTCTTGCCCTTTCACCTATTGGTGTGGGTTCTCCCCCCCTACCGTGTCCCTCTGTGCCCCTTGGTGGGGGGGGGGGAGGCCTTTTCTCCTGTGGGTTGTTTTACTTTATTTGAGGGAAAAGGTGTGTTGATTGTGTGTGTTTTGTATGTGTTTTTGCGGCCGTTGTTGCTGGGCCGGTTTCACTTTCAACAGGTGCAGTTGAGGGGGTGGGGGTGGGGCCGGGCGCTTGGCGTGCTCGTTGTGGCCCGTCCACCCCCACCCCACTGAGGTCGGGGTCGGCTTCTCTCAAGCATTCTTTCCGGCCTCACTGCCTGCTTTGCTGCTCTCCCTCTCATTCCCTTGCTGCGGTGAGTGGATTATATTTCACAATTTTTAACTGTCTTATATGGTGGGTGATGTGCATGTTGACACTTATGTCCTCATGTCTTCTAGGTGGGATCCCTTCTTTTGAAGTTTAAAGAGGGAGTTCTCCCGGTCCTAGGGTCCCTTAGAGTTTAACCCTTTCGCTGCCAGCCTACCCGGAGTTTTTGTCACCCTTGGTGCCAGACCATTTTGCACTATTTTGAGCTCCCCATGTTCAAATGTGATTTTTGAAGGGATTTCCAGGGATTTCCCAGGAAAATGATATATTGTTTTTTTTCAGCAGAGTCTGGGCTTTAACATGAAATGTCTTGTTTGTAATTTTTTAGGTGTATTCTCAATACTTTTGGGTGAAATATGTGCAAAAAAAAAATCTATTTTTTGCAATTTGTAGTGTTTTTTTGTAATAAAAAATGTAAGTTTGTCAATAAAATCTTATTGCATGTGAAACCCCAATTAATCCCGGTCACAGCGTTACCACATATGTATAGGTAGACACCCTTTCCTGCCCAGGAGACTCCCCCAAACTGAAACAGCGCTTAAGGAGATTTTCAGATAAAATACAACTATGCACCGCGCTAAGCGCACCTTGCGGTCTTTCCAGAAAAAGAACCCTTTAAATTTGAGATACCCCCCAAAAACTATATATTCTCTGGAAGTATACACCTCAGGCTTTCTAAGCGTACCAGGTTTGTTGACATGGGTGCAATTTTCTGGAAGTAATCCCTCAATCAATTCTTTGGTTGCACAGAGTTTCCCTAAAAAAGAATAGTAGTATGTTGTACCGTTTTAGCCATCGATGTAAGCAGGAAATCCAAGGTTAAGGTAATACCATTTATTGGCTAACTCATTTAGATTGAAAATGCAAGCTTTCGAAGCTGTTCAAGCTTCTTCTTCAGGCATAATACAGATCTGTAACTTAGACACACATTTATACAAAAAACTACAAAGGAGTGACAATTGTTTTTACACTGACACACATGAAAAATAGCTAAGTCGTAAAATCGTATACTGTGAGATAAGGATCAGGGGGATTATAACAATTAATGGTGGGCTGATAAGAATGAGAGGGGGAGAGAAAGTGTGTGGAATTTTTATTGCTCTCACGCCAGGATAGACAGTCTGTTTTAATATCAGACCTTGTGATGAGTCTTGTCTATTCAATCCATGTCATAGTGACACATAAAATTATTGTCCCTGTTTAGCCCACAGTCCATCGATTTAAAGATTTGGATGCATTTGCACTCCCATTCCAATCTCTCCTTTTGTGAGCGGAAACCCCCTTTGAGCACTGTGATTTTGAGGTCACATAGTCCATGGCCTGGTCTGCAGAAATGGGCTGCAACAGGCACATCAGCTTTATTATATTTGATTGTGAACCTGTGCAGATTCAGTCGCTTTCTTAGCGCTTGTCCTGTCTGCCCGATGTAACATGCTGAGGGGCACTGCACACACATGATCAGGTATACCACATTAGGGGATTTGCATGTAAAATTACCCTGTATTTTGTAATCATGTTGCATACCTGGTGTCTTTATTCTGTCAGTGGTGTAGATGTGTGCGCAGGTTTCACACCTTTCTGCAGGCAAGGCCATGTCCCATTTTGTGCTGGGTCACTTAGGGAGCTCCTCACAATGAGTTTTCTGAGGTTGGGAGGTTGTCTGTATGCCAACAGAGGAGGATCTGGGAAAATCTCAGAAAGTCTCTCATTCCTGTGTAAAAGGGGTTGGAGCTCCTTCGCAATTTTCCTTAGACTCTCCAGACGTGGATTGTATGTGACAACCAGAGGAACACGGTTCTTCTTTTGGGATTCTTTGTACTGCAGGAGTCTGTCTCTGGGGATGTGGAGTGCTTTTTGTAACTGGGCCTCTGTTTCTGATGGTTTGTAACCCTGCCTAATAAAGTCCCTTTTTAGATTGTCCATATGTGCGTTTCTGTCCATGGTATCAGAACAGATTCTGTTGTATCTGATTCCCTGGCTGAATACGATGGACCTCTTGGTGTGGTTTGGGTGGAAGCTGTTATGGTTAAGGTATGTAGGTCGGTCTGTGGGTTTCCGGTAGATGGATGTTTGTAGGGCCTTTCCCTTAACACATATGGTGGTGTCAAGGAAATTGATTTCTGTTGGTGAATGGGTGAGTTTCAAACGTATTGTGGGATGGAAGTCGTTAAAACTCATGTGGAAGTCAATGAGGTCTTCCTGGCTTGCAGACCAGATGATTAGGATGTCATCAATGTAGCGAAAATAGGCTATTGGTTTAGTGGCGCATTGTGATAGGAACTCCTCTTCCAGTTTTTCCATGAATAAATTTGCATATTGTGGTGCAAATCTTGAGCCCATTGCCACACCCATCTGCTGCAGGTATAGATCTTGGCCGAAACAGAAGTAATTGTGGGTCAGGATGAAATAAATTATTTCGGTGATCTCATCTGCAGGTAGGTTGTGTTCCTGCAGGTACCTTGCACAAGCAGCTATACCGTCATCATGTGGGATGTTGGTATAAAGTGACTCTACATCCATGGTGGCCAAGATGGTTCCCTCTGGTAAAGGTCCAATTGCAGATAGTCTATTGAGAAGATGTGTTGTGTCCTGAATAAAACTTGGTGTCCCCCGGACCAGAGGTTTTAGGATATGTTCCACCCAGCCTGACAGGTTTTCAGTCAAAGTCCCAATACCAGAGATTATAGGTCTTCCCGGATTTCCTGGTTTGTGAACTTTGGGGAGCATATAAAAGCAGGCCACCTTTGGGTCTTCTGGTATTAGTTGCAGTACGCAATCCCTGATTCTAGAGGGAAGGCCTTTACGTAGTTTTAGAAGCTCCTTTGCGTAGATGTCTGTGGGA
Source organism: Gastrophryne carolinensis (assembly GCA_027917425.1). NCBI lineage: Eukaryota > Metazoa > Chordata > Amphibia > Anura > Microhylidae > Gastrophryne > Gastrophryne carolinensis. Next base: position 63,502,112 of record CM051241.1, on the reverse strand, counting down.
TCCTCCTGTAGTTTGGCATAGTGTAAGGTGTTAGACAGCTGTCTGTATGCCTCCTGTTTGTAGTCACTGGTGTTCATGATGACTATAGCACCTTTAGGCAAAGGGTCACAACCGCAGTCCTGCAGCGGGGTGCAAGACTGGTGCAAAATATTACAAAGGAGGAACAAAAGGCCATCAGCACCTTAAAGGAAAATAAGGACATTATAATAAAACCAGCTGACAAAGGTGGTGCTATAGTCATCATGAACACCAGTGACTACAAACAGGAGGCATACAGACAGCTGTCTAACACCTTACACTATGCCAAACTACAGGAGGATCCCACAGACATCTACGCAAAGGAGCTTCTAAAACTACTTAAAGGCCTTCCCTCTAGAATCAGGAATTGCGTACTGCAACTAATACCAGAAGACCCAAAGGTGGCCTGCTTTTATATGCTCCCCAAAGTTCACAAACCAGGAAATCCGGGAAGACCTATAATCTCTGGTATTGGGACTTTGACTGAAAACCTGTCAGGCTGGGTGGAACATATCCTAAAACCTCTGGTCCGGGGGACACCAAGTTTTATTCAGGACACAACACATCTTCTCAATAGACTATCTGCAATTGGACCTTTACCAGAGGGAACCATCTTGGCCACCATGGATGTAGAGTCACTTTATACCAACATCCCACATGATGACGGTATAGCTGCTTGTGCAAGGTACCTGCAGGAACACAACCTACCTGCAGATGAGATCACCGAAATAATTCATTTCATCCTGACCCACAATTACTTCTGTTTCGGCCAAGATCTATACCTGCAGCAGATGGGTGTGGCAATGGGCTCAAGATTTGCACCACAATATACAAATTTATTCATGGAAAAACTGGAAGAGGAGTTGCTATCACAATGCGCCACTAAACCAATAGCCTATTTTCGCTACATTGATGACATCCTAATCATCTGGTCTGCAAGCCAGGAAGACCTCATTGACTTCCACATGAGTTTTAACGACTTCCATCCCACAATACGTTTGAAACTCACCCATTCACCAACAGAAATCAATTTCCTTGACACCACCATATGTGTTAAGGGAAAGGCCCTACAAACATCCATCTACCGGAAACCCACAGACCGACCTACATACCTTAACCATAACAGCTTTCACCCAAACCACACCAAGAGGTCCATCGTATTCAGCCAGGGAATCAGATACAACAGAATCTGTTCTGATACCATGGACAGAAACGCACATATGGACAATCTAAAAAGGGACTTTATAAGGCAGGGCTACAAACCATCAGAAACAGAGGCCCAGTTACAAAAAGCACTCCACATCCCCAGAGACAGACTCCTGCAGTACAAAGAATCCCAAAAGAAGAACCGTGTTCCTCTGGTTGTCACATACAATCCACGTCTGGAGAGTCTAAGGAAAATTGCGAAGGAGCTCCAACCCCTTTTACACAGGAATGAGAGACTTTCTGAGATTTTCCCAGACCCTCCTCTGTTGGCATACAGACAACCTCCCAACCTCAGAAAACTCATTGTGAGGAGCTCCCTAAGTGACCCAACACAAAATGGGACATGGCCTTGCCTGCAGAAAAGGTGTGAAACCTGCGCACACATCTACACCACTGACCAGAATAAAGACACCAGGTATGCAACATGATTACAAAATACAGGGTAATTTTACATGCAAATCCCCTAATGTGGTATACCTGATCATGTGTGTGCAGTGCCCCTCAGCATGTTACATCGGGCAGACAGGACAAGCGCTAAGAAAGCGACTGAATCTGCACAGGTTCACAATCAAAAATAATAAAGCTGATGTGCCTGTTGCAGCCCATTTCTGCAGACCAGGCCATGGACTATGTGACCTCAAAATCACAGTGCTCAAAGGGGGTTTCCGCTCACAAAAGGAGAGATTGGAATGGGAGTGCAAATGCATCCAAATCTTTAAATCGATGGACTGTGGGCTAAACAGGGACAATAATTTTATGTGTCACTATGACATGGATTGAATAGACAAGACTCATCACAAGGTCTGATATTAAACAGACTGTCTATCCTGGCGTGAGAGCAATAAAAATTCCACACACTTTCTCTCCCCCTCTCATTCTTATCAGCCCACCATTAATTGTTATAATCCCCCTGATCCTTATCTCACAGTATACGATTTTACGACTTGGCTATTTTTCATGTGTGTCAGTGTAAAAACAATTGTCACTCCTTTGTAGTTTTTTGTATAAATGTGTGTCTAAGTTACAGATCTGTATTATGCCTGAAGAAGAAGCTTGAACAGCTTCGGAAGCTTGCATTTCCAATCTAAATGAGTTAGCCAATAAATGGTATTACCTTAACCTTGGATTTCCTGCCTAAAAAAGAATAAAAAAGAAGAATCAAAGCCACATTTTCCTAAAAAAAAAAAACTATATGCAAACAGAAAAAAACAAGTAAAATCTGAAAAAGCGACAACCCCCGAACAGAACAATACCCAACATGCATACGTTCTGTCAAGGGAGTTGCCAAACACCCCAAAGTAAAGCATGTGCATAACGGTAAGTTTACTTAAAAATGTCAGCTCTGCAGACAAAGTGCGCACCTTGCGATTTTTCAACCAAAACAACCCTTTAAATTTAGAATATCCCCACAAACCATATATTCCCTGAAAGTACACATGTTAAGCTTTCTAAGAGTACTGAGCTTGTTGCAGTGGGCTCATCTTTCTGGAAGTAATCCTTTGAAGAATTCTTAGGTTGCACAGGGTTTCCCTAAAAACAATTATAAAAAAGCAGAATAAAAACCATAAAATATCAATAGAAAAGCAAAGCAAAGAAGAAAAAACAAAATCTGAAAGCGCAAGGTCCCCCGAGCAGAACAATACCCAACATGCATAGGTACTATTAACCCTTTTAATTGTCAGCCTACTTGAAGTTTTGTCACCCTCTGTTGACAGGTCATTTTTCCCCATTTTGCGGCATGATTAACCGTGATTTTTGCTGGAATTTCCAGAAAAATTATATACATTACATATACATTTTTTGCAGCAGAGTTTAGGCTTTAACATGAAATGTCTTGTTTGTAATTTTTTTACTGTTTTTTGAATATTTCTGCTTAAAAAAACAAAAAAAAAAAACAAAAAACATATATTTTTTAAACAATTGTTTCCTTTATTTTAAATAAAACCTTTTTTTTTTGTAATGAAAACCATATTGCATGTGATAGCCCCATTTCTCCCGATTACAACGGTACCACATACGTATCGGTAGCCCCCCATTCTTGCCCTGGAGACCCCCCAAACTGAAAAGAGCACTTTATTAAACTTACAAATAAAATACAACTACTATCCACACTATAAACATAAGGGGTTAATTAAAAAAAAAAAATGACATAGGGTCCCCCCTTCCAGGGGGGGGGGGCATTTTTGGGGGTAATTTTAAGGGTTTAGGGTTAGGCTAACCCTAACCCTCAAAAATCCCCCAAAAAATGACATAGGGTCCCCCCTTTTTGGGGGAATTTTAAGGGTTAGGCTAACCCTTAAAAATAAAAAAATATACAAAAATAAAAATTCCCCCCAAAAAATGGGGACTCCCCATGTCTTTTTTTTTTTTTATTTATTTTTTTTTAAGGGTTAGGGTTAGGCTAACCCTAACCCTTAAAAATAAAAAAAATGACATAGAGGGGAACCCATTTTTTTATTTTAATTTTAAGGGGTAGGGTTAAGCTAACCCTAACCCTAACCCTTAAAAATTAAATAAAAATGACGTAAGGTCCCCCTTACCCATCATAACCAGCCCAGGACCAGCTATGGGGGCTTGTAGGAACAGAGTGGAGGGGCCAGCTTTGTGGCCCCCCCACCCTGCAGCCTACGAGCCCACATACCCTGTGTAGGCCCGGGCTCTTCTGCCCCCCCCCCCGGGCTTTGGGGAGGCAGGTAATTGGGGGTGTGGGGGTTAATGGCAAGCCACCCACTAGTTGCAGGTGGCTTGCCAGACCCCAGCCTTGTGAACTGGTATAAGGGGTCTCATGGACCCCTTACCAGTTCACAAAGGGTTAACATAAAAAAAACACAAACGCACACAAAAATGTCATTTATTAAAAAAATAATGACATAATTACTCACCTCACAGGCCTCTTGCTGCCTCTCCTTGGCTCAGCTGTCAGATGCCCTGGTGATCGCTGGCCAGAGGAGGGGGGGGCAGGGGATCAGAGCATCCCCTGCCCCTCCACTGCTCTGCCCAGCGATCACCAGGGCATCTGACAGCTGAGCCGAGGAGAGGTAGCAAGAGGCCCGGGAGTGACGTCATAAGCCCCGCCCCCAAAGGGCTTAACAGCAAGATGGCTGCGCCCGTCGGGAGAGGAGGGGGAGAGCCCTTTCAGGCTCTCCCCTGAAGCTGAAGAGGCTGGGGGGGGGGGCGATCGGAGGCCCCCCCAGTGAAGAGGAGACCCGGAGGGAGGCAGCGCGACTGCAGGTAAGTAAATGTCATTTTTTTTTTTTTTTCTTTATTACAGTTAGCAGCTGCTGCTGCCAAACGGGGGGGGGGGGGGGGCTATTCCAGGGGCTCTCCTGGAGCCATCCGACCCCCCACGGATACAACGAGGGGTCAGATGAGTATTTTTTATTTTTATTTTTTTTACTAGCAGGGGGGGAAGTCAAGCACATAGATTCTACGTGCTTGGCACTTAAGTGGAGTGGAAGCGAGCACGGAGAATCTACGTGCTTGGCACTGAAAGGGTTAATTTAGGGTTCCCAAAAAAAAAAAAAAAAAATCCTCCCAATCATCCCGGGTAGCTTAATAGCTTAAATCCCTCTGGTCATTGCGACTACATTAAAATAACCATATGGAGGCTTCTCAGGATACCAGGCTTGGGCTCCCCTCGGGGCAACCTCGGCAGTGTGTGGGTTGTGGGGCATCCCTTGCGGGGGATAATATACTTGTTTGCATACCTTGTGCTCAGCAGGCCATAACGCAGCAGTCGGGGGCCCAGGCGTCTGGGTCTGGGGTCCTGGCTTCATCTCCTTCCCCACCCTGCCTTATCCGTACCCCTAGTGATGTTGTCACAGGTGGGGAGTCGCAATCTGATGATTGTGCCAGACTGGCTAATATTGAGATATTTATTTCTGGCTCTGTTGCCAGAAAGGCCTCGGCTAAGCGAAAGCATTTGTCTCCAGCCGCGCCGGCCTTTGAGTTTGATGATTATGATTTTCTTGACTGGTCTGATTATTCCCCGCTAGAAGAGGGGGAATTATTTGAGAATTCTGAGGGTTCTGACAATCAGCAATTTGTTGGTGCTGATACTGAGCAAGGGCAGGGGGATGCTGTGGATACCCCGAAGGTCTTAGCTCACCTTTTTGAGGTTCTGGCAATTTCTCCTCCTGAGGAGGCCACTCCTCAAAAGGGGGAATTCTTTGGGACTTCCAAGCCGCGCCTGGAGTTCCCAAATCAAAAGCATTTTGATGTCATTATTCTTAAGGAATGGGAGAAGCCTACTCGGCTTCCAGGTATTCCTCAAGGTTGGGATAAAAAGTATCCCTTTCCGGGGGACGTGGTAAAATGATGGTCGTCCCCTCCCGAGGTGGATGCCCCGGTGCTCGGGTTATCCAATACTTCTATTTTGCATTCTCCTGACTCCACCACTCTTAAAGATGGTGAGGATAAACGCATTGATCAGATGGTTTGCCACGCGTTTGCTAGTGTCGGTTCAGCCTTGCGGCCTGTTTGTGCTTCGGCGCTTTTGGCAGTGGCTACCAGGTCTGTGGTTAGAGACCTGTTGAGTATCTCCAGGCTTGACCCGGCTCGTGATGAGTTCGCCGCCCTTAAGTGGTGTGAATTGTTCATGTCCTTTGTGCTTGCCGCCTTGGATGACACCATGGTCATGTGTGGTAGAACCTCGGCCTTGCTTGTAGCTATTCGGTGGTCGGTATGGTTGCGCCAGTGGGCGGCTGATTTTGTGGCCAAAAAGTCGCTTAAAGCACTTCCCTTTGTGGGATTGTGGTTCTTTGGAGAAAGATTAGATTCTGTCACGAAAGGAGGGAAGTTACCTCAGCGTAAGAGGCAACGTCGTCCCTTTCGGGGGGCGGCCTCCTTTAACCCTTCCTTTCGTGGTGCCAGAACTGGCAGAGTCTTGACCTTCTCTACCCTCAGAGGTAATTCCTGGAGTAGAGGCAGAGGTCGTGCCCGTCCAGGTCACAATTGGAGTTCCAAACCCAAGCCTGCTGCTAAGCCAGTTCAGCAATGAGGGGGCACCCTCACCCTTGCGGGTGGGGGGACGGCTGCGGCACTTCTTCCAGGTCTGGGACCAGGAGGTCTCAGACAAATGGATTCTGGAAGTGGTGTCTTCCGGTTACAAGCTGGAATTCGAGATCCGGCCTCCTCCCAGATTCTTCAGGTCTTGAGTGCCTTCGGATCCACTGGCAGCACGGGACTCCGGGCGGCAGTAAGTTATCTGCTGGACATGGCTGTCATTTGCCCAGTGCCTTTCGCGGAAAGGGGCTTGGGATTCTATTCCAATCTATTCACGGTGCCCAAGAAGGACGGCTCAGTTCGACCCATTTTGGATCTGAAGCTCCTCAATTGGTTTATCCGCTTCAGGAAGTTTTGCATGGAAACCTTGCGGTCAGCCGTCGATTCTCTTCATCAGGAGGACTTCATGACGTCCACAGACATCAGGGATGCTTATCTGCATGTACCTATCTTCCTGGCACACCAGAGATTCCTCAGGTTCGTGGTGGAAGATCAGCATTTTCAGTTTGTGGCCCTTCCATTCGGGCTTACCTCAGCTCCGAGGGTGTTCACCAAGGTATTGGCGGGGGGGATGGCCCTCCTCAGAGCCTGGGCATTTGCCTTGTACCATACTTGGACGACCTTCTCATTTTGGCTTCCTCTCTCAGCCAAGCGGAGCTAGACACCAGAGTGGTGGTATCCACGCTGGAGAGGTTCGGTTGGGTGATCAACTATTCCAAGTCCTCCCTCTCCCCGTCCAGGGAGGTTTCGTTTCTGGGCATGACTCTGGATGCCTTTCAGGCCAGGGTGTTCCTTCCTCAGCCCAAGATTCTTCTGATCCAAGATTTGGTTCAGCTTCTGCTTTCCAATCCTCGCTCGTCTATCCGGCTAGGGATGAGATTGGTAGGTCTGATGGTGGCTTCCTTCGAGGCAGTCCCTTTTGCCCAGTTTCACATGAGGACGCTTCAGCTCCATCTTCTAGCGACTTGGGACAAGTGTCCGCTGTCATTGGATCAGTCTTCCCGGGCTCAGCAGTCCCTTCAGTGGTGGCTAGTGTCAAGCAATCTGTTGAAGGGCAGATCCTTTCTGACCCCTTGTTGGGAAACGGTCACCACGGACGCCAGCCTGTCGGGCTGGGGGGGCTTCTGGAGGGAACATCAGTTCCAGGGGTTATGGGGGCCTCGGGAGGCTCATACCCCTATCAAAGTTTTGGTGCTACGGACCATTTGGTTGGTTCTGTCTCGCTTGACTCTTCTATTGCGGGGATTGCCAGTTCAAGTCCGATCGAACAATCGGACGGCGGTCGAGGTATCTCTGATCCTTGTTTGGGCAGAGAGCAATGTCCCATACATCTCAGCCATTTACATCCCGGGAGTGGAGAACACGAAGGCGGATTCCCTGAGCAGGAGATCCTCTCGCCGAGGAGAATGGTCTCTCAGTTCCAAGGTATTCCAGTCCCTTTGGCACCGGAGGTGGATCTTTTTGCCTCTCGTCACAATCACAAGCTTCCTGCCTTTGTGTCTCTGTCTCAGGATCCTCTGGCCCTGGCAGTGCATGCCATGTCCCTGGCTTGGAGGGAACTGGGGTTTCTGTACCTGTTCCCCCTCCCCCCCTTCTCCATGGTGGGCAAGGTGGTGCGCAAGCTAACTCTAGAAGGGGCACCAGCAATTCTTACTTTGAGAGGCACCTGGACAAGGTAGTTTTTCGCTTTAAGCCGGATTTCCTTCCTAAGGTGGTTTCAGCCTTCCACCTCAATCAGGATGTAGTTCTCCCTTCCTTGTGTCCTAAGCGTAGTAATGACAAGGAGAGGACCTTACATTCTTTGGATGTGGTTCGATGTGTGAAATATTATTTGGTGGCTACTTATCTTTTTTGTAAGACGAACACCTTTTTCGTGGTGCCCTCCGGGCCCAGGTAAGGTCTGGTGCCCGCTAACTCTTCCATTAGTAAATGGATTCGACAGGCCATTGTTGGGGCCTATTCTACCAAGGGGAGGGTTCCCCCTTTTCGTGTTACTGCTCATTCTACTCGTGCTGTTGGAGCATCTTGGGCTTTTCAGCATCAGGCTTCTGTTGAACAAGTCTGTAAGGCTGCTACTTGGTCTTCTGTTCATACTTTTTCCAAGTTTTAAAGGGTTGATGTGCGGGCCTCAGCAGATGCTGTTTTTGGCCGCAAAGTTCTGCAAGCTGCAGTAGTTTGTTTGCATTATTGCCTTTTTGGGATCCCCACCCATTATAGGCACTGCTATTGGATGTCCCAAGTGTCATGAATATTCGGAAGCGGGGTGTGTGACATAGTGGGAATAATACCATTTTGTGATTACTCACCTGTAAAATGGTTATTACAAGTATGTCACACACCCCGCTTAATCCCGCCCTTTTTTGGTTTTCTGGGATCCTATATATGGTGAATCTTTTTCTTTGCTGTTTACATTTGGCTCTTCCTGGTCCCTTTACTGCTGTCTTATACTGGGGAATGGTGGGAGGTCCCAGGTATTTATAGACCGGGGGGGTTCCTTTTTTTCATGTCATCTCTGCAAGATCGCCCTCTACAGGACAGTTACCCAAGTGTCATGAATATTCGGAAGCGAGGTGTGTGACATACTTATAATAACCATTTTACAGGTGAGTAATCACAAAATGGTATTTTTAGGCACTGGTTGAGTATCTGAAAACACTGTTTTGGTAAGAATTTGGCAGACTTTGTTATGTGTTTAATTTAATTTCTAGCTATTAACCCTCTAAAAGAAAAATATGTGGGTCTCTCCTATCCAAGAATCACCAGCCTGGGTGGCCCCTGGCCCTGAAGGCTACAAGATCCCATAGGCCACATGCTCTTCTGCCCCCCCTCCTTGCCAACCCTTCAAGCTTTGTGAAATGGTATAGGGGTCTCATGGACACTTTACCAGTTCACAAAGGGTTAAATGTAAAAAACACACACAACAGCATAATGTCATTTATTAAAAGGTTTTTATATACTTATCTCAAATCCTCTGTCCCGCACCGATCACCTCTGACAGCCGCCCGGTGATCTGTAGAAGCTGGGTGTGAAGGCAGGGGATCGGAGTCCACCAATCACTGGCCGACTTCTGACAGCTTTGTCAGTGCCAACAGCGGGCTTTTATACTGGAAGACAGGGATGACGTCCTCCCACTCTTCCTATAAATGCCCAGGGGTGGGGTGGCATGTATCAGGCAAATGGCGAAAATGTCAGCTACTTAAAAAGCTGGCACTTTGATGACATGATGATTGGGACATGATTGAGACCTTTAAATATGTGAGGTAAAGATGTAAGGATTGAATAAGGTTCAGGAGGGAAGTGTTTTTAAGAAAAAAATTACTGATAGAACAAGGAAGCACAACCTGAAGCTAGTCAGAGGGAAGTTTAGGAGCAATGTTAGAAAATATTATTTAACAGAAAGGGTAGTGGATTCTTGGATAACACCTCCAGCAGAGGTAGTTGAAAAAGAAATTTAAACATGGGATAAGCACACATCTATCCTAAGATAAAGAGAACATACAGTATACACATAAGAGCAGACTAGATGGATCATGTGGCCTCCTTCTGCCATCAACCTTCTATGTTTCCATCATCTGATTCACAGGATCTGAAGGCAGTGTGAACCCTGGTGGTGGCAACTGACGACTCCTAGAGGAAGGGATCACACAGTTAGAGTTCCCATAGAGTTGTGACGTGGATCACAAGTCCCATTGCTCTGGGTAGAAAGCGTGAGAGTACGATATGGTGGTGAATTCACTCCTTTATCTTTATTACCACTATGTGCCACAATAGAGGGTGTCAGTGGAGTTCTTGAGAAAGAGAGCATTGAGTTACCAATTATGTATCATGGATTTAAAGTTCGCTTCTATTAATACATTTATTGGTGATTGTGTTTCATTGGACAGAAGCACTGCTGTACTTAAACACCCACTGAGTGCTTGCTTATTTTGACCTTTTCAATTGCCAGCAGTGCAGACCACGTGAGTAATTCTACCTGATTTTGTGCTTCCAATAGATGTTTAACCAGAGAGGCATCTTACATCAGGATGCATTTTGGGGACTGATACATGTGACTCTAGTAACTTTTGATAAGAAGGGATGCCTATGGGCTACTGTAGCACATAGGCAAAGGCTAAATTTAATCTCAATAAAGCTTTAGCAATAAATTACGTCTTGTGCTGTTCCCCAAAGCCGTTCATTTTTGCAATGATTTGTGCAGAAGTAAAACATGGCTTTTCTACTGCTAGGAATTAAAATGAAGTTGAGTCTTTGGTCTCCTAAATGTGCAATGCTATAACTTTTCAGGGGAATTTTAGAACGATTTTTGTCTGGGATGCTTTAAATCTGCAAATTAGCAAAATGAATCAATTGGTAAGTATTTCAGTGGCAGGTGTTTTATAATTGGACAGGTATTGCTGACAGATGGCATGCTGGGTTTGAGATGGATATACAGTAGTTGGGTTGGTAGGATTAGTAAAGCTTGAAAGGAATGGTAGAATGACCTATACTGGAAAGACTTGATCTTCCTGCTATCCCGTGATCCTCACAGCTTTTCATTTCCTGCATTGCTTGCTCTTTACTACACCGTTTACAGAGTGGCATCCTGCAATGTTAGCGTAGCAAACCTTTATTAAAAAAGACAGCTTCTGAGCTTGTAAAATGAGTAAATTGCCAACACAGTGCTGGCGGTCCATGGCATGTTGTTCTGTAAGCTCAGCTATGCCAGGAAAATGTAAACAAATTCTTGACCATATGTTTAATCATTGCTTAATCTGTACTCCAGCACTATATACCATATTATTTAATATTAACCTGAAATTTTCAGAGCAATGCTTGCTGAGGGACTCTACTTGCTACTGAGGCACAATTACATATTAAAGACGGCATGCAAAATGCTGGGCACTCCAAATCCTGTGCAAAACCATAGCACCCAAGCTGGTGCTGCTAAAATTTAAATTATTGACACACTGAACCCTTTAACTGAAATGAGTTATGTTTTCTATGATTTGTTATCTTTACACTTTTTAGAATGTGGGGGGGGGGGGGGCTTATCTAGATATTTAATCTTTGGAGCAGTTCACTTTGGAGAGGCTGTGAGAAAACAACATATTTACTTTCAATATTTTAGGGAAATCTACAGCTTCTATAGGTGAGCTGTGCATTTTTAATGGGGTAGATATAACAATGAAATGTATTTTAACTCCTATAGCCTGATGTTCTTTCCAAATGTATATACACCCCCCCCCGTGCATTTTCCACATTATAGGTTCTTTTAACATAGAAGGATTTTGTGTACTAATAGTGACTAATATTCTATAGGAATATATAATTTTTGTTATTTTCTTTAATAATCAAATACATCTACCAGAGTCTAACAATGACAAACAAATTATAGATGTAAAATTGAGAGAAACCTGGGAAGACTTACCAAACTGGAAAAACCTGTTCTAATCCTAAATCTGTACACTTTAGCACAACTGACCAATAAGAATCCGGATCTAATGAACTTTATCACAGCACTCGAGACACCTCCAGCAACTATCCCAGTGACGAGCACATAACCTCAAGACAAAGCCAAAAATGAGAGAGAAATGGACAGAACCAAGAAAAAAGGAAAAAACGAAGTACAACTGGAAAAATTCAGAGATTAAGCAACCAGATACCTAAGAAGAATAATTAGATCAAACTGTTGCAAATTTATCATCAGCCATCTTGACTGAACAGCATAAACTGCTCACAAAGTGACTGTCATTTCCATCTAGATATTTTGTCTTTAAGACAATATGAAGTTTAATGTGGAGAGATATAAAGTCATGTACTTGGGGGTCTAACAACCTGAATCCACATATATTCTCAGGGGAGTAAAACTGTGAGAAACACTTGTTGAGAAGCATCTGGGGGTATTGGTAGACCACAGGCTAAATAACACCATGCAATGTCAAGCAGCTGTATCCGAGGCCACCAAGATGTTATCCTGCATTAAAGAGGCATGGGATAGGGATGTAATTTTGCCTCTTTACAAGGCACTGGTGTGCCCTCACATGGAATATGCCGACCAGTTCTTGGCACCTGTTCATAGAAAGGATGCTCTGATTATAGAAAGGATGCAGAGGAGAGCCACCAAACTAATAAGGGGAATGAAAGATGTTAGTTATAAGGAAAGAACTTGTATTGATATACATAAATGGCCAATACAAAAAATATGGGGAACACTATTTAAGGTAAAACCTTCTCTAAAGACGAGGGGGGACTCCTTTTTGACTGGGAAAAAAAATCATTAATTTTTTACCATAAGAACTATAAATCTGTGGAATAGCCTTCTGCAGAAGCTTGTTACAGCATCAACCGCTGATGGCTTCAAAAAAGGATTAGATGCTTATTTAGAAGAAAACAACATTAACAGTTACTATTAGCTGTTAACAGTAAAAAAAGACAATATATATAAAAAAGAACTTCCCCCTACGCCAAAACTTTTGGTTGAACTTGATGGACATATGTCTTTCTTTCAACTGTACTAACTATGTAACAATTTGTAGTGTTTTTTTTTTGTAATAGAAAATTAAATTGTTTTCAATAAAATTATTTTGCACGTAAAAGCTCCATTCCTCCCGGATACTGCAGTACCACATATGTATGGTTATACACCCTTTCCTGCCTAGGAGATTCCCTCCAACCTGAAACAGAGCTTTAGGAAATTTTGGGAAAAATAAAAAACTAAATATTGTTATATGCACCTTGCAGTATTTCAAGAGAAACAACCTTTCACATTTTGGAATCCCCACAAACAATATATAACCTGGAAGTACATACCTCAAGCTTTCTAGGTGTACCAGGCTTGTTTACATGGGTGCAGTTTTCTGGAAGCAATCCCTTGATGAATTGTTGCACAGGGTTTCCTTTTAAAAAAAAAATTAAAAAATAAAGCAAAGGCAAAGCCATATTTCCTTAAAAAAATATGCAAGCAAGAAAAAACAAGTTAAATCTCAAAACTCAAGGTCCCTGAACAGAAAACTACCCAACATGCATAGGTACTGTCAAGGGATGAGTTGCCACCCCAAAGTAAAGCATGCACATAAGGGTAATTTTGCTTGAAAATTTCAGCATTGCAGACAAAGCGCGCACCTTGTGCTTTCCAACCAGAACAACCCTTTACATCTGGATTACCCCCTACAAACCATATATTACCTGAAAGTACATATATTAATCTTTCTAGGCGGCATACCCAACTTGTTGTAGTGGGCTCATCTTTCAACTGCCAGCATACTTGAGATTTCATCACCCTTTGTTGACAGGTCATTTTGTGCAATGTTTAACTAATATATATATATATATATATATATATATATATATATATATGTTTTTTATCATACTGCACGGGAAAGCCCCATTTCTCCTGATTACAACGGTACCACATATGTATTGGTAGCCTCCCGTTCCTGCCCAGGAGACCCCCCAAAAGCGCAAAAGAGCACTTTATAACATTTAACAATAAAACACAACTATCATCCATGCTATAAAGGGATAAATAAAAAAAAACATTGACATGGGATCCCTGCTTCCCAGCATAACCGGCCTGGGCACCAGCTATGGGGGTTTGTAGAACAAGACGCAAAGGTCAGCTTCAGTGGCCCCCAGCCTGGAAGGCTTCAAGCCTGTGCAGCCTTCACCACCCCCGGGTTCTTCTGCCCCTGGTGCTTTGGGAGGCAGATAATGGCTGGGAGTTAATGGCAAGTTACCCGCTAGCTGCAGATAACACCCAAGCCTTGTGAACTTGTATAGGGGTCTCAAGGTTCCCTTACCAGTTCACAAAGGGTTAAACATAAAAAAAACAGAGAAAAATACATTTTTATTTATTTTTTTCCTTTACTCACCTCCGATCCTTGGCTCAGCTGTCCTGAGCCTGTTTCAGGCCCTCTCCTCACGGCAGAAATTTGAAAGGGGGGGGATCGAAGCCCCCCTGGGTGAAGGGGAAATGTGTAGCCCATTACAAATCAGACCATCAAAAAAAAACTTGTGGATTATTGATAAACCCAGATAATGCAGTGATGTTTGGTTAATGCAATTATAAGTTTAATAATTTGTGTAGAAATAAAAGCATCATTACTTAGAATATCCATAATAATTAATTCATAGATGAATCCATTAAGCATACACATTCATTGATACAGATGTAGCAATCAATAACCGACACTTTACAGCTCAGCCAACTGTGATATCTTACACAGAAGCGATTGAAAAGCATTTAAGATTAACCACGATGCACCAGTGCACCAAGCTGTGTTTTAAAGAAATCTGCACCTGTATATCTTGCAATAATTAATGAATTAATGAATCTGCTATTAATCAACTAGTTCATATAAATTACAATTGATGTAATTGTAGCTTGATTCTTGATTCTAACTTTTCTGCAGGCATGAAAAACTTTACAGGGTCTTGGATTTAGATTTCAAAGAAATATACCCAGAGAAATAGTTAACTGAATCTTGAGAAGATATTATTTTAATATATGAAATGTTATATTTGAACTTAAAGTCTATTAGTATATTGGAAAAATGTGGCACATTATAATATGGACAAAAAAAGAATCCCATTACTCCACCAATACTTGACAACTGTCCAGTTGGTGGTGTTACTGTGTCTCCCTCCACTTCCATGGCATAGACTGAAATTTTAAATATTCTCCCTTCTTCTACAATTACCCTACAATTAATCTTCTACATTTATCCTTCACTGTTACAGCGAAAACATCACTACAAACTTATTGCACATAATAGGGAGATGACAATATACAAGGGAGCGGCATTTTTAATTACACATCACTCTGTCTATGGTGGACATGTTTCACTCACTGGCTTCTTCTGGTCACAATAATTTTACTGTAAATTATTGTAATACTGTATCTTGCATAATATATAATAAACCATATATACTTAAGAGTGCAAAATATTGCTTTAACATGTTACAGATAACGATATTATTCAAAATCAATGGAAAATAATTTATGCAATATCAATCAAATAGTAGATAGTTGGGAAAACTAAAAAAGTCCATCAAACCTCAAAGACAGTATGATGTGAAATAAAGTATGGTATCATGCTTAACCTTCTGAAGTGAATTTTCCCTCTTCTAGTAAATAATTAAACCTTGATTAATCTAGGTGCTAATAAGTCAGAACATTTTTTATAATAAAGAGAAGTAAACCCATCTGGGCCTGGGTGTTTTATTTGGTTTCAGTGATGTAACTGCCAGCTGAACTTCTAAGATCTGTTTTTTCAATACACCCAAGGTGGTCCTGAGGTTTCTTCGGGTAAGTGATTTGGTCCAAATATTCCTCAGCTATTTATTTTGGTTTCCTTGTAATTACTCCAGATCTTGTTTTAAAGTGGACCAACACCCAGGATTTTGACTATCCTGGGTCTTGGTCCACTTCGGTGGGGCACCCCCGATCGGGGTGCCCTGCTGTGTGAAACCCCCCCGAAAAACTCACCTCTCCCCGCTCCCAGCGCCGACGGACAAGCCGCGCGGGCGCGCGCACGTCTAGAGGGGCGCGAGGGAGGCGGCGGCAGCCGGCCGCCGCCGAAAACAAGGTAAGGGGATTTGGGGTGTTTGGGGGGGTTTCACCCCGTGGGACATCCCGATCTCGGATGTCCCGTGGGGAGGGAGGTGATCGGCCCGGGAATCTTATAGATTCCCGGGCCGATCACCCCTGGTTGACGGTCCACTTTAAGTTGTATTGGTTTATGTAAAGTGTATTTGTCATTCAGTTTGTTAGCAAATAGAATGCATTGTTTGCCTGCAAATAAAAAATGTCTTGGTCCAACAAATAGCTTTTTCAGTTTTATCTGCCATTTAGGTCAACTTTGGATTTGGAAAATTGCACTCTAATGCCAATTTTTTTTTTTCTTCTTATGGCGTGTACTTATTTGTATAATGCTTCCGTGTATGGTCGTTTTATGAGCTTCCCATAATATAGAGAAGTCAACACTACCTTTATTATCAATAAAGTATTGTGTAATAGAGCACCTATAACATTCACATTAATTATGTTAGCACTAGAGATGATGCCCGCTCCCACCATGCCGGCATTTTTTTAAAAAGCAAACACTTACCTGCATGGTCGGAGCGTGGAGGCCGGCGCCGCTCTCAGCTGTCATCAAAGGACGCGTCATCAGAGGGCGCCTGAGAGCGGCGCCGGCCTCCACGCTCCCATCATGCCGGCATTTTTTTTTTCAGATGAGCGATTCGTGAAAGTTCGATTCGGGCGAACCTGAATTTCTTGGGGAAATTCGGCGAATCGCCCGAATCGAACTTTCAAGAAGTTCTCTCATCTCTAATTGTCAGCAGCACTCAACACCATTTGTTTGCCTCAACCGCACTCTGTGAGCAATTTAGGAAACCAAAAACAGGCTGCGCTGATGCGACCGCCAGCTAGCCTCTTAGTTAGCACTGTCGGCATATAGGTTGCAGTGACAGTTACTCTGGTTGAAGCAGCACTGTAGGTCAAGATCCCATAGAGCATCCCATGGGGAACACTATACTGTTTTATGCTTATGATTATTACACACATGTTTTGCACTTGTCAATAATGTTAACACAGGACCTAGATGTGGTTTTGCTTTTGCTTACCAATGTGTAATTTAGACAACAACTAAAATGCAGCCTAAACGCAATGTAAAGTTTGTCCCCTTTGTCCCCAGCAGTGATATCTTATAACTGTAATGATGAAATGCAGACAGCGCCCGAAAAATACAGCACCAAGGTGGTATGTCGGGGGTAGAAAAAATTCATAAATGCGCTGTGCATCGTCAAAAAGACAGGGGTACAAAGTGGCACACACTGGCGCTGCTATAATCGGCAGTGGGATCCAACAGGTATAGCCATTCAATACCTAATGCTACAATCAAAGCAAATTAGTTAGCATTGGGTGCGGTGACTTCCAGCACCCTTGTAGATAGACATGATAGCAGCACCAAAAAAGAATTAAATATCCGATGGGAGACACTTACCTTATTTTGGAAGTGTACTTATATTTTAGCTATTTTTAAGAAAACATGCATGCAATTTTGCTTAAACATGTGTCATACGCCAAGCTCTGCCTTTGCCTTAAGGAACTTTAGGGGCTCACGCTCTTAATGACAAGACTAACTTATTTTTCTCATTTAAGGATACAGGATGATGTTGGCAAAATGCTAAATGTAAAATGTCTGGTGTCAGTGATCATCTTTTCTTGGATGAAATAGCTTAGTGCAGAATCTGGAAAGGGCATCATTCTCCTCTGAGTGTTGCTAACAGCAGAATGTTTAGAGAGACAGTAACCTTCCATGAGGGTTCTTTAGCATTGGCATGGAAAATTGAGTGTGTATCCTGGTCATTTAGTTACTTTCTGTTCAGAAAGAAAAATATTTTTACATACCTTAATTTAATTATTTTATTTTTTGCATGGTGTGCCTATTTGCCTTTGCTTTTTTTAATTAGTGTGTTTTAGTGGTTTGCAAAATCTAAAAAGCTATCTGTTAGGATAGCTTAGTTAATTATTTTTTTCCTTATTTTTAGTTTGTTTTTACCTTTTTTTTTTTTTTAGAAAAAATTCTTAGGGAAATTAGGGGAGTCGTCGGAATCGATTTTAGGAAGTTTGCTTATCTCTAAGAAATTTGAGCTTGTCAGATCAATTTCTGATTCTGGGCCGAGGGATGTTCTCATAGTTTGTGGAACCTCAAGCTCTTCAGTGGTATGGAAGGACAGAAATCCTCTGCCCGACACTGGGCTCCGGCCTCTCACTCCCTGCCACTGTGAGGGGCTATTTATAGGTGGGGAGTGAGCCAGCTTTCACAGCCACCTCACTCCTCGCCTATAAATAGCCCCTCCTAGTGGTGGGGGGCAAGGTGTAGGAGCAAAAAGAAAGATAGGATGTGCTCATCCAATCAATATATAGCAGTCAAGAGGTGCTAGAGGGGTATGACCACACACTAAGCAAAAAAGAAAGTTAACCCTCTGCACACTCATACTATTGAAAAACCTAGCTAACACTTGTTAAGAACATGGACTGTTAACATAGATTGCAATGAATGTAGAAGCGAGGTAGCCACGTCAAGGCCGTCCAATTAGTACCCCGTCCCTAACATTACATAAGTTTGAAAGTTTGTGCAGACTTTGCTACTTCTTTACTTGTGTGTGCACTACATGTGTGTGCAATACATGAATCCACCTGTCTTGTGCACACACAAGTAAAGAAGTAGCAATGCCTGCACAAACTTTTAAACTTAGTAATGTTAGGGACGGGGTACTAATTGGACGGCCTTGACGTGGCTACCTTGCTTCTACATTCATTGCCATCTATGTTAACTAACAATCCATATTTTTAACAAGAGTTAGCTAGGTTTTTCAATAGTATGAGTGTGCAGAGGGTTAACTTTCTTTTTGCTTAGTGTGTGGTCACACCCCTCTAGCACATCTTGACTGCTATATATTGACTGGATGAGCACATCCTATCTTTCTTTTTGCTGTTGCATTTGCAGGTCAGTGGCCAGATCTGCTGGATTGTAGCTCTCCAAATGTAACAGGGAGCCCAATTGGCCTCTACTAAAAAAAACCCTTTTTGAATTGCAACACTGTGCAAACAAGTTAAGTTATTGCAATGTCTTTAGACAGGCTGATCATGTATTGCATTGCTTGTGCACACACAAGTAAAGTAGCAATGTCTGCACAAATTTTTAAACTTAGTAATGTTAGGGACGGGGTACAAATTGGACGGCCTTGACGTGGATACCTCGCTTCTACATTCATTGCAATCAATGTTAACTAACAGTCCATGTTCTTAACAAGTGTTAGCTAGGTTTTTCAATAGTATGAGTGTGCAGAGGGCAAGGTGTAGGAGCCCTGTGCCAGGTGGTGGATTTTAATCATCTGCCTGGCTGCCGTTGCTCACTCGCTCTTAGGATCACAATGGAGGGGTTAAGTATCAGATGCTTACCTGCACGCCAGCTCACCTGTTGCTTTGGGCAGGTGGTGGGTGCTGCCTGAGCAGATAACCATGAAGCCAGGTTTCCTCTGCTCCCTTCCTGCTGGTCAAGCTGACTACTCTCTCTGTGCCCACCGCTATACCCAAACAACGAAGGAGCCAAGTGACAGTGAGATTCAGGAAAAATTTGATCGCCACAAATCAAAAGGAATGTGTTGAATCAAAATTTCCCTGAACTTCATAGACAATTCTGATTTGTAGTTCCTTCACCTTTAGAAATACTACATTTTTCCCTTTTATTTTAAAATACATTTACGTTTATTCATCCATGCTTTTTTCACCTATCTTCTCTTATAAGTGAAGTAAATGAGTTAAAGTTAAAAAAAATATAACCAAAATTTACAAATGTGAAAAATTAGTGTGATCCAGCAATGGGTTGACACTGTTAGTTCATACAAATGGTATTTACACATGGAAGACTGGAAAATCTATACACCTCTAAACTATATATTAACATTTTACAACTGCTTATAGATACTAGTGATAAACTGGAGCAAGGACAATACTTTTTGGAAGCATCCCGGCTAGTTAGTCCCTTGTATCTGGCATTTTGTACCCCTGAATGCTCAGGCCACCACAATGCTGACTTTTAACTTTGAGACAAAATAAATCTGTTAGCATTCTGAAACACTGGAAGCTGTTTTGTTATGCAATCTTTATCTGAATATTATTTGAAATAGTTACCTTAAAAGTACAATGATTAGACATGAGCGAATTTTCAGAAAAAATTTATTCGGATGATTCGCCAAAATTTCCCCCCAAAAATTGTTTCATTGTTGTTATTCATGGCGAATCGCTATTAAAAATATTTTTGGCGTATCGAGAGCCTCAATAGGATTGTAGAACATTTTACCTAGCTGTAACACGCATAGGGCTGGGTTAGTGAAATAATACTGTAATGCAGTATGACATGCAGATCAGAGGCCTCGCTATAAGAATCACTGTCACAGAGCGGCACAATGACAAAGCTTTGAGGTGGCATCAGTATGAGGAGACCATATAGTGGCTGAATGACACAGCCTGGAGTTGGTAGCAGAATATAGTTGCTGAATGACACACCCTGGAGGTGGCGGCAGCATGAAGAGACCATATATTGCCTGAAAAACACACCCTAGAGTTAGCAGCAGCATATAGTGGCTAAATGACACAGCCTGGAGGTGGCGGAAGCATTAGGAGACCATATAATGCCTGAATGACACAGCCTGGAGGTGGCGGCAGCATATAGTGGCTGAATGACACAGTATGGAGGCGGCAGCAGCAAGAGGAGACCACATCCTGCCTGAATGACACACCCTGGAGTTGGCAGCAGCATAAGAAGACCACATAGTGTCTGAATGACACACCCTGGAGTTGACAGCAGCATGAGGAAACCATATAGTGCCTGAATGACACACCCTGTAGTTGGCAGCAGCATAAGGAGACCATATATTGCCTGAAAGACACACCCTAGATTTGGAAGCAGCATATAGTGGCTGAATGACACGGCCTCTATATGTTGCCGCCACCTCCAGGCTGTCACTCAGCCTGGTCTCCTTATGCTGCTGCCACCTTCACGCTGTGTCAAATATGGATGAGGAGACCATATAATGGGTGATTCAGAGCCCCTTTCTCACCTTTTTTTATTTATTTTTTTTATTTTTTTTTTTTTTTGCGTGAATATTTCCATTCTCATTCATTTTTTCCCCTCGTCTAATTCAGCAAAACCTTTTTTATGCGAGAATTTTAGTGTGAAATGTTTTCATTTTTGCGTGATTTTTTGTTTGGTAGCATAAAAATGAAAAAGGGGCTCAATCAACCCTATAGTGCCTGAATGACACACCCTGGAGTTGGCCGCAGCATGAGGAGACCATATAGTGATGGGGAAGACTGTCGGTGTGTACCAAAGTGCACTTGCCACGCTTCACCTTCTCCCTACACATCTTGCATGTGGCCATGTTAACCTCCTGTGGGTGCTTGATGAAAAATTGCCACACTGCTGAGTAGCTGATTTTCCCACCAACAGTCCGTTCTAATTCACTGCTACTGCTGCCGACTCCAGGAACCCCTGCTCCACTATCTCCCGGGAAGGTAGCCTGCCATGCCATCATGCAGGTGATCTGCCACAGGCATGTTTGCTTCCACACATTCCAATTCAGCCACATGCTGACTGCCAACCATGCTACCACCTTGCTACCTCAGCTGCTGGCTCACAGGCAACCTGCAACCCTCTTCTCCTGATGATGATGAAGTCTTTCTGCACCCAGATCCCAAGTGCGATTGGCTTCATCATCATCAAGTTGTCTGCACGTCAATGTCCTCCTCAGGTTCCTCAATAGTGTCTGCTTCAGGAGCCGGAACGCTCGCGACACCACATCCCACTCCACTCTCCCCATCACTACTTGCCCCCCTAGCGGAGGAAGGAGCGGATGTCTCCTCCACTTCCTGGCTGGGCATTAGCCTGCCTGACATACTTAGTGTGTATATGAGGGGAGGACAATACGCTACACTACGCTTAAAACAGGATTTGTTGACAACAGCAGGTGTGTAACTATGTCTGACCTTTCAAAGTAACTAGGCCCTGAAGACTTTAACAGGAACAAATTGGTAGAACTCTTACATGTATGTATGTGGTAAGCACTGATGAGGACAGTTCAATGCGCTCCAGTAGGCTGCAGCAGGTATGTACTTTTGGGCAGGTGTGTAATTTTGTCTGGCCTTTCACACTAACTAGGGCCTCAACACTTTAACATAAACCAAATGCTAAAACTCTCAGATGTACTTATGCGGTATGCCCTAATGAGGGCAGTTAAATGATCAGGAAAAATGTGTACACCATTTAGATGTACGACCAGGTTACACTTAATAGAGGACAATAAGCTTTTAGTGCTGGCTGGCTGGCTGACCAGTGCTGCAGCACACTGTGCCCCAAGCCCTCTCCCTTCTCAGTCACTGCTTCTATGCTAGAATCTAGCTGACACGTGAATTGCTGCTGCTGCACACACTGTCCCTGTGGCGAATCACTTTTGCTGAACACTGTCACTGTCTTAAACTTCCCTCTGTCCCTCTCTCGCTGCAATACAACACTCAAGTGATTGGCCGCAAGATGGAATGCGATGTATATAGGGTTGTAACGTCACCGGGGGGCTGGATGCTGATAGGATGCATGTGATTCAGCATCATGCTGCCTTGCTGCCTACCCAGGATTCCTTGTCCCATGTTCTGACATGTGAATCTGCTATTTTAAATGGCCTAAACCACACTAAATGGAGTTTAAGGAAGCAATTTACGCAATGGAATCGCAACAATATTTAGATTTGTTGTGAATCAATTTTTTTCTGAAATTCATAACAAATTCAGATTCATCAGATTTGATTCGTTCATCTCTAGTGGTCACAATAAAAGGTCACTCTAAAATGTGCACTTTTACTGTATTAGAGGAGTCCAGGAGGTCAGAAAACCAGTCAGTATCTGGTGTTACCACCACATGCAAGTCAACACATATCCTTCGAATAGAGTTGATCAAGTTGTTGATTGTGGTCAGTCAATGGTCAAAGTCCTTATAATGGCAATCCCCAACAAAGACAACAAACATGCAGATGTGCTTTCCTGAGATGGTTTCTTAAGAGTTTGTGCAAAAATTCTTAAGTTATACACATCGATTTTTGTTGCAGCTGTCTGGGTAGCTGGTCTTGTGCTTTTGTAAGGCTGATTGGAAGTACTGCTAAATTCTGTGAATGCTTTTGGAGTTGGCTTATGGTGGGGAAATGAACATTTTATTCATGGGCAACAGCTCTGGTGGACACTTCTACAGTCAGCACACCAATACTCTCTCAAATCTTGCGACATATGCGGCATTGTGCTCTGTGATAATTTTGTGAATGATATTTGAGAGAAAAAAAGCCCATTGTTTACATAAAAAAGTCTTAGATATTTTGAGTTCAGCTCATGAAAAATGGGAGCATTTGCGTTTTAAATTCTTAAGTATAAAAGTGGAAAAAATAACAATAAGCATGGCGCTTGAGGACATTCCTTTTAGCAGACAATAATGGACATTTTTAAAAATGCCATTGGAAATGGACTTTTAACACATCACGACATATCACCCTAAAGTATGATTTATATTTTCTCATGTCTTAGTATTTTCTTGTTTTTCGACACTTACTTTAAAATGTGACCATTTCAGACATAACCATGGTCGTAAGTTTAATTGGAAAGTAATTTTATCGCACTGCATTGTTGTAAATCAAGATGCCAGTCATATTTGCTCTCTGCTCTCCCTTTTTTTTTTAAAAACATGTTATATGTGTTGGGAAGAAATGTCATCTAATCAAATTGCAAGTGTGTTTTTTTTTGCATCTTGCACATCAAAGGATGGCATTTGTAACCTGGAAACAATGGTATACTTTCAAGTAACATCCACTGATGTGAATTTGACCTTTATTCAACTTCTGCTGCAAAGGAGCTAAGTTTTTATTTCACTGCTGCTTTGTTACAGAAGCAAGTTTCCAAACAGAGTTTTTTTGTCATAATAAAGCTGTGCTTGACTTCAACTAAATGTAATTGATTACATTTCCAGGGCTTTTAGTCCTTTAAATACATTTTTCCTATTTAGTCTAACAAACATCCATTTCTATCAGTTAATATATGTAAATGGGGTGAAGAGTACACTCCTATTGCGAGATCCATCCCTTATTTACACCCTGTATGTCCATTGTTAAATTCTGTCACACAACCTGTTATTATTAATGCTTATTTTGGTGCTATTCATAAGTGACCACCCCCTTGGTACTTAGTTGGAACGTCTAGTCATTAGTGGGTACTTGGCGTTGCTGATCTAGAGGAACAGTTTCTTTGTTATGTCAAAATGGCCAGAATATGATTACATCACACAGCAATATGAAATGAAATTGCTAAGTAACATAAATAGAAATGGGAATTAGTTGATATTTTGTTGCCAGAATTGCAAGTGAAAAAAAGAAACAATCCAATGTTTGAAAACAGCACCCTATTGGTTATGCGTGTGCTTTTTGAATACTCCTGCTTGAGACCTCGAAATGAGGGATGCAAGAGTAAGGAGTTTTATTTAACAGGCACATATGGATTACAAGGAGGAAGGATTAGATGACATGAGTAGCATCTACAAGATTTTCACTATAGGTGGAGGTGTCAGGATAGAGGATTGAGTACTTATTCTCCCTATGTGTGAACAGATGGACTGCTATTTTAAGGACATATAAATTAAGTACTGTTGGGTGTGAATAGGCTCCATGAGTTTTTTAATTTTTATTTTCTCTGGAATCTATTTACTGCTGGTTCCTTATGCATGATTTTGAGCAAAATTATTTTAGCGAGTTTATAGTGTATTTTATTTGTCTTTGTAATGGTTATGTATGATCCCACGTGCCATACCATTTAGGAAGCCATCACATTTCAAAGAAATGTTGTGCCTCTGCATGAATTTGTATAAATATATCCTGCCTTTCTGTCTCAAGGACCCCTTACCAGTTAACCGATAAATGGAAGAAACACACTACACATAGAGTAAAAGTATTATATTATTTTTTTGTTTCCCCCATACTCCCCACATGCTAACCCATCGCCGATCCGCCGCTGCTGTCTCTTCCACTGATCTTTCGCTTCTGACATCTCTGCTCCTCACTGTAAGGAGGTGCTATTTATATACAAACAAGTCCTTGGAAAGTATATCCTTCCTAGCTAGCTATCATTCAGCCAAGTAATGATAGGAAACAGAATGTATCAAAGCTTACAATAGCAGCTTTCATTGGAGAATTGGTGGTGTACTTTGTGGTGCACAATTTTGTAAAAGGCAATGCATGGAATTTAGTACACTGAAATTTGTTGTGGCTCATTGTCCAAGATCAAAATCAAAAAGTTGATTGGGGTTTTTTTTGGTACTCCTAAATTATGCTGGGCTGAAGGTGTTAAAAAATTGATGAGAAATATAAAAAAAACCTAACTTCCTTTTAAATGGCAGCATATATCTGTCTATATACAGTAAACTACTTGCAAAAAAAAATAGGATGTTGACTTGTGGGTTACATTTCAGAAAGAACCTTAAATGCACTCTAAGCTTTACAGATGAACGTAATGTGACCTTCTAAAACATTTGATTGCACATGTGCAACTGTTCAATGTTTTAGTACTTTTTGCACAACTTGATGCACTCAAACCATGAACTTAGAGGAACAACACAACCGATTTTCACTTTTTGGGGTGTTGTTCCTCTATGGGATGGCATCCTGGACCCGAATACCACACTGCATGTATCCACCCAGGTTGCCTGATCCACATACTTTCTAGTCGCTCCCACGGTGCAGGCTCTAGCTGAGAGCGAGCATGCTGATTGGCTGAGCAGCCAGCTCAGCCAATCAACACATTTGCTTTCAATTGGCTCCCTGCGGCTCTGCTGACAGCTAAGCAGCCGAGCAGTGAGAAACCTCATCCCCCACTGATTTCCTAGCTGTGGCGAACCTGCGCTGCCCATTCAGAAAGGCTAGGCACAGGCACGCACACTGCTAGAGGTGAGCAGCGATGCAGCGAAGAGATGCATCCAGGGCTCC
Source organism: Gastrophryne carolinensis (assembly GCA_027917425.1). NCBI lineage: Eukaryota > Metazoa > Chordata > Amphibia > Anura > Microhylidae > Gastrophryne > Gastrophryne carolinensis. Next base: position 63,476,327 of record CM051241.1, on the reverse strand, counting down.
GGAGGTGAGTGAAACTGGTGATTGGGGGTTTCACACAGCGGAGCATCCCAATTCGGGATTCCCCAACGAGTTGAACTTTTAGTTTTAGACTCCAGGGCCTCCCATGTTCCTCTTTTAATGTCAAAATTCACAGTAGGTGTTGAATCGTGAATTGCCTAATACGTTTTCTGATAAGTCAATTCACGCTGAGAAGAAATGATGGACAGCACTGCTGTCATTAGAAAAGCCTTTGTGGTGGTAGTTTTCCTGTATAGACAGGTGTGTCTAGTCAATACAGAACTGCCCTACACTTTGTGAATGGTACAGGGACAAACCCATACTACCTAAATTAAATTGTCACATAACTTGTTGTGGATCGACCAATCGACCAATGTAGACACAGGCTACTGCTAGAAGTACCACCTGTGGCTTCCTCTGATAGTGGTTAGGCGAAACACAGCAGAGGGCAAGGACAGAGTGTCAGGTAATGGAAGTTGCAGATTCTGGTGAGCTTAACTGGAACTTAGGAGCTGGTTAACACTGGCTTACCTGGGAGGTGGCCATCAGGGAATGTCTGAAGGCATCTTCACCACAGCTCCCTGTGCTGCAGACAGGCTCGAGTCCGGTATGGGGTGAGTTCAGGAATAGAGCCTAGAAGCTCAGAGTCCAAGTAAGTGCAGAAATGTTCAGAGTTCATGTGCGTGCAGGAACAGAGCTGGGTGTTCAGGTGCTTGGCGGAAGAAGGCTATAGTATGAAGAACATCTGCAGGCAACTGTGCCTCAGTGCCTCAGGCCTCCTTTTTAAAGGTCAATGGCACCAGAAAGTGCCTGCTGCACACGCTTAGTAGCATGGAGTGTGTGCAGGATCAGATCAGCCACCGTGACAGAAATAATCCAGTCATGCATTTGCATGAACAACACAGGCCTTTTATCATCTTAGATCATAATACTCTGAGAGGTGACTAAACGGAGCCGGTAGAACCAACTTGTTTCGAGTTCAGCAATGCGCGGCCGCTCGTCCAATCTGTGCCGCTGATGTCACGCCATCTAATCCTTCATCAGATGCCAGCGGCTGGCCTCTTCCCTCTATCGTGCACACACACCCTGCTAGAGGGATAGCGGAGATGTGTCCGAGCCCGCTGGTGACCGCCTCCCCCGCTTCCCTCTATCAGGGAGCGTACCCACGCCGGCCATTCACAACTGCTTGGTGCGGGCATGCGCCCTGCTAGAGGGATAGCGGGGATGCGGCTCGCACTTCCGCCGTTAGACCGGGAAGCAAGGTAAGTGAATGGGGCGACCTGGGGGGTTTCACACAGCGGGGCACTCCTATTTTGGATGCCCCAGGATGAGGGAATTGAAAGGCCCGGGGATAGATTTCTGGGCCGACTGCGCTGGGTTTTGGTACACTTAAGAGGTCAGGGTAGCTGGGATAATCGGCAGGCGCTATTGCAGGAGATGCACCGTCAATCCTCCATTTTGGCTGTTGCAGAGAGAGCATTGATCTTAGAGCAGGGACAGTTTAGGGGATTTTGAACCACAGCATAAGAGAAAAGAAGGGACAGGAAATGAAGTGGGCACAGTGGGATGTTGAGGGGGGGTGTTGCATCTGCCTGCGCTGGGATCTGCTGCTCATTGTAGTCCACAATAAACTTCATTGAGCGTTTTTAAATTTTTTGGTCACATCTGTCTGTTTTAGCTGGCTCCTGTCGCTGCTTTGTGTGCACTGTGTCTCTCTAATTTGGGGTCCACTGTGCCTCTTTTTGTTAGGAGGGAAGGGGTGGGAAAAGACTGGGTAGAGGCAAAGAAATCCTTGCAATTCCTTCTGCCACTAAGGTTAAGGATGTTGGTGCCAGTACCAACACTGTGGTCAGCAGCCATGTGTCCCGGCTCAGTAAAAGTAGCAACAGTCATTGGCTCAGGCCCAGCCAAGTGGTGTCCGGAACGCATAGCTGTGGAAGTGGTGGTAGACAGGCAACAAGGAAGGGACATCAGAGCAGGAGGGTGCTTCTGGCACTGGCAGCGACAAAGAGCCGAGCCAAGGTAGGGCCAGATCATCTGCAAAAAATCACAGGACTAGGTCAGCTGGTATGGTCCACTCAGGAGCAGGTGATGGTGACGGTGATGCTGCTTTTGCAGACTCCAGAATAAAGCCTGCCAGAGGAGGAGCAAAGTCTGGTGGTGGTGTTGGAAAGGCTAGCTTTGTATGGTACTTGGCCGTGTGGCAATTTTACCTTCCCGTGGGAAGAAAACATGGCACAGTGCCAGATTTGCAAGCTGTGAAAAGTTAGCCGTGGCTAGGGTACAAATCTAGGAACTACGGCACTTGAAGCAGCAACACAAGGCTGCCTGGGACAATCAAAATGCCTCGTAAATGCCCCATCAAAAGCTTATTGCTCTTGCTGATGGTGCGGCTCATATAACCTGTCATCTGTCTAGTAGCCAGGCCTCATCCACAGGCAATACAGTCTCAGTCTTGTTGTCGTCATCTAGTGCTCCTCCTCCATCCTATCAGTTAGCCATAATAGAATCTATATCCACCAGACAAAAATATGCGCCCTGTCATCTGGTTGTCGTACAGCTGAACTCGTACCTCGCTGGTGGTACAGTCGCTGCCATACTACCTGGTTGAGTCCACAGCATTTAGGCAACTAATGGGATGCACCCAGCCCAGATGGTGTGTCCAGTCACCATTTCTCCTCCAACAAGGCCATGCCCACCCTGCACAGTTACGTGAAAGAGAAAGTGGGGCTGTCTATGCAAATGTCAGTGTGCAGCAGTTCTTAAAAAACATATGTTGGTCTGACGGATGTTGTAGCCATGTGCTATAGCCGATCCAATGCCTTCAAACATGCTCTCTTAGACAGCGCCAGAATGGTCTTCCCGAACACCGTTTAATTGCGCTGGAATTCCACCCTACATATGCTAGACTGCCTCTACCACCAGCGCAAATCTGTGAATGATTTCTTCATGCAGCAAACTGCAAGCTTTTACAGCCCGTGTGATTTTCAGTCTCCGATCAAAGATGCGTGTCGCATGCCATCTGAAGAGGTGACAAGATTTGTCAGCAGGGACAACAGCAGAATGAACTATGTTTGGAGCAAACGGCCATGATTCAGCAAGGAATGGAGGAAGGATCTCATCTGTCTCCTGGCTCTTTGGATCTACAAAAAGAGGTGGAGAAGGATGAGTAGGAGGAAATCGGACCCCATGAAGTGGATTTGGAGATGGAAATGACCGACTTATCACAGGGGAGGAGACACACGATGATGATGAGGGGGATGGCCATCATGATGATGGTGATAGTGATGATGATGAACAAGCCTGGCAATATGAAGCAGAGGTAGAACCAACCGGACCCTCAGAAATGCTAGCGAGGATGGTGAGCTGTATGCTTGGGTGCTCGCACTCTGACATCCACATTGTTAGCATGAAACAAAAAAGACCAGTACTGGGTCGCTACACTTTAAGACCCTCGGTATAAAGCCAAAATGTAGGAATTTTGCTACACCTTCCAAGGGGAAGGCAAAAAATGGCTTATTATCAAGAGAAGATACCCAGTTAGCCATGGCTTACAAACAGCAGACACCTGCTGCATGCATGTCTGACCTGGTGTCCACTCTCCGCTCCCCGCTGAGTCAATGCACTACCTCTCTGCGGGGTTTTACATCCCATAAGCCCACCTGACAAAAATCGTCATGGAAGGGGTGTTCATCACCAGCAACACCACCACCACCTGAACAGCTACGTGCATTTCTACCTTAACTGTGCCCTTTCTCCAGGAGCAACACTGAGCTCGGACCCCTTGAACTTCTGGGTGAGCAGATCAGACTATTGACCAGAGCTAGCACAGTTTGCCATGAGGGTTCTGTCTTGTCCACCCTAAAGTGTAGCATCAGAAAGGGTTTTCAGCGTGGCAGGTGGTGTCCTCACAAGGTTGTCCACCAAAAGCTTTTGTAAAGATGAATCTAGCGTGGATAGGTGATGATTTTAAAACTCCCGTGCCTGATGCCACTGATTAGCATTCCAGTACTACCACCAACAGCGCCACCACTGCCAGGCCAACACACACACACAACCCTGTGATGCCCAAAATGGGCAAACTTTTCAGGGCTTGCAAAAAGCCATTACTACTTCTTTAACTAAATTGTCAGTATGCCAAACCCACTGCAACCCCCTGTTACAAGTAGGACAATTTTTTGAGGGCTTGCCTGCTACTGCCAGGCCTACACAGCCACCACAGGTTTCCTGAGCCATGGCCTAGTCTTTCTTCAACAGCTACAGCCTCTGCTAATGCTGCTACTACTACCACCAATAGCTCCTTCACTGCCAGCCTGCCACCCTCTGCTACTGCCAGGACAACACACAAGTCATCCCTGTGATGCCCAAAATGGGACAATTTTTCAAGGCTCGCAAAAAGCCATTGCTGCTTCTTCAGCTAAGGCCAATATCCCTGCTTAACTCCTTTTACTAATGGGAACATTTTTTGAGGCCCTGCCCGCTACTACCAGGCCAACACAACCAAAGTTTAACCCTGTGATGCCCAAAATGGGCAATTTTTTAGCGCCTGTAAAAAGCCATTGCTTCTTCAGCTAAAATTTAAGGGTGCCAATCCCACTGCTACCCCCAATTACAAATGGGAACATTTTTTGTGGGCTTGCTCACTACTGTCAGGCCTACACAACTGCAGGTCTACCCCCTGTGATGCCCAAAATGGTTAAATTTTTCGCAAAGCAAATACTTTTCATGAATGCCATCCCTTTTGCTTCTCCTCATTTTTTAGGTTCTTTAAACTATTGACAGCAGGTGGCTATTGAAATGCTAATTAGGCCATGGGTGATTAGTATGTTAATTAGCCATGACTGCTAATTAGTCCAACAAAAAGTTTTTATACAGCCTTGGGTGACTTCAGAGTGTTATAAAGGACTCTTAGGGCCATCAGGTATTGTGTTCCATGCGTTTTAGTCAAAAGTCAAAAACCCACTGAACGTATAAAATAAAATGTAAAACAAAGCTCCTGCCTATACTCCCTACTTAGGGTGAAGTAATGGAACAGGATATTTCCACATACCAGTATTACTGTCTCTCTCTGTGAGATGGCAAGTCAGTATTCTTTGCATAGGTGTGACAATGACATAATTGCCACTTAAAAGAGTGGTAATGACTTGAGAAAGTGGATCTTTACAGTTAAAACAGGTGGCATTAGCTGGACGCAGAAGCAGCAAAAATTGCCAAAAGGTACTCCCTCATGGGTGAGGCAATTCAGCGGATGCCAGTTAAATGTGGATTTTGATCCACTTTAAATGCCCGACTTTTATATTATAGCACTGTACAATAAAAAGCCAGATATCCTAACAGTTTGTGAGTAGTGTACAGTATGTTTACAGGTTCCCTAAACCCTTTAAGCGCCAGAGAGATTTTGTCACCCTGTGATTTTTGAAGGGATTTCACAGCAAAATTATATATTGTTTTGTTCAGCAAACTTTGGGCTTCAATATGAAATGTTTTTTTGTCTGTTTTATGTATTCTCCATATTTTTGGTTGAAATATGTGCAAAAAATAAAAAATGTGTAGTGTTTATGTAATAAAATTTCATATTGCGTGTAAAAGTCCAATTTCTCCCAGCTACAACGGTATCACATGTGTACACACCCTTTCCTGACCAGGACACTCCCTTCATTTTGCGCTGTTTCACTGTTTTGCAGGAATTTCCAGAAAAAAATGTTTTTTTTTCAGCAGGGATTGGGCTTTAATGTCTTGTTTCTCATTTATCAGTGTTTTATGAATATTTTTTGATATAAAAAGTAAAAAAATACAAAAATATTGTAATTTTTTTTTCAAACTAAAAAATAAAATTATTTCAAGAAAACCATAATGCATGTAAAAGCCCTAATTCCTCTTGATTACAATGGTACCACATATATATTGGTAGCCCAGAAGACATCCCAAACTGAAAAGAGCCCTTTATTACATTTTCAAATAAAATAGAACTACTCCAAACAATATTTATGTACTTTCTAAAATAGAACTACTATCTGCACTAGCAATGGTTAAATGTAAAAAAAAAAAGGCGTGAAAAATTTGTGAAATTTAAAATCCTTATCTTTTTAACCTAGTTTAGAGACAGATTGTAGGTTGGTCAGCAAGCTAACTGGTTTGAGTGCTGTGGCCCCTTTAAGACTTTTGTATTCTAATTGCCCTGCTAATGTGCACCTCCCTGGTTAGTTATAAAATGGTCTGAGCGGCTGCCACCCCTCCTTTGTTTTGAATTTGTGCAAGCACATGGAGTGTGGGGTCTAGGCTGTATTGCAAGGTCTTTGACCCTTCCACCACATGGCTTGCACTTGAGGTTTAGGGCAACCTCTCAGGTAAGCCTGCTCCCAATTTATCTATTGCATTGTATGTCCCAAATGGGGCTCTTAGAGACTAGAATTAGTACTAGAGTTAGGACTGCACCTCACAGGGGCACCTTGGCGCTGGTGGTGCAGCTTAAGCATACTTCTGCAGATGTATGTGACCGAGCCCCCTTTTTTTAACCTAGTTTAGAGACAGATTGTAGGTTGGTCAGCAAGCTAACTTGTTTGAGTGCTGTGGCCCCTTTAAGACTTTTAAATCCTTATAAATAAAAAAAATTGATTGGGGTCCCCTCTCCCAAGCATTACCAGCCCAGGCACCAGCTATGCAGGGCTTTTAGACCAGGGCATGAAGGCCAGTCTCAATGACCCCCGGCCCTGAAGGCTACAAGCCCCCATAGCCTTCCTGGGTAGTCGGCTTCATTGCCCCCTTGGGCTTTGGGGAGGCAGGTAATGGGGTTCACGAGTAAATAGCAAATCATCCGCTTGCCACAGGTAAGCTCCCCGAGCCTTGTGAACTGGTATAGGGGTCTCACCACCAGTTCACAAAGGGTTAATAGAAAAAACACATCAAGTCAAAGAACATGTGCACTGGCGCTGATCACTGGGGCAGCCTTTTTTTTATAAGGGTTAAAACCTTTAAAAACATAAAAATGGTGTGTACACTGTTATACCACAACTTGGTCTAAGCACTGGTGTTTACCCTGTTATGCCACAACTTGCTCTAAGCACTGGGGTGAGTGTGCCCCTTATATGAAAACTAGCTGTAAACACTAGGGGGAGTGTACTCCCTTTTTGCCAAAACTAGCTGTAACCACTGTGGTGAGTGTGTTCCCTTATACCACAACTTGTTCTAAGCACTGGGGTCTGTCTCCTTAAACCACAACTAGCTATAAAGACTGGGGTGAGCGTGTCCCCTTATACCACAACTAGCTGTAAACATTGAGCTGATTGTGTCCCCTTTATACCACAACTTGCTCTAAGCACTGGGGTGAGTGTACCCCGATGAGCCTGACGAGAATTGAGTCTTTTTGCTTATTCAATGTACTCTAGGTTTTTAAGGTCGGTATAAACTGTAATCCGGTGCAGAGAACCCTCCAACCAATGCCGACACTTCTCGATTTCCTAACATAATTTTGCTGGGGCAGGGACAATTTGTAAAGCCCATCGGTGGGCGCAAGTGCGAATACCCAAATCTGCGGATCTCCCTGCAACAGAGAAGTGACCAGGCCTACTCTCTGAGTCTCTGTGCCAGAACAGTTGGTAGTATAATTCACCTGAAAGTTTGAAAATTTCTAACAATTCCCAAAAAAATTTCTCCAGAAGAGATACTTTCAGCTCGACAGGAGGTGCAGACAGCTGATGACTTTCCTGAGTAGCCACTCATTGAGCCAGTTGGTTTATGGTGGTAGCCATGACCTGTACTTGTTGCACAAGTTCTTCTTTATGGCCCGTGATAATGTCAAAACCCGAGTACACCTGCCTTCTAGTGAGTTCACAACCCCCAGTCTCCTCCGCTAGCTTCAGCTATAGTCAAGCCCCCGTTTGCTGGGAGGCTTTAAATGCCTCACCGGAAACGGTTGCCACCAGGACTTGATAGCTCAAAGATTGTAAACTCACCGGGGTGAACGCGTATGAACCAGAAGTAATCACTGGGGTTTTTCCCTTTAAACCACAACTTGATCTAAGCACTGGGGTAACTGTATGATGTTATACCACAACTTGGTCCAAGCACTGAGGTGTACCCTGTTATGCTACAACTTGCTTTAAGCACTGGGGTGAGTGTACCCTGTTGTACTACAACTTTGGACAATTGAGCATGGGCAGGGACATTACATTTCTCTAACTGCCCACTGGATCAATGTAGTGGTGACTGGGACTGGAAGTACTGTGGCGCAGATCCTTCTACCACCCAGGATTGTGGGACATCAGTCTATGCCTCCTCCTCTGCTTCTTCCTCAGGCAGTCAGCGCAGCCCCTGCATCACCAGTTTGAGCACTGCCATGGGGAAACGGCAGCATGTGGTACTAAACTCATCTGTCTGGGTAAAGACCCCACACCACCCAGGAGCTGTGGACCGGCTTCCAGGACCAGGCAGATAAGCGGCTGCTGCCGTTGGACCTGAAGCCTGACAAAGGTGGTGTGAGACAATGGGCCGAACTGTGTAGCAGCCTTGAGCCAAGGTGAGTTTAGGCACCTCCCTTGTCTAGAGCATGTGCTTAACTTTGTTGTGTAGAGCTTCCTGCCCATTATTCAGGGATGCCGGTGGTGCTCCATAAAGTGCATTGCATGTGCTCTCACCTTTGGTGTTCCCACCCGGCTGCTGCTTGCCTGTTTTCATAGCAGAGTATCAGCCTTCCCACCCACAGCTTCATATGTGACTTGCCCACCAGATGAAGAAAGGGTGTGTGAGCAGCAGCAGGCCAAGTTCCAGCTGCCCAGGTGAGTCGAAGTGCAGACCAGCAGCACTTCACCACCAGTGAGTGGGCCTCCATCAGGGACATCTGTGTGGAACTGCAGTGCATTCAGTACACCACCAATATGGTTAGCGCTGATGAAAAGGAGGAAGCAGATGAGAAGGAAGGCCCATTTTTTCCCCGCTGTCAGGACAGTGCCCACTGATCACAGGGTGGGTTGCTGGGCTGACAGGGGATGCGTACACCAATGTCCAGCCAAAGGACAGTTTTGGAGGGGGGGGAGGAATGCTTTCTCCCAGAGCAAGGTGGCAACCAGCACAGCTGCACAGCTCATTGGAGTCACTGGAGCATGGCTGAAGGGAGGAGGAGAAGGGGACACCTGACACGGAGGACAGCTTCTCCTTGACTCAGGGCAGTCTGGCTCACATGAGCCACTACATGCTCCAGTGCCGGTGGACCGCAGAGTTGCCCACATAGTCACCAGTGCTGATTACTGAGCGGCCACCTTGCTTGATCCCGCTACAAGGACCACCTCCTTGATTCACTGGAGTTGAAAAATGAGAGATTACAAATGCACACTGGTGGATGCAATACTGGCAGAGTTCTCAGCGGACTTTGAAGGCTCAAAGTCCCCAACCATTCAGATACTGTGGGAGAGTGCAGCAGCTGTAGGGTTGCTGGGGATGCTGCAATGGCCTGGGTGTGTGCCACAGGTTCAATAAAGAGGTGAGTTTTATGGTGATCTCAGGAATTTTCCAAAAAAGAGGGAGACCGTGATTCCTCTAGAACTGAGCAGACATATATTTGAGCAGGGCCGGCTTCCGGGGGTCCCACTGACAGCTGGCACAATCCGAGTGTTAAAAAAAAAAAATCTACCTTACACCCATTGCATGCTGCCAAGCCTTCACCTCTTCTTCTCTCATCAAGTCGGCTGGTCACTAACATGCCAGTGCCCTCCCCTGTGAGCTAGCCTCAAGGTGCAGGCACTTTCATTGAAGGTGCAGTGGCCTCTTCCTCTAAGGCTCTGCTCCAGGGGTTAGGGGGCAGACCGCTGCACCATTAATGAAAGTGTGTAGCTCACTAGCTAGAAAGTGTGAATGGCCCCTGGGGATTCTTTTCACCTAGAAAGTGTAAATGGCCCCTGGGGATTCGTTTCACCTGGTCCTAGATTCTTTCAGACTCCCAGGTCAGGTTTAAAGGAGTTTGAGACGTGGACCAAAACTAATAGCATGATCCTTAGGGGATACTTAGGAGGCATCTAGATTTGGGATGCCCCTCAGTGTGTCCATCTACTGAAACTCCCCAACCCATGCTACGCGAATACTTCGAGGAACCTTTGGCAGTGACCAGTTGCAATTAGCAGAGCACTTTGCCCCTGCTAAAGGCCACAGATTAATGCCATAGTATCCCAAAGGGACACACTGTGGGGCATCCAAATGTGAATGTACCCTAAGATGCAAGCTATGTAGACCAAAGCTCTAGAGTTTTGGTGAACATCAAGCAATCTTAAAGCAATCTTCCCCAAATTCACACAAGCCAGCCACCAACTGGGACACAGGGAAAAAAATGAACACTGCAGATACACACCTGCTGATCGGAGGTGGTGCTGCCACACACAAGTATAAGTGTGAACCAGTTTCCTATTTTGCCTGTCTGCAGCTGGCTAGCAGTATGCTCAGTGCTTGGGGAAGGTGTGATTGGACTCTCCACCACAAAGGGGCCCACCGAGATCATGCCACCCACATAAACCTGGAGCCGAACCTTATTATTATTTGTTTTATATAGCACCATCATCTTCCATAGCTCTTTACAAGGTATGATTACAGACAAGGTAAAACATATAGTACTGGGAACAATACAAAATTGGATGCCACAAGGATTAAAACAAGTGTTTTGAGCACAGGAGACAATATATGAAGTTCACTAAAATTCTCAGAAACAATGCCTGGTTTTTAGACTGGTGCTAAAATAAATTTCTTACAAAGTTGTAGTTACTGTGCCTAAGGAGCAGCCTATGCCATCCCATACTTCATAAAAATAATCACGCAATCAATAACACAGTGGTATTTCCTGTGACACTGGTCATCACTTGCATAGTGGCGTGGTAACCTAGTATTCATTTATGTGTTATTTGTTAGTGTTCACCTGACCAAGATTTATTCACATATTTATGGAATCTGTGACATTGCAAAACCACTGATTAGCGTCCTTACAATACAGACAGGTTTTATACCCTCTTGATACATAATTGCATATTAATGAGGATACATTTTCACAAAGATAAGCAGCCTAGCCTAGGATTGGTTCATGTAAATAAAACAGATAATGGGGGTCATGCTAAATATTTGGTAAACCCAGCGTGAATTGCAGTGTGCATGGTGGTATGGATTGCAACCTGCATCCTGGTGAGCTTTTTAGTGTTTAGACACAAAGTGCAAAAAATGTTTTTTTCTATCTTTTCCCTTCCCCAAAATGACCTGTACCTGTGATGGTAAGTATATTTGTTTTTACGTTTGGAAACAACAGCACTCTATGGGCTATGTGGGAAAAAATGAGGGTGCTGTTATTTCCAAACTTTAAAAATATTTCCTTACATCACTGGAAAAATAATGCATATAGGGGGGGGGGGGGGAGTGTAGGGGAAATGCTTATTTTGCACTTTTGGCATGTTGCAATCCAAACTGCAATGCACACTGGCTTTAACAAATATTTAGCATGACCCTCAATAATTACTAATACAATTCGGCACACTTGGTGAAAGGTGTGGCTATGACATTTCAGATGTGAGGCCTCTTTCAGCCTGTGTGGTTCTCATGCTTCTCATGATAAGTAGAAATATTAACTAGATTTGTATAAATAATATACCCATGGGGCCCATATTTTCTGAAAGAAGTTCTGTTTGTCATGTATAATCAAGGTTATTTTTATCTATCATTCCTTTGTATTGCCTCATTATAATCTAAAGTTGGTTTCAGCCAGCAATGGTTTGCTTTGTAGCCATGAAGATGAAATTCATTAATTTATATTCATGTGAAAGAAGGCCATACATATTTCTATAAAATAATCTTCTGACCTAATAATAAATCAAATGGTAGATTTGAACCAACAATATTTCAGGTTAAGGGGATTCCCCAAAAGTATTAAGCAATGTACCATAGCCTCCAAACCCTTTTGATGATGAGTCAGGCCCATAGTAAACTATTTTATCTGGTGAGATATACCGTCTAAATAATAATTTAAAATGACATGGGTGGAGCTTCCTGCTATGGATGATACAATTTCTGACCACTCCTTCGAAAGGAAGGGCATGAATCACTAATTGAGACTAATTGGTACTGCAATATACGGATGCATACATGCCTACCTGCAAGCCATATTGCAGAAGTTTGTCTTCCGACTTTTGTCTTCCACATATTGGTGCTGGAGGAAAGTGAACTTTCCCTTTAAACCTTTAACTGCCAGCCTACCTCGGGTTTTTGTCACCCTCTGTTGCCAGACCATTTTGCCAGACCAACATGACAAAAATGTCTAGTTTTTCATTGAAGTGTATTAATATTTTGGGATGAAATATGTGCAAAAAAATCTGTTTTTTACAACTATTTTGTAATATAAAAACACGTAAAGCACATAAAATCCCAACTTCTGTCGGTTATGTATCACATGTATTGGTAGACACCCTTTCCTGCCCAAGAGACTCCCCTAAACTGAAACAGCGCTTTTTGAGATTTTCAGATAAAATACAACTGCTATGTGCACAAATGTAAACAACCCTTTACATTTGAAATACCCCCCAACAAACACACCTCAAGCTTTCTAGTTGTGCCAGGCTTGTTGATGTGGGCACGGGTTTCTAGAAGTAATCCTTCAATTAATTATTTGGTTGCAAAAGGGTTTACCTAAAAAAAAGAAAAATAAATAAGTAAATAAAGCAGAATCAAAGCCACCGTTTTCCTAAAAACAATATGCAAACAAGTAAAAACAAGACAAGACAAAACAGAACAATACCCAACATGCCTATGTACTGTCAGGGTATGAGTTGCCCACCCAAAAAGTAAAGCAAAGTAATTTTACTTGAAAATTTCAGCTTTGCAGATAAAGTGCACACCTTGCAATTTTTCAATGTTTAACTGTGATATTTGCAGGAATTTCAAGGAAAAGTATGCATTTTTTCCAGCAGAGTTTAGGCTTTAATGTGAAATGTCTTGTCTGAAATTTTTCCATAAAAATTTTTGAGTAAAAAAAACTAATTGAGATGAGTAAATGTCATATTTATTTTTTTTTACGGGAAATTTTGGTGGAGGGGGGCATTCTGGGCACTCTCCTGAAGCTGGTGGAGCTCGGGGGGGCATCAAAGGCCCCCTGGGGGAAGAGGAAACCGGGCCAGATCGATAGAGGGTCTAGGTGAGTGTCTTTTTGTCTTTTTGAAATTTGTCAGGAGCTAGCAGGGGGAAGCTCAGGCACGGGGAAGCTCAGGCACGTAAAATTCACATGGCTGGAGTTTAATCTCAGGGGAGGCAGCCAGAAAAAGAGAGGTTGTAAAGTGATATAGAGAGTGAAGAGAACATTAATAAATAGAGGTGGCAATGCACGTGAAGGAACATCCCAAAATGCCCAGATAGCAATAAAGAAGAAAAACCCTTGTACAAGACCACAAGAGCCCTTTGTGAAAACACAACATAAGTTCTTCATGAACTGCTTAAAAAAATGCTTAACATTGGTGGGGGTTCAGATATAGTTAAACTGCTAAACAATCAGTGCTCATATGCATCCATACCCAGGGCAATTAAGATTGCTGCACATAAAAATTAATTTACCTTTTTCTAACTCCTGCTGTGGTCAATTTTAAAAACAAAATGGTGTCTCCTGGAGCTGCAGACCGCCTGCGAACAGGAAGTGCGGCTGGGTTTCCAGTTACTGTGCATTGTCAGTTGAATCCAGGCTGCAGCACAACAGGGAAAGCCCCAGAAAGGAAGCTCCAAAATGGCCACTGCCACTAGAAAATAGGCTGTGTTTTAGCATTGAGTGGATGCAGGACCAAAGTGCTGGCAATTATTCAGTATCATGCATGCAGATGGGGAAAGGGAGTTTTTTTTCTCCAACTGTGCCAGTCTGTTGGCCCAGTTTAAGATATAAGTCTGACAGGAAATATAGTTTCCATATAGCAATAAGGCATTCAGCATGTTTACTGGTAGCATGTGGGTAATCTTACATAAACTACCACATAAGAGTGGTAACAGGGAGGTGTAGGGGAAGGCCAAAGAGTCTCTGTTGCTGGTGGGGAGCTGTTATTGCAGCCGCCCCACCAGTATCTGAAGTGGCGTCCCACCAAGCTAATGCTGAGCCACCTTGATGCAGGCTTTTATACCACATGGAATGCTCTCATATGACTAATGGGGTCACTGGAGGGGGATTTTTTGGGGAATCTCCCTCCATGTTCCTCTCTTACAGTGATGTCACTAGTCACATGGGCGATTGCAGAGAGGCTTCTTCTCTGTGTTACAAAAGCCCCCCCTGCCGCAGCAGGACAGTAAGGAAGGAGAAACTGTGACCTGTGTCAACTAAAGATGCCAGTTGGATGGCTGCAATAGCAGCTTCCCGCCAGCAGCAGACCATTGCCCACCTGACCAGCAGGAAGCCCCTGACCTGGTGGACCTGCAGAGGTTTTTTTAAAACTGTGTTAGGGTAGTGGTGGCCAGCATGCCACCCACCAGCATCAGTGGGTGTGGCATGCCGGATATTTTGACCTGGATCTTTCCTGTATCTGGGGCGGGGCAAACTATATCAGCTGTGGACAGTAACATAATGGCAAAAGAACGATCTGCAGGATAAATAAAGTATTAACTTGGGCTATTGACAAGGTAAGTGCTGCATGATTTTTTTTTGTGCTATTAAAAAGCAATGGCGAAATAATACAAATTTACATTTTAAAATAGCATTGTTAAACTTTAAATTTAAAAAATAATCTGCACATGCTATTTCCATGATAACAAAAAGGCCTGAACCTGAATGTAGTAACTCACATAAATGCTAGCATGATGAATTATACAACATGGGATTTGAAACGATAATTAGAGTACTTGACATTTTCAGTGTTTGGATTAGACAAGTCAGAAAGTCAAGCCAAAATAAAGATTTAAACGCAATAGACAGGAGTATGCTGCTCACAGAGCTGGATGATTCCTCTGCCCAAGAGTGGCATACCCCAGGGAGAAGCCGAGCAGTGAGGGGGAGCAGATTACGCAGCAGCTTCCTTCTCTTCCTTCCAGAAAACCTGCAATATTTCTAGAATAATGAGGGCAGTGGGTTCCTTCCCATTATACACTCCCCAGTGTTGCATTGGGAAAACAATGCAGAGCAATAGTCTTTTATGTCCTTTGTGTTATCTTATTGTGGTGTGTACTGCAAGGAATGGTGGTAAAGCATTTTGTTGGTATGGCACTGCCATAGAAGGTTGCGGAGCAGCAGAGATCTTTAATTTTTAGCACAGTTTTTTTTCATTTTTCAATAGAACAGTTTCCATCTAACAGGCAAAGAACAGACGGCGATTACACAAGTTATCGCAAACATTTGTAGTTTGTAGTTTGCAAGCTTTGCACTAGTGGTTCTCTGACACTCAACTTGGTGCATTAGAATATAGTACTCTCAGAATCTTACCCAAGCAAGAAAAGGAATAGGAAAAAGTGAGGGGAAAAGGGAGACAAGGAAACCTCTTTGGTCTATCTATCAATTGGGGGCAAGGTTATATCCCTGCCTCCAATGGGGTAAGTATAGTGACATTTAATGTAATAAAGAATTTTTGGTGTCCAAGGGACCTCTACACCAGTTGAAATGGCCAGAGGGCAGCAAGCTACCTGTCTGACATTCCAATGGATGACTTATCCATTCTCTCTGCCCCATTACCCACATTCCCCAGCCAGGGGGGTACAGAGGAGTTTGATCCTTTATTTTCCCCGACATATTGTGGGGGAACTGGCAATGCCCATTGTGCCCCTTTAAGGAATGCACATCTGTCACCAGTGTTGGACTGAGCTGTCTCAGTAGAACAGTGGAACTTTCTGGACAAACATCCCGCATTACTGTACCAGCTGCTATTATAGAAAATTTGACAGTGTGATTATTATCTGTCGCTGTGTTTGGGTCGCACAGCCAACCCAACTACTATTGATAGAGATTGCCAATCCCTGTGGATTATAATAATGCACACCCATCATTGGAGGAAAGCCAAGTTCAAAGCAAGGGGGACCTATGTTTTCCTCAACACCAGATGACGTGGTAGCAGCTCAGCCACTGCCCTGGCATCCAAAGTCAAGCCTGCTGGACCAGAAGTACTGTAAAAGTTTCATTTAAAAAAGGTTTTGTCTTTTTTTACTGTGGACTGGTAAGTGCTTCAAAGGAACATATCAGGCCACAGAGAAGGTGGGCCAGAGTTATTGTATTCAATATTCGGGAGTACATGGGGCATAGCACATTTTTGGCTTCCCAATGTCTTCCCACTTGTAATCCCTCTTAGGCTTTAGAACTTTGTGTGCTCCTGCTCACTTGATTTCATGATCTAGAACAGTGGTTCTCAACCTTTCTAATGCCGTGACCCCGCAATACAGTTCCTCATGTTGTGGTGACCCCAAACCAAATAATAATTTTGGTGGCTACTTCAAAACTGTAATTTTGCTACAGTTATGATTCGGAGTGTAAATACCTGATATGCATTATGTACGCACTCACAATGAAATCAATAGGAGGCGGATTCAATGCCGGAAACCGCTGATTTCAGCAGTTTCCTCATTCAGAATATGGGAAAATAGTGGGGGATATGGGAGATAATATACATTGGGGAACAGTGTGAGCTACATCTTATAGTGGTCCCTTATAGTATAAGATCGATGTAGTTCACACTGTGTAAATGTATGGTGCTTTGTGTAAGTGTAAGCTGCTTTGTGTACTGTGTAATGATTACACACAAAGCATCTTACACTTACACAGTATTGTGTGTATGGTGTGTGTACTGTCTTTACATTATTAACCTTTATTACACCAGCAGGCTGTCTCGCAGGCTCTCTTGCCTCTCCGCCTCCTAGGCTTTTGTCCTCCGGCGCTTGCTCCGTCCGCCCACTGATAACGTCAGCAAGCGCCGGACACACGTAATGCGCTGCTATGGACTGCGGAGCGTTCCCCCGCTTCCCTCTCCCCTTAGGCCCTGACAGATGATGCAATCACGTCTGCGCATGCACTCAGGCATTCAGTTTGGAACGTGCATCCATAACGGCATGCGTTCCAGCTGAATAGCGCTGCTGCAGACAGTAGCGCGACTTCTCAGCGGCTAAAGCCATCGGAAATATGTATTTTCTGATGGCTTTAGGCGACCGCTGTCTTTTGCCTTTCTGCTTTAGGCGACCCCGCCAGGGTTCCGACCCACAGGTTGAGAACCGCTGATCTAGAAGATCAGTCTCGGGTCTTGCTCCAGGTTTGGATGGGCCTTTGAGCAACAGTGTCACAGTGGGCCCCTTGGTGTCATGTCACATTGGCACAGAGCACATCAGCCATTCAGTGTGCTTAGCTCCATTCAGCTCCCATCGTGTCCACTAGGGACCAAACTGAGCCATCCTTCTAGTGCATGCACCATTGGATCAGCAGCAAGGTAAATTTATGTGCCATTTCAGGGGAGTTTCACACAGGATTTGATCAACTTTAAAGCAGAACAAAACCCACAATTTAAATTTTCATGTTTTTAAGGGAATTCTGATTTGCAATGACCTGCTTTGTGATTCTGCCCTGCTCTGTTTTCTTTTCCTGGTTCCATTCTCGTCCAATCAGCACCATATGTACATATTAATGATCGGCAATACGGCTCTGTTTAGACACATTGCTCAGCAATAGGGATGCACCTAAGCCCAGAGATGCTGGGGATGTGTCCGGCATTGTTTACCTCACCATGGGAGCTGATGCAAAAGATGAGTTTTGCGGTGACCTGAGATGCATCGAGGAAAGGCCAGAGGTTGACCCAGGAGCCTCTTAGACTCCAGGCCTGGCCATGTTGGGTTTTGTTCTGCTTTAAAGCACAAACCCCGGTCACTTGTACCTTGGGCATCCTAATTTGGGTTATCTGGCTGTGTGAATCCCCTAAGACCGTCTTAACACTCGCTTCTCATTTGTGGGTCCCTAGCGGCATCCCTGCCATTCTTCTAGCTAATGTGCACATCCACTGCCAGCATATCTGACTGTCAGACAGTGAATTTCCCACATATGGTCATCCCAAATTGTGATGCCCCTGTAATGCAGTCCAAAAGCAATGCGAGTGCAAATTTTATGCAGCCAGATAACATCTTATCAGCAGAGTAACTTGTTATCCCCCAACTCCCACACAGGACAGGAGGGCGGGAGAGCATCAGAAGAGAGCTGCAAGTAAATCCCAGAAGCTCCAGCTTTCACTTTACACACAGTCATAGAAGGTGGAGACAAGGCCGGAATCAGGAGTTTTGGGCTCCCCTCCACAAATTTCTACATGGATTACTAACCCCTAAGTTCACCTTCATGGAAGTCTGTCCTAGGTCAGATTAGGGGGGGGCATTCCCCTGCAGTGTGAAACCCCCTGGGGAGCCGGTAACTACTGGTGTATGTTTGAGTTCTCCTCCAGAGCCATTTTCCGTGACGACATCATTAGGCAAAGGTCTCTGGCTGTGTGGTATGCACTTCCCCCCCTGCTATTCGGATGGCTGGGGCAGGAGCCCGCGCATGCTGGAGATACAGCCTCTCTTGCTGATCCCCTTCAGAGATTCTTGCAAAATCCTGTTCTTTTGCAAATGGCTCTGTTTAGTTGAGAGCCTGTGCATGTGCCATTGACCTGGGAGATTTGGGGTGCTTTTTACAATTCGGGACACGGAAAAAAAAAAACTAGGAGAATCCTGGTTTTGTTCCACTTTAATATACACTGCATGTGTGGATACCCGCTAACTAAAAAGTACAATGTGCTTGTATCGTCCCTTAGTCCTCAAAAAATACGATAATAAATAAGAGGGCATTGTAGAGAAGCTGCATCCCTGTCACTGCTGCAATTACCCAAAGAAGACACCCAGGGCCGAGCATTTAGCCTCCTTATATTACCAGAGATAACGCTAAGCGATTACAAATTATTTCTTTGTACTTTAGAATCACTTTAGTTAGAATTACAAGGGGCATGCTGACCAGCAGCAAGTGGGTAAACATTTTCCAAGGGGCTTATGAGCGACAATACAAATGAAAACAGGCAGGATAGAGGGGGGCAGCTAGTGGCAGGGATATGCGGAGGGCAGGAGGCAGCATTACTCACATTTCTGTTGCTGCTGCCACTGATCTCACGCTGGTGTTTTCATATAGATACCTTCCTGCTCTGCCTGACCTCTCCTGTCACATGAGTGAAGATTCTGTATTCTCAGGCTACCAGCCCCAGCTGCAGATCCTGCTTAACCCCTGATTTTCCTCCACCACTATTGGCCTTCTGAAAATCATTAAATAAAGGATTTGTGATCTGACCCTCTGTGGAGGGGGCCAGGGGGAGCAGAAGGAAAGGCAAGGACTGCTGTGTGCTGAGCACTGTTGGGAGCCTTGCATTCAAAACTGGCGCTGCAACAATAGAGAGGAGGGGCGGGGGAGCTTGAGAAGAGACAACTGCCAAAGCAGCAAAAATACACACAGTGCAATATCCCGGTGTTCTCCCAACATGTACTGGTCAGGACCAGACTGACACTGGGCCCTGGCAGGCTGGCAGCTTCTGTGGGGCCTTGGCATTTGCCCAGGTAAGTTGTACACTGGCGCCGGCTTTGATCAGTCTAAACCATAGGTTTTGTTTTTCATATATCCTCTATATATAGTGAAGGGCTTCGGATCCAGGCAGAAGCTAGATTTAACCCAGATCATCTATCCCCTAGATGTAACCCTTTACTTGTTCACAACTTTTAAAAATACATTTAAAAAATCTGTAGTGAGGGGGGACATAGGCCCCCCGTTCTTGGTGGCCCACCAACCTTTTATTCACAGAGGTGGAGCCGTTGTGTAATCCCCCCCCCCCCATATGTGACTAATAGACATCACTAGAGGGAACGTGAAGGGAGAATCCCCAGGAAATAATCTCTGTGTCCCTCCCCTCTAGTGACTTTGCAAGCCACCAAGGAAGGAGGTGGGAGACCTGTAAGAGGGATTCACACGTATGCTGCATATTACATTTTGGGGACTGAGATAAACTGGGGACTATCTCAGCTTAGAAGCAGGTCAAAGGTACCAGAGGTAGCCTTTCAATGACCCTCCGACCTAAACTTGAATGTACCAGCCCCTCACCCGATCTGCGCATCCTAGCTAGAATTCCCCAAAACAATTCTTAAATAGACTCTTAAACAAATAATTACACAGTTTATATTAGAAGCAAATCATTTATCTTTTACAAATAACTTATCCGGCCATTCTTTATAAGTGGCTATATAATTCTACACTGGAATATTGATTAAGAAAGGGAATCTTCATGATCACCACAATCACCACCTGACCAAATGTTAGTATATAGCCCCTGGCTCTTTCCTTTTTTAGTCTCTGGTCTGTATTGAAACATTGTCAGTCAAGGATGATGTACAGAGGGCGGAAAGCTCATCCTTAATTTGTAGTCTGCTCATCTGACAATACCTTTGACATATTCTAGTTGTGACTCTTCTCTGTAGTGACATTTGTTGGACTTTCCAACATGTAACAGTCAAACTTTCAAGCTGTGTGGCTTTGATTGAGCTTTGGCATTTTCTATTATTGATCAATGGGTGAGTGAATTACAAAGACAAAAATGCATTGTGATATTTTTTAGTTGAAGCAAAATGTTAGTCTAATCTATTTCATGTTTTTATTCTGCTTCTTTACATTCAAGTTCACCATTCTACTTGTTCCGCCAGGAAAATGCATAGATTCTGTAAAATACAGTATAAAGTGCTAGTAGACCTGAAAATGTTTGATAAGTGAATGTGCTCAACGCTGTTTTGCCTAGGCAGAAACAAATGTTTTGTGCTCTTTATATTTTTGTATTCGGTTGAATGATATCATATTTTAATGCCTTGAAGGGAAGCCGCCACAACGTGTGACTTGGTATAGGGGTCTTTTGGACCCCTTACCAGTAGTATTGGGCAAACCCGAGCCACAAAGTTCAGGTTCATACCATACTTTGCGAGTTTGGGTTCCAAAACCCGAACACGGAACACAGACAGGAGTACGTTTTCAAGTTCAACCAAACCCAGAAAAGATGGTTTTGATGGGTTGCTGAGCAGCCCAACAACCAGCTTAGCCTAGTGCAGAGTGTGCAGCAGCAGGAAGCGGCTGTACACTTACCTGAGCTAACAGCAACTAGCAGCAATTTTAGTGCCAGCTGCCAGTGTCCTCACTTGGGGGCGGCCTTGGTCATCTTGACAGAGGAAAGAACGCTGACCGGATTGCACTGTTCAAGTAAGTGTACAGTCACCCTATGGAAAAGTTAGACCTGAAAGCAATTCTGTTGGTGGCTTTGACTACAGCTAGGAGAGTTGGTGAATTGCAGGTTTTATCATCCTCTGTTCATGGATCGGATAGTTCTAAAAACAGATCCATGATTTTTGCAGTAAGTGGCTTTGTTGGCAAATAGAGATCAGGAGATTATTCTCCCTTTCTTTTAAACTCAAGCAACTCATCCATTAGAGGAAAAGTTTCACTGTTTGGATGTACAAAGATGTGTGTTGCACTAATTACAATCTACTTTGGAATTTAGGAAGTCAAAAATGTGTCTATTATCTGGTCAGGTCCTAAGAGGGGTCTGAGCTCATCCAAGAGTACGATTGCTAGGTGGTTAAGACAAGCTATAGCCTTAGCCTAGCAATCATGGGTATTACAGCACACTCTTCAAGAGCAACAGCGGTCTCTTAGGTAGAATAGGTGGGTGCGAGTTTGCAACAGATTTGCAAAGCATAGTCTTCAGCGAATGCCTCTGTGAAGCATTATCGGTTGCATCTAAATTCTAATCACGATTTGGTGTTTGGCGGAAGTGTTCTGCAAGCAGTGGCCCCCTCACTAATAGTAAGTGATCATGAGTATCACATAGGCACTGTCCCAGGGGATGACTGGGGAAAAACAGAGATTCTTACCCGTTAACTTTTTAGTTTAATCTCTTTTTATTGAAATTTTTTAAATATAAGGAGACATACAAGAGTAATAGGTACAGTCAGATAAACAAAGAGTCATTCCAGGCCCCCACCCCGCCCCCATCTCCAGGCACAGCTGGAAAAACGCCAACTCCCCCCGCCAGCCACCCACCCCCAATGCACAGCACTCACCCGACAATATACCGTGGTTGCATCTCTTAATCCCATTGGCGAGCCGCTGAATTACCAGGGAGCGGGTTAACCAGAAATTCACCTGTAGCGCGGCCAAGGCCACCATTAGGGGGCGCCCCCAGCACCACAGTGGATACGTAAGGGGGGCCCCCCCAGGCCGCGCCGGGCCACCCCCCCACCCTGCCCGGGCACCGGAGTGCCCCGCTCGGAGGGAAACGTGTGGAGAGTCCACAATATATAGCCCGGGTAAAGGGCCCAGGATTCGTCCCTTGGCGCCCCCGGGGCGGAAAGAAGGCCGGAAGCATGCGCGCCCCAAGAGAGGCTCCCCCCAAGAACAAGTCGAGACAGGAGGGAGACCAGCGGGGGTGGGCCAAGTCAAACCGGGGGGAGGGGGGAACCCATAACGTAAAAGACTGCAAAAAGAAAAGAAGAGGATTGAACAGAAAGGAGGGGGGAAGGGGAAAGGCAGGGGCAATGGGGAGAGGGAAAGTAGCATAGGGGGAGGGGAGGTAATAGTGTAGTCAGGGGAACCCCGTAACATCAGCCTGCTGGCATATGCACTGGGAAGGCATCTCATGTACCAGGCCTCGTCTATGGGGCTTCTCATCCACGGTCAACATTCGCCCCCACGAAGGCGTTTGCCACGTCCGACTCCCTGAACCTGATCCAGTTCATCCAGGTTGTCCAGTGTGTATCCGTTCCCTCTCTATCCTCCGCTATCAGTTCTTCCATTCTAAGTATGTGGTCTATTTCAGCGAACCATTCTGCTATACTTGGGGGAAGGGGGGATTTCCAGCGCCTGGGGATGATTGATCTTACAGCTGTAAGGAAGTATTTGAAGACTCCTTTCTTCGCCCTGGCTATGGAACCAGGGATCAAGGAGAGCAGAGAGACCCCTGGGTTGTTCAACACCACAGAGCCCTCTACCTCTGTATGAATCTTGAAGACCGTGTCCCAGAGCTCCAGGATCGGAGGACACTCCCACTAGATATGAAAAATCCCTCTCCGGGGTGCCCCACATCTCCAGCACGCGTCCGACCCACCAGATGAGTACACGCAATATCTGCTGGGCATCTATACCACCGCGTGAGGACTTTATAGTTTTTCTCCTGAGCTAAGCTGGCCCCAACAAGCGTATGTGTCGGCGTGAAGATCTTTAGAGTTTCCTCTCCTGTAATCGCCATCCCCAGGTCTCTTTCCCACTTGGACATGAACTCCAGTTCCGATGTGTGCCTGGAAGTCACCAGTAGACTATAAAATGTCGATATCACGTGTTCCAGTGGTTGCGCCTGTGTGAGGCATTCCTCCAAAGGCGTCAGGGGGAGGGATGCCCTGGCAAAGCGCCCCCCCTGTAGTAAGAAATGCCTCAAGCTGCCAGTGGTGTAACCAAGATAAATGACCACCTAAGTTTTGTTCTCTCATTTCTGCTAGGGATGGCAGCCTACCTCTTACCAGTATGTCCCTCAACCTAATGTCCTCCGCCTCTCTCCAGATCAAGAATCGTGGAGTGTTCCATCCTGGCATGAAGTGGAGTAAGGGGGCCCGGCCTACTCGCCAATTCTTGCTGTCGCTGCAGACTATCCCAACTGGAAAGAAAATGCTAGGTCATGTAGGGAAACCATTTTCTGTTTGCATCTCCCGGTGGATACCCACGGGAGGGAGCACAGGTTATATCCCAGGAGATCCTGTTCAAATTGAACCCAGAGCTTGTCCTCTTTCCTGTATTTCCAGTCCGCCATCCTCGTGATGACAGCCGAAGCGTGATAGTCTTAGATCCGGAGCCCCAGTCCGCCTTCACTCTTAGGTCTAGCTAATATATTGAATCTGATACGTGGCTTCCGTGAACCCCAGATGAACTTCAGAAATGTCGCTGAGTCTGATTGGAATTGTTTGAAAAAGGTATAGGAACCGGGGGAGTATATCCATCTTCAGGATGTTTATCCTTCCGAACCACGAATATCGTCCTCTATTGTATTTTGCAAGATCTTGATTGACTTTAGTCTGTAGTGCCTTGAAATTCCACTCGTAGAGGTTGTTTAGGTCGGACGGTATGAGGGTACCTAGGTATTTTATTGCGGAGGGCTGTCATTTGAAAGGAAAACTGCATCGGAGCCTTCCCACTAGGGGCTGAGTCAAAGTAAGATTCAGCGCTTCTGACTTTGCGTAATTGATACGCAAATTGGACAGTTGGCCAAAGCGCTCAAACTCCCTAAGCGCCGCCGGGAAAGATATGGCCAGGGAGGTCAAGTGGAGGAGCAAGTCATCTGCAAAAATCGAGGCTTTATATTGTCTCCCCCCACACTCAATCCCCTCCCGTTTCACTTTTTCCAGGACAGTAGCAACCCACCCAAATATTGTGTTATGGTTAAGCAGTTGTGGGGGTCTGATCCTAGAACTTTGTTGTTAGATCTTGGGAAGACTCCATACTGAGGACCACATGGACAGGAAGTTCTTTTTATGGGATGGTCTGGTGTTTTCTGCATCTGGAGGGCGGGGCATTTCTGGTAGAGTTAACAGGTAAGAAATAAATTATTTTTTACTGTTAGCCGTTGTTCACACCTGTCCAGTTCCGCATGAATTTCTGCGTTCACGGCAGATGCTTTGGTACCACTTAAAAAATCCAGCAATGGCACCTCTATGGCCCTATTCACATTTTTCTGGTATGGCAGAGAGTAGGAAAGCATGGCCACAAGAAGTTCTGCCTGCTGCGTCCTGGCCGCAAACGCACCCTATTAAAGTCTATGGGACAGAAAACACAAGTGCATTTTTCCCTATATCCAGTCCAGGTTGTCCCAGTGATGACATGTGTGAATTCCGCCCCCAGGGGGCGCTCAACTGCAAGATCAAAATATGTAGCTCCTCCCGGCTCCCTATAAAGGCAGGTGTCCCTCTATCATTCTCCAGTGTTCATCTTGCAGTCTTGGCTGCAGAAGATCGTTGGATACTCTCTCTCGGTTTTTGGCAGCAGAGCGGGGCCTCCTAGCCCGGCGGCCGCTTCAGACCCTATTCCCAATGATCCCGTCTGACCCACTCCTGCCTCCCAGCCGCTGGCTGCCACGGGATCGTGATGGTAAGGTGAACGCCGTGTTCGGGCGTTTGGCAGATCTACGCTCTGGGCCGCAGACCCTGTCTAAAGGGTAGTCAGCCATAGGCTTATGGTGAGCCTAAGAGGGGGGAGAACCACTTGCTAGGGCTATAAGTTTTGCCTGTATGTCCCTCCCTGCCCACAAGCTTTATTTGTGTGTGTGCCTTGTGTTGACTTCGCACTTTGCTCCTCGCTGGCTCAGCTGGGCCTTGGAACCTGTCTTGCTTACCCTCCTCGCTCCCTCGCGGTTCCACATGGGCTTGCTTATCCTCCTCCCTCCATCTTGACCCAGTCACATACGCTGTGACGGGGGGGGGGGGGGGCTGGGGGCGCCGTGGCTGTGTCCCAGGGAAGGGAGTTGGGCTGTGCGGAGCTCTGAGGTAGCCACAGCCCCCGCTGTGGGAGCCGCGCTTGCAGTCCGGGTGCTGCCACGGCCTTGCCTTAATGGCCGCTGCCTGGGATGACAGGGCGGGCGCTTTTTTCGCGGCGCCGGAGGGGGCGGAGCCGGACGCTGACGTGTTCCACGTCATCATGGCGCGGCCCGTCCCTCGAGGAACGCACTGGAATCTTGCAAATCTGTGTTTGCTGCTGCTTTCTGGCTGTGTCTGCTCCGTTGCTGCTGCCCGGGATCCCAGCTTCTGAGGTGTTCTGCGGCCACAGGGATTCTCCATTGTCGGTGTGTTTTTTTTTTTTTTTTATATTATGCTCTTGCTTTTTGCGGAGTCTGTTGGGTCTCTCCCTCTTTGTCTTTGTATAGGTCGTGGGCTTAGTGGTTAAGGGTTGTGGTTCCTCCCGGTCCCCTTTTTATTAAGAGGGATCATATAGATTTGGGCCGTTAATGCCTTGTAACCCTACAATTGACCATTATTTAATCATCATAATGGAGGCATCGGGGGAAAGTGAGCTGGGGGCCCCATTTGGACAGGAAAAGCTCTGCCCCTTGTGCAATAGGAATCCTCTGGGCGGATTCAGCACTGTTTGTACCACTTGCGCCAGGGGCATCCTTTTGGACCATGACCGGGCAGGCGTCCCCGCCCTGCCTGTGGCCTCGCCGGAACCTCTGCTGCTGCACTCAGCCCCCAGTGAGGGGGAAGCCAGCAGGGGGTCCCATGCTAATCTGGCGCATAGGCTGGCCAATCTCGAGAGACAGATCTCGCAGACGGCTCCCAAGAAAGCCACGAGTAAGAAACGGCCTCTCGAGCCCTTTTACTCAGATAATGACGATCTATTTGATGATCTGGGCTCTGTGGAGGAAGGCGAGTTGCCAGATGATTCCCGTTCCACTGTGGATTATTCTGCTGGCGGTGACAGTATGTCTGGCTCTTCCTCGGACGAGGATGCGTGGCTCCCTGATGATACGGAGAAGTTGCTTTCCTCAGTGTTTGAGAGACTACACATTGTTCCTCCCAAAGCGGCTAAGAGGAAGCAAGGTGATTTGTTTTAGCCCGAAAGAGACGGGTCTTTCCGGAGCAGGCCCATTTTTCTAACATGATTTTCAAGGATTGGGAAAGGCCTAAAAAGCTACCGTCGGTGCCTAAGGGCCTGGATAGGCGGTATCCATTTCCTGAGGAGCTGGTTCAGCTATGGTCTCGCCCTCCCTGCGTCGGGGTTGTCCAACACTACTGTTATGCCATCACCTGATACCGCTTCCTTAGGTGACACGGCTGACAAGCACATGGATCAGCTGGTCTGCCATGCCTTTACTTTTGCTGGTGCCCTGTTTCGCCCTGTGTGTGCTGCGGTGATTGTCTCTCTGGCCATCAGAAAGAAGGTGAGACATCTTGTGGATAGAGCTAAGGCGTGCAAGTGGGCGGAGGAGTATAAAGAACTCAAGGCCTGCTTTGAATTCATTGGTTTTGTCGCCATGGACGATGGAGTCCGGCTTGGTGCCAGGATTTTGGCCCTGCTTGTTGCCCTCCGCCACTTGCTCTGGTTGCGGCAATGGTCAGCTGATGCAGCAGCCAGTCTTCTTTCTCAACTGGCCGCAGAGATACCGG
Source organism: Gastrophryne carolinensis (assembly GCA_027917425.1). Classification (NCBI taxonomy): domain Eukaryota; kingdom Metazoa; phylum Chordata; class Amphibia; order Anura; family Microhylidae; genus Gastrophryne; species Gastrophryne carolinensis. The sequence goes on along the minus strand of CM051241.1, from coordinate 63,449,192 downwards.
AGGTTGAGGTAGGTCCCGCGGCCGACCCAATCCCGCCTGGGGAGCCAAGTCCAAGCCCCCTGCCAAGTCCCCTCAGGCATGAGGTGGCGCCCTCACCCATCTGGGTGGGGGGGACGGCTTCTTCTGTTTGCTCAGATTTGGAGACGGCGCGTCTCGGATCGGTGGATTCAGGAGGTAGTGTCCTCCAGTTACAAGATAGAGCTGGCAGTCAGGCCGCCCACAAAATTTCTTCAGTCTCGGATATCCCAAAACCCATTGAAGGCACAGGGTTTGAGAATGGCCAAGCAACACCTCCTGCGGTTAGGTGTGATTTGGTACCTTGTCAGTAACAGGGTCAAGGTTTTTACGCCAACCTGTTCACGGTTCCCAAGAAGGACGGAACGTTACGACCTATCCTGGACCTGAGGGGTCCCAACAGGGTTGTCAGAGTCAGACATCTCTTCAGCAGGCCGAGAGCGAAACCCGGACGGTGTTGTCAACTCTCGAGCCCTTCGGCTGGGTAGTCCATTACCCAAAGTCTTTTATCACTCCCTCAACAGTGAGGTCCTTCCTGAGCATGACGATGGACACCTCTCGGGTCAAGGTTTTTCTACCACAGCAGAAGGTTTTGGGTCTCCAGACGCAGGTGCAGGCATTGCTGTCTTGTCAACAGCCGTCGATCCGTCTGGGAATGAGATTGGTAGGCCCAATGGTGTCATGCTTCGAGGCAGTGCCCTTCGCCCAATTTCACATGAGACCTCTTCAATTGAACCTGTTGACCGGCTGGGACTGGATGCAGGAGTCACTGGAACAGGAATTTTCGCTGTCCCCCCTGGCCAGGCAGTCCCTCTTGTGGTGGTTGGACTCCAGGAACCTGTTGGTAGGCAAGTCCTTTCTGACTCCCCAATGGGAGATAGTTACCACGGAAGCCAGTCTGACCAGCTGGGGAGGTGTTTGGCGGACGCAGAAGATCCAGGGTCAGTGGGGTCAGCAGGAGAACCGCTTGGCCATAAATTTCTTGGAGCTGATAGTGATCCGGTTGGTGCTTCTTTGCTTGACTCCCCATTTAATGGGTTGTGCGGTCCAGGTTCGTTTGGACAATCAGACGGCTGTCGCCTACATCAATCACCAGGGTGGGACTCAGAGCAAGCGAGTCCTCAAGGACGTGACCCAGATTCTGACCTGGGCAGAGGAGAATGTTCCCTGCATCTTGGCAGTCTACATTCCCGGGGTAGAAAACCTGGAGGCAGACTCCCTGAGCAGGAGTGCCTCGCGCCTGGGGGAGTGGTCCCTCAGCAACAAGAACTTTCACGCTCTGTGTCTCCGCTGGGGTCAGCTGGACGTGGACCTGTTTGCATCCAGACAAAATCACAAGCTCCCAAGGTTCGTCTCCCTCTCATGAGATCCTCTGGCATTTCCCTGGATTGAGTTCAAGTTCCTTTATGCATTCCCTCCGTTTCCACTTCTGGGCAGAGTGCTGCGCAAGATAGCCCAGGAAGGGGTTCCAACTGTCCTGGTGGCCCCTCGTTGGCCGAGAAGGAGTTGGTTTGCGGACATATTTCAGATGTCAGTAGATCACTACATCCTGCCCCACGACCCAGGGCTTCTCACACAGGGGTCGCTGCGGCACCCCAATTTACGAACGCTGGCTTTGACGGCCTGGCTATTGAAACCTCGATCCTAATGGCAAAGGGGCTGCCGGCCTCGGTTGTGCACACCATGGTTCAGGCACAGAAGAAGTCTTCCTCTATAATATACTACAGAGTTTGGCACGCCTATATTGCTTGGTGCGAGTCCAAGAGTCTCCCTTGCCGCACATTTTCTATTTCTAGGATTCTGGAGTTTGTACAACACTGCTCAGACTTGGTTCTCCAGCTGAGTACCCTCAAGGGCCACGTCTCGGCCTTAGCCATCTTCTTCAAGAGATTCATTGCCAACCATAGGTTGATCCAAGACCTTTTTCCAGGGAGTCATCCATGTCCGGCTACCGCGTAAGTCAGTGTTACCGGTGTGGGACTTGAATTTAGTACTATCTGCTCTTCAGGGTCCTCCCTTCGAACCCTTGTGCAATGCTGCATTGCCTATTTTGACTCTCAAAGTTGTCTTTTTGGTAGCGATCACCTCGGTGCATCGTGTATCAGAGCTGGCTGCGCTCTGTATGAAGCCTCCCTATTTTGAGCGGAATAAGGTGGCTTTTCGCTTTAAACCTGATTTTTGCCTAAGGTCGTTTCTCCTTTTCACCTTAATGAGGAAGTCTTATCTTCTTTGTGTCCAGCACCGACTAATTCTAAGGAAAGGACCCTTCATGCCTTGAATGTGGTCAGAGCCATTAAGTATTACCTGGTTGCGACTGAATCCTTCAGGAAATCGGATTTGCTTTTTTTCCTAACAAAGGGCCCTAGGAAGGGTTTGCCACCAGCCAAGTCCACTCTCAGTAAGTGGATTAGACAGGCGGTGGTGCAAGCATATTCTGCCAAGGGGAAGGAACCCCCTTTTCAGATCACAGCTCATTCTACCAGAGCTATTGTTGCCTCCTGGGCTTTTCAGCACCAGGCATCGGTTGAACAAGTTTGTAAGATTGCCACTTGGTCTTCAGTTCATACTTTTACAAAGTTTTTACAAGGTGGATGGTAGGGCCTCATCTGACGCTGCTTTTGGCTGAAAGGTGCTTCAGGCGGTAGTGAAATGAACTACATGCTGTTCCGCACTTGGGATCCCGCCCAAATGGACACTGCTTTTGGATGTCCCACATGTCATCACTGGGACGACCTGGACTGGATATAGGGAAAAATACAATTCTGTCAAACTCACCTGTACAATTGTTTTTGATTATATCCCGTCCAGGTCGTCCCACCCCGCCCTTTTGTTCATTATCTTTGTTTGCCTGTTATGGTAATTACCATTTTTTTAATATTAGACTTTGTATATTTAAGTCTTGTTGGAGAGAGTACAAGCTGAAGCTATGTGAAGTAACATGGTTTCTTGGTCTCCCGGCCTGTCCTCTTTTTGTTTACTGCTTTTTAACCACTGGAGAATGATAGAGGGACACCTGCCTTTATAGGGGGCTGGGAGGAGCTACATCTTTTGATCTTGCAGTCGATCGCCCCCTGGGGGCGAAATACCCACATGTCATCACTAGGACGACCTGGACTGGATATCAAAAACAATTCTACAGGTGAGTTTCACAGAATTGTATTTTTTCATGCAGGACCGCATGCGTTTTGCGTTTATGGCTCCATAGATTTTTAATGGAAGGCAGGTCATAGGACTCGGAAACAGGGATTTTTTTTAATATGCATGTGCGGACGCAAACACAAATGCAAAATGCAAAATCCTGCTGCAAATGCGACCTGACAGGTGTCAACTTAGCCTTATTATTTCATCATAAATACAGAGATCTGCAGATTCTATCATAAATAGTTTACTCAAGTTATATAACTTTTGATTCCATCCTTTCACACTTGGATTTGGATGAAAGGGCACGCTGGTTCTTTCCCACAGTGCAAGAAAACGGCGCCCTACCTTTTCAAGAACCATTTTTGGAGCTTGCATTAATTGTTTTGCGCTACATCAACTGTTTTTTAGGAGTTCTGAAACCACATTGCCTGAATTTCAGTAATCGTCTTATCTCAAAAGGTTGTAAATTATGAAGATTTAGTGACTGGTTTTCTGTAATTAGGCAGCAGCAATAGGTTCATTTATGTGCAGCAATGGTATATAATGTAATATACAAAAATATAATAAAATTAACATGATTAAATAAAAGGTCAGGTAGATATGTCTTGTTGTATTTATGTTTAATCTTAATTTATTGAACTTTCAGCATATCACATATACATAAATTGACAGCACACAATGCAGAATACAAAACATGTGACAATACATTGCATTACCACAACCTTGATGATTCAACGTTAACCGCCTGCTCCTCTTCACCCTCCCTGTCTCGTACGTTAACTGTCTCCCCACGTATCATTTCTAGTAAGACTAGCCATTTCTCCTTCAACCTTCTATCCCTCCCCTTCTTTGGGGGTGGGGGGGGGTGGGAGACCCAGCGTTATCATGATTGCACTTTGTGAAGAGGACGTCCAAGCCCCCCAGAGTGGTTTGGGTTATTTGAGTGATGCCATCTGCCCCGGGCCTATGCTCAGCCCTTCCACTCTGGTGTCTTGTTGTATTTAAATATTTATTTTTACCCTAAATTAGATCTGATCCTACTAATTTATTAATTCTCCTTCCCTTTCAAAATGGATCAGGTGAAAACCAAATCTGCATGTCCAACAACTAACGCTTCCAGAGAGTACCAACAGCTTAAAAAAGGAATTTTATGATGTGGAGCGCCACTCATTTGAATGAACAACCTTATAGGGGCTATTTGCAATAAGTACATAGGAGCATAGGATTTATCTTATAAAAGGGAGTTTTTGCATGCTGTAGTGTTGGATGGGTCCTTGAACAGGAAGAATAGAATCCAATATTGTCATGATCCCATAAAAATTCAGGTCTAAAACAAATACACAATTTATATAAACTATTTTGGTTCAGCCGTGAAACATATGCAACTGAAACTTGGTATATACTGTCGTCCTCCCCCTTGGGTCTGACACACTGATTATTTGTTGGGGAGTGCAGCCTTCTCTTTCTTGTTAAACTCAGAAATTATTCTCAAACAAAACTTCTTATATGATATGTGAAAATGATACTCAAATACACAATTTATATAAACAATTTTGGTTAAGCCGTGAAACATATGCAACTGAAACTTATATCTATTAATCTATTATTCAGATTTAAATAAATCAATGCTCTTTTTTTAAACTAAGTAGCTCATTTATCCCAATCATTTAGACCAGGGAACTGGTACACTCAACCAAAAACCATGGTAAAAACACAGCAGTTTTGTACATGTATAGTTACGGTAGAACTGACAACATGTCAGGATCCTGAGTACCACCAACTGGTTGGGAACACCTAATGAAGACAGAAAACACATTTCATGACCAGGTTTGAACTAATCAGTACAAAACTATTCATGGAAGATACACACATCTTTACTCTTTTATATATTTAAAGAACATATTTGCACTGCGAGAACCTATTGAAAAGTAATATATTTTTATTTTTTTAAATCTTTTTTGTAAGGGCTCTCCCAACCAGGTCCCAGTACACAACATAACCAATATCACTACTGTGGTATAAAATACATAAGTAATTTTTTTATACGTATTAAAATAAAAAACAAGTGGCAGCATATTAGATGTACCGAAGAGACTAGAGGTAGACAAACTCAAATACCCACCCTGGAAGTTGCTGAGCAATGTAGGATTAAAGTGAGGTAGCTGTATTATATGTATAGAATAGTGAACAATACAAAACTGAACTAAATTTATAATAATATAAAGTGCTAGAAAAGAGCTTAGGAAAAACAGCAGTGCTAAATGTGTATTTGAATGTGAAAACTGTCTGACAATCAACAATAGGGATATGAAGCAATTGCTACTGTACAATGAACCTAGGGATATGAAGCAATTGCTACTGTACAATGAACCTAAAGTCTATTTGCATAATAGTATTAATAAAGTATTTATGTACTATTTTATGCCACAAGATTGATATGGCTTATACTGGGTATTGCAACCTGGTTGGGGCCAGCATTACTTTCTTTCTTTTCTGCTTTTGGTATATACTGTCGTCCTCCCCCCTGGGTCTGACACACTGATTATTTGTTGGGGAGTGCAGCCTTCTCTTTCTTGTTAAACTCAGAAATTATTCTCAAACAAAACTTCTTATATGGTATGTGAAAATGATACTCCAGAAAAACTACAAGGCCTTCAGGCTGCATGCTGTCATTTAAAAAACTGATGTACAGTAAATACTTTGATGCTTGGAGGAATGGCTATATGTTAATGACACTGTCTTGTCCTGATCACTCCTGTAGATTTTTGAATGTTGACCTTTGTGGCATCAAGTGTCATTCTTTGCATGTCAGTCCTGGAGAACCGAATGTATGTCTGGATAGGTGAATTGTGTGTGCTGACTTATGAAGGCTTGACTATAAGGAGTGTAAGATGGAGAGTTGACACCTGAACAAAGTTCACCATAAGCCATGGTATTATGGATTCTTTGTGAACGATGGCTCGATCTTAAACAAAAGATATTAGGATCCTTTGTAACATAAAGCATCATTGCATTTCTAGCAACATTGTCAACTGGAAAATTGAAGCTGAAAGCAGAATGGGGGGCAATCAAAATGTCCATCATAATGTTTGTTGACATGGCCTAACAGTTTACCACCCTTTACCACCCTGTGCTTAAAATTGGTTCACCATTTGTCAAATAGTTTTTATTTATATGGGAATTTTCTTAATTTTACTTATCAAAGCCAAGTAGTGAAACTAGGTCAGTTTTTCTCCAACGGCAGTATCCCCAACACTTGTGCTCCCAAGGGATGTGTCCTCTCCCCCTACTGTTCTCCCAGTATAGTAACAGCTGCACATATACAGTGGACTTTGAAATTCAAATTTGAAACAGTGGACAGTTACATTTGCTGACAAAACTATGGTCATTGGTCTGATTTGCAACTGGGATGGAGATAGGTAGGCTGGACATGTAGTGCACCACAAATCACCTGGTTCTAAATTCATCTAAGACAGTGGACATAGTGGTGGAATTCAGGAAGTCCACTATTCCCACTTACTACAATCAGCCCCATCAGCCTTCTACAACACAACTATTCTATATCCTCTCTGCTACTTCTTTCTTCACCATCTAGTTCAGTGGAGCCCACGAAAGTGACCAGGTTTGGTTTCACCATACAATCAAAGCTGCAGAAAAGATCATAGGTGCTCAGGTTCTCAGATTTAGTTTGAGCGGTCGCTGGTGTGAACAGGATTCTCTCTGATCAAAACCACCCTGGCCACACTTTCTTATCTCCATTGATATCCAAAAGACCATAGAGAGCTCCCTGTGCAGATTCACTTACTCCAAGAAAAGTTTCTAACCTATCTTCTGAATGAGAGCAAAACGCATATCAGCTGCCCACAAACTGAACAAGTATAACGCTACCCTTGAACTGAACAAACAACCCTCAAGAAGAGGGAGAAGATGCAGCAGGGTCCCACTTTGCCTTCCAGCCACCGTGTCAAGACCACTTGGCAACGAACAGTAAGCCTGTCCCCCTGGTCCATCATATGAGAGACACTCGGGGAATGGAGGTGTCTAGCCTCCACTATATAGTTTGCAACTATTACCCCAAGAGGTGATGGATGCATCAATAAGAGACTGACTTCCACGCTACTTGTCCTGAGAGTGGGCCCCTATTTGTTCCCCTCAGCCTTGTGGTTTGGTGGTTGGTCCTCAGAGATCCCCCCCCCCCCCCGATTTGTTATTAATCAAACTGGTTGATCCAGCCCATGGTCCTCCCAATCCTAACCTCTTGGCTGCGACGGACCCACGTTGGCTCCTATGAGCCCCTTTGCCCCCCCACATATGCATGCACACACACTCACACACACAAACACACACACACTTTCCTGGAGAGCGAGATCGGTGATGCCTGGGGCTTCCTGGTCCGGTCTGGTTGCCATTATGAGGGGTCTACCCCTGAGGTTTTACTCCCCATCTGCCCCATATTTTGAGGGGCGAGCACAAACCGAGGTGAGAAGTACATGCTATATCTGATACTTCAGATATATATCAGTACTATATCAATACTTCCCTCCTCCTTCCCCGTGCCTTGCAAATTCTCCCCAGTTGGTGGTTTATGCCAGTGGTTCCCAACCCTGTCCTCAAGGCACACCAACATGTCATGTTTTTTGGATCTCCAAATAGCCAGCTCTATTGCTCTGCAGCTGCACTAATTACTCCACCTGTGCATCTTTGTGGAGATCTGCAAAACCTGGCCTGTTGGTGTGCCTTGAGGACAGGGTTGGGAACCACTGGTTTATGCCATGTTCACCCACCCCCCTTCAGTTTCTTGATCCCCTGCACCTCCCACATGTTTTCTACATGTTTTACATTGTGAACATGTATACTCGTTTAGGCATTGTATATTTGTTTCTCTTTCAGGTACCTATTTGGTTTACAGCTTGAGGGATTTGACTCAGGAGAATGCCTCCTCCCGTGCTCTCAACTTTGTCCCTACATTTGGGGCTTACCTCATTTGGGAATACTTGTCTTTTTATTCTAAATTTTAGTCTAAATGACACACAAGACGTCAGCCCTACCCTACTCTGGGAAGCCCATAAGTGTGTCATTAGAGGAGTCCTCATCAAAAATGGGGCTCACCTTAAGAGAGACCGCACAGCCCAGATCCTTTCCCTCTTTTCTCATTTCATTACCTAGTAGCCGCACATAAGAGATCTTAATAGCACAGCATGAATGCAACTCAACCTACCGAGGACAAAATTTAAATCACTTACTCATGAAAGCCACACTATCCAGATGACATAGAACTAACTACGAGCTTGGAAATAAACCTGGAAAAGTGTTAGCCATGGCCATCCGAGAAACCAGAGCCCAAGCATTTGCTTCCCATTTAAAGTCATCACAACTCCCCGAAATTCACAAATCCTGTGACATTACCAAAGAATTTGCCCAATTCTATAGCCACCTTTTTTATCTGAGCAATCCGGGCATGCCTACTCTATGCCAAGAGATAGTTGAAAGCCTTAGTCCCCATTAACCCAGGAAGAGATTTTGCACGCCATCCCCACCAGCACTTTGGGAAAGGCCCCGGACCCTGATGGAGTCTCTATTTGTACTATAAGACATTCTCCTCAATTCCTTTCTTCCTTTTTCATTCAATTTGATCCCCTGCCCTGAGAAACACACAAGCTAATCGCACTCATGCACAAAGAGGGTGGGGATGCAACATGCTGTCCTAGCTACAGGACCATCTCTCTGAACGTAGATCTGAAGAGTTTTGCAAAGGTCCTGGCCGGAAGGCTGCTTCCCCTTGTAGATGGCCTGGTTTTGTATGACCAAGTGGGCTTCCTGCCGAACCTCAAGGCTAATCACAATACCTCCAGAGTCTTGAATTTAATACACACAGCTCAGTTATCAGCCCTCCCACTCCTTCAACTGATGCCGAAAAGGCTTTAGACTGTGTAGATTGGTTGTTCATGTTTAAAACCCTTAACCATATAGGGCTGGGGAAAGGGATGCTGAGCTAGATTGGAGGCTTCTGCTCCTCACCCACTGCATCTGTACGAGTAAATGACTGCCTCTCGCAACCTTAGCCACTTCATCTGGGGGAGGGAAGAGTCCGACGACCAGCAGATTAACATTTCCTCTCCCAAAAACCATGGGAGGTGTGGGTCTTCTGGATCCATTAAAATATCATATGGTGGTTCACCTCTCAAGAAAAATTGGTTGGTGCAGAAACAGAAATGAGAGATCTGAACTTTGGGTGTTTCAGTCTACCGGGTATGAGCCCTGATTGCGGAGACTAGCAGACTAGCTCACCTCTCGACCGGGAAGCCTGTAATCTAAAGAACAACCTGGATTTCTCTAAAGCCGAGGTCATGGGCAGGCAGAACTGGATCGGAAACCAACAAGCCGAGGTCGTCAGGAGAGTGAAAGCATAGTCAGGATTGTGCCGGTTCAGTACACAGGAGAGAGAACTGGAACTCAGGAACAGGCAGGAGAGAAGACCAACTGGCAATATAGGTTAAGGCTCGCCGGTATTTAAGACCCCTGTGCATGTGCACAATCAAGCACAGTTTCGCGGAGGCCTCCAGCCGACTCTGGGACAGGGTTTCTCGCGATGGGACCTATCAAAGTCCCTAATCAGTTGAGGAGCGTGGACATTCCTAGACGGCTCCCAACAGTTCTCTTCGATCCCATAGTTCTTCCATTTAATCAAATATTGAAAATTCGTTTAATCTCATATTCTTCAGATTCTCAGAACCATCACCAATGGTTTCAGAGACTGGTGCAGGTTTAAGTGAAGAGACATGGAACACTGGATGGATGTAAAGGGATGCTGGTAAGCGAAGTTCCACGGCCACTGGGTTAATAAGTCTCTTAATGAAAAAATTGGCCTATAAATTTAGGACCCAGCTTCTTAGGACAACGTAGCTTGAGGTTTCGAGTAGACAGCCAGACTTTATCACCAACAGCATACAATGGGGAGGACTGACGATGACAATCTGCATTTCTTTTATACTGTTCCTAGCCCTTGAGGAGGCATTCCCTTATTTCCCAATGTATCTCTGCCAAAGAGGAAGCAAACTCCTGGGTGGTGGGTAAGTTAATATCTTTAAGGATGTCTGGCAAGATATTGGGAAATTATATGCAAATTCTGCCAGAGGTAGTAGCTGATACCAATTGTCTTGAAGGGCTGAAGAATAGCAACGTAGGTATTGTTTAAGCATCTGGTTGGTACGTTCAGATTGCCCATTCGACTGAGGATGATAAGCAGATGAATGAGCCAGGAAAATTTGGAGGGCTTCACACAGACGGGACCAAAATCGAAATACTCGATCCGAGACAATCTTGGTGGGCACACCATAGAGCTGGACCCCCTCCCTGATGAAAACATGAGCGAGTGTAGGTGCAGAAGGAACACCCGTCAAGGGAACAAAATGAGCCATCTTGGAGAATCTATCCACCGCCATTAAGATGGTAGGGAGTTCCTCAAAAGGAGCTAATTTCACGATGGATAGAAAGGCTCCGCAGTTCAGAGGGATCTCCCTCATACGAAGAGTCCGGAAGTAGCAATCTGGACAGCGTGTCAGGCTTGATGTTACAGTTGCCAGTCCAATAGGTGACATGAAAATTAAAGCGAGAAAAAAGACCAGCATGCCTGGCGAGGTTTTAACCATTTGACATAATGCAGATATTCCAAGTTTCTGTGATCAGTCAGGATAAGTATAGGATGTACCACTTCCTCTAACAGGTACCGCCACTCCTCGAGAGCCAGTTTAATGGATAAGTGATCTGTCAGCTGACAATTTGCGAGAGAAGAAGGCGACAGGGTGCAGAACAGCCTTTTCTCTCGACTGTTGTGACAGGACTGCCCCCACAGCAATGGATGATGCATCAACCTCCAAGACGAATGGTAATGTAGAATCAGGGTGCACCACTCCAATAATTTCAGATGGTGGGTGGGGAAAGGCTATACCAAGGGAGGATGAAAACAGCTCAGGACCTCAACTCAGGGGAGAACCTGCCCCCGTCTGAAAACTTTAGATTTCTACATATCAAGCATTATATTAATAGCACGCTGACCCGCTCTCCTCCTCCATATCAAAGTACTGATTTTGAATCCCGGTGTATCAGAGACCACTTCAGTGGTGGTCTGATATCGAGCCTCTATGCAACTCTAGTGTCCCCACCATCCCCTATTAAGCATAATTATATGTCTCAGTGGGAAAGAGAGCTGGGGTGCGACGTGGAGGAGGACGAGTGGCAGGGAATGTGGGACAACATAAAGAGGATTTCCTGTAACACAGTAGTTTTAGAAAATGCCTACAAGACACTCTTTAGATGGTATCTCACGCCAGACCGTATTCACAAGTTTTCCCCATCAACTTCTCCACTCTGCTTTAGGGGATGCCCTTCCGTGGGATCAATGGCTCACATCTGGTGGGACTGCCCTATAGTCTCGGCCACATGGAACAGGGTATACAAACTGCTTTCTGACATCATCCATCTTCCAATGACTAACAACCCTAGGGAGGCTTTACTTTCTTACAAATCAGGTAAATACTCTAAAAACCATTGGAAATTAATTCAACACGTCTTAGCCACCGTCCGCCTCACCATTGCCAGAAACTGGAAATCGCCCAGAATCCCCTGGCAAGAGATCCTGAACAGAATCTCAGATACACTGTGCAACGAGAAAATTACAGCGATAAAAAGCGACACCTATGAAAGATACCTTGATGTCTGGACCCCTTGGCTAGAATATATAGATGTCGCCCACCACCAGACGGACCCAGTCCACCCAGTTTGAGTACAGGGAAACCCAATTTTATTCCGAGCATGGCCTCCAGCCTCGGATCCATCCCTATCCTCCTTCCCTCTCCCCATCCCCTTCCCGTCTCTTCTTCCTTCTTCTGCTCTTCCTTTTCTCTTCCTATCCCACTGTCAATCAATCCTATCAACTATGCTTAATCTTTAGCTCCAACCACTGATCTTTAGCACCAATGAAGAATGGGCGTGTTAAACACATCTCTTTAGTACAAGCTCCCCAGTCCAGACTACAACTCACCGCATCCCAAGCACTTGCTGTTCTGTGCCAACAGTTGATCCTAATAGTTAGCACCATGTCTTAGTGCAATTATACTCAGGAACCTTCACACCCCTTTTGATAACTATTGGATACTCTGTTAATGCAAGTACACTCAGGAATCTTCATATCTCTGTTGATAACCATTTGATACTGTGTCATTATGTACATTCTGTAAACCTGTTCAACTGTCATCATTAATGCATATGTAATGTCTGACCCATGTATACTTTATATGAAAACCCAATAAATTATTTGTAAAAGAATCAGGGTGCATGAGAACAGGGGCTGAAGTAAAGCACTTTTCTAAGGTCTGGAAGGCTTGCTGAGCTGATTCAGTCCATTCAAAGGTCTTGTCTTTTTTGGTTAACTTGGTAATAGGCCGGACTATGGCAGAGAAGTTACGAATTAACTGGTGATAGAAATTGGCAAATCCAATGAATCTTTGAACCTCCTTTCAGAAAGTAGGTGTGGGCCACTCAAGTACAACCGAAACTTTACTAGGGTCCATGGAAAATCCCTAATCCGAGATGAGGACCCCCAAAAATGAGATGGACGTCTTTTCAAATTTGCACATCTCTAATTTGACGTAGAGTTGATGCACCAGGAGTCCTAAGAGTACTGACTGTGCATGTTCCCGATGTTCAGTCAGGTTTGCAGAGAAGATAACGTTGTCCAAGTACACAATGACAGAGATGTCAAGTAGGTCCCTTAAAATGTAATTATGCCATTACACAAACCAAATGTCATAACAAGATATTCAAAATGTCTGTAGCGTGTTCGGAATGCCGTCTTCCACTCATCCTTTTCTCTTATCTGAACAAGGCCCCCCTTAAATCAAACTTGTTGAAGATCTGCCCATATTTAAGGTGCTGATAAAGGTCCAAGGGCAGGGGGTAGTGATTCTTAACAGTTACTTTGTTTAATTCCCTGTAGTCTATACAAGGCTGTATCTTGCCCACAAAAGAAAATACCTGCTCTTGCGGGAGATGTGAAAGGCTGAATAAATCCCTTCTTTAAATTTTTATGCAGATACTGACAAAGAGTTAACAACTCCGTATCCAATAACGTAAATCCTGCCAAAAGGGATGGATGCCCCAGGCAGAAGTTCAATAGGGCAATCATAAGGCTGAAGAGGAGGTAGAATGTCAACCCCATTTTTTGTCAAAGATATCCCTAAAGTCCAAATAAGCCTCATGTACTTTTGAAGGCCCTCTTTAGTGATGGGCTCAATCAAAGCTAGTTGCCTTGTTGTGGATTTGGAATAACAGGCAATAAGGAGACTGAAAAATAATAATGCCAGTGGACCAATTTATTGATGGGTTGTGAGTCAATAGCCAAGGGCGTCCCAAAATCCAAAATGACAGGGAAAGCAGGGGATGGTACAAGATCAAAGCTGAGCCATTCAAAATGGTCAGGATCGATACATGCTGCGAATAATAGTCTTATGGTCAGCATTCCTGGTGAAGGGTGCGAAAAACTGACTCAGGCGAGGCTATGCATCCGGGGTCATCATACATAATTGCCATGGCATCAGAAAGTGTCTCCAGAAAGGATGTGATAGGGTCTTATTGCTCAAGTAACTGATGCACCCAAATCTGGGGGTTTCCCAGAAGCAAGGAGATAACAGTTTTGACCCTGATTACTTCAATGGGGTATGTCTTGGGTTGAAGATCAAATAGCAATTGGCAACTGTTCATAAAAGACCGGAAGTGACTGTGGTCCCTCAAAAAACGTGGACATCTGCTAGACCAGTGCATTGAAGGCTCTCCGCCAGAGCTCATCTTTGGCCAGTTGGTACTGACAGTCTACTGGTTACTAACCCTGATTGTGGAAACTAGCAGAATAGCTCACCTCTCGACCGGGAAGCATGGACCAACCTGGATTTCACTAGAGCCCCTAAAGGTGGGCATAGACTAAGCTGCAGGAAGGCCCCAGGTCAGGCAACATGGGAGTGGGTTTTACCAAATCTGAGGTAGAAGACAGACCAGAGCTGGACTGGAGACAACCAAAGTTGTGGCTGTAAAAACTGGATTGTGGTCAAACAAGCCCAGATCATTGGCTGGAAAAGCTGGATTGTGGTAAAAATAAAGTCCAGGTCATTGGCTGGCAAAGCTGGATTGTGGTCAAACAAGCCCAGGTCGTGGGCAGGCAGAACTGGATCAGAGTCAAACAAGCCTAAGTCTAGAGCTGAGGAGAGTGTATTATGGTAGTGTGATGATGCAGCGTCTATGTCCGTGAAGGAGGTCAAGGTCAGAAGAGGTTGAAGTGAGGCAGAAAGGGAGTGCAGTCCCTGTGTTGAATTATAGGTTTGTGTGGAGGGGGGTTTGCAAGAATTGGAAAGAGGGTCATAGTCAGCAGATTATGGTCAGAGAGGGGGAGCGAAGAGGGTGAGAGGTTTGATACAGAGCAGAGGTTAGTGAAGAGGAGGTCAATAGTGTGGCCTTCTTCGTGGGTGGAGTAGACCATTGCTTGAGTCCGAAAGATGAGGTTAGTGAAAGTAGTCTGGTGGCAGCAGGGTTGCTAGTGTCAACAGGTATGTTGAAGTCACCCATGATGGCTGTGGGGATGTCTGTGGACAGAAACAGGAGGCGGCAGGTAGAAAAGTGGTCGGAGAAAAGAGTAGTAGTTCCAGGAGGGCGGTAGATGACAGCGACTTTCAGGATACAGGGAGAATATAAATGGACACAGTGAACTTCAAAAGATGAGTAGGATAGAGATGGCGGGGCAGGGAGTGGGTTAAAGGAGCAGAGTTCGGATAGAAGGATGCCCACACCCCACCTACAATCCGGTCCTGGCTTACTCCTGCTTGGAGCATCTTACTGCTTCCTTGTACTTCTGATACATTTTTACTCACCTAGTATGGCTGGATCAAATTCCGAAACTCACCTGAGTATCTAGTCCTTAAAGAGTAATTTATAATACAGATGGGCTTCACCACTCCTTCTGCTCCCCACCCCCTCCCACATCTCTCTAGCTACTCACTCTCTTCCTAATGCTAATCTTTTCCACGTCTTGTTTAAAAGTTATAACTGAAAAACCAAGGTCATCCAGTTCACATATAAAGCCGATCTTGTATAAAAACATTTGACTAACAAGGATCAGCAACATGTTCTACTTGCGCTGTTTTTCTTTTGTATTATCTGATTATGCTTAGATTCTGTTCATGTCTGTTTATTTGTCCCATGTATGTACACAGTTGTTATAAATAAATAATTAAAAAAATGGATGCATTTAAAAGCTGCATTTAGTAAAACACCTAAAATTTAAAACTGAAATTGCCAAAAAAGCAGCCCATCAACCAGCTTGTCTAGGCCAAATGCCAAACCCTTGCACGAACTTCAAGATGAAGTCCAAGATCGGGTCTGGGGACCCAAACTTTATGGTTCGTGATCGCCCATTGCTACTATTGCTGCACGTTCCACCATGGGTGGCAAATTCCCCCCTCCTTTTGTTCCATCTTGGTGAGGGTTAGCCATTAGTTTACTGGCAGGTGACTTTAACTGGTGTTGGTGTGGGTGCTGAAGTGCAAGTAAGACCCACAGGGTAATGTACAATATACGTTTAAGCATAAGCGCTCGTGTATTGATATAATTTAAGGCATAATCTGCCCGAAACGTGTCATAACGTGAGTCCTTTTATAGAGATTAGTGAATCCGTCAAAAGTTTTCCCAAGAAATGTGGGTACATTTGAATCGAATTGTTAACAAACCCCCTGTAAAAAAAAAAAAAAAAAAAAAAATCACCTACGTTCTCTAGCACCGATGTCCTCACTCTCCATTGCTCGGGCCCAGTGGCTCTGTGTAGGGCAGCTGACATTGGCACTGACAGTGCGGCCAACTTCCCTGCTCCTGCCTCCCCCATGCTGTGTGTATTGCACAGCAGGAGGGAAGCAGGGGGAAACCGGTTGCACTGTTACAGCTGTACAAGTGGCTCTTCCAGGCACAGCTCCTGTAGCCAGCCACCAGACCAGAGCCATGGGGGAGCCAGCATGGGACACTCTCCAAGAATCGTGGGGGAAGAAGTATCAGTCGCTCCCCTCCAGGGGCCAACTGCCGCTTGCACAGTTAACAGTGCTGTTGATTTCCCCCCCGCTCCCCTCCTGCTGTGCAATACACAATACAGCTACCTGCTGTTAACAGCCCTCCCACTGGACCCGAGCAACAGGGGAGCCAGCGCGCAGGTAAGAATTTCAGGGATAATTCATGCCTCTCTATTCCTTTTTATTCTTGATATGTGTTTGGACTTATTTGTAAATAAGACAATGCAGCTCTTGGACCCAAAAATTTGTTACTGGTTGATGACTTAAAAATTATACTGCAGTAATCATTCAGGAAAATCCGAGATTTGCATAATAAATAAATTATTGGCATAAACTCATTGTGAGAGTTACAGTAAAAATTTAAATTTTTATTTTCTATCTATGTACACGAGTGGCTCGATATGAATTAATAGCTGCAGAACATACCTGAACATTTAAAATAAGGAGTTAGACCCTTTCTGTATTCATAAAAAAAGCTTTGGTGCAGAATGACTTTATGGATATTTCAGAAGAAAAAGAGCTAATCAGGATGCCTGCAAGGTAAGAGATGCTGAGGCAAAACATTAATTAGTGAATGAAGCCAGCTATAAGTGACTTTGAGCAAGCCTGTGAGAACAACTAAAAGGTCAACTTCCTCAGTTTGGAGCAATCTCTACATTAACCAAATAACAAATGTCATGCACTGGATGTTGGCTGAAGGCTACAGGGGACAATATGAATATTCCTTGGCTTTTAGTTTCTTTATCGAAATAGCTTTTTCCCATTGAGCACACATTAATTATTTGCAGGTGCATTATAATCTTGTGAGACACAAACACAATGCATTATTTTTAATATTTACAAGGTCGGGTACACTGATCAGATACGTATGAAGAATAGGATTGATCCCACATTTTGGTTAATGTCTCTGAAATGCTGCAAACCTTCATGCATCTTGACCCTTGCAACATCATATCCTGGTGGCTCATACATCAAAATTAAATGATAAGCTCTTTGGGGAATACCATGACTGCAAAAACCTAAGCATGATACAAAAAATACATAGACTGTATTTTCAAAGGGGTAATTGAAATAGCTGAATCAAGTTGTGTTTATGAAATGGGGGACTGCTGAAAATGCAGGGCGCAATACGAAATGTTGTATTCATTGCCTTTTCTGCAAAGCTCAGCATGACCAAGACACATTGTTATCTAGAAACAGTGAATCGATATTTTCATTTTACTGGGTTACATTATGTTTAGCTGCAGATCATCTTACAAAATGTCAATATTATGTAGGAAGACATTTTAAAGCATAATTTTGGAAATAGTGCTGAATGTTTTATAAAGGCAAAAAAAAACAAAGGTAAAATGAATTTTTCATCTATGAACATGTAAAACAGAATTTTAAAAAATTAGGATGTTGACTTACTATTTAAAGCAGAACAAAACTTGGAATTTTGACTATCCCTGGTTTTGTTCCCTACCCCGGGGGCATCCTGAATTGGGATGCCCCACCATTTAAAATAGATTCAAATAACGACACCGCAGTAGTGCTGGAAAGCACCACCTTAACAACTTAGTGTGCATGTCGCCCCCTGTCCGATTAAAATACTTGTCTCACATAAGTGAATCCTCCAAATCCAAAGAGGTGAATTGCAGAATTGAAAACCAATACTGCTGGATGACTGGTAAACCAAATGTGGGCACTGTAAGCTGCTGAGACAGACAAGATAGTACATTTCTACAACTGCTTGACTGTGAATTAGTTCAATGCATGGTGGTGACATTGGCCAGTCCTGGGCACCATGTAGCCCCCTTGCCTCAACAGTGAGCTAGACACATGCCAGAGTGTCCTGGTGTAGCAGACAAATGGTGAGCCAACAATAAGCAACATGTGCCTCCCAGGTTACAAGTTGGGAGACCCCTGATCCAAAAAGTTTCAAGTTATTACAAACAACTCTGGACCCTGACACACAAGGTAAGCTGCTTCCTACACAAGTAGGTTGTGTAGACAACACGTGGGGGATGGTGCATGCATTGGAGATGCCTGACTAAAAAAGGGTTAAGTTGGCCCCGGGTGGCGGGCCAGGGACAAGGCAATGTACTCACACTTGTGCAGCAGCAGATGACCACTCTAGTCTGACAGACTTGAGGAGGAACTCATACGGAGACAAATATCCCTCCCTTTCTTCAGGCATTGACAAACAGGTCTTCCTTGCTTCACATTAGACTCTTCACCCCACTTCAGTCCTTTATTACCATTCTGACTCCAGCTGCTTAGGGATGGGTGTCGGGTGATGGGATGTCATATTTATCCAGATATATACTAATATCCAGCTATATACTAATTTACTAATATCCAGCCATATACCAAGACTAAGGCTTGATTGAATCAGTTTGCTCAGGCTTAGAATAGAGGTGAAAGTTTCGCTTTAAGACACTTACATTTCCATGTAATCAGTTAGCAGAAACTGGACACTTCATTATTATTATAACCTAGCTAACTAGATGTGCCTTATCTAATGTCAGTCTGTACGCTTCAGGAGACGGCATCAAGGCCGCCTCTAATTTCTTGAAAAAAATGGCAAGCGTCAGCACTCCTTAAAATTCAATTGCTTTAATGAAGAAAATTAAAATTGTATCTCCATATCCATATCAAAAAAGGCAGCTAAAAACAGTAACAGACCCTAGCGAATGTCAAAAAATACCATGCTAGCTTACGCGTTTCGGACTGCTGGGGTCCTTAGTCATAGATAAATGCATGGTATATAAAAAAACACTTTTATAGAGTAAAGAAAGAAGGACTTACCTCCCGCCGCCATCACGCCGACCAGAACCACGCCACCGACGGAAGTCCGGGTGCACCGTCACCCGGAAGTCGTCCTGTGAACCAATAGGAACGAGAGAGGAGGGAGCCAATCAGAAGAGAGGACAACACAACGTCACCTCGCACACTACGGGAACCCGGACGAGTTGCCAGGGTAACGGAGCCACAGGACGCCAACGGGGAGTGAGCGGCAGCTGTGAGAGCAGAAGAGAGGTAATTAATAATTAAAAAAAAAAATGTATAAATAGCGCAAATTAATGTCTCTGTACCACAATGTTCTATGAAGGATCATATATGCGCTCTTATATCACAATGTTTCAATAAGTGTCTGGTGATCCTTCCCTTATGTTGGTGTGCATATATGTAAAGAAATTTTTTTTACTAGTGTTAATATCATCCAGCTGCATAACTATTTATATTTATGGTGCAGCCTACCTTAATGTGCATTATTCATAATTAGCTTCTAACTAGTAATTTGTGCTATTTATACATGTTTTTTTTTTCATTATTAATTACCTCTCTTCTGCTCTCACAGCTGCCGCTCACTCCCCGTTGGCGTCCTGTGGCTCCGTTGCCCTGGCAACTCGTCCGGGTTCCCGTAGTGTGCGAGGTGACGTTGTGTTGTCCTCTCTTCTGATTGGCTCCCTCCTCTCTCGTTCCTATTGGTTCACAGGACGACTTCCGGGTGACGGTGCACCCGGACTTCCGTCGGTGGCGTGGTTCTGGTCGGCGTGATGGCGGCGGGAGGTAAGTCCTTCTTTCTTTACTATATAAAAGTGTTTCTTTATATACCATGCATTTATCTATGACTAAGGACCCCAGCAGTCCGAAACGCGTAAGCTAGCATGGTATTTTTTGACATTCGCTAGGGTCTGTTACTGTTTTTAGCTGCCTTTTTTGATATGGATATGGAGATACAATTTTCATTTTCTTCATTAAAGCAATTGAATTTTAAGGAGTGCTGATGCTTGCCATTTTTTTCTGGATGTTTTGGGGCTGAGGGACTGCCCTTTGTCTTGCACCCTTGGATCTTTGAGTGCGTTTATGCCCTCTTTCGCCTCTAATTTCTTCTCTTGCTTTAATAACTTATTGTATTGTTTATGTTAATACCTACGTGCAAAATGTCCTGTTAATGATTGCTCCCTGAAGGGAGGGGTAAGGAGCAATTCTGTATACTGCTCTATATATTCTCTCCTGTGTGTGAAATAAATCAGAATCTGTATGATGAACACTGTTGTCTGAACTTTTCTTCGCGTCATACTGGTTCCTAGCTCGAGCTAAGCAGAGACTCTTCAGAGGCAGACGCTCAATGGGATACCAATCCCCAACATCGGGGTCTACACCTTCACTGGTCTCATTTGCCTGGCAGAGGGTACCCGGGTCCTCCTGGCTGCCACTCTACATCAGGCTGTCTGTTCAGGGCCCACTTCTCATGCCCAGATATCAGGGCTCTCTCTCCTCAGAGCTCATCACTCTTCTTCGCCCCACCCCTTGAGTCCCTCCTATAACCTCTGGTATCTACATCTACACTGTATATTTCTTAATAAATCCCCATTCTAACATAATCCACCCCACCTATCCTTGGGCATCCCCCAACTCTCCAGGGCCTCCCTTTCCTGGTGCACCCCTAGCCAGGGGACAATCCTATTACAGTTGTACATTGTTGCAGACCCTTGACATCTGTGAGCTCTTGCCAGGGGGGTGGGTAGGTGGTGACCACACCAGGGTCCAAGAGCTTGTTGCTTTTCCAATGGATATTTATTATATTAGTGCTCACATATAATTTAGTGATGGAAGCACTGCTTGTCTTGGTGCACCCAAGTGTGTAAAAATTCACAAAAAAGTTTTCTGTATAAGCTTTGAAAGGGCCCCATTTTATGTTCGCACCAGGGCACTGTCACATTTAGTTACACCACTGGCTCTTGCATTCTTTATTCTTTCCCTATTTCTTGACTCATTTTTGAGCCTTTTTGTGCCATTTTGCATAATTTTATTGGCGTTCGCAGCTTGTTCCTTTCTTTGATCTTTTTGTTCTTAAAGATTTCAGGCTCAGCCGCTAGCCTGCCATAGGGCATCCTACACCGGATGCCCTGCTGTGTGAAACCCCCCGGCGGCCGCATTCCTGGCTTCTCTGCAGCTGTGCGTGCACCTGTGCCGAGTCATTCAGAAAGGCTGGATGTGGGAGCGTGCATGGCCACAGAGTCAAAGTCAGAGAGGGTGCTTACGAACAGCACGCCCCTTTGGTCATCAGGTATAGCCCATGGTGTCTTTGTATGATATTTCTGTAAAATTAGTTTCCCAGAATGTTCAGGTTTTTAATTTGCCACATACATTTTTTAACGCTATGAGGCAGATGTGCCCCCATGCACGAATATGTAGTGTTCTTTCAGTAATTGCATTTTACAGTCAATTTTGTGCCCAAATACTTCAGTGCAGATTTCCCCCAGTTTTATACGGCCTTTGCTAATGTTAAACAGAGGGTAGTCCTCATTGCATTTCTGCGCTCTCTACAGTTTTCCCTACAGTCTGAGGGAAGGGTCGCTATTTAATTTTGATAGGCCCAATCGAGAATCAGCTATTCACTATTATTAAGAAGAAACACGGAGCTTGACAATATTATTCCCGACCAGTATTAATAATGTCCAATAGTTAGGATAGCCCTCACCGCATGAACGGGTGAATCATAAATGCCAGTCTTTTTAATCTGCATGTGCCGTCTTTTTAATCTGTGCTCACATCACCCATTTGTGCAAACCCTTACCAGACTTATGTCTTGATCAATAAGACCTAAGTCTGGTAAGGGTTTGCACAAATGGGTGATATGAGCACAGATTAAAAAGACGGCACATGCACTTTGGGACGTGGTTAAAATATAATATTGTGGACTGTGGCATTTATGATTCACCCGTTCATGCGGTGAGGGCTATCCTAACTATTGGACATTATTCATACTGGTCAGGAATAATCTTGTCAAGCTCTGTGTTTTTTCTTAATATTTTTTGTTTTGAAAGATTGGGAATCTTTTGTACACGTTGAGCTTATTTAATTGTATTTTTATTATTGTGTGTGTTCAAGCACGGTGTTTTGCAGTTTTTAGCTATTCACTATTGCCATCTATTAGACCCCTAACTACAATCAAAATATGATTTTTGTCATTTTTTAATCTGCTTGCTCAGAATTCCAGAGGCCTAGTGTTGGTCACTGGGGATTCATGTTTGCGGAGTACCTGTCTCGCCAGATCTCGCCAGATACTTCTAAGGGCTTTCATGAGCTGCTGAATTTGTAGCAATTGGTGGATTCTTGGAGGAAATTTTTACCTAATAGCTAAGATTATACACATTATTCTCATCCCCATCAGGTTCACTCCAGAACTGATCATGTATTTATTTAGCAGTTCTCTACCAAATTACTAGCTGGTGTGGCTATTGTGCCAATTGCCCATAAAATAAGCCCATTAGACTTAAACCGGACCTTCAGCATGATTTAATGAAAAGCCCAAACCCTTAAAAAAAACTATTCCCCAGCATCTAAAATTAATATATTTTAAGTTTTTAGTCACTAACGTATTATTCTTTCCCCCACCGGGCTGCAACTCTGTTCAGGACTCTAAGATAGGGGCGCGGCCATTTTGCCTCAGAAGCATCACACATACTGAGGAGAGGAGAGCAGGATAAAGTGCAGGGGGTGGGTTATAGCTGTGCTTTGCACAGACAGAGCAGAGCTGGGGTCAGGGAAAGGACAGCAATCCCAGAATGCAAAAAGACACAGTAAGAATGCACTTTCCGTTTGCAGGCTGCCTGATGACCCATGAGGCTCTTATTCAGTGTGAAGGTCCGCTTTAAGACAGCTGATGGGTTACTATCTAGTAATCCTATAAAAGTGGTGGACACCTTCCTCAAGCATCTTTGTGAAAAAAGAGAGAGGGTAGCCTCCATATTCAGTGGGCTTTACAAATCCACTTGCCTGTCCTTTCTGACTCACCAAGGGACTTTTTGGGTAACGAAATTGAGCTCCCAGAAATCTGATTTGCTATCAATTCCCATAAGTATAACAGGCAACCGGCCCTGATGGCTTTACCGCTGCATATTACAAGAGACTGCGGCCCATAAAGCCGCTGACTGGTAAAAATTCTGGCACAGGGTCTGAATAAGAATATTGGCTCCCTGGTCTCCAGGGAACACGTGGGGTTCATCCCAGGAAGGCAAGAGGGAGATAACATATGAAAGAAGAAAGAGAGGCAGGCTATGCTTCTGGCCTTGGCTGTCCACAAAGCCTTCTATACAGTGGCGTGGGACTATTTGACTTTTATCCCGGAAAGATGGGGCATAAGATGTAAGTTTAGAAAATGGGTCTCCTCCCTATAATCTAACGCTGGAGCATTTGTGAAACATAATGGGCATAGCTCTGAAAGATTCTTGATAACTAGGTGTACGAGGCAGGGATGTCGACTATCCCCGCTTTTGTTTGCACAATTGTTATACACAATTGTAATATTTCTGTGCTTGCTGTTTATGGTTATGAGCATAAAATATCTCTCTTCATGAAGGACATTCTGATGTGGTGACTAATCCAATAATCTCCTTCCAAATCTAATTAACACATTAGAAGCCTTTTATCAAATATCAGGTTTGCTAGTTAATCCTGCAAAGTCTCATCAAAATTTATTTGCCAGAGAGCTTGGTCCAGTCTGTTAAAAGGAATTTTGATTTCCAGTGTAGATCCGGTTCTGTCTAGGGGTTCGGATCACTAGTGTTTATCACTCCCTATTCCCGATTACTAGACAATTGCAAACATTGCTGGTCTTGACTTGATATATCCTGGTTAGGCCGCATATAAGCTGTTAATGACATGATTGCCGTACCTTTGTACCTTTTGTACCTTTCTTGTGTATTGCCCATTGAAATTCCCGACGCTGTCATGAAATCGCAGTCTAAGATAATTTACTTTACTTGGGCGTCTAAACGCCCAAGGGTGGCTAGGTCAGTTCTCTTCAGGCATAGAACCAGGGTAGGGGGGCGTCTTAAACGTGCCAAACCTTAACCTTTACTATAAATCGAGTCAGGTAGCCCAGCTGGTGGCTACGCAAGTGGAGACTGTGGAGACTTACAGACCCCTATGGGTAGATATTGAGGCAGAGGGTTGTACCAGAAAAGGGGCCAAATTGAGAATGCTGGTCTGTATTATGCTCTTAGAACCTGAGATGGAGTGAAAAATAAAGCTAATTTTTCTTCCCCGCACCTCCCCCTATTGTTGTTTACCGTCAACCCTGACTTTACACTATCCACTCCCTGTCCAGCGCAGGTGGTTTGAAGACCTACAGATGCAGCATTCCTTAACCGTCCATTTATTACACTGGTGCTTCATGCTATCTTGAAATCTTAAATGCCTTTCAATAGCTTCTTTGTGATATATCACAATGGGATGAGCTGGGATGTGACGTTAACGATTGCTACATCTGTATGCCAACATTCAGCATAAAACATCATTGCCAGATAATTAAATACTTCATTGTTTGCAAATATGCCACTCTGTGGCATCTAAACGTAACCCTTTAAACGGCAAGCACGTAACTCTCACGTGGTTGCCTCTCCAAACGTTAATCGCCAAGTACATGAAGGTAACGGGCCTGGCTTTCCCCCCTGCTACTGTCTCAAGAAATTAACAAAAATACTCACCTGACCCCCTCGTTCAATCTGGCCGGGTCTTCTCTTCAACCGGGAGGCATCCAATCCGCCCCGGGGCTCCTTAAGGTTCAGGAGCGGGCCAGGAATAGTCCCCCCTGACTGTAAAAAAAAAATAAAAAAACATTTACTCACCAGCTGCTGTGATCCCTCCCACCAGGTCTTCTCTTCATAGGGGGTATCCAATCACTCTCTCCCTGGCTTCGGTGTTATCTGCCCGTAGCCCACATTGTCACGTCATTCCGCTCTGGGCATCGAGCTGTCAGATGCTGGTGGTGATCGCCCAGAGGTGGTTGGCGGGGCAGCGGGCCGATTCCCTGCCTCCCCAGCCGCCCTCTGTGCAATTACCCCCAGGCATCTGTCAGCGGAGATCGCCAGGGGACACACTGGGTCGAGGTGAGTGTTAAAAAAAAAAATAATAATAAATGCCATTTTTTTATGTGTGTCAGCGTTTTTTTTTTTTTTTTTTACATTTAAACCTTTGTAAACTGGTAAGGGATCCATGAGACCCCTATACCAGTTCACAAGGCGGGAAGTTGGCAGGCACCCGCGGCTAGCGTGTGACTTGCCATTACCACCAGTCCCCCTATTATCTGCCTCTCCAAAGGTCAGGGAGGGGGGCAGAGGGTCACGGGGGATATAAGGCAGTTAGGGCTTGTAGCCAGCATGGCTTCGGGCCATAAAAGCTGGCCCCTATGCCCTTTTCTAAAAGTCCTGCATAGCTTGTCCTTGAGCTGGTTCTACTGGGTAGGGGGGACCTCACAACATTTTTTGGGGAATTTTAAAGGGCTTAAACCCTTAAAAACTAAAAATAAATTGGATCTCCCAGGGAAGGGGGGACCCTATGTAATTTAATTAACCCTGTTCTGTCCCCCAGCAGGTATAAAAGGCTTCAAGCAACAACAGAAGAGAGAGTGATCAGCGGGGCATGCGATGGATGGGAGGTAAGTATTAAATAAATATTTTTTTTTTCTGTATGAGTGTTTTTTTACACTTAACTCTCTGTGTAAGTGATCCGTGAGACCTCTATACTAGCTCACAAAGCTTGAGGTCTGGCAAATCACCTGAGGCTAGCAGGTGACTTGCTGTTAACCCCCAGCCCACCAATTACCCACCCCCCCAAAGACTGGGGAGCCCAGGAGCTCTAAAGCTGTGTGGGCTGGTAGCCTACAGGGCCAGGGGACACTGAAGTTGTCCTCCTCGCCCTGTTCTATAAGCCCTGCATAGCTTGTCCCTGGGCTGGTTATACTGGGTAGGGGGGACCTTACACCATTTTTGGGGGGATTTTTAAGCGTTTTAACCATTTAAAAATAGGGTCCCCGGAAAGGGAACCCTATGTCATTTTTTTTTAATTATTAATATAAAATGCTCTTTTCAGTTTGAGTCTCCTGGGCAGGAACGGGGGGGCTATCGATACATATGTGGTACCATTGTAGTCTGAAGAAATGGGGCTTTCACATGCAATATGTTTTATTAAATAAAATAAATGTTTTATTTTAAATAAATAAACAAGACAATTAAAAAAAAACTTTTACTTTTTTTTTTACTTTTTCATTAAAAAATATTTTAAAAAACACCAGAAATGTATAAAATATTTTATGTTAAAGTCTAAACTATGTCACAAAAAATATATATATAACATAGAGCAAAAATGGTGAAAAATGACCTTTCAACAGAGGGTGACAAAAACTCCAGTAGGCTGGTAGTTAAAAGGGTTAAAAGTAGCTATGTTATGCTATGTTGGATGTTCTGGGGAACTTGCACTTTCAGATTTAGCTCGTTTTTTCTTGTTTGCATATTGATATTTAAGGAATATTTTGTTTTTATAATTTTCTAATTTTTAGCACCTGCTGTTACGCCTAGAAAGCTTGAGGTGTATACTTCGAGGGAATATAGTTTGTGGGGAGGGATTTCATATGTAAGGGGTTGTTTTTCTTGAAAAACTGCAAGGTGTCCATAGCAGTTGTATTTTATCTGAAAATCTCCTAAAGTGTTGTTTCAGTTTGGGGGATTCTCCTGGGCAGGAATGGGTGTAACCGAGAGAAATGGGGCTTTTGTACGCAATATGATTTTATTGGAAAACGTACATTTTTATTACAAAAAACTACAAATTGTAAAAAATAGATTTTTTTGCACATATTTCACACAAAAATATTGAGAATACACAAAAATGACAATTAAGACATTTCATATTAAAGCCCAGACTTTGCTGAAAAAAAAACAATATATAATGTTCCTGGGAAATCCCTTCAAAAATCACAGTTGAACATGTGTTGCGCGAAATAGTGAAAAATGATCTGCTAACAGACGGTGGCAAAGTCTCATGGTAGGTTGGCAGTTAAAGGGTTAAAGCTGTAGTACTCCAATTTCAACTGACAGCATTTGAGAAAATCTGTTGTGGTAACCCTAGGGGCAAATGAGTTATCTCTTTGATATATAATAAGTTCTTGAATGGAGCATCACCAGCTAAACCTAGCTATGCGAATATATGGGAGACAGATCTGAACCTTAACTTATGTGACTCAGTCTGGATCAAAATTTGTAAAAATTCCAGGCAGAATATGACAAACTTCAATGCTTTAGAAATAAACGTGAAGGTCATGTTTAGGTGGTATTTGGTGCACGACTGGATTCACGGAGCACTTCTCTCAAACTCCCCCTATGTTTTAGGAAATGTTTGCTTGTGGGTTCCTATTTTTACATATGGTTGGAGTGTAGGAAGATAAATCCGTTCTGGTACAAAGTTTATTAATAAGGTGACAAGCTTGAATCTGAAATTCAACTATAAACCACTGCAATGCGCTAATAACCAATTTAGCCTCAAAGTGCGTCCACCAAAGTAGTGGAAGCTGGAAATGGTGTATTGTGGAACAGCCACCGCTATCAGATCTATAAAATTAGCCATCTTCACTAGGCGGAATGGGAGCATTTCGAAGGCCAGCAATTTGGAAATGCTCACATTTAGGGCCAGGGCTCATGGGTGAGATGTGACCAACTTCTGTTTTCTCTCTAAAGATTGTGGGATAGAAAATGTGGACGCACTTGGTGATAGTGGTGATGTTGCTGCTGGTGGCCTCATATCTGTGTCTTGTCGTTTCTATACTGCTTGAGAAAATGCCATGCTGGGGACATCCTTTGAGCCAGGTTTGGGTTGCTCAGTCCCTGGATGTGATGGGCAGTGGCAGCAGCAGGCTCCCGCTTCTGTTGTCTGCTCTGGGCTGTGTGACCAACACCTCTTCCTCTGAACTCTGATGGCCTTCAGTCCATGTTGGGATCATTTTCTACCTCCTCCTCCACACTATCCTCCCTCTCAGCCTCTACAATGCAAAGAGCTGTTGAAGTCGGAATTAGGGTTATATCCTCATCGCAGGTGCCCGGCGATGCACCAGCAGCACCACTGCCATGTCCCTGTCCCTTATTTGCTGCATTGTTAGACACAGTGTATATGCTGCCTGTCCAAAAGGGTTTAATGCAAGGTGTGCCAAGTAACTACTTTATCAAAGCCCAAGAGGGTGTAATGCAAGGTGTGCCCACAAGTAACTAAGTTATCAAAGCCCATGTGGATTTTATGCTAGGTGTGTCAAGTAACTAGTTTATCAAAGCTCAAAAAAGTATAATGCAAAGTGTGCCACAAGTAACTGGTTTATCAAAGCCCAAGAGGGTGTAATGCAAGGTGTCCCCACAAGCAACTAGTTTATCAAATTCCAAGAGGGTCTAATGCATGGTGTTCCCACAAGGAACTAGTTTATCAAAGCTCAAAATGCAAGGTGTGACTGCAAGTAAATGGCTTATTAAAGCCCAAGCACCTCACCTTTTTCCAACTGATCCCTGCCCAGTTCTTCCAACCTCATCTCTGCTCACCTCGCTGACCTACTCCCACCTCACATCTGCCTTATCTCTACCCACCTCTGCTCACTTTCTGCTTTACCTCCTACCACTTCTGCTCACCTCACCTTTTCCTTTTTTAGCCCTTGCCCACTTCTTCATTCTGCCACACTTCTTCATATACATAAATTAAATATAATGCTTTAAGCTTGCAGCTTTCCTGCAGTATTTTCTCTGCTTCCATTTTATTGGGCTCCTAGAAATGAAATATTAAGATGATGCGGCCCCTGGACCAAAAAAGATGAATGAAAGTTGACTCCATATACTGGACCAAAAATGTACCGCAATGCCAATTGACGATAATGCTGGTGAGTGAAGGATATCACTGACACTGGCAGATGGTACATGTTTAGAGCTCTTTAACTCTGCTTCATCTGTACATTGAATTGTTTTATGGTTCTGTGCATATGAACATTTTCTTTTTTATTTCATCTGAAGGAAGAAATAATATTGCCCACTATATCTTGTTGGATATAGTGTTTCTTTCAAAATAAATCTGCAGTGAACCCTTCTTAAAGGGTCAGGGGACATGTATGTGAAGATTACAGACCCAATATTGTGACAGGTGTTTTAAAGTATTTTAGTAGACAACAGACCTCCCCATAGACATGCAATCGCATCCCTCTGCCTGTGTATTCTAGAGCATATCTCTCCCTCTGTCTGTCTGCAGGGAGGATGACTGTAGGAGAGCCATGCCTGTGCCTTGAGATCACCAGCCAGATATGTATATCAGGGGATTAACTTTTACTGCGAGTATTTAAAAACATCCAAATCTCGTGCTGTTGTGTAAGCCGATCTGGTCCCCCTCAAAGGTTACGCATTTCAGGGAGCAGCCCCTTAGTCATACCTATTGTGAAAATGTTGACACTCCACTTTAAGAAGGAGCAGGCAGTGGTTTCAACCCCCAGCATGGCCGGTGCCATTTTATTCATGCATGAGTGTGCTGCTGATTTGGAGGAGAAATGAAAACCCCGCCCCCGCAATTGGCTTGGCTCTCATCCAATCAGAGCTATACATATGTCATTTGCCACATGGCTCTTGCCTTCGACAACTGGCTGACGATCCACAACTCAAGCAACCGGCCGCATCCCCAGCATTATGCGTCGTCCTGCCCCAAACCTGAATGGCTGGAGGGAGAAGTATGTGCAAAATCCATAGGTGCAGGAATGTGGCTGCCCGATGTTTACATCGGCGTGAGAACCAGGAAAAAGTGCTTAGGCCCTGGGAGGCTCACACAGCAGGGCATCCTGATTAGGATGCCCCAGGGGGAAGGCCATATACCAGGGGCAGCCACGCTGGGTTTTGTTCCTCTTTAGATGGGTTAGGGTAGAGATGAGTGAATTTCATTATAACTCAATTCGGAGTCGCCGAATTTCCCACAGAAATAATGTTTGCTTCAAATTTGAACGCATCGCTCAAAAGAAAAAAACTCACCTGCTGCCTCACTATCCAGCGTGCATCCAACATGGTGTCCCACACTGATCCCCGCCAGGCAGCCAGTGAGGTTTTTTTTTTTTGCTATTCCAAGGTGTGAGGAAATGAAAAGCACGCAAGCCTGCTAACGACACAGCCTATAGGGTCATTTAACCACCCCAACGGCCTAAAATTCTAGCCACGATCATGGACCCACTTGGTTTTTGTTAAGGTAAGAAGTCGGCAGTCAGTAAGAAGTTGAATAGATATTTTAATGCAATAGGCACACTAGGCAGTTATTACAAGCATATGATTGTGGAAATACAAATACAGGTCTGAGAAGTGGGATGCAGGTTATAGGTTGAAGTAATTACAAGACAGCGATATAACAGAATGTCAGATGAAATGCGTTCAGATGTTGGGCAGGGCAGACTCCTGCTGGTACCTTGGACCACTACACGTACAGGTAACCTCTGGACCACTTCCAGAGGATATTTTGCTTATAACTTTGGATTCCAAGGTTGTACAACCCCGGTTCTGGTGTTTAAATTATTGGCCTTAATTTAGCACATCATTAGGGTCCAAGAACCAGGGGGTAGGGTGGATCAGAACCAGAGGTTCCATATTTCCAGTTACAGAGATGGGACAACTTGGGGTAAATTTGAGTTTGTCTCCTGATTCTGCTGCTGTATTGGATTTGGGGCTAGGGGTGATGGCAACTCAATTATTACTGGTCTTATATCAGCAACAAGACATCTGGTGGTCCATATGTGCAAGACCTAGCTCCAGGAGTCTTTGTAGCCAGGGGTCCCTTGTGGTTTTATTCAGCTTGGAGGAATGTGTTAAAGAATCAACATGGAGTCTGTTATCTGCCAGGGCTTGCTTATTTCACAGTGATAATTCTCCTTCTGCCAAAATATGGTCTTTCTGGATGGGTTTTTGTTACCAGGTGCTGCTAGAGAATTAACACCTGGGCTAATTTTTGCCCTTCTCCTTCCACTCATCACTAGTTGGGGTTTTTGTTATTTTCAGTACACCAAGCTGTACAGTGTGTTAAACTTTGCCAGGAAGTTTGGTTCCTAGCAATCATAGACGTATAAACACTATGGTGTGCTTTAGTAGTAGCATATATTTATTTGGTGTCAAATATAATAAATATAATATAATAATGCCATATCACCAAAATGTCATCACTGCTGGTATTTAGGGTGTAAATCTAAATGTTGCCTTTAGCATAGTAGATGCATATCTTTGTTTCTGTATGGTACATTAAACATAATTAATGACCATAACATGAAATTAAGGAAATGCTCGATTTTGAATAGCAAACATCATCTTATTTTAGCCACACTGACGGGAACCAGATAAAGTCATCAAAATTATTTGTAAAATCCTTTGACCTACACAAGCCAATGAACATCCGCAGGGCCACCAGACTTGTGTGGGGCCCGATAGTCTGACTTTAAGCTACTGTCTAATATATTAACGCACTTCTAGCAATCATGTTAATCATGCAGCCCTCCCAGTGTCACTCACTCACATGGGCAGGGCCCAGTGGGTGTGTAGGAAAGTAGGCCTAGACAAGGGTCGAATAGACCCATGGAGGTAGCTGAAGACCCATGTGTGGAAAATGTCTTCACACAGGGACTCTTATAGGGATGGACTGGGCATCAGAAATAAAATAAAATATATTTGCCCTATTCTTCCCACTCATCACTAGTTAGGATTTTTATTTTCGTCACACCAAGCTGTACAGTGTGTTAGAATATGTCAGGAAGTTTGGTTCCTAGCAATCATAGAAGTATAGACACTATGGTGTGCTTTAACAAGTAGCATATATTTATTTGCTGTCAAATATAACAAATATAATATAATGCCATATCACCAAAATGTCATCACTGCTGGTATTTAGGGTGTAAATCTAAATGTTGCCCTTAGCATAGTAGATACATACCTCTGTTTCTGTATGGTACATTAAACATAATTAATGACCATAACATGAAATTAAGAAAATGCTCGATTTTGAATAGCAAACATCTTATTTTAGCCACACTGACAGGAACCAGATAAAGTCATCAAAATTATTTATAAAATCCAAGCCAATGAACATCCGCAGGGCCACCAGACTTATGTGTAGGGCCCGATAGTCTGACTTTAAGCTACTGTCTAATATATTAACGCACTTCTAGCAATCATGTTAATCATGCAGCCCTCCCAGTGTCACTCACTCACATGGGCAGGGCCCAGTGGGTGTGTAGGAAAGTAGGCCTAGACAAGGGTCGAATAGACCCATGGAGGTAGTTGAAGACCCATGTGCAGAAAATGTCTTCACACTGAAAATCCTTTTCTTTTTAATTTTAACTCTAATCAGCAATAGGTGAAACTTATTTTTTTTTTTGGGGGGGGGGGGGTTGAGTTTCCACATGCGGTCTCAGGAGACATGAAATGTAGCAGAACGCCCTACAAAAGTGGAATGGTATTCTCAAAAACCTGTCCCATTTGGATTTTATTCCTCCCAGAATTTTTTTTAGCTGGGGTCTATTAGTGCCTCCTCTCACTATCCAGCATGTTTATATCGATTAGGTGATTTCACAATACAGCTCCGTCTTCTGCACTAGTATAGACTATGCAAATAAAAAACACAGGGCAGGGAATCCTACATGCCTATCCAAGCAAGGATTA
Source organism: Gastrophryne carolinensis (assembly GCA_027917425.1). Taxonomy (NCBI): domain Eukaryota; kingdom Metazoa; phylum Chordata; class Amphibia; order Anura; family Microhylidae; genus Gastrophryne; species Gastrophryne carolinensis. Next base: position 63,416,467 of record CM051241.1, on the reverse strand, counting down.
ACCTTTGACTGGTATTGTCACTGTTTTTCAGTTTCATGCTGTATATTAGCTGACCTTGCATCAGCTCTTTTTCTACTGAAGAAGCAAGCATCTTGATTTGTCATTTTGCCAACATACTATATATGTGATAATATATTGCACTGTAATATGTTTTCTTTTCCATAAGACATGACCCTTGCACTCTTGTCATCTGCATTCAGCATTTTTTTATGTGCATCTTTGGTGATTATAAAATGTGAACAATAGACCATTTTAGATGTATCGTAAATAAGTGAATGATGGAGAGTAGTTCAATAAATTTTGGCAAGTAGAATCTAGGAAGGGAAATTCTGTGTATTCAGACAAATCTTGTACATTGGATAATTACTTCATGGGTGATTGTTTCAGCTGGGAACCCATTATTTAGCCCTAACTGATGCAGTGGGTAGCTTTTCATTTGTTAAAACAATCATGTTGAAAGATATATCCGATGTCTGTGGAAATTTAGTTTGTTCCAAGGGTCATTTAGAAAATATTTAAGGAGATTGCTGAAATAGTTAAGAGCAGGGGAGGCCAGCCGCACTGTCAGCTGTGCAAGTTGGCTTCCGCTGCGCGCTGACAGTGCAGCTGGCCTCCCCCACTCCCACCATGCTACACAGACACTTACCTACATGCCGGCTTCCCCGTCGTTCTGGTCCAGCGGCTGGCTGTGGGCGCAAGTTGGCTTGCACAGCTCCTACCCTGCTGAGCAATACACACAGCATGGGGTGGGGGGGGGAGCTGGCTGCACTGTCAGCTGTGCTAGCCAACTTGTGCCCAGCCATTGGACCAAAATGACGGGGAAGCCAGCATGTAGGTAAATGAATGTGCGGTACACACAGTAGGGTGGGAGTGGTGGAGGCTGTGCACACTGGATACAAGCTTGGCGCTGGAACAAGGATGGTGGTGAGTTCGGTTTCGTGCCGAATTGAATTTTGCTTGAAATTTGGAGCGAACTTGGGTTCTGACGAACGAGTTCCCTCATCTCTAAGTGGATCCATCTCGCCGGCCTCCTCGCTTCCCCCCGAACAGCTGCTTCGCGGCGCGCGCCTTCCTCCATCTCGCTTCCCCCTCCCCCCGATCAGCTGCTTCGGCACCCGCCCGCCTCCATCTCGTCGGCGTCATCGCTGCCCCGGCACCCGCCCGCCTCCATCTCGTCGGCGTCATCGCTGCCCCCCTCCCAGCTGCTCCGCGGTGTGCGCCCGCCTCCATCTCGTCGGCCTTCTCGCTGCCCCCCTCCCCCGATCAGCTGCTCCGGCACCTGCCCGCCTCCTTCTCGCTGGCCTCCTCGCCACCCATCCCCCCCGTCAGCTGCTCCGGTGCCCACACACAACTTGCCGGCCTCCTCGCTACTCCCCCCCCCCCCCCCCGATCAGCTGCTCCGGTGCCCACCCATGGGGGTCGCTCCGTGCTCCTCACTAACCCCCCCCATCAGTCCAGTACCAGCGCGGGACATGTGAGCGGGATGCCAGGCTCTGGCCACCCGCTGATTCATCACTCCCAGACGCGTGACTGCTGAGGACCCCGGAGGATAGGGTAAGGAACTTTATAATATTTTATATATATAAAAAAAAATAAATAAATTATGATTTTGGAGTGTGTGTGTGCTTGCTTGCATGGCAGAGGGCAGCCTTACATGACTGCAGCAAGCAAAAAAATCTTTTTTTTTTTACAGTTCGGCCATGGGGCTCCCGCGCGTGGGCCCGCAGGAGCGCACATGCCCCGTGAAGTAAATCTGGCCAGCTGGTGTCAGCAACCCCTCTGCCTCAGCGGCTCCAGCGCCCTTCCCCAGGGGAATCCCGATCTGGAATGCCCTGGGCGGAAGGTCAGAGGCCAGCCCCCACAACACCCATAGACACTCACCTTTTCCCGGTCCAATGGTGCATGCGCAAGCTCTGGTCCAGTGAGAGCCGGCCACTGTCACTAGGTAATTCGGCAGGTGGCTTTCATTAGAATCAATAGGGATCCCAGCCTGTTGAATTACGCAGTGACGGTGAGCGGCTTTCATTGGACCAGAGCCCGTGTATGCACCGTTGAAGCCAGGTAAGTGTTAACTGGACTTTCTGGGGGTTATACACAGCAAGGTATTCTAAACTGGTATGCTCCGCTGGGTAACCCCCCCCCCCCCAGAAGCCCCGTTTCACTCACCTTGTCCCAGAGCCCTCACCACATATCTGCACAGCGGCCGCATCCCGGCTCACCTCTGCCCGAACCTGCGCTTGGCCTTTCTGAATGGGTGCACCACCCACACGTCCACCGCACATGCAACGGCTGATAGGTGAGCGGGGAATGCGGCTGGATGCGCACTCTGCTCCCTTTGGCTGCTTAGCCTTCAGTGGTGCCAAAGGGAACCAAGTGAAAGGCGCTCAGGCTATCAATCAGTGCGCTCGTTCTGACCCCAGTCTGGGCTGTGGGAGCAACAGGAAGCAGGAAGGTGAGTGAATAGGGCAACCTGGGAGGGTACACACAGTGGGGCATCCCAAATCAAGATGCCCTCACCGAGAGGAACAACACCAAGTGAAACAAGTGAAAATCTTTAAAGTGGACCAACACCCAGGATTTTGACTATCCTGGGTTTGGTCCTTTCCAGATCGGGGTGCCCTGCTATGTGAAACCCCCCAGATCGCAAGTTACAACTCACCTCACCCTGCTCCTATGGCGCATGCGCGGGCACTCGTCCAATCAGCGCGCTCTGAGCCGCCGTGGTATGCGCGTCAATGAGACGTCTTACCGCAGCGGCTCCGAGCTCCGGCTCCGAGGTCTTTGATGCGGTTTTCCCTCTGCATTGCCATTTCTGTACAGCTAAAAAAGGCCGGGGGGGGGGGGGCAGGGATAGTAAGCCTGAGTAGTGCCTAAGGCAGCATGAACCCTAAATACGGCCCTGGATGTGGAGGAGTTATGTAGTTCTGGATCCATGTTATAATTCAGGTTAAATTCGTTGCCAACTTCTGGTGGCAGTGTGCTATTTTCAGCTGCAGTTTTCTCTGAATTAACACCCTATCTGATGATCTTTGATAGAAATCATGAACAAAGAGGTCTTTTGGGGTGGTTTCATTGTTGTTTCCCTCCTTTCACCCCCTCACCTTCTCCATATTTTGCCCCTTTATCTCTTCTTTCTCACGCCCTTCCTCCTCCACCAGTCCTTCCGTCAATCCTGCTACCTCCCTCCTCCAACCTTTATCACCCTCCATGTGCTACCCTTCCCCTAGCCCACTATCCATCCACAGCCCGACAGCTGTCTCAAGGATTTCCCACTGAAAAAGAGATTGCTAGCTCGAGGTCTAGACGAGGCCCTTCTCCGATACCCAAGTCAGAGTGAAAGAGGTTGAGTTGTTCAAGTGGAAGCTATTTTTAGTAAAGACTATGATAAAGGTTGTCAGTGCTGCTTCCTCTTCCAACATTATTGGTATCCTGACCATCCAGAGAATGTTATCTTGGGGGGGGGGGGGTGCTTGCAGGTAAATTATTTTTGTTGTGGACCATATTAGTATATTGTGAACCTTGCTTTGAAGCCTTGTTATATCCTTTTCTTCAGTATTTAGAAGTGTGGATGTTATAGTAAATGTATTTAAGGTGCCACATTTGCTGCTTGAGCATCTGATTTATTTCAGCCCACAGATTTTGGATTGTATTACAATGCCACCACAGGCAGACAGGCTGGACTGGAGTGGCATTTTTTCCTGCTATTTTGAGTTGCTTCCTGCTGTCCCCCGCCAGTGTACCCTTGTAGTGAGAATCTAGGGCATCCCATGTAGTGAGCATGTCCTTCTATATACTTACATTCTCCTCCCTGCTGGCATCTAGGGCATCCCATGTAGTGTGTATGTCCTACTACATATTTACCTTTGTTTCTTGGTTGCCTTGTCATCTGCTTCTACCCACTCTTACTTCAGGCCTTCTGTTTTGTCTGACCATTATACACTACTATTTCTTAGGACCGCATCTTCTTCATGTTGTTGCATTTAATTACAATATTTGAACATTTTGGGAGGGACCAACATGGCATCTGCAGAGAGAAAGATTAAAAAATATTAACACTTGCTTTTACATATGTATGCCTGTACATGCACATTTTAACATACTTACCTCCAACTGCAAAGAACAAACACATTTGTATTATTAACTTTTAACTTGTGTCCTTCTCTATTTGGGTCTCCATTAGAATTAGGTACACATGCATGCCCCTGCCCCTTTAAGTACTTTTCTTTGACAGTGCAAGCACCAGAGCCTTGTATACACCAGTTCATGCCTATGCCACCTAATCCAGCTCTCCCATCCTACAGTAGTGGCAGATTGCAAGTGCAGAGGCATTTATGCCAAGTGGTGTGCCTGTCCACTCCACTACTACTGTCGGATAGTGCTCGCTGACACCCGCTTAGCAAAATGGCACAGCCAGCTCTCCCATCCTTAGTGTTGGATAGCAAGCGCAGACGCACTTAGACCAAGTGTTGCGCTTAACTCTCCACTCCGCTACTATTGTTGTGCCTCTACTGCATACAAAACATGTCAGAGTGGTACATGTGACAGTGGCAACACAATATTGTTGGCCTGTAACGTTTGAAGACTAGGCCTTCGCCATTACTGTGGTGCCATATGCTTTCACTTATATTTTGCATTTTGCAGCTCTGTCACCTGTTTGCACCTTGGCCGGAGTGTAATGCGGCACACATGCGTAAGTGAATAGGACCAAAGGGTGACTTATCCTTATGGTGTACACTGTGGGGGCCATGTTTGACCTTTGGATGTCGACTGTGTAAAGCGCAACAGCGCCTACACGGCCCCGCGGACCACGGAAGTTTGTTTGCTTCCATACGCACATGTAGCCTATAGGTTGCTGGCACCTATGCTGGCCTGTTAAATAAACTCAATTGATAACCCACCTACATATGTCTAAAAGAACACAGATGAGCCTCAGACTTTAGGCCAGTGCTTACTTAGGAGCTCCCTATCCCTAGAGCCCACAATACGGGCATGGCCGAGGTACACGCAGCACCTGGCACAGATATCGCAGCCTCAGGCCCCACCGTTCATCCCACAGGCACTCCCCTGCTAATAGTCACACTAGCCACTCTGACAGCAGTGTCGGCCTTCAGCAGCGGGGGTCACAGAACCCAGGCTCCCGCCAGAGCCCACCACAGACCAACCAATGGTCAGGACACCGGAGCCCTGTGCTGACCCTATTGAGAACCTAACTCTGGTGTCCATAGTAGAGCCAAAGGCTGAGCAGCGCTCACTGCAGCCAAGCCTACACTTTCCTCATCCAGTATCCTGGAATCTATCCATTCCAGGCATAGGGCATGGTGGCTCTCCCTTAAGCCAAGCCAACACCCAGCAGACCCTTTCATCGTCCACTCACCCTCGGTGCAAACAAGAGGTAAGTTTTTCTGCCCCTAGCAATACCTGCTGGAACTGGAGCTGAAAACTAGCAAAGCATAACCATAAAAGGAGACGGCACACCTGAATGTATGCCGGGATTGCCTGCCATACCAGAACCAGAGCACTCAGAAAGGTGATTAGCCAGCATATGGAGGATCTGAAAGGTGAAGCAAGGCTAGCCTAAAAAGAGGAGAGTGGACAAGGAGGAGCAATGTGGACCTAAACATACCAAAACATATACTTGTGAGAAGCTGGGAGAACCAGGGCCACATGCATGCAATCGTTGGTGCCCATGACACTTGGCGCATTAGCTTTTTGAAAAAAGCCCAACTTTACCGTTTTCCAGGCTGCCATGCCATCAAGATATTTAGTCAGGACACGGCTCAGTGAAGGCTGGGACATGCCATTATTTCTCCAATAATTTCTTGATATCCCTACATTGCCAACTCACACAGTGGCAAATGTAGGCCTCATCCTGGAATTGCCAGTGGGCGGGCCATGTTCTAATGACATCTCTGTGGTTGGACAGGTCTGGTTTTCAAAACAAGCACTTCATCCATCTCATTCACATCCTCTTCAGTGGACATCTTAACAGCAAAGGGCAAAACATTGCTTCCACCTCTCCACCATTTTATGCTCAAGTAAGACACTGCCACTTGATGAGCCTGGGCATGAGAATTCACAAAGCAGAGGAGTTGCTCCTCTACATCAAGCAGTAGGTTTTGCAGTGGATGTCTTTCCTTCAGTGACATTGGCAGACTAGGTAATCCTACACACTCACCCTTCTAAGATATTAGTTAGAGAAATATTAGTTAAAAAAAAAAAAATTAAAAAAAAAAAAATAATAAATATATATGTTAAAAGTGATGATGCCAATGAGCAGAAGAGTAGCTGGTTATTCAAGCTGTTTTTATCTGGTTTTGTGTTTTTATGTTGTATTATGCTTTTTATTGATAAAAGAATACAAGTTTTTAAGACACAGTTTTGTAATGTTAAAAGCTTGACCAATCTAAACTTGAAGCAGAGATCACTTTAACTATATGCTTAAATAACTTTCTGTAAGGTTATCTGTGAAGCTAAATTTATATATAGAGTAGGTCTTCATTTACACACTAGTGGCAGTCATTCATCACCTGCTGATGTAAAAGAAAAAGTTTTCCTAGTTTGGAAAGAGCTTTATAAGAAAGCATTATGTCATTGATTTCATTGCCTTGTGTCCCAATTGGTTGCCACTACAGTTTTATCATTTTCTTTACTGTATGTTACCTTTCTCTATATAATAAAGGTGCCTGGAGGGCTAGACCCACATTCTCTCCAGCATTGCATGACATGACGTGTCTGTGTGATGTTTGGTCAAGAGAATGTCACAAATCAAACATCATGATGTAATCAAATTAGATTTTCTTTTCACTATCAAATGTACTTGCAGGAAATCCAATTTGATTGACTGATTGATTTGCTAAAATTGATTGATTTGCTAGACTGCCTATATGAGCATCAGAAAGTCATGAAAGTTTACAACATGAACCAGACTACAGAGATCAGTTGGCAGCTCATTCAAGGACATATCCCCTACTCAATCCTGCCTTGCTTAAGCAGCAGCCCCCCCCCCCTCAGTAACTGTTATAGAAGGGGCAAAGGTCCCCTTTCCTTCTACCCTGGCATCCAGCCCAGGGTAATGCCAAACATCGTGGGAGGGATGCTTTTTATACCTCAATGAAATCCCTCCAATGTGACTAATTACATCACTGAAGGGGTGGTACATGGAAGGGATAACTAAGGAAAAGCTCTCCATGTCCCTCCCCTCCAGTGATTTAATTAAACATATTAGAGGTCAACACAGCTACACCTCATATAACAGCGTACCTCCCCTGTGCCCTGTGGCCAGCATCAGAGGCCAGTTCAAAGGGTAGGGGACCGATTTCCCCACCAGATTACCCACACCCCCTCTTGGGAAGCCAAGGATGTAGAGGAGCCTGGTTGGTTCATGGGGAGAATACACTGGCATTGCATGCTTTCTATCATTTTATGTAGCTAAAAAATGAAAAGTATCTATTCAGCCCTAAAATTTCCACTGCCTATGGCAATGCCTGCACAATGTGCCCAAGCCTCCTAGCAATTATGCGAGATTGCAGGCGGCTGCATTGTTTAGGATCTGTTTATTGCACCAATTCCTTTGATTTTTCTTGCAAATGCTAACAAACCAGATTAGCAGAAAACAGTTACCTGTAAAATCACATATTTGAAGCTTTCAGAAAACCTGCCCTTGAGAGAGATTGATTTTCAACCGACAATTCAGCTCAGCTGTGTATTGAAAAGAAATGTTATTCTGATTTTAAATTATTTATAAAATGTTTAAATATCACAAATTAACCTTGAATGGGAAATGATTTATACAGGTCTGTAATTCTTTTAATGGCATTGTTCCAGTTTTTATTTGCAGTGTTACAGTACAGTCAGTAAAGGTATTTTGTTCAATGCAAAGTTTCTTACTCAATGCAAAGTTTCTTATTCAAAATGTTAAAGTATATATGTAATGAACAGCAAAATAGAGATCAAAACAATATTTGGTGTGTCTACAGATTGCCTTAATAACATCAGTTATTCTAGATACATGTGCATGCAGTTTTTGAATAAACTCAGCAAAATTCATAAAGAATGAACCACGGTTCTCCTGTGTTTTTAGGTTTGATCAAATCCTTCTGTCTCTTCAACTACTGTAATCTGATACAAACTCAATGACGTTGAGATTAGGGCCCTGTGGGAGTAATTTCCTCACTTCTTCCAAGGCTTCTTGTTCTGCTTTACTCTGAAGATCGTTCCTAAGTTCATTGACCTAATGTTTTTGGTTGTTGTCTTGCTGCAAAATAAATTTGGAGTAAGTCTCCCTGATGCTACGTTGTGTTCAAAGTTGAGTTGACCTTGTATCCACGTCAAAGGTATGGTTTTTGGCCGCAATTTTTCGTTTAAGACAATATCTTGCCCGACTTCACTGAACAGTAGATAGGTATACCTGCGTCCCCATTTTTTTTCAGTTCTGAACTTATGGCCTTGCTGGACATTCACTTCAAATTGAATAAGCATGATGTGTATTTGATCTGTTGCTATCTCGTTGGCTGACTACGTCTATGGTCTGTAACATCGCCCATTTTTTGTGTTCATATGTACTTGAAAAGCACATCTTTAAAAAGCCAGTCCAGGTAGATGCGTTTGGAAAGTATGTCCTGCCCTGCCCCTCTCCCCCAGTGCTGAGGCCGGTGGGGGGTTTACATTGTTTACATCATACACTGCTGTTTTTTTCTCAGTTTCTCAGATAACTGCATTTCAATTCACATATGATGTAAATTATGATTTATATACAGTGCCTTGAAAAAGTATTTATGCACCTGAAACGTTTCCATTTTTTTGAAGTGTAAATAAGTTATACACGTTTCCAAATAAAAAAAGTGGGGCGTACATATGTTTTCAGACCCCCTGAGTCGATACTTTGTAGGATCCCCTTTTATCTGTAATTACTACTGCAAGGCTGTTGGGGTTGGTCTCTAGACATCTTGCACAGCTTTGCACATCTAGAGGGTAAAGCCCATTCTTCTTTGCAAAATAGTTCTAGCATAGATTGGATAGAGAGCATTTGTGAACAGCAGCTTTCATGTCCTGCCACAGATTCTCAATGGGATTAACACGTGGACTTTGATCATTCCAATACATTAATTTGCTTTGATTTAAACCAGTTTTCCCCAAACCTCTTCTCCAGAGCCAACAGGTCAGGTTTTATAGATCTTTACAAACAGTAATTGGTGCAGCCCTGGAGATCCAATGCAGATGATATGTTTCAGGATGATGTGCAGTGTTAGATTTCCTCCTCGCATAGTGTTGATCATTTAGGCCAGACATTTCAGCTTTGGTTTCATCGGACTAGAGAACCTTCTTCCACATGCTTGATGTGTCCCCTACATAGCTTGAGGGCTGTTTATGGCTTGCTGCTTTCCATTCTTAAATGCCAAGTTTGTGAGGTACAATACTTTTAGTGCGGATATCAGCATCTCCTCCAGAGTGACCCTGGGCTAATTAGTGCTCTCCTTGCCTGAGCTGTCAGCAATGTCTTGGTAAGTTTGCAGATACGCCATACCTCTGTAATTTATGGATACTGGTTTGAACAGTGCTCCATAAAATGTTTAGAGCTTGGACTACTTTTGTACAATATAACCCTGCAATACCCTTCGCCTTCATGATGCGGTTTGTTCACTAGAAAACATCTTAGGCCTTCACAGAACACCTGTAGTTATACTGAGAATAAATCACATACACATGAAGTTGGGCACACAATATTTTATTTAGGGGTAGAAGAGTACGGGAGGTGAATACATATGAGCTCCACACTATCCATTTTTCCAAATTTGTAAAAAAAAAAAAAGAAAAAACGTAAAAAATTTTCAAATACTTGCTAATTTTATGTTGCTCTATCACATAACATCTCAATAACAAGGTTGTGTGGATATTGTACTAAAAATGTGGAAAAGTCCACGTACGTTATCACCTGTTAATCCTACACCTGACTATATTACTACAAACTTTGATTTCATGCAAATACACCTAGTAGAATTCTTATGATCATTAGCTTTCTAGTTTATTAATTAATTAAAAAACAAACTATTAGAACTTGTATTTTAAAGAATACTTACTTGATAGCATTTTCCCATGGCTGCCTTTAAAACTATATGTACAATTATTAGGAAAGTGGTATTTCTGAGGATTCATTTTATTATTTTTCAACTACAGGTCTGCCGGTTAATCCAAAATATTACTAAAATAAACCCTGAAGCCTGAATATGATGAAGGATATAATATCTATGGGGGTGCTTATTATGCATGCTTATTATTTCATTAAGGTAGTTTAACTTTAGGTGTTCTTTTGGGTGTCAACTCTGAGTGAGCTTCTCTTTAAACATACAGAAAAGTTCAATAAAACATTTTTGATGAACAACAACCGCACCCCATTGTCACAATTAATGTTTTGTGCAGCAGCAACCACTGGTTTGACGTTCCTAGTGCCAGCAGCGACCATCTTTATGTTCTGTGCCTAGCCCATTTAACAGGAGCACTGACCGCAACCAGGGACTAGATCAGGGCTCAGATAAGTTGTACAGCCGCTTTCTGCTGCTGCACTCGTTATGTGCAGCTGGTTGATGGGCTGCTCAGCAGGCCAAACACGAACACAGACTTCTGGTTTGGGAACCTGAGCTCGCAAAGTTTAGTATGAACCAGGACTTTGCAGTTTGGGTTCATCCAATACTAGTCATTCTTTTATCTTGGTCATCTGGCTAGCCATGCAGTTGACTACATTGAGGCATGCTTACCTCCAATATGCCTCTTGAAACTACGTTGTTTTTTTTACCGAACTGAACCTGAATTTGCCAATATTTTGTTTTGGCAGGACAAAAACAAATTCTGGTTGGATTTACCTTTGATCCAAATATGAAGCCCAAGACTAAAGGTTAGTGCTGAACAACCACTGTAAGCAGATTTTTTTATTCAAAAATGAGTCTGGGGTAACTCTGTGGAATATGTCTCTGTGCTTTAAAATAATAATTTATGCTTGTACAAGTGTGAACTTGACATTAGAATTCAATCTGATATGAAAGAGAGATGCTCTTTGAAAAATCTGGGCAACCAAGATGAAAAGCTATACTCTATACCCCTTTGTCCCCTGCAGCTTTTCGGTCCTGTTCTGTGTGATAAAGCTTATTGGATGCTGAGATTGGTTCCTCCCAACAGGCAGGCCTGGCTTCTATTCACCGGTGATCTCCAGACTGGCCCCCCTCGTGTCAGTCGCAATGACAGTTTGGCACACCCTGGGCATACGCAAGTCACTATGACTGATACTAGACTATTAAAAACCATATCCCCTCTCTCATTTGAACAATGGTAGTGAGGATCCACCCCCCCCCCCCCCGTGTAGAGATTAGATGGTTTAAGAATATAGAAAGGCTACCCGAACCATAATTAGGCACACCATAATTAGGCACAGAAATGGCTTTGACCCATAGTTTAACACACAGCATGGCCTCTGAGCAAAATCAGCTTTCAGCTGTCTTGGCCTGGTAATTAAATTAGAATTTGTTGGAAGCCGGGAGAATGTTTTTTCATCTTTAGCATAGTAACTGCACATATTCATAGTTAGTATGGTTGAACTATACTATAGTGCTTTGAGTATGGTTGAAAAAAGTCATATGTCCATTAAGCTCAACCAAGGGTCGGGAAGTTATTTTTTTTTTTATATCCTGTTACAAAAATTGGTCATAGAGGCATCACTGGGCATTAAGCCATCTAACTTGAAACTTCTAGTGAAGTCTAGAAAATCCCATCCTTGCTAATGATAGCTGGTCACTCCCATTAGCAAAAGGTTTAAGAGCCAGTGAACATAGATGGACAGGTAAATGCCTCTGTTACCTGAGGAAACACAAATCCCACATAATTGGATGATAATGATTAAAAGGTGGATTAATGCTAGTGCTGTGGTGAGCTTCTGTGATTTAAAACGTGAGTACTCAATATTTGATAATATTGGAACTATACTATAGTGCTTTGAGAAAGTAAGTTGTAGAGATGAGCGAACTTTTGAAAAATTCGATTCGACTGATTCGCCGAATTTTCTGACAAAAAAAAGACCCGAATAAATTCGCGACGAATCGCTATTAAAAACGGCTATTTCTGAGCCTCCTAGAGCCTCAATAGGGTTGTAAACCATCCTGCCTTGCTGTAACACGCACAGGATGCGTGCTGGGTTAGTTAAATAATACTTTGAAGAAATATCACATGCAGATCAGAGGCATCGCTAATAGAATCGCAGAGCGGCACAATTGAATTCAAGAGAGTTGAAGTGGCATCACTATGAGGGGCAGGAGCCCAAACATTGCTTTAAAGAGACACTGGAGTTGGCAGCAGCAGGAGCCCAAAAATAGGATGAATCACACCCTGGAGTTGCAAGCAGCAGCAGGAGCCCAAATATTACTTTAAAGAGACACTGGAGTTGGCTTCAGGAGCCCAAAAATTGGATGAATCACACCCTGGAGTTGGCAGGAGTTGACAGCAGCAGCAGCAGGAGCCCAAATATTACTTTAAAGAGACCCTGGGGTTGGCTTCAGGAGCCCAAAAATTGGATGAATCACACCCTGGAGTTGGCAGCAGCAGGAGCCCAAACATTGGCTGAAAGAGACACTGGGGTTGGCTTCAGGAGCCCAAAAATTGGATGAATCACACCGTGGAGTTGCAAGCAGCAGCAGGAGCCCAAATATTACTTTAAAGAGACACTGGAGTTGGCTTCAGGAGCCCAAAAATTGGATGAATCACACCCTGGAGTTGGCAGCAGCAGCAGGAGCCCAAAGATTACTTTATAGAGACACTGGAGTTGGCTTCAGGAGCCCAAAAATTGGATGAATCACACCCTGGAGTTGGCAGAAGTTGGCAGCAGCAGGAGCCCAAACATTACTTTATAGAGACACTGGAGTTGGCTTCAGGAGCCCAAAAATTGGATGAATCACACCCTGGAGTTGGCAGGAGTTGACAGCAGCAGCAGCAGCAGGAGCCCAAATATTAATTTAAAGAGACCCTGGGGTTGGCTTCAGGAGCCCAAAAATTGGATGAATCACACCCTGGAGTTGGCAGGAGTTGGCAGCAGGAGCCCAAACATTGGCTGAAAGAGACACTGGGGTTGGCTTCAGAAGCCCAAAAATTGGATGAATCACACCCTGGAGTTGCAAGCAGCAGCAGGAGCCCAAATATTACTTTAAAGAGACACTGGAGTTGGCTTCAGGAGCCCAAAAATTGGATGAATCCCACCCTGGAGTTGGCGGCAGCAGCAGCAGCAGCAGCAGGAGCCCAAAGATTACTTTATAGAGACACTGGATTTGGCTTCAGGAGCCCAAAAATTGGATGAATCACACCCTGGAGTTGGCAGGAGTTGACAGCAGCAGCAGCAGGAGCCCAAATATTACTTTAAAGAGACCCTGGGGTTGGCTTCAGGAGCCCAAAAATTGGATGAATCACACCCTGGAGTTGGCAGCAGCAGCAGGAGCCCAAACATTGACTGAAAGAGACACTGGGGTTGGCTTCAGGAGCCCAAAAATTGGATAAATCACACCCTGGAGTTGGCAGCAGCAGGAGCCCAAATATAACTTTAAAGAGACACTGGGGTTGGCTTCAGGAGCCCAAAAATTGGATGAATCACACCCTGGAGTTGGCAGCAGCAGGAGCCCAAATATTACTTTAACCCTTCTATTGCCAGCCACGTAAATTTTACGTGGCTGCCTCTCCAACTGTTAAACGCCAGCCACGTAAAATTTACGTGCCTGACTTTCCCCAGCAATAAAGTAAAAAGTATTTAAAAAAATCACTTACCTGACCCCTTGTTTGATCCGGCCGGGTCTCCTCTTCAGCCAGAGGGGCTCCGATTGCTGATTGGGGCTCCTCCGGCTGCAGGGGAGGGCCCGGAATAGGGTGCCCCCCCCCGTTTCTGCAGCCGCCGGCATTTGCCTGTAAAAAAAAAAAAAAAATGACAGTTACTCACCTCCGCTCCCGCCGCCTCTCCTCTTCATGGGGGGGGGGCTCCGATCACCCCCCCCGCTCTTCCGTCTTCTGGAGGGGGCATAACAGCCCTCCTCCCTTTCTGTCCTCCGATGGCGGCCGCCATCTTGGATTCTGGCCCCGCCCCGAAGGATGACGTCACCGCCGGGTGTCATCGGGGCACCCAGCAGTTGAACTCTCAGATGCCGGTGACGGCTGGGCGGGGAAGGAGGGAGGTAGGCGATCCTCCGATCGCCTGCCTCCCCCCTTCTCTGCCCAGCCGTCACTGACAGCAGATCGCCGCGGGACACAGAAGATGAAGATAGGAGGTGAGTAAAGTAAAAATTTTTTTTTTTTTTAATAAAATGTTTTGAAATAAAGTGTGTGTGTCTTTTTTTTAACTTTTAACCCTTTGTGAACTGGTAAGGGGTCCATGTGACCCCTTATACCAGTTCACAGGGCTCGGGGGTTTGGCAAGTCACCTGCGCAAGCGGGTGACTTGCCATTAACCCCTGGCCCCCCAAATTACCTGCCTCCTCAAAGCCCAGGGGGGGGCAGAAGAGCCGTGGCCCTAGGCTATGACGGCTTGTAGCCGCAGGGCCAGGGGCCACTAAAGCTGGCCCCTGCGCCCTGTTCTACAAGCCCCCATAGCTGGTCACAGGCTGGTTACGCTGGGTAGGGGGGACCTCACGCCATTTTTTTGGGGGATTTTTAAGGGTTTTAACCCTTAAAAATCCAAAAAAAAATGGGGTCCCCCTCCCTTCGAGGGGGGACCCTATGTCATTTTTTTTTTAATTAACCCTTTGCTACCTGTAACCCAGTAGGTATAAAAGGCTTCCAGCAGCAGCAGGAGAGCAGAAGCCTGATTAGCGTGGGACACAGGGATTGATGGGAGGTAAGTATTAAAAAAAAATAATTAAAAAAAGTATTATTTTTTAATAAAGTTATTTTTAAAGTGTGTCTCTGTGTGTGTGTTTTTTTTAACTTTTAACCCTTTGTGAACTGGTAAGGGATCTACGAGACCCCTATACCAGTTCACAAGGCTCTGGGTCTGGCAAGTCACCTGCGGCTAGTGGGTGACTTGTCATTAACCCGAGACCTCCCCCAAAAAACCTTAAAATTCCCCCAAGAAATGGTGCCCCCCCCCCTGTGCAAGGGGACCCCGCACCAATTTTCTTTTATTTAACCCTTTATTATGTGGATAGTAGTTGTATTTTATTTGTAAATGTTATAAAGTGCTCTTTTCAGTTTATGGGATCACCTGGACAGGAACGGGGGGCTACCGATACATATGTGGTATCATTGTAATCGGGAGAAATGGGGCTTTCACATGCAATATGGTTTTCTTTAATAAAATAAATGTTTTTGTTATAAAAAAGGAGACAATTTAAAAAATATATATATATTTTTTATTTTTTTTACTTATTTACTTAACAATATATAAAAAAAAGTAGAAAAATACAAACAAGACATTTCAGGTTAAAGCCTAAACTCTGCCACAAAAAGAAAATATGCCATTTTCTTGGAAATTTCTGCAAAAATCACAGTTAAACATCACGCAAAATGGTGAAAAATATCCTGTCAGCAGCGGGTGACAAAATCTCAAGTAGGCTGGCAGTTAAAAGGTTACAGGTACCTATGCATGCTGGTTATTGTTCTGCTCGGGGGACCTTGCGCTTTCAGATTTACCTTGTTTTTTCTTATTTGCATATTGATATTTTAGGAAAAAGGTGTTTTTTATTCTGCTTTTTTATACATTTCTTTGTGAAACCCTGTGCAACCTAAGAATTCTTCGAGATATTACTTCCAGAAAGATGATCCCACTATAACAAGCTGTGTATGCTTAGAAAGCTTAACATGTATACTTTCAGGGAATATATGGTTTATCGGGGATATTCCAAATGTAAAGGGTTGTTTTGGTAGAAAAAGCACAAGGTGCGCACTTTGTCTGCAGAGCTGAAATTTTGAAGTAAAACTACCGCTATGCGCATGCTTTACTTTGGTGTGTTTGGCAACTCTTTCCTTGACAGAACCTATGCATGTTGGGTATCGTTCTGTTTGGGGGATGTTGCTTTTTCAGAATTTCTGGTTTGCATATAGTTTTTTTAGGAAAATGTGGTTTTGATTCTGCTTTTTTATTCATTTTTAAGGAAACCCTGTGCAACCAAAGAATACATTGAGGGATTACTTTCAGAAAACTGCACCCATGTCAACAAGCCTGGTACGCCTAGAAAGCCTGAGGTGTGTACTTCTAGGGAATATATAGTTTGTGGGGGGTATTTCAAATGTAAAGGGTTGTTTTTCTTGAAAAACTGCAAGGTGCGCATATTGCATAGCATAGTTGTATTTTTATCTCAAAATCTCCTAAAGCTCGGTTTCAGTTTGGGGGAGTTTCCTGGGCAGGAAAGGGTGTCTACCTATACATATGTGGTACCACTGTAACCGGGAGAAATTGGGGTTTCACACGCAATAAGATTTTATTGACAAACTTACATTTTTTGTTACAAAAAAACACTACAAATTGTAAAAAATAGTTTTTTTTTTATTTTGTTGTACAATTTTCACCCAAAAATATTGAGAATACACTTAGAAAATGACAAACAAGACATTTCATGTTAACGCCCAGGCTCTGCTGGAAAAAACAATATATCACTTTCCTGGGAAATCCCTGGAAATCCCTTCAAAAATCACAGTTGAACATGGGGAGCGCAAAATAGTGCAAAATGGTCTGGCAACAAAGGGTGACAAAAACTCCAGGTAGGCTGGCAGTTAAAGGGTTAAAGAGACACTGGGGTTGGCTTCAGGAGCCCAAAAATTGGATGAATCACACCCTGGAGTTGGCAGAAGTTGGCAGCAGCAGGAGCCCAAATATACAGTGGAGTTGGCTTCAGGAGCCCAAAAATTGGATGAATCACACCCTGGAGTTGGCAGCAGCAGGAGCCCAAATATACACTGGAGTTGGCTTCAGGAGCCCAAAAATTGGATGAATCACACCCTGGAGTTGGCAGAAGTTGGCAGCAGCAGGAGCCCAAACATTACTTCAAAGAGACCCTGGGGTTGGCTTCAGGAGCCCAAAAATTGGATGAATCACACCCTGTAGTTGGCAGAATTTGGCAGCAGCAGGAGCCCAAAAATTGGCCTAAAGACATAAATATGTTTTGCACCATTTGGAAAGTGTAAAACGTGGCACCATGCTGAATCTAGTCGCATGCATCAGGCATTGGTGGGTGGAAATCCTGGCTGATCCATCCCTGATTCATTTTGACAAAGGTGAGTCTCTCCACATTTTTAGTTGACAGACGAGTTCTCCTCGCCGTAACTATGGCCCCCGCCGCACTAAACACCCGCTCAGATGGCACGCTACTTGCCGGGCAGGACAGCTTTTCCAGGGCAAACTCTGCTAGTTGCGGCCACAAATCAAGTTTGGCTGCCCAGAAGTCCAGCGGATCCTCAAGGTGTGTTGGCATGGTCATGTCAAAGTATGACATGACCTGCTGGTTCAGGTCCTGCTCCAGGTCTTCCTGCTGCTCATGAGTAGCCTCAATATGCGGGTGTAGAAAGCTACTCATTAGCGACTGAAGACTGAGGCTGCTGCTGCTGATGGAGCTGCTGCTGCTGCTCCTGCCAACCCCCCCAGCGGCCATGGCAGTGGAAGGTGAGCGCAGAGGTCCCCTCGAGTCGGACCTGCGAGAGTATGGACCATGGCGCAGATAGGCATCGGCCAACTGCCTACGTAGAATGTCTTTGTAGTAGTTGAGTTTGTCCTCCCTCTCGGTGGGTTTAAAAAATGCCCCCATTTTGTGCCGGAAGCGAGGGTCCAATAAGGTGGACAGCCAGAAGTCATCCCGCCGACAGATGGAAACAATTCTGGGGTCACTGCGCAAGCACGTGAGCATGCTTCGTGCCATTTGCGCAAGTGACTCGGATGGACTACCTGTCTCCATCTCCACTGCATACTGCCACGGTGTGCCCGGGTCCTCTGTCTCGCCTTCCTCAAAAACCTCTAGCTCCTCTGGCTGCTCCTGCTCCTCCTCTCCTGTCCGCTGACTAGATAAACCAGCCATTTCGCCAAGCTTAAACTGTGTTTCGCTGGGCAACTCCTCCTCCTCCTCCTCTTCCTCCTCCTCCTCCAGTTCAGCTCCAACGGGGTTCATGTGGCCGTAAGATGTAAACGCCATGTCTCCAGTGCCCTGACCAGCCATGGTTTCCAACATGTGCTGTAGTACATGAAGCAGTGGAATCACGTCGTTCATCCCGTAATCCTGCCGACTGACAAATAAAGTGGCTTCCTCAAAGGGCCTGAGCAAACGGCAGGTGTCACGTATGAGCTGCCACTGGTTGACATTGAAGTTACACAGGGGAGTCCCCCTATCTGCTTGGATCATCAGGAAATCCGTGATGGCTTTTCTCTGTTCATATAATCGGTCCAACATGTGAAGGGTGGAATTCCAACGGGTGGAAACATCGCAAATCAGACTATGTTGGGGGATACTATTCTGACGCTGTAGCTCAAGAAGGGTGTGTTTGGCGGTGTATGAGTGGCTGAAGTGCATGCAAAGTTTCCTTGAAGTTGTTAGGATGTCTTGCAGATGGGGGGAACACTTCAGAAACCGCTTGACAACCAGATTGAAGACGTGAGCCATGCAGGGGGCATGGGTCAGGCTTCCTTGGCGCAGCGCAGACAAAATGTTCTTCCCATTGTCGGTAACCATGATTCCCATTTTAAGTTTTCTTGGAGTAAGCCATGTTTGGATTTCCTGATGAATACATTTAAGCAGTTCCTCCCCTGTGTGACTCCGTTCGCCAAGACAAACCATGTGAAGCACTGCGTGACACCTCCGTGCCCTGCACACATGGTAGACTGGAGGGGCACTGAGACTTGAGCCTACAGTGGAGGGTGAGGAGATGGCGGAGGATGAGGAGGCCGAGTCGCACGGTGTCACAGGCCCAACGGGCAGGGAGCGCGGAGGCGGAAGCGGCGTGACCTGTCCAAGTTGCTGCTGCTGCTGCAAAGGGACCACATTCACCCAGTGGGCCTTAAACGACATGTACTGTCCCTGACCGTAGTTACAGCTCCAGATGTCGGCGCTGCCATGCACTTTGCTACACACCGACAGGCTCAAGGACTGGCCCACCTTCTGTTCAACAAAAGTGTGCAGCGCTGGTACTGCCTTCTTGGCAAAGAAATGACGGCTTGGGACTCTCCACCTCGGCTCGGCACAAGCCATCAGTTCTCTGAAAGGTGCAAATTCCACCACCTGAAAAGGGAGCGACTGCAGCACCAGCAACTTGGACAGGAGCACATTAAGCTTCTGCACCGTAGGATGAGTGGGCGCATACTTCTGTCTCTTGGACATGGCTTCGCTGATGGATTGCTGGCGGGATGCATGACTTGGAGGAGGAGGAGCAGGAGCGACAGAGGATGGGTATGACGCACAGCTGCCTTCGGCTGAGGTGCTGGAGCCTTGGCTGACAGAAATTGGTAGCTCACTTGGTGAGGAAGCAGACTGGACCACCCCTTGGGAGCCTCGGTTCTCCCAGGTCGCTTTATGGTGACGCATCATATGTTGACGCAGGGCCGTGGTGCCAACATTTGGACCCTGGCCACGCTTCACCTTCTGCCTACATATCGTGCATGTGGCCATGTTACCTCCCTGCGGATGCTTCAGGAAAAACTGCCACACTGCCGAGTAGCTACTTTTCCCACCCCCTGGCCTCACTGATTCAATGCTGCTGTTGCCAACTCCAGGAACCCCTGCTCCACTACCTCCCGATAAGGTAGACTGCCGCACAGCAGATGCTCTACCCCGGCCCCGGCCGGCTCCAGCCTTTGGAATTGTGCCCCCATGCTGACTGCTACCACCTTGCTGCCTCAGCTGCTGACTCCGGGGCAACCTGCGCCCCTCTTCTCCTGATGATGACGATGAAGCCCCTTCATCACCCGGCTCCCAAGTGCGATCGGCTTCATCGTCATCATCATCATCACCGAGTTGTGGCTGTACGTCACTGATGTTCGTGGATTCGTCAACAGTGTCTGGCGCAGGAGCTGGAACGCTCGCAGCACCCATGACACTGTCCACATCACTATTTGTCTGCCTAGCTAGAGAAGCCACCTCCATTTCTTGGCTGGGCAGTAGCTGCTGACTGTCCTCTATCTGATGGTCCTCCTCACTAAAGAGTGGAGCTGAACCCAAAGCATAGGATACGTCGCTGGGGGAGGGAACGGCGTGGGCCAGAGGCAATGGGAGGACAGGGACTGCTCTCGGGGCATGCCAACTCAGGGTTGTGTCAGAGGAACCTACCGACCCTAGACTGGGGGTCTCAGACGTAAGTTGTGATGATGTTGTTGATGAGCGCGTCAACCAATCTACCACGGCAGATGCGTTACTGGTGGAGACCCGACCGCTAGCAGATACTGGCAGATTAGGTCTCTCAGCGTGACTCCTGCTGCTACTGGCCCCCAGTCTGATGCGAGCTCTGCCTGCGGAATCTTGGCCTCTGCCACTCCTCTTTTCACTTCCAGGCACTTGTCTGCCCGACATAGTCTAACTGGCGTGGTAGTAGGTGATATTTTAGGAACCCCCGGGCAGCGGTGGGTCTATATGAAACAGAATATAATGCACACCAAAAGTGAGCAGTAACACTCAGCCTCCAACAGGCCTGCTTAGTGTAAATAAGAGAGCTGCTTAGTGTAAATAAAGAGGGGTATGGTATGTTACAGAATGGGATGCCCCAACAGAAGTGCACCTGGCAGGCAGCAGTAAGTCTATGCACAGCAAAAGTGTCTTTATCAGGCCTAATTTCAATTAGAATAAGTGCAAATGGTTATATGGTCTTAAACAGAGGCTGCTGTAGTCACAGAATGGGATGCCCTAAAAACCAGCAGTAAGTACACCTGGCAGGGACAAGTAGTGCTATGCACAGCAAAAGTGTCTATCAGGCCTAATTTCCATTAGAATAAGTGCAAATGGTTATATGGTCTTAAACAGAGGCTGCTGTAGTCACAGAATGGGATGCCCTAAAAACCAGCAGTAAGTACACCTGGCAGGGACAAGTAGTGCTATGCACAGCAAAAGTGTCTTTATTAGGCCTAATTTCAATTAGAATAAGTGCAAATGGTTATATGGTCTTAAACAGAGGCTGCTGTAGTCACAGAATGGGATGCCCTAAAAACCAGCAGTAAGTACACCTGGCAGGGTCCAGTAGTGCTATGCACAGCAAAAGTGTCTTTATCAGGCCTAATTTCAATTAGAATAAGTGCAAATGGTTATATGGTATTAAACAGAGGCTGGTGTAGTCACAGAATGGGATGCCCTAAAAACCAGCAGTAAGTACACCTGGCAGGGACAAGTAGTGCTATGCACAGCAAAAGTGTCTTTATCAGGCCTAATTTCAATTAGAATAAGTGCAAATGGTTATATGGTCTTAAACAGAGGCTGCTGTAGTCACAGAATGGGATGCCCTAAAAACCAGCAGTAAGTACACCTGGCAGGGTCCAGTAGTGCTATGCACAGCAAAAGTGTCTTTATCAGGCCTAATTTCAATTAGAATAAGTGCAAATGGTTATATGGTCTTAAACAGAGGCTGCTGTAGTCACAGAATGGGATGCCCTAAAAACCAGCAGTAAGTACACCTGGCAGGGACAAGTAGTGCTATGCACAACAAAAGTGTCTTTATCAGGCCTAATTTCAATTAGAATAAGTGCAAATGGTTATATGGTCTTAGAGGCTGGTGTAGTCACAGAATGGGATGCCCCAAAAAAGAAGTGCACCTGGCAGGGTCCAGTAGTGCTATGCACAGCAAAAGTGTCTTTATCAGGCCTAATTTCAATTAGAATAAGTGCAAATGGTTATATGGTCTTAAATAGAGGCTGGTGTAATCACAGAATGGGATGCCTCACAGCAGACTTAAGATCAGTTCAGTATATATGCACAGTTAGTATAAGCACCCTGAAAACGCTAACAAAGCCTGTCAGCCAGCCAGTAACAAACACTCAGGCTGGATGAAAAAAAAAAAAATCTCCCTGTGACTGCCTCCGATTTTTCCTAACTTTCCCTGTTTTTCGCTGACTTTCTGTCTGTCTCCTGCCTGTCTCCTGCCTGTCTCCAGCCTGTCCCTGTCTGTCCCTGCCTGTCTAACTGTCTCTCTCCCTCACTACAACGTTCTGTCTCTCACGAATGCAATAGAGAAATGAGGAAGGAAAAGCAAGATGGCTGACTTAAATAGCGCTGTGACGTCACCGGGCTTGCTGGCTGCTGATGGGCTGCATGTGACTGCCCCAGCTTGCACTGGCGCGGGATAGATGTCCAGACATGGCCCGTCCGCCATCTTAGAATGCCTGTAAATGTAAATGAATGGATGTTAAAGGAAAACTTCGAGCGATCGAATCGCGGGGAAATTCGGATTCGATCCGAATCGAATTTTTCATGAAATTCGGATCGAATCCGGGTTCGTCCGGATCGATTCGCGCATCCCTAGTAAGTTGCATTAATGCTTAAGGTATTATATTTAGAGATGAGCGAACTTTTGAAAAGTTCGATTCGGCCGATTCGCCGAATTTCACAAAGAAATTCGGGTTCGGCCGAATCGAACTTTTACGAAGTTCCCCATCAAAAATGCCGGCATGGTGGGAGCGGGCCGGCCGGTTCCGCTGAGAGCGGAGCCGGCCGGCGGGCCGGTAAAGCCGGCCGGCCCGCTCCCACCATGCCGGCATTTAAAAAAAAAAACAAAAAAAAAAAGCATTTTTGCCGGCATGGTGGGAGCGGGCCGGCCGGTTCCGCGCTGACAGCGGAACCGGCCGCGGGCCGGTAAAGCCGGCCGGCCCGCTCCCACCATGCCGGCATTTAAAAAACAAAACAAAAAAAAAAAAGCATTTTTGCCGGCATGGTGGGAGCGGGCCGGCCGGTTCCGCGCTGACAGCGGAACCGGCCGGCCCGCTCCACTGTCAGCGGAACCGGCCGGCCCGCTCCCACCATGCCGGTATTTAAAAAAAAAAGCAAACACTTACCTGCAGGTCCGGAGCGTGGAGGCCGGCGCCGCTCTCAGCTGTCATCTGAGGGCGCGTCATCAGAGGGCGCCTCTGATGACGCGCCCTCAGATGACAGCTGAGAGCGGCGCCGGCCTCCACGCTCCGGACCTGCAGGTAAGTGTTTGCTTTTTTTAAAAATGCCGGCATGGTGGGAGCGGGCCGGCCGGTTCCGCTGACAGCGGAGCGGGCCGGTCGGTTCCGCTGTCAGCGCGGAACCGGCCGGCCCGCTCCCACCATGCCGGCAAAAATGCTTTTTTTTTTGTTTGTTTGTTTTTTAAATGCCGGCATGGTGGGAGCGGGCCGGCCGGCTTTACCGGCCCGCCGGCCGGCCCGTTGACAGCGGAAACGGCCGGCCCGCTCCCACCATGCCGGCATTTTTTTTTTTTTAATTTCAGGAAAAATTCGATCGGCACGAACCACAAAATATTCGGGTTCGTGCAGAATCGAATATTTCCTGAAATTCGGAGCGAATTCCGGTTCGTCCGAACCGGTTCGCTCATCTCTAATTATATTGTAAGTATTTAACTTTTGATTGTATTTACTTCAAATCACCTATACTTGTCATTCGATTGAGACTTATTGTTCATTATTCAATTAGGTGTTCATTATCCAGTTAAGTTGGTGTGTCTTATTGATCGAATGTGTGTGTGTGTGAGGAGGGAGGGCAATGGAGGACCAGCAGGCAGCAAGCAGTTGAACTTACACTTGCTCCCTGCCTGCTGGCGGAGGGCCAGCATGCCCCATCCTCCCCACACACATACACTTACACATGGAAAACTATACCTTAAAACTTTTTGTCCAGGCTGCTATGGGGCTCCCCTGTTAGAAGTCTGCAGGGGCAGGGTGCTATTGGGCCCCTTATGGCTGCTGCACAGGGGACTCCATAGCAGCATGATCCCGTGTGTGCAGCATGGGGGGGGGGGGGCAAAAGCAACCTGGCATTATGGCTGGTGCACAGGGGGCCTCATTGCAGCCTGACACCATCTTGTCACTCAGTAAGATGTATCACACCGGAAAAACTGCAGGTGACCAAAAGTGAGTAAATCTTTTTTTTTTTGTTGTAGTTTTCAGAAAAGAACAATTTAAGCATTTAGGCAGCTTGCATAAAGTAAATACATATGTTTCCATTGTAAAATGTACACTTTCATTTTCATTTTACTTCAGGCTGTCAAAAGAATTTAGACAGGATTGGGTTAACTCTCGACCGAAGGGTGTGGACTGCAAGATAAAGGTGTGGTTACTCACGCCCTATATACTTCTGGCTGTATTCCCACAATACAGTTTCATTCTTGCAGTTGAACTGGACTGCAAGGTGTGCTGTGAGCTCCTCTCATCCGTTTAGTGTTGTTTTTAGGATTCTACCTTGGAAGCCGGGGAATTGAACCTTGACTGTCTACCTGGCCCTTATTTTCCCTCTGATCTGGATGGACCCACAATGCCTTCTCAGCTATGCCGTATGTGGATCAGGATGGTAAGGGTTAGTGCCAGGGTATTGGGGTGCTTTGGGGTGTCACTTTTGTTTTTTAAAAAATTGGTCATTCCTGGGCTGCAATTCCGCTTATAGGAAGCATCAGACGCAGGTTTATGTCTAGTGAGCCTGATTGGGGGAACCAGGGGAAGAATATTTCCTTTTCTTTTTCCTGTTTCTTACAATGTTGTTTATGTATTAGCACTTTTTTAATTTAAATTTTGCGTTCGCTGCCTCGTCAGCCGCCTTAGGCTGTGCGCAGTGGAGTGGAGTATGGAGGAGAGCAGACTCCTCATAAATACCCATAAACCACCAGGGGGGCACCAGAAGCAGGAAAGCTTTCAAGGAAGTGAGACAGATCTTAACTTGGTTCCTAAAAACATGTCCCATGCATCTCGGCAGTGCACATACCAGGAGTGGAACACCTGCAGGCCGATCATCTCAGCAGAGCAGTCTTGTGTCAGGGGGAATGGTCCCTTAGTCAAGTGGTCTTTCAATCCCTTTGCAGGTGCTGGAGGTTCCCAGATGTAGATCTTTGTGTCACGGCACAATCGGTGGTCAGCATTCTGGCGTCTTTGTGCATTTCCTCAGATTCCACTCCTGGGTCGAGTACTAAAAAAGACAGCTCGCGAGGTAGGGAGTCCCAACCATTCTGGTGGCTCCTTGGTGGCCAAAAAGAAGCAGGTTCTTACATAGTAAGGATGTCAGAAGGCAACCCTTTGAGGTTGCCGATGATCCAGATCTTCTTACACAGGGGCCTCTAAGGCACCCCAATGCGCGTGTTCTGACTTTGACGGCCTGGTTATTGAAACCTCCCTCTTGGCATCCAAATGATGATTCAGGCCAGAAGAAATCTTCATCAATAATCTATTATAGAGTCTGGCGAGCCTTTATCACTTGGTGCCAATCCAAGGGCTTGTTTGTAGAACTTTTTCTGTTTCCAGAATTTTGGAATATTTGCAGAAAGGTCTTGATGAAGGTCGTCAATTGAGTACTTTAAAAGGACCGCTATCTGCTTTATCTATTTTTTTTTCAGAAACCTATTGCTGAGAATAAATTATGACTTTTTTTTACGGGGAGTTACTCATGTGCGTCCTCCCCTTAACCCTTCTAGTGCCAGCTACGTGAGTCTCACGTAGCTGCCTCTACTCCACTTAAGTGGCAGCTACGTGAGACTCACAGAGCTGATTTTAAACCCCCACAGTAAAAAAAAATCTAAAAGTAAAATTCTCACCTGACCCCTCGTTGGGTCCGGCCCGGTCTCCTCTTTAATTTGGTGCCATCCGATCCCCCGTGGGGGCTTGGATGGCTCCAGGAGAGCCCCCAGAATAGCACCGCCCCCGCTTCGGCAGCAGCAGCTGCTAACTGTAA
Source organism: Gastrophryne carolinensis (assembly GCA_027917425.1). Classification (NCBI taxonomy): domain Eukaryota; kingdom Metazoa; phylum Chordata; class Amphibia; order Anura; family Microhylidae; genus Gastrophryne; species Gastrophryne carolinensis. Next base: position 63,390,644 of record CM051241.1, on the reverse strand, counting down.
AAAAAAAAAAATTAAAATTAAAACTAACATTTACTTACCTGTGGCCGCGCTGCCTCCCAATGGGTCTCCTCTTCACTGGGGGGCCTCCGATCGCCCCCCCTAGCTTCTTTCGTGGCGAGGAAAGGGCAGAAATCACTTCCTGGATCGGGTCTGCTATCACTGTGATGTCACCAGCAGCCGGCCTCTTAATACCGGCACCCGAGACTCTGAATCAGTCTGCTCGGGTGCTTGGAGGAGGGAGGGGGAGAGGGCTGTGATCGTCCCCCCCCCCCCCTCCCCAGTCTCTCTCCTCCAAACACCCGAGCAGACTGTCAGCTGTCATCGCAGATCACCGGGGGACACAGGATCGGAGGTGAGTAAAGTAAAAAAAAATAAATAAATAAAGATCATTTTTTTCTCTTTGTGTCTATTTTTTTTTTTTTTTTACATTTAACCCATGAGACCCCTTATACCAGTTCACAAGGCTGTGGGATGGCAAGTCACCTGCAGCTAGCGGGTGACTTGCCATTAACCCCCAACACCCCATTACCTGCCTCCCCAAAGCCCAGGGGAGGGGCAGAAGAGCCCGTGGCCATGGACTATACGGGCTTGTAGCCTGCAGAGCCAGGGGCCACAAAAGCTGGCCCCTGCACCCTGTTCCTACAAGCCCTGCATAGCTGGTACCGGGCTGGTTACTTCGGGTAAGGGGGACCCCATGTCATTTTTGGGGGGATTTGTAAGGGTTTTTAACCCTTAAAAATAAAAAAATAAAAAATGGGCCCCCCCTTTTCTCGATTTAACCCTTTGTAGTGTGGATGGTAGTTGTATTTTATTTGTAAATGTTATAAAGTACTTGTTTCAGTTTGGGGGGTCTCCTGGGCAGGAACGGGGGGCTACCAATAAATATGTGGTACCATTCTAATCGGTAGAAATGGGGCTTTCTCATGCAATATTGTTTTCTTTAATGAAATACATTTTTTATTTAAAATAAAGGAGACAATTTCCTAAAAAAAATGTTGTTTATTCATTTTTTTTTTCTACTTAATAATAATGTAAAAAACTGAATTAAATTTAAAAACAAGACATTTCATGTTAAAGCCTAAAATGGCACAAAATGGGGAAAAATGACCTGTCAACAAAGGGTGACAAAATCTCAAGTAGGCTGGCAATTTAAAGGGTTAAAAGTAGCTATGCATGTTGGGTATTGTTCTGTTCGGGGGACCTTGCGATTTCAGACTTAGCTTGTTTTTTCTTGTTTGCATATTTATATTTTAGGAAGAGGTGTTTTTTATTCAGCTTTTTGATAAATTTTTTTAGGGAAACCCTGCGCAACCAAAGAATACTTTGAGGGATTAATTCCAGAAAGATGAGCCCACTACAACAAGCTGGGTACGCGTATAAAGCTAAACATGTGTACTTTCAGGGAATATATGTTTATGGGGGATATTCCAAATGTAAAGGGTTGTTTTGGTTGAAAAATCGCAAGGTGCTCACTTTGTCTGCAGAGCTGAAATTTTCAAGTAAAATTGCCGTTACGCACATGCTTTACTTTGGGGTGTTTGGCAACTCTTCCCTTGACAGTAGCTATCCATGTTGGGTATCGTTCTGTTCGGAGGATGTTGCTTTTTCAGATTAAACTTGTTTTTTCTTGTTTGTATATAGTTTTTTTAAGAAAATGCGGCTTTGATTCTGCTTTTTTATCCTTTTTTTAGGGAAACTCTTTGCAACCAAAGATTACATTGAGGGATTACTTCCAGAAAACTGTGGCTACATCAACAAGCTTGGGGGATGTACTTCCAGAGAATATATAGTTTGTAGGGGGTATTTAAAATGTAAAGGGTTGTTTTCTTGAAAAACTGCAAGGTGCTCATAACGCATATTGCAGTTGCATTTTATCTGAAAATCCCCTAAAGCTCTGTTTCAGTTTGGGGGAGTCTCCTGGGCAGGAAAGGGTGTCTTACCTAAACATATGTGGTACCGCTGTAACCGAGAGAAATTGGGATTTCACACGCAATAAGAATTTTTTGACAAACTTTTTTACTACAAAAAAACACTACAAATTGTAAAAAATAGAATTTTTAATATTTTCATTTCACATATTTCACCCAAAAATACTGAGAATACACCTACAAAATGACAAACAAGACATTTCATGTTAAAGCCCAGACTATGCTGAAATAAAAAACAATATATAATTTTCCTGGGAAATCCCTGGAAATCCCTTCAAAAATCACATTTGAACATGGGGAGCGCAAAATAGTCTGGCAACAAAGGGTGACAAAAACTCCAGGTAGGCTGGCACTTAAAGGGTTAAGCCACTTCTGTCAGCTTGGGACCTGAACTCTCTTAATTTTATTGACTCTGAAGGTTATCTTTTTATTGGTAATAGCCTCAGTAAGGTGGGTTTCTGAATTAGCAGTTTTATTGGTAAAGCCTCCTCATTTAGTGTTACATAAGGACAAGGCCATGTTCTGTTTTAAACAGGACCTAAAGTTTCCCCCTCTAAATTATCTCACTGCAGCACAAACTTTCCGCAGGTCAGACCACGGAAAGGTCTACCGCCAGCGAAAGCTACCATCAACAGATGTATTAGACAAGCAGTGGTAAGAGCCTATATATCTAAGGGAAAGGACCCTCCATTTAGGGTTACAGTTCATTCCATACCAGCTATTGGAGCATCTTGGGCTTTTTGGCATCAATCTTCAGAAGAACAAGTATGCAGGGCTGATACCTGGTGTTCAGTTCATACATTTACCAAATTTTATAAGGCCAATGTTAGAGCCTCGGCAGATGCTGCCTTTGGTAGGAAGGTTTTACAGACAGTAGCAAACAAAATGTTTACTCTTCATGTAAAGGAATACGTTTTGGGATCCCACCCTGAAGTAAGGATACTGCTTTTGGAGGTCCCAATAGTGTCAGAATTCTCCTGATGGCCTGAGGTAAAATCGAAAATACAATTCTGTGATACTCGCCTTTAGAATTGATTTCTCTTCAATTATTACTTCAGAATGTCAGATCCTCCCTGTCTGCTAGGTTACTATATCCATTCCTTGGATGCCTAGTCTTAGTGGAGTGGTAAATATGTAAATAGTTGATCAGCATAAAAAATAAAAACCTGGATGGTTTGCCGGCGGGTTATTTAAAAAAATTTGAATATATCTTAGCTCCAAGGATGGTTGCGGCTTTTAATGCAGTTAAGCAGGGAGGTTCTTTTTCGAGAGAAACATTGACGGCTGCAATCATCAGTATGATTCAGAAACCTGAATCGGACCATTTAATTTGGTCAAATTACAGGCCAATATCCCTCCTAAATTTTAGGTTCTGGTGAGAGATTATCGAGTTTCTTGCCACATGGGCTTCATAACGCGGCGACAAGCGGGGCATAACATAAGAAGAATTACCCATGTAATCCAGGCAGCTGAGCAGAGTAAAAAAAAGACAATGCTTTTGTCACTTGATGTGAGGAAGGCGTTTGATTCGGTTGCGTGGGAGTATTTATTTCAGTTATAGCATGTTGGGGTTTTGGTACTAGTTTCATCTCCAGTTTGAAAGCGCTGTATGCTGCTCCGCACGCTTTTGTTAAATATTGTGGCTTTAAAACGGTCCTTCACTCTGAATAAGAGTATCTTACATGTTTCCCCCACCCTGTACATACAGATTGCTCACATTTAAAATCATCCTACCTGCATCTACTGCATGTTATGAGCCTTTAAACATTCAAGATGGCGGCTCATGGGGCATCAGGCAGCCTGCAAACAGGAAGTGCCTTCAGACTGTGCTGCTCTGCATTCTGGGATTGCTGACCTTTTCCTGACCCCAGCTCTGCTCTGTTTGAGCAAAGCACAGCTATAACCCGCCCCCCTGTACTTTATCCCACTCTCCTCTCCTCAGTAAGTGTGATGCTTCTGAGTCAAGATGGCGGCGCCCATATCCTAAAGTCCTGAACAGAGTTGCAGCCCAGTGGGGGAAAGATTAATAAGTAAGTGACTAAAAACTAAAAATATATTCATTTTGTATGCTGTGGAATCGTTTTTTAAGGATTTGGGCATTTCAATAAATCATGGTGAAGATCCGGTTTAAGTCCCAGGCTTTTCAACTGGAGAGAGGAACTTGGCAAGGCTGTCCCTTATCTCCCCTGCTTTTCGCCCTAGCGATGGAGCCCTTGGCTCTAGCTATAAAGGAGTCGTTTCTGGGTTTACCTTAGATGGTCTGTCACATAAGCTATGTATGTTTGCAGATGATGTAATTTTGTTTATTACCAATCCCTTAATAACAATCCAGGATTTAGTAAAACTTTTAAGGCAATTTTGTTGGGTTGGAGGTTAACATTTCTAAATCTAGGGCAGTAAACATTATGGTTCCAGAGCACATTTGGGAGGGGTTATCTTTTCTGTTTGATTTTAAATAGGAGAAGGAGTGTCTTAAGTACTTGGGGGTTTATCTCACTGGGAGTTTTTCTGAGTTATATGCACAAATTACCTGCCCCTGTTTAGGTCCTTGATGGACAATGGAAGGGCTTGGGGATCTCTTGGTTGGGCAGAACTAAAGCTGTAAGATTGACTCTGCTTCCAAAAGTTTTGTACTATGCAAGGGTGTTACCGATAAAAATCCTGTCAAAGCATATTACTGACTTTGAGTGTAAAAGTTTTGATTTTATTTGGGAAGAAAAGTGACCTAGAGTGACGAGGAGTGTACTCTTAAGACCAAAGGGCGATGATGGGTTGGGAGCTCCAAATTTGCACAAATATCAGACAGTGCAAATGGCGCAATTAGCTGCGTACCATGAGAATAAGGATACTCCTATATGGGTAGAAATAGAGGGGAGAATTGTGTCAACATTAGGCATTGAGAATCCTTTCTGCGCGAGGGATATGTAACAATCCGATTATTCAGTATTCTTTGTTAGTTTGGGATGTGGTAAAATATTCGGGTGGATTAATATCTCCAATATTGCCCCTTCTATATTTTTGGAGTAATCCCACATTTCAACCTGCTAAATTATCTCTAAATTTTATTAGGTGGAAAGAAAAGGATGTGAGGCAAGTTATGGACTGTTTGCAGGTGTTATCTTTTCAGCAGTTTAAAGAAAAATTTGAGTTAGGGGCCAGGGCTCAGTTTGGATATTTGCAAATGAGGGATTGTGTTAGATGCTTGATCCAGTATAACATAGGGGTGGATGGAATGACATATTTTGAGAGACGCTGTCTAAAGGATCCTAGGGGAAGAGCTATCTCCTCTGATGTTTATATGTCTTTAGCTCTTGCCTCTGCTGCAGGTTTGCCGGGTTATAAAACTAAATGGCAGGAGAAATTAGGAAGTCAATTGGAGGTTGAAGGACTGGAAGGGGATGTGGTGTAGTGCGTTGCATGGGAATATGTCCGTGTTGGCGGTTGAGGCAAATGTGAGAGTTATGTTGTGATGGTGCTTGGTTCCTGAAAGGTTGGCTCGTAATATTCCAGGCCACTCTGATGCTTGAGGGGTTGTCAGGGAATGAGGTTGTTTAAGCACGTTTGGTGGGAATGTCGGGTGGCCTTGTTAAACAGACCGCTGAGTCAGTGTGTGGGGACAGCAGCTAAGTTAGTTATAGCCAAAGCCTGGAGATCTGTGAGCCTTAGTTTTGTAGGTTACGGTTAATGCATGCATGGCTGTGGAAAAGCGTTCAGCTTTGAGGGAAGGGAGCCTTGGGAAGTTTGAACAGTTCTGGATGCCTTGGGTCAATAAATATTTACCAGGTAGTTTCCACAAAGGTTGTTTGTGTCATTGTAGGGAGTAGTGGAGAGGCTGATTTATCAAGGTAAGGGTGGAGGTACAGTTCCCCTTTTTTTTCTTTTTAAAATTTTTTTTACCTTTCCTCTCTGTGGTAGGCTCTGGTCAGCAGCATAACATAAAAGCAAAATGTACCTTTTTTGTGTTTTTGGATTTCATGTGCATATGTGTGCCCTTCCGTTTCTTTTTTTTAGAGAAGGGTATGCTTTCCGCGGATAAGGAGCATATATTTTCGTGGGTTTGCTTGGATTCTGAGATTTCTTTTGTTTGTGATGTTTATCTTTCACCCGTAAGGCGTATCTGGAGTAATTGAAGAGTTTAGACGCATACCATGTACTGTTTGCATTGTATGTTTGTTTGTTTGCACTGTTGTATGTTTTGAGCTACTGGTGATTTCACAAGTACTACTTAAAAAATAAAAAATGTTGGTGTAAGAAAAAGAAAAAAAAGAAAACTAAACTGAGAGATGTAGAGAGGAGTTTGCTTCTTGTCTCCCCTTTTGTCTACAACAAAAGATATAGGAATGCCTCCCGGGCAGCTGGTTCTACTGCTTTTCAAGTACTGGATTGTGGGAATACAGCTGGAAGCATATAGGCTAGTCTTTCACGCCCTTCAATCGAGAGTTGCTATATATATATATATATATATATATATATTATAAGAGAAGAGGGAGTATATGTGTAGCCAAAACAGATTACTCCTTATTAATACTAAAAAATATTTTAATAATGAATACACTATGATCAGCTTGAACATATAATCAGCGGATTGCTCTCAAGCACATTTATCTCCAGCAAAATGTATCGTTGTTGCAGAATTTATCCACTGTCAGTGTGAACACGGCATATAAATATGCACATGTAACAGTCTGTGCAGATAATAAACAAGAAGACTGAAGTGTCTCTAAAGTACTAGCATCATACTAAGCAAACTGTTAGGACTGGCATGGACGGGGTCTTGAAATCCATCATCACTCATTTTTCTGTGCTCAGGGCAGCGGTAGTGTCCATAGAGTTGCAGGTGGCAGCCTCAGAACAAAGCCTCAGCTGTGCCCCTCTCGGCAAGTGACTCGGACTCTCCCATAAGTACCGGTTGGCTTCCCGATGGGACAGTGGCCGGCATTGGGACAGATGACAATACGCAGGATGGGGTAAGTCACCAACCCCCTGAACACCAGCCACCTCCCCACAGATAGTCTTTGGGGCCAGGGAGTTTAAGTTTCCTTAACGGTTCATCTTTCTCATACAGGCTAAGGAATCCAAGTCGAGAGATCCTAAGCCTACAAGGAGGTCCAGAAAGTATTCCAGAGAGACTATGGGGCTCAAGGAGGCTAAATTGGCCCAACCTATATTATGTGTTAACTGTCAGGCCACCTTGCCAGAGGGCATTTCCAAGGTTCTGTGTAAGAATTGCTTGGAGGAAATAGCCGGTGGCAACTTTTGATGCATGCTAAAGCGTTTCTTCGCAGACCTGATTAGCCCCTATCCATTCAGGGTTTCCTCTACCTGGGCTTATTGGGAAAAAGGGATCCCTTCCACCAGTAACTACAGGACATTATTGCTCTGGAAAGGAAGAGTCCAGATTCCTCCTTCTATCAAGAGAAGATTCCCCTTTGAGGAAATAGAAATAGAGGTGTGGGCTAAGTGCCCTAAGGTGGATGCTCCTTTGGCTGAGGTTTCTCGCAAATCAGATCTATCCTTTGAGGACTTGGGTTCCCTTAGAGATCCTCTTGACAATAGGTTAAATATTCTGCTTAAAGTGGACCAAAACCCAGTATTTTGATGATCCTGGGTTTTGGTCCTTTCCCCCCGATCAACCGCATCCTCCACCTCCCTCTAACAGTGAGCATGCCATTCACAAATGCCTGGTGCTGGCACGCTCCCTGTTAGAGGGAGGCGTAGGATGTGGCCGTCAGAGCCACTGCTCTTAGATGCGCCTTGGGACTGCGAAGAGGTTTTGGTCCACTTCAAACAGGCACACAATACTGATTCCTTTCTGTTTAGACCCCTGCTGGCTACAAACTGCGTGAGTAGATTCTTGGAACTCCTCTGGGTAGACAAAGTGAGGAGTGGGATAACCAATGATGCCCAGAAAGAGGAGGTTTTGGACGCTCTGCTCTATGGTTCCAAAGCAGTGAACTTTATTTCTGATGCTGCTTCAGAGGCATTTAGGGCCAATGCTAAGAGTATGGCTTTGGTTAACTTTGCATGTAGAGCTCTCTGGCTTAAGACCTGACAGAGAGACCAGTCATCTAAATCAGTGGTCCTCAATCCTGTCCTCAAGGCCCACCAACATGTCATGTTTTTTGGATCTCCAAATAGCCAGCTCTATTGCTCTGCAGTTGCACTAATTACTCCACCTGTGCATCTTTGTGGAGATCTGCAAAACCTGGCCTGTTGGTGGGCCTTGAGGACAGGGTTGGGGACCACTGATCTAAATCACACCTGTGTAGCATAAGCAACAGTCTTGATGGAGGACCAGTGGAGGCAATACTTCTGTTTTTTTCTTCCGGCTTGGCAGAAGATCTCTCAGAACTCCTTCATTCTTCAGACGATTCAGGACAGACTCCATTAGGAATTCATCTCAAGGCCACAGGATCATTTTATAGTAACCTACGGTTCCAGAGATCCTTAGAAGGCACAGGCGACGTCATTAGTAATTACACAACTAAAGGAAATGGCAGTCATAGAGGAGGTTCCGTGGCACCTAAAATGAACAGGCCTTTACTCCTATGTGTTTTTGGTCCAAAAGCCATAAGGAAAATTATTCAGAACCTAAAGCAGTTAAATTTGGGGATAAAATACAAGGGATTCTGTATGGAGTCTATATCCGGTTTCTGAGGCTTGTGGTAATGATAGGGGGAGTAATCTATCATTGGCAGTTCAGAGCAATGCCGTTGGTCTCTCATCCGCACCTCGGATTTTACTAAGATTTTGGAATGGGCTATGGCATAGCTGAGGTTAAATCAGTATCACGGTGGACGTAAGTGCACAGTGTTGGGGGGTCCAAACCTGTCACTGCCAGTTTCAGGGAACCTGGGCCCGGCAGCCCAAAATCTTTCGGGAGGTAAAGGCTGTTCAATTAGCCCAAAACCATTTCGAGCACGTAAGGGATCAATATGTTCTTATTGTCTCAGACAATGCCCCGTTCATAGCTTATCTCAACTTAGAAGGGGGTACAAGATCGATCAAGTTAATGTCTCTCTCAGAACAAGTTAATGTCTCTCTCTCCTGTGAGCAGTCCACATCGAAAGGGGACCTAAATATTCTAGTGGACCTCCTGAGTAGAGTTCAGGACAGACAGAATAGAAATTAAGTGTCTTCAGGTAACTGATCCCCCAAGTGGATCTCTTTGGCACAAGAGAAATTTCCAAATGCCCACTCTTTTTCTCTCTACCAAAGCCAGGGACCTCTGGAGGGGACCCTGGGACAGAATTTGGGGGCGTTCAATCTGTAATGCCTTTCCCTCATTCCAGATTCTCTCTAAGGAAGATTATTATTATTATAAATGTTTATTTATATAGTGCCATCATCTTCCATAGCACTTTACAAGGTGTGATTACAGGTAAAGGTAAAACATATAGTACAGGGAACAATACAAAACTAAATGCCACGAGATTTAAACCAAGTGTTGTGAACACAGGAGACAGCAGGAAAAGCCCTGCCCTTGCGAGCTTACAGTCTAATGGATAGGGGTGGAGACAAAAAGTAGGGATGAAGTGGTAGAGCTTGAGTTGGGCTGAATATTTAATTTAATTTAAGTAAATTTTGAGGGCACTTTTAAAGGCTTTGAGTGATAAATATTGATGGATATTGAGTGGGGAAGTGCATTCCAGAAACGTGGGTAGGCACGGGAGAGGTCTTGGAGGTGGGAGTGTGAGGACGTAACCAAGGAGGAAGATGGGAGAATGTCAGAGGCAGAGTGGAAGTTGCACTTGGTTTGGTAATGCTGGATCAGAGATGAAATGTAGGGAGGGGCCTGGCTGGAGAGAGCTTTGTAGGTAAGTGTTAGAAGTTTAAACTGAACTATGAGACAGGTAACCAATGGAGGGATTGACAGAGGGGACCGTGCTGGAGAACAGGGAGGAGAGGTGGTTAAGGCGAGCAGCAGAGTTTACAATAGATTGAAGGGGTGTCAGTATGTTTGGGATATGACCAGGGCTTACACTTTTTAGTGGTATCAGGTGAGAACAAGGGACAGATGCGGGAGATATTTTTAAATTGGAGAAGATCAGGTTAGACTAGACAAGGGTGATCCTGGTGGCCCAAGAGATTGTGGTTCTCCCTACTATAGCAGATGTCGGTAGGATCTCCAGTAACTCTCCCTCCGACCACAGATCTACTTTATCATGGGCCAATGTTCCACCCTCAGGTTCAGAGCCTCCATTTAACTGCATGGCTCCTGAATGAAGCCTGTTATGGAATAATGGTCTTTCCACTCGAGTCAATAAAACCCTTCTCCACAGCAGAAAAATGGTTACCCTTAAGGTCTATGGTAATGTCTGGAAGAAGTATTCCTCATGAAAGTCTTCGAATTTCATTCCTCAAGGAGGCTACTAGTTCTAAATAGGATCCACTACAGTTTGCATACAAAGTAAACAGATCAGCAGAGGACGTGGTCAGTCCTGCGGTCAAGTTCACATTAGATCACATTGATCGACCCAGTTCATATGCCAAAATGCTATCTGTGGACTCAATACCATTGATCCCCAAATACTCCATAGAAAGCTGCTCTCTTTAGGCATTCCTTTGAGTATATCTAGCTGGATTATTAGCTTTCTGACTGGTAGATTCAAATTGGGCACGTTTGTTTCTTCGTCAAGGATCACAAACATGAGTGCACCACAGGGATGTATTCTGTCTCCCCTCTTCTCACTATATACCAATGACTTCACCTCCTCAGATCCTTTGGTCAAGATGATCAAGTAGTGGGCAGATGATACCACCTTAGTAGGCCTCATTAATGACAACAATGGGTCTACATATTGGACCAAAGTTAAAACTCTTGAATCATGATGCAAGGCAAACAACCTTATCCTGAAGAGCCAGAAAATGGTAGAACTCTTAATTGACTTCAGGAGATTCCCACCAAATGCACCATCCCATTATTCTTAGTATACAGTACGTCCTGCTCCAGATAGAATACTTACATTCGGGTACTACTCCGCCAGATGGCGCTGGACTGCAGAGACATCGAAAATAGGCTCCTCCCGGCCCCTCAAATACCCAGGGACCTCCCACAATCTCCAGATTTTCTCTGCAGTCTGGACTGCGAAGGACAAGAAGATGGCTCTCTCTACTCACAGGTGAGCGGGGCTATTAGCCTGCGGCCCTGTAGAACTATTCCCACCCATTCCATCAGTAATTGCCTCCCAGCCTTGGCTGCACTGGTCGGGTGATGGTAGGCAGCACCGCTGTTAGGTGCTTAGGAGCGCTGCTCCACCGCAAACCCCCACCAAAGGGTAGGCGGTACAGGCATATGGTGAGCCTCTATGGGATGCCCCCCCACACTATTGCCCCTTGCCCAGTCTATCGGTGGGCCCTATGTTAAGTGGCCGCTGTCCTCCCTCACTTTCCTTGTAGCCTTCGGGGGAAAAGGGGGGGGGGGGGTGTATGCATGTTTATACGTGTATTGGCTTTTATGCTTCATTACATTATGCCTTGTGTCAGCCTCCGCGCTGACTTGTTTTACTTTTATTATACTCGAAATTGCCGCCGCCGCGCGCGTTTTTTTCCTTTGTTCCGCGCTTGGTGGCGGCGTTACCTCATGCGCCGGTGCGGCGTCATTGGCTGCTTGTCACGTGTGGGATTCGCTCTCTCCAGGAGGCGGGGCCTGTCTTTGGCGTGTTCCGCGTTATTGCTCTTGCGGGCCCGCCCCTTGAGGTATACCGACGCCATTTTGTCTGCTTGATTCCGGCTTCTGCGTGACGGGTTTCTACCTACCGCGGTCTGTGAGTGCCCTCGTGGGCGGCTTTTATTACCGCTTTTAATTATTGTTTTGCTTACGGCTCCCTTTTGATTATGTCTTTCAGACGGCCGAACCCCTTTGGCTTCTCCCGGCCCTCTATTAGTTGGTTAACTTGTGGCCTAGTGAAATTACTCCCACTTCCCTAGCGGGTTATTGGGGCATCCCGGGTTGCTTTATAGCGTTAATCCCTATCGGACTATTGTGCCGCTATAATCACCATATGGAGGCATCTCGGGATAATGTGACCGAGGTTCCTTCGGGACAAGCCCGGCTGTGTGTAGCTTGTGGGGAGTCCCATGTTGACGCTGACAAGGCGAGGGTCTGTGTACCCTGTGCCAAACAGGTGCTTGAACTACAATCCGGCCTTCAGTGGCTGAGTCTGCGATTCGCTTCGCCTCACCTACTCCCCCAAGCTTAAATCTCACTCCCATTGAGTTGCATACAAGTGGGGATTCTCAGCCTGATGTGTCTTCCAGACTGGCTAGTGTTGAGAGGTTGCTTGCTAATACCTTGGCGCGTAAGGCCTCTGCAAAGAATCAGCACCTAACACCTGATGTCACTCCTTTCCCTATGGAAGCTGATGAGTTTTTGCAACTATCTGGCTATACCCCCTTGGAGGAAGGGGAGCTATTCTCCGACTCAGGGTCATCTGATGAGAGGCCCAGGGGTCATGACGATTCTGGCTCTGACCCCTGGGCCCCGGATGATACTGATAGACTGTTGGCTCAGATTTTTGAGGTTCTGTCTATCTCTCCCCCTGTTGGGGCCCCCAGGCAAAGGGGGGAACTTTTTCATACTGCTAAGTCACGCTTGGAATTTCCTGAGCAAGCACATTTCAATAACCTTGTGCTCAAGGAATGGGAGCGTCCCAGTAGACTTCCCGGTGTACCTAAGAGTTGGGATAGGAAATATCCCTTCCCTGCTGATGTGGTGAAGTGTTGGTCATCCCCTCCTGAAGTAGATGCCCCGGTCCTAGGGTTATCTAACACCTCTGTCATGCACTCCCCTGACTCTACTACCCTGCGGGATGCTGAGGACCGGCGCATTGACCAGCTGGCGTCCCATGCCTTTGCATGTGTGGGGACGGCGCTGCGCCCGGTCTGTGCCTCTGCCATTACGGCTGTGGCTATTAGGACCCTGCTCATAAGTATCCTTGATGGTTCCCCTGATGATGTGCCTTGTGAGGAGTTTAATGCACTCTCTACTTGATTTTTTTTGTGAATTTTGTCCTCACTGACTTGGATGACACCATTAGAACCTCTGCCCTTGTGGTGGCTATACGCCGCTCAGTTTGGCTGCGCCAGTGGGCTGCTGACAACGCTGCCAAGAAGGCCCTTACTGGTTTTCCCTTCAAAGGACTACGCCTGTTTGGGGACCGCCTGGACCTATTTGCTAAGGGAGGCAGGTTACCCCAGCACAGGCGGCAGTCTCGGCCCTTTCGGGGTCAGGGCTCCTTTTCCTCCCCCCTACTGTGGTGCTAGACAAGGGAGGGGGGTTTCCTTTACTGAGGCCCGAGGAGACTTCTGGGGTAGGGGCAGAGGACGTGGACGTCCTGGATCCTCCAAGCCTAAGTCCTCTCCCAAGCCCCCTCAGGCATGATGGGGCGCCCTCACCCATCTGGGTGGGGGGACGGCTTCAGCACTTTGCTCACGTCTAGAGGCTTCATGTCTCAGACCGGTGGATTCAGGAGGTAGTGTCCTCCGGTTACAAGTTGGAGTTTGCTGTCTGCCCTCCCCCAAGGTTCATCAGATCCTGGATTCCTCAGGACCCTGTGTCAGCTCAGGATCTAGTGCTGGCAGTGCAAAGCCTCCTGGAGCTGGGGGTCATCTGCAAGGTCCTTTTAAGAGAAAAAGGCAAGGGCTTCTATTCCAACCTCTTCACAGTGCCCAAAAAAGATGGGTCAGTCAGGCCCATCCTGGACTTGAAGATCCTCAACAAATTTGTCAGGTGCAGGCGCTTTCGCATGGAAACTCTGCACTCTGCCATCAATTCCCTGCGCCAGGGGATTTCATGACCTCTGTGGACATCAAAGATGCTTACCTTCATATTCCTGTATTTCCAGGTCATCAAAGGTTCCTCAGGTTTGCTCTGGAGGATCAACACTACCAATTTGTGGCATTGCCCTTTGGTCTCACTTCAGCTCCCAGGGTGTTCACCAAGGTGCTGGCAGGAGTGATGTCTCTGCTCAAGTTTCAGGGCATCCACGTGCTGCCTTATCTGGACGACATTCTCACCACCTCCCAGTCTCTACAACAGGCAGAATTGGATACTCAGCTGGTGGTGTCCACCCTGGAGTCATTTGGATGGGTGATCAACCACCCCAAGTCTTCTCTGTCCCCCTCCTTGGTGACTTCATTCCTGGGAATGAATCTGGATACAGTTCAGGCAAGGATTTTTCTTCCTCAGCAGAAGGTGGACAGTCTGATTGTGCAGGTCCAGTTCCTGCTATCTTGTCATCATCCCTCCATCAAGCAGGGAATGCAGCTGGTGGGCCTGATGGTGGCGTGCTTAGAGGCGGTCCCTTATGCTCAGTTCCACTTGAGGCCTCTGCAACTCCACCTCTTGTCAGTATGGGACAAGGACCCAGCGTCCCTGGACCGGGTCTTTGCGCTTTCCCCCCTGGTCAGGCGGTCCCTCACGTGGTGGCTGGACTCCAGGAACCTGTTGGGGGGCAGATCCTTTCTGGCCCCCTCATGGGAGACGGTCACCACGGATGCCAGTCTGTCAGGTTGGGGGGGTCTCTGGAAGTCCCTGCGGTTCCAGGGGAGGTGGGTTCCCTCAGGAGGCCCACACACCTATCAACGTACTGGAGCTGCAGGCGATCAGATTAGTTCTGGCTCAGTTGACTCCTCACCTTCGGGGCCTGCCTGTTCAGGTGTGCTCGGACAACCAGATGGCGGTTGCCTACATCAATCATCAGCGAGGGACCTGGAGCAAGAGGGCCCTTCAGGAAGTGTCTCTAATCCTGACCTGGGCGGAGGCCAATGTTCCCTGCATATCAGCTGTGTACATCCCGGGGGTGGAAAATCTGCTGGCAGACTCTCTGAGCAGGGGGGCCTCTCGCCAGGGAGAATGGTCCTTCTGCAAAAGGGTGTTCCAATCTCTGTGTCACCGTTGGGGCCAACCAGATGTGGATCTGTTTGCATCCCATCACAATCACACGCTCCCGGCCTTTGTCTCCCTGTCCCAGGATACTCTGGCCTTGACCACGGATGCTCTAGCAATGTCATGGCAGGACTTTCAGTTCCTGTATATCTTTCCTCCATTCCCCCTGCTGGGCAGGGTTCTGCGCAGGATTGCTCTGGAGGGGGTGCCAGCAATTTTGGTGGCCCCCAGGTGGCCAAGAAGAGTGTGGTTCGCAGACGTGGTGCAGCTGGCAGTAGATCAGTATGTTCTGCCCAGGGTGCCAGATCTGCTCACTCAGGGCCCCTTACGCCATCCCAATTTACAAACTCTGGCTTTGACGGCCTGGCTGCTGAAACCTCCATCTTGATGGAGAAGGGGCTGTCTACCTCGGTTGTTACCATGATAAAGGCTAGGAAGTCCTAAGTCCTTCTCTTCCATCTATTACAGGGTTTGGCATGCCTACATTGACTGGTGTGAGTCTAAGTCTCTTCCCTGTCATGTGTTCTCTATTCCCAGGATCCTAGAATTCCTGCAGCATGGGTTGGAGATGGGGCTCCAACTCAGTACTCTGAAGGGTCAGGTTTCTGCCCTGGCTGTTTTCTTCCAGAAGTCCTTTGCTCAGCATTCTCTGATCAGGACTTTTTTCCAGGGGGGTTACTCATGTGCGTCCCGCACGTAAGCCTATGGTGCCTGTTTGGGATTTGAACTTGGTTTTGTCAGCCTTACAGGGTGCTCCCTTTGAACCTGTGCAGGATGCTGCCCTGGCCATTCTTACTCTCAAAGTTGTCTTTCTGGTGGCTATTACCTCTGTTAGGCGTGTGTCTGAGTTGGCGGTGCTTTCCATTCAGCCCCCCTACTATGAGAGACACCAGGACAAGGTGGTGTTACGCTTCAAGCCAGATTTTCTGCCTAAGGTAGTGTCTGCCTTTCATTTGAATCAGGACATTGTTCTTCCTTCCTTGTGCCCTAATCCTAGCAACGCTAAGGAGAGGGTTTTGCACTCTTTGGATGTGGTTAGGTGTCTGAAGTACTATCTGGTGGCTACTGCACCTTTCAGAAAAACTGATGTTCTTTTTGTGGTCCCTTCTGGTCTTAGGAAGGGTTTGGCTCCTGCCAAGTCTACTATCAGCAAATGGAACCGTCAGGCTGTGATTCAGGCCTACTCTGCTAAGGGGAAGAATCCTCCCTTCTGCCTTACTGCTCATTCTACGTGTGCTATTGGTGCCTCTTGGGCTTTTCAGCACCAGGCTTCTGTTGAACAAGTTTGCAAGGCCGCTACTTGGTCTTCTGTTCATACCTTTTTACAAGGTTGATGTTAAGGCCTCAGCTGATGCTGTTTTTGGCCGCGAGGTTTTGCAGGTGGCAGTGGTTTAACTGTCTGCTGTTACCTTTTTGGGGATCCCACCCTACTTTATGGACACTGCTATTGGGTGTCCCAAGTGTAAGTATTCTATCAGGACGTACTGTATACTAAGAATAATACAATTCTGTGATTACTCACCTGTAGAATTGGTATTATGAGTATACAGTACGTCCTGCTCCACCTCACCCTTGGTTTTCGCATTATCTTGGATCCCCTGTATGGTGATTGTTATCATTGTTATGGTTACTAGTTTAGGTTGTTTTATTTCTCCCGGCTTCTCGTTAACTGCTTTTCAGTTCTGGGGATTGTGGGAGGTCCCTGGGTATTTGAGGGGCCGGGAGGAGCCTATTTATGATGTCTCTGCAGTCCAGGGCCATCTGGCGGAGTAATACCCGAACTTCTATCTGGAGCAGGACATACTGTATACTCATAATACCAATTCTACAGGTGAGTAATCACAGAATTGTATTTTCATTGGTGAAGAGGAAGTCAAAATTGTAGCCAGGGCAAAATTTCTAGGCACCCGGATCTTGCAGGACTTGAAGTGGAGCAAGCAAGGCCCAACAAAGGTTATACTTCTTGAGACAATTGAAAAGATACAGTATGTCTAAGGGAATCCTTGCTTGTTCATCCATATACTGGGAAATATTATTTTGACAATTCTTATTGATAAGGATAACTACCACACAGGCTTTTTTTAATTGGTAGAGGTTAGATATTAGATCGCCAAATTCTGTAAAAGCTTTAAAAGTTTCTTTTTCTTTTTTGAAGTGAGTTTTTTTCAATAAGGCAATATCTATTTTTAACCTAAGTAGTTCCTTCACAATGTCTCTTCTTTTATGTGGACTATTCGCCCCTCTTATACTGAATGTACAAAGATTTATTGGTCTATTTTCCATGTTTTCGTTCTTTATGTCCTGTGCAAAATGTAGTAATTTTTCTTACCCATGGTAGATTTCCTTCCCTTACCCCATTTTCCCTTACGACGCTCATGGCTCGACCGCCCAGGGAAATTTTGTTCTTCCCTGGATTTTCTCTGCCTCCTTACCAGTCAGGGGCTTTTTTTTGGCACTCCAATAGTGAAAAATGGAACAATTGTATTCAGGCAGTGATACACAAAAGTACAATACCAGAATCATGCCAAGCGTTACTAAGGTCTATAACGGCAGTCCATAAGGATTCCAACGTTTTGGGGGTAGAATATCCCCCTTCTTAAGGGAGGATTGTGAACTAGAAACAAAGCCCCAGGGCCCCTTTAACCCTTTAAGTGCCAAGCCCGTAGGTACTACGGGGTTGCTTCTCCGACCGTTAAGTGCCAAGCCCGTAGTACTTACTGGCTGGCTTTCCCCCCCTGCTAGCGTAAAAAATAATGTAAATATCACTCATCTGACCCCTCGTTCGAACCCGCCGGGTCTTCTCTTCACCCTGGGGGTATCCGATTTCCCCCAGGGGCTCTTCTGCCTTCAGGAGGGGGCAAAAAATAGCCCCCCCCCCGCCTCGGCAGCCGCTGCTGCTGACAATAAAAAAAAAAAAAAAGACACTCACCTCTGTGCCTGATCCCTCGGGGTGGGTCTCCTCTTCACCAGGGGGGGGGGGGGGGGCTCCGATCACCTCCTGGGCTTCTCCGCGGTGAGGAGGGGGCAAAAGATGCCCCCTCTGACGTTCGCGCCGCTAGCCCCGCTCCCTTGTGGGCGGGGCTTATGATGTCACGTCATCCCGCTGCCAGCTCTGGACTGTCAGATGCCAGGTCTGATCACCGGAGGAGGTTGGAGGGTAGGGGACGTGCCCTGCCTCCCCAGCCCCCTCCGGTGATCAGACCTGACAGCTGTCTGCTGAGAAGAGAATCGTCGCGGGACACAGGATCGGAGGTGAGTTTTTTTTATTATGTGTAAGTGTCTTTTTTTACATTTAACCCCTTGTGAACTGGAAAGGGGTCCATGATGTTCTATGTTATGAAAACTCTGTGCAACCAAAGAATTGATTGAGGGATTACTTCCACAAACCCAACCCACATAAACAAGCCTGGTACGCCTAGAAAGCTTGAGATTTGTACTTCCAGAGAAGATGGTAATGTTGAATGGTAATGTAAAGGGTAATGTAAAGATGGTAATGTTGAATGGTAATGTAAAGGGTTGTTGTTCTGTAAAATCTGCAAGGTGCGCTTAGCGCATATCGCAGTTGTATTTTATCTGAAAATCTACTAAAGCTCTTTCAATTTGGGGGAGTCTCCTGGGCAGGAAAGAGTGTATACCAATACATATGTGGTACCACTGTAACTGGGAGAAATTGGGGTTTCACACACAATAAGATTTTATTGACAAACTTACATTTTTTATTACAAAAAAACACTACAAATTGCAAAAAATAGATTTTTTTTTATTTTTTTGCACATATTTCACCCAAAGTATTGAAAATACACTAAAAAAAGGGGCAAACAAGACATTGCATGTTGAAGCTAAGACTCTGTGTAAAAACACAATATATAATTTTCCTAGAAAATCCCTTCAAAAATCAAAGTTGAACATATGTAGAGGAAAATAGTGAAAAGTGGTCTGGCAACAAAGGGTGACAAAAATTCTAGGAAGGCTGGAACTTAAAGGGTTAAGTGAGTGTGAGTGGCAATATGGAGGCCATCCTATAGTCAGAGGATCACAAAATATCACAAAAGTAACAAATAACTTACCTGCACCCATCAGGGCTCCCCAGAGTGGGGAAGCCCCTCCACCTCCAGCCGCCGCTCGCTGGAATAGTGAGCGGTGCGATCCCTGCCTGTCAGTGAGACAGGAAGGGAGAGTGACAGCCGGGCAAAACAGTTTTCCCGTTAACAGATGAGGCTGTGTGAGGCGCGATCCGATTAGATCGTCGCCTGTCCACTGCTCGTCCCGGCAGGCAGGAATCTTACTGCAGATACCCAAACCGTCCCGGGGTGCGTGCAGTGTTCTCTGCCACCTCATCACAGGTGGTGGGAGCCCGAGGGCTCTATGGTGCAGGCGTATATGCTGTGAATGGCAATAATAAGATTAAAGATACAATGCAAGATACAGATGCAAGAGGAGGGACACTCGGGAGGCGGGGAGCGGGACATGTAAGCAGGTAAGGAGGGAGAGAGGAGGAAGGGGGGAGACGGGGGGAAACAAAGCAGGAAAATAAGATGAAACGAGGATTGTAAAGAATTAAGAAGAGGGACAATGGAAAAAAAGGAATGGGAAGGGGAGGAAACGAGGAATAGAGGGAGTGGGGAATATGAAGAGGATAGTAAAGCAAAAGAAAAATGGGGGGAAAGAGGATGATAGGAAATTAAGAAGAGGGACAATGGGCAGTAAGTGAGGAAAGCCAAGGTAGAAAAGAACCACAGGAGAGGTGAGAGGACCAAACAAAGGAGAGAATAGAAGGAGAGGCAGTAAGGATTAAAAAGAGGGACAAAGAAGGAATTTAACATAAACATAAAAAGAGGGACAAAAATGAAAAGAGAGACAAAAATAAGCACTGATTCAGGATACTCTTGAGGAATTTTTGAAACCATATCATATAATTGTGCTTTGCATTTGTCGGGATCCGAGTTAATTCTCAGAAACTGAGAGATGGGAAGGCTATTGATGAGTTGTTTGGGATGTGCGCTTTCGTATAGCAATAATGTGTTCCTGTCTGTAGGTTTCGAAAACAGACCAGTGGTGATGGAGCCATCTGCGTTTTTGTCAATTGTGACATCAAGAAAAGTAATGTGTATCTGATATTTCCCAGATTAAATATGATTGTGGGGAAAACTCAACAAATAAATGGAATTCTTTCTTATCCCCATGCCAGACCGTGATCACATCATCAATGTAACGCCCCAATAGGTCATATGTTCAGTGTATGGGGCGAGGGACAGATATACCTCTTTTCTAGGAATCCGACGAAGAGATTAGCAAAAGCTGGAGCTATTGCGCTACCCATTGCCGCTCCGAGGATTTGTTTGTAAAAGCTGTTTTCAAAGCAAATCTTAATGCAATATGCAACAATCTCCAAGCCTGTAATGATAAATTCAATGGGGATATCGGATGGCTCCTTGATTGCCATCAAGACATTGATGGCAATCCCGACACCCGATATGACACTATTCTCTTTCCCCCCAACCCCACAGCGGCATTTGGCAAAGATACCTCCACGGACTTGGTGAAGGAGCTCAGGCGACTGAGGAAGAAACAAGTGGATTTGGAACTTCATGGCCAGACTTTATCTGAATACTTTTGGATTAAGAAAATCCCACGCGGCTTTAGGATCAAGAATCAGCCCACAATTGGGAGGAACAAGCCCGAATTCTGTAAGCACTGGTGTGAAGTTTCCAACCAAAACTCTTTAAATTATATGAGCATCGAAGAAGTAAGATACCAGTTGTGTCAATTGAACCGTGAAATCCATATGCTTGAACTAAGGGTACAAGAGGAGACACCAGATGCACCAAAAATTGATGTGGACCTAAAGAGTTTGGAGAATGAGATCACCAACTACACAGATTGAAACAATACAAGAGAGAGAAGTTCAAACAGGTTTGTCTAGGCTACTCTGAAAATCGTGTTTACCCGTGGCTCTCAGGGAACGACCCTGACCAGCGTTGTTTCAGGAGACAGGCGGGCACTTCAACCAAACTGAGAACCGACCAACTCCAACTATTTCCAGCATCGGACAGTGATCCTGTTTCAGAAAATCGATCCTCTGATAGTGACACACGTTCCACCAGGGGACCAAAAAGGAACTACAAGTCTAAACCACTTGAACCCCATTTTCGGGCACCCCCGGACCAAATGACCCAGGAGGGGCGGGAGACAGTGCCGACGGCAGAGTGATGACCCTGAACCTGTCCTCAAGGCCACTCGCAGAACACGAGGTAAGCCTGCTTAGCAGGGGACTTTCCTTTTGCCCTACTTCAAAGTTTGATCTATTTAAGTCTGATATTGAACTATTTTAGCTGGAAATATCACTGAAACAGTTCTATTCCTAGTATGTCACACACTCCACTTCCAAATATTCATGACACTTGGGAGCCCGGCCTGTAGAGGGCGATCTTGCAGAGATGACATGAAAAAAGGAACCCCTCCTGGTCCATAAGTACTGGGTTCCTCCCACTATTCCTCAGTCTTTTCGTCTCTGCCGTCGGCGAAGCATTCGGAAGATGACTCTCCTTCAAGCTGCAGGGAGCCGAGTTTGCTCCCGGCCCCTTTTTTTCTCTATTTCTGTCTGAAACTCTTTAAACCTGTTTGGTTATATTGTATGCCTCCCAGCCCTGGCTGTATGGTTCAGGCAAAGGTGGAACACAACTTCTGGTGTATACAGGAGTTTTACTCCTCCGTGAGACCCAAATGGGGGTAGGCGGTTTCCGGGTTGGTGTTCCCGGCATGGGATGCCCCTGTCCGTTTATAATCCCCTTGTGCCTTATGGGTGCATTTCTATCCTCTCCCCTTTAGTTCTCCTTTACCCTGCTGGGGTAAAAAGGAGGGGGGTGTTATCTTGGCTTATTTGTCACCATGCACACAAATAATAATAATAAAAAAAAAAAAAAGATATATACAATAAATCTTTATTATATATATATTATGTATGTTTACTATACTATTTAATAGGATATGTTTTATTTAGATTTTCCTATCTCTGTCTAGGCAGCATTCTTTTTTGCTTACATTTTAAAGCTCTTTGTTTCTGGCTGTGTTCAGATTTGAATTTCCCTCCATTCTTGGTCATGTGATTCTGGGGGTGGGCGGGGCTTAGGCACACAGCATCATTTCCTTCCCAGAGCACCTTGGTGTGCTCTCTTTGTCTGCCTGGCTCCTGCTGCTTCCCTATGGTCTTCCCTCATGGTGCGAGCTGATTTCCTGGTGCTGTGAGTACCCCTCAGCTTGCTGAAGGGAGTTTATGCCATTTTTTTCATGCTTTGTCATTTATTGTATTGTGTGCATTTGTGACTGTTTGTTTTCTTTGTAGGTGGAAACTCTTTATTTTAAAGGGGTTTCTCCTGGTCTTTAGCCCTTAAAGCCTTATTTGGGGGTCCATTTGTGTTTTATCCACCCACTTGGGACTATTTAAAGGGGCATCCCGGGTAGCAATTGCGTAAATCCCATATATACTTGGCGACTATAATCATAGTATAATACTAAACACCATATGGAGGCATCTCAGGACAACGGGCATGCAGTTCCCTCTGCACAGACTCGGCAATGTTTTGGATGTGGGGCATCCCTTGATGGGGATAACGCAATTCTTTGTGTCCCTTGTGCTCAATTAACTATTATGCAGCAAACTGGGGCCCAGGCTTCGGCGCCTGCGGCTTCTGCCTTATCTCCTACTCTGCCATGTCTTGTCCGTACCCCCAGTGATGTTGTCATGGGTGGTGAGTCGCATTCTGATTTATGTGCCAGATTGGCTCATCTTGAAAAATTAATGTCTAGCTCTATGGCCAAGAAGGCCTCAGCTAAAAGGAAACATTTGACTCAGGCCGTTCTGGTAAGTGAGTTGGATAATTGTGAAATGCTTTATTGGTCTGATCCTTCTCAGTTAGAAGAAGGAGAATTATATCAGGATTCAGATGTTTCTGATGAACAGAAATTTGTTGGTACTGTGATTGAGCAGGGTGAAGCTAGTGTTGTGGATACCCCAAAGGCTCTTGCTCAGTTATTTGAGGTTTTGGTTATCACTCCTCCTGAAGTAGTCCCTCCTCAAAAAGGGAAATTCTTTGGAGTCTCTAAACCTCGTTTAGAATTTCCAAATCAAAAGCATTTTGATGAAATTATTCTTAAAGAATGGGAGAAGCCTGCGCGGCTTCCTGGCATTCCCTTGGGCTGGGACAAGAAATATCCCTTCCCAGCTGATACTGTTAAGCGTTGGTCATCACCACCTGTGGTGGATGCCCCTGTGCTTAATTTATCCAATTCTTCTGTGTTGCATTTTCCTGACTCCACTACACTTAAAGATGGAGAGGATAAGCGTATTGATCAAATGGCGTGCCACGCTTTTTCCAGTGTGGGCTCGGCCTTGCTGCCTGTTGGTGCTTCAGCAATCATGACAGTGGCAATTAGGTCTGTTGTGAGAGACCTAATGAATTACTCAGGGCTTGATCCGGCCTCTGATGAGTACGCCGCTCTTAAGCGATGTGAGATGTTTGCATCGTTTGTACTTTCTGCCTTAGATGATACTCTGCTCATGTGCAGCAGAACCTCTTCCTTGTTAATCGCCATTCGGCGGTAAGTATGGTTGCGGCAGTGGGCAGCTGATATTGTAGCCAAGAAATCGCTTACAGCGCTCCCTTTTGTGGGATTGCGCCTCTTTGGAGAAAAATTGGATTCTGTCACTAAAGGAGGTAAATTACCTCAGCGTAAGAAACAACGTTGTTCCTTTCGTGGAGTGGCCTCTTTTAACCCTTCCTTTCGGGGGTCCAGATCCGGTAGAGGATCGGCCTTTTCAGCCCCTAGAGGGAATGCATGGAATAGAGGAAAGGAACGTGGCCGTCCAAGTCAGAATTGGGGGTCCAAAACCAAATCTGCCACTAAGCCTGCTTAACAATGAGGGGATGCCCTCACCCTTACAAGTGGGGGACGGCTGCTGTTCTTCTTCCAGGTCTGGGGTCAGGAGGTATCAGACAATTGGGTTCTGGAAGTAGTCTCTTCCGGTTACAAACTGGAATTCGAGTTCCGGCCTCCTCCCAGATTTTTCATGTCCCGCATGCCGTCAGATCCGGCAATTGCGCAGAGACTGCGGGCAGCAGTAGCGAATCTGTTAAACATGGCTGTCATCTGCCTAGTGCCTCCAGCGGAAAGGGGTTTGGGGTTTTACTCCAACCTATTCACGGTACCCAAAAAGGACGGCTCTGTTCGGCCTATCCTAGACCTAAGGAGATTCAATCAATTTATCCGTTTCAGAAAATTCCGCATGGAGTCTCTGCGATCAACGATCGATGCTCTCCGTCAGGGGGACTTCATGACATCCATAGACATCAAGGATGCTTATTTGCACATTCCTATTTTTCTGGGTCACCAGAGATTTCTCAGGTTCTCGATAGAAGACCAGCATTATCAATTTGTGGCCCTGCCATTCGGCCTTACCTCGGCCCCAAGAGTCTTTACCAGGATGCTGGCAGGAGTGATGGCTATATTCAGGGTCCAGGGCATACGCATTGTACCTTTTCTGGACGATCTTCTTATCGCGGCCTCCTCCCTCGAACAAGTTGGACACCAGGACGGTGGTCTCTATGCTAGAGAGGTTCGGATGGGTAATAAGTTACCCCAAATCCTCTCTCTTTCCGTCCAGGGAAATTCCCTTCCTGGGCCTGATTCTGCATACATTTCAGGCTGGGGTTTTTCTTCCTCAGTCCAAAATGGTTCTGATTCAGGACTTGATTAGTCTATTCTTGTCCAACCCTTGTCAGTCTATCCGTCTAGGGATTAGACTAGTGGGATTGATGGTAGCTGCATTCAAGGCAGTCCCGTTTGCCCAGTTTCACATAAGGACGCTTCAGCTCTTCCTCTTGGCAAAGTGGGACAGGTGCCCACTATCATTGAATCAGACTTGTCTATTGTCTCCCCACGTTTTGCAGTCCCTTCAGTGGTGGTTAATATCGCTCAACCTCCAGAAGGGCAAGTCATTTCAGGCGTTGGAAACTGGTTACCACGGATGCCAGCCTGGTGGGCTGGGGGGCTTCTGGAAGAAGCATCAGTTCCAAGGATTGTGGGGGCCTCAGGAGGCTCATTCTCCAATCTATGTATTAGAGCTTCGGGCCATACGTCTTGTTCTACTTCGACTCACCCTATCTTACAGGGTCTGCCAGTTTAGAATCGGTCAGACAACCGAACAGCTGTTGTATACATCAATCACCAGGGAGGGACTCGCAGTTGGGGTGCCCTCCGGGAAGTGTCTCTGATCCTTCAGTGGGCAGAGATCAATGTTCCCTGCATATCAGCAGTTTACATTCCGTGGAAAGAGAATGTGGAGGCAGACTCCCTGAGCAGGGGATGTTCTCGCCAGGGAGAATGGTCTGTCAATCCAAGGGTCTTTCAGTTCCTCTGTCACAAGTGGGGGACTCCACGGTTGGACCTGTTTGCTTCTCGTCACAATCACAAGCTGCCTGCTTTTGTGTCTCTATCCCAGGATCCTCTGGCAGTGGCAGCGGATGCCATGTCTCTGACCTGGAAGGATCTGAGGTTCCTGTATCTGTTTCCCCCATTCTCCATGATCAGCAAGGTGGTGCGCAAGTTAGCACTGGAGGAGGCACCAGCAATTCTGGTGGCGCCAAGGTGGCCAAGACGTCTGTGGTACGCAGACGTCGTAAGGCTGGCAGTGGATCAGTTCCATCTGCCTCTTCTTCCAGATCTCATCACTCAGGGTCAACTTTGTTACCCCAATTTACAAACGCATGGCTGCTGAAGTCTCCATCTTGAAAGAAGAAGGTCTTTCTGATGTGGTTATTCAGACTCTTATTAGAGCTAGGAAGAAGTCTTTCTCTGTCATTTATTATAGGACTTGGAGGTCCTATATTGATTGGTGTGAATCCAGGGCTTTGCCCTGTAGAGTATTTTCTATTCCTAGAATTCTGGAATATCTGCAACGAGGTCTGGATATGGGTTTCCAGATTAGTACTTTGAAAGGGCAAGTCTCTGCCTTGGCTATTTTCTTTCAAAGGTCGTTTGCTCTTCATCTTTGGTTAAAACTTTTTCCAAGGAGTCGCGTATGTGCGGCCTCCCAGAAAGCCTATAATTCCTGTTTGGGACCTTAACCTGGTGCTTTCAGCTATGCAGGCTGCTCCCTTTGAGCCTTTGCAGGATATTCCTCTTCCTATTCTTACTCAGAAGGTTGCCTTTTTGGTGGCTATTACTTCTGTCCGCCGAGTTTCTGAACTGGCGGCTTTGTCTATTCTAGCTCCTTATTTTGAGAGGCATCAAGATTAGGTTGTTTTCCGTTTTAAACCAGATTTCCTTCCTAAGGTGGTGTCTGCTTTCCACCTAAATCAGGATATAGTTCTTCCTTCCTTCCTTGTGTCCTAAACCTAGTAACGACAAGGAAAGGGTCTTACATTCTTTGGATGTAGTTTGTTGTGTTAAGTATTATTTAGTTACTACTTCGGCCTTCCGCAAGACGGATGCCTTTTTTGTTGTGCCTTCTGGGCCCAAGAAGGGTTTTGTTCCTGCCAAATCTTCCCTTAGTAAGTGGATATGTCAGGCCATCATTGGGGCCTATATGGCTAAGGGGAAGGTTCCCCCTTTTCGTGTCACCGCTCATTCTACTCGTGCTATTGGAGCTTCCTGGGCTTTTCAGCACCAGGCTTCTGTTGAACAAGTTTGCAAGGCTGCAACTTGGTCTTCTGTGCATAAGTTTTACAAGGTTGATGTGCGGGCCTCAGCGGATGCTGCTTTTGGCTGCAAAATTCTGCAAGCTGCAGTAATTTAAGTTATGCATTATTCCTTGGGGATCCCCACCCATTATAGACACTGCTAGTGGATGTCCCAAGTGTCATGAATATTTGGAAGTGGGGTGTGTGACATACTAAGAATAATACTATTTTGTGAGTACTCACCTGTAAAATGGTTATTACGAGTATGTCACACACCCCACTTCCCCCGCCCTTTTTTGTTCTAAGGGATCCTTTATATGGTGATTATTATTTTCAAACTATTATTCAATTATTGAATATAATTTGCTCTTCCTGGTTCTTCACTGCTTTTTAAAAAGACTGATGAATAGTGGGAGGAACCCAGTACTTATGGACCAGGAGGGGCTCCTTTTTCCATGTCATCTCTGCAAGATCACCCTCTACAGGCTGGGTTCCCAAGTGTCATGAATATTTGGAAGTGGGGTGTGTGACATACTATATAAAGACTGTTAGATCAGAGACTATACTCTCTGAGTAACAAAAAATATCACCAGAACCTTTCCAAGGGGGAACTTATGGCTTTAAGATCCTTGAGAAATGATGATTCTATTATTATCAAAAATGCAGACAAAGGGCGGAGCAATTGTGGTGTTGGATTACAATATGTTCCTTGAAGGTGTACTGGGGATGCTCATGGATATCATTAGTTACGAGAGTATCTTGGGGAATGTCTCCCTTGGTGTCACCAATGGGTGGATAAGCGAAGATACTGCTCAATACAATAATATTCAACATTCCATTACTCCAGTTATGTATGGCCTGCCTAAGATACATAAGGGATGTGATCCACTCAAATTTAGACCAATCGTAGCAGTAACAAACTCTGCTACACAACCCCTGGCTCAGTGGTTAGACTATTACTTGCAACCATATGTCCAACAACTGCCCTCCAATTTGAAGGACACTGGTGACTTCCTGGGAAAATTTAAAGACATTACCATTGACACCAAAGATTTATTGGCCACTATGGATATTTCCTCTCTATACACCAATATCCCTAATGACCAGGGCATTAAGGCGGTGAAACACTTCCTGACAAGGGAGCCACCTGATATCCCCATTGAATTTATAATTACAGGCTTGGAGATTGTTTTGCATTACAACTATTTTCGCTTTGTAAACAGCTTTTACAAACAAATCCTCGGAACGTACCCACCAGGCCCGATGGACAAAGCCTAACCAGGGCCACCTTTTGCATGAGCTTGCCGTTTTAGATTTTTCACCGATTGGTCCTTTTAGTAATCACTTGCAATTCTTGCTTATATTCCAAAATTACTTCTTTATTCAATTTACAATAAAAGATGCAATTTGCAGACTGTGTATATATAAAAGTATTATAAACGGTGGGTCCCTTTAAAACTTCCTTCACTCTGACTGCTGCGATAGTTCAAACTGATGCAATGAAGTCAAATCTCCAGACGTGCACTCCCAGGGAATGATCTTAATAATAGTTCGTAAAGGTTAAAAGGCGCAGAGTTTTCTTAAAGACAGTCTTTTGTAGGTAAAGGCGCAAATGGGCAAGGTTCGGCGATTCCTGCTATACCGCAAATAAACAAACATGTAATGGTTCCTGCTCCACGGAGGTCCGACGCGCGTTTCAAGATTTCTTTGTCAAGGTTCTCAGTGCGCAGAAGCAGAAGGACGCTTCATATAGGTCACAGCTGCAAAGGCTGTTGGGATATGTAGTTTTAAAATGTAGTTCTACCTTGATATATATCGCCTCTTGGCCGCTGAGGTATTAGGACACAGAGTAGCCAATGTGTGATCTTGTAAACCGCTGCTGCTCCGCTGATCTTATTGCAGGATGTTTTCAGATAGCAGATAAAGCAATACTTTTCAATCTTCCACTTCGGCCCTCGTCACCACCTTTCCAGAGACACCACGGGTGGGTGAATTTAGCTCCACTTAGATACACTAGGAATATCTTATATAACATGGTTTTCAACACTTATAATGCTGTCCATACAGGAACCCTGGAATCTTCCGGACCTTCTGTCCCAGGTAGTGCCTCAATGGGATCTGGCTAAAAGCAATGACTGCTTTTGGATTCACCTATTAAATTCCTCACAAGGTACTGCTTTTAGTGGGAATTACCTCTGCCTGCAGAATCGGTGATATCCAAGCATTGTCCTGCCATCACCCCTTTCTTCAGATTTTTCAGGATCGGGTGGTATTAAGGGTGGACCCCTACTACCTTCCAAAATTATTTTCTGACTTTCATCAGACTCAGGATATTGTGCTTCCGTCAGCGGATAGTAAAGATTCTTCTGGATAAATCTTCTGGATGTCAGAGCATGTCTTCTGGAATACCATCGCCAAACCAAGGAAGACCAGTGAATCTTAAGGCCCTCTCTGGACATTTCCATCATCCTGAATGGTTTCACATGGCCACCCTTTGAGCTCATAGAGGAGACAGCTATTTAGTTTCTGACCCTTAAAGTGGCTTTTATATTAGTCATTACTTTGGTTAGAAGGATTAGTGATATGCAAACCTCGTCCACCAAGGAACCATATTTTTCAGATCATCTTACCATTAGACCCGACCCGCTTTAACTGATAGATTTCTTCGGGAATCTCACAGGACCCAGGAGGTCTACCTGTCAGGTCTCAGACCAGAGGAACTTAAGCATCAGCAGGAGATGCATCTGTAGGATGCCAGAACCATTCTGTTGACCTACTTGATCGTACCTCAGAATGGAGGAGATCCAATCATTTGTTGCATTTGTTTGCAGGAAAGATTAAAGGTCTGCAAGTCTCCAAGGCATCCATCACCAGGTGGATTTGGAAGCCATCCAGTTAACTTACGAAAGTTCCGAGGGACAGGGTATTTAATCATAGTATAGTTTGTGTTTCTTGTTTAGGTGGGAGGAGCTACTCAGCTAAGCCTTCCTGGAGGATTACCGAAAATTCCGTTACAAGCACCTAACTACTGCCCAGGCTCAGTCGGTTGTAACTCAAGATGGTTAAGGTGAAAAAAAATTCCCAAAAAGCATCTGGACCTTGCCTTTTAAAGGAGGAGATGGTGGTAGGACTAGCATAATTGAGGTTGATGATCATTGCTCCAGGTCCGCTGCTCTGCCCATTGTGCTATCTGCTGTGGTGTTGCTGTGTGTCTGTTGGAGTGGTGTGGTTCTTCCCTGGGTCCCAGAGCCGCATTGTTTAACCTCACCTGGCGTTAATCATGCTGTTAATCATCCCTGTGTTGGATCATTGCATTGTCTTCTCAAAGCCTAGGAGTGCTCTCCACCTCCCTGATATCCCCTAGTCCTTGTGGGGCCTGTGGGCCTTCCTTTTTCATGATTTTGGGCTTATTGTCTTCTTGTCCTTGCTGGGCCTTGTGGTTCTTGTGGTTTGGATACATTTAGGGTGACTATATGCCCACTTAATTCCCGTCCTATTATGAAGCCTGAATGGACAAATAGAGATACTTAGAAGATGCTTCCCTCCACAATGTCTGTAATGGGGTGATTGGGGGGGGGGGGATTGTGATCACTGTCTGTAATGGGGTGATTAAGGGGGGATTCTGCATGCTGTTATGGGGTGATTGGGAGGGTGTCTTGTAGAGTGAAAAATATGATATATATATATATATATATATATATGTGTGTACGCACACGTTTGAAGATTTTTGTAACAGGTATAATGAATACACATTTTTAAAATGTGTGGCTGTCTTATTTGTGAGGTGTGCATATAAATATTTATTTGTGTTCAATTGATTTTCAATTGTTCTGTAAAATTCGTTGCTTTTTTAACTGATTCATGTGTATTCAATGAGAAGCATACATTCTATTCCTAAATTTTAGAATATTTTCACAGAAATAAGAGATGCTTTCAATAACGGGTGGGGGTAGGAGAGGCCATGGAGGAGATCTGCTTACTTTATCTTGTTTCTATTTGCATTAGATGTTTGCATTGCATGTTGAGCATTGCTAAACTGAAGTGAATTGCAAGTACTGCATGTGCAATCTAAGTCTCCCTGTTTATTAACGGTGTTATAATAAGTGTATGAAATAAGTTCTGCTATTGTTTTGTTAATTACCATAGCGTCCACTACACAAGATGCACCGTTGGGGGTGGTATTGGGGCGTATTATGGTTCAAATGTGTATGAACTTACACTTGCTTCCTGCCTGCAGGTCCTACAATGTACCGCGCTCCCCACACATATACTCACACATAGAAAACGCGATACCTTAAAGCGTTCCTGCTCTGTCGATCGCAGTGCCTATTGTGCTGCTGCAGCCCTGGCGGGGGGTGCGGCCTATGTATGGCTGTTGTCCATTCATGAATAGCAGATGTAAATACTCCATGCCCACCCGCCAAAAGCAAGAATGTGGGAAAGTGATTAGTGTGACGCATTGGAGGACCAGCAGGCAGGGAGCAAGTGTAAGTTTATCTATTTCCCACCCACTGGTCCTCCATTGCTTTTCATCCTCACATGGAGGGAGCCACACTGCCCATTATGTGGGATAATGCACGCTGCCTGTAATGGGGGATGAAGCACACTGCCTGCAATGGGGGATACTGCACACTTCCTGCAATGGGGGATACTGCACACTGCCTGTAATAAGGGAAGCCACACACTGCATTGAAATGGGATTCCACATACTGCCTGTAATGGGGACTGTCGCACACTGCCTATAATGGAGTGATCGGGGGGATTCTACACACTGCCTGTAATTGGGAGATGGAGGGATACTGCATACTCGGCCTGTTTCAGAGCTTCTCTGGCATGCATTCCCACCAGCAGGAATGATATCAAAGGACCTTATTTGGTCTATTTTCCATGTCGGGCGATTCCTAGCCCTGTATTTGTGGCCGAGTTGTCCTTTTTGCAGGAAATTACTATATACGTATATTCCAAACCGATTGCTCACTGTATAAATACTGGTTCAGGGCCCTGATTTGTGGATTTTCTGACCTATAAAAGCCATCTTATTGCTAGCAGGAAAACTTGAATGATCTTTTGTTGCTAGTGAAAATACAGCCTACATCCTCCGCACTTACGATGGACCACTTAAGGAGTTTTGTGAAGAGTACGAGCATCTGCAGCAGCATGGGCTGTTAATCATGGCAAAGATGACAGTGTGTGGGTGTAAGACGGTGGCCCCAAACTCTGCCGATGTCTTCTTCCTCCTCTAAAGCAGCACCACCACCAGCCATGTAGCCCACAGCTCCTGCCAATACCCAAAAAAAAACACACAGGTTGTGCTGCACGTAAAGTCGAATAACATGTTTGCTAAGTGCTGGTGTGTTGTGCTTCTCTGTCCCTACAGATTCATAAGAGGGTGAATACACAGCGATGAGGGCCACCCAATAAGAAAGCGGCGCAAGACTCAGGTGGGTGTCCATGATACTAACTCAGGTTTTTTCCCTCTACAGACACCTCTGATAAAGGGATGGTGCCGTCAACCAGGTTGGGTAAATATGTAAAAATGTGTGTGCCTGTACAGGCACACGTGGACAAACGTTTTTATATTTTTTTAAATATAAATAACCATTTTTTAAAAGTTAATAAAACAATAATTTTAAAGTTATATGCTGCGTTTTGGCATGTTTTCTATGCAACATAAAGGAGACAGAAACCAACCAACCAAACAGCACAGTAAAATAGAACACCAAAACAGAAGACATGGCAAACAAGGTACAAACATAAGTATGTGCAAGGACAAACAGACTACATGTGATGCCCTAGATGCCAACAGGTGGGACAAAGGTAAGTATGTGCTAGGACATGCAGACTACCATGGGATGCTCTAAATTCCAGCAGGGGAGATAAAGGTAAGTATGTGCTAGGACATGCATACTACAATGGGATGCCCTATATGTCAGCAAGGGGGACAAGTTAAGTATGTGCAAGAACATGCAGATTACCATGTGTATAGTGGCGGGGGGATGGCGGGAAGCCTATTAAAATAGCTGGTTACAAAAAAAAAAAAAAAAAAAGGCCTACACCAGAAAGTCATGTGAGGACATGGCACAACAAGAAGAATGGGCGCCACAGCAAGTTATGTCTGAAAACAAGTAAAAACTCGGCTTCCGAAACTACTTCGGCTGCAAATACAGTAAATGCTCGGCTAAACCATATGCGTACACAAAGCAAATACAGACGCTTACGCATGAACACATTTTTTTTGGTTTCTTATTTTCCTCCTCCAAACCCTGGGTGTGTCTTATGGTCAGGTACATCTTATACTGCCAAAAATATGTTTAACTGGACTGCTTGTCAATTCTTTGAGCTTCTAGCATTATTTATGAGCAGATAAAACCAAATGTACAGTGCCTTGAAAAAGGTTTTATACCACTGCAGGCATTAATTCATTAAACTTTCCCTATGGAAATAAGGACCATCTAACTGCAGAATAAGGGATGGGATAAAATACAGCTTGATTCAAAGAAGAGAGAACATTGCAGGATTTTAATAGTGCTTTATACGATGATTATTAACATTTAAATCAGGGTTCTCCAACCCTCTCCCCCAGAGCCACCAACAGGTCATATTTTGCCGATCCCCAAACATGCTCCACTGAAGCAATTAGAGCAGCAGCAGAGCTATAGAGCCAGCTATGTGGAGATCCACAAAATTAGAGATGAGTGAACTTTTTAAAAAGTTCGGTTCACCAAACATTTCCGAAAAAGTTTGGTTCGGTGGAAAACCATGCCTGATGGCCCTCAAAGTCCTTTATAACACTCTGAAGTCACTCAAGGGTGTATAAAAACTTATTTTGGTGGACTAATTAACATTTGAATTTGCAGCGGCAAATTAGCATACAAATCACCTGCAACCTAATAAGCATTTCAAGGCTGTCTTTGATATCTTAAAGCATATTAAAAAATGGGGAGAAGCAACAGGGTTTGCGTTCCTGGAAAGTGAAAAGGAATAATGACTTTTTACAAGCATTGAAAAATGTATCAATTTTTGGCATCACAGGGTGTAGACCTGCGGTTGTGTAGACCTGGCAGTAGCGAGCAAGCCCTAAAAAAATTGTCCCATTTGTAACGGGGTAGCAGAGGGATTGGCACCCTTAAATTTTAGCTGAAGAAGAAGCAATGGCTTTTTACAAGCGCTGAAAAATTTGCCCATTTTGGGCATCACAGGGTTGACCTGCATGTGTGTTGGCCTGGCAGTAGCAGAGGGTGGCAGGCTGGCAGCGGAGGTAGTAGTAGCAGCATTAGCAGAGACTGCAGCTGTTGTAGAAAGACTAGGCCGAGGCACAGGAAACCTGTGGTGGTTGTGTAGGCCTAGCAGTAGCGGGCAAGCCCTCAAAGAATTGTCCCATTTGTAATGGAGGATAGCAGTGAGATGGGCACCCTTAAATTTTAGTTGTAGAGAAATCAATGTCTTTTTACAAGTGCTGAAATATTTGCCCAGTTTGGGCATCACAGGGTTGACCTGCGTGTGTGTTGGCCCGGCAGTAGCAGAGGGTGGCAGTGGAGGCACTGTTGGTGGTGTTAGTAGTTGCATGCTAATCAGTGCTATCAGGCAGCATCAGGGGTTTAAAAATCATCACCTATGCACACCTGATTTCTTTACAAAAGTTCGTTTTTCAATGCTTCTGGTGGACAACCTTGTCTGCTTAAAGTGGACCAAATCCCAGGATTTTGACTATCCTGGGTTCTGGACCTTTCCCCTGGGGAACACCGATTGGGGGTGCCCCGCCGTGTGCAACTCCCCAGATCACCCAAAAAAACTTGCCTCATCCCGGTCCTACAGTGCATGCGCGGCTGCTTGTCCAATCAGTGCGCTCGGAGCGCTAAAGCCAGTGGCCCTGAGTGTGCTGGCGGCTACATCCCCTGCTTCCCTCTAAAACGGAGCATGCCCGTGCCTGCCATTCACAAATGGCCGCAGCCTGCGCATGCGCCATTTGGATAGGGAAGAATGATAAGTAGATGGGGTGACCTGGGGGGTTTCACACAACAGGGCATCTCGGTTTTGGATGCCCCGGGATGAGGGAATCGATCGCCCTGGGAATCTTATAGATTCCCGGGCCAATCGAGCTGGGTTTTGGTCCACCTTAAGGGTGACAACACCTTCTGCTGACGCTATTCTTGAGGGTGGACAAGATAGGACCTCCATGGCAAACTGTGCTAGTTCTGTCTAATGGTGCAATCTGCTGATCCAGAAGTTCAAGGGCTTTGAGCGCAGTTTATCTCCTGGAAAAAGGGCACAGTCGACTTGTCAGGTGGGCTTATGGGATGTAAAAACCTGTACATATTCTCACGGGTGGGTTGCATGCCCTAATAGCGCATTGATTCTGCGGGGAGTGGGAAGTGGAACCCAGTCAGACATGCTTGCGGCAGGTGTCTGTCATTTGAAAGCCATGGCTAACTGGCTGCATGTCTTCTCTTGGTAATAAGCCATTTTTGCCTTCCTCTTGGAAGGTGTAAAAAGTTCCCCCCATTTTGACTTTATACCGAGGGTCCAAATGTGTAGCAATCCAGTCTCATCTTTTTGCTTAATGCTAACAATGCAGCTGTCGGCACGCAAGAAACCGTGCATACAGCTCAACATCCTCGCCAGCTTTTCTGAGGGCCCAGTTGGTTCCACCTCCGCTCCATAATGACATGTTTGTTCATCATCGTAATCACCACCACCATCATGATGGTCGCTTTCATCATCCCGTGCCTCCTCACCTATCCCTTCCTTTTAATAAGTTGGTTGTTGTCATCTCCAAATCCACCTCCTGGGGTCTGATTTCCTCCTCCTCACCCTCCTCCATCTCTTCTTGTAGATCCAAAGAGCCAGGAGACAGATGGGATAGTTCCTCTGTCCCTTTCTGAATCATGGCCATGAGTGTTTACTCCAAAATGAATATCAGCGATATAACATATTTCATTCTGCTGTTGTCCCTGCTGACAAATCTTGTCACCTCTTCAAAAGGCCTCAGCACGCGACACGTGTCTCTGATCATCTGCCAATGCCGGGGCTGAAAATCACACTGGCTGGAAAAGCTTGCCTTTTGCTGCATGAAAAAATCATTAAGCGCTTTGCACTGGTGGTAGAGGTGGTCCAGCATATGTAGGGTGGAATTCCAGTGCGTGGGTACATCGCGGATTAAGCGAACATCTGCTAAACCAACATATGTTTTTAAAAAGCGTTTGACAACCAGATTGCTCGTGTGCGCCCGGTATGGGGAAAGGGTCATGCTATCTAGACGCAGAGCAGCCACAATGTACGTCCCGTTATCTGCAACCACATTGCCCCTCAATCTAAGTTGACGTGGGGACAGCCAGTGGGAGATTTCCTCATGCGTGCACAGCAACAACTCCTCAGCAGTGTGGATTTTCTCGCACAGGCTCAGCATGTGTAATATGGTGTCACACTGCTGCGCCTTGCAGTGATGAGAGGATGGAGGAGGAGAAGGAGAGTAAGCTATGCCCTGCTGTCTCCCATCTGTTGAGCAGGAGGATCGGCGCCTGGTGTCCAATGCTGAATCGTATTGGCATAGACACAGAGGTGTTACTAATGCTTGGCCTTGCACAAAGTTGACCCAGTGGGCCATGATACACATGTATTGCCTTTGGTTTAGCTACTGTTCCAAGTATCTACTGTTGCATGCACTGTGCTGCACACTGACAGTTGCATAGACATTCCCACTTTCTCTTCCACGTAACTGTGCAAGGCGGGGATGACATGTTGGAGAAGAAATAGTGACTGGGGACATGCCACCTGGGTTGGGCACACCTTATTAGTTGCCTAAAGGTAGTGGACTCAACCAGGTGGTATGGAAGTGTCTGCACCACCAACTTGGCCAGGTTCAAATTCAGCCTCACGACAACCGGGTGACTGGGTGTATATTATCTGGTGCACCACCAACTTGGCCAGGTTCAAATTCAGCCTCACGACAACCGGGTGACTGGGTGTATATTATCTGGTGGATATAGATTCTATTATGGATAACTGACGGGATGGAGGAGGATCACTAAATGACAATGACAAGTCTGAGACTGGACTGCCTGTGGATGAGACCTGATGACTAGACAGATGACAGGTTAAAGGAGCCACATCATCAGTAACAGCAGCAGCAGCAGCATCCGCAAGAGCAATACGGTTTTGATGGGGCATTTGTGAGTCATTTTGATTGTCCCAGGCAGCCTTGTGATGCTGCTCCAAATGCTTACGTAGAGTCATAGTACCTCTATTTGTGCCCTGGCCACATATGACTTTCTGCTTGCAGATCCAGCACTGTGCCAGGTTTTGTTCCTCTGGGAAGGTACAAAAGAATTGCCACACACCAGAGAACTGTACAGAGCTAGCCACCACCTTGCTACTGCTCTGGCAGGCTTTCTTCTGAGTCTGCAAAAGCAGCATCAGTGCCGCTGTCACCTGCTCCTGATTGAACCAAACTAGCAGACCTAGCCCTGTGCCAGTTTTCTAGACCTCTTGCCTTAGCTCTTTGTCGCTGCCAGTGCCAGAAATACCCTCCTGCTCTGACAATTTGAGGTGTTAAGTGGCGAGACACCTCGGATCTTATCTAGCACCCCTTCAATTAATTTTATTGTTTTATTGTATGGTGTGCCAATTACCAACCACTAACCCTATTGAGCCATCTAGGAATGTCCACACTCCTTGCCTGATTAGGGACTATCATAGGTCCCATCCCGAGGAACCTTGTCCTAGAGTCATCCGGAGGCCTCCCTAAAGGGGGGGGGGGGGGGCAATGTCATAGAACTAGGACTGTCCCTCTTGTTCCCAAGCTGAGGGTTCCAAGGTTTCCTGTGTGCTCGAATTTGCGCACTAGACATAGTAGGGCCAGTAAGCATGCGTTGTCGGCCAGAGAACCACAATCTGTTGTTGCAGCACGATTGCGTGTGCATATGTGTGCCGTATGATTCAATGGATTGTGCACCTGTGCGATTATGCATACAAATCGATGGCCACCACACTCCTATCAAAAGTCCAATATCAAATGTGTGGGTGCACGGTCAGCGGAGACACATGCAAATCCAAAACAAGAAATAACCAGCACTCCCAAAAGATCTTAATAGATCAATAGACTGTAATACATCCAAACGTATTTATCTGGATATGTAGCATCAACAAGAACAAAAGCAACAGTGACAAATATAAGTCAAAATAAACTAATAAGAAAATGGCATATTCGCGCCTGCCATTATCAATGACGTCATCTCATCGGCGCGTCATCTGTACGTATAAACAATTAAGTGAATAATGTTGCCCAAAATTGAATAATTGTCTTGTCCCACGTCTCCAGTCCAGCTCTGGTCTGTCCTTTACCCAGGTAATACCCACTCCTGGATTGCCTGACCTGGGGCCTTCCTGCAGCCAAGACTATCCTCACCTTTAGAGGCTCTAGTTGGTCCTTATATTCCAGGCTTCTTGGTCGAGAGGTGAGACGGTTTTTAGTTGCCACAATCAGTGTTCATACCCAGTAGTCTGACAGGTGCACACTTACCAGATCGGTGGCATTTTCCCTTTGGTGGCCTTTTAAGAGCCTCCCCAAAAACTCTCTCCTTTATTAGAGTGTGCTGGCTTTCTGACAGCTTCCTTTCCTGCAGCAGGGAGGGGCCTTTTATACCAACGAGTGTGCTGATGTTGGCTCACTCTGCTGGCATGAAAGCCCTGTCCCTGCAGCAGGAGGAAGCAGTCAGAAGCCAAAATGTACATTTTTTATTATATGGAGCCAACAAATAGTTTAGAATCTAATATTAAATAACTCACTGCCTCTGTACTATGTTGTTATATTACTTGATAAGCAGTGATTTTTGTTACGCACACAGCTCTGACTTTTCAATCAAGAGATTTTTTGTAGCTATATTTTATTTAGCTGAAAACATGTGAAGCAGATAATTCATGAAGGACAAAGCAAGCTGGCCAGATATTCACAACGCAGAGTAAACAAATGTCTCCATGGTGACTGGAGTGGTACGCGCTGTACTACCTTGAATTGCGCTACAGAAAAACATGCTTGGAATTATGGAACCCATAGAACTAAAAAAAACAATACCACTATTAAAATAACTTTTAACT
Source organism: Gastrophryne carolinensis (assembly GCA_027917425.1). Classification (NCBI taxonomy): domain Eukaryota; kingdom Metazoa; phylum Chordata; class Amphibia; order Anura; family Microhylidae; genus Gastrophryne; species Gastrophryne carolinensis. The sequence continues at coordinate 63,352,056 of CM051241.1, read as the reverse complement.
TTTTAAAAAGAATGACACAAACCATTACCATATTTTTGTTATTTATAACAAGGCAGCAACAAAACGACTAAAATCAAGCAAAATCTAAAATGCCGCCCTCCCCCAAGGAGGTCAGTTAAAATCGGCATAGGTAAAAACTTCACCACACCTGTTTTAGGATTTTTTTTATTCTGGTAAAAAGTTTGCATCCCTGGGGCTTGATTACACACTGGGGCACTTTTTACACACCGAGATCAACATAGAGAAAGGTGGTGTGGCTGCCTGTGGTTTGCAGTGCCTATCCGATGCTGGGAATGCAAACATGGTGTGGGATCGCCGGAATGGTGAGATTTTGCAGGTAGTCATGGGAGTTTATCGGGTCACTTATCACAAGACAGGACCTACTTGCCAGTTTGAGAGAAAATGAAAAAGTAAAAAAAATGTTATATATATATATATATATATATATATATCAAAACACAAAATCAATAATTAGTTATTTACTGTAGTAAAATTGTAACATTGGGCTCTTCCTCACCTACTTAGAAAAAAAGCATATTGACTGGAATACAATTGCTGATCAAAAAACTTAGAGGAACATCGGACCAAAAATTAAAATGGGCGGCGATTCCCCCATCAGCCCTACCTATCTTTTGGATGTCACTGCTGCCTGCTGTGGCAACATCTGGCATATTCAGGGCCCGCAGGGAGTATTTAGTGGCAAAAAGTAAAACTGGAGGGGGAGCAGCAGATTGGTGAGGTTTGGGGGAGGTTTTTACTTCCCCCGATGTTTTTCCTTTAAAGCGTCATTTCAAGCAAAGGGTTTATTTGGCTGCTTTCTGCTTGATCGAGACTGCCACGCTGTGTCAAACCCCCCAGGTTGCCCGAACAAATTCACCTCTCCCCGGTCCTGCAGTGCATGCGATGCCTCTTGTCCAATCAGCACGCTTGGATCTGCTCCACACACCCCTTTCTCTAAGCCTTCATCTAAGGTGAGCAGATCCGAGCGCACTGGCGGACGCATCCTCCTACTACCCTCTAACAGGGAGCGCCCTGCTAAAGGGATAGGGTGGATGCGGCTGCTGCTCACGCATACGCCATTGGAACGGGAAGGAAGGTGCGTTTCTGGGCAACCTGGGGGTTTCACACAGCTGGGCATCCCGATTCTGGAAGCCCCGGGGGGAGAGAATCAAGCGGCACTGGAATCTTATAGATAATAATAGACAAGCCATTATTTTTAATATTTGTTGATTCAATCTTTATGTGGGCTGTTCTGAAGGATTGGCGCTTAGCAAATGTGAACGCCAATATTCAAAAAGGGATCTAGGGGGGAACCTGGGAACTGCAGAGCGGAGTACCACAAGGGTAAGTTCTGGGACCAATTCTCTTCAATATATATATTAATTATATAGGGTACGGATTAAACAGTAAAGTCTCAATCTTTGCAGATGATACTAAGCTGTGTAAAGTAATTAGCACAAGAGAGGACAGCAGGCAGCTACAAACAGACTTAGATAGATTGAAAGCATGGGCAGTTAAATGGCAAATGCAGTTTAACACTGATAAATGTAAGTTTATGCACATGGGAAGGAGAAATCTGTGCCATGATTACACACTAAATAAACGCTTTGTAAAACAACAATGGGAAAGGACCTCGGGACCTTTAGTTAACTGTAGTAATCAATGCCAGGCAGCAGTTGCCAAAACAAGCAAATAGGATCATGGGGTGCATAGACCAGAGCATCATTTTACCCCTGTACAAGTCACTGGTCAGACCCCATATGGAGTACTGTGTACAGTTCTGGGCACCTGTGCTTTAGAAGGACATATCAGAACTGGAGGGCAACAAAGTTAAGTAGTGCGGGGCCTAGAGTGCCCTGAAAGAATTTCGAAGTTAGGTTTATTTAGTTTGGAAAAGAGTTGCCTGAGGGGTGATCTAATAACCTAGTATAAATATATACAAGGTCGCTACAAAGATCTGTCCCACAATCTATATGCCGGAGTGTAACCATAAACCAAGGGCATCCACTAAGGTTAGAGGAAAGGTGTTTTTCCACCGGGAATCTTCTCTGTAAGAGCAGTGAGACTATGGAACTCGTTGCCAGAGGAGGTAGCAATGAAGGATACAGTACAAACATTCAAAAGTGGCCTAGATGCCTTCCTGGCATATAATATTTCCAGCTATGGCTACTAGACCACTCGAAGGAGATAAACACGCTGAACTACTGGATGGACTAAAGTCTTTATTTAGCCTTACATACTATGTTACTATGTTATTATGATCTCTGTGAGTTTTGGTCCACTTTAGAGGGAGATGATGTGGATCAGATTGCAAATAAGTAGTTTATTCACACAGTACCTTGATGTGTAACTAATAATGTGATAATACAAATTTACACAAGCTAATTTACAAATTGATAATCATAAAGTAAAAATGAGTAATGATCACAAACGTGTTTAAATATGGGTTTCACCAGCCCAGTTATTGTTTAGTTAAGAAAAATAAAGTAAAAGATGCAGCCCCTTACATTCCGCATGGGAAGAGGAGAAAACAGCCTTTACCTTTAAATGTTATGTCCAGGCAGTAACCTAAAGATTTTTATCACCTCTTGTTCCCCACAGCTCCATCATTGGGCAGACATGGTGGTGTCCATCAATATGGCTTTACTTCCCCTAACACTCCTAATCCATTTATTGCAATAGGGGCAAGGGTGTACCGAGGCCAGATGTGCTGAATGCGCTGGAGGAAGGCAAGGGTGAGGGGCTGTGTTCTACTTTGAAAGAAACCATTAAAGTATGAGGACACCAACCACACTTTCTGCCCAGGGATCCCCACTAGAGATGCTTTTGAAAAATTCGATTCGACTGATTCGGCGAATTTTCCGACAAAAATCGCTTCGACCCGAATTTATTCGCGACGAATCGCTATTAAAAACAGCTATTTCTGAGCTTCCCAGAGCCTCAATAGGGTTGTAAACCATTCTGCCTTGCTGTAACATGCATAGGATGCGTGCTGGGTTAGTGAAATAATACTGTAAATAATTAGGACATGCAGATCAGAGGCATCGCTATTAGAATCGCAGAGCGGCACAAGAGAGAGTTGAGGTGGCATCACTATGAGGGGCCCCTATATTGCCTGAAAAACACCTGGACCCACACCCTGGAGCTGGCAGCAGCAGGAGCCCAAACATTGGCTGAAAGACATCCTGGAGTTGGCAGCAGGAGCACAAAAATTGGCTGAATGACACCCTGGAGTTGCAAGCAGCAGCAGCAGTCCAAACATAGCTTGAAAGAGACACTGGAGTTTGTTTCAGGAGCCCAAAAATTGGATGAATCACACCCTGGAGCTGCAAGCAGCAGCAGGAGCCCAAAAATTGGCTGAATGACACCCTGGATTTGCAAGCAGCAGCAGCAGGAGCCCAAACATAGCTTGAAAGACACTGGAGTTGGCAGCAGGAGCCCAAAAATTGGATGAATCACACCCTGGAGTTGCAAGCAGCAGCAGCCCAAACATAGCTTGAAAGAGACACTGGAGTTGGCAGCAGGAGCCCAAAAATTGGATGAATCACACCCTGGAGTTGCAAGCAACAGCAGCAGCCCAGACATAGCTTTAAAGAGACAGTGGAGTTGGCAGCAGGAGCCCAAAAATTGGATGAATCACACCCTGGAGTTGCAAGCAGCAGCCCAAACATAGCTTGAAAGAGACACTGGAGTTGGCAGCAGGAGCCCAAAAATTGGATGAATCACACCCTGGAGTTGCAAGCAGCAGCAGGAGCCCAAACATTACTTTAAAGAGACAGTGGAGTTGGCAGCAGGAGCCCAAAAATTGGATGAATCACACCCTGGAGCTGCAAGGAGCAGCAGCCCAAACATAGCTTGAAAGAGACACTGGAGTTGGCAACAGGAGCCCAAAAATAGGATGAATCACACCCTGGAGTTGCTGCAAGCAGCAGCAGGAGCCCAAACATTACTTTAAAGAGACACTGGAGTTGGCAGCAGGAGCCCAACAATTGGATGAATCAGACCCTGGAGTTGCAAGCAGCAGCAGGAGCAAAAACATGACTTTAAAGAGACACTGGAGTTGGCAGCAGGAGCCCAAAAATTGGATGAATCACACCCTGGAGTTGCAAGCAGCAGCAGCCCAAACATAGCTTGAAAGAGACACTGGATTTGGCAGCAGGAGCCCAAAAATTGGATGAATCACACCCTGGAGTTGCACGCAGCAGCAGCCCAAACATAGCTTGAAAGACACTGGAGTTGGCAGCAGGAGCCCAAAAATTGGATGAATCACACCCTGGAGTTGCAAGCAGCAGCAGCCCAAACATAGCTTGAAAGAGACACTGGAGTTGGCAGCAGGAGCCCAAAAATAGGATGAATCACACCCTGGAGTTGCAAGCAGCAGCAGGAGCCCAAACATTACTTTAAAGAGACACTGGAGTTGGCAGCAGGAGCCCAACAATTGGATGAATCAGACCCTGGAGTTGCAAGCAGCAGCAGGAGCAATAACATGACTTTAAAGAGACACTGGATTTGGCAGCAGGAGCCCAAAAATTGGATGAATCACACCCTGGAGTTGCACGCAGCAGCAGCCCAAACATAGCTTGAAAGAGACACTGGAGTTGGCAGCAGGAGCCCAAAAATTGGATGAATCACACCCTGGAGTTGCAAGCAGCAGCAGCCCAAACATAGCTTGAAAGAGACACTGGAGTTGGCAGCAGGAGCCCAAAAATAGGATGAATCACACCCTGGAGTTGCAAGCAGCAGCAGGAGCCCAAACATTACTTTAAAGAGACACTGGATTTGGCAGCAGGAGCCCAAAAATTGCATGAATCACACCCTGGAGTTGCAAGCAGCAGCCCAAACATAGCTTGAAAGAGACACTGGAGTTGGTTTCAGGAGCCCAAAAATTGGATGAATCACACCCTGGAGTTGCAAGCAGCAGCAGGAGCCCAAACATAGCTTTAAAGAGACACTGGAGTTGGCAGCAGGAGCCCAAAAATTGGATGAATCACACCCTGGAGTTGCAAGCAGCAGCAGCCCAAACATAGCTTGAAAGAGACACTGGAGTTGGCAGCAGGAGCCCAAAAATTGGATGAATCACACCCTGGAGTTGCAAGCAGCAGCAGCCCAAACATAGCTTGAAAGAGACACTGGAGTTGGCAGCAGGAGCCCAAAAATAGGATGAATCACACCCTGGAGTTGGAAGCAGCAGCAGGAGCCCAAACATTACTTTAAAGAGACACTGGAGTTGGCAGCAGGAGCCCAACAATTGGATGAATCAGACCCTGGAGTTGCAAGCAGCAGCAGGAGCAATAACATGACTTTAAAGAGACACTGGATTTGGCAGCAGGAGCCCAAAAATTGGATGAATCACACCCTGGAGTTGCACGCAGCAGCAGCCCAAACATAGCTTGAAAGAGACACTGGAGTTGGCAGCAGGAGCCCAAAAATTGGATGAATCACACCCTGGAGTTGCAAGCAGCAGCAGCCCAAACATAGCTTGAAAGAGACACTGGAGTTGGCAGCAGGAGCCCAAAAATAGGATGAATCACACCCTGGAGTTGCAAGCAGCAGCAGGAGCCCAAACATTACTTTAAAGAGACACTGGATTTGGCAGCAGGAGCCCAAAAATTGCATGAATCACACCCTGGAGTTGCAAGCAGCAGCCAAAACATAGCTTGAAAGAGACACTGGAGTTGGCAGCAGGAGCCCAAAAATTGGATGAATCACACCCTGGAGTTGCAAGCAGCAGCAGGAGCCCAAACATTACTTTAAAGAGACAGTGGAGTTGGCAGCAGGAGCCCAAAAATTGGATGAATCACACCCTGGAGCTGCAAGGAGCAGCAGCCCAAACATAGCTTGAAAGAGACACTGGAGTTGGCAGCAGGAGCCCAAAAATAGGATGAATCACACCCTGGAGTTGCTGCAAGCAGCAGCAGGAGCCCAAACATTACTTTAAAGAGACACTGGAGTTGGCAGCAGGAGCCCAACAATTGGATGAATCAGACCCTGGAGTTGCAAGCAGCAGCAGGAGCAAAAACATGACTTTAAAGAGACACTGGATTTGGCAGCAGGAGCCCAAAAATTGGATGAATCACACCCTGGAGTTGCACGCAGCAGCAGCCCAAACATAGCTTGAAAGAGACACTGGAGTTGGCAGCAGGAGCCCAAAAATTGGATGAATCACACCCTGGAGTTGCAAGCAGCAGCAGCCCAAACATAGCTTGAAAGAGACACTGGAGTTGGCAGCAGGAGCCCAAAAATAGGATGAATCACACCCTGGAGTTGCAAGCAGCAGCAGGAGCCCAAACATTACTTTAAAGAGACACTGGAGTTGGCAGCAAGAGCCCAACAATTGGATGAATCGGACCCTGGAGTTGCAAGCAGCAGCAGGAGCAATAACATGACTTTAAAGAGACACTGGATTTGGCAGCAGGAGCCCAAAAATTGGATGAATCAGACCCTGGAGTTGCACGCAGCAGCAGCCCAAACATACCTTGAAAGAGACACTGGAGTTGGCAGCAGGAGCCCAAAAATTGGATGAATCACACCCTGGAGTTGCAAGCAGCAGCAGCCCAGACATAGCTTGAAAGAGACACTGGAGTTGGCAGCAGGAGCCCAAAAATAGGATGAATCACACCCTGGAGTTGCAAGCAGCAGCAGGAGCCCAAACATTACTTTAAAGAGACACTGGATTTGGCAGCAGGAGCCCAAAAATTGGATGAATCACACCCTGGAGTTGCAAGCAGCAGCCCAAACATAGCTTGAAAGAGACACTGGAGTTGGCTTCAGGAGCCCAAAAATTGGATGAATCACACCCTGGAGTTGCAAGCAGCAGCAGGAGCCCAAACATAGCTTTAAAGAGACACTGGAGTTGGCAGCAGGAGCCCAAAAATTGGATGATTCACACCCTGGAGTTGCAAGCAGCAGCAGCCCAAACATAGCTTGAAAGAGACACTGGAGTTGGCAGCAGGAGCCCAAAAATTGGATGAATCACACCCTGGAGTTGCAAGCAGCAGCAGCCCAAACATAGCTTGAAAGAGACACTGGAGTTGGCAGCAGGAGCCCAAAAATAGGATGAATCACACCCTGGAGTTGCAAGCAGCAGCAGGAGCCCAAACATTACTTTAAAGAGACACTGGAGATGGCAGCAGGAGCACAACAATTGGATGAATCAGACCCTGGAGTTGCAAGCAGCAGCAGGAGCAATAACATGACTTTAAAGAGACACTGGATTTGGCAGCAGGAGCCCAAAAATTGGATGAATCACACCCTGGAGTTGCACGCAGCAGCAGCCCAAACATAGCTTGAAAGAGACACTGGAGTTGGCAGCAGGTGCCCAAAAATTGGATGAATCACACCCTGGAGTTGCAAGCAGCAGCAGCCCAAACATAGCTTGAAAGAGACACTGGAGTTGGCAGCAGGAGCCCAAAAATAGGATGAATCACACCCTGGAGTTGCAAGCAGCAGCAGGAGCCCAAACATTACTTTAAAGAGACACTGGATTTGGCAGCAGGAGCCCAAAAATTGGATGAATCACACCCTGGAGTTGCAAGCAGCAGCCCAAACATAGCTTGAAAGAGACACTGGAGTTGGCTTCAGGAGCCCAAAAATTGGATGAATCACACCCTGGAGTTGCAAGCAGCAGCAGGAGCCCAAACATAGCTTTAAAGAGACACTGGAGTTGGCAGCAGGAGCCCAAAAATTGGATGAATCACACCCTGGAGTTGCAAGCAGCAGCAGCCCAAACATAGCTTGAAAGAGACACTGGAGTTGGCAGCAGGAGCCCAAAAATAGGATGAATCACACCCTGGAGTTGCAAGCAGCAGCAGGAGCCCAAACATAGCTTTAAAGAGACACTGGAGTTGGCAGCAGGAGCCCAAAAATTGGATGAATCACACCCTGGAGTAGCAAGCAGCAGCAGCCCAAACATAGCTTGAAAGAGACACTGGAGTTGGCAGCAGGAGCCCAAAAATTGGATGAATCACACCCTGGAGTTGCAAGCAGCAGCCCAAACATAGCTTGAAAGAGACACTGGAGTTGGCTTCAGGAGCCCAAAAATTGGATGAATCACACCCTGGAGTTGCAAGCAGCAGCAGGAGCACAAACATTACTTTAAAGAAACACTGGAGTTGGCAGCAGGAGTTCAAAAATTGGATTAATCACACCCTGGAGTTGCAAGCAGCAGCAGCCCAAACATAGCTTGAAAGAGACACTGGAGTTGGCAGCAGGAGCCCAAAAATAGGATGAATCACACCCTGGAGTTGGAAGCAGCAGCAGGAGCCCAAACATTACTTTAAAGAGACACTGGAGTTGGCAGCAGGAGCCCAAAAATTGGATGAATCAGACCCTGGAGTTGCAAGCAGCAGCAGGAGCAAAAACATTACTTTAAAGAGACACTGGATTTGGCAGCAGGAGCCCAAAAATTGGATGAATCACACCCTGGAGTTGCAAGCAGCAGCAGCCCAAACATAGCTTGAAAGAGACACTGGAGTTGGCAGCAGGAGCCCAAAAATAGGATGAATCACACCCTGGAGTTGCAAGCAGCAGCAGGAGCCCAAACATAGCTTTAAAGAGACACTGGATTTGGCAGCAGGAGCCCAAAAATTGGATGAATCAGACCCTGGAGTTGCAAGCAGCAGCAGCCCAAACATAGCTTGAAAGAGACACTGGAGTTGGCAGCAGGAGCCCAAAAATAGGATGAATCACACCCTGGAGTTGCAAGCAGCAGCAGGAGCCCAAACATAGCTTTAAAGAGACACTGGAGTTGGCAGCAGGAGCCCAAAAATTGGATGAATCACATCCTGGAGTTGCAAGCAGCAGCAGCCCAAACATAGCTTGAAAGAGACACTGGAGTTGGCAGCAGGAGCCCAAAAATTTGATGAATCACACCCTGGAGTTGCAAGCAGCAGCATCCCAAACATAGCTTGAAAGAGACACTGGAGTTGGCAGCAGGAGCCCAAAAATTGGATGAATCACACCCTGGAGTTGCAAGCAGCAGCAGGAGCCCAAACATTACTTTAAAGAGACACTGGATTTGGCAGCAGGAGCCCAAAAATTGGATGAATCACACCCTGGAGTTGCAAGCAGCAGCAGGAGCCCAAACATTACTTTAAAGAGACAGTGGAGTTGGCAGCAGGAGCCCAAAAATTGGATGAATCACACCCTTGAGTTGCAAGCAGCAGCAGCCCAAACATAGCTTGAAAGAGACACTGGAGTTGGCAGCAGGAGCCCAAAAATAGGATGAATCACACCCTGGAGTTGCAAGCAGCAGCAGGAGTCCAAACATAGCTTTAAAGAGACACTGGAGTTGGCAGCAGGAGCCCAAAAATTGGATGAATCAGACCCTGGAGTTGCAAGCAGCAGCAGCCCAAACATAGCTTGAAAGAGACACTGGAGTTGGCAGCAGGAGCCCAAAAATAGGATGAATCACACCCTGGAGTTGCAAGCAGCAGCAGGAGCCCAAACATAGCTTTAAAGAGACACTGGAGTTGGCAGCAGGAGCCCAAAAATTGGATGAATCACACCCTGGAGTTGCAAGCAGCAGCAGCCCAAACATAGCTTGAAAGAGACACTGGAGTTGGCAGCAGGAGCCCAAAAATTGGATGAATCACACCCTGGAGTTGCAAGCAGCAGCAGGAGCCCAAACATTACTTTAAAGAGACACTGGAGTTGGCAGCAGGAGCCCAAAAATTGGATGAATCAGACCCTGGAGTGGCAAGCAGCAGCAGGAGCAAAAACATTACTTTAAAGAGACACTGGATTTGGCAGCAGGAGCCCAAAAATTGGATGAATCACACCCTGGAGTTGCAAGCAGCAGCAGGAGCCCAAACATTACTTTAAAGAGACAGTGGAGTTGGCAGCAGGAGCCCAAAAATTGGATGAATCACACCCTGAAGTTGCAAGCAGCAGCAGCCCAAACATAGCTTGAAAGAGACACTGGAGTTGGCAGCAGGAGCCCAAAAATAGGATGAATCACACCCTGGAGTTGCAAGCAGCAGCAGGAACCCAAACATAGCTTTAAAGAGACACTGGAGTTGGCAGCAGGAGCCCAAAAATTGGATGAATCACACCCTGGAGTTGCAAGCAGCAGCAGCCCAAACATAGCTTGAAAGAGACACTGGAGTTGGCAGCAGGAGCCCAAAAATTGGATGAATCACACCCTGGAGTTGCAAGCAGCAGCAGGAGCCCAAACATTACTTTAAAGAGACAGTGGAGTTGGCAGCAGGAGCCCAAAAATTGGATGAATCAGACCCTGGAGTGGCAAGCAGCAGGAGGAGCAAAAACATTACTTTAAAGAGACACTGGATTTGGCAGCAGGAGCCCAAAAATTGGATGAATCACACCCTGGAGTTGCAAGCAGCAGCAGGAGCCCAAACATTACTTTAAAGAGACAGTGGAGTTGGCAGCAGGAGCCCAAAAATGGGATGAATCACACCCTGAAGTTGCAAGCAGCAGCAGCCCAAACATAGCTTGAAAGAGACACTGGAGTTGGCAGCAGGAGCCCAAAAATAGGATGAATCACACCCTGGAGTTGCAAGCAGCAGGAGCCCAAACATAGCTTTAAAGAGACACTGGAGTTGGCAGCAGGAGCTTAAAAATTGGATGAATCACACCCTGGAGTTGCAAGCAGCAGCATCCCAAACATAGCTTGAAAGAGACACTGGAGTTGGCAGCAGGAGCCCAAAAATTGGATGAATCACACCCTGGAGTTGCAAGCAGCAGCCCAAACATAGCTTAAAAGAGACACTGGAGTTGGCTTCAGGAGCCCAAAAATTGGATGAATCACACCCTGGAGTTGCACGCAGCAGCAGGAGCCCAAAAATTGGATGAATCACACCCTGGAGTTCCAAGCAGCAGCAGCAGCACCAGGAGCCCAAACATTTCTTGAAAGACACCCTGGAGTTGGCAGCAGCAGGAGCCCAAAAATTGACTGACACACCCTGGAGTTGGCAGCAGCAGCAGGAACCTAGAAATTGGCTGGAAGGCACCCTGAAGTTGGCAGCAGCAGGAGCACATACATTTGCTGGAATGCACACCCTGGAGTTGGCAGCAGCATAAGCAGGAGCCCAAACATTGCTTGAAAGACACCCTGGAGTTGGCAGCAGCAGGAGGCCAAAAATTGTCTCAAAGGCACACCCTGAAGTTGGCATCAGCAAGAGCCCAAAAATTGGCCTAAAGACATAAATATGTTTTGCACCATTTGGAAAGTGTAAAACGTGGCACCATGCTGAATCTAGTCGCATGCATCAGCCATTGGTGGGTGGAAATCCTGGCTGATCCATCCCTGATTAATTTTCACAAAGGTGAGTCTCTCCACAATTTTAGTTGACAGACGAGTTCTCCTCGCCGTAACTATGGCCCCCGCCACACTAAACACCCGCTCAGATGGCTTGCTACTTCCCGGGCAGGACAGCTTTTCCAGGGCAAACTCTGCTAGTTGCGGCCACAAGCCTAGTTTGGCTGCCCAGAAGTCCAGCGGATCCTCAAGGTGTGTTGGCATGGTCATGTCAAGGTATGACATGATCTGCTGGTTGAGGTCCTGGTCCAGGTCTTCCTGCTGCTCATGAGTAGCCTCACTATGCGGGTGTAGAAAGCTATTCATTAGCGACTGAAGACTGAGGCTGCTGCTGATGGAGCTACTGCTCCTGCCAACCCCCCCCAGCAGGCATGGCAGTGGAAGGTGAGCGCAGAGGTCCCCCCGAGTCAGACCTGTGAGAGTATGGACCATGGCGCAGATAGGCATCAGCCAACTACGTAGAATGTTTTTGTAGTAGTTCAGTTTGTCCTCCCTCTCGGCGGGTTTAAAAAATGCCCCCATTTTGTGCCAGAAGCGAGGGTCCAATAAGGTGGAGAGCCAGAAGTCATCCCGCCGACAAATGGAAACAATTCTGGGGTCACTACGCAAGCACGTGAGCATGCTTCCTGCCATTTGCGCAAGTGACTCGGAGGGACTACCTGTCTCCATCTCCACTGCATACTGCCACGGTGTGTTCGGGTCCACTGTCTTGCCTTCCTCAAAACCCTCTAGCTCCTCTGGCTGCTCCTGTTCCTCCTCTCCTGTCCGCTGACTAGATAAGCCAGCCATTTCGCCAAGCCTAAACTGTGCTTCACTGGGCCACTCCTCCTCCTCCTCTTCTTCCTCCTCCTCCTCCAGTTCAGCTCCAACGGGGTTCATGTGGCCGTAAGATGTAGACGCCATGTCTCCAGTGCCCTGACCAGCCATGTTTTCCAACATGTGCTGTAGTACATTAAGCAGTGGAATCACGTCGTTCATCCCGTAATCCTGCCGACTGACAAAGTGGCCTCCTCAAAGGGCCTGAGCAAATGGCAGGTGTCACGTATGAGCTGCCACTGGTTGACATTGAAGTTACACAGGGGAGTCCCCCTATCTGCTTGGATCATCAGGAAATCCGTGATGGCTTTTCTCTGTTCATATAATCGGTCCAACATGTGAAGGGTGGAATTCCAACGGTTGGAAATATCGCAAATCAGACTATGTTGGGGGATACCGTTCTGTCGCTGTAGCTCAAGAAGGGTGTGTTTGGCGGTGTATGAGTGGCTGAAGTGCATGCAAAATTTCCTGGAAGTTGTTTGGATGTCTTGCATATGGGGGGAACACTTCAGAAACCGCTTGACAACCAGATTGAAGACGTGAGCCATGCAGGGGGCATGGGTCAGCCTTCCTTGGCGCAGCGCAGACAAAATGTTCTTCCCATTGTCGGTAACCATGATTCCCATTTTAAGTTTCCTTGGAGTAAGCCATGTTTGGATTTCCTGATGAATACATTTAAGCAGTTCCTCCCCTGTGTGACTCCGTTCGCCAAGACAAACCATGTGAAGCACTGCGTGACACCTCCGTGCCCTGCACACATGGTAGACTGGAGGGGCACTGAGACTAGAGCCTACAGTGGAGGGTGAGGAGATGGCGGAGGATGAGGAGGCCGAGTCGCACGGTGTCACAGGCCCAATGGGCAGGGAGCGCGGAGGCTGAAGCGGCGTGACCTGTCCAAGTTGCTGCTGCTGCAAAGGGACCATATTCACCCAGTGGGCCGTGAACGACATGTACTGTCCCTGACCGTAGTTACAGCTCCAGATGTCGGCGCTGCCATGCACTTTGCTACACACCGACAGGCTCACGGACTGGCCCACCTTCTGTTCAATAAATGTGTGCAGTGCTGGTACTGCCTTATTGGCAAAGAAATGATGGCTTGGGACTCTCCACCTCGGCTCGGCACAAGCCATCAGTTCTCTGAAAGGTGCAGAGTCCACCACCTGAAAAGGGAACGACTGCAGCACCAGCAACTTGGACAGGAGCACATTCAGCTTCTGCGCCGTAGGATGAGTGGGCGAATACTGCTGTCTCTTGGACATGGCTTCGCTGATGGATTGCTGGCAGGATGCATGACTTGGAGGAGGAGGAGGAGGAGCAGGAGCGACAGAGGATGGGTATGACGCACAGCTGCCTTCGGCTGAGGTGCTGGAGCCTTGGCTGGCAGAAATTAGGAGTGGCGTGCCACTTGGTGAGGAAGCAGGCTGGACCACCTCTTCGGAGCCTCGGTTCTCCCAGGCCGCTTTATGGTGCTGCATCATATCTTGACGCAGGGCCGTGGTGCCAACATTTGGGCCCTGGCCACGCTTCACCTTCTGCCTACATATCTTACATGTGGCCATGTTACCCTCCTGCGGATGCTTCAGGAAAAACTGTCACACTGCTGATTAGCTACTTTTCCCACCAACAGGCCTCACTGATTCACTGCTACTGTCGCCAACTCCAGGAACCCCTGCTCCACTACCTCCCGATAAGGTAGCCTGCCGCGCAGCAGGTGCTCTACCCCGGCCCCGTTTGGCTCCAGGCTTTACAATTGTGCCCCCATGCTGACTGCCAACCATGCTGCTAACACCTTGCTGCCTCAGCTGCTGACTCCGGGGCAACCTGCGCCCCTCTTCTCCTGATGACGATGAAGCCCCTTCATCACCCGGCTCCCAAGTGCGATCGGCTTCATCATCATCATCATCACCGAGTTGTGGCTGTACGTCACTGATGTTCTCGGTTTCCTCAACAGTGTCTGGCGCAGGAGCTGGAAAGCTCGCAACACCCACGACACTGTTCACATCACTATTTGTCTGCCGAGCTAAAGAAGCCACCTCCATTTCATGGCTGGGCAGTAGCTGCTGACTGTCCTCTATCTGATCATCCTCCTCACTAAAGAGTGGAGCTGAACCCAAAGCATAGGATACGTCACTGGGGGAGGGAATGGCGTAGGACAGAGGCAATGAGAGGACAGGGACTGCTCTCGGGCATGCCAACTCAGGGTTGTCAGAGGAACCTACCGACCCTAGACTGGGGTCTCAGATGTAACTTGTGATGATGTTGATGAGCGCGTTAACCAATCTACCACGGCAGATGCGTTACTGGTGGAGACACGACCGCTAGCAGATACTGGCAGATCAGGTCTCTCACCATGACTCCTGCTGCCACTCGCCCCTAGTCTGCTGCGACCTCTGCCTGCAGAATCTTGGCCTCTGCCACTCCTCTTTGAACTTCCTGGCACTTGTTTGCCTGACATTTTTATGTATTTGCTTATTTTGTATAACAGGGTGCTAGGTGCAAGTTTGGGATACCCTGCGGCCTGGTGCAATGACAGCAGTCAGAAACCAATGCAAAATTAAATAACTTAGTACAGCTGAGTCTGAAGCACGCTTATTTTGTATAACAGATCGGGTGCTAGGTGCAAGTTGGGGATACCCTGCGCCCTGGTGTAATGACAGCAGTCAGAAACCCATGCAAAATTAAATAACTTAGTACAGCTGAGGCTGAAGCACGCTTATTTTGTATAACAGATCGGGTGCTAGGTGCAAGTTTGGGATACCCTGCGCCCTGGTGTAATGAGAGCAGAAATAAACCAATGCAAATTTAAATAACTTAGTACAGCTGAGGCTGAAGCACGCTTATTTTGTATAACAGACCGGGTACTAGGTGCAAGTTTGGGATACCCTGCGCCCTGGTGTAATGACAGCAGTCAGAAACCAATGCAAAATTAAATAACTTAGCACAGCTGAGGCTGAAGCACGCTTATTTTGTATAACAGATCGGGTGCTAGCTGCAAGTTTGGGATACCCTGCGGCCTGGTGTAATGACAGCAAGCAGAAACCGATGCAAAATTAAATAACTTAGTACAGCTGAGGCTGAAGCACACTTATTTTGTATAACAGATCGGGTGCTAGGTGCAAGTTTGGGATACCCTGCGCCCTGGTGTAATGACAGCAGTCAGAAACCAATGCAAAATTAAATAACTTAGTACAGCTGAGGCTGAAGCACGCTTATTTTGTATAACAGATCGGGTGCTAGGTGCAAGTTTGGGATACCCTGCGCCCTGGTGTAATGACAGCAGTCAGAAACCAATGCAAAATTAAATAACTTAGTACAGCTGAGGCTGAAGCACGTTTATTTTGTATAACAGATCGGGTGCTAGGTGCAGGTGTGGGATTTTGTATAAAAAATAGGGTCACGTGCTGAAATCGAATGCCCATGTGGGCTGGAAATTTTACAGCAGACCAAAAAATTTAAAACTAATCGAGCTATAAGAAATGTTAAATGTGCCACTGCCAACATGGGATGCACAGTGGCCAGGAATTTTTACAGCACAAAACACAGCAATTTTAAACTGATCTGGCAAATGAAGTGAAATGAAAATAAAAAAAGCTTTCTTTCCCTGTCACTTTTTATGCTGTCCCTGCCTGGATCGTTCCCGATTTTTCACTATCTTTCCCTATCTTTCCCTGACTCTCCCTGACACTCTGTGGGTCTCCCTGCCTCTCTGTTACTCTCTCCCTGTCTGTAGCAACTTAGCAAGCTCCATTGTCTGTGCACTGCAAGTCTCAAATGCGCACAAGCAAGATGGCCGCCACTTTATATAGTGCTGTGACGTCACCGGGGCTCCTGGCTGCTGATAGGCTGCATGTGACTGTCCCATCATACCTTGCCCCAGGGTACATGTCTGGACATGTGCCGTCCACCATCTTAGAATGCCTGTCATTGAAATGAATGGAGTTTAAAGGAAAACTTCGATTGATCGAATCACGGGGAAATTCGGATTCGTTCAGAATCGAATTTATAATGAAATTCGGAACGAATCCGGGTTCGTCCGGATCGATTAGCTCATCTCTACAGGGTATCCCAAACCTGCACGTAGCAGCCTATCTGTTATACAAAATACGCTTGTTGCTTCTCAGCTTAATCAAACTATTGCATTTTTAATTGTTTTTTGTCCTGCTGCCAAAACACTAGGCCGCAGGGTATCCCAAACCTGCACGTAGCACCCTATCTGTTATACTAAATCCGCTTGTTGATCCTCAGCTTAATCAAACTATTGCATTTTGAATTGTTTTTTGTCCTGCTGCCAAAACACTAGGCCGCAGGGTATCCCAAACCTGCACTTAGCAGCCTATCTGTTATACTAAATACGCTTGTTGATCCTCAGCTTAATCAAACTATTGCATTTTGAATTGGTTTTTGTCCTGCTTTAAATACACCAGCCCACATGGGCATCCCAAACCTGCACGTAGCAGCCTATCTGTTATACAAAATACGCTTGTTGCTCCTCAGCTTAATCAAACTATTGCATTTTTAATTGTTTTTTGTCCTGCTGCCAAAACACTAGGCCGCAGGGCATCCCAAACCTGCACTTAGCACCCTATCTGTTATACTAAATACGCTTGTTGATCCTCAGCTTAATCAAACTATTGCATTTTGAATTAGTTTTTGTCCTGCTGCCAAAACACTAGGCCGCAGGGTAACCCAAACCTGCACTTAGCAGCATATCTGTTATACTAAATACGCTTGTTGATCCTCAGCTTAATCAAACTATTGCATTTTGAATTGGTTTTTGTCCTGCTTTAAATACACCAGCCCACATGGGCATCCCAAACCTGCACGTAGCAGCCTATCTGTTATACAAAATACGCTTGTTGCTCCTCAGCTTAATCAAACTATTGCATTTTGAATTGTTTTTTGTCCTGCTGCCAAAACACTAGGCCGCAGGGTATCCCAAAGCTGCACTTAGCAGCCTATCTGTTATACTAAATGCGCTTGTTGCTCCTCAGCTTAATCAAGCTATTGCATTTTGAATTGGTTTTTGTCCTGCTGCCAAAACACTAGGCCGCAGGGTATCCCAAACCTGCACTTAGCAGCCTATCTGTTATACTAAATACGCTTGTTGATCCTCAGCTTAATCAAACTATTGCATTTTGAATTGGTTTTTGTCCTGCTTTAAATACACCAGCCCACATGGGCATCCCAAACCTGCACGTAGCAGACTATCTGTTATACAAAATACGCTTGTTGCTCCTCAGCTTAATCAAACTATTGCATTTTGAATTGGTTTTTGTCCTGCTTTAAATACACCAGCCCACATGGGCATCCCAAACCTGCACGTAGCAGACTATCTGTTATACAAAATACGCTTGTTGCTCCTCAGCTTAATCAAACTATTGCATTTTTAATTGTTTTTTGTCCTGCTGCCAAAACACTAGGCCGCAGGGTATCCCAAACCTGCACTTAGCACCCTATCTGTTATACTAAATACGCTTGTTGATCCTCAGCTTAATCAAACTATTGCATTTTGAATTGGTTTTTGTCCTGCTGCCAAAACACTAGGCCGCAGGGTATCCCAAACCTGCACTTAGCAGCATATCTGTTATACTAAATACGCTTGTTGATCCTCAGCTTAATCAAACTATTGCATTTTGAATTGGTTTTTGTCCCGGTGCCAAAACACTAGGCCGCAGCCTATCTGTTATACTAAATACGCTTGTTGATCCTCAGCTTAATCAAACTATTGCATTTTGAATTGGTTTTTGTCCTGCTGCCAAAACACTAGGCCGCAGGGTATCCCAAACCAGCACATGTCACCCTATCGGTTATACTAAATAAGCGTTGTTCATCCTCAGCTTAATCCAGCTATTGCATTTTGAATTGGTTTTTGTCCTGCTGTCAAAACACCAGGCCGCAGGGTATCCCAAACAAGCACCTTGCACCCTATCTGTTATACTAAATAAGCGTCTTCAGCCTCATTTTAATAAAGCTATTGCATTTTGATTTGGTTTTTGTCTGCTTTAAATACACCAGCCCACATGGGCATCCCAAACCAGCACATGTCTCCCTATCTGGTATACTAAATAAGCGTTGTTCAGCCTCATTTTAATCAAGCTATTGCATTTTGAATTGTTTTTTGTCTGGTTTAAATACACCAGCCCACATGGGCATCCTAAACCAGCACATGTCACCCTATCTGGTATACTAAATAAGCGTTGTTCATCCTCAGCTTAATCAAGCTGTTGCATTTTGAATTGTTTTTTGTCCTGCTGTCAAAACACTAGGCCGCAGGGTATCCCAAACAAGCACGTTGCACCCTATCTGTTATACTAAATCAGCTTCTACAGGCTCTTTTTTATTTTAATTTTTTTTTTTTTTTTTTTATATAGAGCAGCAATAGATCATATAGTGAGGTAAATTTGCCATTTTGCAGCATTATATACAGCAGGCCCTGTGTAAATCTGAGAGGCAATAGCTTATATAGTGAGGTAAATTTGCCATTTTGCAGCATTATATAGAGCAGCCCCTGTGTAAATCTGAGGGTAAATAGCTTATATAGTGAGGTAAATTTGCCATTTTGCAGCATTATATACAACAGGCCCTGTGTAAATCTGAGGGGCAATAGCTTATATAGTGAGGTAAATTTGACATTTTGCAGCATTATATAGAGCAGGCCCTGTGTAAATCTGAGGGGCAATAGCTTATATAGTGAGGTAAATTTGACATTTTGCAGCATAAAATAGAGCAGCCCCTGTGTAAATCTGAGGGGCAATAGCTTATATAGTGAGGTAAATTTGGCATTTTGCAGCATTATATAGAGCAGGTCAGTTGCCATCTAAATCAACTACTGGCCGGGAAGGACAGCTTTTCCAGGGCAAACTCTGCTAGTTGCGGCCACAAGTCAAGTTTGGCTTCCCAGAAGTCCAGCAGATCCTCAAGGTGTGTTGGCATGGTCATGTCAAGGTATGACACGACCTGCTGGTTCAGGTCCTGCTCCAAGTCTTCCTGCTGCTCATGAGTAACTCACTATACGTGTGTAGAAAGCTACTCATTAGCGACTGAAGATTGAGGCTGCTGCTGATGGAGCTGCTGCTGCTCCTTCCACCCCCCCCAGCAGCCATGGCAGTGGAAGGTGATTGCAGAGGTCCCCCCGAGTCAGACCTGCGGGAGTATGGACCATGGCGCAGATAGGCATTGCCCAACTGACTACGTAGAATGTCTTTGTAGTAGGTCAGTTTGTCCTCCCTCTCGGCGGTTTTAAAAAATGCCCCCATTTTGTGCCGGTTCAGTTCCGACACAGCATGATCGACCATTCCTGTCTGCTGCCTGTACTGACCTCTGCTTTGTCTGACCACGAAGCTGCCTGCCCCTCTGGATACCCCGCGATCTCCGAGCTTCTGGCTTGACCCTTTGGCTACTCCTGACTACGCACCTGTCTCATCCCTGTACTCTGACGCACCCTCCGGATTGACTACCTGTGAAGGAGCTCGGCTTCGGGATACCCTCGTGGTTCATCGGCCTTCACCGTAAGCAGCCATCCTTTGCGCCTATTAAGACCTGGGGGCAACCGTGTACGGTGAGGCGTACCTAGCGTCCCAGCAAACGGGGGCTTGAATATAGGCAGAAGCGGCGGTGGAGATTGGGGGTTGCCTGCTTACAGAAGGCTGGTTCCCCACTGGGCATCACGGTATGGACCATGGCGCAGATAGACATTGGCCAACTGACTACGTAGGATGTCTCTGTAGTAGTTCAGTTTGTCCTCCATCTCAGTGGGTGTAAAAAATGCCCCCATTTAGTGCCGGAAGTGAGGGTCCAATAAGGTGGAGAGCTAGAAGTCATCCCGCTGACAAATGGAGACAATTCTGCGGTCACTACGCAAGCACGTGAGCATGAATCGTGCCATTTGTGCAAGTGACTCGGAGGGACTACCTGTCTCCATCTCCACTGTAAACTGCCACGGTGTGTCTGGGTCCTCTCTCGCCTTCCTCACAACCCTCTAGCTCCTGTGGCTGCGCCTTCTCCTCCTCTCCTGTCAGATGACTAGATAAAATGGTCATTTTGTCAAACATAAACTGTGCTTCGCTGTGCCCCACCCCCTCCTCCTCCTCCACTTCAGCCCCCACAGGCTTCATGTGGCTGTGAAATGTATGCGCCATGTCTCCAGTGCCCTGACCTGCCATGGTTTCCAACATGTGTTGTAGTACATGAAGCAGTGGAATCTCATCGTTCATCTCATAGTCCTGGCGGCTGACTAATAAAGTAGCTTCCTCCAAAGGGCCTGAGCAAACGGCAGGTGTCACGTATGAGCTGCCACTGGTTTACAATGAAGTTACACAGGGGTGTCCCCCTATCCGTTTGGATCATCAAGAAATCCGTGATGGCTTTTCTCGGTTCCTGTAGTCGATCCTGCATATGGAGGGTGGAATTCCAATGGGTGGAAACATCGCAAATCAGACTATCTTGGGGGATACCGTTCTGACGCTGAAGCTCAAGAAGGGTGTGCTTGGCGATGTAGGAGTGCCTGAAGTGCATGCAAAGTTTCCTTCCCGTTGTTAGGATGTCTTTCAGATGGGGGGAAGACTTCAGAAAACGCTTGACAACTAGATTGAACACGTGTGCCATGGCAGGACGCATGGCTCAGGCTTTGTTGTCGCAGCGCAGACAAGATGTTCTTCCCAGTGTCAGTCGCCATGGGTCCCATTTGCAGTTTTCGTGGAGTAAGCCAGGGTTTCATGTATTGAGTTCTCATTTTTAGCAGTTCCTCCCATGTGTGACTCTGTGGCTCAAGGCAAACCATGTGAAGAACAGCGTGAAACCACCGTGTCCTGCACACATGGTAGGCTGGAAGGGCACTGGGAAAAAAATAAAAATAAAAAAAGAGAAAAAATAAATATTTAGAAAAAAAATTTGAGACATTTTATATGTTACTGTTATTATGTTATATGTTATTGTTGCTATGTTATTATATGTTATTATTATAAATATGTTCAAATAACATAAATGTTAAGTATTAATATGTCATTGAGAATTAGCCACTTTATTCTGTGACACCATTGCTAAGTGCAAGTGCACTGTCATAGGCACAAAGGCTAGGAGCGTGGAGGCCACAGTGGAGGGACCTGTCCAAGTTACTGTTGTGGTTGTGCAGGAACCACAATCACCCAGTGAGCCTAAAAGTATATGTATTGTCCATGACCATAGTTACAGCTCCAGACGTAGGCACTGCTGTGCACTTTGGTACACACTGACAGGATAAAGGACTGGCCCACCTTCTGTTCAACAAAATTGTACAGGGCTGGTACTGCCTTCTTCGCAAAGAAATGACAGCATGGGACTCTCCACCTCGGCTCGGCACAAACCATCAGTTCTCTGAAAGGTCCACCAACTCAAAATGGAGGGACTGCAGCACCAGCAATGTATACAGTAGCACATTTAGCTTCTGCGCGTTGGATGTGTGGGCACATACTGTTGTCTCTTGGACATGGCTTGGCCAATGGATTGCTGTCGGAATGACTGACTCGGATTAAGAGGAGGAGGAGCATCTGGAGCAACAGAGGATGGGTATGACACACAGGAGGTGGTGGAGCCTTGGCTGGCTAGAACAGGGAGCGGCGTGCCACTGGGTAATGCAGCAGGCTGGACCACCACTTTGGAACCAACTCTCCCAGGCCGCTTTATGGTGACGCTGCAAATGTTGACGCAGGGCTGTGGGTCCAACATTGGGACCCTGGCCACACTTCACCTTCTGCCTACACATCTTTCATATAGTCATGTTAACTTCCTGCGGATGCTTGATGAAAAACTGCCACATCGGCGAGTAGCTGATTTTTCCTACCAACAGTCCGCAATAATTCACTGCTGCTGCCGCCGCCAACTCCAGGGACCCTCTTCCACTACCTCCTGGGAAGATAGCCTGCAGCGCAAGTGGTCTATCCCGAGCACATTTGCCTCCATACTTTCCCCTTCTGCCACCATGCTGGCCGCTAAATCTGTCACTCTCCATCACTCCAAGCCTTTAAAAGTGCTCTCAAAACTCACTGATGTCCTCCTCAGGTTCCTCATCAGTGTCTGCTTAAGGAGCCAAAACGCTTGCAACACCTCCTCCCACGACACTCTCCTCATCACTACTTGCCCGCCTAGTGGAAGAAGCGGCGAGTGTCTCCTCCACTTCTTGGCTGGGCAGTAGCTGCTGATTTTTCTGATTATCAGATCGTCCTCACTGAATAGTGGAGCTGAACCCAAAGCATAACATACAACAGTTGACTGGGGCTGCCAACTCCAGTGTTTCTTTCAAGCAATGTTTGGGCTCCTGCTGCTGCTTGCAACTCGAGAGTGTCATTCAGCTAATTTTTGGGCTCCTGCTGCCAACTCCAGTCTCTTTCAAGCAATGTTTGTACTCCTGCTCCTGCTGCTGCTTGCAACTCCAGGGTGTGATTCATCCAATTTTTGGCCTCCTGCAGCCAACTCCAGTGTCTTTCAAGCTATGTTCGGGCTCCTGCTGCTGCTGCTTGCAACTCCAGGGTGTGATTCATCCAATTTTTGGGCTCCTGCAGCCAACTCCAGTGTCTCTTTCAAGCAATGTTTGGGCTGCTGCTGCTGCTTGCAACTCCAGGGTGTGATTCATCCAATTTTTGGCCTCCTGCAGCCAACTCCAGTGTCTCTTTAAAGCAATGTTTGGGCTCCTGCAGCTGCTGCTGCTGCTGCTGCTTGCAACTCCAGGGCGTGATTCAGCTAATTTTTGGGCTCCTGCTGCTGCCAGCTCCAGGGTGTGTTTTTCGGGCACTATAGGGGCCCCTCATAGTGATGCCACTTCAACTCTCTGCAATTGTGCCGCTCTGCGATTCTGTTAGCGATGCCTCTGATCTGCATGTGATAATTATTTGCAGTATTATTTCACTAACCCAGCACGCATTCCTATGCGTGTTAGAGCAAGGCAGAATGGTTTACAAGTGATTCGTCGCGAATTCGGGTCGAAACTATTTGTCGGAAAATTCGGCGAATCAGTCGAATCGAATTTTTCAAAAGTTAGCTCATCTCTAGTGATATGTATGGCTAGATTAGTCACATTCTTCCTAATTGACATTATAAGAGCAGAGGAGGGGAGGTATGTTCTAGTGAGGGGTCGTTTCAAGGAGGGGCAGTTGTCTGCCTGGTCTGTTAATATGCCCCCAATGAGAATCAACTGGATTTCTTTCATGAAATGTTTAGAGCTGTCTGCTCCCATATTGAAGGAACGGTGATCTAGAAAGGAGACTCCAATGTAGCATTGGACATATCTATGGACAAATCTGATCCTTTGAGATCAAGATCCAGACCCCCTTCAAAAGCGCGTAACCATCTAGCCAGATTGCTCTCTGGGATTGGTGGACATCTGGTGAGAGTGTAATCCAACAACCAAGGCTTTTTACATATTACTCAACTGCCCACCAAATACACACCCATAGGGATCACTTCTTTATTCCAGCCCTAATAGCGCCTACATTTTATTGTTGCAGATTTTGAAGACTCCCTAGTTGGATCATTTGGCCCTTATTCTTACATCAAAAATATGTGGTCCAAACCAAGCACTTTCTCTCAACTTCTGAGCCTAGTTCACAAAAAAGGCTAATCAGAGGTGAATGAAAAATACAGGTTGCATGGCGCAAGCAGAAATCAAGCTAATTTAATTTTTATTGTAAACATTATAAGAAATGCTTCTATTCTATGGACACTTAAAAAACAGTGCCCATGGCAAGGTGCAGAAAACAGATGAAGTCCTTTTGGAGCTGGATATAAAGCCTACAAGAGGACACAATTGTTTTTTTCCTTTTTTTGGTTGGGAAATCTTTAACCCTTTAACTCCCAACATACCTAGAGTTGCCAGACCATTTTTCACAATTTTTTATACACATGTTCAACTGTGATTTTTGAAGGGATTTCCCAGGAGCCTTATATATTGTTATTTTCAGCAGAGTCTGGGATTAAAAGGGTAAAAAACCTTAAAAATCCCCCCAAAATATGACGTGGGGCCCCCTCTACCCAGCATAACCAGCCTGGGACCAGCTTGTGTGGCCACCCACACAGCCTTATTGCTCCCAGTCTCTTCTGCCCCCCCTGGCCTTTGTGGAGGCAGGTAATGGTGGGGCTAGGGTCTAATGGCTAGTCATCCGCTAGCCGCAGGTGACTTGCCAGCCCCCAGCCTTGTGAAAGTGGCAGTACTGTTGTAAGTAAACCACTAGATGAAACTAACTAATGGGGTCCTGAGTGTCCTGCGGCAATCCTGTCCACGGTGGTCTCCGCTGACAGATTCCGGGGTCATCTCTCCTCCCCTCCAACTGCCTCAGGGCTATTATAATCTGACAGCTTGGTGCTGGGAGCGGGATGACGTCACACCGTGATGTCATTGGCCCAGCCCACAAAAGGTAGGGCTATGGGTGGGGAATACTCATTTTGAGCCCTCTCCTCGCTCCTCCTCAATGAAGGGGAGTCCCAGCGGGAGGGATCACGGAGGCTCGTGAGTAAATGTCATTTTCTTTTTTCTTTACAATCTGAGGTAGCGGTTGCTATTCGTGGCCTTCTGCTGTAGCTAAAGGAGAAGAGAAAACCCAGCTGGATCTGCTAGCAGAGGGGAAAGCCAGGCAGGTAACTCTCACATGCTTGGCGATTAACTGTTGGAGAGGCAACCACGTGAGATTTACTTGCTTGGCGTTTAAAGGGTTAAAGTGAATTAAAATTCATTACAACTGGACCTAGAGTCTGAAACTCTATACTCTCCTCTATCCAGTGACCCCCCGGGTCATGATCAGGGCTCTGAAGGCATCACCGCCCTGTGCATTCACTGAGCCATGCAGACTTAAGTGGCTGCTGGTGGGTGTGTGCAGGGTGGAGAAAGCATGCCGTGGGGCAGTGGATTGCAGCAGGAATGATGAGTGCACTGTGACTAGGAAGCTTTTTGTTTTTTTAGTCCAATATTTAAAGCCTTACATAGGTCTGTTTCTAAAGTGCCATGCTCCTCAGTTACCATGCAAGTTTTACCCCTATACAGCCATCACATCCAGCTGTTCATGAGGGATGCGTGCCCAAATCACATATCCACAAGTAGAAAGTAATGGTTGCAAATATTAGAAGATACAATCAAGCAGTGCATGCTAAGTGGGTACTTGGGATGTGACAAAGATGAAAAGAGATAATTTGCATGACTCTGTCTACAGCTAAGAATCGTGGATACATTCCGTTATTCTATTATACTAGGTCTGTTTATCTCCCAAACTGGCATTGCTGCCAGGCTTCACAGGGAAAATGTAGAATAGAATAGAAAAAAAAGAATGAATGAAATTAAACAAAATGGATGCCAGCACTGTCAGCTGGCGCTAAGAGTGTCCTCACTTTATGTGGACACTTCCTAATTTATTTAATCCCTGATTCTGCCTCAGGATGCCCCTTGACAGACAATCCCCAGA
Source organism: Gastrophryne carolinensis (assembly GCA_027917425.1). Taxonomy (NCBI): domain Eukaryota; kingdom Metazoa; phylum Chordata; class Amphibia; order Anura; family Microhylidae; genus Gastrophryne; species Gastrophryne carolinensis. The sequence goes on along the minus strand of CM051241.1, from coordinate 63,326,541 downwards.
GTCAGAATCATTCCCAATGATTTCAATGGGTACTGGGTTCAGGTTCGGCCCCCTTAACCCTAATTTTAATTAAAAGTTTGACGAACGCGAACCTTGGGGGAATTGACCCAATACTAATGTCTACCTATTTTTATGGCCAGCTGTATTGTTTAGAACTTTAGGCCTGATTTACAGACCTCACAGGTTTTTCTAGTTGTCTCTATTTTTATCTTGCTGTGTGCTGCTCTGCAACTGAGGAACATAGCGGTGAACTGAGCCAAATGATTTCTTGTGGTAGTATTTACAATATTTGTTTCTAGCAAGACCAAGGCAAGGTTCCATGTTTTGTTATTCTTGGGAAACTATGTCCCTGGGTTAAAGCCCTGGGTCTTTTTTAAGTTATCCCACCTCCCGACTGTGTCAGTGTCCTGATGGCCAATGCTGTTACCTGTCTGTGTCTACAGCAGCGACAACTGGCAATTGAGTGTTGCTAGCCTATGCCACTTGCCTGCCACTAAAGCATCCAGTTTGTTTCAGGCAGCGGCAGTGGCTGTCAGCCCTCTATATGAGATGCTGCTTCCACAACCTGTCCTGCAACCACCAATACAGTACTCTCTGAAACAAACAAGTGGTGGAATGGGAGGAAGTGTTCAGGAAGGGAGGGGGTGGTCTAGTGTGGCTTACATGTACTTTGCCTTTACTTGTGCACTCAGGGTAGGGGTTTGTTTGCACACCACCTATCACTTGTGTAAAGTGGACTTGGATTAAAATAGAAAGCCTTTCCCTACCAGACAGGCTTTGCTTTACAACTAACAAACCCTCTCCAACAGCCCAATTAGCGGTCCTCTCACTCCATCCTAGCCATTCCTGTCCTTTAGTTAACTAATACAACATCTCATATTTTAGGACTAGATACATGTGCATATTCTGCCCAGAGGTGAAGAGAGCCTATCTGCTGCCTCCCCCCCAGATTAGTAGAGCAGTGCACAACCCCACCTGGCTACTTCCTATAAACCACTCCGCTGAATCACTGAGTAACAAAAAAAATAACATGATCACCCTTTGCAGTGCTGATGCACTGGCACCAATGCTCTTATAATAGGAAGCTCTAGCTTCAGATGTAGGTTTACGAGTAGGATATTTTTAATGTTGAGGGGTAGTCAGGCCATTTGTTTTGTGTAAGTCACATTTATTTTTCCAGATCTACACTTCATTGGCACGTGGGACACTAGTCAAGGCTTCTTCATGACTCCCTATTAGTTTCTAATACAATACAGATACTGACCATTAAACAAAGCCATGCTTGGTCTTTGTGCAGGCAATGGACCACTTTTCTTCTGCACTTTCTCGATAGTGCAGTTATTTTTATGCACATAGCCCATATTAGAGATTACACATTAATTGGTGGAAATCTATGCCCTCTGGATAACGAATCGCTTCAAATGAACTTGGTTATTGCATAGCTTCAGCTTCAAATTTCATACACCTTTAAATATTTTATTGATAACATTATATATATTATTAGGCAGCTCCCCTTCAACATTGAACTCTTTAAATATAGCCTTAATCCATAATCATATGTTGAATAAAAGTTTCAATTAACTCACTACAGTTCAAGGCACTTCTCCAAATACACAAGCCAGCGCAATACATTTCTAAATGCTCAATTCTCAGGTTGGGGGTTTACAGTTATAAACAGGGCTGTGGAGTTGCAGTCGGAGTCTTAGTCGCAGCTAGTTTTGGCGTTGGTGTCGGTAGAAAATATCTTACTAATATTGTATCATTAAAGGAAGTTTATAAATGTTGATCATACATCACTGTTATGTTCTATCAGTCTAAGGCCCTTGTTTAAACAATCAAGGAGAAGCAGCAGCAGTAGCAACAACAGGATGTTCTGATGGTAATATATAGTAAGTTCTCCAATCTCCCCTGTCAGCATTACTTGTTATCTTCATGCTGTCCCAAGGTCGTTACAATTCCTAAAACTTAAGGAACTTAAAGGTATTGTACAGGCAGGAACAAAAACATGAATATACTCACCTTCTGTCCCCTGCAGCTCCTGTGTAGCTCTGGTGTCCCTTCACAGATCCTCTGTGCAGCGCCAGCATCTTCATTGAGCATTTTTTTGCCTTCTAGCACCGGCAGTCTCTTATGGGGTTATCCATTGATCCTTGTTTACACCCCACAGGCCTACTCCAATCATTGCAGTGGAGGGGGTTCAGCACTCCTCTTCTGCTATTGCCTGGACAGGACTTTGCTAGTTATTTGTTCAGACATTGGCCTTGATTCACTAGGAGTTGAAAAAAAAATCTCATGGTAGTAAAGAATTCAATTCATGAGAAAAAAGCCTCAGAATTTCACTGTTAGTGAATTACCACAATCACAATGAAAGTCAATGGCACTTTTTACTACAGAGTAGAAAGGAGTAAAAAGTTCAATACTTTTTCAGGAGTAAAAAAGTGTCATGGACTTTTATTGTCTTCCTATCTGGTGATTCACTAAAAGGGAAGTTCTCATGCTTTTTTTCTCATAAATTGAGACTCTTTTTCAACTCTTACTGAATCAAGGCCATAGGCTTTATGTTCTATCATAGTAGTCTGATTGCTTTTACTATGGTGAGAAAAGTCCAGATATTACGATTTAACATTACGTTTGTTTTTGCTAATTATTGGCCGTTTGTAAAGGAGTCACGGTCTGAGCCTGATAAAATAGTCAGAGCTGGGACTTTGGCTTACCAACTCCACAGCCCTGCCTCTGTACCCCTCATATTTCAAGGTCTCAGTCCAAGACCACAAAGGAGCCACAACTATAGTAATAAAAGAATCTAGAAGAGGAATTATTTTTATGGTTCGGTTGTGGGATAGGGTGATTTAGAAGTTGAATAGCCCTTCAATTTTAGCACCAGATGCAAAAAGCGCACAACTTATTTTCAGGGCAAAATGTACAATCCTCCATTTTATATCAAGGGGTTGATTCAGAAACAACACGTATAGGGATATGACAACCCCTATAATCCCCAAAATATATGCCGCACACAGTAAAAATTATATAATTAATTACACATTTATTACCAGCACACATAAATACATAAGACAGATTAAAGAACATACAAGGACAATGGCATATCCATTATAGAGGCTCTAATAGATGCAAAAATGAGAATAAGTTAATGCTTAAATAAATAAATACAGTCTAAGAGAATACAAAAATGAATTGAGCAAGTTATTTTGGGTATACAGTAACCCAATTCAATATATGCTGCCAAAACCTGAGTTGCTAGATAAAGTGCAAGTGCCTGTACTAAGTGAAATACTATCAAATTAAATAATCCAAAAAGCAGTCTGTGCCAGATGATAGTGATGTCTGTGCCAAATGATAGTGATAATGATTTGCAAAGTGAAACCAAGAATAATCAAAAGCATCAATACAAAGCCATAAATAAGTGAATCAGTGTGAGAGGCAAATAAATTACATCACCAATAATGAGCCAGGGTACGCCAGCACCATCATACACTGACGCGTTGCATGGATATCTACCACTTTGCCAGGGTGAATATGATGGAGGCTATCCACAAACTCCCTTTTGTGTCCCCCGATGTTAACTGCTGTCCAGTAGGTGGCGGCAACGCTCGCGCACGTGTGTGCACCTTGCCTGTCCTTAAAACAGAGAACGTAAGAGCAGCATCACCGCGTTGCATTACCTCCGCCGCCTGGAACGCATATTCAGGAAGTGCCGTGGTGTGAGCGCGCCGATAAATAGCGGACCAACCACATTACCCTACAGTAGGAGGTGCTGGCCCACCGCTCACCATGACCTGTCCACCCAGCACCCAAAGAGATTTCAGTGCGGTGTAGTGGAAGGTGGGTATCACAAAAGGAAAGACAGCGGGCAATTAAAAGGATTAATAGCATAAACACAATACATAACAGTGCTATGTCTTCTCATATGTATTCAATACTTTCTTAAAGTGGACCAAAACCCAGGATTTTTACTATCCTGGGTTTTGGTCCTTTTCTCCTGGGGCACCCTGATCAGGGGTGCCCCACTGTGTGAAACCCCCCGATCACCAAGCCCAACTTGCCTCTTCCCAGTCCTACAGCTTGTCTAAGAGCAACAGCTCTGAGCGCGCTGACAGCCGCAGCCTCCGCTTCCCAGGGAGCATGTCCATGCCGGCCATTCACAAATGCCTGGAGTGGGCATACGCCCTGCTAGAGGGATAGCCGGGATACGACCACGGCTCACACATGCGCCATTGGACCAGGAAACAAGGTAAGTGAATAGGGTGACCTGCGGGATTTCATAGTGGGGCATCCTGATTTTGGATGCCCCGGGGGGGAATTGAATGGCCTGGGTATCTTATAAATTCCCAGGGCGATCTGTGTGGGTTTTGGTCCACTGTAAATACAAGAATCAGAAAAAAATTATTCAACAATCAATAAAAAAAGACATTTTACAATGATATAACAGTGGTTGGTTATTAATATCTGGGCAAGGGGCTAGAAGATTTTATATCAGCAGCCAAATCATTGCAGAATGATTAAAGAAAGCAAATCATAAAGTGTGCTCAAACCAAATGCCAGAGCCTTCTTATATTCTTATGCGCGCGCCAATCATAAAGTAGACCTAAACAATGCAATTGTTGAACTATCATGCATATGCTATGTTGGGGCTCTGGAGATACAAAGAAGGTCGCACACCCAAATATGTACACAAATAATCAAAAATGGATTTATTAAAAGTAAATGACTACACATAACACATAACAAATAAAGACAAATTTAAAAAACATAGACAAGCCATGGGGAACCCTAAAACAAGGCTGTAATACAATATATTGAAAGTATGTTTGGTTAAGGCCCCTTTAAATATCAGGGAAAAAAAGGTGTAATATATATATATATATATATATATATATATATATATATATATATATATATATACAAACATTTGCAAGGAAAATCTTATGATGTAGACAAAGTGAAAACACAACAAAAAGCATACCTGGGGAACAGACGGATATTGGCCCTTCAGATCAATTAAACAGACTCAACGAGATTATCTGTGGGTCTGGTGGAACGTTAGTAGCCTACAGATTTGTAAAGAGCAAAAATTGGTCCCACTGGGACTTAGTCCAAATCTTTTCTGCATGGGAGATGTCAATGGAGTTTAAGAAAGAATGGCAACAAATATTGCAAAATTGTTCCTTAGCCTTGATTGACATGCTCATCAATGAAGATAAAAGACTATTAGATATCATTAAGACTTGGCTACAGGATTTATATGCAAAACTTAATTAGTTTAATTCCTGTGAACAGATGACAAGTTTCACTGAGACACTTTCCCAAAAACTTGACAACTATGAACAGGATGTGATATCTAACAAAAGACGTAAATTGGAAAGGCATAGAAGTGATGCCAATCAGGGGAGGGTTTACAAATAGTCCCATCGTGGTAATGGACGGGAGAGATGACGAGAGGATACTCAAAGGGATATACCCTCGGCCCAAGTGGATAGGTCAAACAGGGGGAGCCCAACTACTATCCACTCCAGATGTCATAGACTTCCCTCTAACAGTTCCTCCCTGTCCGATCACTCCTCGGAACAATCATCAGCTGATCTCAGTTTTTTAGATCAGGTAAGCATAGGAGAACGAGGAGGGGGACAAAGAAGAGGCGAATCAGACACAAGAGCCAGGGAACAGGGAGCCTGGGCACACCACCGGTTGCGGCTCAGAGAGGTGAAGCGGAGGAGGGAGATATCCCCCACAACCATTGGGGTGCAATCGGAACATCAGGACTTGGAAATTATCAATCTCACGGAAATTCCCCTTACTGATGTACAAAAAAACTGTAATTATAAGAGGTTTAAGTTTCTTACCTACATATACTATGAACAAATTTGATACTATAATAGATCTGTATTTGTTTTACAGGCGCTTAGCACTAAAACACCACTTCTCCGACCCGGAACAGGCCCTATTGGGTCCTAATTTGAGCGAAGCCGATAATAAAGCCCTTAGTGATTTAATGGCACTCTTGGAAGAACTGGGTATTGAACAACAAGCTGGCATTAACCTTAGGAGACCTTCAACATTCTCCCCGCAGTGGACCAACATCCTGGCGTTGCAGATCTTCTTTGACTTGGTAAGCAAGGATATTTGAAACCCACATGTCCAATAGAAATCTCTCGAAGGATACATTTGCAGCTTTACGTGCCCTCCAAATACGAGAGGATATCATTATAAAGTGGGCGGATAAAGGGGGGAACATTGTGGTCCTGCCTCGGGAGTATTACACAGGGTAAGTCTTACGTCAACTTACCGACGATTGCACGGGGCAATCCCATAGGTGGCTATAAAGAAGAATTTGATGCATTGATTGAGTGGGCTTTCAGGAATGGTATTATAAACAAAACACTTTTTGAATTTTGGTTGAATGGTTGAACACCCCAAATTCCTACGTTTTACATCTTATCCAAGGTACACAAGATCCTCACTAGACCACCAGGAAGACCCATCTTCTCAGGTATGGGCAGTCTTACTGAGCATGCATGCACATACATTGACAGTATCTTACAGCCACATGTAACTTCGCTTGATTCATATATCCAGGATTCTATGGATATACTTAACTGCCTTAATACATTGTTTGATTCAGAGGATACTTTAGTGGTTACATGCGACGTTGAGTCGCTTTATACCAATATTTCACATCAGATGGTGATTTATGTTGTCCAGTATTTTCTGGACATGGAATCAACAGAAAAGCGAGCGCTACATCAGTTCATTGTAGAACTCTTGAATTTTGTTCTAACGCATAATGCCTTTGTCTTTGATGGTGAACACTATAAACAGATTAGAGGAGTGTCCATGGGCACAAAATGTGCACCGTCTGTTGGAAACCTTTTTTCTAGCATGGTGGGAGCATGAGATTGTGTGGGGTAAATCGATGAGCCTGTACCAGCTCCACATTCTGGTGTGGCATATGTTCATCGATGACATCTTGCTCCTGTGGCCCCACTCTCCCCCACCCTCCCTATATAAGGAATTCATCATGGGACTCAATTATAACTGCTATAACATGGACCTGACTTATACCATCTCATCTAAGGGTGTTGCATTTTTCGCAAAGCTATGGCAACAAATAGCATTTTGCACTTTACCAGTTTTCATCAAAGAAAAATCAAGGAGGGCATCCCTATTGTGCAAATGCTCAGGATTAGAAGAAATTGTTGAACAGGTGGGTCCAAAAGGGCCCCTTAATGACGGCTAGACAGGCACCCAACCTTAGGGACAGGCTGTACAAGAGTCACTATGTCAGACCCACAATGTGGCTACAACAGAGTCTGTGAGGGGGTATGTGTAGGCCTTGTGGACACTGCAACATCTGCCCCCTAGTTGCTAAAACTGCTGTTATAACACATCTACAGACGCAGATAGAAATTAAAATCAGGCAACAGTTGTAATCAAGATTATAATTGTAAATTACAATTGTAAATCAAAGGGGTTGATCTATGTTATACAATGCAACTGCCCCAAGGACTATGTTGGGGAAACTAAAAATATGGCCAAATTGAGGATACAAATATATCTTTCCAACATAAGATTAGCCCAACGGGATAAGCACAAGGGCAAAACCCTGACTCCAGTGGCAGGGCATTTTATGCACTGCCATGGAGGTAATATACAGGGAACACAGATTTTCTAGTTGATCAGGTATCCATGGGGATCGAGGGGGGGGCAACCTCAAAAGGAAACTTCAGCAAAAGGAAGCACAGTGGATTTTTCAGTTACAGAATCGAGCACCGTTTGGTATTAATGTGGATGTTTCTTTTGTGCCATTTCTTGGTCGAGAGCAGATTTAGTTTTGGGAGTGGTTTGACATGTCTTTTTAAACAATTCAAATTATTATTATTTTTTTCATACTTATTTTTATTTTATTATACTTTATTTTTCTTTGTCAATCTTTTTTATTGAATTTTCTCCACAAGACAACATTATGGTATAGCGGCATATTTGGTAACAATACATGCGTAATAAACATTGGTGTCGATACCAGCATATAGTGTACAGCCTCATGTCTGATTCAATTGAAGTAATATAGTAGAAATCATGCCAGATCGGGGAGGCCAGAGGCCCAGAAGGGAACATCCCTCCTCCCACCTGTCCGACCATCTCCACCATTGCGGATTGTACAGGTGAAAGAGGATAACACGTAAAACATTGAAAGATTTCGGCCGGTGTGGTTCTAGAATGATTGGGGTTGAGGGCATGAGGTAGGGGAGGGTGGGGGATGGGTAGAGGTCCCTGGTCCGCTCATGGCAGTCTCTCAATCCATTTATCAGTGTGATGCTAATGTCAACAGGTTTGGGGTTGCATACTGGATCCAAGGTTCCCAAATGCTAAGAAAATAATCATGTCTATCATTTAGTATACTGGTAAGTTTTTCATTCATCAAGAAACTATTTATTTTGACTTTAACTTCTGAGATAAAGACTAACTGTTGTTTCCAGGCCTTTGCTATTGTCTGTTTAGTGGCCAACATGATAAATGAGAACAGTTTGTTTTGCAGGTTGTTAAGTTCAGGAGCCTTGTGGCGTAATAACGCCACCCATGGGTCCCATTTAGGAGTGACCCCCAGAATCCTCCCAACCATACGAAAGACCTGTAGCCATAGTCGTACGACCATTGGACAAGTCCACCATACGTGGAGAACATCCCCTCTCGCCGAGCACCCTCTAAAGCAATGTGCTGGGTATGCTGGGTAAATTTTGTTAATTCTATCTGGCACTAAGTACCAGCGTAGCAAGACTTTATATGCTGACTCCACTGTGAGGGAATTAATCGAGCAGCCCCATGTTGCCCTCCAGACCCCAGGCCAGTCCACCTCCTCCCCCACCAGTCCCAGATCTCCCTCCCAGTCTCGGATGTACTTGTGGTCAAGGTGCCTCGGAAAGTCATTAAGGGCCGAATAAAGCAGAGAGATTCTCCCCGGTCTGTCTGGCTTCCCAACACACAGACTCTAAAATTTAGACAATTTCCTGTATGGAACAGCCCTGGTCAACGTGGGCTTAAGCCAGTGGTTTATCTGTATGTAGTGGAACCATTCAGACGGCGGGAGCTGGTAATTACTTCTCAGGTCATCAAATGGCATAAGTCCTCTGTCGTCTAGGAGATGGTGAACAGTGCAGATACCTGCATCCACCCAGAGCGAGAAAGAGGCCCCACCCCGGAGTCCTGGTGGGAACAGGGGATTGTCCTATAGGTTCAGCAAAGGGGAGTGGGGGGACATTAATTTTAAGGAGTATTTCACCGAATCCCAGACTTTAAGGGAATGTGACATTAAGAAGCTCAGGCTCTTAGGTCTGTATGTGGGGGCCATCCACGGCAGGGCTTCCAACGGGGTCTCCCCCAGAGCCCACAAGGGGGGTCTCTTGTGGCATGTATTTGGGATAACTGTGCAATTTGTGCCGCTTTGTAGTAGTGGGTTATGTTTGGGACTCCCAAACCTCCCTGAGATTTGTGGGCAAATATTGAGCGTCTTGCCACTCGGGGCCTAGTGGACCGCCATACAAACTGGATATAGGTAGGGATCCTTATTGGTAAAACTCTAAAGTAATAAAGAATATTAGGAAGGATTGGCATCTTGATGGCAGCCACTCAGCCTAAGGAGATGGGAAGATCAGCCCATGAGTCAATTAGTAATCCCAGACTCCTCACAAGAGGGGGATAATAAGCTGCGTAGAGACTCTCGTATGTGGGCGATAAATAGGGGAGACCACCAGTAGTCTAAAGTCATATGTGAACTTGAGGTGTTGTAGCAAATCCGCAGGAAGGCCCACATTCATGGCTAACGACTTCGTCCTATTTATCTTGAGCCCTGATATCTCAGCAAATTTGTCCAGCACCTGGAATAAATTGGGTAATGTAGTGATAGGTTGTGACAGGGCCAGAAGGGCGTCGTCTGCAAATAGAGAGATTTTGTGGTGGGCCCCTCCTATATCTATCCCCTTAATGCTTTTGTTGGCCCTAATTTTAAGCGTCAAGAGTTCCATAGCCAATATAAACAAAATGGGCGAAAGGGGACAGCCCTGGCGGGTACCTCTCTGTGTGCTGAACCTGAAGAAAAACCCAGATATTTGACACTCGCGGCCGGCCTATGGTATAATGCGTTGATCCGTTGCAAGAACCTGTTGCCAAATCCCCATTTCTCTAGCCTCTTGTACATATAATCCCATGAAATCGTATCAAAGGCTTTGTAGATATCTAGTGATAATAAGATCGCAGGAATTTTCCTGGCATGAATGCTATGGATTAAGTGGGCTATCCGTCTAACATTATCACTAGCTTGCCTGGCTGGGACGAAATCTGTCTGGTATCTGTGGATTATAGAGCCCAGAAAAGAGTTGAGCCGCGATGCCAGGATTTTGGCTAGGAGTTTGACATCCTGGTTGAGCAAAGAAATGGGCCTATAGTTAGGCATCTGCAGGGGGATCATGACTATGCTGGCTATCGATAATTCAGGGCTAGGGTGTGTGCCTGTTCTAAGGGAATTTAACAGTGCCACAAGGTGGGGGCCTAATATTGGGGCGAATTTCTTGTAATGTAGTCCCAAGAAGCCATCCGGGCCAGGGGCCTTTCTAGGTTTAATGGTCTTGATAGCGTCTAGCAGTTCTAGTGTAATGGACTCTTCCAAATTGTCTAGGCACTCCTGAGGGGCATTTGGTAACTCAATATCTTTGAAAAACTTGTCAAATCTCTGTTGATTGCCTCCCCCCGGGTTGGAGTATAGGTCTGACAAAAAGGATTTAAAGGCATTTAACATTTTTTGGGGGTCTGCTGTTGTATTCCCCTGCAATTTCAATTGTATGGGTTGGCTTTTTGGTTTACATTGCCTAAGTTGCCTGGCCATCATGGAATCTGGTTTGTTGCCTCTGGAATAGAAGTGCTGCTTGGACCAGCGCACCTGTTTCTCTGATTGGTAGTCTAGTAGTAAGTTGAGTTCCAGGCGGGCCAGGTCAACTTTTTCTTTGGTTGTCTGACAGGGATTGCCCTTCCATGTCCTTTCAGCCATTTGAAATTGGATGGAGAGCTCCTTCATTTAGATTCTCGCTCCCTTTTCTTGGCTGTGGCTATTTGTATTATATGCTCTCTCATCACCAATTTGTGAGCCTCCCATAGTGAGACCGGGGAGTCCACCGAACCCATGTTTGACGCAAAATAGTCGGTTAGGTGCTTCTGGAGTTTGTGAAAAGTATCTTTGGTTGTCAGCAATGACTCATTAAGGCACCAGGAGTCAAAGGGTCTTCTAGGGGCCGCCAGGTCTGTGGAAATCATCATGGGGCTATGGTCGGACCAGGGCGTCGAGAGTATCTCCGCTACCTGGAGTTGTGGGAGCGAGTGCTGCGGCAAAAAGATAGTCTATTCTACAGAAAGATTTATGCGGGTTTGTATAGAATGTATAGTGCCGCGTATTGGGGTGTGTCTCCCGCCATGTATCACACAGAGCATAGGAGCCCAATAGATCACTGAACGCCCCCGTCCGCCCCGCCCCTGAGTCTCCCCCAGGACCCGTTACTGTAGTGGACGATATATCCAGCTTGGGATCAATTACCAAGTTTGAGTGGGATATCAATTTGAGTTGATGGGAGTTAGGGGTATAGTAGGAGACTACTGTAATTTCCACACCATGTATTGTACCTGACACTAGGATATAGCGGCCCGTCGGGTCCACAATTTCCTTGTTACAGATAAAGGGGAGATTTTTCTTGAAAAATTGTGACCCCGTGCTTCTTCTCCCTGAACATTGCATTATAGTGCAGGGGGAAGAATCTGCTCAAATATTTAGAGTGGGAGTGGAGGGCAAATCTTGTTTCTTGTAGGCATAGGATGTCAGCCTTACAGGCTTTGTAGAATTGGAAGGCTTTGTTTCGTTTGGAAGGTGAATTGAGCCCCTGCACGTTATGTGAGATTAGTTTCAAACTATTTTGAGACATATCTATCTTGAGACTGTACCAGGGCTCTCCAGGGTGGACCAGGATCCAAGGGGGGAGGGAAGATGAGAGAAGGGAGCTTGGGGAAGAGAGGTGGTGGGATAGGAACTAGAACCAATAACAATTGTAAGCTACACATAGTTAAACAGAAGTAATGCAAAAATGACGCATGAAAAATTAACAATATCCTGAGCGATATAAGGGGGCCCATTAGGGCCTAACGCAGGAAATTCTCAGCCCGTACAAGCGGACCTGTCAATAGAGGGAAGGCTTACATTGCCCCGTCCGTGTGTCCCCCATGGCAGACAAGGCACGACAATATCTAAATGTATAACACTAGGCGGCACGTTTCCCCCAACTATAGGGTTCTCCTGGACCCCTGCCCAGCCCCCACCCCAATTTGGGTGGCGGGTCTAGGCCGCGGGTCAAATTAGAGGGGGATCAGGAGAGACCTTAAACTATCTCAATCCTCTACAGTGAGAGAAAATATACGAGGAACAAAGAACAACTTGCACATTAAACATATAACCTTAAAAGTTTGCGCGCTGCAAACAGGCAGACTTGAAGATGGAGTCCTGAACCAGGGAGGTCCCTCACTGCATGTTTGGAACCGGGTACGTCTCCCCGGCCAGTCCTTCCACAGATTCAGGCAACCTTGAGGAACATATAACAATAAGGGCAAGAGAGAAGAGATCAGGATACAGTCCGGCGACTTTCAACCTGGGCTCTGCTGCAAGGGCTCGCGGTGGCCAGTTGGAGACATTGGGTATTTCTTTTTATTCTCAAGGGAGGGCCTGTCCCGGGGTGGTCTAAGGGCAGCACGCTTCCTTGATAGGGGTGGACTGGGGTCACGGCTGCTGGGCCCCCCGTGTCCATAGGTATCAAGAGATCTTTAAGAATATGACACAGTTCGCTTAGGGATGATCCCCTTTGTAGGCAAAAAGGAGTTTGAATGGGAATCCCCATCTGTAGCCTATGTTATGCACGTGTAGAGCATCCAGGGCCGGCTTCAGCTCTCTCCTTTTCTGGATGGTCTGAGGGGCTAAGTCCTGGAAAAGCTGGTATCTGTGGCCTTGAAATAGTAGATCCCCCTTCTCCCTTGCCGCCCGTAATAGCAACTCGCATGTGCAGAAGAAAGTGGGTTTCAGGATTATGTCTCTCGGCAGCCCCTCTTTGCGTTTGGGCCCCATCGCTCTATGGGCCCGGTCTAATTCCAGCCTCTCGATCGGCAGGTTAGGGGCCAATTCCTGAAACAGGGCTGTCACTGATGAGGTTACATCCGTCATGGATTCAGGTAGGCCTTGAATAAGCAGATTGCTCCGCCTGGCCCTATTCTCAAGATCCTCCAACTTTAATTGCATAGTCTCTATGTCTTTGTCTCGAGATTGCATTGTGAGAAGGGTGTGTTCGATTTTACTTTCCCGGGCCTCCGTTTTTTCCCCTATATTATGGATCTCCCCGGCCTCCAGGAGGGGGAATGGGGCACAGGGGCTACGCGGGCCGAGAAAAGAGAACTCACTGTTCGGTGGGCTGCTGCTGCGATGGCCCATCAGGTGGTGTAGGGGCTCTGGCCGGGCTCTGTTCGGTGGTGGGAAGCGGGCTGCCAGCTCTGTTGCTATCACTGCCACTAACCGCCTCTCCATCACCTCCGCCGCCGCTTCCTGCCATTTAAATCTGCTCGCCGCCGCCTATGTCGGTGTGGTCTCGGCCTGGGACACCACCGCCATCGTTGTGCCAGTCGGGACCGGCGGTCTGACTGTTAATATTGTAGCTCGCAGACATGGTCCCGCGGTCATCCGACGGGCTGTGCTGGGAGCACAAGTCTATGTCACCCGATCTGTCCTCTCTCCGCCATCTTGCCTGGACACGTGCTGTGCCGCGCACTATGGTGATTCGCAGGCTCCATCCTCCTACTGCCTCCGTTCCTCCCCATCAGAATGGCGACGGCCTACGCTGAGCCTGGGATCACTCACTGTTGCTCATGCTGCCGAATAAAAAGTTTTAGCCGCCCTTTTGCCTGCCTGGGGGTGCTGAGCTGCTCTACCGTGCGTCCATCTCTCTCGGCGGTCAGCCACGCCCCCGCCCATTATATTTAATTTTTCTTTCACTTTTCGTTCACTGTTCTATATTATATTTATTCTGGAACACAAGATTCTAATGACTGTTGCTCTCCCATGAAGACAGTATAATAACCAGACCCTCGACATCGAGATTGCATTGCATGAGTGGATGGAAACAATATCTTTGTGTGTCAAAACCAGGTGTATGGATATTGCCCTCCTTGTTGTGTCAACTATGGATATTCAGGCTTCCTGTAGAGGACTTCTGATGTCTGATAGGCTACCCCAATCATGCAAATACTAGCTCATATTTCTGCTGCCCGAACTGCTATATGGGTTATTTGTTTTCTGCATTGGTACAGTGATTGGTGTCCGCAATTTAAAGCCAACTTGGCTATCCCATTTTAATTCCCATATAAGATTAATTTTATATTAATCTATTTTGATTGCTGTTAACCAGAGCTGTCCTCACATATTCATGTGTATGTGGGACAGACTGGTAATGATATGGGCCATACTGGCTGCCCCCCATAGTAATGAATTGGTCCACCTGAGTCAGCCCTGTGTATATTTTCCATGTATTCTATTTATTCTATAATTCTTACACTATGTATATACATATGTTTTTCATCAATACTTTATATTTGTCTTTCTATATTGTATTTTTTGTCCATTTGATGTCTTCTGTGTCACTTGATGCTCGGGGGGGGGGCGCATGCGCTAGTGCTCGCCCCGCCTCCGCTGATTGGTCCGTTTTTAAACTGGCTGGGTATTGGGGGGGGGGGGAGCATTTTAGCAACGGCACAATTACCCTGGTGAAGTGATAGTCTGTCGTTTTTGGAGGACCCGTGGCCTGCATTATTTATGGTGATGTAAAGTATTTACTTATTTCCTTTATTAAGTATTGCAGGTTGTTTTTTGGCACTTGTCACTTTTAATGATCAAAATCTTTTTGAAATGAACTTGAATATGGCACCTTATCCTAATATTGTTGGATTACGTTTGTATGCATTTTAGCACTTGCACTTTAGCACTGGCACTTTTTACAATCTGCTTTTTGGTGTGTTTTCACTTTGTCTACATCATAAGATTTTCCTTGCAAATGTTTGTATATATATAGAAAATACACAACACTTTCTTTTTTTTTTTTTTTTTTTCTGCTACTTAAACCGAACCTTCAGCATGATTTGATGAAAAGCCCAAACCCTTAAAAACGATTCTCCAGCATCTAAAATTAATATATTTTAAGTTTTTAGTCACTTATTAGTCTTTCCTCCACCGGGATGCAACTCTGTTCAGGACTCTTGGTTACGGGCACTGCTATCTTGACTCACAAGCATCACATACGGAGAGGAGAGCGGGATAAAGTACGGGGGGGTGATAGCTGTGCTTTGCACAGAAAGAGCAGATCTGAGGTCAGGAAAAGGCTAGCAATCCCAGAGTGCGGAGCAACAGTCAGAAGACACGTCCTGTATGCAGGCTGCCTGATGATCCATGAGTCGCCATATTGGATGTTTAAAGGCTCATAACATGAAGTAGATGTAGATAGGATGATTTTTAGAGTGAGCAATCTGTATGTACAGGGTGTTTGGAGTGATGGTCCGCTTTAAAGGGGCCTTAACCAAACATACTTTCAATATATTGTATTAGTGCCTTGTTTTTTAAATTTGTCTTTATTTGTTATGTGTAGTCATTTACTTCTAATAAATCCATTTTTGATTATTTGTGTACATATTTGTGTACAGAGCCCCAACATAACATATGCAGATTTGGCACTAGTTCCCCTTCCTTTTGGTGTGCACCCCTTTTACTACTCTGCATTTATTGGTCGCTCATTAGTAGGGCTGTGCGTATCTACATAATTTTTGTATATTGTTGAACTATCAGACACGACTTCTGGACACACTATGGATTACTACTAACAGCTGTGCCAAAACAAGCTATACTAGAATAGGCTTAAGTCATACAAAAGTAGACCTAAAATAGGTGCTGCAAGCTATCAGTAGACTATAAAGGGCATATAGTAAATACCAGCTAGTACTGGGGGCGTCAAATTAAACACAAGGATTTTACTGTTGTCCAAGATAGGTTTCACATTGCTGGAAAGATGGTCAGAAAATAGACCAAAGACGTTAAGCCGTTTGCCTGGGGCACACGTGGATGGTGTATTCCATTCATCAGATGCCAGAATCACATCTTGTTTTCAGACAAGTAATCCAAAATGCAAGCATTTATCAGATCTTTTGAAGGGAATCCTGGAACCAGAAGACTTGCTTTTGCGCCTCCTATTATGCAATGATTCCCTGGTTGTTTGAAATGCCCGCTGCATAGCTTTATAGATGACTTTGTGAGGAAAGCCTCTCCTCCGGAATCAGGATTCCTTCCTTAAGACGTCTGGTGAAAGCTGTCAAAGTGCAAGATACTATTAGTTGCTGTCTTCTTCCTAAAGAGTTTGTGGATGGTCTCCATCATATTCATCTTGGAAAAGTGGTAGGTATCCACGCAATGCATTGGTGTACGGTGGCACTGGAGTACCCTGGCTCCTCATTATTGGTGATGTAATTTTCTCTCACGGATTCACTTATTTATAACTTTGTATTAATGCATTTTGATTATTCTTGGTTTCACTTTGCAAATCATTGTCACTATCATTTGGCACAGTCTGCTTTTAAGATTATTTAATTTGATAGTATTTCCCTTAGCACAGGCACTCGCACTTTATCTAGCAACTCAGGTTTTGGCAGCATATATTGAATTGGAATACTGTATACCCAAAATAATTTGGTCACATAATTTTTGTACTCTCTTAGACTGTATTTATTTATTTAAGCATTAACGTATTCTAATTTGTGCATCTATTAGAGCCTCCATAATGCATATATGCTATTGTCCTTGTTAGAGATGAGCGAATTTTTGAAAAAATCGATTTGTCAAATTTTCTGGAAAAATCTGTTTCGGTCTGAATTTATTTGCGGCGAATAGCTATTAATAATGGCTATTTCTGGCCTACTGAGAGCCTCATTAGGGTTGTAGAACATTTTGCCTTGCTGTAACATGCATAGGATGCGTGCTGGGTTAGTGAAATAATACTGTAAAGAAGTATGACATGCAGATGAGAGGCATCGCTATTAGAATCGCTGTTGCAGTGCGCCACAATTACAGAGCCGTGAGGTGGCATTAGCATGAGGAGCCCATATATTGCCTGAAAGACGCACCCTGGAGTTGGCAGCAGCATGAGAACCCCATATATTGCCTGAATAACACATCCTGGAGCTGGCAGCAGCATGGGGAGCCCATATATTGCCTGAAGGACACCCTGGAGTTGGAAGCATCATTAGGAGCCCATATACTGCCTGAAGGACACATCCTGAAGTTGGCAGCAGCATGGGGAGCCCATATATTGCCTGAAAGACACCCTGGAGTTGGCAGCAGCATGAGGAAACCATATATTGTCTGAAATACACACCCTGAAGTTGGCAGCAGTATAAAGAGTCCATATATTACCTGAAAGACACATCCTGGAGTTGGCAGCAGCATGGGGAGCCCGTATATTTCCTGAAAGACACCCTGGAGTTGGTAGCATCATGAGGAGCCCATATATTGCCTGAAGAACACATCCTGGAGTTGGCAGCAGCACGAGGAGCCCATATATTGTCTGAAAGACACCCTGGAGTTGGTAGCAGAATGGGGAACCCATATATTGCCTGAAAGACACCCTGGAGTTGGCAGCAACGTGAAAAACCCTATGTTGTCTGAAATACACAACCTGAAGTTGGCAGCAGCATGAGGAGACCATATATTGCCTGAAAAACACACCCTGGAGTTGGCAGCAGCACGAGGAGACCATATATTGCCTGAAAAACACACCCTGGAGTTGGCAGCAGCATAGGTAGCCCATATATTTCCTGAAAGACACCCTGGAGTTGGCAGAATCATGAGAAGCCCAGATATTGCCTGAAAGACACACCCTGGAGTTGGCAGCAGCATGAGAAGCCATATATTGCTTGAAAGACACATCCTGGAGTTGGCAGAAGCACGAGGAGCCCATATATTGCCTGAATAACACATCCTGGAGCTGGCAGCAGCATGGGGTGCCCATATATTGCCATAAAGACACTCCCTGGAGTTGGCAGCAGCATGTTGAGCCCATATATTTCCTGAAAGACACACCCTGGAGTTGGCAGAAGCACGAGGAGCCCATATATTGCCTGAAATACAGATGTTGAAGTTGGCAGCATCATGGGGAGCCCATATATTGCCTGAAAGACACACCCTGGAGTTGGCAGCACCATGAGGAGCCCATATATTGCCTGAATAACACATCCTGGAGTTGGCAGCAGCATGGGGAGCCCATATATTGCCTGAAAGACACATCCTGGAGTTGGCAGCAGCATGGGGAGCCCATATAGACACACCCTGAAGTTGACAGCAGCACGAGAAGCCCAGATATTGCCTGAAATACACACCCTAGCATTTGCAGCAGCATGAGAAGCCCATATATCCATATATTGCCTGAAAGACACACCCTAGCATTTGCAGCAGCATGAGAAGCCCATATATTGCGTGAAAGACACATCCTGGAGTTGGCAGCAGCATGAGAAACCCATATATTGCCTAAATAACACATCCTGGAGCTGGCAGCAGCATGGGGAGCCCATATATTGCCTGAAAGACACACCCTGAACTTGACAGCAGCATGGGGAGCCCATATATTGCCTGAAAGACACCCAGGAGTTGGCAGCAGCGTGAGGAAACCATATTTTGTCTGAAATACACACCCTGGAGTTGGCAGCAGCATGGGGAGCCCATATATTGCCTGAAAGACACCCTGGAATTGGCAGCAGCGTGAGGAAACCATATTTTGTCTGAAATACACACCCTGGAGTTGGCAGCAGCATGGGGAGCCCATATATTGCCTGAAAGACACCCTGGAATTGGCAGCAGCGTGAGGAAACCATATTTTGTCTGAAATACACACCCTGGAGTTGGCAGCAGCATGAGGAGACCATATATTGCCTGAAAGACACACCCTGGAGTTGGTAGCAGCATGGGGAGACCATATATTGCCTGAAAGACACATCCTGGAGTTGGCAGCAGCATGAGGAGACCATATATTGCCTGAAAGACACACCCTGGAGTTGGTAGCAGCATGAGGAGAACATATAAAAATTTTGGGCACATATGTTATACTAAGAATATTAAGAAAATTTAAGATTAACGTAAAGCATTTCCTCAATAATTACTTGTGACCTGATGAGGAGGAATGTCTGTAACTGGAGAGCAGCGAAGTAAATCTGTTTTGCACGATTTGTGAAGTGTTGATTGGGCACCATGATCAATCTACTCACATGCATCAGCCATTGGTGGGTGGAAATCCTGGCTGATCCATGCCTGATTCATCTTCACAAAGGTTAGTCTCTTCACATTTTTCGTGAACAGACGAGTTCTACTTGGGGTTACTATGGCCCCCGCTGCACCAAACACCTGCTCTGATGGCACACTACTGGCCCGCAGGACAGCTTTCCCAGGGCAAACTCTGCTAGTTGCTGCCACAAATCAAGTTTGGCTCCCCAGAAGTCCAGCGGATCTTCAAGGTGCGCTGGCATGGGCATGTCAAGGTATGCCACCACCTGCTGGTTCAGGTCCTGCTCCAGGTCTACCTGCTGCTCATCAGTTGCCTCACTCTGCGGGTAAAGAAAGCTACTCATTAGCCACTGTAGACTTGGGCTGCTGCTGATGAAGCTGGTACTGCTTCTGCCACCCCTCCCTCCATGCAGCCATGGCAGTGGAAGGTAAGCGCAGAGGGCCCCCGTGTCAGACCTGCGAGAGGATGATCGATGACGCATATAGGCATCAGCTAACGGACTACATAGGATGTCTCTGTAGTAGGTCAGTTTGTCCTCTCTCACAGTGAGTGTAAAAAAGGCCTCCATTTTGTGCTGGTAGCAATGGTTCAATAAGGTGGAGAACCAGAAGTCATCCCGCTGACAAATGGAGACAATCCGACGGTCACTACGCAAGCACGTGAGCATGCATCGTGCCATTTGTACAAGTGACTCGGGGACTACCTGTCTCCATCTCCCCTGCATACTGCCATGTTGTGTCTGGGTCCTCTGTCTCACCTTCCTTACAACCCTCTACCTCCTCTGGCTGCTCCTGCTCCTCCTCTCCTGTCAGATGACTAGAAAAACCGCCCATTTCGCCAAACCTAAACTGTGCTTCACTTTGCCCATCCCCCACCACCTCCAGTTCAGCCCCCACAGGGTTCATGTGGCCATGAGATGTAAGCACCATGTCCCCAGTGCCCTGACCAGCCATGGTTTCCAACATGTGTTGTAGTACATGAAGCAGCGGAATCACATCGTTCATCCCGTAATCCAAAATTGTGCTGGGCTGGTACTGCCTTCTTCACAAGAAATGACGGCTTGGGACTCTCCACTTCGGCTTGGCACAAGCCATCATTTCTCTGAAAGGTGCAGAGTCTACCACCTGAAAAGGGAGGGACTGCAGCACCAGCAACTTGCATAGGTACTCATTTAGATTCTGCGTCGTAGGATGAGTGGACGCATACTGATGTCTCTTGGACATGGCTTCCCGGATGGATTGCTGGCAGAATTACTGACTTGTAGTAGGAGGAGTAGGAGCATCTGAAGCTACAGAGGATGGGTATGACACACAGCTACCTTCGACTGAGGTGCTGGAGCCTTGGCTGGCTGAAATTGCGAGTGGCGTGTCACTGGGTGATGCAGCAGGCTTGCCCACCACTTCGGGGCCTCGGTTCTCTGCTTTATGGTGATGATGCATATGTTGCCGCAGGGCCGTGATGCCAACATTGGGGCCCTGGCCATGCTTCACCTTCTGCCTACACATCTTGCATGTGGCCATGCGGATTCTTGATGAAAAACTGCCACACTGCTGAAGGGCTGATTTTCCCACCAACAGTCTACACTAATTCACTGCTACTGCTGTCAACTTCAGGAACCCCTGTTCCACTACCTCCAAGGAAAGTAGCCTGCTGTGCAGCAGGAGGTCTACACTGGCCACGTTTGGCTCCCACCATGCTGACCGCCAACCATGCTACCACCTTGCTGCCTCAGCTGCTGACTCACGAGCAACCTGCAACCCTCTTCTACTGATGATGATGAAACCCCTTCTGCACCCGACTCCCAAGTGCGATCGGCTTCATCATCATCGAGTTATGTCTGCATGTCACTGATGTCCTCCTCGGTTTCCTCAAAACAAAACAATACGCTACACTACACTTAAAACAGTATTTTTGGAACAGCAGCAGGTGTGTAGAAATGCTAGAGCAAAATAGGCAGCTGGGTGTGATCTGTAACGCTAACTAGGCTTGTTGCAACGCCTGGGGATAAAACAAAATGCAAACACACTGTCAGATGGCCTGAAATAGTTTGCCCTTGGTCAAAATGAGTTAAATGCACTACAGAAAGCTTTAAAACATGGTTTTGGTAGAACAGCTAAAGCAATATAGACATGTGCTCTTGCTAAAACCAAATGCAAACACACTGTCAGATGGCCTGAAATAGTATGCCCCTGGTTAAAGTGAGTTAAATGCACTACAGAAAGTTTTAAAACGTGGATTTCGTAAAAAAAGCAAAATAGGCAGGTGTGTGTGACCTGTAATAACACTAAATAGGCTTGAAATATCTGGGCATAAAACCAAATGCAAACACACTGTACACTGTCTCTCTCTGTCTCTCTCGGTCTCTTTCTCTGCCTCTCTCTTTCTCGCTCTGTCTTTTTTTCTTTTACTGTATTTTTCTCTCCCTGGCTCTATCTCTCCCTGGCCCGTTCTCGCCGCAATACATCACTGAAATGTGCGCCTGCAAGCTGACCACCGCTTATATAGGGCTGTGACATCACCGGGGAGCCTGGCTTCTGATAGGCAGCATGTGATGCCTTCCCTTGATTCCTTGCCCCATGGGACATGTCCTGACATGTGAATCCACCATTTTAGATGGCCTGGACCGCACTAAATGGATTTTAGGGAAGCGATTTAAACGATTGAATCGCTGCAATATTCAGAATCGTTTAGAATCTTTTTCCTGAAATTCGAAATGAATTCGGATCGTCAGATTCGATTCGCTCCTCTCTAGTCCTAGTTTTTGTATGTTTTTTAATCTCTTATGCATTTGTGTGCTTGTAATTTCCTAATAAGTACAATAAATGTGTAATTAATTTGATCATTTTTACTGTGTGCGGCATATGTTTTGGGAATTATAGGGGTTGTCCTGGAGCCGTATATGTGTTGTTTCTTTCTGTGGCTAATCCCCTTATGCCAGCACCATTTAGGAAATGTTTGGCTGTGTGTACTCAGATTGGTTAAGGGGTCGATTCAGCACCAGTTGTAAAAAGTGCACTTACATTTTGTTTTTCACCCACACTATGTGGTTAATTCGTTAGAAAATAATCATATTTATCATGTAGGCAGTACATTTGCATTGCAGGTTGAGAGTTCACACATAAGTAGACTTACACATTCATAGGAGGGGCTCATTTCTTTCAATTCTTTGATTACAAAATCCTAACAATGTTCTGAGACTAGAGATGAGCGAACTTCACCAAATTTCCCCCCAAAATGTGTGTTCATCCAAATTAATATTTTAGAATTGCAAAAAAAAAACCTTTGTGCCTCTTTACTCCTGCGCCACCCTTTATCCCACTCTTCTACAGTAGATCGAAGGTTTCAGATCCTCCACCCTGCACTGGACTTCTGGCAACTGGATCTGCGTTGTTCACCTGGCTTTTGCAGTGGTTTATTCCCCCCCCCCCCAATGGTGTCATATAGGTCCTCCAGAGGCCTGCAAAAAAAAAAAAGTTCCAATCGGTTTCCTGCCCGCTTTGTAGTGTGGGTTACTGTATGTCAGTTAAATCCATGCAGCAGCATGGCTGGGATGCTGGGCATGGCATAAGCCTCCGAGGTGCTCCAAGTTGTTTGCGAGCAGGATAAAATCTGTGAGGCAGCATTTCAGTTTTGGGTGGCTGCAGGATCAAATATAAGTGCTAACAATGATTCATTATCATGCAGGCAGATTGGGCAAGTGAATTTTGGGTAGTATTTTTTCTCAACAGTGCAAGGCTGTTGGTCTGGTTCAAATGCAGACAGATCTTGCATAGCAAATCAGCCTTCATGTACAAAGCTTGCACTGCTTTCTAATCATGGTGGCCCTTAAATAAAATGAAACAGATAAGCCTCTTGGTTGCTATTGGAAACACAATACTTCAGATACACTTAATAAATATGACCCAGAGCAACTTAGATGTTGACTAAGGACAAAATTTATAATTAAAAAATTAGTGTAACATTGGGGTTGTGTACATGTTTATGAGGACTCCCCTGCAACAAAGATGATTGTTTTACACTTTCCCTTGTCTTTTGGGAGAATCATTATATACCTAATCAGATTCCTGAAGCACTGAGAACAAATTTAGAAAGCGTGATAATACCATATTTCATGTTTAGCTGCCAGACATACTCTTTGTTTCTCCCTTTGGTGACATCGATCTTGAGCATGTATTTTGAAAGTACCTAGGACATGGAAATATACTTAATTGCAGATGTTGCACAAATCCAATTCCCAGCTTACATTTTGTCTTATGGTTCACATCTCCTTGGCTTGACACTGTTAAAATAATTAAGGAAGAGCCCCAGAGGAGTATCAGTGAAGTAAAAACTAAATTACTACATGCAGAATAAAAGTGTGATCTAGCTTAATAATAGCAAGTGAAACTTGGCAAATTAATGTTATTAAGAATGTTTAGATAAAATTGTAGCTTTGAAAAAACAAACCTTTGTTAGTTTGAGAGTTGCTGCCACTCGGTCATGAACAGGAACAAGGACTCTAACGCTGAGTGGAGGACATAAATCGGCAGCTCACTCCTCTGGTGATAATGAGGGGCAAGGTGAGTTTGTTGGATTCAATTGCATGCCTATTCGATTTTTCCCTGAAATTCAAAGCAAATTCCGTTTTGAAATGCTCAGATCTAATAATGAAGGCTGCACCCTCTAAATTTTGTTTTCTAAGACCCAGGATGCCCGAGCAGGATCATAGTACCATAGTTTGCAAGGCTGAAAAAAGGCTTTAGCTCATCTTGTTCAGTCCCTTTCTTTTTACCAAGACCAATTTTCCTAATTTTAGGGAAAAAAAATCCCTTCTGACTCCACATATAGACAAATACATTTGAACTATTAATGTATTCCCGCTACTACTTCCCCTGATAGACAGTTTCATATTCTCATTGGCCAAACAGTAACTACCCCCAACCAGTTTGTGTCTGGTATATAACTTCAGGCACTGCACTGTCATCTCCCAATAATAAACTCACCAGATCAAAAATATAGCAAATTATAAGAAAGATGTCTGAACGTTGTTTGCCCTGTTATACCACATGTTTCTGGCTATTGTGTTTATCTTGCTCTCTTCTATGTTGTCTGTTTGGTGCCATCTCATCGGTGTCTGCAATCCCCTTCATTTTCTTCTGTATAAAGTTGTGTTTGTAACCTGCCTCCTTGTTGGATAATTGAATGACACTGCCTGACTGTCCATGTGCTTTCTGTAGCACATCCAGCCCTCTGAAATACTTGTTCCCCTGCTCCTGTACTGCTATTGGTCTTGGCCTTCTGTTCACTTTAATATGCTTTAGGCCTTCCTCTACTCCCTGTCTGTTCCCAGTCCCATTGTTAAGTGTAAGTTTTCCTGCTGTGTGGTGGTTTCCTCCATGTGTATTGGCCTGGCAGGAGCACTGGCAGCAGAGACACCCATTGGTGGTAGTAGTGGCAAGCTATTCAGTGGCATTAGGCAGCATCAGGGATTTTAAAATCATCACCTAGCCACGCCTGATTCATCTTTACAAAAGTTATTTTTTCCATGCTTTTGGCGAACAACCTTGTACGCTTAGGGGTGAAGATGCCACCTGCCATGCTGAAAACCCTCTCTGATGATACGATTGAGGGTGGACAAGACAGAACCCCCATGGCAAAATGTGCTAGCTCTGGTCAATGGTCCAATCTCCTTACCCAGAAGTTCAAGGGGTCTGAGTTTAGTGTATCTCCTGGAGAAAGGGCACAGTCTAGGTAGGAGTGAACCTGGCTGTTCGGGTGGTGGTGGGGTTGCTGGTGATTAACATTCCTTCCATGACAATGTGTGTCAAATGGGATTATGGGATGTAAAAACTTGGACATCATATTCTCAAAAGGGAGTTACATGCTGCTGCTGCCTGTTAGAGAGGTAGCACATTGACTCGGCAGAGAGTGTGTGGCAGGTGTCTGTTTGACTATCTCCTGCAATAGCGCCTCCTGGCCCAGCTACCCTGACCTCTTAAGCTACGACCATGTGACCCTGTATCTCTGATTCTCCTTGGCTGGCTATGACCTGTGGGGTGGTGCCGATGAAATGACACCAGGTTCATCTTCTGCAAACTACGCAAAGTTTGGGTTCATAGCAAACCAAACTTTCCTTAAAATAGGGTAGAACCTGGGTTCTACCGGTTTGGTTCACTCATCTCTAGTAAAGTAGTATCTTACAATACATTTCGATTTTTTCCCACCAATTGACAGTTATTGTTTGCTCAAAGTCTACCTTTCATTTTTGATACAAGGTTTTTTTTTTTTCTGGCATTGGATATTAATAATTATAGCATAGTATTGAAATAGTTTTTATGGGAAGTTAACCCCTGCCAGAAAAAGTTCCTGAAGGGAGGTGGGGGTACCACTGCCTTGGGCAAGTTCATGATGGAGATAAAGCTCTTTATTTTGTGTAGTTTTAAACTGAGAAACAAATTCATTCTCCCAACCTTGCAAAGTTTATTAGTACACCTTAGCAGGTTCCAGATTTCATATACTCTGATATGCTTAAATTGACTTTTTCTCAGTGCTCTGTCCTGAAGTGTAAATTTTTCCAATTCCTTTCCTCTCAGTATTGTCACCAGCTGATCTGGATACGGCATTGGGTGTGTCAATAGGAATTTATGTGTGTTGTTGTTGTTTTATTAAAGGGGTGGCTGTTGATTTCTTTAGACTCCATTGATAAAATGAAGTAACATGATTTCACTCAGGGAGTTTACATTTAGTATTTCTCCATAGAAATTGGAAGCTGATTGTTGAATGGCCTTAAAAACTCAGTAAGGTAATTGGTAAACATTGCAATAGAAAAATATATTTCGGTAGGAAATACATTTTAATTAAATGTAATTTTGTAAATGTAATTCCTTCACTTTCTGATTGATTTGAGGCACCCCTGAAGCACGTGAAGTAGATTGTAATATTTCTCCATGTCCACCTTTGTACAGGGAACTAAAGACATGTTAACTAAGCATTTAATAATTATACTGGAACTTTTTGTTCAAAACTATTTCAGTTAAAGCAAGCAGCTAAACTGATGCATGTCCCATGAACCTCTCCAACATTTCCAGCAGAGTTGTGTAGAGCCCAAAGCAGGACTCCAAGATTTTTCCTTCTTTCAATTTCACTGCTTCAGGACCGAGCAAAAAAAAATGGTCTACCAATCAGTCGCCCTAGGTGAGTGAAATTGGCAAGCTTATTTTACACTCTTCCCAAAAGGAGAAAGGGGGGCAGAAGTTTAAATTCTGTGGAACCACAGACTGTGGATTTCAGTAAAGTTGTGGGTTGCACTATTTTCTGTGTGTTCTTGTTACCATCTGTGAACTTTTGCCTTAGATTTGAGGTGGTCTGCTTCATGGGTTTGACCTTCCAGTTCATTTTATAGCTTGCATTATATTACCGCATTTTTCGCCATATAAGACACACTTATTTCCCCCAAAAGTGGGAGGGAAATGTCAGTGCATCTTATCGGCCAAATGTGGAAAAAAAATAATTAAAAAGGAAAAGGTTAACTCGCCTCTCCATCGCTCGCGCTGTCCTGGAAGCAGCGGAGGCAGCAACGCCAGCACACACAGACACCGCCCACCACTATACCAAGGCCGGGTGTTCACTCTGTGTGCTGGCGCCGCAGAGAGCGAGGAAGCGGCGGAGGGAGCTGTTTGTGCCCCCTCCTCCGCGGCGCCTGTACATGCATGCGCTGCGGAGAAGGCGGCAGATACAGCTGCCTCCGCCGCCTCCTCGCTCTCTGCGGAGCAGCCATACAGTGAACACACAGCCTTATACAGCGGTGGGCGTGACCGACGCTCGAGCATCGGCCACGCCCACCGCTGTATAGTCCGGGTGTCTCTGTCTGCTGGGACTGTGAAGAAGTGACCGGGACAGTGCCAGCAGAAGAGGTATCGCCGCTCGCACTGTCCCTGACACTTCTCCACAGCCCTAGCAGACAGAGAAACCCGGATTATACAGCAATGGGCGTGGCCGATGCTCGAGCGTCGGCCACGCCCACCGCTGTATAAGGCCGTGTGTCTGTGTATGAAGACAGCGGGGAGGATTAAAAGGGGTTTACTTTTTTTTTTTTTTTTTTTTTTTACTTTTGTCTATAAGGAGAGAAAAAAGGGAGGGAAGCCACATTACCTATATGGGAAAAGTAAAAGGGGGAGGGGATGCCACACTACCTATAAGGGGAATGTAAGGGGCTGGTGAATGCCACACTACCTATAAGGGGAATGGAAGGGGGGTGAATGCCACACTACCTATAAGGGGAATGGAAGGGGGGAATGCCACACTACCTATAAGTGCAATGGAAAGGGGGGGGCTGCCACACTATCTTTATGGGCAAAGGAAAAGGGGGGGGGGATGCCACACTACCTATAAGGGCAATGGAAGGGGGGGTGAATGCCACACTACCTATAAGTGCAATGGAAAGGGGGGGGGATGCCACACTACCTATAAAGGGAATGGAAGAGGGGATGCCACACTACCTATAAGGGGAATGGAAGGGGGGATGCCACACTACCTATATGGGGAATGGAAGGGGGGGGTAATGCCACACTACCTATATGGGGAATGGAAGGGGGGGATGCCACACTACCTATATGGGAAATGGAAGGGGGGAATGCCCCACTACCTATATGGGGAATGGAAGGGGGGTGCCACACTGCCTATATGGGAATGGGGGGATGCCACACTGCCTATATGGGAATGAGAGGGGGGGGATGCCACACTGCCTATATGGGAATGGGAGGGGGGAATGACGCACTGCCTGTATGGGAATGGGGGGATGCCACACTGCCTATATGGGAATGAGAGGGGGGATGCCACACTGCCTATATGTGAATAGGAGGGGGGAATGGGTAGGGATGCCACACTGCCTATATGGGAATGGGTAGGGATGCTACACTGCCTATATGGGAATGGGAGGGGGAATGCCACACTGACTATATGGGGAATGGGATGGGGGGATGCCACACTGCCTATGGGAAGTAGGAAGGGGGGGAATGCCGCACTGCCTATGGGAGGGGGGCATCCCACACTGCATATGGGAATGGGATAGGGGAATGCCACAATGTCTGCAATTGGGTGTTTTAGCACAACATTTGGCTTAGAATATTTTTTTTCTAGTTTTCCTTCCCTAAATCCTAGGTGCGTCTTATGGGCAGGTGCGTCTTATATGGCGAAACATACGGTAAGTTGTAGTTTTGTGCTGCTGGTAACTTGCTTAATTAAGTCCTACAACCGTTCTAGCCTATAACTGATATCGCTCTTTGGAATCCACTGCTTAGTGTTCTCTTTATGGTCTTTACCATTCTTTGCATACAGAGGTGGGGCAACCAAGTGTCGAGAAGGCACATCACCTCTTCTATAGCTGAATAAGTCTCACAATACATTAGGTGAATCGTAGCTGTTTTCTCTAGAGGGCATTGTTGTTCTACCTCTTCTCATGCTGAGTCTCTGTGTGCTTAGGAGAGTTGTCAGACACTGCAGTGATGCTTTGACTTCTGTTCCCCCAGTGCAAAGAGGCCAGGCAGGAGAAGAAGTAAGCATACTTTCAACAAATCTAACTGCTCTGCTGTCATCTTTTTACAAGTTCCCACAGCTATCCTAGGAGTACCCTGACTGTACTAAAACAGACAAGCTTTTGGAACCAGGACTACACTGAAGGAAGCCAGTGGGAGGGAAAAATGTGTCAAATTCAGACATATTTATAAGCATACAAATGTTTACATTTGGTAGGCAATACTAAGTTACAAATGGGATTGACACTTTTTAAAATTTAATTTTAATAGCTGAGTTTAAAATACTTAGTCGTATATCAATATATGTAATGCTTAACAAAGTGAAATTTGTTGTATTATACTTATACCAATTTACAAGGCACACGAGGCTGGCAAGTCTCCTATAGTGGGTAACTTGCCATAAACCACCTCAAAGCCCGGGGGCAGAAGATGACCCGTAAGGGGTATGTGCATTAGTAGCCTCCAGGGCTGGGGGCTGAGCCGATTGGCCTCTGTGCCTTGGTTTACCAGCCACCACAGCTGGCACTGGGCTGGTTTTGCTTTGATAGGTCAGACCCCACTCAATTTTTTAAAAATATATAAGGATCCAACCCTTAAAGATTAAAAAAAAGTGTGGGGTCCCTCCCCCCCCCCCCCCCCATAGAGGGGTGCCCATGCTAGTTTATTAAAAAAAATCTAACCATTGATAGTGTGCATAGTAGTTGTTGTTTCATTGGAAAATGTTATAAAGCACTCTTTTCAGTTTGGGGGTGGGGGGGTCTCCTGGACAGGAACGGGTATCTATCAATAAACATGTAATGCCATTGGTAATCAAGAGCAATAGGGCTTTCACAAGCAAGTTTTCTTAAAAAAAAAAATACATTTCTCTTCCATTTTACTTCAGGCCACCATAAGAATTCAGAGATGAATGGGTTAACCTTTCCCGAAGGGCGTGGTCTGCAAGAACAAAGGTGTGTCTCCACCTCCCAGGCCTATATCTACCTGGCTGACTTAATGCACTTCAGTTTTCTTTCTTGCAGTGGTACTGCAAGAATGTATCTGAAATCCTCTCCTATTTACTTTTTGTTTTTAAAGGAATTATGCCTTGGAAGTGGGGGTAATGGAAACCTGACTGTTCATGGGCCCTTATACTGCTCTGATCTGAATGGACCAACTTTGCCTCCGCAGCTAAGCTGCATTCAGATCAGGATGGTAAGGTAAGCGCCAGGGTCTTGGGGCGCTGTGGGGGTGTCACCTTTTTGTTTTTTTAAAAAAGAGTGACACTCCTGGCTGAGAATTTTGCCATAGGAAATAGCAGCCATAAGGTTTTTGTCTGGTGAACCTGATTGAGGGGAACCAGGGTAATTAATTTCCTCTTTATTGCTCTTCCCATGTGTTAATTATGTGTTTTTACTGGTTGAAAAATGCAAAATTTTGTGCTCTTTTTAAGGGGGCAGAGTTAAGTGACAAGAAGGGAGCAAAGGTTTTTTTCCGACAATCAATGAGGAGCCTTCGTCTCCTCCGACTCAAAACATTGAATCTATCCGCTACCTATGGAAGCATTTTCGGCTTAGCATAGCAGCGAGCACTGGTGTGCGGCTCTTTTCTTACCCAACTCTCACTGGAAGATTTTTGGCCGGGCAAAGCTGCCAGTACCGCTAACATTGCGGTTCTCCTCCGGCCGCTCTCACTGGAAGATTTTCGGCCGGACGAAGCGCAGAGTACAGCTGAGATTGTGGTTCTTCTCCGGACACTTTCACTGGAAGCCGGCAGCTTGATACTGGGGTTGTTGGCCGGCAAAAAGGGCTGCTTCTGAGCCACTGCACGGCCACCCTCAAGCTGACCTAAATCTTTAGGTAGGTCATTTTTTAATTATTGTGTATTAATATGATATTTTATTCATGCATAAATATATATATATATATATATATATATATATATATAATTGTTGGATAAGTCTGGCAATATATATAATATATGTGGTTCACCCTCTGAGCTCTCAGAATAGTCTTGCGACTACCGGGAACTGGACATATACTAAGTTTTAGACCCCCTGGGAGGTAATCTAGTATTAATCACTATGACGGAGGCATCTGGGGTAATC
The DNA here is from genome assembly GCA_027917425.1 of Gastrophryne carolinensis. NCBI lineage: Eukaryota > Metazoa > Chordata > Amphibia > Anura > Microhylidae > Gastrophryne > Gastrophryne carolinensis. The sequence goes on along the minus strand of CM051241.1, from coordinate 63,295,549 downwards.
GGATATGGTCGTTTAGCAGATAGATTCAACCCATGTCCAGTATGCAAACAGACACTGGATGAGGATAGCACCGTGTGCAGGGTTATGCTACGGTAGAAGTGGATATGGAAGACTTCAAGAGGACCTAAAACATTTAGTAAGTCATATCAGCTACTAAGAAGTTTTGGGAAAAAAAATTCCTCTGAGTTTTGAAGAGGATATTGTGGCTGCCATAGCCATAGTCTTTAAACTCTGTCGGCAGCCCTGAAGTGGTCCTAAACCTTTAGAAAGTCATTTAGAAGGATTGGCTACTAATAAGGTTTTTAAAGAAAGAAAAGATTTATCCTCTAACTTGAAGAGGATATTGTAGCTGCCATAGTCTCCCAGGAAGTTTTCCGTTGGGGAGGATTCATCCAGTAGGGACTCGTATTCAGAGTCCTCTACAAAAGGGGGTGCTCAGTTAGGATGGATGGACAGTTTTGAGGATGTTGCGGAGCATACACATTATTCTAATCTGATCAATAGGGAATGGCAGAAGTCAGAAGTCAGGTTGTCTTCCGACCATTCCTAGAGTACTAGATACTATGTATTCCTTTCCTCCAGATCAGATTGATTTATGGTCTCACCATCCTGTGGTGGACTCTCTGGGGCCAGGTCTGTTAAGATTTTGGCTATGCCATCCTCAGATAGTGCCTTCTCCAAAGGATCCAGCAGATAAGTGCAAGGATCAGGTGGCATGTCATGCTTATTCTATTATGGGGTCGACCTTGCGGCCGGCCGGTACTACATCCATAGCATTTTTGGGGAGCAGGAGTTTGTTAAAACAACTGGACTCGAAGACTCGTAGGGGTCATTCATGGAAGTCATGCTCCCAGGGGATCAAGACCAGTTTGGCTACAACAGATATGATACTAGCTCTGGTGGTCGCATTAAGGCGTGCTTTATGGCTTAAGCAATGGCCAAAGGACATAGCCTCCAAATTCTATAAGGTAGAGCCTTTGGTAGGAAGGAATTACATACCTGAAAGGAATAAGATTTGGGGATCCCACCCGATTTTGGGTACTGCTTTTGGAGGTCCCATTTGTCTCTGAATTCTTCTGATGGCCTGAAGTAAAATGGAAGAGAAAATTCTGTGAGTACTCACCTGTAGAATTAGTAAAAATATTATTAAAGTACTGATAAAATTACAAACAAGACATTTCATGTTAAATCCAAAACTATAATTTTCCTGGAACTTCCTTGAAATTCCTGCAAAAATCACAGTAAAACAGCACAAAATGGTGAAAAATGTCCTGGCAACTGAGGGTGACAAAATCTCAAGTAGGCTGGCAGTTAAAGGGGTTAAAAGTACCTGCTGCATGTTGGGTCCATTGTTCTGTTCAGGGGAACTTGTGTTTTTATATTTAGCATTTTTCTTCTGATCCATTCCAGACCCTCCTTACACTTGGGATTACTTCCTGCCCGAAGGGTGTGACTTCAAGACAAAAAAGGTGTGGCCCCTCCCGGCCCATAAGTAGCAGCTGCCTCCTAACCAAACCAGTTTCATTCTTACAGTTGAGTTGACTGTGAAGGTTGCTTGAATTTCTCCCTTAAGGATTGGCAGCAAGCGGGGGAATGCACCCTGTCGGCTTCCTGCACAGCCTTGTTCCCATTTGTCTCCCACAGCTCTGCTGTTCAGGGGTCCGTGAAGGTAAGGTGAAGCGCCGGGGTCTTGGGGTGCTTGAAGAGTGTATATGCTCTGGGCTGCAGGCTTTTATTGAAGAGCACGCCAGCCGCAGGTTTTTCTCTGGTGTACCTGCTGAGGAACTCTGTGTAATTTTATACAACCCACCCTTCTTCCCACATGTTTTTAGGTTTATTTTTAAAATTTCGCGCCTTCGGCTTTAAGGAGCGTGTTTGTTTATGGTGACGTCACATCGGGGGCCGAGCCGGGTGCGGAAGCACGATGCGGCTTTCCGGTCCTTCATTCGCACGCTCTCCGCCATCGAGATCTCCGCTGCATACCCCTGCATAGTAAGGAGGTAGGTGCAGCGGAACCCTGTACGTACGGCAGCGGTAGGGACGGCCATATGCCGGGCTCCTCCGCAGACCACGCTGCGGCTTCTTTCTGCCCCTGGCTTAGCAGCAGCTACTCGCATAGTAGTAGGGAGACGGGCCATGGTCGGGCTTCTCAGCAGACCCCGCTGCTGCATATTGCCCTAGCCCTAAGAGGATCTATAGGGGGGGCTCTTGAAACTAGGCTGCTCTAAGGCGTCGCGGCCGGGCAGGTGCACCCGAGGGTGCGGTATAGGTGTGGGCCCCTAAAGTATTAACCCCTGCTTCACTGTTTTTTCACTTTGGGTCTAGGGTGCCATTGTGTGGAGTTCGTGGTGCATTGGGGTCGCCAGTTCTGAGTGATTTGGCTGCTGCAGGGGTAAGTGGACGTTGATTGTACTATTTTTATGATTATTATGTCTTATTGTGTTTTAATTTTTGAAAAAAAAAATGCAATTTTTTTAATAAGTCTTTCTCCTGTGTATTTTTTAGATTGGGAAGAAGGATAAAAGGGTTGTGGAAGGAAGAGGATGTATTTGCCTCTTTTGGTTCTGAGGAGGAGGAAGAGATTATTGAGGAACCACTCTCAGAAGGTGATTTACGCTCCGGTGAGGAGGACAGTAATTCTATCTTATTTTCTTCTGATGAAGAAACTCTCTCTTACTCTGACGAAACAGAGAGTTTACTTTCTTCTGTGTTCGAAACTTTAAACATTTCCCCTCCTAAGTTGGCGAAGAGGGGGAAGGATGACCTGTTTAGGCCTGTGAGACAGAGGCAGGTGTTTCCGGAGCAGTCGCATTTCTCCAGGATGGTGTTAAAGGAATGGGAAAATCCTAACAAGTTGTCTTGTGTCCCTAGGATCCTAGATTCAAGGTATCCTTTTCCTGCTGATATGATAAAGTTATGGTCATTTCCACCTGAGGTGGACTCACCTGTGTCAGGCCTGTCCAACACTACTATCATGGAAGCTACTAACGCTTCCTTAAGAGATCCTACAGAGAGGAATGGATCAGCTGGCTCGCCATGCTTTTGCCATGGTAGGTTCTCTATTACACCCTGTTTGTGCCACGGCTATCGTTTCTTTGGCTTCAAGGAAGAAGGTAAAGCAGCTTATGGCCATGGCTAAGTCTCGCAGACATACTCAGGTGTCCAAGGAATTTAGAGCTTGCTTGGATTTTAATGCTTTTGCTATCACTGCTATGGATGATGCGTTCAGGCTAGGTGCCAGAACCTCTGCTCTTCTTGTTGCCTTGTGCCGCTCTTTATGGCTAAAACAATGGTCGGCTGATGCTGCCGCTAAAAAATCTCTTATAGATTTGCCCTTTTTGGGGATAGAGTCTTTGGGGAGTGAAATAAAGCGGAGTTCGGTGTGAGGTAACATTGTCTCCTATAATGGGGCCTCCCGGCCTGCCTCTGGTTATATGATTTACTGCTTTTTAAGTACTGGTTTGGTTAGGAGGCAGCTGCTACTTATGGGTCGGGAGGGGTCACACCTTTTTTTTCTTGCAGTCACACCTTTTGGGCAGGAAGTAGTCCCAAGTGTAAGGAGGGTCTGGAATGGATCCCCAGAAAAAACAATTCCACGGGTGAGTTTCACAGAATTGTGTTTTGTTTCTTGTTTGCATATTGATATTTTAGGAAAATGTGTATTTCTGGGTCAAATGTATGCTGCGATAAAGAACCTTTCTAGCACCACTGTATATTATCTTTTTGAGAACTTGTCTTTAGTAAGCTTTCTATTTGCTGATGAAATAAGTAGACCTGTGATGACTGCGTTCACTTATAGAAAAGTACTAAGTATATATGGGGTTTAGAAATGGGCACTATCACTGTAGATGACAAAGATAATTCAATAAAGATAGTTTATTAGAAAATGCTATATACAAGGTTAAAAAACACACATAACACAGGGATACAAGACAACTTAAAAACAAGGAATTAATGGGTTCCTGGTAACCTCTTATTATTACAATTAATACAGAAAGATTTCTTATTAAATATATATATATATATGAATGCTAATATCCAGAATCAGGCTAAATAAGGTATTCCAGTGGGCATAAGTGCTGCCCCCTAAGGATATTGCAGGGAGTCAATGTACTAAATATTGAAAGATTATTTGGGCTGTGTTATACCTGAAATGGCGCTATATTAAAGTGGCAAGTGCAGAAAAACAAAATATAAATACTAGGAATCAAGCCAATACAAAAAGCCAAAATGTGATCTGAAATTCATATGTAACTAATAAATATATGATTATATCTAAATTAATGAATCAAACGACCCTAAAGTGACTATGTAATAAAGTGCTAAGTGCAATAAAGGTTTTCAACTCATGAAATGTGGAAATATAACAATAAAGAAATCGCATGTGGCTCATAAGCATCTAAAATAACCACAGTCAATTACAAAAATATATAAAGCAGCCACGATCAGTGATACAACCCCCTGAGAATAAGGCACAAGCACTCCCACCATTTAAATAAATAGCCAATAATAATACTACGTATACTTGATCCTCAATAAGCAAAAAATGCAGTTAGACAGTGGCCTATTTGAGGCGGTACTGAGGCTGAAAGGAGGGAGCAAGGAGGGCACAATGAACATGCTACCATATCAAGTTATTCAATCATCATAAATGAAAATACCGCCAGTGTGGATGTAAGTCCGGGAACCCAGGCTGCCCCGCGCGCTCCGCCGTGCACCCACGGCTTCTAATTGGGGTAATGTGACATCCTTGTTAGCCACTTTTATATACGCCCGAACCGCCCTGACGCTGCACGTCACCCCTCTGTGTGTATACACAGGTAACGCCAGCGCTCACGCCTGCCGGACACGCCCCCGGATGACCCGGCCGCCGACATCTAATGCTAAGCAGCAAGGGGGCGGGCCCGCCAGGCGCGAGCACAGCCACAGCGCGCCGTGCTGACAGGCACAGGCAGGGGCTATGGATATTATAAATCAAAACAGCAACAATATTATATAGCATACTATTAACACAATTATATACAAAATAGCAACATCATTTAATGTATAACCTATAAACCATATTAGTTCTCATTTATCTGACTTTATGCAGTGGTCATGACAATACACATTGGGTCCATATGAATAAGCACACTGCTGAATTAGCTTCTCTCAAGGAGTATTCAGCAGGCAAAAGATAGGCTCTATTGTTTTATATTTTATATTTATAGGGACTCTGCTCATTATAGTGGGATCTTCCAATAGGAAGCAGGACTGTCCCTCATAAGATTTATTTATGTTCAGTTGGTCAGAAATGTAATCCCATAAGTCCATCCAAGAAAGGGGAAATTTTTAGGGATATTCTTGGCCAGTCCATGTACATGATTATAACGATTCTTATTTTCTGCTTTAATGATTGACTTCACTCCTGGGTTCTTCTACCTGTTCTTTTCACAACCTTCTGTCCATACAGTAGTTCTCCACATTCTTGCTTGAGTCGCCTATGAGCTGAAACGGCGAATGGCCATCCTCCTGACTGACACCAGACGTGCATCCCAAACATCCAATATCTAGATATGGATTACAATCAAAAAATCAGCAAACAACAATCAATAAATCCAAATGTGTGAATACAAAAAGGTGCCATAAATACCAAAGGTGTTTTTTGAAAACACTAAACGGCCAAATAGGCCAGTGCATATAAGTGAGCTATGATAATATAACCCCCCCCCCCCCACCCACCCACACACACAGAAAAAACCCTGTGTCTCCAGTACCCCCCCATCAATAATAAATTCAAAGTGAATTCGTGCAGATCACACTATCCATAACAAACTCCTAAAACCCAAATAACCAAACCAGGGGATGGAAGCTAGGATGTATAGCTATATGCTATATCAAGATTATAAATCCACTTAAGTTCCTCCCTCAGAAGTGGATTCTGAGGGATGAACTTAAGTGGATTTATAATCTTGATACAGCCACTCCACGGGGTCTCAATGAAGACATCTCTTATACACCTTTTGTGTGATGCATATAGCCGACCACATTGCTGATTCTGACTTTGGAATTATCAGGGGAACAGAGCCCTTTGCAGGTGAGAGATGGAATGGGCTCTGAGCCAGACAAAAATCTGGATCAATTTGACTGATCAACCCCTAACACAAGATGAGAGGTCAGTTCTATCAAAGGGCTTATCTTTCTCACCTTCTAGAAACATCAACAAATTTGAAGTAACTAAGGATGTATCTTTATTCTGTAGACAACTCCTTCTCAAAAAGCATTTCTCCAATATCCAACGCCGGAAGGATGGTATTGACTGGGATATGGAAGATCTCCAGATGTTATCTATGTTGGAAGAATTACATAATCAAGATGGCCCTAATAGACCAGTCCTTCGCAAGAAATCAACATTTACTCCACCCATGGCAATATGTCCAGCAATACAAGTCTTCTTTGATTTGGTGAGTGAGGAAATTAGAAACTAAACAATACGGGGTGCCAGAAATAATATTTCTAAATGGGAGAGACAAGCACTCATTGATCTGGAACGGCGTCAGGACATTGTGATAAAGGAGGCCGACAAGGGGGGCAACATTGTTGTCCTCCCTGTCGGCCTCTATATGGAGGAGGTGTTGTGACAGCTAAATGATCATAGGTACTATGAGAGGCTACCATTTAATCCGGTGTTGAAATACAAACGAGAGATTGATTGCTTAATAGAACAAGCACTGGCTGACCAAGCCATTGATCACAAGGAAGCCGCATGTCTAAAGGTAGAGTGCCCAATAACCCCCACCTTTTATGTTTTACCTAAAATCCACAAGGATAAACAAAGACCACCGGGACGCCCAATTGTTTCGGGGGTGGGTTCTCTAACAGAAAAACTATGCATGTGGATAGATACTTTTCTACAACCCCATGTATCTAGTTTAGATTCCTTCATACGGGATTCATCAGACCTTCTCTCTAAATTAGACTCCCTGCACCTTCCCAAAGGGTGCCTAATGGTGTCCTGTGATGTTGAGGCATTATATTCGAATATTACGAATGAAAATGCTATGTTGACAGTAAATTATTTCCTCGGTTTGTGTTAGAACACAATTATTTTGTGTTCGACAAATGCTTTTTTAGACAAAGGATGGGTGTGGCCATGGGCGCTAGATGCTCACCGGCTGGTGGGAAAGGGAAGTAGTTTTCAATGAACCTTTTGAACAATATCATTGCCACATAGTGGCCTGGTTTAGATTTATTGATGTGTTATTCTTCTGGGAAGGTTCCTAGACAGAATGTGATGCTTTTCTTACGTCTTTAAACGATAATGACTTACACATCAAATTGACGTCATGTTCTTCTTTAGAGAGCATCACATTTCTTGACTTCCGCTTGTCACTGAGAATGGATGGCACTTTGGAGAGTACCTTATATCGCAAAAACACGGCTACTAACAGCCTGTTACACTTCAATAGTTCACATCCGGACCACCTCAAGAAAGGCATCCCAGTGGGCCAATTCTTACGAATAAAACGGAATTGTACGTCTGATGGTGAATTTGAGATACAGGCAAAGGACTTGAAAAGAAGGTTTCTGCATCGTGGCTATCCGAACAAGGTCCTGACACCAGCGATTAACAGGGCACGCCACACACATCGGGCGGACCTATACCGTAAAAAACAGAGGACTGATTTGAGAGAAATTAATGTTGTGACAAAATTCAACCAACAATGGGCAGATATCAGGATGATTCTGGAACGACATTGGAATATTTTAAGGAGTGATAGGGACATCGCTGGATGGATCCCCGATAGACCTCACCTAGTGGCTAGGAGAGCCAGGAACATCAGAGATCAATTATGCCATAGCCATTTTCGACGTTCTGAAGGGACCTGGATGTCGGCCATGAGGGGTAATGGCTCCACCCTATGTGGTTCCTGCTCGACATGTAAATACATGACTAAAACGAAGGTGGTAAGTAACCCATATACTGGCTATACTTACAAACTCAGGGACTTCACCAATTGTAATACAAAATCTGTTGTTTATTTGATCAAATGCTCTTGTCCAAAATTGTATATAGGAGAAACCCAAAATATGTTGAAGATCAGAATTCAAGCGCACTTGTCCAATATCCGGTTGGCAGCTAGAGATCATGCGGCAGGTAAGACTCTTACGCCAGTAGCCAAGCATTTCCTCACACAACATCGTTCGAACCTACAGGACTTACAGGTAGTAGGTCTACAGAAAGTAATAGTAGGCCCACGAGGGGGGAATCTTAAAAATCTACTTCTGAGGGAGGAACTTAAGTGGATTTATAATCTTGATACAGCCACTCCACGGGGTCTCAATGAAGACATCTCTTATACACCTTTTGTGTGATGCATATAGCTATACATCTTTGCTTCCATCCCCTGGTTTGGTTATTTGGGTTTTAGGAGTTTGTTATGGATAGTGTGATCTGCACGAATTCACTTTGAATTTATTATTGATGGGGGGGGGGTACTGGAGACACGGGGTTTTTTCTGTGTGTGTGGGTGGGGGGGGGGGGTTTATATTATCATAGCTCACTTATATGCACTGGCCTATTTGGCCGTTTAGTGTTTTCAAAAAACACCTTTGGTATTTATGGCACCTTTTTGTATTCACACATTTGGATTTATTGATTGTTTGCTGATTTTTTGATTGTAATCCATATCTAGATATTGGATGTTTGGGACGCACGTCTGGTGTCAGTCAGGAGGATGGCCATTCGCCTTTTCAGCTCATAGGCGACTCAAGCAAGAATGTGGAGAACTACTGTATGGACAGAAGGTTGTGAAAAGAACAGGTAGAAGAACCCAGGAGTGAAGTCAATCATTAAAGCAGAAAATAAGAATCGTTATAATCATGTACATGGACTGGCCAAGAATATCCCTAAAAATTTCCCCTTTCTTGGATGGACTTATGGGATTACATTTCTGACCAACTGAACATAAATAAATCTTATGAGGGACAGTCCTGCTTCCTATTGGAAGATCCCACTATAATGAGCAGAGTCCCTATAAATATAAAATATAAAACAATAGAGCCTATCTTTTGCCTGCTGAATACTCCTTGAGAGAAGCTAATTCAGCAGTGTGCTTATTCATATGGACCCAATGTCAGATAAATGAGAACTAATATGGTTTATAGGTTATACATTAAATGATGTTGCTATTTTGTATATAATTGTGTTAATAGTATGCTATATAATATTGTTGCTGTTTTGATTTATAATATCCATAGCCCCTGCCTGTGCCTGTCAGCACGGCTCGCTGTGGCTGTGTCTGTGCTCGCGCCTGGCGGGCCCGCCCCCTTGCTGCTTAGCATTAGATGACAGCGGCCGGGTCATCGGGGGGCGTGTCCGGCAGGCGTGAGCGCTGACGTTACCTGTGTATACACACAGAGGGGTGACGTGCAGCGTCAGGGCGGTTCGGGCGTATATAAAAGTGGCTAACAAGGATGTCACATTACCCCAATTAGAAGCCGTGGGTGCAGGGCGGAGCGCACGGGGCAGCCTGGGTTCCCGGACTTACATCCACACTGGCGGTATTTTCATTTATGATGATTGAATAACTTGATATGGTAGCATGTTTGTTGTGCCCTCCTTGCTCCCTCCTTTTAGCCTCAGTACCGCCTCAAATAGGCCACTGTCTAACTGCATTTTTTGCTTATTGAGGATCAAGTATACGTAGTATTATTATTGGCTATTTATTTAAATGGTGGGAGTGCTTGTGCCTTCTTCTCAGGGGGTTGTATCACTGATCGTGGCTGCTTTATAATATCGCGTTTTATATATTTTTGTAATTGACTGTGGTTATTTTAGATGCTTATGAGCCACATGCGATTTCTTTATTGTTATATTTCCACATTTCATGAGTTGAAAACCTTTATTGCACTTAGCACTTTATTACATAGTCACTTTAGGGTCGTTTGATTCATTAATTTAGATATAATCATATATTTATTAGTTACATATGAATTTCAGATCACATTTTGGCTTTTTGTATTGGCTTGATTCCTAGTATTTATATTTTGTTTTTCTGCACTTGCCACTTTAATATAGCGCCATTTCAGGTATAACACAGCCCAAATAATCTTTCAATATTTAGTACATTGACTCCTTGCAATATCCTTGCTTTGACATTAGGGGGCAGCACTTACTTATGCCCATTGGAATACCTTATTTAGCCTGATTCTGGATATTAGCATTCATATATATATATTTAATAAGAAATCTTTCTGTATTAATTGTAATAATAAGAGGTTACCGGGAACCAATTAATTCCTTGTTTTTAAGTTGTCTTGTATCCCTATGTTATTTGTGTTTTTTAACCTTGTATATAGCATTTTCTAATAAACTATCTTTATTGAATTATCTTTGTCATCTACAGTGGTAGTGCTCATTTTTTAAACCCCATATATACTTAGTACTTTTGAATGTGGTAGTTTTGGGGTTGTTGGCAGCACCCACTGTTCATATAGAGAGTTTTACAATTATTTTGGTGGTGCCCTTACAGCCTTATTGCTATTCACTTATAGAGAAGAATATTCAAATCTAACACAATTTTCCTAAAGGTGTAGGGAAAGTTTTCAACAAGCCAAGTCCAATTTGTTATTGTCTGCTGCAAATATGGATTTCTTTACTGCAAACAAAATAAAACTTGTTCTATGAACAGTAGTTTGTGTTCGTGCAACTCCCGAAAGAATGTCAATATAACGTGACTCTTCATCTGAAATTTATAGAGGTAGTAAAACAAAAATTATAAGGTCAAGCTATTGATCTCTAATTGTGCTTACTTACTGCGGCATTTATATAAAGTCTTTAAACCATAGGAAAAAATACTTTGTTTCTTAACTTGTGTTGTGATTTAGAAACACTGAATGACACTTTTACAAGCTCTTTACAAATGCAGAATTCAATAAAAATAGCTAATTCAATTTACAGTATTAGATTTTTCCATTTAAAATCAAATTGTATACTATTTGACATTTTTGGATTTGCATGTAATGGTAGTAAGGCAATACTACTGAAGGGCCAGCTATGGCTTTTATCGCTAGTCACAATTATATTGTAACTTTATCAGGCAAGTGTGTAAAAATGCCTTCTTTTCTACGTAAATGGGAATCAGAATTGGATGTCAAGATCTCTTTAGACCATAAGGCCAGGATCTTATCTTTCTCTCATAAGGCCTCCCTTTCCTGTAACTACCAGGAGATGGGTTATAAATAGGGATGAGCAAACCCGCTGAAGTTTGAGTTTGACAAGTTCGGTCGAACTTTGCTCGACCTGAACCTGAATCCCATTGGGGACACAAATTTGCTGTAAAATGGAGGTAGCAAGGGCTAGAGGGCTGCAAATTGAGGGGAACATCATGTACACAAAATGGACTGGGAAAAGTGCTCAAAATAACAGAAAACTAAAAAAATTTAAGAAACACATACAATTTGAGAGATGTAACGTCCATGCCCATGCTTACTTGTCTATGTGTCAGTGGTGGACACTGAAACTAATGGCATTGCACAGTGCACATCTTATTTTTTCTACAATATGTTGGTACAGGTCAGGGATGGCCATAGTGTTATGGTGTTATGGAATGGTGTATTGTGAGACAGCCACCACCATCAGATCTTCAAAACTGTCTCTGTCCACCAGATGGAATAGGAGCATTTCAAAGGCCAGCAATTTGAAAATGCTCACATTCAAGGTCAGTGCTGGTGGGTGGAATGGGCCCAACTTTTGCTTTCTCTCCAAAGTTGGAGGGATGGAAAGCTAAAGGCTTCCCTTGGATGGTGTGGAATGGCTTGGTGGTGGTGGTCCCATATCCTCCCTTGGGAGGAAACAGGTGGCCTTGTCATTGAGGAGGCAGTGGTAGTGGCTGAGTCAACAGAATCATCAGAGGGGGCCTCAGGTGTTTGCATGTTATTTAGGTGTATTTGCCACTGCAGCTTATGTTTGGATTGCAGGTGCCTGCATTGTGGTGCTGAGATTAAGAATTTTCCCTCGCTTCTGGCACTGGTAGCACAGCTTGCAAATGACCCGTGTCTTGTCCTATGTGCACTGCTTGAAAAAAATGCAGAATGGTGAGATCCTTTAAGCTTGCCAAAGCGTCCCTGGACATGGTGGGCAGTGGCAGCAATGGGCTGACCACTAGCACTCTTCTCCCTCTTCTGCTGGCTGTGTTATCATTATCTCTTCCTCTGAACTTTGATTTTCATCAGTCCATGTAGGATCTAGGACCTCGTCATCACCCATGGCATCCTCTTCCACCCACTCCTCCCTGTTTGCCTCCCTCTCAGCCTCAACATTGAAGAAAGCTGAAGCAGTCGGCACTAAGGTTTCACCATCATTGTGGGTGTCCTGTGATGGTCCACTGGCCATGTCCTCATGCTCCAACATAAGTTGTTAGGCATCTGGTACCCAGGGTTTGCAACTGGGGCAGGTGCATAGCCCACAGTATTCCGTCTAGGAGTGTCATCATAGAGCATTAGTGAGTCCATGACTTGTGGCTGAGATGGCCTTGCTGATTTTAAGGGGGGTGAGGTAGAGGGATCAGCACTCTCATCAGAAGTGGAGAGGGGTGGACGACAAACCCATGGAGCTGGTAACACTGTGTGCCATATAATCTACAACTGCCTCAACATGTTCTGGCCTCACCACTCTGCCAGCAGTACTGGGGCCTACAAAAATTTGCTCCAAACCCTGGTGTCCCATTGCACCAGAGGAAGGTGTAGCAGGCAAGAATGGAAACATGGTCTCTCCCTGCATTTCCAGCTCATTTACCAGCAGCAGCACCAGCCCCACGGCCACATCCTTGTCTCTTCTTTGCAGTTTTCAGCATGAAAAAAAATCTCCCTTAATCACCCTTGGCCTGAAACAAGTGGATACTCTACTAACAATTAGCATTAAAGAGCAGTGACACACAAGTGGCTTGAGCAGTTGGTATTAAGGAGTAATTACACCCAAGTGGTTTGAGCAAGTGGCACACACAAGTGCCCTGAACAATTGGTATTAAGCTGTGATGACATACAAGTGCCCTGAACCAATGGATACTCCACTATACTTTCCCTAAATAAATGCCCTTACAGGAAAAGTTTTTGTAGCAAAATAAAGCACTATTTGTCCCTCAGTAGCAAGCACCTTCCCTATCTACTGCAGAGCGCTCTGAGCGTGCTGGAAGATGGACCCTGCCTTTTATTTGGTGGGGTCATGTGTCCCACCTGGCCTGGCTGTATTTGCTAGGGCAGGAAGAAGGCGCACCACTCCATTTGAAATCCATGCTCTGGTTCGGGGACTTTGTGGCCCATATGAAGGATCACACATAATCTCTTTATATAACTAATGAATAACTCATAGGCCCTCGGACTAAATTTTTAGATTCCCTAAAATATTTGTCATGCAAAGGATTAGAATGCGACTCACCAGTTAATCATTTGCTCTTCTTTTTTCTCTCAATCTTTATTTTTATTTTTTCTTTATAGAATATATATATATATATATATTACAACACAGTAACTGGCATATATATTTCAATTCCATAAACAGTTACACAGATGAGGCATTAAGCATACATAAGTGTGCTAAAAATCTCACATAGGAAAAAATATCAATTCACCTAAACAGTTGCTTAAATCTGAAAAACAAAGCATTTCAAAACTTCCAAAAAATTCCCTTACTATTGAAACTCTATTAATCATACTTGCTACACCCCCCTGCCCAATACCCCTAAAATGGGTGTCCAAAATGTAGGATTCCTCTATGAACAGTCCCTCGAGGAGGAAAGAAGCAACAAAAAATAATAAATGAATAATTATGCCTTACCCCTTGAGCCTGTGACCCACTTTTAAGGCAAAAGAGATGGACAAATATACTCCCTCCAGCAGCCCCATATGTTGGCATACTCTTCCATTGAGTCCTCAGATGTTGCTGAAATCTCCTCTAGTTCTGCCAAATAATCATTCTGTTGTTCTAATTCAGGCCTTGATCCGATCTCCTTGGACCTCCAGTCCCTAGCTATTGAAAGTTTAGCTTTTCTCAAGATAGGAGACAATAGCATAGCGGATTTTCTACTCATATTATCTGCAGGGCTATGTAAAAGACTTATCCAAATATCCAATTTAACCTGGCATTTAAATACTTTGGCTCCGTTACCTCCCAAGATTCCTTAATTTGGGGGCAGCTCCACCGTAAGTGCACAAAAGAACCTTTCTCTTGATCACATCTCCAACAAATATCAGTGATCTTATACCATTAATTTTGTTCTTTCATCCTTCAGTTTTTTTGAGGCCCTATGCGTAAGTCTCCATATCCTCTGCCAACTATCAGTTGATATTTCCTCATTTAAAGTATTTTCCCATAATTTCCTCCGTGCCAGGGCCTGGTAGGCTCATGATAGTAAATGGTTTTTAGGACCAAGTTCTAAACATGCCTTTTCAATAGATGTTCTACATAGCCATATTAAGTCCTTACAAGAGCCCACTAGGAATCCTTTTAAATGCATGTACTCCCACCAACGAAGGCCTGCTATTTCATTCACTTCTGTATATGTCAGCCAAGTACGACCTCCCATAAAGTGATACATATGCAGTACGTTGCCTCTTGACCACTCCCATGGGAAGTTTTTTTCAAGTCCTGGTGTAAAGTTTGGATTATTTTTTTTCATTGTTGGGGGTCCTGGAATACGCAAGAGCTTTCCTTCCTTATCCAAATCTTTAATCTCAGCCAAAACCCCTTTAAAATTCAGATTTTTTTTTTAGTGTCCTTATGTTCCATATCCCTTCCGCCAGTTTGTTGCTCGTAGTTGTATTTTTTATTCTGACCCACTCGTTAGTATCTTCATTTATGTGCCAATTTATTAGCTTCTGAATTGCACTCTCCTTATTGTATAGCTCCAAGTTGGGCACCCATAGACCTTAGATTTTTGTGGCTCCATATGTATTGAGTAAGGGATCCTGTGAACTTCCGCAGGTAGCCTCTAGGAAGACAGATGGGTAATGTCTGTAAAATAGGGAAGATGAATGATATTCGTTTTAATCACTTACATTCTACTGAACCATGCTGTACTACATTTATGCCAGTTCTCAAAGTCCTTTTTAACCCATCTGTATAAGGGAATGTAGTTCAATTCAAATATGAGGCCTGGGTTCACAGGAAAATATACTCCCAAATATTTTGTGCACTTTGTTTGCCAAACAAAATGGAAGTTCTGTTTACATAGCTCTATTGTGGCGATTGTTGAAATATTTAATGCCACAGATTTACTATAATTTATTTCAAGAATTGAAATAATTTAAAATTGTTTTAAATAGTTCAAGCAGATCTGGAAGATAAGTTCTTGGATGTGTAATGTAAAAATGCACTGGCAAGGATCCGTTCTCTCTTTGGGTAAAACTATTTTATCCTCCAAGTATGGTATGTGGCAGGGATCCAGTAGATGCTACTGTTTCGAAGGCACGAAGCCACAAAGCATATGTGGGGGTCAAAATTTCACTATACATTCTATAATCTGCAGTAGGGAACCCATCTGGCCTGGAGGGCCTTGTTAGTCTTAAGTTGCTATATCAGCTGTTTCAGTTCTGCCCCCTCTAGGGGTCTCTTCAGATCTCTTGATGTCTCTAAAGATATAGTTGGCTTTTTTAAGACACTCAGAATTTTAACCATGATTACTTTAGTTGTTAATTCAGTCCCATCTGTTTGATCTGATTTTATAGGTCGAGCTGAATTGCTATTTCTTCTGGAGCCTTATGTATCTTGTCCTGTTTATCTATTATCTTCTTTATTTGAACCTCCTTTGGCTTGTCTCTTTAGGATCTAGCCAATAATCTAGTATGTTTGTTCCCCAGCATAAGATACATATGGTTTTTAAAAATTTGTGCTTGGCGAGCTTTAGAATTTAGCAGAGCTATTAGTTCATTTCTAGCAATCTCGCAACATTTTTCACCACTTGATTATGTTTATGTGCCTGTTCTAAACTACGCACTTTCTGAATACATTCATCTATTTTATCTTGTCACTCTTTCTTAAGAGCTATGCCTAGAGCTATCAATTCTCCATGAATTGTGCACTTCTGGACCTCCCAAACTATCAAGGGATTCATATCTCCTGTGGCATTTAATTCAAAATATTCATATAGCTTCTGGGAAATTTGTTCCATATTCTGTTTGTCTTTTAATAGGCTCATATTTAGTCTCTATTGCCAGTCCATCTATATTCTGTTCAGCCACTTAGTATCTAGAATTACTGGGGCAATGCTGCCTATCTCGGTTTTCTGTATGAGTTGCAAATCCCATTGAGAAGTAAAAATGTAATCTAGTCTAGAATATTTCTGGGTTTCTTTTATCATTGCGATATGGATATTCCTACAACTCATCATATCCAAAGTCACATGCCTTTTCCCCAGGGCATTAAGAACTTGAGTGTTTAGTGACATGATTTTAATTCATTTGGACTTAACATGTTTCTGAGCTTTCTGCACTATTATTCCTCCCTTGCTTCACCCTGAACTAAAGGACTGCCCTTGTTTACAAATAACAGACAGGGGTGCAGCAGATAAATCAATACAAGCAAAAACGAAATGGCAGGAAATACATGAAAAAAAAGGAACTAAGAAGCAGGGAAAGGGTATAGGAAAATGATGATAGGAGAAAAAAAAGCTTTTAGAAATAAACTTTCCTCAGTAGGCCTTGACCATACCGCCTTCCACCCTCCAAACCACTAAGTGGAAAGGGACTTGGAGCTCCTGGTGATCTAGACAAATACTACCCCCTGCCATCCATCCAGGTGCCTCAATTGGAAAAACAACCCTGATGGAGTTTTGGTTGTGACCTTAACTGATTGAATACAACAATGGGCTACATCCACCTTCCTACCACCTCCACTCACTCTCGAATAACTCCTGCCCTATCTACCTAATTTATTGCCACATTGGCTCTCATCTTTGCTAAGGAAAGGTGGGGTCTTAAAACTAAACAATCAAAAGTCTTGTTACAACAAGGGAGAGGAAAAAAAGGGTAAATATATATACGATGTGGCCTTAAACCTGAATGGCTATTCAACCCCTGTTTACAACGAATATTCACTCTAGAACCAAGTTCTGATTTATTAATTTCCCCAGAATCCTGAAATTGGCAAGCCAGTCTGGAATCTCTACTGCAGGAATTAATTTTCAACGAAATGGCTCCTCAATTGGAAACTTTCCATACTGTGGGCAGATTGCAGAATTTCCTTGTTGACCCTATAATTCGCAATGCAGCAAATAATATCTCTTGGTTTTTCTTCTAAGTGATTTTGTGGGCACAATGACCTATGTGACCTATTGCCACACCTATGCAATGACTGATCCCTTGCCATCTTACAGAGAAGGACAGCAAAAAGTGTTCCAGGGCATTTCAGAGAGTGAAAAATATCCACTTCTAGTTCTACACCCTAAGAAGGAAATATTGTCAGGGTCTTAGGCCAAATGTATTTCACAAGTTCAGTGGGTTTTGGTTCGCTTTAACCACTGTTGGGGTTCGCGCTATTCTGGCTGTGGTATGGAGTGAGTTTGAGGCGGTCCTACTGATTGGCCTTGCACGGGATTGGGCTTACTCATGTCAATGTATAGGGTGGGTGGGGTAATTCATAGCTCTGCGCTGATGGCGAGGCCGTCTGCTGGGCGGGGATGCATGTTGTGGACTGACAGTTGGGTACAGCTGTCATTTCTGCAGTGTCTGTCTGGTAATGTGGGATTACTGGGCATTATGTCCAGTGATACATGGGAGTTGTTCTTACTCTGCATATTTCATGTGGTCACTCACAAACAATTTGTACTGCATAGGTTTACTGATCCTTTAGAAAATTGTAGTAATAGGATCAAAATATGTGGGTGGTGAGGGACCAGTCATGGTGGGCAGCACAGTGATCAAACGGATCATAGGTGCGCTTGTGTGGATCATGCTCCCTCTGTTAAGGGGTGGTTTCAGCTAGGCGGCATCATGACGAATAGGGGAACTTCCTTGATCCTCCACCCCCCCCTTCTCCTTCTCTTATTGACCACACATGACTGATGGTGGTATGCAAAGAGTGGGAGGTGGAAGGTTGTGGCTTTGTTACAGGGTGGGATACCCTGGGCAAAGTGAAACCCAAACCAGTACAAGGGTGTTTAAATCCTTGTTCCTCCTGTGGAGACAAGGGACCCCTCTCCACTTGCATGTAATATGCATGTGTGGGGGCACGTCGCCTCTTCATCCCCCTACCCGCATTACCAAACGTAAGTAGTAATACACCTTGTATCGTGTATAAGGAAACCATTTTACCGTAGATTTGTATACAATAATAAATGCTCATTACTCGTTGTTGCATACATCGAATGCATATAAAGGGGTTGCCCAAGTGACCGCACACAGTTACAGTGTCAGTGTCTATATATATCTTTATTTGACTGTTCAGTTGCTTATTATGAGAGGAAGTAAGGGTGTGGGAGTGGAACCTCTTCAGGGAGACTATTTATATCTTACTATAGTGAATGTAGGGGGGTGGGGTGGTGAGAGGTATTCAGAATGGGCTTACAGCTAGCATGCCAAATTAACATGGTCGTTGATGCTTGATAAATGGTTAGCTCGAAGAGTCAGGATCCATCATTTTTCCTTTTGTAGGAGTAACTTGTCTTTGTCCCTCTTCTCTGGTGGGGGTACAGTCTGTCAATGTCGATGAACCTAAATATGTTAGTCTGTGTTACGTTTGGTCCATGTGTGTCTTTCCAGGGTACTGCAAAGATTGCGGTTTCTAATATCATTATTATATACCAGGATTCACTGCTTGAATGTGCGTATAGTCTTGCCTAAGTATATCATATATACCCTAAGTGATGGGGGTCTCTTGTAAGTCAATGCTGGTTTGGATCCTATGTTGTCTGATAGTTCGGTGACTTGTGTGAGAAGGTTCCAGTGTCTTTGAAGTACTGCATTAATCAGTTTGTGATATTATGTTGTGATGAATTTGGTCTTAGAATTGGTAGGGTGTGGAGTTTTGTTCCTCTTGATTAGAAGGTGGGGTCTTGGGCATCCAGTCGCTATCTGGTAAGCTCTTCTTAGGTATTTGTCTCTATAGCCACTGGCTTTTTACCGTGCTTTTAGGGCTTTGGCTAATTTCTCAAAAGTCTGATCTTTGCAGTTCCTTCTTATCCTGAGATACTGGTATACTGCGCATTAGGGTCTGGGAATGGGAACTCTAGGCATGTAATATGGTGTTGCCCGCTGTCCGTTTTACAGAATAAGGGGCAGATGAGGATTCTATCTGCTTGTAGGAATAATTTAATGTCCAGAAATGTGATGGTGTCCATGTGGTAGGTATAAGTAAAGGTCAGATTGTATGGGTTTATCGTTAAGTTGATTTAATCAGATGATTTATGTCACCATCCCGTAGGCCGGGATGTCACCATCCCAGAAAAACAATTCCAGGATCAGCACTCCTTAAAATAAACTTTTATTGAAGTCCTTTAAAAAATATACCAATTCAAGTCAGCCTTAAAAACACATACTAGACATAAACATATTTATAAGAATAAGAAAATTAAATAACTTACCCCATAGGAGCAGCGCCGCAGCCGACTTCTGGGTTCGCTGGCCACAGAAGGAGTGGTGACGTCACTGCCGGCTCGCCAACGAAACCGCCAATAGGGAGCGAGAACCACAAGCCAATCAGAGTAGGGGATGAAAACGGAAGCGTCGGCAGGGCGACGGCGGGGACGCCAGCCAGAGAGAATGCTGTCAGGAAACAAGACAGCATACTGAGAATGGAGGGGCAGTGAACCCAGCACGGACACACAGCGCCATTCTAGGGGGAAAGAAAAGGATGACATACTGCTATTTGGATTCTTTTAGGGGGTTCCTAGAAACTAGTTACTTTCCCTGTGTGAGAGACTCTCTTCCAATACTTTCTTCAGGGTGGGTATAGATAAACTGGTCCTTTTTCAAAATAAACCAAAAAGTATCGTGATTAGGCCCATCCCAATTTTGCAAACCTAGATAACTGACCATGCCTAAAATTTGTCTAAAAAGTTTTCTTTATTTTCATTGGATTATAAAAGGCTTTTGTAAGCGCATTGTACTATAAAATTCATATACATGTCCATTGGTTTGTAAGATAAATCTTTCAAGTACATACAAACAGTCAATATACAACATTAAAGAATAATTTTCTCTACAGGTATGTTTTTACGTGTCTTCATTAGGAAAGACAGAAAAGGGCAAACATGTTTTGCCTGTCAAGGCATCCTCAGTGCCCTGTTACAAATACAAACCATATTACATTAACCCTTATTGCTATCATACAGTAATTATTGATATGTGCATAGTAATCTTGTTTTATCTACCTTTATAAATTTTGGTCACATGTGTATATACAGAGACGGCCTCAATTTGCCACAGGAGAGATGGAGAAATTCTCCACATAGCTTGATGTAGAAAATGTCATCATTATCACTGCCTGTGATATGGGGGTCCATACTGGCCCTTTAAGGACAAATCAAACCATATTTTAGAGAAGGTGAAGATTATAAATGGAACATTTATGGATAATTAATTAATTAGTGCAAATCACATACCTTCACTTTGAGGTTGTTTTCTCAGTGTATATTATTTTTGTCTACTGATACCCCTTCTTTTGTTTGTTCAATAGATGGACAGGAATTGGCCTATAAAATACTGGACACACAAAATACTGTCCAGATTATTAGTGCTATGCTTGGCAGTTAATATCTATATGTATGTGCTCAGTATGGGAACAAGTTGCATACCTTTGTGGCGAATCTTGCATGCCTAGTCTTTTTAGAAAATATGGAGTCGGTTCTTTCAGCCGTGTCGGCGCGCAGTAGGCAATTGTAAGTCCCTCTTAAAAATAGCGTATGCTGGCAGTGATTTTGCCTGTGGCCATTCTCGGCCAGTAAACTCCTATGAATGTTTTTTGTCTTTTAATTTGCGTTGTGCGCACGCTGGGACTTTGCTGTGCGCCACCATGCCAGCGCCTCGTGTATGCGCTGCAGGCACTAGAGAGCATTTGCTCGTTCTTCCGGCCCCCGGCCGGAGGTGACGTAGCTTGGACCTGACATAGCTTAATTCTACGCCAGCTCCATATGAGTCCACTCCAGAAGCTGGCCGGAAGTTTTGCAGCTCTTCAGCTCCTCAACTTCGTCCTCAACCACAACCTGTTCCTACCTGTTCCAACTTTACCAACAGGTGCAGGGAACGGCGATGGGCTACATGTGCCCCATCGTTCGCCAAGTACCTGTGCCATGTGTCAGCTTGGCACAGGTACATAGATGACATCATAATCATATGGGAGGGGCCGAAGCAGGGACTGTTGGATTTTGTTCAGATATTGAATAACAACGAGATCAACTTGAAATTCACCTGCCAATATGATCAAAACAAAATCACATTCTTAGACCTGGAAATTCACAAGAATTCTGAAGGACAAATAACCACTACATTATATCGAAAAGCGACGTCAGCCAATACAATGTTAAGAGCCACGAGCTCACACCCTCACCTACGGAGTATCTCCTATGGGGAATTTATACGAGCAAGGCAGAACGGCACCACTAGGGAAGCATTTAAAATGGAGGCCACTAAAATATGGTCGAGATTACAAGATAGAGGCTACAATAAGTGCATTCTAAAAGCAGCCTACAAAAAAGCAAAGAATTTAAATAGGCAGCAATTGCTATATAAACCTGAACCTGAACAGACAAGGAACAAACTAAGCCAGCATTAATTCTCACATACACGGCAGCACATGCACCAATACGGAACATCTTAAAAACCCATTGGCCCATCTTGCTCAATGATCCCTATCTAAAAACCTTTCTACCTTTGCAACCCAAAATCATATATAGGCGACTTACGGGATAAATTAGTGCATAGTCACTATATAGAACACAAAAAGGACAGGTGTTGCAAAACAAGAGGGACCTTTCAATGCGGAGGATGTAGTATGTGTAAATATATTAAGACATGTTCCTCCATAGAGTTAGAGAAGAAGGGCAGATTAAGAACAGAACACTTTATTAATTGTGCGAACTCTAATGTAATATATCTCCTTTCCTGCGGGTGTGGTCGATTCTATGTGGGAAAAACCAACTGCCCATTAAAAAAGCGTGTCTATGAACATCAGTATAACATCAAAGTAGGCAATAATAAAACACCAATAGGCCGTCATCTCTCCAAACATCACGGATGTTAATTTAGCACCCTGAAAAATCCAAGGTCTTGACGGGATACATACCCCACCACGTGGATGAAATCTGGAAAAATCACCTTAAGAGTGGTAACACAATGAATTTTCTGTCTACAGGCTCACAAATTTCCAGGTCTGAATTAAACCCTGAGCTTTGCCCCCTTCTTGTAGTCCCTAGCCCCAAAAAACGAATGGGACAATAAACAGAGGCTAGCTCCAATTGTTGACAACTTACTATGATCCATGCAACTTCCCTTGCTATAATATAGAATAACATATAACACAGCAGGACCAACTAATGATTTAATTTGATTGAGAATTACTCACAGAATTCCTATAACCCAAAATGACCAGGTTCCAATATAAAAATAAATTATGGAATATGAAATATGGAATAAGTCCCCAAAAAATGGTTGGAGGGGAAGGTGAAACAAGAAACCAGCATATATTTGCCACAATCATGTCAATCAGAGGAGAAATGGAGGGTTCCCCTTTAATAGGTATTATGTATATGTGCAGTATAAATCTAAACACAATGCATTTTTACAAAACAATAGCTAGAACAGACTTTCAGCTTTTTATAATAAACATTAAAAATGGCGGCGGTATAAAGACACAGGGCAATGGACTAGCGCCAGCTGCGTAACTTCTGGCCAGAGGCCGGAGGAACGAGCAGCTTCTGGAGTGCACTCATATGGGGCTGGCATGGAATCAAGCTACGTCATTTCCAAGCTACGTCACCTCCGGGGGCCGGAAGAATGAGCAAATGCATAAACACGGTGGCCGCAACAACTTTAACCGCAAAGAACCGGCACATTCGGCCTATATAACATTTAGAACTCCATATACTTTCGAATTTCATAAGATTTCCACCATAATCTAAAAGAATTTACCCATCCTGAGGGAGGATCCAGCTCTTCTGGATGTAGTGGACAAGGGTATACGTATTGTGAACCACCCCCTAACTTGGGCAATTTTTTATCCCCAAGTTTCTTCCAAATGTCCCAAATCAATAACTCTACTGTTAAATACTATTGTTTTTTTCCCATGTGGAGGCAAACTTCGTGGTTTATGTAAATATGCCAATAGGAGCTCACATTTTGTTTCTACCACTACAGGTAATACCTATAAAATTAAGACCTTACTCAACTGTAACTCCACTTCAGTTATTTATCTGATTACCTGCCAATACTGTCAGAAACAATATGTGGGTTGCACTAAACGCAAGCTCAAAATTAGGATTGCTGTGCACCTACAAGGGATAGGCCGCATAGATTTGGTGAGGAATTCTAGTGTGGCACGCCACCACAATGGTATGCATAACGACTTATCCCCTTCATTTATCATTAATGCTATAGAGAAGGTAAATGTTGGACCTAGGGGAGGAGACATCCATAAGAAACGTTTATCCAGGGAGGCCTACTGGATATTTACATTGGGTACTAGGCACCCTAAGGGTCTTAATCATAAATGGGATATTTCCTTTATTACGGACAGATAATTTCTCCTTTTCCCCTTTTTTGTGATTTTTATCTTTTATCATTTTCTCTCTTCTCTTAGATGTGTGCATATCTCTCTGGATGTTCCCATACAGTACAGGGTTACTTGGACCCCATTTGGGATACCCTCGACCATGACTTGACTTCTATTTGCTGATAATGTCATATTGCTTTCACTGCTGGACATTTACTTATGTCCACCACTTATATCATCCTAGGTAGTAGAGGGATACTTGGGCCCCATTTGGGATGCCGTAGATCATGACTGAACATTTATTTGGTGACAACTTGTCACATTTATATGCTGCTAATCAATTTTGTATAACATAATTTATTTCACCTAGCACTTTACTTTTGACAACAGATGAATTCATATATTATTCTTTTCATTTTGCAAAGTATAATAATATACATCATAACAAAAAGGAACAAATAAGGAAAGTGAGGCTGTCACTGAGTACATTTTCAACTTTAATGCTTGAACATGCCACAACATCTTGAACAGGACACACGACAAAAAATAATAGATTAAAAGTGGAGAGAGAAGAAAAGGCAGGGAGGGGAGGGACAGAAAGAGAGAAGAAGGAATGGGGTAGCGGGACAGTTTGGTAGGGAGGGGAGGGACCCGCTCCGAAGCACTTCGGCTTACTCCTGAAGATAACCAAGGTAATCGGCCGATAGGGTAAACTGATCCCAGGCACACCAAATCTCTCTGTATTTGTCAAGGGTGTCCTTCATTGAGGCCGTAAGCTCCTCCATCCTACTTACGTCCCTCACTCTAGCCAGCCACATCGCTGTTGTTGGAGGATCGGGTGATTTCCAACACGCAGGTATAGGCGACTTTGCGGCATTCAGCAATGGGGCTAGGAGGGATTTGCCCCTCTTGCAGATCGAGGCGGGGGCCAAGTTAAGGAGGTAGCTGGCCGGGTCCTCTCCCAGGTCAATCCCGGTCAGGTGTAGTACTATTTTCCGAACATTGTCCCAAAACTTAGTAAGGCCAGTGCAGTTCCCGAACATATGAAGCATTGTGCCCCTTTCACGTGAGCATCTCCAACAAAGGGGGCTGGAAGAGGGTAACATCTTAGCCAATCTAGATGGCACGTAATACCATCGGGTCAGGGTTTTATATGAGGCTTCTTGATATCTGCTAGAAATAGAAGATGTATGAGCCAGCTGAAACATAGCTTGCCTCTGTTCTGCTGAGAAGTTTCTGTTAAGTTCCCTCTCCCATCACTCCACGCAAGGGGGCACAAACGACTCCGGGGGGCTACTAAGCAGGGAATAGGCATGCAACAAAGCCCCTCTGAAATGGCCCACCCTAATGCAAAGTCGTTCAAAAGGGGTCAATGGTCTATCAGTTTCATCCGGTCGGTTCTCAGATTTCTGGTAATGGGACAGCTGGAAAGCCCGCCAGAAGTTAAGCGGCGGGAGCGAGTGCCTAGCCGCCAAATCCCCCGGCCCACACCACCCGCCCCCCTTGCGCATATGCATGAGCCTATAACAATTTTGATGTGCCCACGAACGGAGGACACAGTCAGACTGGCTCACCGGGAAATCTGGGTGCCCTATCACCGGCGTTAGAGGTGACAGGGAGGGGGAGATATCCGGCTTCGGGAAGACCCTCGCCACCACCTTCCTCGTGGGGCCTATCGTCGGGTGTTTGTTAAGAATTTGGAGCTGATTCGGTGGGATCCAAGGGAGTCCCGGAAGGAAGGCATGCAAGGCTTCTTGTTCCATGTGTGTCCATTGTTTCAATGTGGAATGCCTGCACCAGTCGATCACCCTGACCAGGTGAGTCGCAGCGTGATACAGCCTCCAATCCGGGAGGCCCAGGCCTCCGTGAGCCTTGGGAAGGGTCAGGAGGGATGCTGCCAATCGGTGTGCTTTCTCAGCCCAAACAAACCTCGAGCATAACCCCGCTAGTCTCTTAAAGAATGTGTGGGGGACCTCTATTGGAAGAGCCTGGAAGAGATACAGCACTCTGGGTAGTATGTTCATCTTAACAATATTCACCCGGCCGAACCAGGTGAATGCACTCCTATTCCACCTCCGAAGGTCCTCCTCCAGCCTCCTCAACAACGGGGGAAAGTTGAGACCATAAATCTTCTGAGACTGAGCCGATATTTGCGTCCCCAGGTGAGTCACCGCCTCCCCCTCCCATTTGAAGCGGAAGGTCTTTGAGATCTGCTCTATTCTTTTGGGGGGAATATTAATGTTAAGGGCTGAGGATTTCTGGTAGTTTATTTTATAGTTAGACACTGCCTGGAAGTCCCGGAGCTCCGCCAGCAGGACGGGCAGAGTGGTTTCTGGCTTAGTGATGAAGAAAATCAGGTCGTCAGCATACGCTGCCACCTTATGTTCAGCGTGGCCGACCCGAACTCCAGCCACATCCGAATTCTTCCTGACAGTGCAAGAGTGGTTCTAAAGTCAAGACGAAGATCAATGGTGAAAGTGGGCATCCCTGGCGCGTCCCGTTTGATTGATTAAATGGTTCGGAGGAGAGCCCATTTACTATGACAGACGCAGAGGGGCATGAATAGGAAGCCTTAATCCAGTTGGTCATATGTTTTCCAAGGCCAATATGGCTGAGGGTTGCAAACAGAAACTCCCAGCTGACCCTGTCAAACGCCTTCTCTGCGTCCGTTGAGAGGAGCAAAGTACCCGGCCCCCCCGTACTTGCCTGATGAATCAAATTGATGACCCTCGTGGTGTTGTCCCTACCCTCTCTTGTAGGAACAAAGCCAACTTGGTCCCAGTGGACGAGATGAGGGATAAGGGGCGCCAGTCTGTCCGCAATAACCTTGTTGAATAGTTTCAGGTCGCAGTTCAATAAAGAAATGGGCCTATAGCTGCCACACTGCATCGGGTCCTTGCCCGCCTTCGGGATGATCGTGATGTGGGCTCAGAGTGTGTCTCTGGGCGGGGGGCATCCGTCCTTCAGGGAGCCAAAGGAGGCAACAAACTGAGGGCCGAGCAGCTCCGCAAATTCCTTGTAATACCCCAAGTTGAAACCATCTGGGCCCGGTGCCCGCCCCGGTCTAGTGCCTTTAATGGCCTTCAGGAATTCCTCCATCTCTATCTCCCCCTCGAGGGCGTTAATCATCTCTTTATCGAGTCTAGGGAGCTCTGATTCGCGAATATAGGAAGCAATACGATTCAGATGTGTAGACGAACGCTCCTGGGGTAAATTGTAGAGGCTTTCATAGAATTCCCTGAAGGCCAGCGCTATATCAGATGTCAGGTGTTTCCTGCCCCTCTTGGGATCCTGAATAACTGAGATAAAATTCCTCCCACGTTGAGCTTTCAGTGCTCTAGCTAGGGCCCTACCCGACTTATTGCCATATTCATAGAAGAATCTACGACTCCCAGCCGCACATTTTTTAGCCTCAGTGAGGCAGATATCCTTAAGGGACTCCCGAAGATTCACCAACTTGGCCCCTAGTCCATGGTCTGCTTGTGCCTAGTTTCAATAGTCTGTATCTCTTGAGCCATGTTTAATTAGCAGGTCCCTGGCCACGCACTTGTGGGCCTCTCACACCGACATCCGTGAGACCCCCTCGGTGACGTTAACAGAGAAATAATCCTCAATGGCCTTATGAATATCGGCCCTAACCTCAGGGTCCTGCAGGAGCGAATTGTTCAATCTCCAATGACCTCTGTGGGGTGGGGTATCCGGGATGGAGAGGATGACCGAGACAGGCGCATGGTCTGAGATAGTTATCTGCCCTATGTACATGCTAACCACCAAGTGTAAGAACCTGTGTGGGACCAGGAAGAAGTCTATGCGTGAGTAGGAGTTATGTGGTGCAGAGAAAAACGTATAGTCCCTCTCCCTGGGGTCGAGTGTCCGCCACGCGTCCATCAGTTGATTCCTTAATTTTTTTAAGCATAGAAAAGGGGATGTGTGAGACCCCCCTAGAAATATCCAATCCAGGATCTAAGACTATGTTAAAGTCCCCTCCCAGCAGGAGAACCCCCTCTGTAAAAGCCATGAGTTTCTCTAAGGTGGAATGGAGGAACCTGTGTTGATTAGAGTTGGGGCAGTAGCATGTTGCTAGCATAATTTTTAAGGAGTAAAGTGTTCCCTTAACAAAGAGAAACCTCCCCCCGGGATCCAGGAGTGTCTCGAGATGTGTCCAGGGCAGCGCCCCTGCCAGGAGAATGGCGACTCCCCTAGATTTGGAGTCCGGTGAGGGGCAAAGGTATTGAGTTTTAAAGTGACGGTCAGTGAGATTATGGGACCTTTCTATTTTGAGTTGAGTTTCTTGTAAAAAGGCAATCTGAGTGTGCATGCGCTTCAGTTCCCTGAGGACGGATGATCTCTTAAGGGGAGAATTCAAACCCTTCGCATTGAGGGATGTGCACTTTACCTTGGACATATCGATATGGAGAGAAAGGGCCCGGGGTCAAATTCCACAGAAATGAAGACCAAGAAAAACAAAACAAAACAACAAAAATTATAGAAGGATAGGAGAGCACAAGACAAGACAAAACAAAAAAGAAAGAACAACCACACGTATGTAAATACAACACAAATAAACTTTTCCACCACAGTAACTACAGGGATGCGTCAAAGAAAATCCCTGCAGCTAGGCGCGGATTTAAACGGGGAATAAGGTTACTTCTCCCCAAAAAGGAGGTCCCCCACTCGTCCGCCAGACGTAGAACGAGAGAGGACACCAACCTACTGTGGGAACGCAACGGGCTGAAGGCGACCCCGGCGTCCCCCCAGCCAACCCCCACCGCCAAGCGGGCTCCAACTCGGCTGCACTGGCAGCCGCAGAGCATGTAAATGATGCAGACACCCACCCAACAATTCAAATAACATTTTCAGACGCCCCCTGGCACCCCCATCAACAATCCGCTAAAACCCGCCGGTGCAAGTGAAGGGCTACTCAGAGCCCAGCTGGACATATGACGGAGTGGCCAGAGGGGCAACATTATTGTAACAACAGCAAATAGATAACATGGCATCAAAAAGAAACAAAAAAAGCCCATATATGAGACAGCTTTGGCAGAAGAACACAAGGATGGCCCTTTTTGAGTTAGGTCTCATTGTCGCGGGCCCGTGGTGTAGGCGGCGGGCCTCTGGTATTTAGTCTGCGCGAGGTGCCCGCGCTCCCCCCTCGTCTAGCCCCGCGAGGTGGGGGGCCCACCCCCGCAGACTGGGAGGGAAGGAGCGAGGAAGGATCCAGCCAGTCCGGGACCTCTACCTCGCCGGTAGAGGTCCCGGACTGGCTGGATCCTTCCTCAAGAAGGCGAAAAGTTCAGGGAGGTCCGCTGGGGTTCTTAAGGCAAAAACACGCTGGTGTCTCTTCACCAGGAGGTGAAACGGATATCCCCACCGGTAGGAGGCCCCGCATTCCCGAATCCTTTCCAGTAGAGGTCTTAAAAGGCGCCTCAGGTACAGGGACCGCCTGGAAAGGTCCTGGAACACCTGCAAAGTGGCACCGTCAAAGTCTATCCGGTCCCTCTCCCGTGCTTTTCTGAGGATTTCCTCTTTTACGGAGAAGTAATGCAGGCGGCAGATGACGTCTCGTGGGCGACCCGGGTCATCAGGTTTAGGCCCCAGGGCTCGGTGAAGGCGGTCGATCACTATTTCCGCAGTGGGTGGAAGGCTCAAGATCCCGTTGAAGATACCAATGACCGTTTGCAGCAGTTGATCTGGACCAGTGGCTTCAGGTAGGCCCCTCAGCCTTATATTGTTACGGCGGCTCCTATTTTCTAGGTCATCCAAGTGTAGGACCACCACTTGAGATATGGAACGTTGGGAAGCCATGCTTCTCTCCAGGGCTTCTATTCTTTGGATGGTCGAGGTGTGGGACTGTTCCATGCCCGAAGCCCTGGAGTCCAGGTCGCTCACGGCACCTTGTAAATCAGAGATATCCTTCTTAAAGTTACTTTCAACCCTCAATATAAAGGATTCCAGGTCCGCCTTGGTCGGCAAGGCTTTAAGTTCAGCCCTGATATCTGCAAGGACTCCCGCGTGGCAATCTTGAGAGGGGGGAGGAGGACCAGCTGGGACGCCCAGACCTCCATCCCGGTAGCCTTGGAAGGTGTCCTGGACCGCCCCGGTTGTTGGCATCTTGGGTTGCTCCGGTACAAACCCTTGTTGAGCGGGGGGTAAAGTCCCCCCTTGGCACGAGGGGCCCAGAAGCCGGGGGGGGGGGGATCGGCCCCGAGATTGGTCATCCAGGTGCTGTGATGTGGTCTGGTGTGGGATCGGACCATGGTCGCGGGCCTCTCCGCTGCGACTGCCACCCCAAGTCCCTCCATCCTGATCTCCTCTGGAGTGCCATGCAGGGGAGGGAGAGGAGTGCCCAGGAGCTCCAGGGGAGAACCACAACCCAACCGGGTTCGAGGAAGAGTCGTGGAGTGCCCGTGAATTCGGGCTTGGCAGGGACACCCCCCTCATTGGCGATGTCATAGATGCCAGGCTCCCCTCGCTTGCGCTATCTCTTTGCTGTAGGGGCGGCCCTTCCGTCCCAGCCGCCGCTGGGGTCCCAGCTGGGCGCACAAAGCAACGGGCCTCGAGCAGTTCCACAGAGTCCCCCGCCCCAGGGTGGGATATCCTATGCAGGGGCATCCAGCGGTCGGGGTTGCCCACGATGGGGACAGCAGCGTGGAGTGTGGGAGTCCCCTCAGTGTGCTGATTGTGTGTGCCTCCTCCGAGGCTATAGGTGGCCACGTGGGCACATTGTGCTGGGGAACCGGGCCGCAGCTGCACAGGCTCCGCAGCAGCAGCCATTGATCTCCTGCTGCTCCCGGCCCCGAGGTCAGCCAGCGTCTCCCCCGCCTGGCGGGGATCTCTCTCCTACATGCGGATCCGGCCGCCCGCTTTCACTCCGGCGGCGCCAGCAGCCGTCACGATGAGCTCTGGGTCAGATGTGGAGCCCGACACCCGCCGCTCGCCGCTGCCCTCCTCACCTCCCCTCGAGGATGCAACAGCACAGCCCGCTGGTACCTCCTCGGCCGGACCTCTCGCGGCGTCCTCAGTACAGGGGACCCTCGGATCCCGTGCAGCTCTGGCCTCTCTGACCGGCGCCATGTCATGCTGCTCCTCTGCCTCTGGACGCGCCGCCGCCATCTTGTTGCTCTCTGCGACCTCTTCTCTCCGTCCTCCAGCTCCAAGGTAGGCGCTGATCTTGCGCGCTTGAGGGGATGGAACGGCTCTCTGTCCTCTCCGCTTCTTAGCCATGTTGGATCTAGCTGATTTGGGTGGGTGGATGCCCTGAAATTGTAGGGTTAATCGGTCGGCTGGAGGGAGCTCGCGCCATAGACAACCTCACTCCTCCATGGCCGGCCACGCCCCTAATTCATATATATATATATATATATATATATATATATTTGCTCTGATAATATATTAATCCATATATGTTTATTTAACAACATAATCAATTTTGTTTAACATAATTTATTTCATATAGCACTTTACCCTTGATAATACATAAATTCATATATGTATATTTATGTAGTATTGGGCAATGTGCAATTACTATTAACTGGACGCTGTTTATATTTATTTTACTTCACTGGAATGCATTGCGGATCAATTTATCAATAGATTTCTATTATGTATATATTTTATCATTTTGCATCAGGTATGAATCATCATTAATTGGGATCTCTTTTTCTATGTCCAAATAGCAGTATGTCATCCTTTTCTTTCTCCCTAGAACGGCGCTGTGTGTCCGTGCTGGGTTCACTGCCTCTCCATTCTCAGTGTGCTGTCTTGTTTCCCGACAGCATTCTCTCTGGCTGGCGTTCCTGCCGTCGCCCTGCCGACACTTCCGCCTGGTGCGGGCGCTGCAGCCAATCGGAGTGGGTTTTCATTCCTTGCTCTGATTGGCTTGCGGTTCTCGCTTCGTATTGGCGGTTCCATCGGTGACATCGCCACTCCTCCTGCGGCCAGCAAACCCGGAAGTCGGCTGTGGCACTGCTCCTATTCTTATAAATATGTTTACCTGTATAATGCTAGCTATCTATGAATAAGGACCAGGTGGCATCCGAAACGCGTAAGAGCTGCACTATCTAGGATTGCTGTCGGGGTCTGGTATGTGTTTTTAAGGCTATCTTGAATTGGTATATTTTTTAAAGCACTTCAATAAAAGTTTATTTTTAGGAGTGCTGATCCTGGAACTGTTTTTCTGGCTGCACAGGGGCGTGGGATGCTCGGGTCATGCACCCTGCCATATATTCATTAATGGGAGTGCATTTACTTTTCCTTATAATGTCACCATCCCAGCCTACTCTTAGCCACACCCTCGATACATTTTTGGATGGCATGGCTATCTTGGTGGACAAATATATCTGTTTCCCTGACACCATGGTAGCCTGGAATGCAGTTAAAATGGGCTTTTACAAGCTGCCCGATATGCCCAACATCATGGGTGCAATAGACTTCCCGCACATTGCCCTGGTGCCTCACTGATGAGTATCAGGTACTTGTTTGTTTTCCCTGTGCCTCCTTCATTCCCTGCTATGAAGTCACATCTTGTTTTAGTCTAGCTTCCCCATATTTAGTGTGTGTTGTCCCTTGTATTGTATCGCTTCCTGTAAGATGGACCTCATTCTTCCCTTTCTAGTTGTCTCATTCTCCCCCCACTAGTTGCCCCTTGTTCCATGTAGCTGCTTCACTCTAAAGTTAGCCAATGTTAATGTTCATTTTCCTTTTGCTCACACAAGTTATGGCCTCCCACCTAACACTATCTGCCAAGTCCCTATTTCTTACTCAACCAAATAAGGCAGTTTTACCAGTGGATGTCCCTTTCTACTTACCATCAGTTCTGTCAGTGTAGGTGTGCTTGAATACTGCTTAGCTATTGACCTTTGTGCCTTTTGTGCAGGAACCATAAGCTGGGTCATTCTATCAATGTCCAGTGTGTTGTGGGCCCAGATCTAAGGTTCCTTTGTGTTCTGCTTGGTAAGTGTTTTATTCTATTCCTATTCCTATCGCTGATATAATATTTTGATGTTGAACTTGTATATCTGTGGATGCATCTCCCCCATTCCATTTTTAACTATTTGATGTAGTACATTTTTAGTGATATTGTGATAATAATGTGGCTCATAATTTGTTTTAGTTGATTTTGGCTACCCTCTGTTTCCAGGACTGATGATCCCCATTTTGCACCCTCAGAGTCAGGCACAGGCGTCATATACCAAGACCAGGGCACTTTGGTTTGCTAAAGACACAGAGTGCTTCAAGGCAGTCTGTACGGAACCACCTTGTCTCTTCTCATTTTTGTCCTTTTATTTTGCTTTCCAGTGTCATTTTTGTGGTGTGTCTATGTATATATGTCTATATGGCGATATAGATTTGAGGCAAGCCTTGCCCTTTGTTCTGTAAGCTTCAAACCCTTGTTCCATGTATTCAATGAGATTAAACTGAATTACAAAATCACTTATGCTTGTTCTCACATACTACTTTAGAACACTGTGGACCCATATTCTTAGCCTGCTGAGATTTCTAAACAACCAAAGGAAAAAAGTGCTTTTACATATAAGTAGGGTGGGTGGGTTCTCTGGTTTCTTAGAGTGCCATTTGGTGTGCCAGGTTGTCATTTATCAGCAGCAATGGTGAGATTAGTGCCTCCATGTGCTAGTTGTTATGTTTCTCCCCAACCATTGCTTGGAGGTCACGGTGGAACTGCATTATGTTACTCCCCATAGTTTGACGGCTATGGCACTATTATGCCTGAAGGCTCTGCTATCTGCTTGCCACTCTACCTCCTTCATCGATTGCACACACCTCATCAGGGGAATATGGTGATGTGCCTGAGCCTATCGCCCTCTTCCCCGGGTAGGGACACTTGCAGCTGGAGCTGTACTTGGCCTTTCC
This sequence comes from Gastrophryne carolinensis, assembly GCA_027917425.1. Lineage (NCBI taxonomy): Eukaryota > Metazoa > Chordata > Amphibia > Anura > Microhylidae > Gastrophryne > Gastrophryne carolinensis. The sequence goes on along the minus strand of CM051241.1, from coordinate 63,261,999 downwards.
ACATGTGTTGTGCTTAATGTGGGCGATGGAAACTCATCAGAGACACAGAGGTGACCCATGGATTTGATTGCTGCAGCTGCTCCTTATACTCCAGCTGTTGGTCATGCTGGAGCTGTGGATCCAGCTGTGGCTGCAGAGGGTTTGGGAGAGCCAACTGCTGAAGAGGGATTTGTGGAAGCATGTGATGATGCTGCTGTTGCAGAGGGATTTGGGGAGGCATCTGCTGCAGAGGGATTGGGGGAGGCATCTGCTTCTGCAGTGTCAGTTGTTGAGGCAGATGTAGTGTCTGAGGGTGTTGAGGAGGCAACTGGTGTAGCAGAGGGTGGTGATGCTGCTTTTGGTGTAGAGGCAGATGCAGTGTATACTCCTTTTCCAGATCCTGTATGACAGCCAGTGGTGGAGTGTCTGTAGGGCCAGACAAATTAGTTAGCTCACTGCTGTTTGATACACAGGCATTACACAAAAATAGGGCTGCATGGGGATCCAGGGTTACCCACTTTGGGCACATTACACTTAGCACCTGCAAGTCTTCCGCTGGTGCTGTTCTTGAAGACACAGTCCTTGATGATGTAGCCCCAGTACATGTTTGTTGGTGTGTTTGGCTGGCCATGAATATTTGCTGTTTTTTTCCTGTAATATGAATAGTGCATAAGCTTAGTCCAGCCCCATACCTTGTGTGGCTAAGCAATGGCTAACCCATCTGCTTCTGTTTTTTAAAAGTAACCAAGGTGTGGCGAATGCATTAAAAGGTCAGTAATTGGCTTTGATGTGGCATGTGGCAACATTCCAAGTATTAACTTTCATGATCCAGCAACAATATTTAGGCCCACTGGGGTCCTGAACTTGCCCATTGAAATGAGCACAAATAACACAACTACCCAAACTATGCCTAAACTTATCTCTTCCAGCAACAACACACGTCGGTGGTCCCTGGCAATCCCTGGAGTGTTGCTTGGTTCAGCATTCCATACACCAGTTCTTCTGCTGCATTTAAATTCAGATTGTGTTCTATTCCACCTCTGGTTGCAAGCTGTCACTAAAGCCATACATTGGGCATCCATAGAAACAAAGGGATCAGCACCACCTATATACTATTAATAACAGGGAGTGTACCAATAGCTCCAAACCTACAATATAATCAAACCACACTGCAGAGCTAAAACAAGGGCACTACATCCTGATAATGCAGAAAATCATTTTATTACAATGTTGAATCAAATAAGCCACTATTACAATTAATACACAAAAACACATGAGACAGAAGGTAAATTCAACAAAAAGCCCGTGTACCCTGGACCAAAATGTGCAACTAATTATGAAGGTAAGAAAGGTGTAAATATCCTCGGTGGAATAATTGTATGATAACAATTTAGACAATTTAATAAAAATAATTCCCTATATATATTCTTTCCTGGTAAATAATCTCTCCCTATATATACAGTATTACGCCTATTGGTGAATCCATACCCAAAATGAATAATAAACAATTACATAACATAACTACATGATTATCTAGTACTATAAAAATGGGACAAAATGCAAGCAAAGAAATAATAAGTATCAATCAATAATAAGGTGCTATTGAGGAAACAACCTGTGCTAAAAGTTGCTAAGCAACTGTTTGCTAAAGTGTCTAAATAAGTGCAAGGAGTGTGCTGCCTCGGGAGCTTCTTTTGGGAAATAACACATCAATCTATTTATGAATAATTCCAAGGGAAGGAAATAGAGATGAGCGAACTTTTGAAAAATTCGATTCGACTGATTCGCCGAATTTTCCGACAAAAATCGTTTCGACCCGAATAAATTCGCGACGAATCGCTATTAAAAACGGCTATTTCTGAGCCTCCTACAGCCTCAATAGGGTTGTAAACCATTCAGCCTTGCTGTAACACGCACAGGATGCGTGCTGGGTTTGTTAAATAATACTTTGAAGAAATATCACATGCAGATCAGAGGCATCGCTAATAGAATCGCAGAGCGGCACAATTGCAGAGAGTTGAAGTGGCATCACTATGAGGGGCAGAAGGAGCCCAAATATACACTGGAGTTGGCCTCAGGAGCCCAAAAATTGGATGAATCACACCCTGGAGTTGGCAGAAGTTGGCAGCAGCAGCAGCAGCAGGAGCCCAAATATACACTGGAGTTGGCTTCAGGAGCCCAAAAATTGGATGAATCACACCCTGGAGTTGGCAGAAGTTGGCAGCAGCAGCAGCAGGAGCCCAAATATACACTGGAGTTGGCCTCAGGAGCCCAAAAATTGGATGAATCACACCCTGGAGTTGGCAGAAGTTGGCAGCAGCAGCAGCAGGAGCCCAAATATACACTGGAGTTGGCCTCAGGAGCCCAAAAATTGGATGAATCACACCCTGGAGTTGGCAGAAGTTGGCAGCAGCAGCAGCAGCAGGAGCCCAAATATACACTGGAGTTGGCTTCAGGAGCCCAAAAATTGGATGAATCACACCCTGGAGTTGGCAGAAGTTGGCAGCAGCAGCAGCAGGAGCCCAAATATACACTGGAGTTGGCTTCAGGAGCCCAAAAATTGGATGAATCACACCCTGGAGTTGGCAGGAGTTGACAGTAGCAGCAGCAGGAGCCCAAATATACACTGGAGTTGGCTTCAGGAGCCCAAAAATTGGATGAATCACACCCTGGAGTTGGCAGGAGTTGACAGCAGCAGCAGCAGGAGCCCAAATATACACTGGAGTTGGCCTCAGGAGCCCAAAAATTGGATGAATCACACCCTGGAGTTGGCAGAAGTTGGCAGTAGTAGCAGCAGGAGCCCAAATATACACTGGAGTTGGCCTCAGGAGCCCAAAAATTGGATGAATCACACCCTGGAGTTGGCAGAAGTTGGCAGTAGTAGCAGCAGGAGCCCAAATATACACTGGAGTTGGCTTCAGGAGCCCAAAAATTGGATGAATCACACCCTGGAGTTGGCAGAAGTTGGCAGTAGCAGCAGCAGGAGCCCAAATATACACTGGAGTTGGCTTCAGGAGCCCAAAAATTGGATGAATCACACCCTGGAGTTGGCAGAAGTTGGCAGCAGCAGCAGCAGGAGCCCAAATATACACTGGAGTTGGCCTCAGGAGCCCAAAAATTGGATGAATCACACCCTGGAGTTGGCAGAAGTTGGCAGTAGTAGCAGCAGGAGCCCAAATATACACTGGAGTTGGCTTCAGGAGCCCAAAAATTGGATGAATCACACCCTGGAGTTGGCAGAAGTTGGCAGCAGCAGCAGCAGGAGCCCAAATATACACTGGAGTTGGCCTCAGGAGCCCAAAAATTGGATGAATCACACCCTGGAGTTGGCAGGAGTTGACAGTAGTAGCAGCAGGAGCCCAAATATACACTGGAGTTGGCTTCAGGAGCCCAAAAATTGGATGAATCACACCCTGGAGTTGGCAGAAGTTGGCAGCAGCAGCAGCAGGAGCCCAAATATACACTGGAGTTGGCCTCAGGAGCCCAAAAATTGGATGAATCACACCCTGGAGTTGGCAGAAGTTGGCAGTAGTAGCAGCAGGAGCCCAAATATACACTGGAGTTGGCTTCAGGAGCCCAAAAATTGGATGAATCACACCCTGGAGTTGGCAGAAGTTGGCAGTAGCAGCAGCAGGAGCCCAAATATACACTGGAGTTGGCCTCAGGAGCCCAAAAATTGGATGAATCACACCCTGGAGTTGGCAGGAGTTGACAGTAGCAGCAGCAGGAGCCCAAATATACACTGGAGTTGGCTTCAGGAGCCCAAAAATTGGATGAATCACACCCTGGAGTTGGCAGAAGTTGGCAGCAGCAGCAGCAGCAGGAGCCCAAATATACACTGGAGTTGGCTTCAGGAGCCCAAAAATTGGATGAATCACACCCTGGAGTTGGCAGAAGTTGGCAGCAGCAGCAGCAGGAGCCCAAATATACACTGGAGTTGGCCTCAGGAGCCCAAAAATTGGATGAATCACACCCTGGAGTTGGCAGAAGTTGGCAGTAGTAGCAGCAGGAGCCCAAATATACACTGGAGTTGGCTTCAGGAGCCCAAAAATTGGATGAATCACACCCTGGAGTTGGCAGAAGTTGGCAGTAGCAGCAGCAGGAGCCCAAATATACACTGGAGTTGGCTTCAGGAGCCCAAAAATTGGATGAATCACACCCTGGAGTTGGCAGGAGTTGACAGTAGCAGCAGCAGGAGCCCAAATATACACTGGAGTTGGCCTCAGGAGCCCAAAAATTGGATGAATCACACCCTGGAGTTGGCAGAAGTTGGCAGTAGTAGCAGCAGGAGCCCAAATATACACTGGAGTTGGCTTCAGGAGCCCAAAAATTGGATGAATCACACCCTGGAGTTGGCAGAAGTTGGCAGCAGCAGCAGCAGGAGCCCAAATATACACTGGAGTTGGCCTCAGGAGCCCAAAAATTGGATGAATCACACCCTGGAGTTGGCAGGAGTTGACAGTAGTAGCAGCAGGAGCCCAAATATACACTGGAGTTGGCTTCAGGAGCCCAAAAATTGGATGAATCACACCCTGGAGTTGGCAGAAGTTGGCAGCAGCAGCAGCAGGAGCCCAAATATACACTGGAGTTGGCCTCAGGAGCCCAAAAATTGGATGAATCACACCCTGGAGTTGGCAGAAGTTGGCAGTAGTAGCAGCAGGAGCCCAAATATACACTGGAGTTGGCTTCAGGAGCCCAAAAATTGGATGAATCACACCCTGGAGTTGGCAGAAGTTGGCAGTAGCAGCAGCAGGAGCCCAAATATACACTGGAGTTGGCCTCAGGAGCCCAAAAATTGGATGAATCACACCCTGGAGTTGGCAGGAGTTGACAGTAGCAGCAGCAGGAGCCCAAATATACACTGGAGTTGGCTTCAGGAGCCCAAAAATTGGATGAATCACACCCTGGAGTTGGCAGAAGTTGGCAGCAGCAGCAGCAGCAGCAGGAGCCCAAATATACACTGGAGTTGGCTTCAGGAGCCCAAAAATTGGATGAATCACACCCTGGAGTTGGCAGAAGTTGGCAGCAGCAGCAGCAGGAGCCCAAATATACACTGGAGTTGGCCTCAGGAGCCCAAAAATTGGATGAATCACACCCTGGAGTTGGCAGAAGTTGGCAGTAGTAGCAGCAGGAGCCCAAATATACACTGGAGTTGGCTTCAGGAGCCCAAAAATTGGATGAATCACACCCTGGAGTTGGCAGAAGTTGGCAGTAGCAGCAGCAGGAGCCCAAATATACACTGGAGTTGGCTTCAGGAGCCCAAAAATTGGATGAATCACACCCTGGAGTTGGCAGGAGTTGACAGTAGCAGCAGCAGGAGCCCAAATATACACTGGAGTTGGCCTCAGGAGCCCAAAAATTGGATGAATCACACCCTGGAGTTGGCAGGAGTTGACAGTAGCAGCAGCAGGAGCCCAAATATACACTGGAGTTGGCTTCAGGAGCCCAAAAATTGGATGAATCACACCCTGGAGTTGGCAGAAGTTGGCAGCAGCAGCAGCAGCAGGAGCCCAAATATACACTGGAGTTGGCTTCAGGAGCCCAAAAATTGGATGAATCACACCCTGGAGTTGGCAGGAGTTGACAGTAGCAGCAGCAGGAGCCCAAATATACACTGGAGTTGGCCTCAGGAGCCCAAAAATTGGATGAATCACACCCTGGAGTTGGCAGGAGTTGACAGTAGTAGCAGCAGGAGCCCAAATATACACTGGAGTTGGCTTCAGGAGCCCAAAAATTGGATGAATCACACCCTGGAGTTGGCAGAAGTTGGCAGTAGCAGCAGCAGGAGCCCAAAAAATGGCCTAAAGACATAAATATGTTTTGCACCATTTGTAAAGTGTAAAACGTGGCACCATGCTGAATCTAGTCGCATGCATCAGGCATTGGTGGGTGGAAATCCTGGCTGATCCATCCCTGATTCATTTTGACAAAGGTGAGTCTCTCCACATTTTTAGTTGACAGACGAGTTCTCCTCGCCGTAACTATGGCCCCCGCCGCACTAAACACCCGCTCAGATGGCACGCTACTTGCCGGGCAGGACAGCTTTTCCAGGGCAAACTCTGCTAGTTGCGGCCACAAATCAAGTTTGGCTGCCCAGAAGTCCAGCGGATCCTCAAGGTGTGTTGGCATGGTCATGTCAAAGTATGACATGACCTGCTGGTTCAGGTCCTGCTCCAGGTCTTCCTGCTGCTCATGAGTAGCCTCACTATGCGGGTGTAGAAAGCTACTCATTAGCGACTGAAGACTGAGGCTGCTGCTGCTGATGGAGCTTCTGCTGCTGCTGCTGCCAACCCCCCCAGCGGCCATGGCAGTGGAAGGTGAGCGCAGAGGTCCCCTCGAGTCAGACCTGCGAGAGTATGGACCATGGCGCAGATAGGCATCGGCCAACTGCCTACGTAGAATGTCTTTGTAGTAGTTGAGTTTGTCCTCCCTCTCGGTGGGTTTAAAAAATGCCCCCATTTTGTGCCGGAAGCGAGGGTCCAATAAGGTGGACAGCCAGAAGTCATCCCGCCGACAGATGGAAACAATTCTGGGGTCACTACGCAAGCATGTGAGCATGCTTCGTGCCATTTGCGCAAGTGACTCGGATGGACTACCTGTCTCCATCTCCACTGCATACTGCCACGGTGTGCCCGGGTCCTCTGTCTCTCCTTCCTCAAAAACCTCTAGCTCCTCTGGCTGCTCCTGCTCCTCCTCTCCTGTCCGCTGACTAGATAAACCAGCCATTTCGCCAAGCCTAAACTGTGTTTCGCTGGGCAACTCCTCCTCCTCCTCTTCCTCCTCCTCCTCCTCCAGTTCAGCTCCAACGGGGTTCATGTGGCCGTAAGATGTAAACGCCATGTCTCCAGTGCCCTGACCAGCCATGGTTTCCAACATGTGCTGTAGTACATGAAGCAGTGGAATCACGTCGTTCATCCCGTAATCCTGCCGACTGACAAATAAAGTGGCTTCCTCAAAGGGCCTGAGCAAACGGCAGGTGTCACGTATGAGCTGCCACTGGTTGACATTGAAGTTACACAGGGGAGTCCCCCTATCTGCTTGGATCATCAGGAAATCCGTGATGGCTTTTCTCTGTTCATATAATCGGTCCAACATGTGAAGGGTGGAATTCCAACGGGTGGAAACATCGCAAATCAGACTATGTTGGGGGATACCATTCTGACGCTGTAGCTCAAGAAGGGTGTGTTTGGCGGTGTAGGAGTGGCTGAAGTGCATGCAAAGTTTCCGTGAAGTTGTTAGGATGTCCTGCAGATGGGGGGAACACTTCAGAAACCGCTTGACAACCAGATTGAAGACGTGAGCCATGCAGGGGGCATGGGTCAGGCTTCCTTGGCGCAGCGCAGACAAAATGTTCTTCCCATTGTCGGTAACCATGATTCCCATTTTAAGTTTTCTCGGAGTAAGCCATGTTTGGATTTCCTGATGAATACATTTAAGCAGTTCCTCCCCTGTGTGACTCCGTTCGCCAAGACAAACCATGTGAAGCACTGCGTGACACCTCCGTGCCCTGCACACATGGTAGACTGGAGGGGCACTGAGACTTGAGCCTACAGTGGAGGGTGAGGAGATGGCGGAGGATGAGGAGGCCGAGTCGCACGGTGTCACAGGCCCAATGGGCAGAGAGCGCGGAGGCCGAAGCGGCGTGACCTGTCCAAGTTGCTGCTGCAAAGGGACCACATTCACCCAGTGGGCCGTAAACGACATGTACTGCCCCTGACCGTAGTTACAGCTCCAGATGTCGGCGCTGCCATGTATTTTGCTACACACCGACAGGCTCAAGGACTGGCCCACCTTCTGTTCAACAAAAGTGTGCAGCGCTGGTACTGCCTTCTTGGCAAAGAAATGACGGCTTGGGACTCTCCACCTCGGCTCGGCACAAGCCATCAGTTCTCTGAAAGGTGCAGATTCCACCACCTGAAAAGGGAGCGACTGCAGCACCAGCAACTTGGACAGGAGCACATTCAGCTTCTGCGCCGTAGGATGAGTGGGCGCATACTGCTGTCTCTTGGACATGGCTTCGCTGATGGATTGCTGGCGGGATGCATGACTTGGAGGAGGAGGAGGAGGAGCAGGAGCGACAGAGGATGGGTGTGACGCACAGCTGCCTTCGGCTGAGGTGCTGGAGCCTTGGCTGGCAGAAATTGGGAGCTCACTTGGTGAGGAAGCAGACTGGACCACCCCTTGGGAGCCTCGGTTCTCCCAGGTCGTTTTATGGTGACGCATCATATGTTGACGCAGGGCCGTGGTGCCAACATTTGGACCCTGGCCACGCTTCACCTTTTGCCTACATATCTTGCATGTGGCCATGTTACCCTCCTGCGGATGCCTCAGGAAAAACTGCCACACTGCCGAGTAGCTACTTTTCCCACCCCCTGGCCTCACTGATTCACTGCTGCTGTTGCCAACTCCAGGAACCCCTGCTCCACTACCTCCCGATAAGGTAGACTGCCGCACAGCAGGTGCTCTACCCCGGCCCCGGCCCCGGCCGGCTCCAGCCTTTGGAATTGTGCCCCCATGCTGACTGCTACCACCTTGCTGCCTCAGCTGCTGACTCCGGGGCAACCTGCGCCCCTCTTCTCCTGATGATGACGATGAAGCCCCTTCATCACCCGGCTCCCAAGTGCGATCGGCTTCATCGTCATCATCATCACCGGGTTGTGGCTGTACGTCACTGATGTTCGTGGATTCGTCAACAGTGTCTGGCGCAGGAGCTGGAACGCTCGCAGCACCCACGACACTGTCCACATCACTATTTGTCTGCCTAGCTAAAGAAGCCACCTCCATTTCTTGGCTGGGCAGTAGCTGCTGACTGTCCTCCTGTATCTGATCGTCCTCCTCACTAAAGAGTGGAGCTGAACCCAAAGCATAGGATACGTCGCTGGGGGAGGGAACGGCGTAGGACAGAGGCAATGGGAGGACAGGGACTGCTCTCGGGGCATGCCAACTCAGGGTTGTGTCAGAGGAACCTACCGACCCTAGACTGGGGGTCTCAGATGTAAGTTGTGATGATGTTGTTGATGAGCGCGTCAGCCAATCTACCACGGCAGATGCGTTACTGGTGGAGACCCGACCGCTAGCAGATACTGGCAGATTAGGTCTCTCAGCGTGACTCCTGCTGCTACTGGCCCCCAGTCTGATGCGAGCTCTGCCTGCGGAATCTTGGCCTCTGCCACTCCTCTTTTCACTTCCAGGCACTTGTCTGCCCGACATAGTCTAACTGGCGTGGTAGTAGGTGATATTTTAAGAACCCCCAGGCAGCAGTGGGTCTATATAAAACAGAATATAATGCACACCAAAAGTGAGCAGTAACACTCAGCCTCCAACAGGCCTGCTTAGTGTAAATAAGAGAGCTGCTTAGTGTAAATAAAGAGGGGTATGCTATGTTACAGAATGGGATGCCTCAACAGAAGTGCACCTGGCAGGCAGCAGTAAGCCTATGCCCAGCAAAAGTGTCTTATAATATAAATATAATAAGAGCAAATGCTTATATGGTCTTAAACAGAGGCTGCTTTAGTCACAGAATGGGATGCCCTGGGCAGGAATGGACCTGGCAGGGTCCAGTAGGGCTTTGGCCAGCAAAAGTGTCTTTATCAGGCTAATTTCAAATATGATAAGAGCAAATGCTTATATGGTCTTAAACAGAGGCTGCTGTAGTCACAGAATGGGATGCCCCGGGCAGGAATCGACCTGGCAGGGTCCAGTAGGGCTTTGGCCAGCAAAAGTGTCTTTATCAGGCCTGATTTCTATGAGAATAAGTGCAAATGTTTATTATGCTATTAAATAGAGGCTGCTTTAGTCACAGAATGGGATGCCAGTGCCACAAAAACCAGAGAGCATGCACAGCAAAAGTGTCTTTATCAGGCCTGATTTCTATGAGAATAAGTGCAAATGTTTATTATGCTATTAAATAGAGGCTGCTCTAGTCACAGAATGGGATGCCAGTGCCACAAAAACCAGAGAGCATGCACAGCAAAAGTGTCTTTATCAGGCCTGATTTCTATGAGAATAAGTGCAAATGTTTATTATGCTATTAAATAGAGGCTGCTTTAGTCACAGAATGGGATGCCAGTGCCACAAAAACCAGAGAGCATGCACAGCAAAAGTGTCTTTATCAGGCCTGATTTCTATGAGAATAAGTGCAAATGTTTATTATGCTATTAAATAGAGGCTGCTCTAGTCACAGAATGGGATGCCAGTGCCACAAAAACCAGAGAGCATGCACAGCAAAAGTGTCTTTATCAGGCCTGATTTCTATGAGAATAAGTGCAAATGTTTATTGTGCTATTAAATAGAGGCTGCTTTAGTCACAGAATGGGATGCCAGTGCCACAAAAACCAGAGAGCATGCACAGCAAAAGTGTCTTTATCAGGCCTGATTTCTATGAGAATAAGTGCAAATGTTTATTATGCTATTAAATAGAGGCTGCTTTAGTCACAGAATGGGATGCCAGTGCCACAAAAACCAGAGAGCATGCACAGCAAAAGTGTCTTTATCAGGCCTGATTTCTATGAGAATAAGTGCAAATGTTTATTGTGCTATTAAATAGAGGCTGCTTTAGTCACAGAATGGGATGCCAGTGCCACAAAAACCAGAGAGCATGCACAGCAAAAGTGTCTTTATCAGGCCTGATTTCTATGAGAATAAGTGCAAATGGTTATTATGCTATTAAATAGAGGCTGCTTTAGTCACAGAATGGGATGCCAGTGCCACAAAAACCAGAGAGCATGCACAGCAAAAGTGTCTTTGTCAGGCCTGATTTCTATGAGAATAAGTGCAAATGTTTATTATGCTATTAAATAGAGGCTGCTTTAGTCACAGAATGGGATGCCAGTGCCACAAAAACCAGAGAGCATGCACAGCAAAAGTGTCTTTATCAGGCCTGATTTCTATGAGAATAAGTGCAAATGGTTATTATGCTATTAAATAGAGGCTGCTTTAGTCACAGAATGGGATGCCAGTGCCACAAAAACCAGAGAGCATGCACAGCAAAAGTGTCTTTATCAGGCCTGATTTCTATGAGAATAAGTGCAAATGTTTATTATGCTATTAAATAGAGGCTGCTTTAGTCACAGAATGGGATGCCAGTGCCACAAAAACCAGAGAGCATGCACAGCAAAAGTGTCTTTGTCAGGCCTGATTTCTATGAGAATAAGTGCAAATGTTTATTATGCTATTAAATAGAGGCTGCTTTAGTCACAGAATGGGATGCCAGTGCCACAAAAACCAGAGAGCATGCACAGCAAAAGTGTCTTTATCAGGCCTGATTTCTATGAGAATAAGTGCAAATGGTTATTATGCTATTAAATAGAGGCTGCTTTAGTCACAGAATGGGATGCCAGTGCCACAAAAACCAGAGAGCATGCACAGCAAAAGTGTCTTTGTCAGGCCTGATTTCTATGAGAATAAGTGCAAATGTTTATTATGCTATTAAATAGAGGCTGCTTTAGTCACAGAATGGGATGCCAGTGCCACAAAAACCAGAGAGCATGCACAGCAAAAGTGTCTTTATCAGGCCTGATTTCTATGAGAATAAGTGCAAATGTTTATTATGCTATTAAATAGAGGCTGCTTTAGTCACAGAATGGGATGCCAGTGCCACAAAAACCAGAGAGCATGCACAGCAAAAGTGTCTTTATCAGGCCTGATTTCTATGAGAATAAGTGCAAATGTTTATTATGCTATTAAATAGAGGCTGCTTTAGTCACAGAATGGGATGCCAGTGCCACAAAAACCAGAGAGCATGCACAGCAAAAGTGTCTTTGTCAGGCCTGATTTCTATGAGAATAAGTGCAAATGTTTATTATGCTATTAAATAGAGGCTGCTTTAGTCACAGAATGGGATGCCAGTGCCACAAAAACCAGAGAGCATGCACAGCAAAAGTGTCTTTATCAGGCCTGATTTCTATGAGAATAAGTGCAAATGTTTATTATGCTATTAAATAGAGGCTGCTTTAGTCACAGAATGGGATGCCAGTGCCACAAAAACCAGAGAGCATGCACAGCAAAAGTGTCTTTGTCAGGCCTGATTTCTATGAGAATAAGTGCAAATGTTTATTATGCTATTAAATAGAGGCTGCTTTAGTCACAGAATGGGATGCCAGTGCCACAAAAACCAGAGAGCATGCACAGCAAAAGTGTCTTTATCAGGCCTGATTTCTATGAGAATAAGTGCAAATGTTTATTATGCTATTAAATAGAGGCTGCTTTAGTCACAGAATGGGATGCCAGTGCCACAAAAACCAGAGAGCATGCACAGCAAAAGTGTCTTTATCAGGCCTGATTTCTATGAGAATAAGTGCAAATGTTTATTATGCTATTAAATAGAGGCTGCTTTAGTCACAGAATGGGATGCCAGTGCCACAAAAACCAGAGAGCATGCACAGCAAAAGTGTCTTTGTCAGGCCTGATTTCTATGAGAATAAGTGCAAATGTTTATTATGCTATTAAATAGAGGCTGCTTTAGTCACAGAATGGGATGCCAGTGCCACAAAAACCAGAGAGCATGCACAGCAAAAGTGTCTTTGTCAGGCCTGATTTCTATGAGAATAAGTGCAAATGTTTATTATGCTATTAAATAGAGGCTGCTTTAGTCACAGAATGGGATGCCAGTGCCACAAAAACCAGAGAGCATGCACAGCAAAAGTGTCTTTATCAGGCCTGATTTCTATGAGAATAAGTGCAAATGGTTATTATGCTATTAAATAGAGGCTGCTTTAGTCACAGAATGGGATGCCAGTGCCACAAAAACCAGAGAGCATGCACAGCAAAAGTGTCTTTGTCAGGCCTGATTTCTATGAGAATAAGTGCAAATGTTTATTATGCTATTAAATAGAGGCTGCTTTAGTCACAGAATGGGATGCCAGTGCCACAAAAACCAGAGAGCATGCACAGCAAAAGTGTCTTTATCAGGCCTGATTTCTATGAGAATAAGTGCAAATGTTTATTATGCTATTAAATAGAGGCTGCTTTAGTCACAGAATGGGATGCCAGTGCCACAAAAACCAGAGAGCATGCACAGCAAAAGTGTCTTTATCAGGCCTGATTTCTATGAGAATAAGTGCAAATGTTTATTATGCTATTAAATAGAGGCTGCTTTAGTCACAGAATGGGATGCCAGTGCCACAAAAACCAGAGAGCATGCACAGCAAAAGTGTCTTTATCAGGCCTGATTTCTATGAGAATAAGTGCAAATGTTTATTATGCTATTAAATAGAGGCTGCTTTAGTCACAGAATGGGATGCCATTGCCACAAAAACCAGAGAGCATGCACAGCAAAAGTGTCTTTATCAGGCCTGATTTCTATGAGAATAAGTGCAAATGTTTATTGTGCTATTAAATAGAGGCTGCTTTAGTCACAGAATGGGATGCCAGTGCCACAAAAACCAGAGAGCATGCACAGCAAAAGTGTCTTTATCAGGCCTGATTTCTATGAGAATAAGTGCAAATGTTTATTATGCTATTAAATAGAGGCTGCTTTAGTCACAGAATGGGATGCCAGTGCCACAAAAACCAGAGAGCATGCACAGCAAAAGTGTCTTTGTCAGGCCTGATTTCTATGAGAATAAGTGCAAATGTTTATTATGCTATTAAATAGAGGCTGCTTTAGTCACAGAATGGGATGCCAGTGCCACAAAAACCAGAGAGCATGCACAGCAAAAGTGTCTTTGTCAGGCCTGATTTCTATGAGAATAAGTGCAAATGTTTATTATGCTATTAAATAGAGGCTGCTTTAGTCACAGAATGGGATGCCAGTGCCACAAAAACCAGAGAGCATGCACAGCAAAAGTGTCTTTATCAGGCCTGATTTCTATGAGAATAAGTGCAAATGGTTATTATGCTATTAAATAGAGGCTGCTTTAGTCACAGAATGGGATGCCAGTGCCACAAAAACCAGAGAGCATGCACAGCAAAAGTGTCTTTGTCAGGCCTGATTTCTATGAGAATAAGTGCAAATGTTTATTATGCTATTAAATAGAGGCTGCTTTAGTCACAGAATGGGATGCCAGTGCCACAAAAACCAGAGAGCATGCACAGCAAAAGTGTCTTTATCAGGCCTGATTTCTATGAGAATAAGTGCAAATGTTTATTATGCTATTAAATAGAGGCTGCTTTAGTCACAGAATGGGATGCCAGTGCCACAAAAACCAGAGAGCATGCACAGCAAAAGTGTCTTTATCAGGCCTGATTTCTATGAGAATAAGTGCAAATGTTTATTATGCTATTAAATAGAGGCTGCTTTAGTCACAGAATGGGATGCCAGTGCCACAAAAACCAGAGAGCATGCACAGCAAAAGTGTCTTTATCAGGCCTGATTTCTATGAGAATAAGTGCAAATGTTTATTATGCTATTAAATAGAGGCTGCTTTAGTCACAGAATGGGATGCCATTGCCACAAAAACCAGAGAGCATGCACAGCAAAAGTGTCTTTATCAGGCCTGATTTCTATGAGAATAAGTGCAAATGTTTATTGTGCTATTAAATAGAGGCTGCTTTAGTCACAGAATGGGATGCCAGTGCCACAAAAACCAGAGAGCATGCACAGCAAAAGTGTCTTTATCAGGCCTGATTTCTATGAGAATAAGTGCAAATGTTTATTATGCTATTAAATAGAGGCTGCTTTAGTCACAGAATGGGATGCCAGTGCCACAAAAACCAGAGAGCATGCACAGCAAAAGTGTCTTTGTCAGGCCTGATTTCTATGAGAATAAGTGCAAATGTTTATTATGCTATTAAATAGAGGCTGCTTTAGTCACAGAATGGGATGCCAGTGCCACAAAAACCAGAGAGCATGCACAGCAAAAGTGTCTTTATCAGGCCTGATTTCTATGAGAATAAGTGCAAATGGTTATTATGCTATTAAATAGAGGCTGCTTTAGTCACAGAATGGGATGCCAGTGCCACAAAAACCAGAGAGCATGCACAGCAAAAGTGTCTTTGTCAGGCCTGATTTCTATGAGAATAAGTGCAAATGTTTATTATGCTATTAAATAGAGGCTGCTTTAGTCACAGAATGGGATGCCAGTGCCACAAAAACCAGAGAGCATGCACAGCAAAAGTGTCTTTGTCAGGCCTGATTTCTATGAGAATAAGTGCAAATGTTTATTATGCTATTAAATAGAGGCTGCTTTAGTCACAGAATGGGATGCCAGTGCCACAAAAACCAGAGAGCATGCACAGCAAAAGTGTCTTTATCAGGCCTGATTTCTATGAGAATAAGTGCAAATGGTTATTATGCTATTAAATAGAGGCTGCTTTAGTCACAGAATGGGATGCCAGTGCCACAAAAACCAGAGAGCATGCACAGCAAAAGTGTCTTTGTCAGGCCTGATTTCTATGAGAATAAGTGCAAATGTTTATTATGCTATTAAATAGAGGCTGCTTTAGTCACAGAATGGGATGCCTCACAGCAGACTTAAGATCAGTTCAGTATATATGCACAGTTAGTTACTATAAGCAGCCTGAAAACGCTAACAAAGGCTGGATGAAAAAAAAAAAATCTCCCTGTCACAGCCTCCGTTTTTCCTACCTTTCCCTGGCTTTCTGTCTGTCTCCTGTCTGTCTCCTGCCTGTCTCCTGCCTGTCTCCAGCCTGTCCCTGTCTGTCCCTGCCTGTCTAAGTGCCTCAGCTACACAGCGTTCTGTCTGTCACGAATGCAATAGAGAAATGAGGAAAAGCAAGATGGCCGCCGTTAAATACCGCTGTGTGACGTCACCGGGCTTGCTGGCTGCTGATAGGCTGCATGTGACTGCCCCAGCTTGCACTGGCGCGGGATACATGTCCAGACATGTCCCGCCCGCCATCTTAGAATGCCTGTAATGTAAATGAATGGATGTTAAAGGAAAACTTCGAGTGATCGAATCGCGGGGAAATTCGGATTCGATCCGAATCGAATTTTTCCTGAAATTCGGATCGAATCCGGGTTCGTCCGGATCGATTCGCTCATCCCTAGAAGGAAAGAGCCAACAATGCATGAGGGAAAAAAAATCTAAAGATCTGACATATTTCAAGAAAAATAGCTACCGCCCATTGGTAATCAACTGAGAGGGGTCTAGGTTGGCAGGTATGCAGCCCTGCGCACTCCGCCGCGTGCCCGCAGCTTCAGGAGGGGTGAATTTCACTTACCTGTCCTGTCCTCTTTATTGGCCAGCACCATGCCACAGGTTGCACCCGTCCTCCTCCCCGCTACGTTGGAAATCCGGTCCGTGGAGCGCAGGGAGAGTGCAGCCACACAAGAGTGAACACACAAGTTCCCTCCAACAATGAAAAACCGCCACCGACGCGTTGCGTTGCCTGGCGAAGTGGCGTAGCGCCACGCAACGCGTCGGTGGCGGTTTTTCATTGTTGGAGGAGTCCATGTTCCAAAACATATGGTGATGTAAATTTCTTCTGCTAACCTCATACACTCATTATGTTCTCAGTCTGATGGGTCTTATTGCACTTATTATTGCTGCACATGATTTATAAATATGGCACACACTACACAAGCACCTTTTGTTATATATTAATTATTATTCATGATGGTTTGGGATTGAATTTTTTGTATATGTATACATTTATAGTTGTTTGTTTATTCACTGTTTTTTTCACTATTATATTTAGATTGGCACATGTAGATATATAATTTTTTATGGTAAGGTCCTCAGCTGTATATAGAGTATGATACATATATGTATGCATATGATATGCATAGGGGGTTAGCATTGACATTAATTAATTTATCTTGAGAACTGACTTTGGACGAACCTCCACCTTTTAAATTGTATATATATGTTTTTTAATTTGTCTTTAATGTTGTTGTAGAGATGTAGTCTGAGATTTAGCCAATAAACTAATTTTGATACAGAGATATTTGGTGTGCGGCACATGGTGTGGAACTGGCTGTTGACTAGACAGGGCTGCCTAAGGGGGCTGTGTGTCTGGCCCAGGGTCGGCCATGATGAGCCTTTAGGGGGGGGGAAGGGGGTATCCAGATTGGAGCTGCCCTGCTGCAGCTCTGACCCCTGCACATTGTACAATTTATGCTTTGTTGATATGTAATTGCGTATTCCTATTCAGGCGTTCACCCCGACGCGAAGTTCAAATGTATGCCAACTTCCGGGATCAGCTGGAGTGCATCAGATGGAGCTGACATGCTTTGGAAAATGGCACACTCACTGTTCACCTGCAGCCAGCAGTACACCATCATGCTAGTGAGTACATGCTTGCATTTTCACGCTAATATAAATAGCTATTCAGGGTCGCAAGTATATAGCCAGTAAGGACGGTGGTCATGGATGGCAATTGTGGGGCCCAATTGGATAGGAAGGCAGAGTGAAAAGAATGCTGCCATTTGCAGCCTAACACAGGCAAAATCTAGTGCAGGGACAGGTTGGCACAAGGTGGATCTATTAGTGCCTAGAAGGGGGATCTCTAAAACAAGGCTGCACACATACATTCATGCAGAGCTAAAGTGTTGGGGGCGGTTGGGTGTCAACACTCTGCTTAGCTTGATATTCTCAGTGTGTCACACACCCCGCTTCCCCTTTAATTCTTACGATCGGGTTACTCCACCAGCAGGTGGCAACGTTGCAGAGAGAAGTCTTGAAAATGAGCCCCTTCCGGCCTATATATACCTGGGACCTCCCACTTAACACCCAGTGTTTTCTCTTTGCAAGATGCGACAAGACAGAAGAAAGAAGTCTCCTGCTTGCAGGTAGCCGGGATCAAACCCCGGCACCCCCTTATGGTCTATTTCTGCCCAGTTCAATTGTTTACATGCCTAGATGGTTAATGGAAGCCTCCCAGCCCAGGCTGCTGGCTGGGCAACGGTAGATGGCACTAGGTGCCTAGGAGCTTATCTCCCCACGCGTGGGGCAATGCGGCTATCCGGCATGGTGATCCGGATTTGGGATGCCCCTGTCCCGATGTTCCCCTTGGCCATCTTCTCCCGCTCAGTCCCTTCTCCCTTCGCTTTGGAGGGGGAGTGTTTTGCATGGGGTGCCTTTTACTCTTGTTATGTGTGTGTGTGGGAGCACTGGCAGACGCAGGGTCAGCGCCGCGGTATGTGGGCGCGTGGCCTGAGCTGCTGGAGCTCTTTCTCTCTACTTGTATTTTTAAAACTTCCCCCCGCTTGGCCTGAGGGCGTCTGGGGCACCCGTTTGCACGTGGCGCCGCCATTCGGCGGGCCGCATTACTCGAGTCCTGGGGGCGGGGCCGCGTTCTCTGTCGGCCCTCGCTCTGTGACTCACTGGCGGGGGGGCGTGGCCGGAGCGCGTCGCACGCTGAGCCCGGGCCCGCCTCACTTCCGCTGTCTCATCACTAGAGACAGGTGCTGGGGCTGAGCCGGGGAAGGTGTGTGTCCAGGAGTGCGTTGTCTGTCTTCAGCAGCGGTAACAGGTAGCGGTCCCCACCTCGCGCACGTGGGGCCGTCATTTGAGCTATAGTCTTACATTGTGACTATGTAATGCTTGTTTTTGTGGGTTTCCCTGGCACTTTAGCATAACTCCTGGAGGCACTTATTGCTTTGATATATTTATATATACATATATATTTGTATTCATGATGTATATACTGCTTATATATGGTTTGCCATTATTTTGTTTCATGTATGAGTGTGATGCATGCTGGCTAATTTTACTGGGGGACTGACTGTGGTCTGTTTTCCACTACAGATCCTGGGATCCCCTCACTGCAGTGGCTCTCCCGGTTCTGATATATAGAAAGATATATATATATCTCTAGATATGTTTATTTCCTTTATCATGACCGTCCAGGACGATGCACTTGCGATGAGTAGCAGGACAGCGGGCACTGCTGGTTGCTATTCGTCGGTCAGTGTGGCTGCACCAGTGGACGGCGGACTTTAACTCTAAGAAGGCGCTTACAGCCCTTCCTTTTGTAGGTTTGCACCTGTTTGGCGATAACTTGGACTCAGTTACCAAAGGTGGTAAATTGCCTCAACGCAAAAGGCCTTGTCGCTCCTTTCGGGGGGCGACTTCCTTTAGTCCCTCCTTTCGGGGAGTCAGAGCGGGCAGAGGGGCTTCCTTTCCCGCTACCAGGGGTGCAGGTTGGACCTGGGGGAGGGGCCGTGGCCGTTCCGGTCAGTCCTGGGGCGCAAAGTCCAAGCCTGCTGGTAAGCCCGCTCAGCAATGAGGGGGTGCCCTCACCCGTGCGGGTGGGGGGACGATTGCGACACTTCTCCCTGGTTTGGGAGCAGGAGGTTCCGGACAGATGAATCCGGGAGGTGGTGTCGTCCGGTTACAAGCTGGAGTTCGAGTTCTCGCCCTCCTTCACGGTTTTTCCGGTCTCGGGTGCCCACCGATCCTTTGGCCGCGCAGGGGCTCCTGGCGTCGGTAAGGAATCTTCTGGAAATGGCGGTCATCCGGCCAGTGCCGCGCTTAGAGGTGGGCCTCGGTTTTTACTCCAATCTTTTCACAGTCCCCAAGAAGGACGGGTCGGTTCGCCCCGTCCTGGATCTGAAGTTCCTCAACAGGTTCATCCGTACTCGGAAGTTTTGCATGGAAACTCTGCGTTCGGCCATCGGTTCTCTGCGGCAGGGGGACTTCATGATGTCCATAGACATCAAGGATGCTTACCTTCATGTTCCCATCTGCCAGGCTCATCAACGTTTTCTTCGGTTCGTGATGAAGGATCGGCCTTTTCAATTCGTGGCACTTCCGTTTGGCCTTACCTCGGCTCCAAGAGTGTTCACCAAGGTGCTGGCAGGGGTGATGGCCATTCTCAGATCTCGGGGCATTCGTGTCGTACCTTATCTGGATGACCTTCTCATCATGGCTCCTTCTCTTAATCATTCGGAGACAGACACCAGGACGGTGGTCTCCACGCTGGAAAGCTTCGGTTGGGTGATCAACTTTCCCAAGTCCTCCCTCGCTCCGGCCAGGGTGGTGTCCTTTCTGGGAATGCGGTTGGATTCTTGTCAACACAGGGTGTTTCTGCCTCAGTCCAAGATTCGTCTGATTCAGGAGTTGGCTCGGGGTCCTTCTTTCCAATCCTCGACCGTCCATCCGTTTGGGGATGAGACTGGTAGGGTTGATGAAGGGACGCCCCCGCACTTGCAGGTGTGGGGGGGGACTGCTTCTGCATTTGGCTCATATTTGGAGGCTTCATGTAACAGATATTTGGATACAGGAAGTTGTATCCTCGGGTTACAAGATCAAATTAGGAGCCAGACCCTCTTGGAGATTCTTAGTCAGGGGTATTCCGAATTCCGCAGAAATCAGAAGCATTGAGATCTGCCGTATCTCGCCTTTTTAGAGATTGGAGTTGTTGATCCACAGTGAAGTTACTCCAGCCGGGCAGTGTATATATAAGGATACATACCTACATTGCTGTAGGTGGCCTACATCTTCAGTTTGTGGCGTTATCCTTCGGTCTATCTTCAGCACCAAGGGTGTTTACCAAGGTGTTGGCAGGTCTCATGTTTTCTCTAAGAAGTCAGGGTATACATATAATCTCTTACTTAGACTATCTGTTGATATGGGCCCCATCATGTCAGGGGGCCCAGAAGAATACACAGACTGTCTGATCGACATTGGATAACTGACTATCCAGTTGAATTCTTAAATCAAATATCATATCATGGCTTCAAGAGCTATTCTTTCTGGGACTGTCATTAGACATGTCTCAGGCAAAAGTGTTTTTTCCAACACAGAAGTGACTCTTACTCCAGGCCAGGGTACAGGGTCTCTTGTCTTGTCCTCATCTGACGATTCATCAAGGAATATGTCTGTTGGGCCTGATGGTATCTTGCTTTGAGTCGGTACCTTTTGCACTGTTCACACAAGACTCCTGCAGATTGCAATTGCTCACAATCTGTGATCAAGACCCACACACTCTGGATCACTCTTTTTGCATGACACCGTCAACAAGGCAGTCTTTAGCCCGGTCCTCAGCCTCTTCAGACTGGCAAATCCTCCCTTCCAGTACAGTGGAAGATCATCACCATGGATGCCAGTCTATCGGGTTGAGGGAGTGTCATGAAGTCACCAACGCTCCAGGGACAGTGGAGTCTGAAGGAGAGCTAACACTCCATAAATATTCTGGAACTGAGAGTGATTCTATTGTATCTCAGTCATTGGACATACCATCTGAAGGGGTATCCCGTCTGGATTCAAACTGACAATCGGACAGCGGTGGTATATATCAACCACCATGGGGACACCTGAAGCAGTGAAGCCCTCATGGAAGTGAGCTGGTTTTTACTTTGGGCCAAGAAACAGGTTTCATGCATTTCGGCTGTAGACATACCTGGAGTGGACAACTTGCAGGCCGATCATCTCAGCAGAACGGTCCTACAGAGGGAATGGTCTCTTAGACAGATGTTTTTTTCAATCCCTATGCACGCGCTGGGGGATTCCAAACATAGATCTCTTGTGCATCACAAAACAATCGGAAGGTTACAAAGTTTATGTCTGGGTCCAGGGATCCTCTAACTATAGCAACAGATGTCCTGACTCTTCAGGGGTCAGCATTCAAGCTTCTTTATGCATTCCCTCCGATTCCTCTCCTGGGTCAAGTACGAAGAAAGGTTAGCTCACAAGGGAGTCCCAACCATTCTGGTGGCCAAGAAGAAGCTGGTTCTCAAACATAGTAAGGATGTCGGAGGGCAACTCATGGAGATCTTCTCACACAGGGGACTCTTAAGGCATCCCAATTCACATGTTCTGGCTTGGACGGCCTGGCTATTGAATCCTTTATCTTGGCAGAAAGGGGGTTCTTTTGACAGTCATGCAGACTATGATTCAGGCCAGGAAGAAGCCTTCATCAATGATCTACTATAGAGTCTGGCAAGCATTCTCGCTTGGTGCGAATCCAGAAGGTTTGCTGATAGAATTTTTTCTGTTCCCAGAATTTTTTTTTTTTTTTGGCAGACAGGTCTTGATGAAGGTTTTCAATTAAGTACTTTAAAGGGACAGATATCTGCTTTATCTTTTTATTCAGAAACGTATTGCTGTGAATAAATGTATCAAAACATTTTGTATAGGGAGTCGCTTATGTGCGGCCTCCTCGTAAGCTACTTCTGCCGGTTTGGGACCTGTTTTATCAGCTCTTTATCAGCGTCCTCCTTTTTGAACTATTGGCAGATGCATCATTAAGTTTGACTCTTAAGGTTTCTGAATTAGCAGCTTATCAGTTAAGTCTCCTTATTTAGTGTTGCATAAGGACACGTTCGTCTTCTGCTTTAAACAGGATGTTCTATCTAAGGTGGTTCCCATCTTAATGAAGAGGTGAATTGTCTTCCTTATGTCCTACTCCAGTGTCCGATGGAGAGAGGATTCTACATTGCTGGATGTAGGGAAAAGCACTAAGATACCATCTCACTGCTACACAATCTTTCCGTAGGTTGGACTCCTTATTTTGTCATACCTGAGGGTCCACGGAAAGTCTACCATCAGCGATGGATTAGACAGGCGGTGGTAAGAGCCTATTTTCCCTAAGGGGAAGGATTCTTCTTTTAGGACTACTGCTCATTTGACAAGATCTATTGGAGCTTCTTGGGCTTTTTAGCATCAAGCTTCAATAGAACAAATATGCAAAGCTGCTACTTGGTTTTCAGCTCATACATTTACCAAATTCTATAAGGTACAGCCTTGGTAGGAAGGAATTACATACAGTGGTAATTAGAGGGTTTTTGGAATGTCTTATTCCTGAATGGAATAGGGGTTTTTGATATGTCTAATTCCTGAATGGAATAAGGGTTTTTGAGATGTCTTATTCCTGAAAGGAATAAGGGTTTTTGGAATGTCTTGTTCCTGAAAGAAATAAGGTTTGGGGATCCCACACGAATTCGGGTACTGCTTTTGGAGGTCCCAATCATCTCTGAATTAAGTCTGATGGCCTGAAGTAAAATGGAAGAGAATTCTGTGAGTACTCACCTGTAGAATTAATTTCTCTTCCATTATTACTTCAGGACATCAGACCCTCCCTGTCTGCTAGGTTACTTTGTCCATGTGTTGGATCCCTAGTTTTAGTGGAGTGGTAAATATGTAAATAGTTGCTGTAAATAATGATCACTTGATCAGCATAATGAAAAAAAAGAATTATTTTGTTTTCAACAGGATAGGTATGCCTCCCGGGCTGCTGGTTGTACTGCTTTTAAATTAAACTGAGGTGCATCAAGTCAGCCAGGTGGTTATAGGCCCGGGAGGTGGAGACGCACCTTTGTTCTTGCAGACCACACCCTTCGGGAGAGGTTAACCCAATCGTCTCTGAATTCTTCTGATGTCCTGAAGTAATAATGAAAGAGAAATTAATTCTACAGGTGAGTACTCACAGAATTCTTTTTTCCTTTTAAGGAAAAGTAAGTAGAAAAAGCTGAACTTTTCTTATTTAACACCTCTCTGATGATCTCAGTTGTACTGGTACAAATTCTAAGGGACTGGGGGGCTGTTTTTATATGTCTGGAAAAGAAAGGAAAATGAGATAAGCAATTTTGAAAAAAAAATATATTGCCTTTATGGCAAAGAGAATTTAATTAATTGTGTGATTCGAGATGTAGAAGTTGCAAAGGAAGAAAAAAGAAACGTTTTCTATAGAAGTAATGTGGTATTACAATATTTATAAACTGAACATAATTACATTTAATATTCTGTAGCATTATAATAGATTTATGTAGAAGTTTTATGAAATACATCACTAGGATCTCAGAGGAGTTTTATTGTTTATTATCCATAACATCTGTCACTTACAAAAAAGAGAATGTAAACCTGACTTTTTTATGCTCATAGTGTCTGAGGTACAACTTATCAGCGACTGAGCGATGCTTTATTACACTTTTTATTATTGCCCTTCTGTCAAAAGCTAAACACATTTGCCCTTGTCGTAAATAGTAAACACATTTGCATCTATGCCTAGACTTTGTTTAATGTGTTAGTAAATTTACATTTTTGTAAGGAAACCTCTTTCACTGGTTTGCAGCTGTGGAGATTCAATTGATTTTTTTTTTTAATTAGCGGGATAATTGTCTCTCATTTAACATTACTAGTACAAGGACAAAGACAGTTATATATAGTTGCCTCTGTTCGGTTTGGATGCAGTTCATAGAAAGTCCCCTCAACATCTGTGATTTAAACCGGACCAACCCCTTGCAAGGAACAGTGGTCATATGCAACCCTTTCCAGGACAATTCAAATTGCTGCACATAAAAATTAATTTACCTTTTGTAACTCCTGCCGTAATAGATTGGCTTCCAATGGACCTGCCAGTAACCTTCAAAGAGGAAGCGCTGCTGGGTTTCTTGTCGCTGTGCATTGCAGGTTATATCCAGGCAGTAGAACGGCTGGGATGCTGGAAAATGAAGAAGCCTCCTGGGTGCTTCAAGATGGCTGTGACCAGGAGAAATTGGGGAGGCGGCGTTTCTGCTTGTGTGGAAGCAGAATTGAATGTAAGTGTTAACAAATATTCAGTGCATGCAGATGGGACAAGTGATTTTTGGAAAGTTTTTAGCTAAATGTTGTCTTTAAAGCAGACCGAAAGTCTATTTTTTTTTTTTAGTTTTACAGTGAAAAAAAATGTCATTAATAGGCATGCAAGCTGCTGTATGCTTATTTATGACCTACTTACCTAACCAGGCCACTGGCTCCAGGACCTTTTGCTCCCATGCTGCCATTTTACTATGTATCCCACAATCCTCCTGGGTGCAGCCTTTTATCTCATGCCTAGAGGCCGGCCTCTCTTAGAGGAGCTTTTCCCCCAGCGTGCAGTGGCGAAAGTGATGGGGGCGAGGAAGAGGAAGCGGCTGGCTTTTCTCCCAGAGGCAGTAATTATGGTGAAAGCGAGGACAAGGAAGTTGCCCACTTTTCTATCAGCTGCAGCGATGGTGGCTGGAGTGAGGTGAGTGCTTCAGTGGCGGTGGAACTCCATGAACCTAGCTGCAGACTACTGACTTCACCGGCCACTGATTCACAGTTTCAAATGGCTTCATGTAGCGGGATTTAATGCACTACATGAACCAGTAAGTTGCAAGCAAATGCAGCAGCACATCAGTCAGTAGTCGAATGCGTTCTGTGGGAGTCTCTCACGCGCCCAGAAGGTAAGTAGTCGAATGCGTTCTGTGGGAGTCTCTCACGCGCCCAGAAGGTAAGTCCTCTGTGCTTTTTTCATTTTTCACTTTTGGTCCACTTTAAAGCAGACCTCAATTAAGTTACCCACAACAGCAGCATTTGGGGTCATTGCATTTGCCCAACCCTGAATCATACTGAATTGAGATACCTAAGAGCCTTATTGGTCACCAGTGGTGTAGTGTACAGGCAAATACAGAAGGGAAATCGAATGATGAAATTCTGTCACTTACTAAGGAGTTTCTCAATCCAGATCCCTGGGGTTTGAGGGGATGAAATGGTACTATGGCCCATTTTGACATTAGGTCTCCATTAACAACAAAAATGAGAGGAATAATCTGTACTGTTTTGCATTTTCCATATTTCTGTTTGAATTTGACCTTAAATTTTACCTAAAAGTCCTAATATAAATAAAGAGAACCATATCAAAAGGTTTCAACATATTAGGCTTAAATCGTTGAGGAAAATGATCTAATATCAAATATCTGTAAGTGACAAACATATGTTAACCTTTGCTTTTAGTATCTGGTTTGACCACCTTGTGCAGCAATAACTGCATATAAACATGCCTGGTAAATGGGGATTAGTCATTTTCATGATCCTGTGCGTCCAGCTGTTTCTGCGCAGGCACAGGTATGATCGGCGGGTGTGAACATGTGGGTCAGCTAACATCCACCTATCATGCCAGGTGACATCTACATCGGTGAATCTGCCATGTCAGCTGATGTCAACACCAATTCAATGCACACCTCGGTCTTTTTCAGGACAGCAAGATGGCGCCTGAAGATTACTTACAGTTTTGGCTGGACCACCTTTGTGTCTTTATTCTTGGATTGCCTTTGGATTTCCTGGACTTTTTTGACTTTGTTACCTGTTGACCTTTCATTTGGATCATTCCTTGGACTGCTCTTTTCATGTATGACTCTGGCTACATTTACAAATGCACCTCCACCTCATTACCTGACCTCTTGCCTTCATCTTTGGATTTCTCTTCAGTGTCATCTCTGCTCGGGTAACCACTCAGGTCATTGATTGCTCCCCTGAGATGACCAACCCTTGCAGGACGCTGTAGTGAAAGTGGAGGTAGTCTTGGGTCCTGGGCAGGACTGTTCACCTATGGTCCATCCAAAACATTTCTACTAAATTAGGTTTTGGTCATTCCTAAACTGTAACTTCATTTATATATAACTATTCGTTTAATGACCTGTGTTCACTTGAGATTTATCTCATGGACTGACATCCTGCTATTTTCTTTTAGAATTTGCTGATACAATTCTAAATGTATTGTTCCATAAATAATGGTAAACCATCCTGGCCCAGATGCAGCAAAACAGGACCAAACTACAGAAAACTACTGTTTCACAGATGGTATGAGGTGTTTATACTTATTATTACACAATCATAAAAACAATTGTTCCATTAGCATTCTGGGTTGTCCAAGTTATCTTTAGCAAACTGCAGATGGGCAGTAATATTCTTTTAGAGAGAAATGTATGTTGTTGTTTATTGACCTTTCAATGGTGATGGGCATTAACTAATATGAAAAAGGCCTGTTTGTTTGTTTAGAGGTTGCCTTAGGCATCTTTTTGACCCCACATACTATTATATCCCATGCTCTTGGTTGGTTTACAATTTGGAGGGAGGCTAAGTGGATTTGGATTTCTGGTGTTAAAACTCTTTGGAAATTGTTTTGATTTCCTCAGAAATCTTTTCCTTTCACAAACGTGTGGTAAAGATCAGTTTTTAATAGATTCTTTGATAGATTATTTAAATAAAACAGGTCAGCCACTTACACCATATCCTACTGATTCAAAATACCTTAAGGAAAAATTCACTTTGGTGAACATTTCCTGGAACTTCAGATCAGACAAGGGCCAGGACAACCTCCTTACCCAATGTCTCTCCAGTGCCACCAATTCTTCTCCTGCAGGCCTGGTTTGTGAAGCTGGTGGGTGGGCCTTGATGTGAGGCTAAGACCTCCTTTGGGAAGTGGGGTGATCTCTGTCCATGGTGGTGATTGGTCCAGCTCTTGTGGATGACAACGTGCTTTTTCATACCCCTTTCTCCCTCGTAATTGATTTCTTCCCCCTCCCTCCTCCTTCCATGGTATGGTGGCAGCATATGGACCAGATGACACTGTGCTCCCACCAGCATGACTGCCTTCTTGAACCTTTTATTCTGAGATAAGTGCTCTATGCGAATATTTTTAGAAAAATGTGTTGAGCTTCTTTAGACCAGGGGCATATTTGGCCACTACTCTTTAGAATACACAGGGGTGGCAGTATTCAGCATTTACTATTATTTTACGCTACAATGTTAACAAGCCCTACGTTGTGGCTGTCGTTAAAACAGATTATTAACAATTATAATGATGTCACTGCAGTGTTTAGTACTGTCGCACATTGGGGGTTATATGCAGCATGATAATGATATTGCACTGCATATAAAGAGTGAAACGTGGAGATCAGAACATGGGAGATGCAACCACTTAAAACCAGAATTTTAAATAAGAATATTACATTTCCACAATTCTTTAGAAACGTGTAACCAACACAGCACAAAAAAGAAAACTAAACAGACATTTTCTTTTAATATATTCTTACCTGTTAAATTTCTAAATCTGTTTTATTTTATTTACCTATTTAACAGAATTGAAAACTTCTTTATCTGTCCAAAAAATTCTAGATAACTTTAAAGTCTTCCAGTTTGGTGTTAAAACACAAATATATATATATATTTGACTGTAAGGGCAACTGACAATCAAGCTGTAAATGGTCAGCATACAAAGGGGAAATATAAATACCCCTGTAAAAGTTCAGCACAAAACGCAAATTTCAAAATGTCAGATGCTCAACCCCTCCTATAATGTGGTAGCTGATAGCTTGGTCACTCTCCAACTTAAGATGATTTATTTAATGAGAGTTGTATTTGTTGACTGAATGATGGATGGGGCTGTAGCTTGAGCTTTTTTGCTCGCACATCATGACGCCACCCATATATGCCAACACTATGCATGCCTAGTTGTAAACTACAGTACTTGAAACAGGTCAAATCTGAATTTATGAGCTGCATCACAATTATAGATGAAGAAACTTTTCAAAAGTTTGGTTCGGCAGTTTGCTGAAAAGTTTGATTCAGTCCAAACTAGTTTGGGACGAACTTCCATCTAAAACACATGGCTGTCTGGTTCCAAGGTCCTGTCCAAAACTACACAATCATACTCCTGATCCCTGGCATTTCCCTGTTCTGATGTTTCATCATGGTCTACTTACCTCCCACACCACAACCATGTCTACCACCACCCCCACTGCCATAGCTATGTGTCTTGCACCTTCACCACCTTCACAACACATTTCAAAGCCTGACTTGTCATCAAATTCTCCTCATCAATATCCATAGCATCCAGGCTGCTGAGAAAAGCTGGTGCCCCACTGCAGGGGGTGGTAAAGAGACACATGATGGAAAAGAAAGGCTTCTTTTACTAAGACGTGGAGTAAGAAGTGGAGTAAGAATCCACTGAAACCAGGTTCAAAGACATTGCACCAGAGTCTTTCTCCTCCTGAGATGAGAGAGAGAGTGAGTCAACCAGTCCACAATGGATGCATTGTTCGAAATAACATGCCCACTGGAGGAAATGGACAACTCTGACTTGCTGATGCTGCTACTACTACCACCGCGTATATTTCTGCTGCTGTTACTACTAGCAAATGGATGCTGTTACTACTATGGCTGGGACTGTGCAAATGGCTATTGCTACTTTTACTGGGCCTGGACACATGGCTGCTGACCACAGTGTTGGTACTGGCACCAACATCCTTATCCTTAGTGGCAGAAGGAATTGCAGGGATGTATTTTTCTCTACCCCGTCCTTTCCCACTCCTTCCTTTCCCAGACCTTTTATTTAGAATTTAAAAATAAAAAAAAATATTCGGAGCAGCGCGCACACCACAATGACAAACAGCCCTGCTAAAACAGACAGATATGCCCTAAAATATTTCTTGGCAGGTGAAAATGATTGTTTTTTAACTGTATTACACACTGAGGCACAGTGGAACCCTGCACACTTAAAACAGAGCTCCCCCCAAAACAAATTCCTTGGCAGGTGAAAAAGATTGTTTTTTAAACTGTATTAAACGCTGGGGCACTGTGGATCCCAACTTAGAAAGAGGCAGTGCATGCATACTTAAAACAGAGCTGCCCCCTTCAAAAAAAAACTATTTCTTGGCTGGTGAAAAATATTTTTTTAAACTGTATTAAACACCCCAACGCAGTGACAGGGGCCAGCTAAACCAGACAGATGTGGCCAAAAAATAAAAGAAACCCTCACTGAAGTTTTCAGACTATTTGCAGCCCTTAAATGTTTAAGGCAATTAAAAGGCTAAAATATCTCAACTCTAATTAAAATAACTCCAATGAAATAACCAAAATGCACTTATATAGAGTGCACTACAAATGTTCCAGGCTCTGCTACAACAAAGAAAGCCTCCAAAAAGCAAAGCAAAAAGGTAAAGCATATATAAATTAGGCAGCACTTTCCTTGCCCATACTGATTGGAGGCCTGGCTATTTTTTTTTTTTTTTTTTACTATTTGAGGTCTAAAAGCTGCCCCAAAATAGTCAGTACCTAGACAAGAACCAGTAGATATGAGCTTAACACCAGTGGAGTGAAGATGTATGTGGCATGTATATGCCAAACTATCCCCACATTTCTGATGAACCAGTTATCAGTTAGAGTATACCTCGTCTTCCTGCTAGAATAAACAATATTTAAGATCAGTGCCACTGAAGATATAAACCAAGGCCAGGAATAGATTAGGATCTCCCAATAAGGGACGATTCACAGCCTTTCTTTAACTCGTGCACAAATGCATACTGTTTTCACATTATCTCACAAGTCCCTTTTTCTTACTCATCCAAAGAAGGCAGTCTTACCAGTGGCCGTCCCTTTCTTCTTAGCATCTGTTTAGTCCGTGTAGGTGTGCTTGAATGCTGTTCAGTTCTTGACCTGTGTGCTTTGTGTCTTTTGTGCAGGAACTGTGAGATGGGCCATTCATTTAAAGTGCAGTGTGTTGCGGGTCCTGACCTCCGATTTCTAAGTGTTATGGCTGGGTTTCCAGGCTCCACCTATGATGCCTACATTCTGAGAAATTCTAGCCTGTTTGCTAGTTTTGAGTCTGGCGAGCCGTCTGGCAGGTGGCTACAAGTGTTGTCATTATTACTTCTATATTGCTGATGTTGTTTTATCATGTAGAACTTGTGTATCTGAGGATGCATCCCCTGTCTCCCCCATTTGCATTTTTAAATATTTTATGTTGTTGTTTTTTCAGGTGATAATGTGTTAATGATGTATGTGGCTTCTCTTATTTTTGTAGGCGATTCAGGCTACCCTATGCTTCCGTGACTGATGAACCCCATTTTGTTACCTCACACTTAGCCACATGTGGCCTCTAACTGGGCTCATACCAAGGACAGGGCAGTGGTTGAGTGGGACTTTGGCTTACTTAAGACCTGGTTCAGATGCCTGGACCATACTGGGGGTGCCCTCCAGTACCAGCCTTAGAAGGTGACACAAATCATTGTGCTTGTATGGTGATCCACAACTTTGCCCTCCTGGAGAAGGTTCCGCAATATCGGGATGTCCCCCTCTCCAGCTATGATGGATCTTCCTGCTTCTGGACAGTCTGTACGGAACTACCTTGTGTCGTCTCATTTTAGTTAATTTTTGCCCATTTTTCCCTGTGTTATATATAAATATATATATATATATATTTGGATTTGAGGTAAGCTTTGCCATTTTTTTCTGTAAGCTTCAACCCGTCTTTTTATATATTCATTGAGATTAAACTGAATTACAAAATCACTTATGCTTGTTTTGTTTATTGTTGTCACAAAACTCTGACATACTACTATATTTTGAACACTGTGGGTTCGTACTTTTAGGCTACTAAGATTTAAAAACAAAAACAATCCTACAAAATGTGTTTATTGCTAGGGTGGCTGCCTGCAACGTCTAGTGGGTTTCTGTCTTCTCAGAGTGCCTCTAGGTGTGCCAGGTTGTCATTTAGCAGCAGCAATGGTGATATCAGTGTCTCAATGTGCCAGTTGTTGCTCTGTTGCTCCCCCATTATTACTTGGAGGTCATGGTGAAGCAACATTATGTGCCTCCCCATTGTTTGATGGAACTGTGCACTGTCTTGCCTGAAGGCTTTGCTATCTGCTTGCCAATCTGCCTCCATCAACTGCACTCGCCTCACCAGGAGAAAATGGTAACATGCCTGAGGCCCTCATTTTCTTCCCTGGGTAGGGACACATGCAGCTGGAGCTGTACTTGGTCTTTCCACATGTGTTGTGCTTGATGTAAATAATGGGAAATCTTCGGCAGCAGAGTGGCTCAAGGAGGTGATGGCTGCATCTGCTGAGGCAGATGTTGTTTCTGAGTGTACTGGGAGGCAACTGCTGCTGCAGAGGGTGCTGATGTTGTTGTAGAGAAACATGCTGTGGTTCGTCGTCCCTGAGATCCTCTATGGCAGCCAGTAGTACAAATCAGTTAGTTCTCTGCTGTTTGCCACACACAATACACAAAATAGGGCTGTATGGGGATCCAGGGGTCCCTACTTTGGCCACATGACGCTTACTAGATCTGTCTTCCATCGGTGCAGTCCTTGCTGATGTAGCAGCAGTACTTGCGTGGTCCTGTGGTTGGGTGGTCATGTTTGTTTGCTGGGGGTTTTTTGCAATGTGAATAGAGTATAAGCTTGATAAAGCCCCATACCTTGTGTGGCTAAGCAATGGCTACCCCATCTGTTTGCACGTTGTACAAGTAAACAAGGTGTGGCACATACACATGCATTTAAAGGTCAGTACTTGGCTTTGAGGTGACATGTGACAGTATTCCAGGATTCTGCTGGTTGCCCAACCTGTGTGTCATGGACCAAGCACAACATTTGACACAACAACCCAAATAAGGCCACAACTTACCAATTCCAGCAGCAGCACGCATGTCAGAGTTGATGGTCCCCAGCAAGCCTTGGAGTGTTGCTGGGTTCATCAATCCATACACCATTACTTCTGCAGCTGTAAATTCCAGAATGGGGGTTATTCCACAAAGGGTGTAGCCATGCAAAGGTCAGGGCACTCATCAACATCACCAATAACACTTTTGTTGCCTTCTTCTGTTTTTTTTCCTCTCAGAATATTTAATGTCTGAAAACTTCTTTTGAACTTGATCCACATTATTTAGCTCTGGGCCAGCACTATCAACCTGCCTGGTGATGGCATCCCACAGTTCTTTGCGTGTGGCTCTAGAACTGTGTCCATAGAGCTGATTAAAATGGTCCGACACTACAAGCACTAAAGCCATACATTGGGCATCATTAAACCTGCTTCAGGTGATAGCCAACATAGGAGGGAACATCATCTCCCTGTGTGCTGGGGGGAATAGGGGAGATCAGAGCAATGGGTGCTGAGCCGGATCCTGTGGGTGTATATTGCTAACTGTACATGGCTTCCTGGGGTGCTGGGTGCCTGGCCCAGGTTCGGCCATGGTGAGCATGGAGTGCTGGGCTGCTTTGCCTGGAACTGCTCTGGCTTGGCCTAGCACTTTGCATGAAATTGCTCTGGCTTGGGCTAGCACTTTGCATGGAACTGCTCTGGCTTGGGCTAGCACTTTGCATGGATTTGGCTGAGCATGTGCTGGCGTGTGCTCAAGGGGGGGCTCCGGAGACATGGTCCACCCCAAACATCCATCAGGGCATGGCTTGTTTCAGCTGTCCTGTCTCTGTATGTGCATTTTTTGCCACCCATCCTGAACTATCTAACACTGGAAACAGTGGTGGAGTGTTGCCTTCTCCAGATGTCTGTGTGGGGTTGAATTTAAACTTCCCTGATATGTAAGTGCATATGCCTATTCAAAAGTGTTCAGAGTGCAAAAGTTCAGATGTATGCCTGCTTCTGGGATCTGCTGGGGTGCACCACAAGTAGTGGAAGAAGAAAATGGCACCCTTGCTGTTCACCCACGACCAGCAGGACACCATCATGCTCGTGAGTACACATGCTTGACCTTGCATGTCGATAGGTATTTAAGGGCCCAAGTGGATAGGAAGTCAGGGGGGCAAGGGGATAGGATGCCCAGGTGGAAGAAACGCCGCAATGCGCAGGCTCACATATGTGAAAGCTAGCAAGGCCAGTTCTATGTGCACATGGGCAGCACGCCAGGACAGTTTTGGGTGAAGTGGCTCAATTGGGGCCTAGCTGGGTGTGGCAGCCATATACCAGGGGGCAGGCCAGGTGGAACTTACACTGGCCCAATAACCTCAAAACAAGGCAACACAGATACATTCATGCAGACCTGTGTGAGGGGGTGGTGGTGGCGAGGCTGGTGGAGGATAGTAGCACCACCTACACATTCACTCATGTCATTCAGCATTGGTTGGACCTGAAAAGGAGAAAGAAGCCCCAGGTAAGGAGATGTTTCCTCCTGCACTTCCCAAGTAAGTGACATTTATTTGCTAACCAATCACACCTACAACCACGTTAGGCAGGTCTGTGCATAAAATAATGAACTTCTCTTCTAGTGTCAGAGTACAGGCGGAGGATCAGACCCACCCGGAGGCAACGAGGCTGGCCAGTGCTGGAAATACCTGGGGGATGTGTAGGGAGGTGAGCAGGGGGTGCCATTGTCCTCAATCTCTGCAGGTGAGCCTCAAGCTCACCTGGACCAACCTACAGAGGAGGAGGCAAAGATGATGGGCAGGGAATCAGATGATCCTGTGCATAAGGCAGGTGTGAGCATCTCACACAACCACACATAGGAAGATACAGACTAAAAACTCACACATATGTGTTAAATTGTGGATGTTTGTGATATATCTATATTGCATCTATATAGCCAAGAAGTAGAAGTGGGTGAGCAGCCGTGGCGAGGACCACCACCAATCCAGCAGCCCCAAGAAGCAGGTGGGTGATGTGCTACACACAACACAATCCAATTCACAGCTCAGTAACATTTAACACAGTAAGATTTTTTTAACCTACAGACTTGGAACCCGAGGAGTGGTAGGTCCCAGTTAGAAGGAAGGCTCCCCAACCTCGACAAGACAAGTGACTATTTAATAACATGCCTTCTTCATCAGGTTTGCAGGAAGCAGAGGCTAGACACTAATTGTTTTTTGTCATTTACAGGATACAGAGACACGGGCATCCCAAACCAGCACGTCACCCTATCTGTTATACTAAATTAGCGTTGTTCAGCCTCATTTTAATTAAGCTATTGCATTTTGAATTGGTTTTTGTCTGGTTTTTGTCTGGTTTAAATACACCAGCCCACATGGGCATCCCAAACCAGCACATGTCACCCTATCTGTTATACTAAATAAGCGTTGTTCAGCCTCATTTTAATTAAGCTATTGCATTTTGAATTGTTTTTTGTCTGGTTTAAATACACCAGCCCACATGGGCATCCCAAACCAGCACATGTCACCCTGTTATACTAAATAAGCGTTGTCCAGCCTCATTTTAATTAAGCTATTGCATTTTGAATTGGTTTTTGTCTGGTTTAAATACACCAGCCCACATGGGCATCCCAAACCAGCACGTCACCTTATCTGTTATACTAAATAAGCGTTGTTCTTCCTCAGCTTAATCAAGCTATTGCATTTTGAATTGGTTTTTGTCCTGCTGCCAAAACACTAGGCCGCAGGGTATCCCAAACCTGCACGTAGCACCCTATCTGTTATACTAAATACCCTTGTTCATCCTCAGCTTAATCAAGCTATTGCATTTTGCATTGGTTTTTGTCCTGCTGTCAAAAAAACACCAGGCCGCAGGGTATCCCAAACCTGCACGTATCACCGTATCTGTTATACTAAATACCCTTGTTCATCATCAGCTTAATCAAGCTATTGCATTTTGAATTGTTTTTTGTCCTGCTTTTAAAAAAAACACCAGGCCACAGGGTATCCCAAACCTGCACGTAGCACCCTATCTGTTATACTAAATACGCTTGTTCATCCTCAGCTTAATCAAGCTATTGCATTTTGAATTGGTTTTTGTCCTGCTGTCAAAACACTAGGCCGCAGGGTATCCCATATTGCCAAGTTTCATAGTATCTGGTGCAGAGAAACAGTTCCTCACTTTATTTAGCTTCTGATTTTTAAAGTAAACACATTTTTTAACGTACCTATTGCGCATGTCAAATACATAAAAATGTCAGGCAGACAAGTGCCATCATGTTCAAAGAGGAGTGGCAGAGGCCAAGATTCAGCAGGCAGAGGTTGCAGCAGACTAGGGGCGAGTGGCAGCAGGAGTCACGGTGAGAGACCTGATCTGCCTGAATCTGCTAGCGGTCGTGTCTCCACAAGTAACGCATCTGACGTGGTAGATTGGTTATCCACATAATCACAAGTTACATCTGAGACCCCCAGTCTAGGGTCGGTAGGTTCCTCTGACACAACCCTGAGTTGGAATGCCCCGAGAGCAGTCCCTGTCCTCCCATTGCCTCTGTCCTATGCCGTTCCCTCCCTCAGCGACGTATCCTATGCTTTGGGTTCAGCTCCACTCTTTAGTGAGGAGGACGATCAGATAGAAGACAGTCAGCAGCTACTGCCCAGCCAAGAAATGGAGGTGGCTTCTTTAGCTAGGCAGGCAAATAGTGATGTGGAGAGTGTCGTGGGTTTTGCGAGCGTTTCAGCTTCTGTGCCAGACACTGTTGAGGAAACCGAGAACATCAGTGACGTGCAGCCACAACTCAGTGATGATGATGATGAAGAAGCCGATCGCACTTGGGAGCCGAGTGCAGAAGGGGCTTCATCGTCATCATCAAGAGAAGAGGGGCGCAGGTTGCCCCGGAGTCAGCAGCTGAGGCAGCAAGGTGTTAGCAGCATGGTTGGCAGTCAGCATGGGGGCACAATTGTAAAGCCTGGAACCAAACGGGGCCGGGGTAGAGCACCTGCTGCACGGCAGGCTACCTTATCGGGAGGTCGTGGAGCAGGGGTTCCTGGAGTTGGCGACAGTAGCAGTGAATCAGTGAGGCCTGTTGGTGGGAAAAGTAGCTACTCGGCAGTGTGGCAGTTTACCTGAAGCATCCGCAGGAGGGTAACATGGCCACATGCAAGATATGTAGGCAGAAGGTGAAGCGTGGCCAGGGCCCAAATGTTGGCACCACGGCCCTGAGTCAACATATGATGCGTCACCATAAAGCGGCCTGGGAGAACCGAGGCTCTGAAGAGGTGGTCCAGCCTGCTTCCTCACCAAGTGGCACGTCACTCCCAATTTCTGCCAGCCAAGGCTCCAGCACCTCAGCCGAAGGCAGCTGTGCGTCATACCCATCCTCTGTTGCTCCTGATGCTCCTCCTCCTCCAAGTCATGCATCCCGCCAGCAATCCATCAGCGAAGCCATGTCCAAGAGACAGCAGTATGCGCCCACTCATCCTACGGCGCAGAAACTGATGTGCTCCTGTCCAAGTTGCTGGTGCTGCAGTCGCTCCCTTTTCAGGTGGTGGACTCTGCACCTTTCAGAGAACTGATGGCTTGTGCCGAGCCGGGGTGGAGAGTCCCAAGCCGTCATTTCTTTGCCAAGAAGGCGAAGGGAGGACAAACTGAACTACTACAAAGACATTCTACGTAGTCAGTTGGCCGATGCCTATCTGCGCCATGGTCCATACTCTCACAGGTCTGACTCGGGGGGACCTCTGTGCTCACCTTCCACTGCCATGCCTGCTGGGGGGGTTGGCAGGAGCAGCAGCAGCTTCATCAGCAGCAGCCTCAGTCTTCAGTCTTCAGTCGCTAATGAGTAGCTTTCTACACCCGCATAATGAGGCTACTCATGAGCAGCAGGAAGACCTGGAGCAGGACTTCAACCAGAAGGTCATGTCATACCTTGACATGATCATGCCAACACACCTTGAGGATCCGCTGGACTTCTGGGCAGCCAAACTTGGCTTGTGGCCGCAACTAGCAGAGTTTGCCCTGGAAAAGCTGTCCTGCCTGGCCAGTAGCGTGCCATCTGAGCAGGTGTTTAGTGCGGGGGGGGGGGGCCATAGTTACGGCGAGGAGAACTCGTCTGTCAACTAAAAATGTGGAGAGACTCACCTTTGTCAAAATGAATCAGGGATGGATCAGCCAGGATTTCCACACACCAATGGCTGATGCATGCGGCTAGATTCAGCATGGTGCCACGTTTTACACTTTCCAAATGGTGCAAAACATATTTATGTCTTTAGGGCAATTTTGGGCTCCTGCTGATGCCAACTTCAGGGTGTGCCTTTCAGCCAATTGTTGGCCTCCTGCTGATGCCAACTTCAGGGTGTGCCTTTCAGCCAATTTTTGGCCCCCTGCTGCTGCCAACTCCAGGGTGTATTTCAAGCAATGTTTGGGCTCCCGCTGCTGCTTGCAACTCCAGGGTGTGATTCATCCAATTTTTGGCCTCCTGCAGCCAACTTCAGTGTCTCTTTAAAGCAATGTTTGGGCTCCTTCAGCTGCTGCTGCTTGCAACTCCATGGTGTGATTCTTCCAATTCTTGGGCTCCTGCAGCCAACTCCAGTGTCTCTTTAAAGCAATGTTTGTGCTCCTGCTGCTGCTTGCAACTCCAAGGTGTGATTCATCCAATTTTTGGGCTCCTGCAGCCAACTCCAGTGTCTCTTTCAAGCTATGTTTGGAATCCTGCTGCTGCTGCTCGCAACTCTAGGGTGTGATTCATCCAATTTTTGGCCTCCTGCAGCCAACTCCAGTCTCTTTAAAGCAATGTTTGGGCTCCTTCAGCTGATGCTGCTCCAGCTGCAACTCCAGGGTGTGATTCTTCCAATTCTTGGGCTCCTGCAGCCAACTCCAGTGTCTCTTTAAAGCAATGTTTGTGCTCCTGCTGCTGCTTGCAACTCCAAGGTGTGATTCATCCAATTTTTGGGCTCCTGCAGCCAACTCCAGTGTCTCTTTCAAGCCATGTTTGGAATCCTGCTGCTGCTCGCAACTCTAGGGTGTGATTCATCCAATTCTTGGGCTCCTGCAGCCAACTCCAGTGTCTCTTTCACACAATGTTTGGAATCCTGCTGCTGCTTGCAACTCCAGGGTGTGATTCATCCAATTTTTCGTCTCCTGCAGCCAACTCCAGTGTCTCTTTCAAGCTATGTTTGGGCTCCTGCTGCTGCTGCTGCTTGCAACTCCAGGGTGTGATTCATCCAATTTTTGGTCTCCTGCAGCCAACTCCAATGTCTCTTTCACACAATGTTTGGGCTCCTGCTGCTTGCAACTCCAGGGTGTGATTCGTCCAATGTTTGGGCTCCTGCAGCCAACTCCAGTGTTTCTTTAAAGCAATGTTTGGGCTCCTGCAGCTGCTGCTTGCAACTCCAGGGTGTGATTCAGCTAATTTTTGGGCTCCTGCTGCTGCCAGCTCCAGGGTGTGTTTTTCAGGCACTATAGGGACCCCTCATAGTGATGCCACTTCAACTCTCTGCAATTGTGCCGCTCTGCGATTCTATTAGCGATGCCTCTGATCTGCATGTGATAATTATTTACAGTATTATTTCACTAACCCAGCATGCATCCTATGCGTGTTACAGCAAGGCAGAATGGTTTACAACCCTATTGAGGCTCAGAAATAGCGGTTTTTAATAGCGATTCATCGCGAATACATTCGGGTCGAAAATATTTTTGCAGGAAAATCCGGCAAATCAGTTGAATCGAATTTTTCAAAAGTTCGCTCATCTCTAGTACAGACCATGGACTGAACACGCAAATGAAGGAGCAAACAGCTAATTTCTGAAGTAGACTAGTAGGACCTACCTGGACAGTGACACATTTTGCAGCAAGGTACATTGAGAAACGACAAAAAAAATGATGGGGCGCTTAAACAAAATGGTCGTTGTCAGTAGTCGCTCACCTGTGCCCCGTTCCTGCGGCGCTCCCCGTCCCGCCGCGCGGCTCTCCGTTCGGCGGCCGCGGCGGGCGGCGGCCTCCCTTCCTCGTTCGTCTGCGGCTGGCGTCCCCGGCTCCTGTTCCCGTACACGCGCGCGAGCACGTGGTAGTTATACCCTCCGGCGACGCTGCTCTCAGCGCGGCCGCCGGAGGAAGCTTAAATAATAATTAAAGCCCCAGCTGCACTAGTGGGACTGCCCCACTGGGACTGGGCCAATCAGCTGCCTTTGTGTTCTGGGCGGTACACCCTATGTGTCCAATCTGTTTGAAGTTCCTAGTTGCACCAATCACCACACTTACTCTCCAGGGCCAATTATGTCTGTTCCCTATATAACTTCACCCCAGTCAGTTTGTCATTGCCTGTTATAGCGCCTAGACCCTTAGTAGTTGTTTATCCTTGATATTGATCCTGACTCCAGTTGCCGACCTTAGCCCGTTTGACCATCCTCGATCTCCACTCCAGTTGCCGACCTTTGCCTGTTTGACCATCTTCGATCTCCCTTCCAGTTGCCGACCTTTGCCTGTTTGACCTTCCTCGATCTCCACTCCAGTTGCCGACCTTGCCTGCCTTTGACCATCCTTGTTCTACTCTCCTCTCAGTCCTCAGACTTCAGTCTTACGCTCAAGATCGGGCTACCCAATTCCACTTCAGCCGCGGGTTCTCCAGTCCTCTTTTCAGTAAGGCTTCATCCTTTGAGCCTTCAAGTCCTGGGGGCAACCGATCCCGAGCAGGCGTGTTCTGCGTCTCGGCAAGCGGGGGCTCCTATAGGTGAAGCTGGCTGCGGAGATTGGGGGTTGAGGTCCTTACCAAGAGAGCTGAAGTTATCCAAGTGGTTAATTGCGGTACCCGGAGCGTGACATTATAACAGGCCAGAATAAATATGGAAGACCTGGTACAGCAAGTGCAGGCGATGGCCACTGCTATCAATCAACTTGCCCAGAGAGTGGCCAATCAAGAAACCTGTCAGATTACTACACCCGCAGTACCACCTCATATTCCTGAACCAAAGGTTCCTTTACCAGAGAAATTCTTTGGAGACCGGGCTGGCTTTTCGAACTTCAAGAATTCATGTGAACTCTATTTGAGGCTGCGGCCTTTATCTTCTGGCACAGAGACTCAACAGGTGGGTTTAATTATCTCTCTGCTACAAGGAGACCCTCAGTCATGGGCTTTCAGCTTGCCTCCTGAAGATCCTGCCTTACACTCCGTTACATCCTTTTTCTCTGCAATGGGAGTGCTTTATGCGGATCCAGATCGTCAGTCCAAGGCAGAAAACAGGCTTCGGGCCCTGAAGCAGGGCCGGAATTCCGCCGAGGACTACAGCGCTGAGTTCCGGCGCTGGGCACTGGACTCTACTTGGAATGATCCTGCCCTATGTAGCCAATTTCGTATGGGGCTTTCTGAAAATATTAAAGATGCCTTGGTCAATTTTCCCACTCCAAAAGATTTGGATCAACTCATGCAGGTCTCCATCAGGATCGATAGACGTCTTAGGGAGAGAGCCAGGGAAAGGGTTAGGGTTACCACTCCCTTTAGACCTTCACAAACTCCCAACCCTTCAACTCCTGGTGGGGTAAACTCCTCCTCCCCCTCTCAAGAGGAGCCAATGCAGGTTGGCAGGGCCCGTCTTTCTCAGGATGAGAAACAACGAAGACGGTCTTTGGGTCTTTGTCTCTATTGTGGGTCCCTGGGACATTTTGCCAGGTCTTGTCCAAACAAGGGGTATCCGGCGGGAAACTTTCTCGCCTAGGTCAGGAAGAGGGTACTGACCTAGGTGGGTTGAAGCATTACTCTCACCATGATAAGATGTTAATCCCTACGGAGCTTTTCTGGGGTCTTTCCAAACAGGCAGTATCTGCTTTTGTCGATAGTGGAGCTGCAGGTAACTTCCTGGATCGGAACATAATCTCCATCCTGGGAGTTCCACTGGTACCTCTTGAAAAGTCTCTCCAGGTTTTGGCAATAAATGGGAAGGCTATCCAGGGAGGACCGGTCAGTCACAAGACCCCTCCTCTCAAATTGGTGGTGGGCTCATCCCATTCTGAACTCATAGAATTTCTGGCGTTTGAAACACCAGTAGTTTTGGGATACCCATGGCTAAAGCTCCATAACCCCATATTTAACTGGCAGTCTGGTGATCTGGTGAAGTGGAGTAATTATTGCAAGGCACATTGCTTTTCCACTGTCCTTAGGAGTGTTCAGATTTTGCCCCAGGAATTATACAGATTGGGCAGGTGTCTTTTCTGAGCGATCCGCTGATAATCTTCCCCCACACAGACCCTATGACTGTCCCATCGACTTACTTCTGGGAACTATCCCTCCTAGGGGGAAAATTTATAATCTGAATCGAGCAGAAGAGCAGGCTATGAAGGAATATATTTCGGAAAATCTGAGTAAAGGCTTTATCCGCCCGTCAACATCACCGGCGGGTGCCGGCTTCTTTTTTGTTGAGAAGAAGGATGGGGGATTAAGGCCTTGCATAGATTATAGAGCCTTGAATAAGATCACCGTTAAAAATCGTTATCCTCTTCCCTTAATAGGTGATTTATTCAATCAGGTAGTGGGGGCTCGGATTTTTTCTAAACTAGATCTAAAGGGGGCCTACAACCTGATCCGTATACGACAAGGGGATGAATGGAAGACGGCTTTCAATGTTAAAGATGGTCATTACGAATATTTAATCATGCCTTTCGGCCTTTGCAATGCTCCTGCGGTCTTTCAAGACTTTGTTAATGACGTGTTTCGTGACTATTTGGGTATCTTCGTAGTGGTTTATTTGGATGACATCCTCATTTTCTCCAAGAACCTTTTTGAACACAGGCAACATGTAAAACTGGTCCTTCAGAAATTGAGGGAAAATAATCTATACGCTAAAATCTCTAAATGTATGTTTGAAGTTACCTCCGTTCCCTTCTTAGGGTATATTATTTCTAGTCAGGGGTTGGAGATGGATGCAGGAAAGGTTTCGGCGGTGCGGGATTGGGTATAACCTAGATCCTTAAAGGAATTACAACGCTTTCTAGGGTTTGCTAATTTCTATCGACGTTTTATCAAGGGTTTTTCTAGTATCGTTGCTCCTCTCACCAATCTCACCCGCAAAGCCGCGTTCACTGTTAACTGGTCACCATCAGCTATTGAAGCTTTTGGTGTCCTAAAACAGGCTTTTACTTCGGCGCCAGTTTTAGTGCACCCTGATATCAACAGACATTTTGTTGTTGAGGTTAATGCGTCGGAATTAGGTGTTGGAGCTGTTTTATCGCAATTCTCTGGATCTCCTGAACGTATGCATCCATGTGCCTATTTTTCTCGGAAATGTAATACCGCGGAACAAAATTATGACGTTGGCAATAGGGAACTATTAGCTATTAAACTGGCATTTGATGAATGGCGTCACTGGTTGGAGGGTTCTCTACATCCTATCACTGTATATACCGATCATAAAAATCTCGAGTATATAGGCTCTGCCAAGAGGTTGAATTCTCGACAGGCTCGTTGGGCATTATTTTTTTCACATTTCAATTTTATTATTACTTTTAAGCCGGGCGTAAAAAATACTAAAGCCGATGCTCTGTCGCATATGTTCGGCGAGTGTAAAGATCGAGGAGATACTGGTGAACCTATTTTACCTGCAGGTTGTGTGGTCGGGGCCCTACTCCCTGATCTTTCTAATGTTTTGGCGCCGTTCCAAGATGAATCATCCGTAAATGTACCAGTAGGACGTCAATTTGTGCCACCGCATTTGCGTTCTGATGTAATCCGTGAATTCCACGACGCCAAAACTGCTGGGCATCTGGGAATTCGTAAAACTTTTATTTTAGCTCGACGTCATGTATGGTGGTCTTCTATGAGACGTGATATCACTACCCTTATCGACGCATGTCCTGTTTGTGCACGAAGTAAAGGGGTACACAAGGCCCCTAGTGGGTATCTGATTCCACTTGAAATCCCTAAAGAACCATGGTCTCACATCTCGATGGACTTTATTGTTGATTTACCTCTTTCGCATGGGAACACTGTGATTTGGGTAGTCGTCGATAGATTCAGTAAGATGGCTCATTTTATTGCTTTACCCAAGCTACCCTCGGCTCCTGAACTTTCGCGCTTGTTCATCTCGCATATTTTTCGTCTTCATGGTATTCCAGTAAATATTGTTTCCGATCGGGGTGTGCAATTTATATCACGATTTTGGAAACATTTTTGTTCACGTTTGGGGATTCAGGTTTCTTTATCCTCCGCGTATCATCCCCAGTCTAATGGGCAGACTGAAAGAACGAATCAGAGCCTAGAACAATATTTAAGATGTTACATCTCTGACACTCAGGAGCAGTGGTCGGAATTTATTGACTTTGCCGAGTTCGCGTATAATAATGCGCCGAGTGACAGTACCAAAATATCCCCGTTCTTTTGTAATTAGGGAAAGCATCCTAAAGCTTCTTCTTTTTCTGCAGCACCCTCTGATTTTCCAGTCTTAGAAGAGTGGCTTCAGAAACGGAAAGAGGTTTGGGCACGTGTCAAGGAAAATTTAGAAACTATGCGCGTTAAATATAAAAAATTTGCTGATCGTCATAGGTCTCAGGAACCTATCCTTCAGTGTGGAGACCTTGTTTGGGTTTCCACTAGGAATATCGCTCTCCGTCAGCCTTCTTATAAATTGGGTCCTAAATTTATTGGTCCTTACCCTATTATCAGGAAACTTAATAATGTTACCTATAAGGTTCGGCTCCCTCCTACTATGAAGATCTCCGACTCATTTCATGTTTCACTATTGAAGCCTGCTAAAAACTCCTCTCCTGTTGGTCCTCCTCCGGTTTTAGTAGATAATGCACAAGAGTATGAAGTAAACAAGATTTTGGATTCCCGTAGAGTACGTAATACTATACAGTATTTAATTGATTGGGTTGGTTATGGTCCTGAGGAGAGATGTTGGGTTTCTTCTAAGGATGTTCACGCCAGGGCTCTGATAAGGAAATTTCACCGTGACAATCCGGAAAAGCCTGGTGAGGGTCCGGAGGCCCCTCGTGAGGGGGGGGGGTAATGTCAGTAGTCGCTCACCTGTGCCCCGTTCCTGCGGCGCTCCCCGTCCCGCCGCGCGGCTCTCCGTTCGGCGGCCGCGGCGGGCGGCGGCCTCCCTTCCGTCTGGCGCGCGCGCCTCGTTCGTCTGCGGCTGGCGTCCCCGGCTCCTGTTCCCGTGCACGCGAGCGAGCACGTGGTAGTTATACCCTCCGGCGACGCTGCTCTCAGCGCGGCCGCCGGAGGAAGCTTAAATAATAATTAAAGCCCCAGCTGCACTAGTGGGACTGGGCCAATCAGCTGCCTTTGTGTTCTGGGCGGTACGCCCTATGTGTCCAATCTGTTTGAAGTTCCTAGTTGCACCAA
Source organism: Gastrophryne carolinensis (assembly GCA_027917425.1). Lineage (NCBI taxonomy): Eukaryota > Metazoa > Chordata > Amphibia > Anura > Microhylidae > Gastrophryne > Gastrophryne carolinensis. The sequence goes on along the minus strand of CM051241.1, from coordinate 63,217,681 downwards.
TCACCACACTTACTCTCCAGGGCCAATTATGTCTGTTCCCTATATAACTTCACCCCAGTCAGTTTGTCATTGCCTGTTATAGCGCCTAGACCCTTAGTAGTTGTTTATCCTTGATATTGATCCTGACTCCAGTTGCCGACCTTAGCCCATTTGACCATCCTCGATCTCCACTCCAGTTGCCAACCTTTGCCTGTTTGACCATCCTCGATCTCCACTCCAGTTGCCGACCTTTGCCTGTTTGACCATCCTCGATCTCCATTCCAGTTGCCGACCTTTGCCTGTTTGACCTTCCTCGATCTCCACTCCAGTTGCCGACCTTGCCTGCCTTTGACCATCCTTGTTCTACTCTCCTCTCAGTCCTCAGACTTTGGTCTTACGCTCAAGATCGGGCTACCCAATTCCACTTCCAGCCGCGGGTTCTCCAGTCCTCTTTTCAGTAAGGCTTCATCCTTTGAGCCATCAAGTCCTGGGGGCAACCGATCCCGAGCAGGCGTGTTCTGCGTCTCGGCAAGCGGGGGCTCCTATAGGTGAAGCTGGCTGCGGAGATTGGGGGTTGAGGTCCTTACCAAGAGAGCTGAAGTTATCCAAGTGGTTAATTGCGGTACCCGGAGCGTGACAGTCGTCTATTGCGTAAGCTGCAAGAGCTGTATGTGCAACACTCTCACAGGCTTATGCAACAAAGAAGAAGTAACAAAGCGGCTCTGATGGAGGCTCTGAATCATACAAGTGCATGTACAATATATTTGTGTAACGAATAGCCTTACACACTAAAACAAAATCTAAGCTAGAAGTCTGTGAATTGACCCTGATGTCAATGCCAGCTCACTTAAAGAAATAGGTAGGGGGTTGCAGGTTTGCCACAAAGAAATAGGTAGGGGGTTGCAGGTTTGCCACCACAAGGAAGGCACATAGTTATGGTATGTCTATCCTAGAAAGATAGAAAAGGAGGCTGAGGAGGAGGTAGAAACAGATGATGAAGATACAAGTGCTGAATCAGTAGCGGTCATAAAAGGTACACTTTTCTCATTTCATCCATCACAAACCTTAGCCATTGTCTATGGATGAGAGGAGCAGCCGTAGGAATCTTTGCTTATGCCAGACATTAAAGTTTCTGAGGTATTGAAGTGGGCACATTTCAACCCATGATTGCCTTTAATGCCACAGTGTCTATAGAAGAAACCCTGCAGTCCACATCAAAGATAAAGACCATTACTGGAAAGCCACCCTCCTTGATCACACTATAAACTCATTCCACCAGTGGAGAGGGAGGCCAGAGTGGGTACATTAAGCTAAACCTTATTAACATTTCAAAAAAAGAATTTTCAAGTGGAAATGGGCATTCATTTGTCATATGGTAAATATCTGGCAGGTGACCCAGAAGTGGAATCAGGATGACCAGAGATAAGTGAAGTCTAGCATCCAATTTGAAACAAATTTTACCTCCTTGTGATAACAATCATCAGCACAGGGTAGAAGTCACAGGGAGAACTTGTACTCCATTACTGAGGAGTGTTTTAGGTGCAGCTTGGATCTCAGCTGTCTGATGACTGAGGAACCACTAAACTACCAGGTGGGAAAGCTCAACCTGTTACCAGAGTTTGCAAAACCTGCACTGCGTCTACTACCTTCCCAAATGCAAGATGGCTGTAGCTGGTAAACTGTAGGCATGATGTGGAGATTTGCTGCAGTGTAAGCAGGGGAAGCAAACATGTATTATGAGAAAAGTCATGGATCTCCTGCCAGGATCTTGTTGGTAATGGGGATTCTTTGAAGCGGAACAAATGGGATCCCTTTTTAACTTTGGTTAACAAAGTCAGTAGTGGGTATTCCTTTTTTTAATAAATAAACAATATTACTTGAATCTCTTGTCATTGTCAAAATGAGGATATTCATTTTACTATCTCTATATGTTATAGTTACATTTTATATTGCTAAAGTAGAAAACAAAATGGGTTTAACATGCAGAGAAAACAGTTGAATTATGCAGATGTAATTAGCCTTGTTTCTTTGAAAGTACTGGAAAACTCAGTCGCTCCCTCAGGCATACTTAACAATTCTTTGATAAATATTGTTGTGTCATGCTTGATTGTGTATATGACATACCCTTCCTATGAACACGCACAAAGGGAGCAATCAGTTTTATTCTGTATTCATAACAAAACAACTGGTGTAATATATGCAGAGATTTTACCACTCCACATTGATCTGAGCTCTAGGTACTGAACCATATTGCTAGTAAACTTCATCAGTAAACTAACAAAGCATGTGTTTTGTGACTGCTGCTCCTTCTATAATTACAATCCATCCAGTAGACACAAGAAATGCTATGCCCCCACTTAAAAGGAAATTTCAGGAAATGTTACATTAAAATGTCAAAAAAAAAATCCTCTTACAGCTTTCCTCCTCTACAGCCATGTACTCGTTATTGTCGCCCTCCCCGGAGCCAACAAAAGAAGGCTCCAGCCTTTCTCCAATTGTAATGTTGATATATGTGCATCTAATAAGAACAAGGTGTGGTTTAGACTACCACATAAAGACCATAATTAAGCCTTACTGCACTAAACCACTTTTTTTACTCCATAAGATGGACATTTGTTCTCCAAAGGTGAGGGAAATGCAGATGCATCTTATGGAGCAGAACATGAGGGCTGGTAAAGAAAGTCTACTTACTTTTCCAGTGCTGCCACATCGCTGATCTTCCACCCACAGGCCTATTTTCAGTTGGCTCCCATCCGCCAGCCGGAACCAGAGCTATGGGAGGACGATCAGTTGAGTTATTTCTTTTAAATCCAAGGGGAGTGTGTATGTAGCAGCGGAGCTCTGTTATGACAGAGCGGACAGAATCAGAAGCTGCTTCCTGCTCTCTGTCCTATGTGCCTCTGTCATGTGACAACTTATGTCACTTATGTGAGCTCCGCAAGACAGGGAGCAGTAAGCAGAATTGTCCACACTGGCATCATTCCCTTCTCACGCGTGTGAGGCTGGCCTCCTCTAGGACTGGGGATTTGCTGCACTACCCATTTTTGGGTTATGGCAGACTTTCTGTTATGAGGTTCTTGAGGGGGGGATTCTGCACACCGCCTTTTAGGGTTTTTTTAGGGAGGGGATACTGCACACTGTTTGTTATGGAGTTCTTGGGGGGGATTCAGTAAACTGTCTGTTATGGGATACTAGGGGAGGGTATTTTACCACACCATTTGGTTCAGAATATTTTTTTTTTATAAACCCTAAAGGCTTCTTATGGTCAGGTGCGTCTTATAGGGCAAAATATATGGTAGGCTATAGTACTTTCTTGCTGGAGTCAATTCACTTTCAAGCTCCCTGAAATCACCAGCACTACCCATAGTAATCTAGTAGTGCCTAGTTCAGAGGCATCCTGTTTTGGAGAAGTTATACAAGTAATAGTTTAAAATAGACTTCCCTATCAAGGGAAAAGCTCTCTGGGTCATTCCTCCAGGACCAGACAAATAAAGCTGTCTAACAGCCACTCTGTCCCTTGGCTCTTTCAGCAAGAGCAAACATGGCCTCACACAGGTACTAGGGATGAGCGAACCGGTTCGGACAAACCGGAATTCGCTCCGAATTTCAGGGAAAATTCGATTCGGCACGAACCCGAATTTTTATTTGGTCCGTGCCGATCGAATTTTCCCTGAAATAAAAAAAAAAAATGCCGGCATGGTGGGAGCGGGCAGGCCGGCTACGCTGTCAGCGGGCGGCGGAAGCCGGCCCACTGACAGCGCAGCCGGCCTGCCCGCTCCCACCATGCCGGCATTTGTTTAAAAAGCAAACACTTACCTGCATGGTCGGAGCGTGGAGGCCGGCGCCGCTCTCAGGCGCCCTCTGATGACGTGCCCTCTGATGACGTGTCCTCTGATGACAGCTCTCAGCTGTCATCAGAGGACGCGTCATCAGAGGACGCGTCATCAGAGGGCGCCTGAGAGTGGCGCCGGCCTCCACGCTCTCACCATGCAGGTAAGTGTTTGCTTTTTAAACAAATGCCGGCATGGTGGGAGCGGGCAGGCTGGCTGCGCTGTCAGCGTAGCCGGCCTGCCCGCTCCCACCATGCCGGCATTTTTGCTTAAAAAAAAAATGCCGGCATGGTGGGAGCGGGCAGGCCGGCTGCGCTGCCCGCTCCCACCATGCCGGCATTTTTTTTTTTTTCAGATGAGCGATTCGTGAAAGTTCGATTCGGGCGAACCCGAATTTCTTGGGGAAATTCGTCGAATCGCCCGAATCGAACTTTCAAGAAGTTCGCTCATCTCTAACGGGTACCACAGCAGAGCATGCTCACGAGTTAAAAAGTTTTGCCATTACATGCCTATCCCAGGTCAGCCATGACCCTAAAATGCTATAAGCCTGATTCATTTTCAAAAACGTTTTGCAGTCTAGCCTTTCAAGGATCCTTGGAATAAACAACTCTTGCTCCCTAAATTGTGTAAGTTTGTCCCACAGCCCAGCTTTCACTCTCTGTGCTCTGCACCTTGATCATGCATCCTTGTTATGTTTCTTTATTTTATACTCCTGTATATAAAGAATGCTACAAAATGTAATTGGTTTACTTGAATTCTTGCTTGTTGAGCATTTAAAATAAACTCGTCTTATTTTTGTGTATATTTGTCCTCAGGGCAACCTTTCACTGCTGAGTCCAAAAACATTGTCTTACCTTAAAAAGGTGAGCAATTACACCCTGTAGTGATGTGTTGTCCTTGAATTTTGTTTCTGAATGCTGCTTAAAAAAAAATATATATATATATCAATTTAGCTGCTTCACTCAAGACACATTTTTCAAAAAACAAAGAAATATGTGTAAAAAGTATGCATATCTGGATTTAAAGGATGTGTCCAGGCAAGGGTTAACAAACAGGTATTTCCTTACCTCGTGGATACTGCCAGTAAAAACTTTCAGGCTGATTCATTACTAGCGCCAGCTATTGGCATTACCAATGTGACAAAGTTAATGTTACATTAACAACTTAGTGCCAGACCTGTTATGACAACTCTGCATAAAAATATAAAAAGTCAAAAAAGTTTCTAAAAGTGTTTGTTTGCAGCCAGGAGAGGTCACACAAGGATTTGGGCAAAAAAAAAAAAAATTGTCAAAAACACTGTTTAAACACAAGCAAATGAACGGCCGTTGAAATGTATGGGAGAGCGGCACTGAGCGAAAGGTAATACCTGGTGCTCTGGAAGCTAGAGTGCCGGCGCTATACGCTGAGCCGCCTGTAATAATACATGTGACGCTACATTGCACTGTTAGTCTCTTACCAGATTCACTTTTATAAATGCGGTATTGCGTACAGTGCCCAGCGTTCACCAGACGCTACCTGCCGCTATGAGGCACTACCTGGCGCTATCCCTTCTTAAATAACTCCCTTAGACTAAGATGTTCTCCTGATCACCCAGCATGCTTTGTGCTTGTGCACCTCTCCTCCCGGTCTTCCTGTCTGTTAGAAGATTTCAATCCTGAAAGCAATTACATTATTACAACCACAAAGAGCGAGTAAATAAGAGCTGATTATCTGCTACAGGGAATGCACACCCAAAGGCTTCTTAAAAAAATCTATTTGACATTATTAGCCCATAACCAATGGCTTTGTTTTGGGAGGGGGATAATTGGGTGTTAATTGTCAGGCTGTGTGTGTACACATTGTTGGCGTCCAATGTTGTTGTTGTGGTGGCAATCTGTGTACGTGGTGTGCCGTTTGCAGAGGCCATTTTGTTGGTGGCTGGCTATCACATATTTCTTTTTCGCTGGCAGCTTCCATTTTGATAGTGGGCTGGCCACTGCGATTGCAGGTAGCTTTCTAAGTGTTCACATTCTGGCACCTCATTGTGCTGAGCAGCCACTTGCTCACAAGATAATGAAACATTGCCCAACATTTAATCTTTACAGCCTAACAAAGTGGTACACTATCCCCAGTATGCGTAGCAATATTATGGGGAAGCTCTGGTGACCATAAACCACAGTAACCTGTGTAGGGATATTTTTTTTTTCTGATTGTCTGTCTGCTTTCATACTCTATTTATAGTATTATACCTATTGGGTTAGCACTACTGCACTATTACATATTCTTCCAGCTGAAGGATTCGAGGTTAGGTGAAGCATTCGGTTCAGCAGCTGGGGGGGGGGGGTAGGTGATGGTTGTGGGCCAGAGGCTAGGGAGAGGAGTTAGTTAGGGGTTCAGGTCAGTAGCTGCAGAGGGCAACTAGGTGAGGGGTTCAGGCCAGTCACTGGGGTGGATACGTGAGGGTTGTGGATTAACAGCTGGGGAGAGGGGTTAGGTGAGGGTTGCACAGACCTGAGCTGTCTGAGCAGGCCAGTCCAATGCCCGGGGAGGGGCTTTGTTCAATTGCCTAGGACCCTGTTAACAGTTTGCACCCACGCCACCACACATGCTGGCCCTGTCCCCAGCCCAAATCCAAAATGAATAGGGCTCCTGCTCCAGCCAGCAGACTACCAACCAACCCGGCGCACACTTTTAATAGGTGCTTTTTCATATTATGGTTGAGGGAGGAGTGAATAAATGTCCCAAAATCTGAATTTCTTGCTGATTCATGGTAACAAATCAATTTTTCCTTGAGAATAAAAAAAAAGTTATGTCTGTCCCATGTCAACCTCAGGCACCAGCCTTTGTGAAAAAAGCTCTGGGGAAAACTAGTGTTTGGCAAGTGCACCATGTCCTTCAATACTGAGGAGGATTGACTCCAGAAGAAACATGCAGCTAAAATTTAGGCAATTACAGCAATATTACATTTTTCATATAGACTCCAGCCCAGTAAGTACTGTACACAAGAGCATTACATATATGATTTTAAAGGGTAATTCCACTTTCGGATTTTGCATTTTTTTAAGTTTCCATTATAGTGTGGTCAAATGATGTCTTGCTATTATTTCTTAAATTTGACATATCATACACTTCCTCACTCTAGTTTGCTAATCATCTGATAAAATGGCTAAGGCATAAGTGAATGGTTTAACCCATTCTGCTGAAATTCAACTTCTTTGGTTTGAAAAGATCACAGTTCCATTGGCAAGGATTAACGGCAGGGTTCTCAGCTGGACAGGTCATTAAAGGAGCAGTATCGCGAAATTTGCATTAAAAAAGATAAATAATTAAATAGCCACACAATAGCTTATAACATGTGTATAAATAATCTGGCGATAGAAAAAGAAAAAAATATATGCCTCTCTTTTAAATTGTATAATTATAATAGCTCAGTCCATTTGCTGAATAGGGGGATCTGCTGGGTTGTTTTTAGTGAGCTGCTTCATTTAGCCCACTGGTCTCCTAGCAACACTTTACCTCAGAGGCTGACACTGTAATGGCTGTGTGTGTGTGAGGTGCTGCTTTTGTTATGAGACCAGGTGACTCAAATGTGTAAAATCTATACAAAATAAACTAAACTGACTGAAAACGACTGAAATTCTTCTTTGAATAACTGTGCAGGAAAATCTAAAAGTATTAAAGTGGAACAAAACCCCATTCTAAATCAGGATGCCCACTGTGTGAAACGACCCCTGGATAACCACAGATCCCCCCATTTTTCTGGCGCGCTCACGCAGATAGTCATTTAGACAGGCCGGGCGGTCAGGAAGGTTACTGCTCAGGCTCCCCATCTGCGTGCAAACAGAGCTGATTGGATGAGAGCCCGTGCATGCGCTGTGGGACAGGGAAAGGTACGTTTTCACAGGCGAACTTGGGGATTTCACATATCAGGGCATCCCAAGTCGGGATGCCCCTAGGGGCACAAAACAAAACTCCAGATAGTGAAAATCCTGGGTTGGGCTTTGCTCAAAACACACAAAGCTGAAAGAAAGATCATATGGAAAAAAAAGAGAAAATGGTAAACTGAACAATTTTGCAGCAGAGCCAACATGAAGGGAAAACTGTCAAAATCAGCTAAATGACTTCTAGAGCTTTTCTCTCTGTATTAGATATATAAGTTCTGGCCAGGCAATGTTGCAATGTTATCTGATGCTGGACGGCTGCCAGCACTGAACAGCTGAGACTTTGATACATTCTCCTCAGCGTGGAACTGATACATTGTTGCACCCCTCTCCTCAGTGTGGAACAGGCCAGAGTGTCGGCGCCCGACACTGACAAGACATAAACATCAGCTATTAGTCTCCAGCTGCTCAACACACACATCATTTTTTTCTACATTTGTAATTCTTACTCCAACACTTATCTACATTCAAAGTACCATTTAAATATAAGTCACCAAGAAAAATTTGCGATACTGCTCCTTTAAGCTGCTTAGACATAGCCAAAGAGTTCACCTGTTACATTGGCAGAATTGTGGGACTTGTTGTCTGTTTTTTACTCAAGGTCATGAAAATCCCTCCCACTTTAGCAAAACAGAGTCCCAGAAATATGAGATTCATGGAAACAGAGTGCTGATAAGTGAATCACAGGTTTGGGGCACATTTTAAACAAAAATGTTTATTTTACATTACGAGGAAAACAATAAGGCAAAAGAACAAAAACATGCCAAAAGAAGTTTTTCTTTATTGATGACCCGGAGCAGGGACTATCTTGTTTGGAAGCTCTCTGGTCACATAGTCTTCATTATCTTGTATTCGGTACTCCTAAATAGCTCTGGTCACCACAACCCTTGGACCCCTTAACAGTTCACAAACAATTGAAAAAATACAGTTTTAAAATAGAAAAGAACTCATCATGGCCATCACGTCTTCCTTCATCTCCCCCCACCTTGGCGGCGTCCTCTCTGCAGGTCCACTGGGTAGTGGGCCTTCCCCCTGGTCTGTCGAGTGGTGGTCTGCTGTTGGTGGGGAGAGCTAATTTAATTCATTTTAAAACTGTATATTTTCTTTTTTTATGTGCATATATTGCCATTGTATGCTTGCACATGCATAGGAATGTTTCCTCCATGTTTAGCCCATTCATGCAGTAAGACAAACAGAAATACCCTGGGGAGTTGGCAGCTCAGGAAGCATGCCGGATAATTTGACCCCTATGTTGCCCGTATCCAGGAAGGGCCAAACCAGACTGAAAGAGCAAGGTCCAGATCTAATCTACTGTAGTTTCGACATACATCTGAACAACAAACATTGAGGATTAGTGTTGGGTGAACCCAAACTGAAAAGTTCAGGCTCGGATTGAATTTTACGAGTTTGGGTGCCAAACCCGAACATGGATTTCAGCCAGAAGTTCATCCTGAACCCACAAAAGCTGATTGATAGGCTACTGAGCAGCCCACTAACCAGCTTAACCTAAAGTGTGCAGAAGGAAGCTGATGTATAACTTACCTGAGCCCAGCGATCCCATCAGAGGATGCTGTTCTTTGCACTGTTAAATAGTCTACGACCGGGGCTTCAGAAAGATGGCTGATCCCATGAGTGAGGACACTGGCAGCACTTCTATTGCCAGCTGCCAGTATCCTCACTCGTGGGATCGAGAACGGGTTCATGTTCGGCTCAAGTTCAGGTACCCAAACTGAACTTTTGTTCAAAGTTTGGCCGAACTTGACGAAACCGAATCTCAATGGATTTGCCTATTTTAAACACTGAGAATCCTTAAATCGGACCAAAATCTACATTTTTACCTAGCGTCCCCTGACTTGCTCCCAGCATGGAGATCACCTTTTGCCAATGTTTAGTGCTTCTGCTTTACTCTTATCCCGGATAATGGCACTTGTTTTAACTGTAAAGCTCTGCCTCCTCCAGTCATTGACACACCTATGCAATGCCTGACCCCCCTGCTATCTCTCAGAAAGGGGCAGCAAAAATAAACGTGTTCAAGGACTATTTGAAAAGCAAAACTATCTATTTGTAGTTCTATAAACTAAGAAGGGAATATCGATAGGGTCTTTGGTCAAATGTATTTTTACAAGTTTGGTGGGTTTTGGTACCCTTTACACTAGACAATATAAAAACCACTAAACTACACCAACAACAAAAAACACAAAGTGAGAAGTGGGGTGGGGGTAGACCAATACTAATAAATATAAATATATATATATATATATATATATATATATATATACGGTATATATATTGGGGCAAACAGCAGTGACACGGACAACAGTTCTTCAATAGCAAAGGCTGTTTTATTCAGAAATTAAAGTGTTCATCAGCAAAACAGAACTTATCTCTTACATCCGAGAACGTTGCAGCACAAATGCCAAACATCAAGCGGTTTACTTCACCAGCTCCTGTGAAAGTCCTTGGTTTGACAGACCTATAAACTATAAGTCCAAGTTACAGGGGCGTCCCAGCCCACGCTGCTCATACAGAACTCCAAGTGCATACAGTTCTGTGTGTTCACTTTGAGCAGGTACTGCCTGGGTTCCTTCCTCCAGGCTGTTCAACAGCCCATTGACAGACTCAGTGGCTCCTTTTTATTCAGGTTTCCCCTGCAGTCAGGCTCATCACCTGTGCAAGGCCAGAGATCAGGGAACAAACCTGTAGAGGACTGGGGAATGTAACCACGGTCCTGAAAACCCGGCATGGATTGTGCCTGATACAGCCTAGCAGGGAGAAAATACACCCCATTCAGGAATTTTCCATACACTTTACCACAATATATATATATATATATATATATATCTCAATCATACATACATTTATACATACATATATATATGTCCTGTCTGCGATACAGATCACTAATATGCAATACTCATAATGCTTTTATACGTCCCGATATATGTACTATAAAGATTAAATAGTAATATATAATACCTATAATCTATATATAATGTGCGAAATAAATAAGAACTCAGTGCATCAGAACCCCACGTCACCCCAGATAACCACCAATACAGCAAAATATATGACATGGTAATCTCAGCAAAAATCACCCAATCACACACCAAACTCATCAAAATTCATCATCAAACCATAACAACCAACATGTCGTCCCTATAAAAAATAGCCTTATCACCCCCAGATACCACCACACGTTCCATGAGGCAAAAGTCTGAGAGGCCGATTCATTAACAGCGGCAGGTAGCGACAGTTGAGCGACTGTATCGGCATTTTCAGAGCGCCCGCTAGTAGTCGCTGTGCTTGGCCGTTGTTCGGTAGTTGATAGCGACTCAGTCGGTTTGCCGTAATGTTGAACATTGGGTGAGGAGTCGCTATTTGACAGGTTCCGCGCTGTATGGGAGCGCATGATAGCGACTGGCCCTAGCGACCGGCTTCCACCATATTCATTAACAAATCACGCTCAAAAAAATGTTGCGCTGCAAAATGCATGTTTAAACCCCAGAGCGCTGGCGGCGATGGGTTAAAAGTAGTTTTTTAACCCCCAAACAACCATATTTTTGGAAACCAAAAAAAACTAGTTTTTAAAATAATTTTGTAATATGAATACATTAATATCAGACCTGTAATATCAATTCTGTACTTTTTTTTTTTAATTTTTTTTACCTTAAAAAAAAATTTAAAATGGCAGAAGTGGTCACAGAATTTTTCACATTTAAAAAAAAAAAAAAAAAAATTAATAACAATTAATTATGAATATTTAACCCTTTTGTTGCCAAGCACGTAACACCTACGTGCTGGCTTGGCTGGGCCTTAAGTGCCAAGCACGTAGGTGTTACGTGCTTGACTTTCCTCGCTTGTAGTTTAAAAAGTAAAAACAACAAATACTCACCTGACCCCTTGTTGGATCCGGCCGGGTCTCCTCTTTAATTTGGTGCCATCCGATCCCCCGTGGGGGGTCGGATGGCTCCAGGAGAGCCCCCGGAATAGGCCGCCCCCCCCCCCGCTTCTGCAGCAGCAGCTTCTAACTGTAAAAAAAAAAAAAAATAAAAATGACATTCACTTACCTGTGTGTGCACTGGCTCCCGCTGTCCCTCCTCTTCACCTGGGGGGCCTCCGATCCCCCCCCAGGACTTACCGATCTTCAGGAGAGAGCCTGGGAGGCTCTCTCCTCTCTTCTGCACGATGGCGGCCGCCATCATGCCTCTAAGCCCCGCCCCCTTGGGGGCGGGGCTTATGAAGTCATCCCGGCCCCGATCTCAGGCTTCAGCCTTCTCAGCTTCTCAGATGCCGGTGATCGGCACAGGGGAAGGAGGTGACAGGAGATCCTCTGATCTCCTGCCTTCTCCTTCTCTGGATGCCGATCACCGGCATCTGTCAGCTGAGCGGCGAGGGACAAGAGCTTGCAATCGAAGGTAAGTACAGTAAAAAAAATTTTTTTTTTTTTCTAATAAAATACTTTTTATTATTGTGTGGTGTTTTTTTTCACATTAACCCTTTGTGAGCTGGTAAGGGGTCCATGAGACCCCTTATACCAGTTCACAAGGCTGGGGGGGTGGCAAGTCACCTGCCCTAGCGGGTGGCTTGCCATTAACCCCCGCACCCCCATTACCTGCCTCCCCAAAGGCCAGGGGGGGGCAGAAGAGCCCGGGCCCACATAGGCTATGTGGGCTCGTAGGCTGCAGGGTGGGGGGGCCACCAAAGCTGGCCCCCCCACTCTGTGCCTACAAGCCCCCATAGCTGGTCCCGGGCTGGTTACTTTGGGTAAGGGGGACCCCACGTCATTTTTTTTTTTGGATTTTGAAGGGTTTTTAACCCTTCAAAATCCAAAAAAAAATGGGGTCCCCCTCCCCGGGAAGGGGGACCCTATGTCATTTTTTTTTTTAATTAACCATTTGTCATCCAGCAGCTATAAAAGGCTTCTGGGCAGGAAAGGGTGTCTACCTATACATATGTGGTATCGCTGTAACCGGGAGAAATTGGGGTTTCTCACGCAATAAGATTTTATTGACAAACTTACATTTTTTATTACAAAAAAACTCTACAAATTGTAAAAAAATGTTTTTTTTTTGTTTTTTTTCACACATTTCACCCAAAAAAATTGAGAATACACCTAAAAAATACAAACAAGACATTTCATGTTAAAGCCCAGACTCTGTTGAAAAAAACAATATATAATTTTCCTGGGAAATCCCTGGAAATCCCTTCAAAAATGACAGTTGAATATGTGTAGCGCAAAATGGTGAAACATCGTCTGGCAACAGGGAGTGGCAAATGCTGCAGGTAGGCTGGCAGCGAAAGGGTTAAAGATTGTTCCATTGAAATGCATTGGAGCGCGCCACGTAGCAAGAGGTCATACCTGTCGCTGTTCAAGGTCGGCCGCTGGCACTGTGGGCTGAGGCTGGAATAATGATGAATGAGTGGCTATCTGGCGCTATCTCAGTCGCTAAGCAGGATTGGCTTAATAAATGTGTGATTGTGGTGGGGAGCAGGCGTTCTCGTGGCAGGGCCCGTCATTACCGGCTGCTCACCAGTCGCTACCTGTCGCTATCCCTTGTTAAATAAGGGCCTGAGTTCATCAGGCACGCATCTGAAGTGCATCACTAACTACAAGCACCCTTTTATAAACCTTGGCAATCCTGCATATAAATAGAAGACATTTAAAATGTTGTTTGGTAGCATTTTAAGTAGTCGCCTTGAAACATTCAAATCTTCTGTAATGTTCACACTGGCACATCGCAAACACACATGCATCTGCATATTCCCTATGCAAACTGTAACACATTTTATTTTATTTTATACGTTTGTAAAATACAGATAGAAAACAGATTGTGTCATACTGTTTAACAGCCAAACACAAACACTCAAAATGACTCATATATTCAGGCTCTGGAAGCTTTTGTTTCTTCTTTTCATATGTCTATTTTTTTACTCAGTTTGATGTCTGAGGCATCCCACAATGTTTCTGTTTGTCTGGCAATACTGAAGTCATGGGATTTTTAGTGAGAATCTATTGTTTGGTCCAAAGACACAACAATCACTGTTTATCCTGCAAGCAGGGTGCATCATCTCATAATGTCATAAACCTGTGTCTTGGGCAAATGTAAAATGTTTTTTTAATACTGTATGTAACACTCTGAAAAAACATCTTTTATGTGTGTTAGGTGCATCTTTCTCTTATTATGGGCCTGATTTATAAAGCATTTCTGCCACATCAGTGCAAATTAGAATGGTTCAAAATATCATTAAAACATGTTTTTTACACTGGCTCAAGGTGCTGCACTGCCAAAAACACATGCGCTAAAACATTAGCAGTACTGCAACATGCTAAAAAAAAAACTATAGGTTATATTTTGCATTAGTAAAAATGTGTAAGAAGATAACTCTACACACCACAAAAAGTCCATAAATCCAATTCACAATAACAAAAAGACATGTTGCGATCCCAGCCGCCGCACAGCAGGCAAAATCCCAGAACGGCACCAATCAACCTTAAACCGGACCTTCAGCGTGATTTAATGAAAATCCCAAACTCTTAAAAAACGGTTCCCCAGCATCTAAAATTAATATATTTTACGTTTTTAGTCACTAACTTATTATTCTTTCCCCCACTGGACTGCAACTCTGTTTAGAACTTTAGGATACGGGCGCCGCCATCTTGACTCAGAAGCATCACACTTACTGAGGAGAGGAGAGTGGGATAAGGTACAGGGGGGCGGGTTATAGCTGTGCTTTGCTCAGACAGAGCAGTGCTGGGGTCAGGTAAAGGTCAGCAGTCCCAGAATGCAGAGCAGCACAGTCAGGAGGCACTTCCTGTTTGCAGGCTGCCTGATAAGATGCCGGCTTCCATAAGCCGCCATCTTGGATGTTTAAAGGCTCGTAACATGCAGTAGATGCAGGTAGAAAGATTTTTAATGTGAGCAATCTGTATGGGTGTGGGAAACATATAAGATAGACTCTTATTCAGAGTGAAGGTCCGCTTTAACTCACATGAATTATTTAAAAAAAAAAAATGTAATCTATTAGTATCAATGATTAAAATCATACCACATAACAAACATTTAAAAAAACTATAAAGTCCACAGCAGGGGCATCTCAATTACACCAAAATAATACCAGATTCCATAGTATTCAGACATCTATTAGCAGCAAAATAACCTTCCCAAATAATGTGAGAAAATATCCCAGGCTAGACCCCAATAAAGTACATAGATCCATTATTAGCGCCAGGTATCGGCAGATGAGCGTCGGTATAGCAGCGCTTAGAGCGACAGCTAGTAGACGCTCGTGTGCTTGTATCAGGCGCTGTAATAGAGCGCCTCAGTGGCTCTAGTAACCTGGCCAGCATTGATAAATGAGATGTATGTTGGGCGTTCTAACACCAGTACAGTGTAGGGGGGAAAAGGTAGCGCCAGCTCATTGCGCCCAACTCTCAGCGACTCCACCCCCATATTCAACAAAAAAACAGATTCGCAGAGCATCGGCGCTCTGGATCTGGTCGCTATAGCATAGAGCGCCAGACGCTGTGTGATTAAAGTCTGTTTTTGAACACATATCCACCAGTAACAAAGCAAAAACACAATGACAATGTTTTATCCTGTGACATTAATACATTAAAAGGGTCCTTCACTCTGAATAAGAGTCTATCTTATATGTTTCCCACACCCTGTACATACAGATTGTTCACATGAGCCTTTAAACATCCAAGATGGTGGCTCATGGAGCATCAGGCAGCCTGCAAACAGGAAGTGCCTTCTGACTGTGCTGCTCTGCATTCTGGGATTGCTGACCTTCTCCTGACCCCAGGTCTGCTCTGTCTGAGCAAAGCACTGCTATAATCTGCCCCCCTGTACTTTATCCCACTCTCCTCTCCTCAGTAAGTGTGATGCTTCTGAGTCAAGATGGCGGCGCCCATATCCTAAAGTTCTGAACAGAGTTGCAGCCCAGTGAGGGAAAGAATAATAGGTAAGTGACTAAAAACTTAACATATATTAACTTTAGATGCTGGGGAATAGTTTTTTAAGGGTTTGGGCTTTTCAATAAATTATGGTGAAGGTCCGGTTTAATGCCAGACCTGTAATGACAATTCTGCATATAAATATAAACAAAAAAAATGTTTTCAAAAATGACTCTTTCTAGGCCAGGGGAGGTGACACAATTATTTGAGAGAAAAAGAAAAAAGAAAAAACAAAAAACCCTGTTTAAACAGAAGAAAAGGAATGTCCTTTGAAATGTATGGGAGAGCGACAGGTAATACCTGGCACTCTGGAAGCTAGAGCATCGGCGGTATACGCTGTGGTATTGCATACAGCGCCCGGCATTCACCAGACGCTGCATGCCGCTACGAGGCACTACCTGGCTATAAAGTGCAAAAGTGCCAAGAGATGAAAAAACAACAAAACAAAGGGTAACTACAAGGAGTGAGATAATCTAAGTGATAGATCTGGTATCCCCGCTGTGTCCAACTGGGATCTTTTCCTCACATGTTCCGTGGTTGAAAGCCACAGTGGGACTGGCACCTTGAAAAAGTGGCTTTCGACCACGGAATGCGCAGGGAAAAGCTACCAATTGGACACTTAGGCGATCTCACTCCTTGTAGTGACATTTTGTTTTATTGTTTTTTTCATCTCTTGGCACTTTTGCACTTTATAGCACTCCTATTCCCAATAGGCAGTGTGGCATTCCCCCTTCCCATACCCATAGGCAGCGTGGCATTACCCCATCCCATTCCCCATATAAACAGTGTGGCATCCCCCCCATTTCCCATATAGGCAGTGTGGCATTCCCCCCATCTCATTCCCATAGGCAGTGTGGAATCCCCCCTCCCATTTTCCATATAGGCAGTGTAGCATCCCCCCCCTCCCATTTTCCATATAGGCAGTGTGGCATTCCCCCCCTCCCATTTTCCATATAGGCAGTGTGGCATTCCCCCCCCTCCCACTTTCCATATAGGCAGTGTGGCATTCCCCCCCCCCCTCCCATTTTCCATATAGGCAGTGTGGCATTCCCCCCCCTCCCATTTTCCATATAGGCAGTGTGGCATTCCCCCCCTCCCATTTTTCATATAGGCAGTGTGGCATTCCCCCCCTCCCATTTTCCATATAGGCAGTGTGGCATTCCCCCCCTCCCATTTTCCATATAGGCAGTGTGGCATTCCCCCTCCCCACATTCCCATAGGCAGTTGGGCATCCCCCCTCCCATTCCCCATATAAGCAGTGTGGCACCCCCCATTCCCCATATAGGCAGAATCAACAAGTTTAAAAAAAAAAAAAAGTAAACTCGCCTCTGACAGCCGGGGAACACACAAGCGTCCAGCTCCGTGAATTGGGTGGGCGTGGCCTGCACAGAATAGGCCACACCCACCTGCTCTATGGAGCAGGGCCATGCGACACCAGGCTTCATAGAGCAGGTGGGTGTGGCCTGCACGGACGTCGACATGGTGCAGGCCACGCCACCCGATTCACAGAGCTGGCTTCTTTGCAGCAGACTCTGTCACTTGTATTGCTGTCTTTTCCAGCAGCAACAGCAGGGACAGAGACAGCGCCCGCCGCTCCTACATTTTCTGACCTCCAACTTGGTGCAGGCCACGCTTACCTGCTGCATAGACCCAGGTGCTCACTTGTGCCCTGCCCGGAAGAGGAAGTTGCAGCAGCTAGGGGACAGAAGAAGATGGGGGAGCGGCAGGGGTGGGGACAGAGCCTGCCGCTCCTCTCTCCGCCTCTGGCCTCCCGCAGTGTGGCAGGCAGCCCCATCAGCATTACCCCATCCCATTCCCCATATAAACAGTGTGGCATCCCCCCCATTTCCCATATAGGCAGTGTGGCATTCCCCCCATCTCATTCCCATAGGCAGTGTGGAATCCCCCCTCCCATTTTCCATATAGGCAGTGTGGCATCCCCCCCCTCCCATTTTCCATATAGGCAGTGTAGCATCCCCCCCCCCTTCCATTTTCCATATAGGCAGTGTGGCATTCCCCCCCTCCCATTTTCCATATAGGCAGTGTGGCATTCCCCCCCCTCCCACTTTCCATATAGGCAGTGTGGCATTCCCCCCCCCCTCCCATTTTCCATATAGGCAGTGTGGCATTCCCCCCCTCCCATTTTCCATATAGGCAGTGTGGCATTCCCCCCCTCCCATTTTTCATATAGGCAGTGTGGCATTCCCCCCCTCCCATTTTCCATATAGGCAGTGTGGCATTCCCCCCCTCCCATTTTCCATATAGGCAGTGTGGCATTCCCCCTCCCCACATTCCCATAGGCAGTTGGGCATCCCCCCTCCCATTCCCCATATAAGCAGTGTGGCACCCCCCATTCCCCATATAGGCAGAATCAACAAGTTAAAAAAAAAAAAAAAAGTAAACTCGCCTCTGACAGCCGGGGAACACACAAGCGTCCAGCTCCGTGAATTGGGTGGGCGTGGCCTGCACAGAATAGGCCACACCCACCTGCTCTATGGAGCAGGGCCATGCGACACCAGGCTTCATAGAGCAGGTGGGTGTGGCCTGCACGGACGTCGACATGGTGCAGGCCACGCCACCCGATTCACAGAGCTGGCTTCTCTGCAGCAGACTCTGTCACTTGTATTGCTGTCTTTTCCAGCAGCAACAGCAGGGACAGAGACAGCGCCCACCGCTCCTACATTTTCTGACCTCTAACTTGGTGCAGGCCATGCTTACCTGCTGCATAGACTTAGGTGCTCACTTGTGCCCTGCCCGGAAGAGGAAGTGGCAGCAGCTAGGGGACAGAAGAAGATGGGGAAGCGGCAGGGGTGTGGACAGAGCAGAGCCCCGTCAGCAACACGGGAGCACCAATAACGGGTAAGTTTACTTTTTGGGGGAAAAATAAGTGCATCTTATAGGCCAAAAATATTGTATATTGTAAATGCAGGAGATCCCTTATGATATGCTGCTATACTAAGAGAGATATTTACTATGCTGAAAAACATATGATGCTTTTACCCTGCACTAGTAATTAGTTTATTTTTGTGCATTATATATGTGATTTGTAGCTACATGTTAGAGGAAGTTGATTGTGTCTTATGAACTTAACATTGGATATTAAAATTAACCTTTTTGCAAGATTGACTGCACACCTTATATTTAGTTAAGATATAGGGAAGATAGACCACGACAGGAGTTACAAAAAGGTAACTGAATTTTAGGTGCAGCTATCTAAATTTACCCGGAAAGGTATGCATATGAGCACTGTGTCTTGTAAGGGTGTTGGTCCAGTTTAACCCTTGATTGATCCTGCTTTTTTTCTCAACTTGATTTGCATCTTGTCCCTGTGTCCCCATGTCATCTGAGCTTGATTTAAACACATCCTCCTCAAAGAACATTCCAAGGTACAGCAGATACCCTGTCTTGCCTTCACTGAGCTGCATGTATGTATTTATGCTCCTGAACTGTATTTTACCCAGGATTTCCCTAACAACTAAGGCCATTGATGAGAATGACAACGGGGCTTGTCATTTTTCTTTTGTTAGAATTTTTTATTTATTTTTTTTAATGCAAGGGCATAAGGACCACCAAATAGGTGTGCGGGTTATGTGTCAGGTTACCTGCATGTGACCAGCCGTGTCCGATGAGATTTTTTGGCAACTTGTCTGACTAAGGTTTATTTTTAATCCAGAGCAAGAGCGTGAGCAGACATGAGGGCTGGAGCTGGCAGTGATTGGAAGCCATGGATGGCTGGATCCGTGAGCTATCCCCAGCAGCAATTCACACAGAAAGTAGACCGGAGATTGGGAGGCTCCATCCTAGGATTAATGGGTGGGAGCGCTGGGAGCACCGCGGAAGAAGGATGCAAAATGGCCAGAGGAACGAGCTACAAGAGGTGAACCGTCTAAATATACTAATCCAGCTATACCTGATGTTGATAACTGTAAACTACTCCCAGGCATAAATTCCCAAGAGACCACCATTATTTCTTCATCCAAAATGGAAGAGAGTATAAGCTGTGAGCTGGAGAAATGCTGCAGGCGATCTGATGGCTCTCCTACTGAATATAATGTCCCTGAGTTTGGAATACTTGAGCCTTAATCTATCTGGATGAATTGGCTCTAACATCTGTTGGATCAGAAACAGGCTAGAGTCAGGGAAGATTTAAGAGAGTTTGGGAGTAGGATTGAGGAGATCGAAAAAAAAAAAAATAGACTCTGTTAGTTCCAGTGTCAACCTCTGAGAATAGAGATCAGATGTGAGAAGCCTTTTTAAAGAAAGAAAGATTGGGAAACCATTTGAGGCGGCAGAACGTTTGGATTACGGATTTAGCGGAATCGGATCTAGGCAATGAGAAAGTGATCAGGATTCATAAAGTTCCTGCAAACCCCCCCCCCCCCTGTAATGATGGAAAGCCCCAGGATATTGTTGTGTGCCCACAAAATTATGTTGTTTTTTTCAGCAGAGTTTGGGCTTAAGTGTATTCTAAATGTATTTAAAATTTTGTAACTTTATTAATAAAATCTTATTGTGCATGAAATCCCCAATTCTCCAGGTTACAACGGTACCACATATGTATTGGTAGACACCCTTTCCTGCTCAGGAGATTTTCAGATAAAATACAACTATGCTATGCGCACCTTGCAGATTTTCAAGAAAAATAACCCTTTACATTTGAAATATCCCCCACAAACTATATATGGAGGCACAAACCGCAAACTTTCTAGGCATAACAGGCTTGTTGATGGGGCAGCAGTTTTATAGAAGTAATCCCTCAATTAATTCTTTGGTTGTAAAATCAAAGCCACATACCCCAAATCCACACTATAAAGGGTTAAACAAAAATTGGTGTCGGGTCCTCTTTTCCCTTTTACCTTTGGAGTTATTTTTCATTCTCGTAACCGACAAAAAAAAACACAAAAAAATCTCAGACAAAAATAGTCTGCAGAATCAGGCGAGGGGAAAAGTTAGCGAAAACTGTGTTTTAACAGAAAAAAAACACACTAAATTGCAAACCCGGATGACTCTAGATAAACCCCATATAATTAGTTTGATTCTAGGGGGCGTGGTGGAACTGTGCCAAATATCCTGCAGGGCAGTAGAGCGGCGTCCAAAGGGATTACAAGTGTCAGCAAGGCTCAGAGAACACTGGAGGCAGATCGACCAGGCCAACTGGATCAATTATAATTAGATGTTCAGATAAGTACAGTCAAAATAAAGTTGCATAACTATTTTGATATAAAACAGTTACAGAATTAGGCAATTTACGGTATTCATCATAAAGTAAATATATGCATATGTGTTGAATTATCTTAAGAAGCATGAATATTATAATAGAATTATATATATATATATAAGTTAAATAAGCATGAATTATCAATTAAGAATTATTTAGTTATTAACTAAGGGGAGGAAAAATGAAACTATAGGATTTGAACAATTATCCTGGCATTAATAAATCATATTATCTATCTGTGAATAAAGCAATGTCCCGTCTGTAATTAAGGCCTTTGGGAACCCTTGTACCCAAGATGAACATCCAGTATGCCTCCCGCGTTAGCAATTTTTTGGTTGCCACCTCAAGGTCACCTTTCCAATGCCTCTAATCA
Organism: Gastrophryne carolinensis; assembly: GCA_027917425.1. Lineage (NCBI taxonomy): Eukaryota > Metazoa > Chordata > Amphibia > Anura > Microhylidae > Gastrophryne > Gastrophryne carolinensis. Next base: position 63,196,404 of record CM051241.1, on the reverse strand, counting down.
TTATTGAAATGGCAGATCACCATGGCATTCATTGTGGTAACGTGCAACATTGAAGTTTTTTGAAAAGTCTGAACCCTGAATGTGTTCAGAATACCTAGTTTTCAATTTCCTTTTTGTATATCCAACGTATTGCTTCTTACAGTAACTACAGGTAATTAAATACATTAAAGACATGGAATCACAGTTGATAAGTGTTAATTCTGTTTCCTGTAGCTGTGGATGTAAAATAAAATGACCTCTACTCACATGATTACACAGTGACAGAGGGATCAGGGATAAAATCCTGAGGTGGCAAGCCATGTTTGTTTGTATGGGTGGTTAGATGTAAATGAGCTTGGAGAGAGTTTATTGCCTAGGCTGGGGGATTTGAGGCTGACTATACGTACCCATCTCTAAATAATCTAATAATCTGTAGATTAGGATCTGTTTGTAGTGTTGGTATAGTGTTTTCTAATAATGGATGCCACTTTATTGCACTCAAGGGCATATGGTGTACAAAAAAACACCTGTTCTATGGATTTGGGTTTGGTAAAATCACATTGTTTCCCCAAGATGGTATTCCTATTCTTGTGTGAAGCTATATTTTTAGCACTAGTGAGAATCCAAGAAGGATAGCGCCTCAATCTCAATTTTGAATGGATCTGTTGGATCAGTTTCTCTATTGAAATAATTTATCCCTCCACTCCTTGCTCTTTGAGCAATTTCTTCTGCTGCGGGTCATTTTACCAACAGGAACTTCACAGTGAACTTCACAGTTTCAAAGGGACGGCAACTAGATGATAATATATCGTTGCCTGCCCTAGATTTCCTGTAGGTGAGAGTGTATATTTCATTCATAACACAGTTCCCTAATTAGGGTTAATTCCCAAAAATCTATGTGAGTTTGCCTGAAGTCTGCTGTGGAATCCAAATTTAATTTGTTCATATTGCAAAATGAAATGAACTGCTGTAATTCAACTTGAGAGCCCCTCCACACAAAGAGCAGATCCTCAATGTATCTAGAATACATGACCTTCTGGGCATGAAAGGGGTTGGCACAACAATATATATATATGGGAGTGCTCCCACCACCCCATATACAGGTTTGCCAATGAAGGTGGAAAAGGAGCCCCTATCAAAGCCCCTCTTTGTTGGAGAAAAACACGAATCAAAGACAAAATAATTATGTGTCAGTAAAATGACTGCCACCATAATGATAAACATACATTCTTATAGAAGTTTGAATAGTGTTTCAGATGAAATTGTAAATCTAATAGAGCTAGATTGTGGGGGATGCTTGATTACAAGTATGAAACATTTTTTTTTTCACTCAATCAATGAGGTGACCTGTGTCCCTTAAAAACTGGGAAGGTGAAGTGGCTGTAACATTCTAACCAGCCATATGCATAAACCCCCTATGCCAGCCACAATTGGTCAGCCCTGTAGTGGGGTTAATACACTTGTGGATTTTTGATAAATGGTGGAAGAGGGGTAACTGTATTGGGTCAAATCTAGATGTAAATATTCCCAGTGATACCCCCTCATCCACAAGTTCAAATAACTGAGTTTGGAATGACCTAGTGGGATCCATCTTTTAAGGGCAGTAGGTAATGTTATCCTTATGTTGGCGAAAGGCCTCATCTCTATATGAGTTTTTATTCAGGGCCACCACTTTCCGCCCTTATCGGCCTGTCTGATAACAATCTTGTAATTCTGTAACTGCTGCAGGGCTAGAAACTCCTTAGAGGAAAGATTCCTGTTTTTTGGCAAGTTTGAAGATCCAAGTGGACTAAAACCCAGGATTTTGACTATCCTGGGTTTTGGTCCTTGCCCGATTGGGGGTGCTCCCCTGTGTGAAACCCCCCCAGGTCGCCCAAACAAACTCACCTCTTCCCGGTCCTCCACTCGAGCCCCTTTGTCCAGGAGCTCATCTAATATGAGCAGATCCAAGTGCGCTGATGGTTGCATCCCCCGCTACCCTATGACATGGAGCATGTCCACACTGGCCATTCTCAAATGCCTGGCGCAGACACACACCTTGCTATAGGGATCATGGGGATGTGGCTCCAGCTCGATCATGCACCGTTACATCAGGAAAGAAGGTGAGTTTATGGGCGACCTGGGGGGTTTCACATAGTGGCATACAGAATCCAGACCAATTCTGCATGCCCCGGGGAGAGGGAATCAATAAGATTCCCCGGCTGATCTCCATGGGTTTTGGTCCACTTTAATAAATTGCGTTCTACGGTATCTTGAAAAAGACCCAGGATTTCACCTTTGCAATGTACAGGATATAGATTGGAATTACTGACCTGTGGTGTCTTGGGAGCCTCTACACATGTGAAGGCTGATTTATGGCCTAACGCATACTGTTCAATATCAGCATATGTACAGTCCTCAGAAAAGCAACTACCTTTCAATGAATTAACATCTTGACTGTCAAGGAGGGAGGGGACTATATCAATGGACCCCAAATCAGCTGGTGGGGTATCCTCCCAAAAGAAAAGCCTCTTCAAAGTTATTGACCTTACAAATTTATTGACATCAATAATGGTATGGAACATATTAAAATGTGTATCAGCAACAAATGACAGTCCTTTGGCTCAATTCTTCTACCTGCCCTTTCTCAGACTGTACCTTTGTCCGCTTGTTCCTGCGGCCTGCCCTCCTGTGATGTTTTTTCTTGATCGGGTCACTACCTGTGTCTGTTAACTCGGGTAGTTCCCTGAAAAATGATCCCCATCAGGCTGTCTAGTATGGTTATTCCGATCTCTGGATTTCTGTTAGCTTGCTGCTATTTATTACTGGAGATGATTGTAATATAAAAAAAAGGATGATTTATTCTATGGAGTGAGGACCCTCCACCTTTTCTTTAGTGGGCCAGGCTGCGCTGAGTCAAGGAGAAACTGTCCACAGTGTCAGGTGTCTCCTGCTCCTCCTTCTGCTCCTCCCTCCAGCCACTCTCTGGTGACACCTGTGAGCTGTGCTGGGTGTCGCCCTGCTGTGAGAGAAAGTAGTCCTTCTCCTATTCCTCCAAAACTGTCCTCTGGCTGGACATTGACATACCCGCACGCTATAGGCCCAGCAGCCCACCCTGTGAGCCACATGTGCACTGCCCTGGCAGCAGAGAAAATTGGTCCTCCTCCTCTGCATTTTACCCAGCAGGCAGAGGACTGACAATATTGGTGGCGTACTGAAAGCACTGCAGCACCATGCAGATGTCCCTCATGGAGGACCAATCATTGGTGGTGAAGTGCTGCAGGTCTGCACTTTGACATTTGGAGCAGCACCACCATTCCCTCGATATTGGGCCAGGAAGCTCTGCACCACAAAGTTGAGAACATGCACCAGGCACAAGATGTGCGTCAACCTGCCTCTGCATAAGGCTGCTACAAGGTTCAGACCATTGTTGCACACCATCTTGCCAGGCTTCAAGTGCAACGGCAGCAACCACTCATCTGTCTGGTCCTGGACGCCGGTCTACAGATCCTGGATGGTGTGGGGTCTTTTGCGCAGACAGAGCCTTAGCATCACATGTTGCCATTTCCCCATGGCAGTGCTCAAATTGGTCATGCAGGAGCTGCACTGACTGCCTGAGGAGGAAGCAGAGTAGGAGGAGGAGGCTACAAGAGGCACCGACTGATGTCCTGCAAACCTGGGTGGTGGAAGGATCTGCGCCATAGTACTTCCTGCCTCAGTCCCAGCCACCACTACATTGATCCAGTGCGCAGTTAGAGAGATGTAATGTCCCTGTCCATGCTTACTTGTCCACGTGTCCATGGTGAGGTGGAACCAGAACTAATGGCATTGCCCAGTGAATATTTAATTTTGTCACAAGCTGTTGGTCTCAACTTTCGCTTTCTCTCCAAAGTTTGCTGGATGGAAAGCTGAACGTGTCCATACGCTGATGTGGGCCAGCTTGGTGATGGTGGTGCTGGAGGTGGTGGGGTTCCCATATTCTCCCTTTTGGGGGGAGACAGGTGGCCTTGTTATTGGGGAGATGGAGATGGAGAAAAAGGAAGACTCAGCTGTTTGCAGGTTTTTCTGGTAGTTCATGTTTTGCTGGCAGATGCCTGATCATGCACGAGGAGTAGAGATGATTAGTAGTTTTACCTCGCTTCAGCAGCTATTGGCATAGCTTGCAAATGACCTCTGTCTTGTCCCCTGTGGACTGCTTGAAAAAATGCTATGCTGGTGAGATCTGTTGAGACAGCTTAGACATGCTCAGTCCCTGGTGGCCAGTAGTCTCAACGGGCTGGCTGCTAATAGTTTGCACCTTTCTCCTCCTTCTGCTGGATGCATGGGGCTGTGTAAGCTCTACCTATTCCTCCAAACTCTGATGACCTTCAGTCCATCTAGGGTCTAGGACCTCATAATCCTCCCTGGCATCCTCTTCCTCCCACTCCTCCCTCCCAGCCTTAACATTGCAGAAAGCTGCAGCAGTCGGCACTTCGGTCTCATCATCATCTAGGGTGTCCTGTGATGTTATGCTGGCCACAACCTCCTTCTCCCACAGAAGTTCTTGGGCATCCGTGAGCCCTGGATCTACAAGTGTGGCAGGGGTAGGCGGATGGCCCATGTGACTCAGTGACAGTGGCTGGGATGGCCTTGCAGATTTTATGGGGGGTGAGGTGTAGGGATCTGCACTCTCAGCTGCAGTGGAGTGGGTGGAAGAATATCCAACAGAACTGGTATTACTGCGTGGCATATAATCTACGACTACCTCAATATGTTCTGGTCTCACCACTCTGCCAGCAGTGTTGGGGCCTACAAAAATGTGCTCCAAACCCTGGCACCTGCTTGCACCAGAGGAAGGTGTAGCAGACAAAGATGGAAGATGTCATCTCCCTGCAGCAACAGCGACAGGATGAGCACCACCTCCATTAGCAGCAGCAGAAGCACCGTGGCTATGTCCACTCTCATCCCAGTGCTAAGACCAAGTTGTGGTATTAGGGGACACTCTAACCCTACTCTTTACAGATATTTGTGGTATAAAGGGGGAACACTCACCTCAGTCTTTACAGCTAGTTGCGGTATAAGAAGACACACTCACCTCAGTGCTTAGACCAAGTTTTAGTATAAGGGGACACTATCACCTTAGTCTTTACAGCTAGTTGTGGTATAAGGGGACACTCTCACCCCAGTCTTTAGAGCTAGTTGTGCTATAAGGGGACACTCTAACCCCAGTTTTTACAGCTAGTTGTGCTATAAGGGGACACTCTCAGCCCAGTGCTTAGACCAAGTTATGGTTTAAGGGGGCACACTTACCCCTATCTTTACAGCTAGTTGTGGTATAAGAGGGACACTCTTGTCTCAGTCTTTACAGCTAGTCGTGATATAAGGAGACACCCAGACCCCAGTAGTGACAAGCCAGCGGTATTAGAGCAGCAGCAGTGAGCCCAACCCTACTCTAGTCCTCACTCCAGCTGCTATCCTTGACTATAGTTTGCCATGAAAAGGGATGTATTCTTGGTGTGCCACACACCCCGCTTCACTTTTAAATATTCTTCACTTAATGGGTTAACTCACCGCCAGGTGACGTAGTGCAGAGAGGAAGTCTTGTAACGAGCCCCCTTCCGGCCTATATATACCTGGTACCTCCCTTCAATCACCAGTATTTTTCTCTCTGCCTGACGACAAGACAGAAGATTGAAGTCTCCTGCTTACAGGTAGCCGGGGTTCTACCCCGGCACCCCCCTTTTGGTCTATTTCTGCCCGGTTTGAGTGTTTATACCTTGATGGTGGAAAGGAAGCCTCCCAGCTTAGGCTGCTCACTGGGCAAATGGTAGATGGCACTTTAAGTGCCTAGGAGCTTATCTCCTACCGCTCGACCTCATGCGTGGGGCAATGCGGCTATCCGGCATGGTGATCCGGAAATGGGATGCCCCTGTCCCGAGGGTCCCTGTAGTCTTTTTTTCTCTTCCGTTACGGTCTCTTCTCCCTTCACTATGGGGGGGGGGGGGGGGGGTTTGAGGGTGTGCATTAGATATGTGTGTTTCACTAGTTTTACTTTATTACAACATGTGTGTGTTTACATTATGCATTGAACATGTGTGCGCTCTCTGTATACTATGGTTTAGGTCTGCTTTGGGGCAGACCGCGCGGGGTAGGTGGCTTGCCGCCTAAGTGGCCCCCTCCTGCCTCCCCCCTTCCCCCGCTGGTCTTGTGGCCACTGTTTATTGTTTTCTTGGGCATGGCTACGCTTTGCGGTCTTCCTCCCCTCTCCGCTGTCTGTGCGCACGTGTAGTGGCTCATCTGGTGTAATCACCAGCTGAGTTGGCTGCACTGATCAGCGTAGGGGGGCGGGTCCCGGTGACGTCATGCGGCGGCCCCAGCTTCACTTCCTTTAGAGGGGAAGTCACGTGGTGCGCGCGGCCGCACTTGGTTTCGTTTTCTCTGGTGCTGCGGCTGCTGGCTGCTGTCTCGCTCTCCGGCTGCGGCGTTCGGTCCGTCCAGATAAGCGGCCCCACTTCGGTCCGGCGTGTCTCGGAGTTGGCGGCTTTGTCTATCCAGGCGCCTTACTTTGAGAGGCATCAGGATAAAGTGGTCTTTCGGTTCAAGCCAGACTTTCTTCCTAAGGTTGTTTCTGCTTTTCATTTGAACCAAGATATTGTTCTTCCCTCCTTGTGTCCTAATCCTAAGAATGACAAAGAGAGGGTTTTGCATTGTTTGGATGTAGTACGCTGTGTTAAGTACTACTTGATTATCACGTCTCCTTTTCGTAGGACGGATTCCTTTTTTGTTGTGCCCCATGGGCCTAAGAAGGGTTTGGCACCAGCCAAATCTGCCATTAGCAAATGGATACGTCAGGCCGTTACTGCGGCCTATTCTGCTAAGGGAAGAGTTCCCCCTTTTCGCATCACTGCTCATTCTACTCGCGCCGTTGGGGCATCTTGGGCTTTTCAGCACCAAGCTTCTGTTGAACAAGTTTGTAAGGCCGCCACTTGGTCTTCTGTTCATACTTTTTCTAAGTTTTACAAAGTTGATGTGCGAGCCTCAGCGGATGCTGTTTTTGGCCGCAAAGTTCTGCAGACTGCAGTCATTTAAGTTATGCTTCACCTGGCCTTGAGATGCCCATCCCTTGTGGACACTGCTTTTGGATGTCCCATTAAGTGAAGAATATTTAAAAGTGAAGCGGGGTGTGTGGCACACCAAGAATAATACCATTTTGTGAGTACTCACCTGAAAAATGGATATTGTTGGTGTGCCACACACCCCGCTTCACTCCCACCCTTTTCGGTATTTCCGAAGCCTTTATATGGTGATGCTTTTTATTATATCAAATTGATTTTGAGGTTACCGGTGGAATACTGGTACCTTGTCTTTCTGCTTTTTTAATATACTGGTGATTGAAGGGAGGTACCAGGTATATATAGGCCGGAAGGGGGCTCGTTACAAGACTTCCTCTCTGCACTACGTCACCTGGCGGTGAGTTAACCCATTAAGTGAAGAATATTTAAAAGTGAAGCGGGGTGTGTGGCACACCAACAATATCCATTTTTCAGGTGAGTACTCACAAAATGGTATTTTTTAACCAGAGTGAGCAGAGTGAACAGCAGCAGGGTCAAGTGTCCCTCTGGGCCATTGGAGAGAGGGGAAGGAAGAAAGTTGATTGGGTTTCATCTGGGTCCGGCCCAAATGCCGAATTCATGCACGGATTTCTAGTTGAAATGTTCCGTGTTCAGCTTCAAGCTCATCCTCTCATCCCTACCTACAAAGCTCTCTACAGACAGGCCCCTCCCTAAATCTCATATCTAATCCAACACCATTAACCTAGAAGCAGCCTATGCTCTGCCACTGACCCTAGTCCCCTCCTCTCATGCTTGCCTCCAGGACTTCTCATGTGCTACTCCAATCTTCTGGACTGCCCACCCACTCCACCACTCCCCAACCCTCAAGGCACCCATAAAACCATGTCACGGATCTCTCACCAGAGAATTCCCATATTATATAATGACCAGTAATTGAGAGCTGCGAGACAGAGGCGGATATGCGGCAAACCATGTTTAATGGTGATAAACAGAATCAAATATACATAGCACACACCAACCAGGCTGCTGTACAAATACACAATTGAACATAACATACACGTGCTGAAGTAATGATACAAGAATACATATGAACACTACGTGCTACAGTTGCTGTGCAGAAATATAGGTAAACCCAGGAGACATAAACACACTCAGGCTGCTGTACATATACACAGGTGGAGTCATGAAACATACATGCATAGGGATCCAGTGAAAGTCCAAACATACATACAAGGCTGAGACAGGGAAAGCAATAACAAAGGCTGTGGCAGGAGTTCTGGGTTCAGGGTTTCAGGGTTCAAGATTCAAAGTTCAGAGTCAAAGTCCAGGAAGACATTACAATGCTGATCCGCCGGCTGCAAGGGTGGATCAGCTTATAAAGGCAGGAAGTGACACAGGTGCTTGCTGATTACCAGCACCTCTGCAGGAGAGGGCCACCTACTGGTGAAGCAGCATATAGCAGAGGGAAAACCAGGCAAGGTCTATACAGGGCAAAAACAGGCTTCCATATTGTGCAGACCTGACAAACCCACCTATTTAGACAAGCATACAATCTGGCTTCAGCAATTCTTTAAAAAGGCACATGCCATAAAATGCAAAACTGACTGTTTTGGATCCTGCCCCTTCTCTATCCCTTAATAACCGAATTTAGCTTCCCATGTGATAATGTATATATTAGCATGATTAGAGCTAGAATTATGTAGATATTACGGTCAATTCAGAGCATTCTTCAATGCACTTTTGCATCAAAAAGTGCGCAAATGCGTATTTGCATATTTTTGGCATTTTTAGCCTTTTTGCTCAGAAATCTACTGTGTGTTTTCCCTGCGTTGTTTTCATGTTCTAGCATATAATACGTGATTAGTATGTGCTTGCACATGATTCACAGGCCTGATTAGGGTTGATTTGTCCTTTCGTATGTGCCAATAAAATAAAATGGTCTGTTTTACGCTCCACTTATCAGCTCATTTTCCTGGCAGGAGTGCAGTGGTGGGGTGCACGAGATTCAGAGATTCAGCGAACCCTCTGAATAATGCCTGTAGCAGCGTGGCCTGCTGTGTATGGACCTGATGGAGCATCAGTTGCGTGCGGATGTCATTCGCATACATGATGTTGAGCTATTCGAGATGACCCGATTTAACCGCTTTAACAGTTTCCCTTGAGAAACTGTATTGTGAGTTGCAGCCATGGTTGGCTCCCACCACATGCAAGGGGCATGCAATTGCTGGCATGACCAAATTGGTTGGCTGTCTTCAATTTTTGGTGGAGGCTGGTTGCCCTCTCTGTGGGAATATCCCAACCTACGTTCAACTGCAGTCTCATTACATTTCTTGATGGCATGCCTACCTTTGTGGACAAGTATATATGTTTCCCTGACACCATGTTAGCCTGGAATGTGCTTAAGCTGGGCTTTTATGAGTTGGCCAATATGCCCAAACGTCATGGGTGCGATCGACTGTACGCATGTGGCACAGGTTGCTGATGAATATCTTTTTAGGTATGTGTTTGGTTTCCCTTTGCATCCTTAATTCCATGCTATGCAGTGACATCTGTGGAGGCAGGTGCAGTGGATCATCCTTCTCGAGATCCTGTATTGAAGCCAGTAGCGGGGGTGTCTGTAGGATCAGAAAAATCAGTTAGCTCTCTGCTCTTTGCCACACACACAGTACACAAAAATAGGGCTGCATGGGGATCCAGGGGTCCCCACTTTGGGCACATGACATTTGCCAGATCCAAGTCTTCCATCAGTGCAGTCCTTAATGATGCAGTCCTTGTGTGTCCCTGTGGTTGGGTGGTCATGTTTGTTTACTGGGTCTTTCCTGCAATGTGAATAGGGCATAAGCTTGATAAAGCACCATACCTGGTGTGGCTAAACAGTGGCTACCCCATCTGATTCCACGTTGTACAACTAAGCAAGGTGTGGCACATACACATGCATTTAAAGGTCAACACCTGTCTTTGAGGTAGCATATGACACTATTCCAAGATTCTGCTGGTTGCCAAACCAGTGTGACCTGGGCCAGCCACAACATTTAGGCCATGCTGGCGTCCTGAACTTGGACATTAAAATGAGGAAGACATCTTGACACAACAACCCAAACAAGGCCACAACTTACCATGGCAAGCTCAGGAGTGTTATTGGGATCAACAGGCCATACACCATTTCTTCTGCAGCTGTAAATTCCAGATTGGGGGCCATTCCGCCTCTGGTTTGCAAGCTGAAAAAAGGACAAAAAGGATGTAGCCCTGCAAAGGTCACAGCATACATCAACATCACCAATAGTACATCCTTGTTGCCTTCTTTTATTGATTTTTTTCCTCACAGAATATTTCATGTGTGCAAACTTCTTTTGCACTTGATCCACATCATTTAGCTGTGGGCCAGCATTAATAAACTGCCTGGTGATGGCATCCCCCAGTTCAGACTTCACAGCTTTCGGTGTGGCTCTAGACCTCCACCCATACAGCTGATCAAAATGGTCTGACACTCCAGTCACTAAAGCCATACACTGGGCATCATTAAACCTGTTGCTCAGGGTGCCCCACTGCAGGTGGCGGCCAACATATGAGTGACCATTATCTCCCTGTGTATTGGGGGGAATTGGGGACATCAGTACAATGGGTGGTGAGCCGGATCCTGAAGGCGTATATTTCTGACTGGCTGGTGACTGGACACGGCTGCCTGGGGGGCTGGGTGTCTGGCCCGGGGTCAGCCATGATGAGCGTGGAGTGGAGCCTGCTGGGGAGAGGTGGGTGTCCAGATTTGAGCTGGACTGCTGCTGCCCTAGACCCCTGCTGCGTGTGACATAGTAAGAACTAGCAAAAGACCACCACATGGAGTTCAATTATAAATGGGCACTCAGTTATAAAAATGAATAAATCTAACCACCTTAGAAGCTGTGGGAGCATGGCGGCGCTTGCGGGGGAACACAAAATATAGTACCCGGAGGAAGGATTGTGTACATGGCGGTATTGTAATTGATTGTTATAATTGATCTAGTACTTTGTACGCCCAAGGGGATTATTCAGGGGATTTACATGGGATATTGTCTGGTATAGTAATTAATACATGAGAAAGTTTTTTGATTGCACTAAGCACTTTGTTATAGTGATAGTTAGTTGATTAGGCACAATTTTGTAGTGGTATTTAGGTATATTGTAATGTAAGGGGTTTTTAGTATCTATTATATTGTTGGCTGCCCTGATGAATTGTTTAAAGGGACAGCACAGTCTTTGATGCCCCATTTGATGTAAGGGAATTATTAATTTTCCTTTGATTGCTTCTGAATTCTCCGCATGTACTTATATAATTATTAGAACTGTTTTTGTGATAGTCTTATTGATATTTAAATTATATTGGAACATTAATGATGATGTAAAACTCAGGTTACTTAGTATTATAATTGTCCCGTGTATCTATGTGTATTTATGTGTGTTTTTAAAGTTGATGGTGGCTTAGAAAATAAAATTGTTTGATATAATTTTAAACCCGGCTAAGTGCCCATTTATAATTGAACTCCATGTGGTGGTCTTTTGCTAGTGATTAGTTAAGTTTTGGAGTTCAGGGTGCACCTTCCGGGAGGATAGTTAACCTACTTGTAATATTTTTGGTGGTGCCCTCACACACTGCATTTTTTGTAATGACATAGTAAGAAGTTCCCCAACTGCTAGTACCCCACCAGCCTAGTAAGATCTAAGACCAGCAAATAACATGCTTTCTTCAACGGTTTTACAAGAAGCAGAGGCTAAACACTAATTGTTTGTTTTTGTCATTTACAGGATACAGAGATGAGGTCAGTGGCTGCAGGAGCTCTCAACTGCTGTCCATATGCTGGTGGGGAACATTACTGAAGTAGCCACGGCCATGGGGGAGCCCCCCACCTAGATGAACTGGGAGCCTTTCACATTTTTTAAGCTCCGTCTTGTATATAGTTTTTTAGCCCCAGTTTTCCCCTTTTTTATTATTTTAATTTTGAAAAAAAAAAAAAAAAAAATATATATATATATATATATATATATATATATATATATATTATAATTTTTTTATAGTTTGCCATTTGACAAAAAAAAACAAATATCATAAATACATTTTACATTTCAATCATCTAATACATTGTGGTATCTTTCTTTTACTGTGAATTATTGCAGGGGTAATGTGTAATGATTTTACATGGGACATCCCAAGAAAAAAAACAAGAAAGAAGGAAAGAAGCGCTGAAGAGAAGGATGGATGCATACAGAAAGTGGTACAGGTAAGCACTTAGCAGATGAAAAGACACTGGATGGGACATCCAAAACTAACACCAAGCAAGGAGAAGGAGCGACACTGGAGAAAAGGATGGGTAGAGTTAATTACTTAGGAGCAGAAGCAATAAGTAAGTACTAGAATGCCAGGGCCAGGGGCAGAACACAGGAAAACCCAAAAAAATTAGAGGCTTGCATATACGTACTAGCCAGCGTATGTGTACAGACTACAGACTGAACATGCAAAAATGAAGGAGAAAACTGCTCATTTCTGAAGCAAACTAGTAGGACCTTGATGGACAGTGACAAATTTTGCAGCAAGGTACATTGAAAAACGCCCAAAAATGCTTGCTGGCGGGAGATTCGCACCATGTAAACGAAACTGTCGTCCATTGTGCAAGCTGCGAGAGCTCTACGTGCAGCGCTCTCACAGGCTTATTAACAGTGAATAAGTAATGAAGCAGTCCCGATGGAGGCTCTGAATCATGCTCGCGCACTAAAAAGAAATCTAAGCTAGTGAATCGTGCTTATTATTGTATCATGCCTATACCTTTAAAATATAATTAACCAGAACATGTTAATAGTTAGTTTTCTGTTTCTATTTTGTTATGGCAGCATTTAATTTTGTTTGCAAAGTCGGCACATGCATCAGTGCTTCCATATGTGGGGTTGGGAGCCTCACATGTTTTATGTTTGGCTCACAGCCACTAGCTTCTGCTGCCACACTTGTCCACCCACTGCATAGCTTTGGCATGGACTTGGGGTGGGTGGGGCTTGTCAGTGCCATCTGGACATCACCAGGTGATCAGGTGGTGGACGTGCTCCATCCGCTGCCGTCGTCCTCACCCTTCACCGCCCTTGGTGGCCACCATTTTGTTGGTTGGCAGCGGGGTTGCTATTGCATTATATTTAGCATTATATATTTTGGATTTTATAGTTAATACAATCTCTATATTTGTTACTGTTTTAAGTTTTTTGTTGTCCACAGTATTGGGTTATATAGTTTATTATAGTTTTTTTCAATAAAAATTGGAAACATATTGTGGCTTCATTATATAGGTATTTGGCAATAGCACTAATGCACTTTTAGTGGGTTAGATCCCCTTTATGGTTGGCACAATAGATTGTTATATGCATATATATTGCACATTGAAATAATTTTTTTCAGTGTTGATCTGGATCATTGAAAATAGATGTTAGATTGGGGAATAAATATTATATACATTTGTTTTGTAGTGTTTTGTCTTGGTGTATATGTTTTTTAAGGTTTTTTTTAATCAGTCTTATATATACACACATATATATATATATATATATATATATATATATATATATATATATTCAGTAAATTTAATAGATATATATATTTTTTCAGAATTTTTTGAGGTCTGCAGTCATTGGCTCTGTGTGGTTCTAGAGAGTTTTTGTACAATATTTCAGGTGTAACGTGGAATGTGCAGGGAGCATCGACAATCAGGATGCCCCCTGTGCTAGGAACAACACCCATTAAAAAAAAATTAAATATCTGCCTTGGTTTGTTTTCTCCCACTCATATAAAGGACTTGATACAACAACTCAAATTTAATGTTCTAAAATGCCAAAAGCAAAAACCCTGATTTCTTCATTCTTGTAAAGAAATCCTAAAGTAAAACAAAATGCAACTCTTTGCAGTTTTTTTTTTATATTTTTAGAAGCATATTTTCCATTTTACCAGTGTGTTCTTAAAAAATAAGAACTAAGTCAAAGACAGTAAAATAATCAATGTCCTGCAAAATAGGAATCCCTCTCTGCCTCTATTAAAATATTTATTTTAAATCTCTAGCGGATCCATAAACCCAAGGGGCACAAAAAGGCTAGATGTTCAAGAATGACAAATTATGATTTAGAGAGATATGTGCTGAGCTGGTGTGGTGATGTCTCTGCAGTGCTGGGAATCAGCTGACAACATCAACATGGTCTTATCCAAAGGAAAAATGCTTCTGCATTATAGAATATTGCTATTTTTCTTGGAGAAACCTGGATATAATGCATCTAATACCTACTTTACTGAGATAATCTGATTTAAAGGGGACCAAAGCCCACTGAACGTGTGAAATGCATTTGGTTCGCTTTAAGTTTGTCTGTTCTAATGAGCAACATGCTGACTTTAATATAAACCACCTTATTATTGTACACATCTCTTTAAACACATCTTTTATTATACACATCTCTTTAAAGTTATTTGAAATATGCTTTAGTGCTTTAATGTTAAAATGGTACAGAAGAGCTCACTCAGATTTAAGTTTCAGTTCACAACCAAAAGTTAACTCAAAGTTATAGCTACATATAAAAAAATAGCTTGACTCTCAAGTGTTCGCATTAACTCAAGTGTTCGCATTAGCAACTGTAAACAAACTGATTCAGAGAGTTCCCAACACTTGATAATCGTCTGATTGACTGAGGCAGAGCAGGCAGCACACATTGTGGGAGGATGGAAGCTTCCCCTTGTCAGTAGAAGGCTTCTGGTATTTGTAAGCAGAAGCTATAGTAGCTTTACTCAAGGCTAGGAAAGCCACTCCCACTTTAGCAACTCAAAGCCACAGGAATATAAGAAATTTGGAAACCACATGCTGATATGTAAATCACAGGTATGGCAGGCACAATCCTAACATACATGTTTATTTTACATTCCAGAAGAGCAGAACAATATGTTTTACAGTCTGTGGATCCCTATCTCTCACCACTGTGAACATTTTAGATGTTAATAACCAGCATTGGTAAACTCCTGTTCTTTCTTCTTTTAATCATTTCTTATTTTAAATGCATGCTTTATTATGAAAAAAGCAAGGAAATTAGTTTGATCTGAGATATTTTAAGGAAAGTTTTTTTTTTTTTTTTTTTTTTTTTTAATCAAAGCTGTTACCTAGTCCCAAACAGTAAGGAAAGCATTTTCTGGCACATCTAATGTGTTTTGGGGGTTGTGATACAATTGAAGACATGTACCAAATATGGCAGGTATGCTCTATGATGCAAAAGAAGGAAGATGGCGAACCTGTTCCTACCTTCACTCCAGATGCCTTTGATCTTTTTAGCCAATTCCTCATTCTTTCTGTCTTTTCCGCATTCTCTCCCCGGTTCTCTCTTTTCCACATTAACTCAATCTTTCTCAATTTTCAAATCCCCTCTTCTTTCTCTGCATTTCCTCTTTTTCCTCATTCCATGTGTTTCCTTATCTTTTCCACATTCCATCCATCCCTCTCTTTTTTCCATATTCACTTAATCTTTTTCTTTATACCACATATCCCTCATTTTTCACATTACCCTGTTCTTTTTACTTTTTCACATTCTCTCGGTCTCCCTCATCATTTCACATATCCTCCCTCTGCCTTTTTCTCTTTATCACATTCTTTCAATTTTTGTCCATGTACCTAAGGTAGACAAACAGGCCAGTGTCTAGTTACCTAGACTTTGATCCAGGTGGCCTTTATTGATCATGTTTTATTCTAAATTATTAATTCTTTGGGGATTGGGAATCCAAACTCACAAAATTTGGGTTTGGGTTCGCCCAACACTAAAATCATGTTAAATGACATGCAGACTTTTTGTTCAATGGAGATAATTGCTAAGCCATTGTGTGGTCAGAAGAACCACCAGTGATCATTGGGAGGTTTGTTCAAAAGAAACGTAAAATGCTTAATTAATTCAAAATGAGAACGACTGTCAATTGCATCGTCCATTTAGGAACCAGAAAAAATATATTTTGCATAATTATTTGGAATGTGGTGTAGATATTGTACGCACTTAGCTTATATTTCAGTTCTTCATTATTTACTTTTTTATTTTGATATTTTATGTCACATGGTGTATGTTTAGAGGTAGGGATATAATGGTAAGGTATACATGCTTCCCACCATCTTGAACTTCTTGTATACCCACTTTTTTCCGTAATGCTATGTGGACCTGGCAATTGAATTTTGAGACCTGTGTTGGCCAATACATAGTGACCAGAGAAGATAATTGTATAGAGAATATCTGGAGGTATTTGAAATGTGAGAAGGGACTAGCATCGAGGATAGGGTAGAGACACAATGATCTGCATGTGTGAATTTGAAATTTTGCTGTTTGCACCTGAGTGGGCTCTTTATGGGTGACGTAAGAGAGGAATATGGGGTAACGTCTCAGGTGTGGATGTCTCCCCTAGAGAATTGGAAAACTTGTGCTATGAAATGGAAGTTATCCAAATTGATATTTGGTGGGATCACGATTACAGCAGGGGATGTAAGCAGGATATTTAAGGTTAAAGTGGACCAACACCTAGGATTTTCACTATCCTGGGTTTTTGGTCCACTTCCGCGGGGCACCCTGATCGGGGCCCCGCTGCGTGAAACCACCCAGATCGCCCTAAAAAACTTACCTCACCCCGCTCCTACGCGAGCGCTTGTCCAATCAGAGCGCTCAGAGCCGCTGTGGTATGTACGGACAAGCGACTGACAACCACAGTGGCTCTGTGCACACTGGAGGCCGCATCTCGTGCTTCCCTCTAACAGGTAGGACATTCACAAACGGCCAGCGCGGGTGCGCGCCCTGCTAGAGAGAAGCGCGAGATGCGGCCTCCAGTGTGCTCAGAGCCGCCATAGTCTCCCAGTAAGTTATCTGTTGTAGAGTCCTCTACACATGGGGTGTCTGGTTAAGGAGAAGTTGGATGGATGGTTGCTTTCCTCCATTTCTGGAGGATGTTCCTGAGTATATGCATTATTCTTATCTGATTAATAGGGAATGGCAGAAGTCAGGTTGTCTTCCGACCATTCCTAAAGTACTAGATACTATGTATCCCTTTCCTCCAGATCAGATTGAATTATGGTCTCACCCTCCTGTGGTGGACGCTCTGGTGCCAGGTCTCTTTAAGATTTTGGTTTTGCCATCCTCTGATAGTGCTTCTCCAAAGTATCCAGCGGATAAACGCGTGGATCAGCTGGCATGTCATGCTTATCTATTATGGGGCCGGCCGGTGTTACATTCATAGAATTTTGGGCCATTCATGGAAGCCATGCTCCCAGTTGTTCAAGATCAGTTTGACTCCAACAGGTAGTGTTCCTGGCTATGGAGGATTTGATCTTGTTAAGTGACAGAGGCCTAGCTCTGTTGGTCGCCTTAAGGCGTGCTTTATGGCTTAAGCAACGGCCTGCTGACATAGCCTCTAAAATAAATATGACAGGACTCCTTGTTAAGGGGGGCATCTGTTGTGAAGGCTACTAGTGGTAAATTATCTAATCTGCTACAAAAGCCGTCTAATTCTGTCTAATACTGCTTCCGCAGGGCCTCTAATACTCCGGGGTTCCGGCTAGAGGTTCGGCCTCTTCAGGATAGCGAAGATAATTTTTTTTTTGGAATAAGACAAAGTTCCAAATTAAGGCAGCAGGTGTCTGGCAGAACAAAGCCAGACCCCCTTCAAAGCCTGCTCAGTCATGAAGGGATGCCCCCGCCCTTGAGGTGTGGGGGGGGGGAAACTTCTGCATTTGGCTCATATTTGCAGGAAGCATTGAGATCTGCCGTATCTCACCTTTTTTGAGATTGGAGTTTTGATAACCACAGTGTATATATAAGGATGCATACCTACATTGCTGTAAGTGGCCTACATCTTCAGTTTGTGGCTTTACCCTTCTGTCTATTAGCACCAAGGGTGTTTATCAAGGTGTTGGCAGGTCTCATATTTTTCTCTAAGAAGTCAGGGATAATCCCTTACTGAGACTATCGGTTGATATGGGCCCCATCATGTCAGGGGGCCCAGAAGGATACACAGCTGTCTGATCGACATTGGATAACTGACTATCGAGTCGAATTCTTAAGTCAAACATCATTTCATAGCTTCAAGAGTTATTCTTTTCTGGGACTGTCATTAGACACATATCAGGCAAAAGTGTTTTTCCAACACAGAAGTGACTCTTACTTCAGGCCAGGGTACAGGGTCTCTTTTCTTGCCCTCACCCGACGATTCATCAAGAAATGTGTCTGTTGGGCCTGATGTTATCTTGCTTTGAGTCAGTACCTTTTGTATGGTTTCACCCCTGCAGATGGAATTGCTCACAATCTGGGATAGAGACCCACACACTCTGGATCACTCTTTTTACATGACACCGTCAGCAAGGCGGTCTCTAGCCTGGTCCTCAGCCTCTTCAGATTGGCAAATTCTTTCTTCCAGTACAGTGGAAGATCATCACCACGGATGCCAGTCTATCTGGTTGGGGGAGTGTCATGGAGTCACAAATGATCCAGGGACAATGGAGTCCGAAGCAGAGCAAACTGGAACTGAGAGCGATTCTATTGTATTTCGGACATTGGACAAACCATCTGAAGGGGGATCCCGTCCGGATTCAAACAGACAATCGGACGGTGGTGGTATATATCAGCCACCATGAGGGCACCAGAAGCAGTAAAGCCCTGATTGAGTGAGCGGGGTTTTTACTTTGGCCCGAGAAACCGGTTCCATGGTGGTACACATACCAGGAGTGGACAACTTGCAGGCTGATCATCTCAGCAGAACGGTCCTGCATCAGAGGGAATGGTCTCTTAGCCAGAGGATTTTTCAAATCCCTACGCATGTGCTGGGGGGTCCCAGACGTAGATCTTGCATCAGGGCACAGTCGGAAGGTCCGACGTTTGTCCCGGTCCAGAGATCCTCTAACAATAGCAACAGATGCCCTGACTCTTTAGTGGTCAGCATTCAAGCATTTCCCTCTGATTTCACTCCTGGGTCGTGTACTAAAAAAGTTTAGCTCACAAGGGAGTCCCAACCATTCTGGTGGCTCCTCGGAGACAAGAAGCTGGTTCTCAGACATAGTAAGGATGTCACAGGGAAACTTGTGGAGGCGACGATCCAGATATTCTCACATAGGGGCCTCAAAGGCATCCCAGTTCACAAGTTCTGGCTTGGAAGACCTGGCTATTGAATCCTTTATCTTGGCAGAAAGGGTTTTTTCTGCCAGAGTTATCCAGACTATGATTCAGGTCAGGGAGAAATCTTTATCAAATGATCTATTATTGGGTGTGGCAAGCAATTATCGGCAAATCCAGGGGTTTGCTTGTAGTACTGTTCTGTTTACAGAATATATTGATTTTCTGCAGAAGTCTTGATGAGGGTCTTCAATTATCTGCTATCTATCAAATATCTGCTAACCATCTTCTTTCAGAAACCCATAGCTGAAAATGTTTTTTTCAGAACTTGTTTTACAAGGAGTCGCTCAGGTGCGGCCTCCTCATAATCCACTTCTGCCGGCTTGGGACCTTGTTTTTCAGTGTCCTCCTTTTTGAACAATGGTAGATGCATCATCAAGTCTAAGGGCGCTTATGGTCTTCCACCAGCTAAGTCTGCCATCAGTCGATGGATTAGACAGACAGTGATAAGAGTCTATTCTGCCGAGGGGAGGGAGCCCCTTGTTTGGGTCATAGCTCTTTCCACTAGGGCCATTGGTGCTTGGTGCAAGTTTTACCAGGTAAGTGCTAGGGCCTCAGCTGTATTCGGTCAAAAAGTACTTCAGGTGGTAGTGAATTGAACTACCTGCTGTACCGCGTTGGGGATCCCACCCATATTAGGCACTGCTTTTGGATGTCCCAGGTGTAATGATTAAGGGACGGCCTGGAATGGATTGAAAGAAAAAACACAATACTGTAATACTCACCTGTAGAATTGTTTTTTCTGTTAATCCATTCCAGGCCGCCAGGCCTTCCCCTTTTGGGGGAATATAGGAAGTCCCAATCTATCCTTGATACCCATTTTTACGGTGTTCTTTTTTTATAACAATATTTCGCATTGAAAAGCATGCTAGGACTTTGGATGCCTAGTCTAGTCTTGTGGAGTGATATATATATAAAAAAGAAATAGTATATATTTATAATCAGAGAGGAGTCTTGTATGTTGTCTCCAGCCTTCTTTTCTCTAAGAGATATAGGTATGTCTCCCGGGCGGCTGGTTATACTGCTTTTTAATTAACTGGAATCTAGGAAGTCAGCTGGAAGGATATAGGCTGGGAGGCGGAGCCACACTTTTGTATTGTAGTCACGCCCCTTCGGGCAGGAATTACCCAGGTGTAATGATTAAGGGATGGCCTGGAAGGGATTAATAGAAAAACCAAGGTACAGGTACAGAATTGTGTTTTTATATTTTTTAGGACTATGATAGTGATGATTAGAGATGAGCGAACTTCTTGAAAGTTCGATTCGGGCGATTCGCCGAATTTCCCCAAGAAATTCGGGTTCGCCCGAATCGAACTTTCACGAATCGTTCATCTGAAAAAAAAAATGCCGGCATGGTGGGAGCGGGCAGGCCGGCGCCGCTCTCAGCTGTCATCAGAGGCCGCGTCATCAGAGGGCGCCTGCTGACAGCGTAGCCGGCCTGCCCGCTCCCACCATGCCGGCATATTTTTTTTTTATTTCAGGGAAAATTCGATCGGCACGAACCGGTTCGCTCATCCCTAGTGATGATGTGAGTTTTAAGCTGGGAAATGAACAACCATCAGTCCTCTGGGAATTGGTGCTTTTGCCACAGTACCTATAAACTTGATGTATTTACGTAGTTGAATCTTTTTTTAACTATGAAAAACTCATCGATGGCTACTTCATGTAGCAAAAAAGTGCAACCGTCTGGAATACTACCTGTCCATAGCATATAGACAGGTGGAATTATTTGATTTGATTTAAGAAGAAAGCGCCCATAAAATAGGCAGCTAGAAAGGTCAGATATCTTGGCTCACATTATATTGAATCGTTCCATCATACTGTGCATCAAAGTGAATATAGAATGACAATGTATAACAGGGAAACCATATTTAATTTTCTTTGACTTTTATTGTTTATTTCCCAAAGGTAAGAAAAAGTTAACTATTAGCATGGAAGCAGGGGGGGTTATGTTGTATAATAGCAATCTATAGTCAGCATATAGTTCTGCAGTATTAATATATGTTTTGAATATGAATATCTGTACATTCGCCTCAAAATAACCCTTAATTAAAATTAAAATATAAGTTAATTTTAAGCCTCCCCATAATTGCTTGATTTTGCGCAGTTGTGAACGCTCGTATTATCCTCAGCCACACCCGGGATTTTCTCAGCCAGGTGTGCGCGGGCATAAGTGTTTTGCTTAAGTTTTAGTTTTAGCCGAGCAATTAATTTTTTGGCCAGCAAACCGCATCATCACCCTCTGCGGCGAGGGTGTTGGTAATCAACAAAATGCAGCCAATCACAGTATTGTCACTGCCCATGTATGCGCCATATGGCCAAACACAGCATGGCATTCCCAGGGGGAGAGCCAGGTTAAGATAAGGTTAATGGGCAACCTGGGAGGTTATGTGCCTGAGTGGGGGGGCGGCTTTGGCATTCTGGATGCTCTGCCCAGACTTTCAGATAGCAGCACCGCCAGAGGATACCAACAACTTTTGCAGCGGTTGGTCCACTTTAAGGCAACTTTGTACCTGTTTTTTTTCCCTGCTGAACATCATCTTTGAGGCATCCCATGTTTGTGAGCATACCCAAAGTGTGACCTAAATCCTCCTTGTTCTTCTGGTTCCTTTTGGGACATCCCATGTAGTTTTTGCCCCCAGTGAGACTCACCTTCTTCCTCCTGGTTCCTTTTGGGGCATCCATGTAGTATTTGTCCCCAGTGTGACTCGCCTGCTTCCTTCTTGTTCTTACCTGCTCCCCCCTAGTGGTTTATCACCACCACAACTTTGTTCACTTCATTGTGGCCTGGGAATGGCATTACTGCTGCTTGATTTTCCAAAACTGCTGATGAGCTCACCTGTTACAGTGAAAGGATTCTGGGTATAATTCAAGGTCAGAAAAGCTGCTCCCACTTTAGCAACACAGAGCCGCAGGAATATTGGAAACAGCATGCTGATCAGTAAATAACAGGTGTAGTTGCACAATCCTAACTTTCCATTCCATAAGAGGAAAGCAATGAGCAGAACACAAAAACCTGAGAAAAAGAGAGTTTTCAGAATCAAGGTCGAAAAGATAAGTGTAACATGTGGAGGCTGATTCACTACTAGCGCCAGGTATTGCCAGATGAACGTCTGAATACCGGCGCTTAGAGCGACCGCAAGTAGACGCTGTAGGCGGGTATCAGGCACTGTGAACTAGTGTCGCTGTAGTAACCTGGCCGACATTGATGAATGTGATGTGTGTTGAGCACTATAACAGTATAACGCTGCAGCGAGCGATAGGTAGCGCCAGCTCAGTGCATCCGGCACTCAGCGCTCCATACCATATTTAACAAAAGAAATAGGCACACACAGCATTGGCGCTCTAAAGCTGGGGGCTATAGCATAGAGCGCCAGACACTGTCTAAATAAAGTCTGTTTTTGAACACATATCAACCTGTAACAAAGCGAAAACACATGGAATCACATTGTTTTAACATTGTGACATTAACACTTTAGTGCCAGACCTGTAAATAGAATTCTGCATAAAAATATAAAAAGTCAAAAAAATGTATAAAATTGTTTGTTTGCAGCCAAACACCCTTTGCTGCCAAACACCCTATTTAAACCAGATTCACTTAAATGTGGTTTTGTGTACAGCGCCCGGTGTTCACCAGACGCCACCTGCCGAAGCATTAGCTAGCGCTAACCCCCATTGTTTCAGGTCAGTATATAGCAAAATAAAGTCTTACAAATAGTAATACAGTAACATACTAAAGTTGCTTGAAATAACCATATTACACTCCTATCCACCAAGAAAATCAAATTTGAAATTTAGACCTGCCGACATTCTAGTACCTAATTTATAGATCCACATGGCTTCTTTCGTCAGTAGCATTTTATGTGAATCCCCTCATCGGGCCATAATTTTACTTGCTTGTACCTTTATCTGTAATTGGTACTATTGGAATAGACATTATGGACATTATGGAAGTGTTTTGCCATTAGATTGGTGGTAACTTGTGATTAGCCAGAGAAGGGTCTATCCAGTTTGAAAGCCATGTGGCCACATAGTCTCCAGTATCCGGCACTTGGTGCTTCCGAAAGCCCGAAAATAATTACTCCGGCTTTAACTACCCTGTGAACTGGTATGGGAATCCTCACCTTTCAGCTTTTTTCTCCTTTTGTCTATTGCTGGGCGATGTCCTTTCTTCAGGTCCACTGAGTTGGGGGCTCTCTCCTGGTCCTGCAGTCACTGGGCTTCTGGAGGGGAAAGACATGGAGGGCATTTACTGTGTCTCCCCTCACTACAGATGCCCATGGAACAGGTGCAACAGCGACTCCCTGTCATTAGAAGACCATGGTGTGCCGGATCAGGAGGGAGCGCCAACTCAACAAACCTGAAGAGAGGATGTTGCCTAGCAGAAGGAAGAAATATGCCAAAAGGTGGGTTCTTTTTTTTTTAATGTATTTTATTTTTTTAACTGTTTATAAACTGTTAAATGCTGGTGCGCCGCATTTTAAATTCTTTGCCCTGGATCTTGCCAGTATTTGGGATAGGGAGAACTGGGTCTAATCTAGCGTTGTCTGAGAACTGAAGCCCATCATTGGCAATGCCAATATTAGCCAAATCAAATAAATATCATGGAGCAAAAAAATTATAAATTATGGCTCCTATCAAGTTCTTAAAGTGGACCAAAACCCAGGATTTTGACAGTTATCTTTGTTAATGGCCGGTGCGGGCACACTCCCTGTTAGAGGGAGACGGAGGATGCAGCCGTCAGAGCCGCTGCTCTTAGACGCACCATGGGACCAGCAAGAGGTGAGCTGGGCTCGGCGTCCTGGGGGATTTCACACAGCGGGGTATGCCCAATCAGGGTGCCCCCAGGGAAAGGACCAAAACCCAGGGTCGAAACTATTGACTATCCTGGGTTTTGGTTTACTTTAAACAAAAAAAAAAGTCCAATAGAATGTTGGTAAAGTGTCTTCATATAATCACCACACCACCACCACCATCAAGTGCAAATGGACTTTTACCAGATATTTGTTGGTATACATCATGTAGGAAGCATACCAATTTGAGATCCACTTTAAGGACTTCTTCCAAGACTCAACAAAACTCAGTAGATCAGTAGATACTGAAGTTACATTTCTTAGCTCGCCCCCCACTCATACCTCTAATTCTATATTCTCATCTTCTCTACCATTGCTAATATATGCCTAATAGTATCATCACCAGCCCCAGCGAATATACAATCTATCCAACCTAATAATACTGCATAGAACCAGGGATAGAATCATAATGCAATAACATTGGTGCATCCCTTTTCACCTATAGTGCCATAGGACGTGCGGGTGAGGACATAAAGGATGACAAACTAAATGAAACAATCCGGAATTTCAGGTAGGAATCAACCTATTAATTAGGAAATATTTTTACTTACAAGTAGATAAGGCTAATTTTAGCCAATCACATATAAAAATTTTAGGCAGGGGTGCCAGATTTCCAAAAGGGCCAGCACATTCCGGCGGGTCAACTTCTTTTAAAGGGCCAGCACAATTCAATCTGAATATATGGCATATGCAGTTCCTAAAAGGATATATGGACCAGACATTTCCTGGGAAACAACTCCAGCGCATAGTTCCCCATTTTTTGATGTATGAAACTTCTCAATAAGGTAGCCTAATGTGTTTAAATTGTCTTTAATGTATTTTTCCTATGATTAATTAATATAATTTGGTACATACATTGTTACAAGATAAAATGCTTCTAAAACTTATTTTTTAATATTTATCTTCCTCAGGTAAAAAGAGCATTGATAAAGCCTTGTTATAAGGCGAAACATGTCTGCCCACCTGAAAGGTATTCTTCAGAATATGTGACAATGGTCAGATAATTGGATGTATTAGAACATTGTAGCACCTTTTGTATGTTAAAAGCACAACTGAATCAATGGAATTTTAGAAAATATTCTAATAAATGTAATGTAATTTTAACTAACGGTGTCGTTATAGTCAGAGATCCAAGATAGATAACCGGGGGAGCCTAACCCCGGACCCTTCCAACGATTGCATATGGACAGATCTTGGCTAGGCACCCACCTCCCAAAGAAATAGGGGTATTCTCAAAACTAAGGGTTACACAGGCGGGGAAACCCAATACAGATGCAGCTTTTTTTTTTTTTAATCACCCCATCCTGCTCCAATGCCAAGGGGGTAAACTTTGGAAGACTGGACTTACCCTAGGTTTCTACATTCCTCATAGTAACATAGTATGTAATAAAGACTTTAGTCCATCCAGTTCTTTACTGTATCCTTCATAACTACCTCCTCTGTAAGAGCAGTGAGACTATGGAACTCGCTGCTAGAGAAGAATCCTCTCCCATGTCGGTGGAAAAGCAACTTTCCTCTAATCTTAGTGGAGGCCCTCGGGTTATGGTTACAAATATATAGATTGTGGGACAGATCTTTGTATTGACCCCGAATATATTTATACATAGTTATTAGATCGCCCCTCAGGCGTCTTTTTTACTAAATAAAGCTAACATTGACAATTTTTCAGGGTACTCTAGTCCTCCTTTTATTAACTTAGGCCCTTATTTATGAAGGAATAGCGACAGGTAGCCACTGGTGAGCAACCGGTAATGACGGGCACCGCCACAAGAACGCCAGCTCCCCACCACAATCACACATTTAACAAAAGGAGGACTAGAGTACCCTGAAAAACTGATTTACAGTTGTCAAAATGGGATGCGCTTTTGTTTTCGCATCAATTTGTGTTCAGGAGTACTCCAATTGGCATCTGAAATTTTCCGCTAGTTTCTGGTATTCATGGTATGTTTAAAGGGCAAAAAAGCGTGTGCAAATGTGGTGATTTGAAGAGTGAATTTCCTCCAGCAAATAAGTGGAGCAAACTGCAGGATGGTTCTAAAACATTTATAAAATTCTGCTGTCAGACCATTTAACCCGGGTGACTTTTTGATGGCAAGGTGATCAGTTGCACTTACCACCTCATCGGCAGTGACCGGCTGTCAAGCTAGTGATAGAAAGGTCACAATTTTCCAATCCTGGAGTAGAGTCCAGGAAACTCACCATCCTTGTCCGGTCAAGAAACTTTCTGCCCAGGAGGTCAGCATAAAAGGACCTAATAATCTCCAGGATCCCAGATTTAGATCTAACCAGGGATCCTGTGCTATACTTCAGACCAAGGACAGTCTTGAGAGCCGCAGCCTGTCTGCAATTCTGATAGGGATCGGGCCAGTGGTATTTCACATAATCACTTTCCAGAACCAGAGAAGCATGCCGGTCATACTGACACTTCCTGAGGAGAAGCTTGACTTCAGAGATTGCCCCTTGATCTCCACCATTCGAGACAAGGAGGTCCAGTTTCCTCCGCAAGCTCTGGTAGGCAATGTATTTATCAAGCTGTTTTCTTTTGCCTAGGCCTCTGAAAAGCCCAGCAATTCTCATTTTGGTCAGCTCCCACCCCTCAGACCTGCTGCTGCAAAAATCCTTAATGGAAACCTGTGCCTGAAAAAAATCCTCAAAGGATTGTTTTACCCCCTCCCCCTCAAGGAGAGCTGAATCCATCCTCCAGATGCCCCTTCCTCTAGGGGGTGTTGTCAGAAGCATTCAAGACCATCGATAGTAAAAGGTGATCGGAGAACTCGACAGCCTGCACCCGCGGAGGCTGGAAAGTCGAGCTCTCCTTCAAAAAAAACCTGTCTATCCTACTCTGACTGCTACCTCGCTGAAAAGTGAAGCTCGTGAGGTTTGGGGAGTGCTTAATGTGCACATTTTCCAGACCTGCCTCTCTAACCATGCTATTCAAAAAGAGACTATCGCAGCTCAGCTTGCCTTTGAAGCCTCTCCTGTCCATTGGCCTAGTCACGGTGTTAAAATCACCTCCAAAAACTACTGGCCGGGCTGTAAAAAGGAACAGCTTGATCTTTGTAAAGAGGCATTTCCTGTCCCACTTAGTTTGAGGTCCATAGATATTTATTAGGCGCAGGTCCTGCCTCTTCACAATGACGTCTAAGACCATGCACCTCCCGATTTCCACCTCAATGACTCGCCGGAAAGTTACCATATCGTTTTTAAAAAGCACCGCCACTCCGCTGTAAGGCTCGGCCGCAAGAGACCAAAAGGAGGGTCCATGCCTCCACTACCGCTTCACAGCGTGAATGTCGGCTAGACTGGCCAATCTGGTCTCCTGCAAAAACAAAATGTCCGCATCAAACTGGCTGAGAAAAAATTAGGCCATAAAACGAGCACTTACGGATTTCATTCATTCAGGAGAATGTCTCTTAGCCTTCCCTCCGGCCTCACTATCTGAACCTAAACACTTAGTGGAGGAGAATGGTGCTTCCTCCTCCATATCTGAGGCCTCAGAATCGAAAGAAGAAATTTCTATAGATGAGTCCTCAGAGAGCGCCTCAAACCGGTTGGAGTGCTGCACCCCACTGCTCTCCCCCGGCTCCGGCACTCCATTGTCCTTTTTATTTTTTTCTTTGTAGCTAGCCTATAAGCCAGGTAATCCTGATCCTCGGGGGAGAGTCCCACCCTGCTCAGAAGGGGGTGCAGGATCAGGGTCACCCAGCCTCAGCATGCGAGGTCTTACAGCAGGGGCCACGATTACTGGGACCCCCTTGGTACCCGCCTCAGCTATTATTTTGCTTGGTCTTACTTTAAAGGATACGAACTTTGGGACAGACTGGGGATTCACCTTAGGGCCACCTGCAGATGGCACAGACACAGGGGCCTCAGGAACCCTCAGCTGAGTGGTGGGGAGGGACCGCAGACGGGGCAGCATGGGAACGTTCTTCACTGACCAGCCCCCAGTCCAGATGTCCCGATAGTCCAGGATTTTTTTCAGGGGAGTGAGAACATCACCATAACACTTTAGCCAGACGGTCATATTAGAGGGGAGAATGGACTAATTTCTTAATAGGATGGTGATGTTTTTTACGAGCTGCTGCCTGGAGACCTGGATTGGAGTTAGCCCCTTCCAGGCAGGACTTTGCTTTTGCAGCTTGTACCGCTCCCAAAACAAGTCCATTCCCTCCGGTCTGACAAAGCTTAAGTCATGCTCTCCACTCCCCACTGGACAAATCAGGGCAAAAATGTCTGCGGCTGCGAATCCCATATCCAGGATGAGATCCACCACCGCCCGCCGGGTGATAACTGGCCCCTCCCCCTCCCACCTAAGCTGGACCAGGTTTCGCCTATTGAAGCCACTGGCAGGGGCATTGGCCTCACTGGGCACAGATGCGCTCTCACCAGTAGCTCCACTCCCATTTCTGGCAACCTGGGCATAGGACACAGGGGGCTGCACTGCAGTACCAGCACCACCACCACGCTGGATAAAGTACAGAGCAGGACACTTCACTGCAGGGGCTCCAGCATTTAGTGGCACAGTCTTAGGCAGATTAGAGTCAAAATGAGGGGCAGACCTGGGAAGATTAAGTGGAGAGCTGGAGGCCTTCTCCACAGCAACAGCAGTACCAACAGCAGTAGTCACAAGAGAAAGTTTATCAGCAACTCCTGGGGAGCAGCAGTCAACAGTTACAACAGACAGGCCAGCAGCAGTCACCGGAGGCAGGGTAGTAACAGGCAACAGAGGCAGTCCATCAGGGGGCATAGGAGGCAGGTGGGCATCAGACACAGACAGGGCAGCAGCAGCAGTGATAGGGGGCAGACTGGGAGCAGATACAGGGGGCAGGCTGGCAGCAGCAGCAGTGATAGGGGGCAGGCTGGCAGCAGCAGCAGTGATAGGGGGCAGGCTGGCAGCAGACAGACACAGGTGGCAAACTGGAAGGAGATGCAGAGGGCAGGCTGGCAACAGACACACCAGAGGATGTTGAAACATTTGAAGCCCCACCAACCAGACCCAATCCTGTGGGTGCCCACCAAAATCAGCAAGCCCTGGGCCCTGGATAGGTGCCAGGATGACAGTTGAGGCTGGCGCTACCTCATCCTTTACAGGATAAGGTGCACCAAAGCCTCCCTTGCCCCCTGACACAGCACTATCAGTGCCCTCCACAGGATGGGTAACTATGGGAGCTTCACACTGAGCTGGCATCTGTTCCTTACATACCTGCTGGTGGTCGCCCTCTGGCAACTCTCCTCCACTGTACACCAACGCTGCACACACCTGACAAGCTGCTCCAGGTAAGGGTGTTATGGATGCTGGTTCTGGGGTTCCCAGCTCTGCCAATGCTACAGCCTGAGGTGAAGGCATAGCTGATAATTCCTCCATCGGCGTCTCCTCCACATGGTCATCCTCTGTCTCCATGGTCTGGTTGGAGCACTGCATGGTCTGCTGTTCATTCTTATATTTCTCCTGGAAGGCCCCACTGTTTTCCTTCATGGAGGTAACTAAATTTTTCCTGTTCCTTTTACTCTGGACTCAATTTCAGCCTTCCCAGAGCTTTTTCTTCAATGACATCTTAAGTTTAGACAGCTTTTCTTCCTCCTTTGCCACAGCTAAGATGTTGGTGCATACGCGATTGCGAATAGTCGATAAGCTCTCACCAGGCTGGGGCACTGTGGTGGAACTAGTGCCGCTCGAGGATGGAGTCCCGGGATCCGGTGGTTTAATATTTCCCTGGGGGTAACGGCAAGACTCACCCCGGGAATCCTCCATCTTGCCTGGGATAGCTCTCCCAGCAAGGCCCCTGGCTCCACAGCTCACAGCTCTCCAGCTGCAGGTAATCAGAGAGAAACTCCACACACAGCAGGAGGTGACCGCACCCTCCTGATTATCCTAATAGATTGTAAGCTCTTCTCCTTCTGTCTCCTCCCTTATACCCTAATAGATAGTAAACTCTTCTCCTTCTGTCCCCTCCCTTCTACCCTAATAGATTGTAAGCTCTTCTTCTATATTCTCCCTTATACCATAATAGATTGTAAGCTCTTCTCCTTCTGTATCCTCCCTTGTACCCTAATAGATTGTAAGTTCTTCTCCTTCTGTATCCTCCCTTATACCCTAATAGATTGTAAGCTCTTCTCCTTCTGTCTCCTCCCTTATACCCTAATAGATTGTAAGCTCTTCTCCTTCTGTCTCCTCCCTTATACCCTAATAGATAGTAAGCTCTTCTCCTTCTGTCTCCTCCCTTATACCCTAATAGATTGTAAGCTCTTCTCCTTCTGTCTCCTCCCTTGTACCCTAATAAATTGTAAGCTAGCTCTTCTCCTTCTGTGTCCTCCCTTATACCCTAATAGAGTGTAAGCTTTTCTCCTTCTGCTCGTTAAGGTGGGAGGTGTGTGAGTGAGCTCTCTGCAGATGCTCTGCATGTCTGGCTCAAGCCCAGGATCTGCCTGCCCTCGGTGGGGTCACTTCCCAGACAAGCTCCAGCTTTCCTGGTCTGAAACTGGAGTCCATGTGCGGGTGACCAACTGACCGTGGCGGATTACAATGATGG
This sequence comes from Gastrophryne carolinensis, assembly GCA_027917425.1. Classification (NCBI taxonomy): domain Eukaryota; kingdom Metazoa; phylum Chordata; class Amphibia; order Anura; family Microhylidae; genus Gastrophryne; species Gastrophryne carolinensis. Next base: position 63,165,837 of record CM051241.1, on the reverse strand, counting down.
CGGTGCAAGAGACTTTATAGAGGAAAGTTACTGGAAAGTAAGTGAAGCTGGAATGGAAGTGGTAGATAATGATGATGCGCTGTGTAGCAGTGTCTGTGTGCAGCATGTAATGGAGGGAGGGCGGCAGCACCAGGAAAATATCTGTGCTGATCCATGCAGGGAGAACCAACAAACTGTTGTGATGGACACTCATCAGCCAGCTCAACATGGCAGTGGGAAGCAGCACAGGTAGAGGAGGACATATTTGGAAAGATTGACAATGCAGGAAAATGCAGCAGAATGTGTGAGTGAGTGGAGAGTCCTGGGCCCTGCGATCCAAGACCCAGTGGGTTTGGGTCCGCTTTAAAAAAAAATCCCAGTTTGTTTTACCAGTAATGTTATTTCTATGAGTACTTCAGAGCGGCCATTTGAAAGAGAGGGCTCCACCCCCTAGACAGGAAACAAACTGTGACAAATTTGAAAGCCCCACCCCTTCTTCACAGCCCTCAGTATATTAACAAGTAACAAAAAGAAACCAAAGGACTATACGGAGAGGGTAGCTAGGGCCGTCCTGAAACACTCATAGTAATAACGTTACCCATAAGACTAACAGGGATTCTCTCCCTTCGTCCTTCAGGACAGCCACTTGAGAGGGTAAGCAGGTAATCGAAGTTAAAGGAGCAGTATCGCGAATTTTTCTTGGTGACTTATATTTAGTGGTACTTTGAATGTAGGTAAGTGTTGGAGTAAGAATTACAAATTTAGAAAAAAATGATGTCTGTGTTGTGCAGCTGGAGACTAATAGCTCATGTTTATGTCTGCTGAGTGTCGGGGCCCGACACTCTGGCCTGTTCCATGCTGAAGAGAGGGGGAAACAATGTAACAAAGTAATCAGCTGTTCAGCGCTGGCAGCCGTCCAGCGTAAGATAATATTGCAACATTGCCTGGCCAGAAATCATATATCTGGGGGGGGTTATTTTATTTCAGAATTTGATTTTTATGTTAACATCCTGTTTTTTTGCTCTAAACATTTTTTATTTTGACAGTTTTCCCTTCATGTTGGCTCTGCTGCAGAATCTTTCGGTTTACCATTTTCTCTTTCATATTCTTATTTTTCATTTTTCCATATGATCTTTCTTTCAGCTTTGTTTTGAGCAAAGCCCAACCCAGGAGTTTTGTTTTGTGCCCCTAGGGGCATCCCGACTTGGGATGCCCTGATATGTGAAATCCCCAAGTTCGCCTGTGAAAACATACCTTTCCCTGTCCCACAGCGCATGTGTGGGCTCTCATCCAATCAGCGCTGTTTGCGCGCAGATGGGGAGCCTGAGCAGTAACCTTCCTGGCCGCCCGACCTGTCTAAATGACTATCTGCGTGAGCGCGCCAGAAAAATGGGGGGATCTGTGGTTATCCAGGGGTCGTTTCACACAGTGGGGCATCCCGATTTAGGATGCCCAAGGGGGAAGGTCAATGGCCGGGTCTTATAGACTTCAGGGTCGGCCACTCAGTGTTTTGTTCCACTTTAATACCTTTAGATTTTCCTGCACAGTTATTCAAAGAAGAATTTCAGTTATTTTCAGTCAGTTTAGTTTATTTTGTATAGATTTTACACATTTGAGTCACCTGGTCTTATAACAAAAGCAGCACCTCACACACACACAGCCGTTACCACTGATTACAGTGGGCTAAATGAAGCAGCTCACTAAATACAACCCAGCAGATCCCCCTATTCAGCAAATGGACTGAGCCATTGTCATTATACAATTTAAAAGAAAGGCAGATATTTTTTCCTTTTTCCATCGCCACATTATTTATACACATGTTAGAAGCTATTGTGTGGCTATTTAATTATTTATCTTTTTTAATGCAAATTTTGCGATACTGCTCCTTTAAAGGCAGGGCACAAAATGATAATGCCTAAGTGGCTGCGTAAGCTAAGGAGATGGCCAGCCTAATCCACCTGGCTATTGAGGCTTTGAAAGCGGATAAACCTCTATTCCTACCACTAAAGGTCTGTTTACTTCCAGGTATGTTCTAAATACAAAAAATGGATCTTCTGACATCTAGAAACTGTTTGTTCCCCTCCCCATCCTTCCGGTTGCCTGGAAAGGATGGGAGAATTATTTCTTGTGACCTGTGGAAGGTGGAGGCGATCTTGGGTAAAGTGGATCATGCTTGAGAATGGCCCTATCTGGTAGAGTTATGCAGAAGGGCTCTCGAATGGAGAGGGGGCCTGTAAGTCAGTAACCCTGCGTGTTGAGGTAATGGCAAGCAAAAAATACATCTTTAGGGTTAAAATTGTCTGATCCTTCAGCAAGTGGCTCAAAAGGAGCTTTTATAAGACCCTTAAGAATGTGGGTAAATACTTCTAGCGGACCCTTTCCTGCTTCCTATAAGGGTTTCATTTACCCGTGAAGACAGCCCCTTCATTTTCAGGAGTGCCATTTCAGGATCCAGGCTGTTAAATTTAGATCCTGTGGATTTGTGTAATAAATAGGACCCTGAGCCAGTAGGTTTGGTCTCTGTGGAAGTTGCCATGGAGTGTCCCTGGACATAGTTACATAGTTAATATGGTTGAAATAAGACATATGTCCATCAAGTTCATCCAAGTGTGTTGGGGAAGTTTCATTTTTATTTTTTTACTGATAACCCCTAATAGTAACTGTAATTGTTATTTTCTTCTAAATAAGCATGTAATCCTTTTTTGAAGTTGTCAGCGGTTGATGCTGTAACAAGCTTCTGTGGGAGGCTGGCTTCCACAGATTTTTAGTTCTTATGGTAAAGAATTATTGTCGACCCTGGAGACTAAATTTCTTTTTTTCCAGTTGAAGGGAGTGCCCCCCCCCCCCCCCCCCGAAATAGTGTTTCCCCATCTTTTTTGTATGGACAGTATATATATTTACACAAGTTAATCATGCCCCCCTTAGTCGTCTTTTCTCAAGACTAAACAGATTTATTTTTATTTTTTTTGTTTGACATGTTCTTTAGAGCTGCAAACCAACTGCTCTCTGTTGGCAGGAGCGATTAGGATCACCATTTGTTCTTCCTTGATCTTTCATATCACCCAAGGTAACAGCTGAAGGGGGGAAAGGTGTAGGCTAAAGGGAAAGTTCTAGGACTGGGCCAGGGCATCCACCCCTTACACCCCATCCCAGGGCCGGATTATGAGGGGTGAGCAAGGGGCGCGAGCCCCAGGGCCTCCACCACTTACCCTGTACAGGGGGCCTCCACCAACCTTTGGGTTATGTAATCCTGCAGCCAAAGCCACCACAGGGCAGGACGGAGAGTCTAGAACAGCAACGCTACAGTGATGGGTGCATGCAGAGCCGTCACTGAACAGAAGCCACCAAGCACAGCCGCTGGTGGCTCACTGTTTCCTGCTGGACCAGCTGGGCCACTACACTACCCCCCACCCAGAATGGCAAAGCAGGAGTTCTCAAGCAGCATGCACCCGCACAAGGGTGGCACAAGGGACTCGATCTGATGTTCCAGTAAGCAGGCTGGTGCCAGACAACCACCAATCAGCTACTTGGCTGGACTGTTATTTTAAAGGAAAAAAATACTGCATCTGGGGCCTCCACCAGATTTTGTGCCTAGGGGCCTTCACCACACCGGCCCTGCCCCGTCCCCACGACACAGAGAGAAGAAGGTTCTGCACTTTGTATTCTGGGCTGTCACAAAGATATCTATCTGGGGAATTCCCCACCTCTGGGCTATTTGGCAAAATACCTCCTGATTTAGCATCCATTCTGGCTGAAATTTTAATTTGGCTCAGGTTGTCTGCCACCACATTTAGGGATCCTTTCAGATGTACTGCCGATAGGGATCGCAACTGGTTTTGAAGGGGGAGATGAAAGGGATACGTCGGCTCCTGCAGAGCTGTGGATCTAATTCCCCCCTGTCGATTTACATATGCTACCTTTGTAGTGTTTGATCTCACCTGAACATCCCTTTCAGCCAGTATATGGTGGAAATAGAAGAGGGTCTGTTCTACTGCTTTTAGCTCTCTTACGTTTGAGGATCTTGTCTGAGCATCTTTTGACCGATGCCCCAAGCACTGGCGTCGTTATAATGACTGGGTGGGTCTGTCTCCTAAGCCTTCCATCTTGCAAAGTCCATGGGTTCATCCAACCACCAGGGCATACTGTTTTTGATTCTGGAATTATTACCTGGTAGTCTAAGGACTGTGGATTGTGATACCAGGTCTTCAACACAGAGTGGAGGCGTCAGGAGTGCAGCTGTGCCCATGTCACAGCCGTGATTGTCATGATGCCCAATATTCTCATGATTTCCCATAGCAAAGCAGATTGTTGCTGGATTAGCCAGCCAAACTGGGCTACCAATCTTTGTTGCTTGTCTGGCGTTAAAATTCTGTTCTACACAATAGCTGTGGCAGGAGTCCTGAGTTCAGAGTTTCTGGGATCTGGGTTCAGAGTTTTGGGTTCAAGGTGACAATTCAATGCTGATCCATGGCTATATAGAGCAGGAAGTCACACGGGTGCTGGCTGATTACCAACACCTCTTCAGGACAGAGCCATCTGCTGGTGGAGCAGTATATAGCAGGAGAAAGTCCTAGAAAGGGAGCAAGTCTAAAGCAGAACTGAAGAAAGGCATGCTCCCAAGCTATGGAGGAACTCCAGACCTGACAGGAACAGAATTCAAGTTGGTACTTCTGAGATGCCACTCTCAACATAAAAGGATTTGAAGTTATGGACTGCCATGCAACCGAAAAGTAGGTTAACCTTCCACCCCAACCTGAGACTCGGCATCAGGATGCCGGAGGATTATAGACCAAACTTGGCTTGCACCCCCTTTATGCCTCTTGGGCTCCACTTGTCTCTGTTGAAAGGATTTTTTTTCTTTGACTGAATAGTGTTTTTCCCCTTACTTAAATAGGTCTAATGGGAAACTTTTTAGTTCTTTCTGAGGACTGGGTGAGAATTGCCTCCAGTACGGTACTGAACATGAGATTTCCTTCAAAGAGAATTTCGCACAGTTTGGCTTTGGACCCCTGAAGGTTTTTAATCATATAGCTTGTCTGGCTGAATTAACTAGGGCTGAGGCTCTAACTGCCTCAGCAGTGGTGTCCTCTAGGAAGGAGATGGCGCTGAACATATAGGGGAGGGGTTGACGGTAAATGAGACCAAATCCCAAGCCCTTTAGAGGATTCCCTCTGTGCATCTGTCCATGGGGCCTCTATGCAAGCCTGAATGTTTGGACCAGGAGGCACAGGCGGTCTCTTCAAATGGAAATTTATGCTTAATGGTGTTCGAGAAAAAGCAGTTTCTCTTTGGAAACTGTCATTCCTTTTAAATTAAATTAGAGAAGTAAGAGTGAATTGGAAAAGATTTCCATTCTACCCATGAGTTTATGACAAATCGTATCCTGAGCCAATACTCTGCTCATTTTCAATTTCTTCAGATTTCCTCTATTCTGGGCCTTTTGGGGTTCCTTGTTCCCACGACCCTTCCCCCTCAAAAACCTGCATTTAATGAATGCTCATCTAAGGAGACTATAGGGTCGATTCAAAGAAACATGTAACAGCTTTGATTTTGGTGCCGATCATCCTATTTTTCCCGTACGCTCGTGCGTTCGTATGAACTTGCGAGTGATTCTATAAGCAAATACGTTTCTATCCTAAAATGTACGTCCGTTCGTATGGCAGTTCGGGAATCAGACCTATGTCAGTTTCCATCCTGAATTTTCCGTTTCATTTCTCAGGTTGCAACATTGGTTTTGCCCTTTTTCCTTTTTTGTCTGGACGTAAATCCTTCTGATCTTGCGGCTGCGCACTACAAACTTACCTCATTAGAGTGCATTCTAAATATTTGGTCTTTTATTTTTCTTTATTTCATTCATTTTGTAGTAACCAACCATTAATGAATGCATTTGCATAAGTAAATCTTACTTTGTTTAATTTTTAGTTAACTTGCATTTTTTACTTGTGGATTTAATTTAATATTTTGGCTTCAAATGGTACAACTTTAAATTTTTGGTGTGGTTACCCACACCCTCTACATACAGATTGCTCTCAAAAATTAAAAAACACCCAGCAACTTCTGCATGTTATGAGTCTAGAAACAGCCAAGATGGTGGCTCAGGTATTCTCGGGCAGCCTGCAAACAGAAAGGGCCTTGTGACTGTGTTGCTCTGCATTCTTTGATTTCTGACCTTTCCGTGCCCCCAGCTCTGCTGTGTCTGTGCAAAATACAGCAGTAACCCACATCCTGCACTTTATCCCGCTCTCCTCTCCTCAGTAAGTGTGATGCATCTGACCAAAGATGTGCTTAAATAATTAAACAAAGCAAAGGTAAACAACTACACCAATAAATTAAATCTAAAAATATTATTCTAGTACATCAATTTAAAAATAAATAACAAAGGACATAAGTTTCTTTAATTAACGCAAATATATGGATGTATTGCAAAATAAAGGTTTACATGCAAAGGACTAATTAAGGTCCACATTAAAATGCTTTTATAAGGCATACATGAATCAGGTATGCATTGCTATACAATTTATGGCCTCGGCCATGCTGATACATGCAGTTCATTGGAGCTCAAGACGCGCAGACTCCTCCACATAGCCAAAAAACCTGTTCAAGAACAGCAATCCGACTGCTAAAAGGTGTCGGCAGTGGCTTTCTTTTAAAACGGATTTAGAGGTTGGAAAACTGTTCTCTGAATCACACCTAAACACATCCGATTATCCTAAGTTTTACGTTTTGATCCTAAGTTTTAGGATTTGATCCTAAGTTTTACGTTTTGATCCTAAAATTTAGGAACGAACTTCCGATGATCGTAAGAGCATATACGAATTCGCACGTATGGGTCGATTCAAAGAAACATGTAACAGCTTTGATTTTGGTGCCGATCATCCTATTTTTCCCGAACGCTCGTGCGCTCGTATGAACTTGCGAGTGATTCTATAGGGTCGATTCAAAGAAACATGTAACAGCTTGGATTTTGGTGCCGATCATCCTATTTTTCCCGTCCGCTCGTGCGTTCGTATGAACTTGCGAGTGATTCTATAAGCAAATACGTTTCTATCCTAAAATGTACGTCCGTTCGTATGGCAGTTCGGGAATCAGACCTATGTCAGTTTCCATCCTGAATTTTCCGTTTCATTTCTCAGGTTGCAACATTGGTTTTGCCCTTTTTCCTTTTTTGTCTGGACGTAAATCCTTCTGATCTTGCGGCTGCGCACTACAAACTTACCTCATTAAAGTGCATTCTAAATATTTGGTCTTATTTTTCTTTATTTCATTCATTTTGTAGTAACCAACCATTAATGAATGCATTTGCATAAGTAAATCTTACTTTGTTTAATTTTTAGTTAACTTGCATTTTTTACTTGTGGATTTAATTTTAATATTTTGGCTTCAAATGGTACAACTTTAAATTTTTGGTGTGGTTACCCACACCCTCTACATACAGATTGCTCTCAAAAATAAAAAAACACCCAGCAACTTCTGCATGTTATGAGTCTAGAAACAGCCAAGATGGCGGCTCAGGTATTCTCGGGCAGCCTGCAAACAGAAAGGGCCTTGTGACTGTGTTGCTCTGCATTCTTTGATTTCTGACCTTTCCGTGCCCCCAGCTCTGCTGTGTCTGTGCAGAATACAGCAGTAACCCACATCCTGCACTTTATCCCGCTCTCCTCTCCTCAGTAAGTGTGATGCATCTGACCAAAGATGTGCTTAAATAATTAAACAAAGCAAAGGTAAACAACTGCACCAATAAATGCAATCTAAAAATATTATTCTAGTACATCAATTTAAAAATAAATAACAAAGGACATAAGTTTCTTTAATTAACGCAAATATATTGCAAAATAAAGGTTTACATGCAAAGGACTAATTAAGGTCCACATTAAAATGCTTTTATAAGGCATACATGAATCAGGTATGCATTGCCATACAATTTATGGCCTCGGCCATGCTGATACATGCAGTTCATTGGAGCTCAAGACGCGCAGACTCCTCCACATAGCCAAAAACCTGTTCAAGAACAGCAATCCGACTGCTAAAAGGTGTCGGCAGTGGCTTTCTTTTAAAACGGATTTAGAGGTTTGAAAACTGTTCTCTGAATCACACCTAAACACATCCGATTATCCTAAGTTTTACGTTTTGATCCTAAGTTTTAGGATTTGATCCTAAGTTTTACGTTTTGATCCTAAAATTTAGGAACGAACTTGCGATGATCGTAAGAGCATATACGCATTCGTACGTAGGCTCGTGCGAGTCGGAAATGGCCAAAAAAACAGGAAAAAATGACTAACACCCACCCAAACTTACGATTCTCGATCCGAAATCAATTAACTTTTGCTCTTTGAATCGAGGGGTATAAGCTAATACGTTTCTATCCTAAAATTTAGGTCCGTTCGTATGGCAGTTAGCGAATCAGACCTATGTCAGTTTCCATCCTGAATTTTCCGTTTCATTTCTCAGGTTGCAACATTGGTTTTGCCCTTTTTCCTTTTTTGTCTGGACGTAAATCCTTCTGATCTTGCGGCTGCGCACTACAAACTTACCTCATTAAAGTGCATTCTAAATATTTGGTCTTTTATTTTTCTTTATTTCATTCATTTTGTAGTAACCAACCATTAATGAATGCATTTGCATAAGTAAATCTTACTTTGTTTAATTTTTAGTTAACTTGCATTTTTTACTTGTGGATTTAATTTTAATATTTTGGCTTCAAATGGTACAACTTTAAATTTTTTGTGTGGTTACCCACACCCTCTACATACAGATTGCTCTCAAAAATTAAAAAACACCCAGCAACTTCGGCATGTTATGAGCCTAGAAACAGCCAAGATGGCGGGTCAGGTATTATCGGGCAGCCTGCAAACAGAAAGGGCCTTGTGACTGTGTTGCTCTGCATTCTTTGATTTCTGACCTTTCCGTGCCCCCAGCTCTGCTGTGTCTGTGCAAAATACAGCAGTAACCCACATCCTGCACTTTATCCCGCTCTCCTCTCCTCAGTAAGTGTGATGCATCTGACCAAAGATGAGCTAAAATAATTAAACAAAGCAAAGGTAAACAACTACACCAATAAATTCAAATTAAAAATATTATTCTAGTACATCAATTTAAAAATAAATAACAAAGGACATAAGTTTCTTTAATTAACGCAAATATATGGATGTATTGCAAAATAAAGGTTTACATGCAAAGGACTAATTAAGGTCCACATTAAAATGCTTTTATAAGGCATACATGAAATGTATTGAATCAGGTATGCATTGCCATACAATTTATGGCCTCGGCCATGCTGATACATGCAGTTCATTGGAGCTCAAGACGCGCAGACTCCTCCACATAGCCAAAAAACCTGTTCAAGAACATCAATCCGACTGCTAAAAGGTGTCGGAAGTGGCTTTCTTTTAAAACGTATTTAGAGGTTGGAAAACTGTTCTCTGAATCACACCTAAACACATCCGATTATCCTAAGTTTTAGGTTTTGATCCTAAGTTTTAGGTTTTGATCCTAAGTTTTAGGTTTTGATCCTAAGTTTTAGGTTTTGATCCTAAGTTTTAGGTTTTGATCCTAAGTTTTAGGATTTGATCCTACAATTTAGGAACGAACTTCCGATGATCGGAAGAGCATATATGAAATCGTACGTAGGCTCGTGCGAGTCGGAAATGGCCCAAAAAACAGGAAAAAATGACTAACACCCACCCAAACTTACGATTCTCGATCCGAAATCAATTAACTTTTGCTCTTTGAATCGAGGGGTATATCTTCACTCTCCTTGGTTCACTGACTGTGACTGGTAGTAGGGGGAGAGCGAGAGGGAGCAGGCTGAAGCGGTGCATGAGTAACCAATGCCACTATAGGGGCTGCCTAAATAATGGGAAATTCTTGTGTTGGAGAAAATATCGCTACAGTGGAGGGGGGGCTCTCCTTGCCACCAGATCCATCTTGCAAATTTCCAGGGTCGAGACCATATCCATTTTCATGGAACCGACAGTTTCTGATATAATGGATGCGACACAAAAGTGTCTGTTGCAGGATTCCAGAAGGATAGCCTGACTATTTAGCCAAAACTTTAATTTTAGAGTTTAGAATCGTGGCCCTTAATTCTGGGACCTATGACTTTTTTTCCTTTTTTTCTTTCTCTTGATTTGGGATTAGAAATGCCAGGCTAAAAGACGAATAAATAATACCATGCTAAGTTAACACCCACAGTGAACTAGCAAATGATAATTAAGGCTCATAACAATTGCGGAAAATATACTACTGCCCTACTGGCTTCTCATGAGGCATTGTTGCTGCTCCTCCGTTGGCCTACCAGACACCTAGCTTCACCACTGTGGCCCAGGTTAATGCGAGGGTTCTTAGTGTTATCCAGGCCTCCACTAATGGTTTTGCATCCCCAGCTCTACCTCCCCTGGCGTCACTGGAACTACGTCATCGGGCTCGACCACGGCCCACATTAAAATGTTTTTTATTTTATTTTAGAAAAAAAAAATTTTTCACAAGAAAGAGAGCTCTTGGGCTGGTTACAATATATATATGACACTCGCTTTCTAAATGGCGGCGGGTTCCAGCAGCAGTGGAGACCTAAAGCTGATGGGCGTTTCCTGGAAGGGCTCACACCATAGCAGATGGCGGCTGGGCTGCTCCACCAAGATACCTGATGACCACCACACACCTTTATTTAATTACAATCATAATCACTATATATTCAACACTTACTTTATATTCAAGCATACTTTTAATTTCATTACTGTAATAAAGTAAACACATATAACTTAAATTATCACTGTAGAGTTTTTTGTATTATATGCATTAAATATGAGCAGTAAAAATACCATAAATGTAATAAGGATCCGTTTAATTAGCAATAATTATATACTAGTCAATAGCGATATCAAGTAAGTTTGTTGAATCTTTTAGCTCAAAGAAAAATTGGGGCTCATACAATCAGCACAAAACTGGACTATAAGGCTCCTCCTTCCTCTCTGCAAGCAGGATCGCCTTTGGCTGTTTAGAATGTAAGTGTAACAATAGAAGACTAAATAATAACAGCTGGATATAAACCCCAGGATTTTGACTGTCCGACACTCCGATTGGAGATGCCCAAATGTGTGAACCCCCTCGGTCACTCGATCTGACTCTCGTACAATCAGCACACTTGGATCCGTTCCCACCCGTTTGTCTAAGAGCTCTTCTAAGCGAGTGGACCCAAGCATGCTGGTGGCCACATTCTGTGCTGCCCTCTAACAGGGAGCGTACACGCACTGTCCATTCACAAATGCCTGGTGATGGCACCTACCCTGCTTAAGGGAAAGCGGGGATGCGGCCACGGCACTGTGGGAGAAGGTGAGTTTCCAGGCAGCCTGAGGGGTTTCACACAGTGGGGCATCCTGATTCTGGATGCCCCAAAGGGAGGAAATTAAGCGGCATTTTTTAAGTGGAATTTTATAGATTCCAGGGCTGTTGGACCATGGATTTTGGTCCATTTGAATATATTTATAGATACAATATAAAAAGAGAGAGAAGCAATATCCCCCTGTGAAGAAGCCCCACTTGAAGAGTGTTTAAGGGGCAAAAAATGTTGAGGTTCTTATTGCATCTAATCAAAACCATTCTCACTATATAAACATTCCAACAAAAGTTGTTTCATGTATAAAAAATCCAATGCTGTAAGCTCTCTTTTTCTTGGGAAAACATATTTTTCTACAAAAAAATGTATTTGAATATCTATATATTTAATATTAAATATTAAAAAAGATTTATGGCCTTATTTATCAAGGGATAGCGCCAGGTAGTGTCTCACTAGCGCCAGGTAGCGCCAGCTATCGGTGGCTACCGAATCCAGAACGCCAGGCGGCGGACACAATCACGCATTTATCACGCTAAATGAGGCTAGCGCCGGCGAGAGCGTCACCTAGCGCGGGATTCATCATGTAGCGGACTGCAACGAACAGCGCCGCTGCTAATCCCATCACAGCGCCAGGTATGACCTCTCGCTACCTGGCGCTCTCCAATGCATTTCAATGGAGCAATCTTTAAATATTCATAATTAATTGATATGACTGTTTTTTTATTTTTTTTTTTTTTAACTGTCAAAAATTCTGTGACCACTATGGCAATGTTAGATATTTTTTTTAAGGTAAAAAAAAAAAAAAAAATTTGTGCAGAATTGATCTTACAGGTCTGATATTAATGTATTTATATTACAAAATGTTTAGAAAAACTTGTTCAATTTTTTAATCAAAAAATATGGTTGTTTGGGGGTTAAAAACTACTTTTAAGCCATCGCCGCCAGCGCTCTGGGGTTTAAACAAGCATTTCACAGCGCGAGAATTTTTTGAGCGTGATTTGTTAATGAATATGCTGGGAGCCGTTCGCTCTGGCCATTCGCTGTCAGGCGCACCCATACAGCGCGGAACCTGTGAAACAGCGACTCCTAACCCCGTATTCAACATTACCGCACACCGACTGTATCGCTGTCAACAAGCGAACAACGGCCAAGCACAGCGAATACTAGCGGGCACTGTGAAAATCACGTTACTGGCGCTCATCTGTCGCTACCTGGCGCTATTAATGAATCAGCCTCTTAATATTTTAAGTATCCATCTGTCCTAACAGAAGTTGGACCTTGCAGATGAACATAACTTTATACTACAAAATAAGTCCTTGGTTATACACAGTTGTGTAGCTAACAATGTGGCCTTACAGCTGCACAAGTGATGATTTACCGGTGGAAACCTCTTTTTATTTGTTGCTTCATCAAAAACAATCTACCAAAACTGATTAAAGGAAATGACAATTTGATAATTAAAAAAATAAAATTGCTAAAAAACTAACAGACACCAAAAATGGCCCGGGGATATTTAACACTTAAAGCGATCCTTCACCCTGAATAAGAGTCTATCTTATATGTTTCCCACACCCTGTACATACAGATTGCTTACATTAAAAATCATCCTACCTGCATCTACTGCATGTTATGAGCCTTTAATCATCCAAGATGGCGGCTCATGGATCATCAGGCAGCCTGCAAACAGGAAGTGCCTTCTGACTGAGTCGCTCTGCATTCTGGGATTGCTGTCCTTTCCCTGACCCCAGCTCTGTTGTGCTATAACTCCATCCCCTGTACTTTATCCCACTCTCCTCAGCATGTGTGATGCTTCTGAGGCAAGATGGCGGCGCCCTTATACTAGAGTCCTGAACAGAGTTACAGCCCAGTGGGGGAAAGAATAAAGTGACTAAAAACTTAAAATATATTAATTTTAGATGCTGGGGAATAGTTTTTTAAGGGTTTGGGCTTTTCATTAAATCATGCTGAAGGTCCGGTTTAATTAGATATTGTAAAAAAAGGGGATGCAGAACCAAAATTATATCAAAAAATGAATACATTTTATAAAAGTAAGTACAAATACACCTAAAAACAACACATAAACACAAGAGACACTTAAAATCAAGCTACTCCTTTCCCTCAATTAATCCCACAACCCTCCACAATATAATGTAGTAATAATATAATAATCGGACAGAGGTACCCACAAAGCAATACAATAAAGAGTGGGGCCCTAATTTTTTTGTGCCGGCACAAAATGCATGATCCAATCTCTGCACTTGTCACTTTATTATTGGATATTGATTTTTAGTTTGCGCAGAGATTGGATCATGCATTTTGTGTCGGCACAAAAAAATTAGGGCCCCACTCTTTACACTATTGCTTTGTGGGTACCCCCGTCCCCGATTAAAGCTTTCTGCTTTAATCGCTTGCCCATCTATATTCTCTAATGTGAGTGTAATGATTGGCACTCTTTAGAAGTTCTTTAGAACAGTATTACGCTAGATCGTTTCCTTCTCTGTTTTTTATATATACCGGTGGAGTTATACTTACAGTGTGTCCACCTTCCTTCCTGTTACTTTTTGTGACCGGGATCGGATTGCAATCATTTTAGGCATCGGTCTGCTATTTGGATATGTTTTGAACAAGGCACTCCCATTACCTACATTCTGGTAAGGGTTTATTGAAACGGTGAGAGACTACACTCAGGGTGTTTAGAGTGAATTGACTTTAAACAACTCTTTGGAGAAGTGCATGTGTATTGGGACCTGCTTTTAATTCTTGCATCCTTAGACTGATTTAATTTTTCTGGATCTTAAAAAGTTTTAGATGTTCTGCTCTGTGCTTGATTTTTTACACGTTGTAATAGTGAGCTATTCGCAGCCAAATATACAATTGTGGGGTTATCCCTCTTATACTATGGCCTTAGCAGGTTGGAGCATTTCCCATCATCCCCTTCCCTTTCCTCCACTTCCCCTTTTCCCTTTTCTTTTTCTCCCCCTCTCACTTCCTTTCCCCCCCTTCCCCTTAAAATAATTTGGGTGCCCCGAGCCCCCCCTTTTTTATTTTGCCTGGATGAGGGGTGTTACTCCATCCCAATAAGAACATCCTTTTTGGGACAGGGGGTGCATCAGGCACATAAAAGCATCCCTATAAAATGAGGGATAGGTAACAAACTCCATCTGCCTAAGTATACATTTTATGGCCCGTGTTACAGGCTAGTTTGAGTCCACTTAAAAATGCGCACTTTAGGCTGCCTGTGTCTTCCCTGGCTTCTTAGCTCTAGTGCTAAAATGATTAGTCCCTAACATGTTACCGCTATCTTCTATTTGTTAAGGGGATTTTTTTTTATCTTAATAATTTAATGCACGTTTGTTGATTGAAAAAGCATTATTCTATATTAAGAAGTTCATTTCCAAGATGGTGCTATATCCTTTTTTCCCCTTGTGCCCATGTCTCCCCCCCCCCCCAGTCCTGTGCGCCCCCCCCCCAGCCCTGGGCCTCTTTGGCCCCAATGCCTGGCTTTCTCTCCCCGTCTCCTGGCAGCTCGTAGCCCCACCTCTTTTGGGGCTGCTGCTGGGTTTGGAGGGTACAGGGAGACATGACGGGGGTGTGCGAGGCTAGATGTGTTTAACCCGCTTGGGCGGAGATGTCGGTGGGGATTGGCGGGTCTCGGCTCGGGGAGGAGAAGAAAGCCCGCTGCCTTGTTGGCAGGCTGACGGATGTGCTGTGTGATTATGCCATACTGGTAACATTGTATCTGATATGTATCTTATATGTATTGCACTTGCACTTTTTTTTGTATCCATAATCACATGGGAGTATGGTTTCTTAATATGAATTAGATATCTTGTGCATATGTATAAAATTCCTTGTACATTACATTGATATTACTTATAGATTGGTGGTCACAAATTATGTTTTGATTTTTATATTAGTTTTTATTTACTTCTTCAGAGACATGTTTGCACTTGTCACTTTATTATTGGATATTGATTTTTGAGATTGCATGCATTTTGTGCCGGCACAAAAGAAATTAGGACCCCACTCTTTACTGTATTGCTTTGTGGGTACCCCTGTCCGATTATTATTACAAAATATTGTAGAGGGTTGTGGGATTAATTGAGGGAGAGGAGTAGTAGGTGTATTTGTACTTACTTTAATAAAATGTATTCATTTTTTGATATACTTTTGGTGCTCCCATTTTTGGAGGTAGGTGTGGCATGGTTCCTATCGACAATATTTGTCGATAGAAAAATAAAGCAATGAACCACCTTGCAGTATGTGGGTGCCAAATCTATAGGTTGGACAAGATACTTTATAGAACCAAAAATAGAGAGGCACATCAATTTATCTTAATGCAAGTGTCAAAAAGGCTTTAATTTTGATAAATATACATATACACATGGAACAGGCTTATAATCTATAGTTCATCGGATCAGACTATATAGTGCTATATATGGTGTAATGAGTTGCTAAATCAATATGTACAGGGGTTATTGGTACTGCTATATATAGTAAGTATACACATAAGTTGAAAAAATAACATGTTGCATATGTGTATGCCTCTTCCACATTTTGTTGCCTTTATTAACCATCTATGCGGATATTCACTCTGGCTTAATACCCTGGCTTCTGGCACTAAGAAGCTTATATAAAAATGTAAACTTTTTTTGACATTTGTATTAATATGTTGTGCATCTCTATTTTTGGTTCTCCATGGATATTTTAATACACGTGTATATAGTATTTTTAGTAAACTAACTTTCAGTTCTCTCATTTCCTATAATAGCATAAAGATAATTGTGAGCCAATGAATTGGCACCGAATATGTAGTACTGTAAAAGTTTCTTCCTAGTTTCGCTTTACTTGACATAGCATTAAATATCAACTCAATTATTTTTGGCATTTTATGTTCTCCTAATTGCCTTTCCAAAATTGTGCAATAATTCCAAACACTGACTATCTTTTTTTTTTTTTCCTCAAGGCAACTAATGGTAAGATTTTTACTCTATTAACGAATTAACACACCTAGTCATATCACCGTGAAGTTATAAAGAATTTCCAGTTTTAATCAAAAATAGGCTTTTATTTCCATGGAATTCATTGGAATAATTCAAGTAACTGCAAGTGCTTATTTTAAATTAGCTCAATGCACTCTAATTCTACTATACCAACAAAATAACTTGCCTAGTAACCTAATGTTTCATGTATTTGTCATGTAACCTGCCACACTGAGGCATACCAAAATGCTGGTCAGTTAAACAAACCAGCACAGTAAAAGGCATGTAAAAATGTTGTACACTTATAGGTTCTTATACATATATATACGCAGAGGTCATGACTTTTCATTTACTTGTTTGAATGTGTGGTATTTAAATTATTCATATATATATACATATATAAATATATTTGCTGATTAGGCTGGCTATTAATATTGACATTGCACATTGAAAATTGCTCTCAATGTAGATCCGGATCTCTGGAAAATCTTGATATAGACTTGTATCTTGATCTGGGTTATTTGATGGCTCTATGGATGTATTGATCACTGGACATTTTTGTTACAAAATATGTTTGGGATACATTTACCAATTGGTTGTGCTGTCATTTGCTGGATTTAAAGTGGACCAAAACCCATATTTTTAACTATCATCCCCAGAATCGATTCCCCTATGAAGAGCACCTTTGACAATTTTTAATGCTCCTGCTTCACTCTAATCCCAGATAATAGTGCCTGTTTTAGCTGTAATGTCCCGCCTCCTCATTCTTTGCCACTAGGCCCGCAAAAAAAAAAAAGTTTTTCAGGACAATTTAAACGAAAATATCCATTTCTAGTTCTACACCCTAAGAAGGGAATATTGGCAGGGGCTATGGCCAAATGTATTTCACAAGTTCGGGGGGGTTTCAGTTCGCTTTAAGAACTAATTTGGTTTCAGTTACACAAAACAGGGCTGAGAGAGGACAGGTAGGCAACAAAACACAGGACTGATTACAGTGAAAACCACAAGACTGGAACTCCACAGGAAAAAGACGACCCAGAGCCCAGTAAATAAGAAGAAAGGCTCACAACAGAATCGAAAAGTCTCAGTAAAGTCTTAGTAAACAGTAAACTAAACTGTAGTGATCAATGTCAGGCCGCAGCTGCCAAGGCAAACAGGATTATGGGATTCATCAAGAGAGGCAGAGGTGCCCATGACCAGAGCATCATTTTACCCCTCTATAAGTCACTGGTCAGACCCCATATGGAATATTGTGTACAGTTCTGTGCACCAGTGCTTAAGAAGGTCAAAACTGGAGTGCGTTCAAAAGAGGGCAACTAAATATAAATAAATAATGCGGGAATGAAAATACACTGTAAGATTGTCAAAATTGGGTTTATTTAGTTTGGAAAAGAGATGCTTAAGGTTGTGATATAATAACTATGAATACATATATTGAGGGTCAATACAAAGATCTGTCCCACAATCTATTTCTATTCAGGACTCCGCTAAGGTTAGAGGAAAGATACTTCTTGCACTAGCATAGGGGATTCTTTACTGTAAGAGTGAAACTATGGAACTCTCTGCCCAAAGAGTTAGTCATGAGAAGTACACTAAAATAGTTTAAAAGTGGCCTGGCTGCCTTTCTTGAATAGAATAACATTACCAGCTGTGGCTGCTAGACCGTAGACTGTATGTAGTTTTTCTGTAATAAACAGGCTGACCTGGATAGACTGAGGTCTTTTTTTCATCCTTACATGCTGCAGTATGCTACTATTTATGTTAATCCCAATTCTAAGAGAGGGGCTGAAGGCGCTGCAGATGACCAGGAGGGGGTGGTCCCGCCACTCCTCTCCATTTGGGATTGGATGGGAGGCAGCGTCTTTTGCCACCATTGTCCTTGCGCGCGCGGCTGACGGGGACTCCTTCACCTGGACAGGCGAGTTGATTTTCATTATTGTTTTTAGTATATAAAGAGTTTGACGCATGCAAGTAAGATTATATGACTATGAGCATGGATGGGAGGCAGCGTCTTTTGCCGCCATTGTCCTTGCGTGCACGGCTGATGGGGACTCCTTCACCTGGACAGGTGAGTTGATTTTCATTATTGTTTTTAGTATATAAAGAGTTTGATGCATGCAAGTAAGATTATATGACTATGAGCATGGAAAACGAGTGGCCCGAAATGCGTCAGATACTGCAGGATGTACATACTGTAAGACTTTTTATTTTATACTTTGGACCAATGGATGTCATCTTTTAATTTGATCTAAATAAAAGCAAATTTTTAGATACACCAGAGAGTGGGACTTTTCAAAGATTTTCTATTCTAGGAGGCTGGGTTACACAGACTTTTGAAGGGAAGACAGAGAAGGGGATTTACAGACACCTGTAAGAGTGAGGAACGACAGATAACACAGGAACCAGCTAATCACAAAGGCCAGACAAATACACAAAAGTAGGTGTGGAACAGTAAACTGACCATTTTGGGGGGGCCTCAGAGGGGAAAAATTCAACCTATTTGTGGGTACAGGTGGGGCTTAGGGTTGTGGCCTTTGTGGCATTTAAGGTTTTTTTGGAACAAATATCCACAGCATTCTATGCTATTCATGTGGGTAGCCCCCACCCCAAGTTGCATGCATGTTGTTGGTGATTGAGCCAATGCTCAGCCAATTCGTACATTCCACTACCGCCATTCAGTCAGAGCAGTTACAAACTGAACAGACAGCCTTCGTCAGAATGTCAGCCAAGTGGGACATATAGGCAGTAGCAGAGGGTGGCAGTGAAGGTGCTGTTGCTGGTAGTAGTTGCATTAGCAGTACTTAAACACTAGGCAGAGGGACAGGAGACCTGTGGTGCTTATGTAGGGCTGCTGTTAGTAGATGGCAGCAGGGGTGCTGTTGGTAGCAGAGGCACAGATTTTAAAGACTAGGTCAAAGGACAGGAAAATCTTGTTGTTGTGTAGGCCTTGTGTAGTCCTGGCACTGGTAGTAGCTGACAAGCACTCAAAAAATGATCCCATTTTTAGTGAGGTAGCAACAGGATTGGCTTCCTGGAAATTGAAGAAGGGCCTTTTGATTGTACCACCCAGCTTTGTGATGCCACTCCAGGTGCCTGTGTAGAGCCGTAGTTTCTAGTCCAAGATTTGTGTCCTGACTATGGCTAATTTACTGATTGCAGTTCTGGCACTGTGCTAGGTTTTGTTCTCCAGGGAAGGTACAAAAGAATTGCCACAAGGCAACGAACCATAAATAAGATCTAGAATGTCCACCACCTGATTTTGCTCCTCCACTGGCAGGCTTTTTTCTGGAGTCTGCAAAAGCGGCATCAGTGTCACCATCACCTGCTCCTGAGCAGACCATACCAGCAGACCTAGCCCTGTGCCATTTGGCAGATGATCTGGCCCTACCTTGGCTCAGCTCTTTGTTGCTGCCAGTGCTACAAGTACCCTCCTGCTCTGACGATTTCCCTTCCTTGTTGCCTGGTTTCTAGGTCCTGTCAGTACAAAATCCTGTACAGCTTTATGAAGGCCTCGTTAAAGTTGCTACGGGCAAGAAACACGTCGGCAGGCGGTTTTTCATACACGTTGATGTTCTTTGGATCTGATCGGGTCTGATGTTCTGGGAGTTGGTGAGAGCCACCTGATTTGTTCTTAAAGCTGTACAAACATATTTTTAATGTTAGTGTATTTCTGTGGGAATAAACTGGTTTTATGTACGTTATTACGCTAGATGCATTCTCTTTTATTCTCTTTTTATTATGCTTTTATACCCACTGTGAAATAATATTATGGAGTGATATTTTATTGGTGCCAACACTCTCTGGGGGAATTAACCATATGTGGATACATTTGATGAGAGTTTGGAAATATTACTAACATACTTTTCATCCTTTGGAAGTCCGGTAAGAGGCTTGAGCACTTGGTGGTGGACACTCAGGTGGACCTGGAGTGATGTGCATACACTGTGGGACTTGGCGAACATCTATGTTTTAGTTATGAGGGAGCTCTGTGCCTAATCAGTTACCATTTCAGTTGACTCTTTTGCGGATTGTGGAGTTTTGCACGTTGAGCACCCATAATATTTAGAAGGAATTTTCTTGTGTAAAAAGACTTTATAGCTGTTCCAGTGCGGTATTGTTCACTTTTTTATTGTGGTTCAAAATGCCCTAAACTGCTATAAGAGCAATGCTCTCTGCTACAGCCAGCTCCATAACGGTGGATAGTTGGTGCATTATGTGACTAGCTCCTACAGTAGCGCCTCCTGATTGGCCCAGCTACCCTGACCTCTTAAGCTGTGACCATGTGACCCTGTCTCTCTGCTTTTCTTTGGCTGGCCGTGACCTGTGGGGTGGGGACAGTGAAATCCTGCCAGGTTTGTATTCCATGTTTTGCCACGAACCACGTGAAGTTCAGAAAAACTGAACTTTTCCTGAAATTCTGGTTGAAACCGGGTCCTACCGGTTCAGTTTGCTCACCTCTACACTTAATACCATAATAATACCGGAAAAAAAGACTATTTTTATTTATTTACAATGGCACCATATGACCCCCATTAGGGTTAAAAAAAAGGGGTTATATAAATACAGGGATAGTACGAAGTCTCTTTTGCAATGGTAGACCGCCTCTGCACATACACCATCCCCAATTAGGGGATGAGAATAAGAAATATGGTCTGAGATCTACTTTGTCATTAAGGCCCAATGAGGCCACATAATTACTAAACTGCATGATCCCGTGCTGTTCAAATGTGGCCATGAGTAGCCGCATCCCCATCCCTCCACTATGTGTACCCCCCCCCCCCCGGCAGACCAGTACAGAGCAGGGACACCGCAGCAGAGGAAAGCCCCTCTGATGTTGCATTTGAACCTGTTCCTGGTTGTACATAACCCATTTGCGACATCCGTTACATGTGTTAATCCTGGGGGCATCTCTATCTGGAAAGGTGAATCATTTCTACTGGCTTGTCTATAGGTGAACGGCTGTGTGATTGGTGATTTTGGGATTGCCATTTAAACAAAGGTCAACAATCAGCCAGGACATTGTAGTCTAACAATCGTACATTGCTGATGAAGAACTTATTATTGTAGCAGGAAATAGGTTTCTCAAATATTTTATAAGCTTTAGGAGGTCATAGGGAGGTTAACATTATTATTTAGCTGTTACACAGTACTCTGTCCTTTGACTAGGATGTTTGAAATATACCTGGATTTTTTTTTTACATATGTCATAGTACAAACAGATGGTACAGTGGTGCCTGTCAACACTTTATTTGCTTGTAGACATATTATTATAAATTCTGTGCTCTGGGTAACGTGTGTAACCATTATTTCTGGACTGTACCTATGCTTTACTGTCCAATTTCATTGGACTGTGCTGTAAGCTGAATATTTGCCATATCTTCAGTAAAAAAAAAAGAGTTTACAAATTAGATTTATTTACTTTTTCCACCTGTCTACAGTCTTCATCGCTAAAGGGGGAAAAGCCATACAGGATTCTCAGGGCACTGAAATTTCATAACCACAAATTAATGCCGTAAAAGGTACAGATCAATCAAGACTTCCCATAAGACATAAAATGATTTTTGTGTTTATTGCAAAAGAGAAATCAAAATGTAATATTGCCCGCACCTGTCTAGGAATAGATACATATATGTTCTGCTCTGTCTCATGAGAAACTATAATGCAAAAAACAAAAACAATGTGAGGTTTTGCTATGAAGATAACATGATCAGGTGCAAAATACATGAATGTTTCAAATTTGTTATTTTAGTTTTAATAGATATTTTTCAAGAAAAT
Organism: Gastrophryne carolinensis; assembly: GCA_027917425.1. Classification (NCBI taxonomy): domain Eukaryota; kingdom Metazoa; phylum Chordata; class Amphibia; order Anura; family Microhylidae; genus Gastrophryne; species Gastrophryne carolinensis. The sequence continues at coordinate 63,143,769 of CM051241.1, read as the reverse complement.
ATAGAATTTAAATACCAATGTTTCAATCATATACTGGTAAATAAAGGACAGTGCAATGATGAAAATTCTGCATACTCATACTGTATTCATCAGGATTTCTCAGCCTTTTTTTCCTCAATTTCCACTTTATATTTGCTAATGATATTAAGCACTACCATGGGCTATCAGTTACCTAAAACTATACACAAAACTGACATTTAACATGTCTGAAAAACAAAAACATTTTAAATGTAATGAAAGTGTTTGAAAAGATATGTATTTTCCTTAAACATAGAGCAGGAGTGATCAGTTTGGAATATCTCACTTTTTGAAGCTTCCTAAGAATCTTATTTGGATGCATGGGAAAGGAATCTTGATACCTCAAAGACTCTGAATATGGCAATTATTGAGAGCAGCCCAAAATTCTATTAATACAACATTAATCGAAGGAAGCAACAAACATTTGCTCTGTTAGTACATGATCCATGCTAGAGTAATTGTTTTTGGGTTTGTGGTTCAAGGGGGGATATGTTCCACATCTGGTGGCTTTGTCCAATCATACGAACATTTTGGAATACAATCTTCACGCTGATTAAAAAAGTCATACTACATTCCTAGTAGAGAACTACAGCTGAGGGTTACCTCTCAAACCACCCTTAAAGGACCCAGGGGACTGACAATTGCACTCACTACAGTATCAGTTTTATATGTAATTTTTATTCATCAAAGCAAACATTAAAATCCATTTAAAAACAAGACCTAGTGCCACCGGGGGGAGCTGTTTAACTAATTCATAAAGTTGCTTACAATCAATGCCTATTTTTCATATATATAAGCAATCATATATTCCATACAAAAAATATCTAAAGTGCTAGTGCTAAATAAAAGTGCATCAGTTTTGTGAAGAGCATGTGCAAAGGTTATAACCAAGTACAGGCAATAAAGTGCATATCAAGGAACACATAAGACAACACAGCAGTCCCAGAATGCAGAGCAGCACAGTCAGAAGGCACTTCCTGTTTGCAGGCTGCCTGATGTCCCATGAGCTGCCATCTTGGATGTTTAAAGGCTCATAACATGCAGTAGATGCAGGTAGGATGATTTTTAATGTGAGCAATCTGTATGTACAGGGTATGGGAAACATATAAGATAGACTCTTATTCAGAGTGAAGGATCGCTTTAATCTAGATTTTGATCTAGGATCTTTAGTTTTCTAATAGCTAACAAATCTATTTTCATTTATGTTAACTTTGTAACACTTTAGTAAAAGCGAACATTTACAACAATATTATGTTGTTGTTTTTTTGTCTATTGTAGTAGTGAAGTATTTTAAGTGAAAGTTGCTGGTGGACATGACACTGAAGGAGGACATTTCAATGGTTAACTTGCCTAAAAGTGAAATAACCATACAAACAGGAAGGAAGATTTTACACTCAAAAAGACAACGGCCATTAACCAAAAAGGTCAAATAAGTCTATTTGTGGTGTGGGGTTTGATACATAAGTAAAATTGCAGATAATCTAAATGTATGGGAACTACAGATAATGGCGAAATATGAAGCAAAAGTGAGAATATAGAAATGGAACCCCCTAGGATGTGGTTTAGTGTGAAGGGATGTGCCAAATGTAATACCAGCAGACCTAATGTGTGTAGGTACATAAAACCAGGGAAAAATTAGTAGTGTAAAATTTGATTTATAACTTTTTGAGCATGTTGCTGCACTGCTAATGTTTTAGTAAATGTGCTTCTTGTAGTGCAGCAACATGTGCAAGGGTGAAAAATATAGTTTTTACTATTCTAATTTGCACAGATGTGGCTCTCGGAGAAGTGCTTGATAAATCAGGCCCTTAGTTTATTTTTGAGTTTTTAATCCATGAATGTTGTGCCTTCTTCTGGGTAAAATATGTAGGTTGTACCACCCCACCACTAAAAAAAAAGTGAATGATAGAACACATTGGTGGGGCAAGAAAAGAGAGGGCCACTACCATTTCTCATGTATCCAGGCCTTGTAAAGAATCCCATGGTAACAATACTGAGTTCTTTCTGGAAAATATAATGATGTATTCTGCCTAGGTAGGAGGGGGAAATCCCTGTCCAGAAAACACTGCCCCCCTTTTATCACCCTTGGGAACTGTGTCAAATGATTAACTGGGAAGCATCTCAAAATCTCTATTTACTGTATATGTAAATACCTTATCTTTAGGAGTCTGAAACATGCTTTTTAATTATCAGAGGCGGCTGTGGGACCACTCTAGCTTGCCAAGCTTACTCACGCTGAGAGTACCAAGGGACCGAAAGGCTGTTAGACAACTTTTTTGCATGACCATGGAGAAATACAATCAGAAGGAGAACAAAATTTGGAGCCCTGTTATGGCTTTTACCCTGCTTCAGGAAATGGAGGAAAGGCAAATGAAACCGGGATCAGGTAAACTGCTTGGTACTTTTGCTATTGGATATACAGAAATCTAGGTGGATTTGTGTTAGTCAAAGTCCAGTCAAATTTAGCCCTCCCCTACCCTAGCCCTGAGGGTTACAGTACAACCCTAGCACTGAGGGTTACAGTAAGAAAAAAACCTTACCTAGCCCCGAATCCAGCACCATCATCGGCACCTGTACAACAGGCAATTTGCGCAACGAGAATGCATCCTCCACTCTGTGTGCACTTGCACCCTGTGCAGTTCACTGAGAGGGAGGGGATGACGCTCTGTGTATCGGATTCAAGATGGCCATACCCAGGATCCAAAACACCAGGGGACCATCACTGAGTCCCAAGTGAAGTAAAGTGGCTTTTGTAACCTCCCCTCACGCTACACATTGTACAAGACTTCCACTTTATGGATGCCCTTTACGGCCAACAGGATCCAGCATCATATTTATTTGTACATCTGTGATTATTTATTATTCATATCAAATAACGCGGGCCATGCTAATTATTTGGTGAAGCCAGTTTGACTTTATGGTGTGGGTTAAAACTTGATGAGACCTAGTGAGCTTTTGAGTTAACACACAAAAAATGTTTGCCCTACATTTTCCCCCAAAAATCACCTGTACTAATGCGAAAGAATTCACCACAATTTTCTGCATAGCCCCTAGGGTTCTGTTTCCAAACAATAAAAGAACATCTTTATCTCGTAAGAAACATTATATACCTCACCTGTACAAATGCCCCATCACAGGCATAGGTGATTATTGGGAGAAAAAGTAGAACAAACATTTTCTTTTACACTTTTTTGTGCTAAAAAGCTCACCAAGGTGCAGGTTGCAGTCCACACTGATACGCACACTGGCTTCACAAAAAACTAGCATGTCCCCAAATGTAGATTTCTAAAGGGTGTAAAGATATAGTTTTCCTTTAGGTTATTGGCAGAACCTTTCCCCCATCATTCTCCCCCCACACTTATTGTATTTGTCTGGGTTGGTTTAACAATACCAACCATATGGTGGGAATGCTGGTAACAGCCTATAAGCATTGCTGGCTGTTTTGCCTACTGGGCAACAGATATAACTCATGGGTTTGGATACAGCATTTAAAAAAAAAGCTTTTATTCCATAAGTCATATGACAAAATACACTCTATTTATATATAGGCCTTGTTCAAGAGAGGTGGCTGGGTGACATTCTCATTGACTGGATCCCATTTCCACAGGCTTATATCTGTTCACTGCCGAGGATAGGGATGTGGCTCCTCCACCCATCATGACCTCTATTCATTGATTGGCCAGTGGAATGATTCTGTTACACCTTGGCCAAAATACACACAATTAAAACTGCTTGGGTAGTTGGCTTACAGGATAGTGCATAAAAGTAAGCATTGTTATCTGTACTCTCTGTACAGGTACTGTAGCATCAGCTTAAAAACTATACATTTTTGACAGTCTTATTAGCTAGAATTCTATGCAGCCATTGAAATAATGTACTTGTACGCATTTTGTTCAGGTAGCAGAAACACATCAATCATTACCTTTTAAAGCATATTTGTAAAATTAAAACCGCATAATTTATGCATAGCCACATAATTTCTTCTCCAAAAAGATAATATCTCATAATGTGTGCCTGAAGGTGATTTAATAATGAACACAGAAAAAGGCATCTTTGCTGATTTAAATTTAATTTAAAATCTTTCCAAAATCAGCACTCTCTATATCCCATATATTTATTTATTTAACAAAATCTTATTGCCTTCCATGTTGTATGCTCTGAAATCCTGAAATGTAACATTAGGAACATGTGCCATCTATGTATTTCTAAAAAAAAAAAATAGCTAATGTACCCAAAACCTAATATCTGCTTTTATATTCGCCTCTATGAGAATCAGAAAAGGCTGGTCCCAACCCTTAGGCACAGTGCGGACAGGAAGTCTAAGAGAAAGTGGGGTGTTCTTCCTTAACTAGGGTCCTTCAATCCAAGCAATGCTTTCAGATTTCACATCACGTCAGTGGCATAACTAAATGTGACGGGGGCCTGGTACGAACATTAAATGGGGCCTTGTCGTGGCTCATACAGTACCATTTTTGGGGCCTTTTATCCTGTTGGAACTATGACCCCTTGAACTCCTGGGACCCTGTGCCACAAGGAAATAGGCAGCAGTGGGATTTAGCCAATTTTATCCTGTTTGTGTGATCCAATATTCAAATTGGGCCTGAATCTTAGAACCACCTAAATCGGCTGGTCCAGGCCCGGTACTCTTAGGTAGAGAGCAGCCAAGGGAGTCCAAGAGAAAGTGGGGTGTTCTCCCTTAACTAGGATCTATCCAGGCAACGCTTTCAAATTCCAAGGTGCCACATGGGCTGGGGTAGGATTCAGAAGGTATTATCCTTTGCTCATGTTCCAGTTAAAATTGGACCTGGATTGCAGAACTGGCTAGAATGACTGGCTAGAATCCCAACCCTGTACGTTTGTGTTGTTCCCTCAAACAGCAACTCCTGTTTTCCCCCACATTTCCCCTCCTCTCTGCCCTCCTCTCCTGTGTCATATTACATATTACACTCTACATATTAAAGTCCCTGTCCAGGCACATGCTAACTTCATCTCACCTTATACCCCTTGACAATAGTGAAATAAAGCTTTAAAGTTGAACAAAACCCCAACTTTTAGATTTCAGGTCCAGGTTCTGGCTTTCCCCTATGTGAAACCCCCGCACTGCAAAACTCACCCTTTTCCAGGCTTCCTTGCTGATGTTAATATTGGATGGCCACAATCTGTAGCATCTTTTGGCTGCGTACGAGCTCCCACCCCCAGCCATTCAGATAAGCTGAGGGCGGAAGTGCGGACACTGCTGGGGATGCAGGCGGTTGTGCGCCAGATTGCCATAAACAGAGCCATGTGTTACATTTAGGGTTAAATAACACCTATGGAGTTTGGTTGTGTTACAGCGCAGTGTGGTAATGCTGGCAAAACATATAATATTACATATAAAAATAATAAAGCAGTAAGAAGCTCAAATGAAACCTTTCACACATTTCTCTCCTTCTTGCAGTACCCTGTAGATGATGTAGGGCATCTAAAGGGGAGCATCTACAGGGGTGCTCAACCTTTTGAAGTGTGGGGGCAATTAAGTAATTTGGTAACTGGTCATGAGCCTCAGTAAAATAAAATGGTTGGGAATTCAATTATTTTTATTTTGACGAGCATATTGAAAGTTAGCAAGTTTTGTTATATAGCCACAGCCGGTTATATATCGATCACTCCGCGGGACCTACAACTTCAAAGTTCAACACCAAAAGTGTTATATTTCCATTGAGGTGTGTTTATCCCACCACCTTATAAGTATAAAACAAGTACCAGATTTCTTTAGAAAAAACGCCTTGTAATCAAATAGCAAATAATTTAGTTCCTCCTTAAGGATTGGGATCTGCTACTTTCAAATTCATCCACTTTTTCACTTCTTAATGGCAATAATAACGGGTCTTTTTGAAAAGGCAGAGCTGCGTGTTACCACCAGCGGTATTGCCTCCGCAATCACCTTGGGCTCCTACCGCTCTGCATATATGTTTACCCAATGCCTCGACCGTAGGCTCGGCAATCTCTGTCTTCCTTCGAAAGTCACGTGGTCACTAGGCTCTGCCCGACTCGTTTCGTCCTATCAACTTCCTCCTTGGGCTAAACACTTTTGGTGTTGAACTTTGAAGTTGCATGTCCCCTGGAGTGACAGATATATAACTGGCTGTGGCTATATAACAAAACTTGCTTGCATCTTCTTTTGACTGCTGTGGCTACAGTTCTGATATTACTCCTAGCGAGTGGACATTTGATCTCTAGATTCTAAATTGTTATATTGTTAACTAATAGAGCAACCTTGAATATATCACTTTATATTACCATAATGAAAGTTAGGGTATCCATGGTGTGCTCAGCAGTAGCATGTAAATGTATTTTGCAGCAATGCATAGATAGATCTTTGTACAACTGTGTCAACTGTGGAGAGACCCTAGATATATCTGTGTACAACTGTGTCATGCAGAAAGCATTATTTATGTTTGTACTTTTGTACTTTTTGCACTAAAAATATTTTAAGTGCCTCTTTGAGAAAGGGCCTCATTACCTGGTTCCTGTTGGTCAGTCAACAAGCATTACATCATATATTTTTTTATATATTGCAAACTCTTCATACAAATTTAAAATGTTTTAACAAAATCCTGATCAGTATGTACATATACATAAACAAGAATGGTTTTGACTTAGTGAATTAACTGAGGACTAGGTTGTCCTAACATGGACTGTACACCCTGAGGTCAGTTTTGTAGTTTCTATTTGCTGCGTTTCACCCTTTATGATTTTTTCCTTGACTGCTGGAGTAGGGTTAGTAATTGCCTAGAGTAGGTTAAATTGCACTTGCACCTGTGTGTGTTCAATCCTTACACTTGCAGCATGTGTTCAGCTGTTGAAATAGAACTGCGGGCCCTGCTATGACTTCCATGGGTCTTACAGGGGTGATGCCATTAGTGTAGTGTTCATCCAGGGCCTTGTGTCAGCATAAGTGGTGATAGTGCTGCTGTTCTAGGTATATGCTATATACTGGTGCTAAAACCTGAACATACCCAGCAAGCACAATTTAATCCACTCTAGGCAACTACTAAGCCTACTCCAGCATTATAGAAAAGACGTTTGACAACCTCAGAGCTTTTCAGCCCAGCAAGAAAAATCTTACTGCCTATGACGCCATAAAGGCTAAATGCACCAGGGACACTACACAGTGAATAGAAAATATAAACTCATCCCAAATGACTTAATTGAGGACTAGGTTGGCCTAACCTGTATACTCTTGATAAAGAAGAAATGCACAATGTTATTTGCGCTACAATTACACTCACCATGACTCAGATGAATACATAAGCTCTTGTACTGCCCTGATGGCCCAGAGTCGGTGCCTGGGGCCCACCAGAGGATCCTCTGGTAGGAAAGTCCTATGCTTCAAGCAGACTACAGTCATAGATCACCTGGAAGAAAGGGTGTCGAGTGACAGTAGTATATAAACTCTGATTACTGTGGAGAGCGCTGTGACACATGTCAGTACTATTATGCATTATTTAAACAAATTAACAAAAAAGAGAAAGGATAAAGACGGTGTGTGTGGGGGGGGGGGGGGGGTTGGTAATTGGTAATGGAGGACAAACAAGAAAAAATACAATGGGTAGGGTGAAACCATGAAAAGCAAAATACGATATGTGGAGATAGTAGAAAGAGAAAAGTATAGATAGATATAGATAGATAAAATTGAATGGATATATATGTACAGTAGGTATATATGGGATAGATTGATAGATATGGAATAGACAAATACAGTACGATACAAGAGGGAAAGGAGATGAGACCAGCAGGAGTAAGGGCAGTTAGTCTAAAGTGGAATTTTATAAAATATATTATGGGAAACATAGCACTTTTTAATCACAGGGTGAATCGTTCTAAACTAAGACACCTACCCAGGCAACCATTTCATTCCAAAGTGACACTTGGGGGTCCAATTTCAAGAAGTGGATGAATAGCAAAAAATAAGTGAAAAGACTAGGCTGCTTCTGGAAGTATTAGTGTTTGGGCACACTAACATGGTTGTGGAATCAGTTTCAAGGTGGTGGAGGAATTACACTGGGCATCAACCTTGGGAGGTGCAACTTTTCCAGCTGGTAGAAGAGAAAAATGTGTGTGGGGGGGGGGGGCTCAGCAAGATACACAAGTGGGGCTGATAGGTGGGGTGGGCTGCAATGTTGCACCAGGTATCTGTGGAATAACAGGGAGGGACAGGGTAACCAAACGCAATCATTTCACATGGATGGCCTTGGTTATGCTCTAACATAACCCCACAAGGTTGCTGCCTTCATAGTAGCAGCCTTTTAATCATGTAATGTAGTGTCTTCTTCCATAAAGGAAACCCAAAGTGCTTGTTAGAGAGGACAGCTCTTTCAGCTATTCATGCTATGCTCAATATTACCCCTGTCTCCAGCTTATACGTGAAGTCAAATGTATAAATTCATCATTATTTATATTCCTTTTCTATTTATTGCTTTAGCAATATAAAACGACGGTATCTAACAAATTAATGTAGGTAGTACATACAAGGGTAATTCTTAACACAATTGTGTAACACAAATGAAATAGCTTGCCATTATGCTGAACAAAAACAAGAGACAGTTGAGAAATATAACCATCCTTGAAAATATAGAACCAAACAATCTTACACCAGAAACATTTTCACAACTGAGAAGGGAATTAACTAATATCCAACCATGAAAAAAAACCTGGAAGCAGATTCAGTATATAACTCAAGAGAAAGAGCAAGACCTAAAAAGGGGACAAACAAGAAAAAGGAAATGCGAGAGAAAAAAAAAAAATGAGCAAAGAAACACAGGGCTGCTAGTGATGATTGAAACAATTCTAATGAATCCGAATTTGCTCTGAATTTCAGGGAAAATTAAATTTGGCAGGAATCTGAATTTCTTAGGATTCTCCTTGAAAAATCAACCACATTTTTAGAACATTCACTCATCTCTAAGGGCTGCTTCCAAATTTATCCCCAAAGTTTACCTGCGAAAAAATGTAGCATGGAGGTTGTTCATTCAAGTCTTGAAAGGGTATAGTTTAATTCATATTGGGGCAGTTTATTTGATACCCCCCTCCACGCTGTAATCCCATGTTAACCACAAAATCTTAACTTTGAAATCTCTGCCACAGCAAAATCAAACCCCGCAATTGGCTGCAGCAGTCATGTGTTTTGCAGGTCTTTCCATGCCGCCAACAACCACGTGACCACAGGGGCCAATCGCATGGCTCGATTTTGCCAGGGGAACGGTTTGAAAGGTAAGATATTGTGGTTTACTGGGTGTTACAGCACAGTGGGGCATTGGCAAACAGGATGCCCTCCTGGTGCGCAGGTGACAACACCCATTTTGATAAAAATGGATACTGTTCCGGTTTAAACAACAAATCAGGCATGGTGTTTCTCCAAATGTTTTTAAATGCCCAGCTTTTTGGGAAGCTTTGCAGCTCAACAATATAGTAAAAAATCCCCTTCACCTACAGTACACTAGGGCAGATAGAGGGGTGAGATAGGGGGAGGGTTATCCAAGATAGTAGATATTTCTGGAGAGGCTGAGTTTACTCTTGGCACACAAAACATATAAAAAGTTACAAAATAACAGAAGCTTATGGATAATCCTAACTCACTAAAAATGAGCCTTTCCAGCTTTGTTTGGATTTCCCATAGGCTGCTGTTATTTTATTTCTCAAATAAAATATTCAGGCCATTAAAGTGATGAACACCTAAAAAAAGAAAAATTAAAAGGGTACTCCCCCTTGTTCCGCTCAGCTGGTTGGTTTGAGTCCAGCGATCAGCAATTCTCCTGATCACTGGATCCAAGAACGGGCCACCAGGGGACCGAACATAGGATCGGGATTGATGTGGTATTAGGCCCGTGACCCGGCATCAGTCACAGGAGTGCAACCATGTCCTCTTCATCAGGCATTTGTGAATGGCCGGCACGGGCATGCTTCCTGTTAGAGGGTATAAGGGGAGGCGGCCGGCAGCACGCTCGGAGCCACTGGCCTTAGACGAAGGCTTAGATGACATCAGTGGCTCAGAGCCCACTGATTGGACCAGCAGCCGCGCATGCATCGCGGGACTGGGAAGAGGTGAGTTGGCTTCGGCGATCTGGGGGTTTCATGCAGCAAGGCACCCCCGATCGGGGTGCCCCGGGGGAAAGGACCAAAACTCAGAATAGTCAAAATCTTGGGTTTTGGTCCACTTTAAGTTAGGAAGTCCAGACATGGATGTAAACAGCATTGAGTATGCCTCCACTTAAGTTTAAAATTATTAGTATTTTGGCTGAATAGAGAATGTATATTATTACAGGTACTAATAACTAATGCAATTGGTAAAACAAGCAATATATTCTACAAAAAGTCAGTTAATTGACCTACATTTCATAAGTACGCACAACACTCTAATAATATGTAATACAGCATATCCGCCCATATAAATATGTGATCAATTGGTTCCAATCTAATTTATACGTAGTTCTGGAGTTCCTAAAAGAGTTAATAAAGTACTGGAGGGTCTGGGGGTTCTGCTATGCTGGCTGAAATAAGGTGATTGGGGAGATTCTGCACATTGCTTGTTATAAGGGGATTTAGGACCTTTACATGCTGAGAATGGGGGGGGGGGGATTTTGCCCACTGGCAATTTGGCCGATAACCCCTAGGCTTTGGGAGTAGCTAAAGTAGACCAAAACCCACGGCAATCATTTTCCTCCCCCTGGGACATCCACAATCTAGGTGCCCCACTGTGTGAAACCCCCCAGGATTGGGGGGAGGAGATTCTGCACATTGCTTGCTATAAGGGGATTTAGGAGCTTTGTATGCTGAGACACTGCCTTTGTATGCTGTACACTGCCTGTTAGGGGGTGATTGGGGTGGTTTTGTACACTGAATTTTATGAGATTATTAGGGGGTGAATCTGCATGTTGCCCCTTATCGAGTGATTGGGGAGATTCGGGCCACATTGCCTGCTATGGGTTTCTGGGGTGGGGTGTATCTTAGCAAACCATTTGCTTCAAAATATTTCTATTTTCCTTATTTTCCTCCTTTAAACTCAACAGCATGTGCATCTTTATAGTGGGAAAATATGGTATAACATTACATTATTTCTGCTATATAGCCTTGTTTCAAAGCAAATGAATAAACCTGTACAATTTTTCTATCAAATTACACTACCTGACATCAGAAATTATTAATCAACTAAGACATTAAATATGAAAACCCCCAACAGCAAAAATTCATTTTCCAAGTTAATACATATAATAGTCTATAATTTGGGTCGTGAAATCAAATAATTTGGTAACCTTAAAAAAAAAAAATTGATTATCACATAATACATTTTAATAAACCTAGCCAGATTTAAAACAAAAACAAGCTAAACGTAACTTGTTTTTATGAAATTCAAAAATCACTTGATGGCAATTCATGGAAACAGTTATTTTTTATGTATAATGCTGGTAAACAGTTTATTGATCTAAATGATCTAACTCCAGACAAAATGTTTTTTCGTTTATTTCAGTTTTGGATAAAATAGAGAAGGATAATGGATCCTTAATTGTTTTCTGTGGTCCTACTGGGGAAAATTAGACACAGTAGCTTTCTGCAGTTTATTTAACTACTGATACAGGAACCCCATATTTTGTTTGAGTGACCAACTGTTGGATCCCATAGAAAGCCAAGGGTTAAGTAAACATCTTGCCCCTCTTAATTAGTGATGGGCTTTGGATCAGAGCCAAAGCTAAATCCGACCAAGATCCTGTCAATTTGGTGTCTGCCTCATCCTGGATATCTGCAACATCCAGGTCAAATCACCTGGCACGTCATAAGCTGGTGATGGTAACCTGCTTCCCCCTTAACTGTGAACTGTTATATGGATCCGTTTTAATCCCCCTATTTAACACAGCAGAGGAGAGGATGCCACCATGTGTTTGACAGAGGAAGGAGGACGCAAAGACAGTACTGTACTTTTAGAAATGTATTTTTGTTTATTAACTGCTTTTGAACTGATAAAGATTCCAAGGGGCCCCTTTACCAATTCACAGGGTAGGGTGAACAGAGCTATTGTATTCAGGAGTACCTAATGCAGGGGACTATCTGGCTGGAGGGCTTCCCAACCAGACAGTTCTCTGGACCAGATAGTCCCCACTGGGTCCCCGAACCAGATCAACACTACACATGGAAAAACATGGGGGCTGCTGTAGGTGAGGTAGGGTGCAGGGACCACTTTAGGCTGCAGTTAGTGTTTTTTTTAATTCCGTGTAACTTTTTTATGTAAAAAAATATTTGAAAGAAAAACACATTAGGTCCAAGGTTCCAGTGGCCGATGGGGGTGTTGATAGGGTGGGGGTACCTGCAAGCCACCATGTGAACCACTATAGGGTTCCATTTATACTCTTACTAGTTCACAAATAGTTAAAGCAATAAATAACCTATATTTACCTGTACCTTCAGCAACTGAACTTGTGCCCACATTTTACAGTTCGAGTTCGCTCATCCCTATTAGTAATCTTTTTATTGCAACCTTTTTTGAGGGAACTTACATAAAGTTGCTCTTATAAATGTTTTAAACCACATAAATGTGTCACTTGTCACTTAAAAATGTGTTACCTAGCCAATTATGATTCTGTTGCTTCGCCTTCTATATTTATCACCAGTTGGCAATGGTGTATTCACATTCTAGTCATATCAATAGTCTTCATGACATTGCAAATTACTATCAAATCTTGGTCACAGTGCTGTTAGAAGGTGTGAGAACAGACTCTATCTGCCCTATTTTAAGTATCCATCTCATTAACTCATTTTGTATGCTAACAAAACATATTTCGCAGACAAAAGTGCTGCTCTGATAGCTTTAGTTTGATTGAATTTAAGCTAAATCTCTCTTACCAGGTTGATGCGCTACACAAACTGTGAACAAATTCTTGCTTATTATGATTTAAGATGTGATTTATATTTCAAACTGTTTCATAATTAGTGGTGATGGTCTTCAGATATGAGCCAAAGCCACATTCGACCTGGATGTTGACTATTCGGTCCAGTTCGCCCCATTGTGAATGCCAGCACGGTCCAGGTGTGATGCTGGCTATCACTACACTGTGAAGTGCTATAGGGTCCCTTGGACTCCTTACCATTTCACAAACAGTTAAAAAAGGGAAAAAACTATTTTAACTAAAAAGAGAACCCCGCCAAGCAGCAGGTCCGCCGGGTAGAGAGGTCCCTTCTGGTCTCACAGGCTGTGATATTCTTGATGCCGTTACTGTAGCCGCCCCATCAGCATCTCTATTGAGGGGGAGGGCATAGGTTCCTTTTCTTGGCATCCCAGCAAGCTGATGATGGGCCCCTATGGGCAGGGAGGCTTTTATTCCACTATGGTATATCTCTGTGGAATCAACCTTCATGTCCATCCTTTCCAGCGCTGGCATTAGTCACATGGTGAGGCTCCTTCTCTGTGGTCTAATAGCTTCCCTGCTCCAGTGGCCTGGCATTAGCTTGGTGTCATGCCACGGAGATGAGGAGGGGGATGTGTGTGTGTGTCCTTACTATGAATGCCAGTAGGCCAATAATAGCTTCCCAGCATAAAGAAGATCACAACCCCCAGTAGGGAGCCCCTGACTCAGCGGAAGATGCAACAGCATTGAGTGATTTGTATTTTATTTAAGTGGACCTATGAGACTTCAGACTCCCTCTCCCCGAACTGGGGTGCCCCACTGTGTGAACCCACCCCACATTCGCCTGATGAGCTTACCTCTCCAATGTGTCCATGGAGCATGTGTGGTGAGCAGGAACAGCATCGCTCGCATCCTATTCCGGATGTGCGCAGCCAAGTCCACCGCAACTGAATGGCTGTGCATGCCCACACACAGCCAAAGGATGCGAGTGATGCTACGTGCTGCTCATGTGTGTGGCTGGGATTCCATTTAGCTTCTCCAGTCGGACATTAAAGTGGACCAAAACTCACACTGATAAGCCTGGGAATCTATAAGCTTCCTGGGCCGATCAATCCCCTCCCCCCCGGCATCCAAAATCGGGATGCCCCGCTGTGTGAAACCCCCCAAGTGTGAATGGCAGGCATAGGCCTACTCCCCGTTAGAGGGTAGCAGGGGATGTGGCTGGCAACACGCTTGGAGCCGCTGGCCTTAGACGACGTGACGTCAGCGGCTCAGAGTGCGCTGACTGGACGAGTGGCCGTGCATGCGCCATAGGGCCGGGAAGAGGTGAGTTTCGTTTAGACAACCTGCGGGGAATTCATGATCGTGGTGACCCAGGGGAAAGGACCAAAAACCAGGATTGTCAAAAGTTCACTTTAATATGCATGACTGAAGAAGCTGATTGGAGGAAAGCCGCACTTGTGCTGTGAGCTCGTTGGACAGGTAAGATAAAAAGACCGGGCGAATGGCAAGATTACACACAGCGGGGCATCCCAAGCCTGGGTACCCCAGAAGGATTGACCAAAACCCAAATTTGTGAAAATCCAAGGTTTATTTTAAAACTGTTTATGAACTAGCAAGAGGTCTAAGGGACCTCTATACCTATTCCCACTTTGGGGTCCATTCAAGACCTGGTGAGAAAACTGCCACTAACTTTCATTTTCTACGGGTGTAAATTTTCACCTGGCTCTGAATCTGCCCCAAGGTAGACAATGATAGTAAATGGCAGTTTTCTTTCCTAAAAAGGAGTGCGTTTTCTCACCAGGCTCTGATTCAATCCCATTGTGGTGGCCGAAACTATTGTTTCCAGCATTTGGGAGTACCGAATGCCAGATACTGGGGTCTATCCGTCCAGAGGGTCTATGAATCACATTGTCCGAACTCTGGCTCAGCACTAATAATTAGGTATTAGCATTAGTAGCATTAGCATTAGCTCTAGGCTCAGGAGCGCCATCTAGTACCTGTCGCTCTGTAGTGCTCTCCCATACATTTCAATGGGGCTTCATTAGTTGTGTATAAATAGCGTGCAATGTCTTTTTTTTTTTTTTTTTTTTGCTCAAATCATTGTGTGACCTCTCCTGGCTGCAAACAAACTCTTTTATACATTTTTTGGACTATTTATATTTTTATGCAGAATTGTTATTACAGGCCTGGCACTAAAGTGTTATTGTCCCAGTGTTAAAACAATGTCATTCCATGTGTTTTTTCACTTTGTTACTGGTGGATATGTGTTCAAAATCAGACTTTAATCACACAGCGTCTGGTGCTCTATGCTACAGCGCCCAGCTTTAGAGTGCTGACGCTGTGTGTGTTTACTTTTTTGTTAAATATGGTGTGGAGCACCAAGTGCCGGGCGCACTGAGCTGGCGCTACCTGTCGCTCCCTGCAGCGCTGTGCTGTTGTTAGAGCGCCCAACACACATCACATTTATCAGTGACGGTCAAGTTACTAGGGCAACCGGGACGCTCTGCTACAGCGCCCAATATCCGCTTACATCGTCTACTAGCGGACGCTCTAAGTGCCGCTATACAGATGCTCATCTGGCAATACGTGGCACTAGTAGTGAATCAGCCACCACATCACTTTCTATATATTTCTCTTACTGCTCCTTTCCATTAGATTATTTTCTCTGTGCCTTACTGTTTATCAGCCATCTGCTCCCTAAGACCTCCGCAGCTTTTCCCCCAAAGGTGGACCAAAATCCTTTCCCTCGCACTCTGTCCCCTCCACCCCACACAGGCATCTTGGTCCCTTCAGGATTGTCCTTTTTTTTTAATCAAACATTTTTCCATGGCAAATTTGCGTTCGCTAATTGGTTGATCTCAAATTTGTAGGTTGGCGTAGCCTGCCCACTCACCTCATCCCCAGTTTCCCTTTAGTCTGAGGCACGCTCCCGCCCCCAGTCTATGTGGATGGCTGTGCGGTGGAGCACTTCTCAGCCAAAGGAATCTAGTGAAAACACAATGGGATCACCAGACAGTTGTGTATGCCAGATCACCAGATGTGTATCCATCATGGGGGATTCCCACAGCATGGCATCCCAAATCGGGATCCACCAAAGAGAGACAATCAGCCAGCTTTGGAGTCCTTTTAGGCTCCAGGTCTGGCCATAGAGTGTTTTGGTCTCCTTTAAGACACCTGGACAATTTGCTGTCTATTGCATGACTTCCTGAAGTGAACTAATCAGGTCTAAAATGTCTGCTGCCTATCATTGCCACTGACAACCATAGAACACAGTTCCTTTTTCCAAATGAGCTGCATTTCCTAACAAGGAAAAACATATTTAACATATTTTAGACCTGTAACATTGTCACTGCTGGTTCACTTGAAGTAGGCTTACAGAAGGTAACAAAATGCCCCTTTATTAATGCATTAAAAGGACAGTCCAGGCAGATATCCTGTTTCTAAAATCAAGGCAGGGTGGGGGTTACATAGAGAAAATAAAACTTACCTTGTCTGGGATGCAGTGCTGATCATAAGGTGATTCCAGCAGTGGTGCAGCCATCCTCACTTTTATAGGCAGGCTAGAGCTCGTACGGAGTGGGAAATACATTTTGTTTGGTAGGAGCCTGACTCTGAAATCGTGGACTTTTCCAAAAGACTTCAGGTCAGCCAGTGCCAGACATAAGTAAAAGATCCCTTTACCCAACCCCCTCTCCCATGCTGCTGATCGCCCTCCTACTGCCCCGCTATGTGACACTAGGAGCTGCATTTCCGGGTTTCGGCTGGTGGGTGGTTTTCATTGAAAACAATGGGCACCTCCATACACCGAGAATAATAATGTTCAAGAAAGGCGCAGGGACCTGTGTGATTAGGGTTTTTTCAACCTATAATGGTACTGTACATAGGAAATAGGTCTAATGAGAAATGACTACTGGTCTCGGTAGAAATGTTTGTTAGACAGAAAAGTTTTAGCATGTGTTCTTGATATGCCATGTTACAGTGCCCAGCCTTTCCCACTATTCAGTGACATATTCATGTTATATAGCTAAGGGTGTTATTTGAATTCAGACATTACCTTGATATGAGTCATTTGTTACTCTTAAGAATTAGCAATTCTCCAGTGCTATCAGAACAGCTCGCCTTAAGTTATTTACGCCTGCTCCAGCAATTACATCTGTCAGTGTGGTTTTCTTTGGTTTCTGGCTGTAGACACCCAACAATCAGGTTTTTTATTTTTCTACGAAGAGAAACCTTTTCAGTCTCTCCCAGCGAACTTTGATTATCTTCAGTGCAGCACACACAGATTAGTTATGTCTATCTATATAATTAAGCGCTTCAAGAAGTTTTCTCTTTACTAGCGGTTATACTATTAGGAGAGGATGTTCAGTATTTATTTCAAATGTTACAGTATTCTTCACTGTCCTTTACTGAAGTCATTCCTCACACTCAGATAAAAACTTTGAATCTGAATTTATTTTGAAATAGTAAGAATGTATTTCAGATGTATGTCATGTGATTTTGATATATTTTCTAAACATAACTAATCCAACACTAAGGGTTTGATTCAGCAAAGTTTGTAAGAAAAAATGTGTGTTTTTTGAGAAAAATGTACTAGATTTTTTAATTTTTTTCGGATTTATGTGTTTAAACAAAGAAAAAAACATCCCTTAACCCTTTTGCTGCCAGCCTATCTGGAAATTTTGTCACCCTTGTTGCCAGAACATTTTGCACTATTTTGCGCTCCACATGTTTAACTGTGATTTTTGAAGGAATTTCCCAGGGAAATTAAATATTGTTTTTTTCAGCAATCTGGGCTTTAACATGAAATGTCTTGTTTGTAATTTTTTAGGTGTATTCTCAATATTTTTGGGTAAAATATGTGCGAAAAAATAAAAAAAATCTATTTTATCTATCTATTTTGTTGCATTAAAAAATGTAAGTTTGTCAATGAAATCTTATTGCGTGTAAAAGACCCATTTCTCCCAGTTACAACAGTACCATATATGTATTGGTAGACACCCTTTCCTGTCCAGGAGACTCCCCCAAACTGAAACAGCGATTTAGGAGATTTTCAGATAAAATACAACTGTGATATGCGCTATGCGCACCTTGCAGTTTTTCAAGAAAAACAACCCTTTACATTTGAAATACCCCCCACAAACTATATATTCTCTGGAAGTACACACATCAAGCTTTCTAGGCGTACCAGGCTTGTTGACATGGGTGCAGTTTTCTGGAAGTAATCCCTCAATTAATTATTTGGTTGCAGAAAAGTCAAAACAAAAAAACACACCTCGGGGGGGGGGGGGAGTTTTTTTTTTTGGAAGTTTAAGGGTTAGGGTTAGGCTAACCCTAACCATTAAAAATCCAAAAAAAATGACATAGGGTCCCCCCTACCCGTCATAACCAGCCCAGGACCAGCTATGGGGGCTTGTAGGAACAGAGTGGAGGGGCCAGCTTTTGTGCCCCCCCCCACCCTGCAGCCTACAAGCCCACATACCCTGTGTGGGCCCGGGCTCTTCTGCCCCCCCCCCCCCCCGGGCTTTGGGGAGGCAGGAAATTGGGGGTGCCGGGGTTGACGGCAAGTCACCCGCTAGCTGCAGGTGACTTGCCAGCCCCCAGCCTTGTGAACTGGTATAGGGATCTCATGGATCCCTTACCAGTTCACAAAGGATTAACAGTAAAAAAAACACACAGACACATAATTATAAATGACTTATTAAAAAATAAAAACTTTTTTTTTTACTTTACTTACCTCCGATCGTCAGCTCCTGTGTCCCTCGATGTGATGACAGATGCGATCATGCTGGCTACAGTAGCAGAGGGGCAGAGGATGATCTGATCACCTGCCCCTCTGCTCCTATGGCCAGCATGATTGCATCCGAAAGATGCAGGACAGCCAGGACGACACCCGGTGAGTGACGTCATAAGCCCCATCCCAAAGGGCAAGATTAGCGGCAAGATGGTGGTGCCCGTCGGAAGAGGAGAGGGAGAGGCCTGTCAGGCTCTCCCCTGAAGCTGAAGAGCCGGGGGGGGGGCAATCGGAGGCCCCCTGGTGAAGAGGAGACCGGGCGGGAGCGATCGGACACTGAGGTGAGTAAATGTAATTTTTTTTTATTTAATTTTTTTTTTACATGTAATTCCAGCAGGGGGTGGCTATTCCGGGCCCTCCCCTGCACCTGGGGGGGGATAGAAGACCCCCCGGATGAAGAGGAGACCCGGCCGGATCGAACAAGGGGTCAGGTGAGTGCTTTTCTTACATTACTGTTACTGCAGCAGGGGGGAAAGTCAGGCACATAGATTCTACGTGCTTGCCACTTTAGTGGAGTGGAAGCGAGCACATAGAATCTACGTGCTTGGCACTGAAAAGGTTAATTTGTTCAGTGTTTTTTCACTTATCTTTCATAAGTGAAAAGAGATTAGTCAAAAGTGTCCAAAATTTGTTTGATTCAGCAGACCAGCTTACATGGAGTGAGTGGGGACATACACAGGTGACATCATGGCATCAAACATGACCACATCACCCATTATGTGACTAGGAAGTGTTACAGCATAGTAGCCACAGCGCTTTATACCGTACATTCTAATGCACAGCATAAAGCCGTTGTTTTGGACTGCTCATTGGCATAGGGAATGCCAGCAGCCATATCCCAAGTTCCCCTGTAGAGTGCATGCTCCCACACACCTGGTCTATCTATGGCAAGGCACAAGAACACACACAGCTGGCACTAGAATTGCTGCCAGTTGCTGACAGTGTCTTCACTCTTTGGGGTGGCCATCTTCTGAAGCCCCAGTCATGGCCATTTTGACAGAGGAAAGAACACCAAAATGATAGCCGACTCAGGTAAGCGTACAGCTGCTGCATTCTGTTAAGCTGGTTGATGAGCTGCTCAGCAGATCTTGAACACTGTAGGTTAAAGGTCTTGAACATACATGTCATAATCATATGCATGTGATGCTGACTGTAGGTTGCTAATAAATCCTGTCTAGTGTTGTGGAATCTCTATGCCAAAAATAATTATTTTGTGTGCACCTTGTTTATACATGGCGTAAAAAACACAACCAATCCCATGATAAGATTGGTTGTGGGTTTTTTGAGGGTTCTAGGTATATTCAGCATTCTTTCGACATAACTTTTTACCATGTTTTTAACCCTTTTTTTTCACCTGCTCCAAGCAAGTCTTAGCACATCCCTGCATGTTTAACTAAAAAAACAGGCCAACTACCTGCATGTTTTTCTTTTATCTGTGAAAAAGACATGTGGACATTCGTTTAGATTTGTTTTTACGGTTTTATATTTTAATTGAAACAGTAAAAGTTAATTACTGTATGTTTGTAGGCAACAGCGATAGTTGTTTTATTTACTTCAACTAATGCAAATGTTTTGGTAAATCAGGGAAGATAAGCTGATACAGCCTGCGTCAATTGTGACCACTGACTCTCCCTTTTCCAACCAACTTGCTGGCTACCAAAGAGACATCATCATGGTCCCACTACCCCGCTCAGGCCATATCTACACAAACTTCAGAAGCTGTGAATGGGTCTGAGGAACTTTTCTACCTTTCCTTTGGTCTAGAGGCAGCATGGGGCTTTAAATGAACAAAGGATTAGGATGAGGATGAGACTCAAAATCCATATACTAATACTTTTTCTTCCATTCCAGGCCATCCTTATTCATTACAATTGGGTAACCTCTCTAGACCGAAGGGCGACAAAAGCGTGGCTCCGCCTCCCGGCCCATATATTTCTGGCTGACTTCCTAGATCCCAGTTTCTTTATTACAGTTGGACTGGCTGCACGGCTCTATCTGGACTCCTCTCTCATTTACTTTTTGTTTCTAAGATTATACCTTTGAAGCGGGGGCAAGACCCTGTCTGTCTTCCTAGAACCCTTATGCTGCTCTGATCTGGATGGATCCACTTTACCTCCTCAGCTAAGCTGTATCCGGATTAGGACAGTAAGGGAAGCTTCAGGGTCCTGGGGCGCTTTGGAGTTTTAAAGCGGTCCTTCACTCTGAATAAGAGTCTCATATGTTTCCCACACCCTGCACATACATATTGCCCACATTAAAAAATCATCCTACCTGCACCTACTGCATGTTATGAGCCTTTAAACATCAAAGATGGCGGCTCATGGGACATCAGGCAGCCTGCAAACAGGAAGTGCCTTCTGATTGTGCTGCTCTGCATTCTGGGACTGCTGACCTTTTCTGACCCCAGCTCTGCTCGGTCTGAGCAAAGCATAGCTATAACCCACCCCCCTGTACTTTATCCCACTTACCTCTCCTCAGTAAGTGTGATGCTTCTGAGTCAAGATGGCGGCGCCCGTATCCTAAAGTCCTGAACAGAGTTGCAGCCCAGTGGGGGAAAGAATAATAAGTAAGTGACTAAAAACTTAAAATATATTAATTTTAGATGCTGGGGAATCGTTTTATAAGGGTTTGGGCTTTTCAATAAATCATGGGGAAGGTCCGGTTTAAGCATTCTGGCTGAAGGCTTTCACTGAAAAGCAAAAGCAGCCACAGGCTTTTGTCTAATGAGCCTGATGGGGGTAAACCAAGGGAATTATATTTCCCTATTTTATTTGCTCTTTTATTGCTCTTTCACCTGTGTTTCTGTGTTTTACTGGTTGTAAAATTCAAAATGTGTGCGCCTTTTGGGGGACAGAGCTAAGGCAGCAGCGAGGAAGAATCATGTTCTCAGTCCGTCGCCATGGAAGGATTTTTCGTCTTGCGAGGTTCCGAGTACTGGCCACAGCGCGGTTCTTTTGTCCGCCTCTTTGGAAAGATTTTCGGCTTAGCAAAGTAGCTAACACCGCCGACGGCTTCAGTTCTTTTCAGCGGCACTAAGCGGTTTTCTCAATCCGCCGCTATGGAAAGATTTTCGGCTTAGCGAAGTAGCTAGGACCGCCGGCGGCTTCGGTTCTTTTCAGCGGCAATAAGCGGTTTCTCAATCTGCCTCCGTGGAAAGATTTTAGGCTTAGCGAAGTAGCTAACACCGCAGACGGCTTTGGTTCTTTTCAGCGGCACTAAGCGGTTCTTCAAGCCGGGGGACGCTGGAAGATTTTCGGCTTGGCAAAGTCACTAGCTCCGCTGAAGCGGCCGGTTCCCCTCCAATTCCCCTTCGGCAGCGCATAATTCTGGGGTTGTTGGCCAGCAAAAAGGGCTGCTCTGAGCCACTGCACGGCTACCCTCAAGTGGACCTAAACCTTTTGGTAGGTCATTTTGTTTTATTTTGATAATGTATTAGTATTGTTTTTTTATTTTTATTGTTTAATTCTATATTATTATAGATTGAGAAAGGGCATAATATTAATATATAATTTATATTGTAATATATATTATATGGTGGTTTACCCCTGAGAGGACTTGCAGTAGTCTTGTGACTGTCGAGAACCTATATATACTTGGTCTCAGATCCCCAGGGACGAAGACTAGTATTAAATTCACCATGACAGAGGCATCTGGGGTAGTCGGATCTGGTCTTCAGATTTACCCCATGTCCAGTATGCATGCAGTGGCACTGGACAGGGATTATGTAGTGGTAGGGAGACAGTTGTCTCCTCCCTGAAGGGGCTCTGACCCCTATCGCTGGTGCTCTCTAAAGACTTCAAAACCCCCTTGGCAGTCTTCATACGGACCTAAATCTTTAGTGAGTCGTACCGGTTACTAAGAAGGTTTTTTGAAAAAAAATAAAAAGAAAATTCCTCTGAATATATTGAAGAAAATATTGTGGCTGCCAGAGTCTCCTTCTGAGTCTTTAAACTCTGTGGGCAAGCCCTCAAGTGGTCCTAAACCTATAGAGTGTCATTAGGGAGTATTGGCTGCTAAAGAGGTTTTAGAGAAAAGATTTTTCCTCTGAGTTGAAGAGGATATTGTGGCTGACAGTCTCCTTCTGCGTCTTTAAAATCTGTCGGCAGCCCTCAAGTGGTCCTAAATCTATAGAGAGTCATCCTGGAGTATTGGCTACTATAAAGGTTTTAAAAAAAAAAAAGAAAAAAAAATAATTTATTCCCTGAAATGCCTTTAGTTTTTTGTCATGCCTGTGATCTGCTTTTTTCTACAAAATTCAACAACTGAAGGAACATTCTTAGGGACTGGTGATTCCAAAATTTTTGCCAGGGGTTGTAGGTGTCCCTTTCCTCCAGATCAGATTGAATTATGGTCTCACCCTCCTGTGGTGGACGCTCTGGTGCCAGGTCTTTTTGTGACTTTGGTTATGCCATCCTCTGACAGTGGATAAGCGTGTGGATCAGGTGACATGTCATGCTTATCTATTATGGGGTCGACCTTGTGGTTGGCCTGTTCTACATTCATAGCATTTTTGGGGAGCAGGAGGTTGTTAAAACAACTGGTCTCTAAGTCTTGTACAGGTCGTTCATGGAAGTCATGCTCCCAGTTGATCAAAACCAGTTTGGTTCCAACAGGTATGTGATCCTGGCTATGGAGGATTTGATCTGGTTAAGTGCCAGAGGCCTAGCTCTGGTGGTCGCCTTAAGGCGTGCTTTATGGCTTAAGCAATGGCCAGCTGACATAGCCTCTAAAAGGAATATGACGGGACTCCCCTTTAAGGGGGGCGTCTGTTTGGGGAGTGCTTGACTGACATGGGAAAGCATGCACTAGTGGTAAATCATCTAATCTGCAACAGAAGCTGAAGTCTAATACTGCTTCCGCAGGGTCTCTAATACTCCGAGGTTCCGGCTAGAGGTTCGGCCCCTTCAGGATACCGAAGATAATTTTTGGGGAATAAGACAAACTTCCAAATTAAGGCAACCGTTGTCTGGCAGAATAAAGCCAGACCCCCTTCAAAGCTGGCTCAGGCATGAAGAGATGCCCCCGCCCTTGCAGGTGTGGGGGAAAGCTTCTGCATTTGCCTTATATATACAGGCTTCATCAGAGATCTTTGGTCAGGGGTATCCCGAATTCCGCAGAAACCAGAAGCATTGAGATCTGCTGTATCTCGCCTTTTTAGAGATTGGAGTTTTTATAACCACAGTGTATACGTATATATGGATGCATACCTACATTGTAGTAGGTGGCCTACTTCTTCTGTTTTATGGCGCTACCCTTCGGTCTATCATCAGCACCAAGGGTGTTTACCAAGGTGTTGGCAGGGATACATATAATCCCTTACTGAGACTATCAGTTGATATGGGCCCCATCATGTCAGGGGGCCCAGAAGGATATACAGACTGTTTGATCGGCATTGGATAACTGATTATCCAGTCAAAATTCTTCTTAAGTCAGATATCATTTCATAGCTTCAAGAGTTATTCTTTTCTGGGAATGTCATTAGACACGTCTCAGGCAAAAGTGCTTTTCTGACACAGAAGTGACTCTTCAGGCCAGGGTACAGGGTCTCTTGTCTTGCCCTCACCCGACTTTTCATCAAGAAATGTTGGGCCTGATGGTATATTGCTTGAGTCAGTACCTTTTGCACTGTTTTCACAAGATCCCTGCAGATGGAATTGCTCACAATCTGGGATTAAGACCCACACACTCACTCTTGTGTGGATCACTCTTTTTTGAATGACACCGTCAACAAGGCTGTCTCTCGCCTGGTCCTCAGCCTCTTGGCAAATTCTTTCTTCCAGTATGGTGGAAAATCATCACCATGGATGTCAGTCTATCTGGTTGGGGGAGTGTCATGGAGTCACAAACGATCCAGGGAGAGTGGAGTCCGAAGGAGTGCAGACTCTCCATAAATATCCTGGAACTGAGAGCGTTTCTATTGTTTTTCAGACATTGGAAACACCATCTGAAGGGGCATCCCGCCTGGATTCAAACAGACAATCGGATGGCGGTGGTATATATCAACCACCATGAGGGCATTAGAAGCAGTAAAGCCCTGATGGAAGTGAGCTGGGTTTTTACTTTGGGCCGAGAAACCAGTTCCATATCCCTTGGTGGTACACATACCAAGAGTGGACAACTTGCAGGCCGATCATCTCAGCAGATCGGTCCTGCATCAGAGGGAATGGTCTCTTAGCCAGAGGGTTTTTTCAATCCTTATGCATGTGCTGGGGGATCCCAGATGTAGCTCTTGCATCACGGCTCAGTCGGAAGGTCTGAAGTTTGTGTCCTGGTCCAGGGATCCTCTAACAATAGCAACAGATGCCCTGACTTTTCAGTGGTCAGCATTCAAGCTTCTTTATGCATGTCCCTCCGATTTCACTCCTGAGTCGAGTGCTAAAAAAGGTTAGCTCACAAGGGAGTCCCAACCATTCTGGTGGCTCCTTGGTGCCCAAGAAGAAGCTGGTTCTCAGACATAGTAAGGATGTCAGAGGGCAACTCGTGGAGGCGACGATCCAGATCTTCTCACACAGGGACCTCTAAGGCATCTCAATTCACAAGTTCTGGCTTGGATAGCTTGGCTATTGAATCCTTTATCCTGGCAGAAAGGGTTTTTTTCCTGCCAGAGTCATCCAGACTATGATTAAGGCCAGGAGGAAATCTTTATCAAATGATCTATCATTGCGTGTGGCAAGCATTTATCGCTTGGGGCGAATCCAGAAGGTTCGCTTGTAGTACTGTTCTGTTTACAGAATAATTTGATTTTTGCAGAAGTCTTGATGAAGGTCTTCAATTGAGTACATTTTAAGGACAGATATCTGCTTATCTATCCTCTTTCAGAATCCCATAGCTGAAAATGAGTTTATCAGAACTTGTTTTACAACGAGTCGCTTATGTGTGGCCTCCTCGTAAGCCACTTCTGCCAGTTTGGTACCTGAACTTGTTTTATCAGCTCTTCAGGGTCCTCCTTTTTGAGCCATGGTAAAGGAGTCATTAAGACTTAGGGCGCTTATGGTTATCTCTTAGTGGCAATAACCTCAGTAGGCGGGTTTCTGAATTAGCTGCTTATCAGTAAGCCTCCTTATTTGAGTGTTTTGGGATTTTCTTTCTAAAGGAGTCTTTTCATTTTAATGAAGAGATGGTTTTGCCTTCCTTATGTCCAGCTCCAGGGTCTGATAAGGAAGGGGGTTCTGCACTAGCTGGATGTAGTGACTTTAGTGAGAGCACTAAGGTATTATCTCACTACTACCCAATCTTTCCATAAGTTTGGACTTCTTTTTGTCATACCTGAGGGTCCATGGAAAGGTCTTCCACCAGCTAAGTCTGCCATCAGCCGATGGATTAGACAGACAGTGGTAAGAGCCTATTCTGACAAGGGGAAGGAGCCCCTTGTTCGGGTCACAGCTCTTTCCACTAGGGTCATTGGTGCTTCCTGGGCCTTTCAGCATCAGGCCTTGGTGGAACAGGTTTGTAAAGCTGTCATCTGGTCTTCGGTTCATACATTTACCAAATTTTACAAGGTAGATGTTAGTGCCTTCCTCAGCTGACGCTGTATTTGGTCGAAAAGTTCTTCAGGCGGTAGTGAATTGAACTACCTGCTGTACCGCATTGGGGATCCCGCCCATATTAGGCACTGCTTTTAGATGTTCCAATCGTAATAAATAAGGATGGCCTGGAATGGATTGGAAGAAAAAACACAATTCTGTGATACTCACCTGTAGAATTGTTTTTTCTGTTAATCCATTCCAGGCCGTCCGGCCCGCCCCTTTTGCGGGAATGTAGGAAGTTACGATCTATCATTTTATGATGTTTTGTTATAACAATATTTCCCATTGAAAAGCATGCTAGGTTGATATTTCCATGTCTTGGATGCCTAGTCTTGTGGGGTGATAAAAAAAAAAAAAAAAAAAAATAGTACATATTTATAATCAAAGAGAGAAGTCCTGTATGTTGTCTCCAGCCTTTTTGTCTCCAAGAGATATAGGTATGCCTCCCTGGTTCTACTGCTTTTTAATTAACTGGAATCTAGGAAGTCAGCCGGAAGGATATAGGCCGGGAGGCGGAGCCACGCTTTTATCTTGCAGGCATGCCCTTCGGTCTAGAGAGGTTACCCAATCATAATGAATAAGGACGGCCTGGAATGGATTAACAGAAAACCCTATTCTACAGGTGAGTATCACAGAATTGTGTTTTTCTACAGGGAGGATGGTTAGGAGGGGGGCAATCATAATTATGATTAAAGATAGGATAAAAGGAATGTGAGATCTAATTATGCACTCAATAGGTATGAGGCCCTAGCAGAAAGGCAAGACAAGCAGCAGTTCCTGTTGCCTCTGGTCTATATGATTGCACCGATTAGCAGGTTGAGGAAGAGGTGCAAGAAGACCTGGGTGTTTGACCAGGCAGAGAAGAAAATCAAAGCCCAGGCAGGCAGCAGTGCATACAAATGAGGCTTCAGCAATTATGATGCCACCCCACAGATGAACCAGCACACATCTCAGATCATAGCAACTGCACTGGACAGTGTAAGGTTATGCATTATGAGAGTCATGCTAGAGGTTGTACAAATCCAGATAGACCATTACAAGGCTATATATATGCAATTTATCACATTACCCTGTTTTTGCAGAAGTTGTCCATCCAGCACGTTCCTTCCTGCTGTCGGTCTACTTCGTAAAAACCACTTGCCCACTTCCTCCAGAATGGAAACACCCCCAACTCCCTCCCCAGATCTCCTGATTGGCTGCTTTTCTCTGCAGCTATGAAACCCCACCCTTCTCCCTCTCTGGTCACGCTATGTGC
Organism: Gastrophryne carolinensis; assembly: GCA_027917425.1. NCBI lineage: Eukaryota > Metazoa > Chordata > Amphibia > Anura > Microhylidae > Gastrophryne > Gastrophryne carolinensis. Next base: position 63,116,301 of record CM051241.1, on the reverse strand, counting down.
TGGCAGACTGTAGAAGCTTTTAGCCTGCAGCAGCTCTCACACCTTTTTATGATCACACTATGTGCTGGCAGTAATAACTAGAGGCACAACAATGCACCTATTTTTTACTACAATATATGTAAAGTACATAGTGTGCTTACATTACATCTCTGTTGCCACACCCACTGTTTCTCCTCATTTTTTCTCTGCATTTCCAAAGCTCTGTTACTTTTACAAATAACTGAGTAACTACTGGGGTCTTTTTAATATTCCTGTGGCTCTGTGTTGCTTAAGTGGGCACTGCTTTCCTGTCCACGAGTAAAGCCCTTTAGTATATCTTCTGCCTATAAATCCCAGAAGCCTTCCACTGACAATAGGGAGCTCCCCTCCGCCCACATAGCAGAGTTTGGAAAAATCCAGCAGCAGTAATGACAGTGATCCCTCCCCAAGAATGCTGGCAGTAATCCTAGATACTAGATAAAACCGTGTGATTACCTCATCTGAAGAGCCTGAATTAGATCAGGTGAGGTTAAACCTGTGAACTCACTAGTGTGGCGTGTCATCTCCAATAGGATGATTAGCAAGCCAGAGTCAGGAATTCTTTGGTCCGTACATCAAACACACCATTGTACGGTTGCTAATGTAAACTCATTGTTGACAGAGAAAACTTTTCTTTTAAAACACATATTGTAAACAAATACAAAAAAAAATAAAAAATAATCACAGCACCTGGAGGTCGTCATTTTGACACAAAATAATGGACATTTTTAAAATGCCATCAAAAGTGGAATTAACCTTTTATGTGATTATTCTTATAAATATATATATATATATATATATAATATGTGAGTGAATGAGTGAAACTAGATGTTATGCAACCTTCTTTTTTAGCATCAAAACCTGTTCTTTTTTCTCTTTTAGACTCTTTCTGTAAAGCCGTGCCTTCAAAATGAATCTATATTTTAGTAAACGATTTGTGTTTTTGAAGAAAGCACTCTTCATCTGCCTACATGGGCAGGTTTGCTCCTGTAGCCCCCTAAGACCACTTAACAACATCAACACAGCAATTAAGCACAGTTTTCAGGAAAATGCCAAAAGCAGAATGTTATGTGCGTGGAAGTCTCAGCCCAATTATTTTTAGCTCATCGTGAACTATAGAATCGGACCTTACTTCATTAAGCTTCAGTTCACACTGATTAAAAGTCTAGTGAGATGCAGTGAGCAAAAATGAACATTACACACACCGTCAGTAAAGCCCAGGAATACTTTACAATATGGGATTCAATTTGTTTTGAGAGCTGTGATTAGTAAAGCCCAGGAATACTTTACAATATGGGATTCAATTTATTTTGAGAGCTGTGATTAGATTTAAATAATTGAGCCATTTTGACTGGTTAAGGATATCAATACATAAAACCTCATCATGTAAAGAAAACTATATTTAGGTATTACAAAAATACTCATAGATTTATATTTGGAACACTTTTAATACACCATCAGTGTAATAAAAAAACAGTGTAATATATTGTCATATTCTGCCAGACGATTCCAGTACCCTCAGCTAGGCAGAAAACATATACACCAAAAACAACAAGCTAATTATTCTTATTATAAGCCTATTATTCTTAGCTAGTAGTCAGAGCCATGCAATCTTATTTATTTCAATTACCTTTATCAAATGTACATGCAAGTTGATGCAACCTTACACACCATTGTTGAGTGTAAACTGTCCTTCCCATGTAAGAGGGGGTTGGAAATATAAAGATAGTAAATAACATACCTCTGTTATATAAAATATTACTCAGTGACCCGTTACTGATCAAAGGGTCAGGTGGAAACCAGTTGTTCAAATACATCTGCTTGTAAGCAGAACAGAACATCAACTGAATGAGAAACATTCCAAAGAAAAGGAGAATAAAAAAATAAAAGAATAAAGAAAAAGAGAGAGAGAGAAAAAGCGAATGCTAAATAATTTCTTATTGATAAAGAGCATGTTGATCCTTAAACTGGACCAACAGCCTGGCACAGTTGGAAAAGAAAGGTAGTGGCCATGTTTCCTTTCCCAGTATCTCAGTCATGCTGCTGCCTGGATTCAACTGACATAACTGACGATACACAGTAACGGGAAGCCCAACAGCACTTCCTGTTTGCAGGTGGCCTACAAATGCATGAGCCACCATCTTGTTTTTAAAATTTACTACAGCAGGGGTTAGAAAAAGGCAAGTTAATTTTATGTGCAGTACATATGAGCACTGTTTGTTGTGTTGGTCTGGTTTAAGACATTTTTGACTGTTGGTCCGCTTAGCCTCCTGCAAGGGCACAAATTGTTTCTATTATGCTTCCACAATTGTCTGTTTTTCAGCTAATATAAAAAAAATACAAAAAAAATGTTGTTTGTTGGCAAGTTCAGTTGCTTTCTGATGGAAAGGAGCCACCTCAGATGAGATTGAGCAGACCTAGTGAACATTGGACAAGCCCACCATGTTTGGAAAACATCTGATTACGCAGCCTATAAAGCAAGTATTTGGATATGGGGGATGAAATCTGTGGATCCAGTTGGGTACCAAGTACCAACAAAATAGGGCTTTATTTGCCAACCCTAAAGAGAAGACATTGATTGATCACTTGGTGATTGTAGACCAAGGGCCTTATTAATGAACGAATAGCACCAGGTTGTGGCTGTATAGTGGCAGGTAGCGCCACATAACGGCAGGTGAACGCTGGCAAATGGACACAATTACACATTTATCAAGCGAAATCTGTAGAGCGACTGTTACAACGCCATGTAGCGTAGGATTCATCATTATCCCAGCCTCAGCGTACAACGCCTGCATTCAGCCTTGCAGAGCACCATATCTTACCTGTCGCTACCTGGTGCTCTCCCATACATTTCTATGGGCGATGCTTGTATCCCTTTCCTCGTTCCATTTTTTACATTTTTATCAGAAATCTTTCAGACATTCATTCTGGCCCTGAAAAGCATGTTTTTTTTCTACAATTATACTAAAATGTCTGTACTTTGTCTCTAACTGAAATGGTAATGTCACACCCCACCAACAATGTCATTCATCCATGTTATTTCGCTTACTTACTGCTGTTTCTGTCTCTAAAAAATATCTTTAATCACACAGCGTCCGGCGCTATGTGATCCAGCCACACAATCTAGAATGCCTGCGTTCGTTCACTGTCATTTTGTAGTGAATATAGTTTGAGTGGCTGAGATTCTGGCGCAGTGAGCAGTGTCTGTCGTTCGCAGCATGGCGCGCTCTGCAGTTGTTAAATATGGTATTGGCGTGTGTGGCTATAGCACCGAACATTGCTATGCGTACACAGTCTTAATGTAGTGTTTCATAGCAGGATTTTTGGCGTTTCATTGCATTTTTATTTTGTGAGGAGGGTAAAAGGTTTTGCTTTCTCTTTCGCTTTGTGTACTTCCGGTTTTACACCTACGAGGATCCACCATGCACCCCAGGAGACCTGCCAGATGCCTCCCCAGCTCCTCCTCAGACTCTAATAACCCACCCACCCCCCCTGCCCCTTCAGCCTCCCCTGCCCACCCTTCCCCCCCAAAGAAGAAGAGAAAGAGGGTGGATCCTCGTGTCAATGGGCAAGTAGTCAAAGTAAGTGTACATGTGCATAGTGGTGTATTTTTTTTATTTATCTATAGCTTCTAAAGCAAATTTTATAATGTATTTTCATTTATAAAGGTTTATTGTATGTACAGGTCAAACTATTAGTTTTGATGTAATCAAATTTTTTTTTTTTTTTAGGTTTTTTTTATTATATTTTTAATGAATTTTTTTGTTCATTTGATTACATTAAAACCTATATCCATATAATTTTTTTTTTTAAATTAAACATTAAACTTATTACATTATTATAGTGACTTTAGCTAAAATTGTTTACATGTAGATTTGCATTTTTCAGAATAAAACATTTATATATGTTCTCTATTTTTTATTCTTAGGACTTCTGCATGTTGGAGTACGACTATGCCCTGAGTGCCAAGCGCAGCATAGTGATGGAGGTGCAAGCCACCGTGTCCTCAACACCAAGCTCACCAGGCGAGCCATCCTCCAAAAATGGTCTGCCTTTAAGCGCCGGGACAATGAGGGCGTATACCAGCTCTATGATGCCTACGCATCTGGTAAGTCAAACCTGCATACATTATCAGATTTTCTATCATGTGTGCATTGTAATATATTTAAGTGTAATTTTTAAATAAATGTTATTTGTGTCCTCTCTACAGATAAGTGTGCTCCCCTGGGTAAACACGGGAAGGGGATCCTCCCCGCACACATGTGTTGGGATCGGATAAGTCTGCGGGGGAGGGTCCCTCTCATAGATCCCATCTTGAGGACCCAGGGGAGGAAGGGGATGACGCCCCAGTGGAGCGTGCTGCTGGGGTGAGGGCAGTATGGAGCCTCAGCTCCTCACAATCAGACTCACCTGAGTCCCAAACCACCTGTGGCCACTCTCAAGTGGGGAGTCCCAGTGGGGAGGAGGTAAGGGACTCCACCACACTCCCCATAGGATCAGGGAGTGAGAGGGAGGAGGGTGACCCATCCGGTTTTGGATCTGCTGGGCCCATTGTGAGGAGGGAGGCTCCACGCCTCCACCTCATAGCCTTCCCTGAGATTCCAGTAGCAGCTCATCCCCTGGTATGTGTAATTATTATAGTGGGTTATTATTTATAGTGTTATCTTGTTGGTATTAAAATTTTCCTTTCCAACTATACCTTATTTACAGGGCATCATAGAGTCGGTACCTCCATCAGCTATGCTGCATCAGACACTCGGGCATAGTCGTGGTAAGAGTTGGTTTTAATATTATATAAATTACATTTACAATATGTTTATTCACATATATATTCGTTTAATGGGCCCAATATCTTATATGGTAGTGATGGGCCCATGTGGCCTTTTTCACATTAGCTCCTCTACTGTTGTACCCCTAAATCATGAAATAATGTGTCTAGAACTTGTTAGCCTAAGTTGGCATTTTTAAACAAACACATGGCCAAGTAAATATCCACAAGTATGGTTATGGTATCATGCGAACTAATACTTGTTGATGCCTATTAAAAACATCAAATACATTGTCCTTATGATCGTTTGTTTTGTTTTTTTTATCATAACAGATGTTTTGACACAGAGTGAGAGGGAGGAGGGTGGCCCATCCGGTTTTGGATCTGCTGGGCCCATTGTGAGGAGGGAGGCTCCACGCCTCCACCTCATAGCCCTCCCTGAGATTCCAGCAGCAGCTCATCCCCTGGTGAGTGTAATTATTATAGTGGGTTATTATTTATAGTGTTATCTTGTTGGTATTAAAATTTTCCTTTCCAACTATACCTTATTTACAGGGCATCATAGAGTCGGTACCTCCATCAGCTATGCTGCATCAGACACTCGGGCATAGTCGTGGTAAGAGTTGGTTTTAATATTATATAAATTACATTTACAATATGTTTATTCACATATATATTCGTTTAATGGGCCCAATATCTTATATGGTAGTGATGGGCCCATGTGGCCTTTTTCACATTAGCTCCTCTACTGTTGTACCCCTAAATCATGAAATAATGTGTCTAGAACTTGTTAGCCTAAGTTGGCATTTTTAAACAAACACATGGCCAAGTAAATATCCACAAGTATGGTTATGGTATCATGCGAACTAATACTTGTTGATGCCTATTAAAAACATCAAATACATTGTCCTTATGATCGTTTGTTTTGTTTTTTTTATCATAACAGATGTTTTGACACAGAAGGACCCGGTCCTAATTCTCCCCACCCCTGCTCCAGGAACCTCCAGCAGCATGGGCCAAAGCCACAGCTGCGATGGTGAGCATCCCTAATTCTCTTTCCTACACATTTATAACAAAAATGGTTGTGTACATTAACATGAACTAATGTTAGAGACAGTCTGCTGTTTACTATTAGACATGGAGATGCTATATTTGCAAACATCACTCATAATTGCATGTAAGCATGCTAGTTTGATGGCTCTGCTAATGTAACTTTTTTTTAACAAAAAAGGCAGCAGGTGATTATGTTAAGAATTTTTAGTATTCCGACTACTTTACCTTCACTATCTAAAAATTGGATAGATGCAGAATTTTATATTAAAAAGGAACAGGAGTATTAAAGCAAAACAGGAACTACAGCGTTCGGCTTCTAACGTAGGCCTTATTTGGTTAGTTAAGGTACATTATAATGGGTAACTAGGGTGGATAATCTAGAATTTTTTTTTATTTGCCCCTTAGATTTATTTGAATAACTTGGGTGTTGTTTAAGGGTTCAAATAGGTTAGAATCATATTACTTACTTAAACCACATTTACTCCTTTCCTTGCACTATGGAGCATCGCAGACTGTGGCAGTATGTCTGAAGGACAAGACTCATGCTGCTGGGAAAGAAGAAAAAGTCATAGGGTGGGGGGAATTAGAGTTGCCGTTTTGCTGAATTTTTTAGCCCATGTTGGGCATTTTGATAATATTTTAATAAATATTTTATTGGTTTATATAAACATTTGTGTCAGTAATTTTTTGGAAACAAAAAAAAATAATAAACACACACACATAAACAACAAAAATATATTGGCAATGTTATAATTGACAATATAACATTAACATAACATTTTAGCGTTAAAACATCTTTAAAAATGCCCCAACACCATTAGATTTGTGTGAGCTAATGTAAAGTGGCTTCATAGTGACTGCTAAACATCAAATTCATCAATGTCGAATAGGTTAATATAGTGACGGGGGCGCTCTATGATAGCGACTGACGGCCGATCAAAGCAACCACTAGTGGTCGTTCTTAGCGCCGCAGTAAAGACGCTCATCTGACGCTACCTGCGTTAGTAATGAATCAGCCTCCAAGTAGATATCAAATTCACCTCTTTTCTGCACCTTCTTAAACCCTGTTCCCAATCTTCTACGTACCAATGGTGCAAGTGATTGGGAAAATCATTTAGTGCTGAGTGTGGATATGAGGACAAGGGTCAAAGGGTTCTTGGCACGGACTCAAAAAAATAACCATTCTCTGTATGAGTGTCTTAAATTTATTAAATTGTTTATCCAGTGCTTGAGCTGAGAGTAATGGAATCATTCACCTTACAGAAAATTGTATTTGGCTTTAGGGCCCTTGGATGTAGACATATTGTACCATTATCTGTTAGGAAGTGATGTATCTTAAGTATACCCTGTTGAATCCATCTAGAGTAAAACAGCCTATTAGATGTGTCTGGTGGGAATTTAGAGTTGGTCCATAGGTGTCGCAAATGGGGCATCTCTTTACATTTTTGACATTTCAGTGCCCTGAAAAATCCAGCTCAGCGTGCAACACTTATATTTCTTCTAATATTTAAACAGCCATAACTTTCTACTTGGACACATTTTTTATTGTGTGTGAAAAACACACCCAAAGTGAACAGTGAAAAACAGAACAGACCCCTTTCCCCTACTCCTCCTGGGTCAAACCTTCTGACAGAGTGTAAATATCCTCTCCTTCCCAAAAGAAGAGTACTTTGATCCTTAGGTACTACTATTAGGGTTCCCTGTGGACCACTGGTTGGCTCCCGCAGCCTGAAGCTCTCTCTGGCAGTTGCCTGACCAACTACTAAGCTTCGGCACCAGGCTCTCTTTGACTGTCCATATGACCTGGCCTTATGTACTACCCTGGGCCTCAAGAGGGAGCCACAGGGCTGAGGTTCAGAGGTGATGCCATAAGGCCTATTACCTCTTTCACCCCCATACCTAGGGACAGGGCACATAAGGGACCTGGTACCCACAACAAATGACACGTGTTCTCACAAAAAAAAAACATAAAAAGGGATGTGACTAAGGCAGTGACAAAAAAGGTGGGGAGATTGGGGATAAGTGATTAAAAGTAAGGTGCTCCGTCAAATATGAGGTGGAAGCCGGCACCCCCATTTGGGACGCCTAGGGTGTGGAAGAGCCAGGTGCCCATCGGTATTGGGCACAAGCCCCAAATCCATACCTAAGGGCATGAGGGTTGGAGAACCCACAGGGCCGGCCTTTTTGCATGTAGCCCGGGTTAGTTGGTTTATGGGGGAGGAGCATGCCTTTTAAAAAATAATAATATAGTCTAAAAAAACTACACAAATGCTGTCTGTCACCTGTGCGTGTGCATATGCGTGTCTAAGTGTGTGCACATGCACATTTGCATGTGCAGGCATATGTGTCTGGAAAATGTTGCTGTTTTTACATTTATTAAAAAACGCAAATTCGATAAACTCCAAAAATACATAGCCCACCTCTCAGAGCTTCTGTATGCAATGTTATGTTTAACGGGTCCGGACTCCTTAATTGCAGAAAACTGTGGAAGAAGATCAAGAAAGCAGATTTAAAAATGAAGCATTTTTTTCCAAGCACTAAAATAAAAAGGAAGCATGCAGCCACAAAAGTACCAAGTGTGAAATACTGTAGCAAGCTTTGCTGAATCACGGTCAGTGCCAGATTTATTGGAGTAAGTTGATACAAGAATGATAGCCGGCATGTTCTTTATCAATAAAAGGGTCAGCCGCATGTTATTTTCCTTTTTTATAATTTTTCCTTTCAGTCAGAAAACCCTTCCTGTCTGCAGGTAGCCTGAGACCCAGTGGGCCGCCATCTTGGATGTTTAAAGGCGCAGGAAATGCAGTAGATGCAGGTAGGATTATTTTTAATGTGGGCAATCTGTATGGAGAGAGTGGGGGAAATGTATAAGATAGACTGTTATTCAGGATGAAGGTCCGGTTAAACATGCACAGTGCATTTCAAAGCTCTGCAATTACAGGTTTGCTATGCATTTTTGTCATATTTAAAAAAAAATAAAAGAGAGATAGTAGTAGAAAGCCCCCAAACACAGCCCCTCTCCTAAATACACTCTTGGCAACTTAAAAGTGCATTGTAAGCTTCTTTTCAGTGATTATGGGGTTTATTCATCAAGGGATAGCGGCAGGTGGTGCCTCGTAGCGACAGACAGCATCTGGTGAACGCTGAGCGCTGTACGCAATACCACATTTATGAAAGCGATTCTGATGAGCGACTCTAACAGCACCATGTAATGTCCGATTTATCATTACAGGCGGCTCAGCGTATAGCGCTGGAGCTCTAGCTTCCAGAGTGCCAGGTATTACCTGTCGCTACCTCTCGCTCTCCTATACATTTCAATGGACGTTCCTTTTCTTCTATTTAAACAGGGTTTTTTGTTTTTTCTTCTCTCAAATAATTGTGTGACCTCTCCTGGTCTAGAAAAAGTCATTTTAGATTTTTTATATTTTTATGCAGAATGGTCATTACAGGTCTGGCATTAAAGTATTAATGTCACAATGTTACAACAATGTCATCCCATGTGTTTTCGCTTTGTTACTGGTGGATATGTGTCCAAAAACAGACTTTAATCACACAGCATCTGGCGCTCTATGCAATAGTGACCAGATCCAGAGCGCCGCCACTGTGTGCGTGTGTTTTTTTGGTGAATATGGTATGATATGGTTTTTGTTGAGTAACTGAGAGTCGGTCGCACTGAGCTAGCGCTACCTTTTGCTGCAACGCTGTACTGGTGTTAGAACGCCCAACATACATCTCATTCATCAATGCCAGCCAGGTTTCTAGAGCGACTGAGGCGCTATGTTACAGCACCTGATACACGCACACGAGCGTCTACTAGCGGTCGCTCTAAGCGCCGTTATACAGACGCTCATCTGCCGATACCTGGTGTTAGTAATGAATCAGCCTGTGTTTTCTCCTGGAAATGCACATCCAGTTTTTGTAACAGCCATGGAAGATAATGGTTAAATTAATCAGTAAGCATTAGATATTAGATAAACCGATATAAACCGATAAGTATGAATTGGAATTCACTCCAAATTTAAGGGAAAATTTGTTTCGGCACAAATACGAATTTTAAGGCTCCATGCTGGCTCCCCTGTTGCTCGGGCCAGTGGCGGGCGAGCGGGCAGTGTGCACCGACAGAGTGGCCGCCTTCACCCACTGTTCTGCTGTCTTTATAGCCGCTGCCTCCCTCATGATCCTCCGGTGCAGGTGTTCCAATGATTTGAGAATTTGAATCCTGCATCCGGCACTGGGCTCCCGAGACATCACGCCCTGCCGCAGGAAGAGGCTATTAATTAACGTGGAGTGGCTTCTAAAGTTGGCTCACTCCCTGCCTATAAATATCCCTGTGGCAGGGAGTGAAAGGCCGGAACCCAGTACGGGGCGAATGGTCCCTGTTCTTGTGTCCCAGTGAAGACCCTGAGTCCTGCAGGACAGTGAGGCCATGGACCGATAATGGAACGAGGACAGATTTATAAAAAAAAAATTTTCAGAGAAACCTGTATTTCTTGGGGTAATTCTGCAAATTTTCAAAATTGAATTTTTAACAAGTTTGCTGGTCTCTAGTAAGCTTTAAGCTTTAAAAAAGTTTTTTAACCACTGTTGTTCAGTTATAAAGTTCAGTTGTCTGGCTGATACTTCGTCTAATAGGAATAGATTGATTAATATCAGCAGTGTCTATGAAACATATCCACTTTATATGGTATTAGTCATATTAGGTTTCTGAAAGCCCTGATAAGTTTAATGTGGCTTATTGTAATTTATTTACTACTGCATATTTATTCAAATCCTTGGCTAATATAAATTTTCTCCTCATTATGCTAATGTTTGCAGGAGGCCAGCACATCCGGATGCAATTTGCATGCCACGCATTGCAAAGCAAATGTTGAGGTTTCAGTTACAGTTCAGAGTGTGTGACTTATCGACTGCTAAATCTTGATACTTATATAGATGTTGTTGTGACATATTTGTAGACAGAGACAGGTTTATGAGCACTGAAAAAAACTACAGCACAGAGATACTAAATACTAATGACATAAATGGTGACTTGTATTGCATGAAATGTGAATAAGAAATGAAGATGCATATATTCTTTTTAAACTGGCTCGCTGTTAAATCGCAATGGCACTATGTTTATCACATTAACATTCTAAATGAAAAGGCATGTAATTGTCACATAACTACTAAAATCATTTTACAAGCAATTTGTAATATACTATATACTGTACTATTTATATATCTTGCTGTACTAAAATTATTTTAAAGGGGCTGTAATAGTCACATAACTACTAAAATCATTTTACAAGCAATTTGTAATATACTATATACTATACTATTATACTATACTACTATTTATGTGGAGGCTGATTTAAGACTAGCGCCATGTATTGCCATTTGTGCATCTATGTAGCAGCGCTTGGAGCATCCGCAAGAGTACTCTGCAAATGTGTGTCTGCCGCTATAACGTAGCTTTTGCGCTGGACAAGTGATGCTGTATTATCCTGTTCAGCATTGATAAATGTGATGTCTGGAGGGTGCAGTAGAAGCGCTCTACCTGAATCAATGCATATGTAGTGCCTTGAGGAAAAGCCACCCAGAACAACGCCACATATAACAACAGGAAAACGCTGCAGTGAACAATAGCTAGTGCCAGTGGGCAGGCTGATTCATTACTAACGCTAGGTAGCGACAGATGAGCGTCTGTACTGCAGCACTAAGAACGACCACTAGTGGTCGCTCTGATCGGTCGCCAGTCGCTGTCACAGAGTGCCCCCATCGTTGTATTAACCTGGCCGCCATTGATGAATTGGATTTTTTGCAGTCGCTATAAAGGCACTTTACATTAGCTCACACAAATCTAATGGTGTCAGGGCATTTTTAAAGATGTTTTAACGCTAAAATGTTATGTTAATGTTAAATTGTCAATGATAACATTGGCAATATAATTTGTTTTTTTTTGGTTCTGTGTGTGTTGATGTAAATTATTTTTTATTGAATAAAATACCAGCACAAATGTTTGAAAAAAACAATAAAATATTCATCAAAAAACTGTTATAAAAATGTCCAACATGGGTCTAAAAATGCCTCAAAATGGCAACTCTAATTCCCCCCCCCCCCCCCACCCTATGACTTTTTCTTCTTCTCCAGCAGCATGAGTCTTGTCCTTCGGACATACTGCCACAGTCTGCAATGCTCCATTGTGCAAGCTGTAGGGAAGTAAAAATATATATAAGTGCCACAGTACCCAAAAAACAGTACATACCTATGAAAGTGGTAAATGTGGTTAAAGTAAGTAATATGATTATAACCTATTTTAACCCTTAAACAACACCCAAGTTATTCAAATTAATATAAGGGTCAAATAAAAAAAAGGTCCACCATTCTAGATCCACCCTAGTCTCCCATTATAATGTACCTTAACTAACCAAATAAGGCCTACGTAAGAAGTGGAACACTGTAGTTCCTGTTTTGCTCTAATGCTCCTGTCCCTTTTTAATGTAAACTTCTTCACCTATATAATTTTTAGTTAATGTAAAATAGTAGGATTAATATAAATTCATAACCTATTCACCAGCTGCCTGTTTATTTTTTAAAAATGTTACATTAGCAGAGCCATCAAACTAGCATGCTTAAATGCAATTATGAGTGATGTTTGCAAATATAGCATCTCCATGTGTAATAGTAAACAGCAGACTGTCTCTAACTTTAGTTCATGTTAATGTACACAACCATTTTTGAAAAAAATGTGTAGGAAAGAGAATTTGAGATAATCACCATTACAGCTGTGGATTTGGCCCATGGTGCTGGAGGTTCCTGGACCAGGGGTGGGGCGAATTAGGACCGGGTCCGTCTGTGTCAAAAAATCTGTTATGATTAAAACAAAACACAAACGATCATAAGGACAATGTGTTTGATGTTTTTAATAGACATCAACAAGTATTAGTTCGCATGATACCATAACCATACTTGTGGGTATTTACTTGGCTATGTGTTGGTGTAAGGCCAACTTAGGCTAACACAAGTTCTAGCCACATTAGGTCATGATTTAGGGGTACAACAGTAGAGAAGATAATGTGTAATAGGCCACATGGGCCCCTCACTACCATATAAGGCAGTAGTCCTCAAACTTCCTCCTCAAGGGCCGAGACAGGCCAGGTTTTGCAGCTCTCCACGCTACTCCACAGGTGAATTAACTGGTGCTCAGACAGAGCTATAGCCCTAATTATTACATCTGTGCATCAGCATAGAGAGCTGCAAAACCTGGCCTGTCTCGGCCCTTGAGGAGGAAGTTTGAGGACTACTGATATAAGGTATTGGGGGCCATTCAAATTTTCTATATGTGAATTAACATATTTAAAATGTAATTTATTGAATATTAAAACCAACTCTTACAACTATGCCCGAGTGCCTGATCTGCAGCATAGCTGGTGGAGGTTCCGGCTCTATGATGCCCTGTAAAAAAGGTATAGGTGGGAACCAAAATTTTAATAACAACAAGATAACACTATAAATAATAATCCACTATAATAATTACATGAGCTGCTGCTGGAATCCCAGGGAGGGCTATGAGGTGGAGGCGTGGAGCCTCCGCTCCTCACAATGGGCTCAGCAGATTCCATATCCGATGGGCCACCCTCCTCCCTCTCACTCCCTGATCCTAGAGGGAGTGTGGTGGAGTTCCTTGCCTCCTCCCCACTGGAACTCCCCACTTGAGAGTGGCCACAGGGGGTTTGGGACTCAGGTGAGTCTGATTGTGAGGAGCTGAGGCTCCATACTGCCCTCACCCCAGCAGCACGCTCCACTGGGGCATCATCCCCTTCCTCCCCTGGGTCCTCAAGATGGGATCTATGAGAGGGACCCTCCCCCGAAGACTAATCCGATCCCAACACACGTGTACGGGGGAGGATCCCCTTCCCGTGTTTCCCCAGGGGAGGACGCTTATCTGTGGAGAGGAAACAAAAGACAACGATTAAAAAATGACACAAATACATTACTTTGCACACATTATATAAAATCGAAGAATGTATGTAGGTTTGACTTACCAGATGCATAGGCATCATAGAGCCGGTATACACCCTCATTGTCCCGGCACTTAAAGTCTGACCATTTTTGTAGGATCTCCGTGTTGAAGCTCCGGGACACGGTGGCTTGCACCTCCATCACTATGCTGTGCTTGGCACTCAGGGCATAGTGGTACTCCAACATGCAGAAGTCCTAAGAAAAATAACAATGAATTATTCTAAAATATGCAAATCTACAAATTTTACATTTTAGCTTAAGTCACTATAATCATGTAATAAATTTATTATAAAAATATCAACAAATACAGTTATATGGATATAGGTTTTTATGTAATCAAATGAACAAAAATATTAAAAAAATACATTTACAAATAAAAAAAAATATTTCATTACATAAAAACTAATAGTTTGGCCTGAACATACAATAAAGCTTTACAAATGAAAATACATTATAGAATTTTCTTTAGCAGCTATAAAAAAAAAAAAAAAACACTATGCACATGCACTTACTTTGACTACTTGTCCATTGACCCGAGGATCCTGAAGGGGCAGGGGGCGGGTGGGGGGTATCGGAATCTGAGGAGGAGCTGGGGAGGCGTCTGGCAGGTCTCTTGGGCCGCATGGTGGATCCTCGTAGGTGTAAAACCGTAAGTACACAAAACGAAAGTGAAAGCAAAACCTTTGACCCTCCTCGCAAAATAAAAATGCAATGAAACGCCAAATATCCCCCTATGAAAGGCAACATTAACACTGCGTACGCATAGAAATGTTCGGCGCTATAGTCACACACGCCAATACCATATTTAACAACTGCAGAGCGCGCCATGCTGCGAATGACAGCGACTGCTCAGTGCTCCAGAATCTCAGCCACTCAACCCATATTCATTAAAAAATAACAGTGAGCGAACGTAAGCATTCTAGATTGTGTGGCTGGATGACATAGCGCCGGACGCTGTGTGATTAAAGTGATTTTTTCCTAGACGGAAACAGCAGTAAGCAAGCGAAATAACATGGATTGACATTGTTGGTGGGGTGTGACATTACCACTTCAGTTAAAGACAAATACAGACATTTTTGAATAAATGTAAAAAAAAAATTAAAAAAATTAAAAAACATGCTTTTGAGGGCCGGCGCTCTTTCATAACAATAAAAGATTTCTGAGAAAAATAAATAAAAGAAAAAATTGGGGCGAGGAAAGGGATACAAGGATCGCCCATAGAAATGTATGGGAGAGTGCCAGGTAGTGACATGTAAGACATGGCGCTCTGCAAGGCTGAACACAGGCGCTGCACACTGAGCCTGGAATAATGATGAATCTTACACTACATGGCGTTGTACCAGTTGCTCTACAGATTTCGCTTCATAAATGTGTAATTGCGTGCATTTGCCATGCTGCTACCTGACGTTACGTGGCGCTACCTGCCGCTAAACAGGCACAACCCTAAGTGCGTCTGACGCTCGGCACTAAAGCCCATATTTAAGATAAAAAATCACAAAGCCAGCGTCGGTGCTATAAAACTGTGTCCTCTAGTGGCGAGCGCTGGACGCAATATAAGAACACACATACACCAGCACCAGAGCGAAAACATATGGAATGACATTGAGGCTGATTCATTACTAATGGCAGATGAGCGTCTGTATAGCGGCGCTAGTAGACGCTCATGTGCAGGTATCGGGCGCTGTAACAGAGCATTTCGGTCGCTCTAGTAACCTGGATCGCATTGATGAATGTGATGTATGTTGGGCGCTCTAACACCAGTGAAGCGCTGCAGGAAGCGAAAGGTAGCACCAGCTCAGGGCGACCGACTCTCATCGCTTCACACCATACTTATCAAAAAAGAACACACACAGCAGCGCTCTGGGTCTGGTCGCTATAGCATAGAGCGGCAGACGCTGTATGTTTAAAGTCTGTTTTTGAACACATATCCACAGTAACAAAGCGAAAACACATGGAATGACATTGTTGTAACATTGTGACATTAATACTTTAGTGCCAGACCTGCGTGGTATTGTGTACAGCGCCTAGCGTTCACCAGACACTGCCTGCCACTACGAGGCACTGCCTGCCGCTATCCCTTGATGAATAAACCCCATAATCTCTGGGCTTACCGGAGCTTGCAGCACTAACGTAAATTATAGCATCTAACAAATCTACCAATGGCCAATTTGGCCCTGGCTGAAATACCTGGGTATGCCCAGTGCTGTTGCTGGCCCTGCTGTGTTATATTGGTAATCATAAGATGTTTCTTTTTTAATCATGTAATATAAAGAAAAAATAAATAAATATAACAATTAGCTATATGGAAATGCTTCAATTCCCTCCCTACCTGAGTAATTATATTCACATTACAAATCGATCAAGCCTGACCATTAACAGTAGTAATACAAGTCATAATCTCACTTTTAGTGTGCTTAATGAACTGATGAATATGAGCTGGCTCCAACTAACTCCAAATTTTAATCAGAATCTATCAAAGTTTACAAATAGAAGCAAATTTTATGAAGGCTTCTGGATTACAGTCATTTTTCATTTTCATTAATTTAATGTGTAATGAAATCTACCAGTTTTGAGCTCAAAATACTGAAAAATTAAAAGAAAATAAATTTTACACACATACATAAACCTACGTTCTTTCATTACTGTTTAGGAATGTACGATTACGTTTCTGCAGATTTTTCTGAAATGTATCAGGTACAATATTAATTGGTACTAACATGACATGGTAAAATGTATACCTTATGTTTCGCACTATATAAGACCCACTTCACCGTAAGACACACCTAGGATTAGACAGAAAAAAATAAGAAAAAAATACTTTGAACCGAATGGTACAAACAAAAGCCTGATATTAGGCACTGTGCAGAATCCCCACCTCCAATCCCCCATAACAGGCAGTGTGCAGAATCCCCCCAATCCTCATATAACAGGCAGTGTGCAGAATCCCCCCAATCCTCATATAACAGGCAGTGTGCAGAATCCCCTCAATCCTCATATAACAGGCAGTGTGCAGAATCTCCCATAATAAGCAGTCTGCAGAATCTCCCGATAACAGGCAGTCTGCAGAATCCCCTAATCTCCCCATAGCAGGAAATATGCAGAATCCCCTCAATCACCCCATAACAGGCAGTCTGCAGAATCCCCCAATCTCCCCATAGCAGGAAATATGCAGAGTCCCCTCAATCACCCCATAACAGGCAGTGTGCAGAATCCCCCCAATCCTCATATAACAGGCAGTGTGCAGAATCCCCCCTAACAAGCAGTCTGCAGAATCTCCCGATAACAGGCAGTCTGCAGAATTCCTCCGATTCATCCCATAACAGGCAGTCTGCAGAATCCCCCAATCTCCCCCATAGCAGGAAATATGCAGAATCCCCTCAATCACCCCATAACAGGCAGTGTGCGGAATCCCCCCAATCCTCATATAACAGGCAGTGTGCAGAATCCCCCAAATCCTTGTATAACAGGCAGCGTGCAGAATCCCCCATAACAGGCAGTGTTGAATCATCCCCCATCCATCCCTCTCCAATCACCCATGACATGCGATGTACAATTGTACAATTCCCCCCCCCCCCAATAACTGCATAACAGGCAATGTGCAGAACCCCCCCCCAATAACAGCATAACAGGCAGTGTGCAGAGCCCCCCCTTTGCATGTGCAAGGAGAGAGTGAAATGGAGGACCAGTGGGCAGGCAGGAAGCTGTTAAACTTACTTTGTTTCTTCCTACCCATTGGCTCCCAAATGTCTGGTGCTTCCCACACACAGACACACACATATACTAACAAACACATGAAAAAAGCTCAGAACTTACAGCCTCCTGTGCCACTGTTTGAGTTTTTGCATTTATGCTTCCATCCAGCAGGTGAGCATGGCCCATGTCTGGCTGAGGTTTATGAATGGATTCCAGTGGTGCATAGGCGACACCTACCTGCAAGACGTTAGCTGGGATGCAAGCACTCATAGAGAGGTGCATGAGAGCTTTAAGTTATGGGTTTTTTGTTGGAGTCAAAACAGACTTGTAGCTTAGTCTATGCTGGAGTAACTTTTGCTAGATTTTCTTATGACACTAGATGGCGCGGTTACCAATGTTTACTTGCAGTCTCTATCGTACTTTCTCTGCTGTGTTATATTTCCTGTGCATCAGTTGCTCTATGGTACTTCCGTTTTTCCTGTCTGTGTTAGCCACCATGTAAGGTGACCTTCTCTTACTGCATTCATGTTCCAGTAAAGTCAGTTCCTGTTATACCACTAATGTCTAACTGCACCCAGCACTCACACTCTGCAACACTTTTTTTGCGTGTTTGTTAGTATGTTTGTATGTACTGTATGTATGTGTGTGTGGGGAGCACTAGGCATTAGAAAGCCCATGGGTGGGCAAGGAGTAAGTACAAGTTTGACTGCTTCCTGTCTGCCCACCGGTCCTCCATTGTGCTCTCTCCTCAAACGCACACAACCCATCCATAAGACGCACCAATACACCCAAAAACTTTGGTGGTATAGTGCGTCTTATGGAAAACAAAGAAAAATTTGAAACAATTTATTAGAAGTATATACACAATATTATGTAAAAAGAAATACATATTTAATGAAATATATTAATATAGTGTAGTGGACAGAACATTTCTAGTCCCAAGTTCACGACCCTGACACCAAGACAACCAAGTAGATATGTCTAGGAAGCTTGGGCTTAGGGCAGTAGGACTCCAACATTTTTATTGGTAGGCAAGTCATAGTACCACAAAGCAATTCCCGTTATTGGTATACACCTGCCATGTATCGGATAGGTACTGTGAGGACTAGCATGAACCAGTGATTCACCTTCTATAATCGTTCAGAGTCTGCTGCTCTAGCTGCTGTGCCATCTGCTGTGATGGTGCTGCTGTGCGTGGTTCTCCCCTGGGTCCTAGAGCTACCTTGTTTAACCTCACGTGCTGTCCATTATGCTGTGGTGATTTCTATAAATATATGTGCCCCTTTGTTGGATCATTGCATTGTCTTCCTGAAGGCTAGCCATGCTCTCCAACTCTCTGCTATTCCTCCTTGTTCTTGTGGGGCCCATGGGCCTTTGTAATTGGTCTTCGGGCCTTCTGAATCTGGGCCCCTTCTTGTCCCCACTTGTCCTCATGGACCCTCATTGTTTGTGTCTTGTTTTGTGTTATTGTCTATGCTTTTCATCCTTTCATTGTCTGTGCTTGGCCCATGGCCCTTCCATTGTCTGTGCTGGACCCATGGCCCTTCCATTGTCTGTGCTGGTCCCACAGTCCTTCATTGTCTATGCTATTGGCTGCACTGTGCCCGCAACCTTCCCCCGATCCACTTTAGTCTGCACCGGGGCCCAGTTCTGCAGGTTATGCCCCTGGTATTGACCTTCTTGGGGGGGGTCCTGAATCTGGACTCACACCCTTCTTGTCCTCAGTTGGCCTTACTACCCCTCATTGTTTGTGTCTTGTTTTGTGTTATTGTCTGTGCTGGGCCCACAACCCTTTCATTGTCTGTGCTGGGCCCACAGCTCTTCCATTGTCTGTGCAATCTGTGCCGGGCCTATGGCCCTTCCAAAATTCTTCTGCAGTTGATGTTCAAAGCAACCAGATTAGACAGGACATTAAACATTTGAACATCAGCCAAAAGGAATTCATTTTTCTATTGACTCCATGGAGAGCAGAACACAACTAGCTATTCTGGCACATGATGCAAATGTTTGTAAAAAGCAGGCACAGATTCAACATCCTCATCGCACTTCGGATGAATTTCATGCGCTACGAACCAAACAGGACTATTCAAAGGCAACAAAAGAGTGGACTGTTATAATATATATAATATATTTGAAGCATGTAATTTTGACCATGTAACAGAGATCTCAATCAACTTGCTGAAAATAGTGGTGGGGGCATTATCCTACACTTGGCAAACTAGGGCTTCTAGTGTCCCGCAATACATTGCCCCACAACCGAGACCAGACAAGAAGGAGGCAGCAGAGAGGTTTAGGTATTGATTTTCTGGATTATTTGGATTAGAAACCACTTATCTGCTGTCTACTGGGTTTAATAATTTCCTTTTGTTTTTTTTGAAATATGGTCAGTGTTAAAAGTTATTAGTTTCATTTTAGTTGCTTCCATGCTGGCAAAAGATACAAAGAATTTAAAAAGGTACATTGTTCAGTTTTACACAAATCACTATTGTCGGAATATGCTTGTTTTTTGTGAAAACATTTTTAAAACTGTCCTTTTTGTTCACAGAGTTCTATTGTTTTTTTCAATTAGTGGAGATCCGGCTATGATAAAGCCAACTGTTTTATAATGATTAACTTTGTTTCATCTTGTTACATCTTAAGGTACGTGTTATACTTTTATTCTAATATTATCTTAGATACTGCTGCAAGAGAGACCTCCCATGCCTATTATTTTTATATATATATTTTTGCCCCTAAACATTTTTGGAACTGTATCCTAATGAGAAGGTTTAGGCCGTTCTTGTGGCATCCTCAATCGGAATGCCCCGCTTTGTAACCCCCCGATCATCCTCTTTCTCGCCATGTCTTGGTGCCACGGCAGCATCCACATTCGCCTTTAGTTGTGCGTGCACCCATGCCAGGCCTTTGTGAATAGGTGTCATAGGCCTGTGCTTTGGGAACACCAAGAAGGTGAGTGTAATGAGCAAACTGGGGGTAAAATGTAATGTTAGGACAGAATGAGGAATACAGGAAAGTCTAAACTTTGTGCGTCAGCTGCAGGATTCCTGTGGGAAATGTGTTATCATTTTTTGCAAACCCCCCTCCCCTTGGGTCCTGCCTCAGGGTTTACTCGACTGTAGCTTTCAAGTAACGTAAATGAAAATGCATTGCATTGTTATTAAATTCTTTGGCCCATTTAGTGTTGAAATACAGTATGAAGGTTTTTATTAAGTGGAAAAATATCTATAAACCGATTAACCATAAGAAGACATGAGCAAACATTTCGAGGTGGCACAGTAATTATACCTTGGCACATTGTATTACTGATGAAAATCTAGAGAATTTACAATAATTTTAAAAACCTTTTAAACAAATAATTTGATTATAAATTACTGTTTACTTTTTTGGGGGAGTATCAAAATGGAATATTAAGTGAGATTGACTACTTTGCAGGGTGATGGTTTTGGTCGAGGTTGTGGTTTGGAGATGTGCAATTTATTATATTTCTTCTTGTGCAAGTAGGTATAACCTCATCCATGCTCATTGGCTGAAAGCCAAATATGTAAATCTCTGGTATGTAAAATATCTTAGGGAGTGACCTATCACCCACTATAAATGTCACTATAAATACGTTTGAGATGGGCACCAGTTCTAAATTGACAATGCATCCAGAAAGTGAAAGAAGATTCCCTAGGTAAGGAATCCATGCCAACCCTCCCCTGTCACTTAAGCAGGGAATAGGGGGTAACAGCATAAAATTAGCTTCCTCGGCTCAGAGCCAGCAGCACTTCTGTGGCTGCTGGACATCCAGTGCACAGAGTGGCATCCCATCGTTCTGTGCATGCTTCTGCTTTACCCATCAACCTATTGGGCAGACGGAACTATGCATAAAGGAGCAGAAAACTTATTGTTTAGCTGATCAAAAATGACAGCAGCCATCACCTAAATGCAGCAAATGTCTTCCGTGTGGGATATTAAGTTTTTAATATTGTAACTCCCCAATCATGTCTCAGCACCATGGGGGGTTGCCTGGGCAGAGGTGGTTACTAAGAAGGTTGGGCCTCTAATAGAATTAGGTGACATTCCCAGTTTGCAAATACAGAGTGTCTTGCTGTCCAAGTTAAACTAGAGTGATTTATGGAATGGAGAGCTATTCATAATGTTTATCATTCTAGTGGAACAAGACCTGGTATATTGACTATTCTGCGTTTCTGTTCTGTGCCCCTGGGTATCCCAAAACGGGGAGCCCCACTGTGTGAAACACCCCAGATCGGCATTAACAGATTACCTCTTCACTGTCAAATTAGCACAGTTTTCCTTGTCAATGTGAGTTGACAAGGCAAACTCTGACCTTTTACAACAGAAGCTCAAGCGGACACATTCTTTACAAGTGTGTGCGCTCCCAGGGGCGGACTGGCCATAGGGCGTACCGGGACAAATCCCGGTAGGCCGCCTCACCCCTGGCCCCATAGTTGGTGATGTTGGGCCGCTGCAGCCCTGGCTATATATTCTATCGAGCTGCCTGGGCAACAGGGAGCTACCAGGGCCGCCCGATGCGCTGCAGCGCATGACATCTGGCCGGCAACATAGAGCTGCATGATGGGCACTCATAGGGCCTACTGACAAGTGTCACAGCCAATGAATTGGCTGTGCAGTGCAGAGGACGGGCGCCCTCTAGAGTGGGCGGGGACTCTTCCCCTGGGAAGCTGAAATGCGTGGAGGACCTGATCAAGGCCGCCTTCAGAGGTGAGAGGAGGGATTTGTGTATATGTTCCACAAAAAGGTCTTTCTGATTTATGTGATGGGCCCTGTCCAGCCCCAAACAACTCACCTCTTCAGCATTTCAATGGCACATTAGCAGGCACTTAGCCAATGACAACCATTTGCCATGTTTAGCTGTTTCAGCAAACGGCTCTGATAACTGATATTGGTAATGGAAGCACGCGCGCTGCCGCATTCCCAGCCTCATGTGCGCTCATACTGCAGTCTATCAAAATGGCTGGGGTGGGAGCATGCACATGCGGCAAGGATGCAAGGGATGCTTCAGCATGTGCTCCCCATTAAAAACAATGAGAGCCGTCTGCCAAATGACATAGTCATGACAGGTGTCTCTCATTGGACGAGTGCCTGTGCATGGCATTTAGAGCATGGAAAGGTGAGTTTTTACATGCCCCAGGGATATTCCAGCGGCCAACCCTGGAATGTTTGTACTGGACGATTTGGGATGCCCAGGGAAATAGGATTAAGGCGGCCCTGGAGGCTCATAGACTTGTCCAACTTTGTCCAATATTAGCAGTTTAAGCTGGCTAGATGTTGTAATTCTATAAGTCTCGGACCATTACCTGGTTACGCAGGTTTACGATAGTGTGCAGTCAGCGAACCGTGGTGCTTTTATTCTGGTTGTGCAAGCGGGCCACCTTTGTTGGCGTTTTGTTACAAAGCCTTGATGCTAGCGGAATGGCCGGGATTGGGTGTGGGGCATAGTTGCTAGCTACCTAAACATGGCCTAGAGGTAAGGAAATGGCTGGATGACAGGAGGTGGCAGGCTAAGTTCATGGCCAGGAAACGAAGTGCTCTTGAACAAGACACCTAACTACTCTCCTGCCGCCGAAATTAGGGCAAGCTACTGCACCAGGTCTGTGGGGACCTGTGGAGGTATGGTTTTGGACGTTGTTAGGTGTACGTAGGGCAGGGATACGATGGGTCACTTCTGTTAGCAGTCTCTGGGGAATTGCTGCAATGGTGACCCCGTGTTAGAATTCAATGGGAGATAATACAACATAAAACGGCTGTGGTCTCAGTTGCCTTTCACTCTATTAAAGCAGACCAAAACCCATATTGAATTACTCCCCCCCCAGACAATGGTGCTTGTTTAGATGTAAAGCTCCGTCTCCTCCATTCACTTCCACTGCAGTGTGTGGCAATGATGTAATTGCCACACTTATGCAATGACTAATCACTTGCAATCTTACAGAGAGGGACAGCAAAAAAACTGTGTTTCAGGGTGATTTGATAAGCAAAAATATCCATTTCTAGTTCTACACCTTAAGAAGGGAGTATTGGCAGGGACTTTGGTCAAATGTATTTCACAAGTTCAGTGGATTTTGGTCCGCTCTAATTGTGATGATGGAAACAAGCAGGTGATTTTTTAAGTTCCATGTTGAAAATGTTCCAGCACCTGTTGCTCCAATTTAATCCAATCCCAATTCTATACTATCTATAACACATTCAGATAGGCTGGGCTTAGAAGTGCACTGCAGATCACAAGGGTGACAAGGAGGAAGCAAATATGTGCTTGGTATTATGGAGATCTCTGCAAACCTACTTCATATGATGTTCAAAAAAATGCACCAAGCCCTTGGGGGATGATAGAAAGCTCACTGTAAAGACTAACAAACTTAACAAATTTTACTCACCTTTCAATCAAATATGATATGTCTGGGCCCCATGTCAACCATGACCAATCATTCTGTAAGGCATAGAGACAAGCAACACATATCAAGCTATGGTGGACACGGGTAAGAACAGTATGTTGGATTTAGCACATGGGTCCCTGAGTGGTTTAGCTTCTCAGGGGTGTGGGTTCTTTAACAGGCTTGGGGGATCTTCCGATGTGGGCTTGCATCCAATAACTCCAAATGAGACAGACTTTAGAAAAGGGCACTTACTTTATTAGCAGGACTTGAGGTACACTTTATGCTTCACAGCAGGTCATGCAGTCATTAACCACAACAGTTCCACTAGCAGTTTCCATAGCACAGCATCCAGGTGAACTTTAACATGTGGTGGGCACTCATTCTGGTCCCATAGCAGAATACTGAGGCCTTAGCTTCCTCCATCAGCATCTCGGGAGGAATAGTTCACCTTTCCTGTGGTCACTTGTTAGGTATGAATGTGGCTCCTCTGCTCTATCCTACACCAGTGGCTGCTGACTGCTACCAGCTGACTCTACTGGTACCTCAGCTGATACTCCCAGTTACTACAATACTTCTTCTCCACACTTCTTCTCTGACTTCTGACTTCTCTGACTTCAATACGTCTGAGGTAACTTTCCTCATAACCTCCTTATATAGATTCCCTCTGACTGGCTTCTAAAACTTTCTCTAGTCTTACTCACCTCAGCCAATGGCAGCTCGGCTATAACCTAACCACATAGGTGTACAGCTAACAGTTTGGTAGACCTGCAATGTCTCAATCCATTAGCCATCCAACAGTGCCATCATGTAGTGATGTGGCGACTGCAAGACAGATATGAACTACCACACTGAAGAAGCCCAAATATAATTGTTGATCACTTTACGCCGGCACATAGGGCTAAAGTTTGTGGTGGGGGGGCATGGCACCCACATCGGGATCATGCTGTGAGCATGAGGCACAGTCATCACATATGGAGGGGATAAGACAGGACAGATGAGATGACTGGTATACATGGCAGCCATGCAGGGTCTTGTACAGAGCATGTGCCACAGACATCACATAGAGGTTATGGGGGGAGGAGCTATATCCAATTGCTCATGGGCCCACCCTAACTAGTAATCAAACGAATGTGCACACTTGAATAAATAAATGTTACAGGGCTGTAGTGCAAACATGAAATGTGGCTCATAAAGTAAAAATGGGCACCATAAAAAAAATCATGCAGCAAGCATGGGCCCCTTTGATCCTTTGTTAGGTTACGGCAGACCAATAATAAAAAACAAATAGTGTGTGGGCCTCTGCAACCTAGAAATGTATGATTTGTCACAATTGCAGCCAACTTTGTATCACTCTGCAATCCTGGGGGTAGGCCAATGTTAAAAAAAAGTATGTAGGGTCCAAGAGAGAGAACATGGTTGGCCAATACACTATATAACACATGTTGACTGGCACCCATGGATGCCATGACTTATCTTGCATGAAGCATGAATGTCTGTCAACATACGTGGTGGATTATATTGTGCCTAATGGAAAATATATATCTTCCAAGCCACCAAGGTAAATGTCCTCCTCTTATATCACTCTCTTTGCACCCCCCTTTCTTATTGTTCCCCTAATTAACTAACTTTACAGTTCTATTTGCTCTTCATTTTCAAAGATTGACCAAATGGCAACAGGCCATCATCAAGCAAAGCATAAATGATAGTGAAATTCACCTCCCTGGGTGACTCAGAAAAGTGGAATTAAATGCTTCTAGTTGATCGTTCAGTCTTGCACAAAACATAACATGAATAATATACTATATATTACACCATGATGAAATAAGCACGCTCTTCTTTGAAGCGGTTGCCTTGCAGATCTGAGCATGCATCTTCCCGGGGAGACACTGACACTGTGGACCCATGGTCCATATCAATATCATAAGCTGGCAGTAGACAAGATGTGGTTGAGGTCTCAAACAAAGGTTGTGTGCTGGAAGCAGGCAGGATGAGGTTGTCATCCATAGATAGACAATACCTGGTCATGACTCATGTCAGGCTCTGTTCTGTTGCTGGAATCATGTTTTAAATCAGCCATTATAAACCAGGAGGAGAGCCAGGCCCACCAAGGACACTATTTTGGATGTGA
Organism: Gastrophryne carolinensis; assembly: GCA_027917425.1. Taxonomy (NCBI): domain Eukaryota; kingdom Metazoa; phylum Chordata; class Amphibia; order Anura; family Microhylidae; genus Gastrophryne; species Gastrophryne carolinensis. Next base: position 63,090,245 of record CM051241.1, on the reverse strand, counting down.
CATGGCAGGCAGGAAGACAGCTGAGTATCTCTTTGTTGCACTTCTAAGAGTTTATAATTACCGCATATTTTAATGAAGTATCCGTCAAATGGTTTTAGATCGTCCATGTAGCCTGTAAAAACTACAACCCAGACATAGGATCCGAGTATTTTAGCAGGAAAATTCCTTATTATGGAAACCCCCTCTTTGCCAATTAAATTTATGCTGTAATCAAGTTCACCATGGATAAGGAGGAGTTTCAACAGTAAGAGTTTGGGTACAAAACAGCTTAAACCAATCAGAAAACATTAAATGGGCACATTAGCTCCTCAAATGCTGGCACCATCTTCTTGAATGCAGTTCTTACTGAAGCCGCTCCAACTACATGGCCCACATGCCCAAACAGGTAAGTGCATAGACAGCAGCCCTCATCCATGAAAATGCAGCCAGCCTATATCTGGAGTACACGCAACTATGGCAAGTGCTCTTTTCAAGCAGACAGGGGCTATTATTAGGTAGGTTTCTTTTTGAGCTTGTCGTGGCTGTGAAGATTTGAAAAAATATCCTGAATTTGCCTTTTATTATTAATACAGTTTTTAAGTTTCACAATTAAATGACCATTTTCTTTAATAACAGCTGGTGTTACACCTTCCACACTCGCCAGGTGCATGGAGGAGAGCAATTTCCAAATACTTGGCAATTTTTAATCACATGGGAAAGGTTGGATGAATTTGCTGAGCGGTGTCAAGTTATTATCGCATGCGGGATGAATTGGTACATGTGCACTTGATTTGCATAAAATGTTCACACCACAGTGCTGAATAGCAACCCTTAAATGGTAATTCAACTTTCAATGGCATTTTTAAACATGTCCATTATTGTGTTCTAAAATGATGTCTCCTCAAGGCGCTGAGCTTATCTGTTGCTTTTTATCTTTATTTGTTTGCAACTCTTTGTTTTAAGAATAACCTGTTTTCTCTAGCAACTATATGTTTATGGTATGTTTGCGTGTAAATTGGGGATTTTATTTACAGGGTGCCCCTTCTTTACTAAACCTAGACCACACTCCAACGTATTAGAAGCCTTGAGGAAATTAATGGGGAAGAACTAGTACTTCTCATTCCCAGATTTAATAAAATACCTAGACAACACTAACATTGGTAAATAAGTGCCAAGTGACTTAGGAATGGAAGAAGACTCTGATCTCAAGGTTTATCGTTTATGGAAAGCCACCCAAGCAAAGGAAACAAAACTAGAATATATGAAAAACAAGCCCAAACATTTCTAAAAGCATTCCAAGCACAACACCTTTTAAAAAACCTTGACCTACCAAAGACACCATTTACTCCAAAGGAAATACAACTCATCTTTTTAAAAAAAGAACACACACCCAAACCACTATCTCATTACTATTCCCTTTTAAACCATCACAACAAATCACAAGACATAAGACATATAAAAAAATAAAGGATTAACACCCTGCCATATACAAAACCAGTCCCTTTTCCTTAAGTAGCATATATATTACAAACGATGATGCAAACCAAGCTCGATTATAATAAAAGTTCGATAGAATATTTCATCATATCGACATAGAGCAACTAAATTGCTGACTGTTTGTAAAAAAAAAAAAAAAAAAAGATCACACTCCAGCACCATGAAGCATGGTTCTGCAGCAACCAGATTCCTCCCCAACACAGCCTAAGGGATATATTCCATTCCTGGGATCCCAACCAGCCTGGTTCCATGACCCCTAACTGCAGGTCCCAAGCTGGCTTCTCCTGTGAAGACTCAACCTGACATTAGGGTCTATGTCCTCATCCATCCCACAGGGTAATCCTCACCTGACCCCCTCCAAAGTCCCAAGCTAGCTTCTTCCTCTCCGGGGAATCTAAAGGGGTCCCAGACACTGGGGCCTATGTCTCTGACCATCCTCTCCACAGGATTTTCAGCAGATGTAGTCCAGAGGTGTTCTCTACCATCATATCTCCTTCACATACATCCCAACTGACCCAGGCACTCTGTAACTTGAAGATGTCTCTCTCTCAGGTCCAACCGAACCTCGGGACGCCATGTCTCGGGGATTTAGCTCTACACGGTGGCCTCTTCTCAGGGCTCTATTTCCATGCTCAGTGGAACTCACCAGAACCTCGCCTCTGCAGTTCCTTTTATAATCCATCCTTCTACTGCTGTCTCATGGCAAACCTAAGTTACTGCACTACACTACTTATTATATATCTTATCCTATGGGGGGCATCTAGTGGCCTACCTCAGTAACTACATCTACACTATGCACGTATTAAAAAATCCCCCTACTCTTCAGGGGTACCCTCCCAGGTGCACCCCTAGTCAGGGGACTATCCTACTACAGTTTTCACATTACTTTTTTTTTACTTTTTGGGGGGGCTTTCCAAACAACCCATGCACTCCAAAGACACCACACATAGATTGTGAGACAAATTCCATGCTGCCATAAGCTGTAAAGCGGGTTTTTAGCACAATTTGTTGCTTTGTCAAAGAAAAAACCACCGCTGCAATTTGCCTGCTGTCAAGGGCACCATTTTCACTAGTAAATCCCACAAATGTTGACTGGTGAACTGTGGCAAAGACACAGCAAAATGTCAACAGATGTTCTTATGGCTCAGATTGGATCAGCTAATATAGCTCAGATTGCTGAGGAATTACACACTTGCGGCACATACGGCGCACACAGCGAACAGTACTAATTGTACTGTTGTAGGTTTTGTTTTTGTTCTTCTATCTAAATAAAAATGTAATATGTTGAGATTAAACTAAAGGAAACCTGGAAATAGCATGCTGATAAATAAATCACAGATATGCGATAAAACACAATTTTACATTCCAAAAGAGGCAAAAATAGGACAGAACACCAAAAACCTGACAAAAAAAATAATTTTTCTTTAAAAGAGGATGCAAAAATGTATTCTTTTCCAAAAAACGGTTGCGAGAGTTCATTTTGTACCAAGATGAATCAGCCTCTAAATTTGGAAATAAACCGGTTATATATGTTATATATATATATATATATATATATATTTTGGTTAATAAGAACCAGTTTATTAAACTCCTTAACCTAGTCCTGTGTAATGGTGGCACACAATGGGTCTCTGTCTTTTTACACATCTTTTTGAAGGACCAAAACAACATACAAGCTGCTACTACAGTAGCTGTTAAATATCCATTAATGCCAACAGCATTTCAAGGTTCTTGTGAAACGATGGGAGCGTTTCGTCAATAACAATGGTCACAAGTACGTGATGTTTGAAGAGAAAGGCCTTGTACCCAAGCAAAGCAGCCTCCATTATTAACCTCTTCATAATCTATAAATGGCTTGAGTAGATTTAGCCAACCAGCTGCTGCTAAAGTCTCGATGTGTTCATAATGAAGACTTGCTGGCAAGTCCTGTGTATCAGCAGATGAAAAGCAGCCAGATTTTGTTTTTGTCTTCTAGACAAGGGCTGTTCATCAACTGAACAACACATGGGGGACAGAGTATACACGAGCACCCGGAGGTCCACAAAAAAGAGAAGATTAAGTAAAGCACTTCAGAATGTACTCCTTCCATGCCAGATTTCTTTTAAAGCAACATCGAGCAACACAAAACAAAGACTTTTTTTGGGAAGGCATACAATACCTTATAGGATCTTTTAGATGACAAAACAATAATGAGGTGACAAAAAAACGAAGAAAGTAAAATTCTACCAACAGATTAACCAGATTTCTTCATTGAAAAAACAGATAAACAACAGAAGAAAAGTTGTCAAACAAAAATGAAGCGATGCAAAAAAAAAAAAAAACAACCTTAAAAAAACCTCATAAATGAACCCCAAAAAAAGATAATCAAAATTGCCTACAAATATAATCCAAACGTATTAAACATAAACAGATGTTTTTATGTATTTATTTATATTTTCTAGAAAATGTTTTTGAGAGTTTTTTGCATTGTTTGATTTTTAACATTGATCCCATTAATTCATTATTATTTTTTATTCTTTGTTTTACAAAACAAGAATGAAGAAAACCTTAAAAGTGTTATCATTATTTATTACATGTGTAATATGGGTTGGGTGTGTAGTAATCTACTTAGCCACTTTTTTGGTGTACATTATGTGTGCTATTTTGTTTGGTGGGAGGGCTGCTTAAAATAGGTCTATTGCAAAAAATGATTTAATTAAAAAATCTGAAAACATACTACATGGCAAGAGAAGGGGATGTGAACAGTATCTTGCAATAGTGAATACACCTGTCACATTTTATTCTATTGTTTCATGGGGCAACCCTGAAGATCTGACACTTTGTAAAGTAATCAACAAACATAAAAGACTGGTTCCCTGTCAATATTCGATAGGCACTGCCGCTAATTACCTGTATGCTGCGTCTCACTAACCAAAAGCACATAAAGAATCCCACACATTACAAGGTTAAGTGTGAGACAGGCACTAAATATACATACACCAGTTGCCAGGAAACAACATTTTATTTTATTGCAACAGCCCCAGCACACACATGTGGTAATCAGACAGACAATAAAAACACAAATGGTGAGATAAAATAACGGGGCCCTCCGTACATACATACAAACCACACACACACACACACACCCCACTGCTATATTGCACTCCTGTATCCAGCCGAGGTATAAGGTGACTCATGTGCAAAACCTGCTTTCAAAACTAGCATTGGCATCCGTTTTACAAGCTGTGTTGCAACAAAGTCCTGCATTGTGAATCTCCAAACAATATGCTCAGTCCTAGCAGGCTCACGGTATAAGATAAAGCATATCTGCTCTACCTCACTGTCAGAACTTAGCCATGCCTGCGCTGAAGCTGTTAAGCGTAATATCACATCTTTACTGCTGCACCAAAGACTGACTGTCTGTGAAGACGTTTGGAAGGGGCTGAATTGCCCACACTGCTAGCGTCACCGCGCTCAAAGGAGGAAACAGTTAGCATAGAGCCGCTACTTAGTTGTGGCTGGATGCAGCTGGTATGACAAAGCGTGCAGACTCCACGTGTGTTGCGCAACACTCCGGAAACTGTTCGGCCGAGACAGGGGCTAGCTGTGGGGTGACGTGCGCGTGGTAGGGCCGGCCGTCCGCCGACGCGCGTTTCGCTCCGCCCACGGAGCTTCGTCAGGGTGGTGGGCGGCCCCTCCACTTCAGTCTTTTCAATGCCTGGTGCCTCCCCTCTTGTGTCAGCATACGAATTGCTGCATCATACTGGTATTGAAATCACAACTGGGCAGAGGGCGGGGAGCTGAGCAACATCATCAATTACCTAGGCATAACATACTTCCCGAGTGGACTTCTTAGTATAAATGTAAAAGACAGGACCCCCGCTTTCAAATCCAGCAAACTTCAATATACATTTGCAGTAGGTATGCACTCTCCAAGTACAGCAAGCTTATATCAGAGCATTTTTTGCTTTTTATATAGGTGTGTTTTGCGCATATGGATTTCTCCTAATTGTAGGTATTATACTCCTCCACCACACAATTCAAAGACACACTACAAGCCTGCATACATAATATCCATGCATTCTTACCTAAACTTCTTTTTTTCTTTTTTTTAGAAATGAAGTCATAAAATATCTACACTATATACACTATGAATCAAACAAAAATTGGAACCCCGCAGTACTGGAGCTTTGCCATGTTATATCCTCAATATCCCCAGTATCTATGTATCATGGGAGCCGCTAATCTTTACTCTTACAGCGCTCAATTCAATCCCTATCCTCATTTAGTAACTGGAGGGATATTGGTAGCATCAAGTGGGAATGGACAATATATAAAGGGAGTTATGATCCATTCAGGGTATGTGCTATTTTGTAACCAGAGGGGCACTGGTAGTTCTGGGATGTGATGGATAATAATAAATATGGCCATTGTCCAGTTAGGATATGAGCATGGAGATAAATAAAATGAATGGTCACACTTCTTTGAATTGTGACGCTAGTAGTGTGGGCAATTCAGCCCCTTCCAAACGTCTTCACAGACAGTCAGTCTTTGGTGCAGCAGTAAAGATGTGATATTACGCTTAACAGCTTCAGCGCAGGCATGGCTAAGTTCTGACAGTGAGGTGGAGCAGATACGCTATATCTTATACCTTGAGCCTGCTAGGACTGAGCATATTGTTTGGAGATTCACAATGCAGGACTTTGTTGCAACACAGCTTGTAAAACGGATGCCAATGCTAGTTTTGAAAGCAGGTTTTGCACATGAGCACTGAGTCACCTTATACCTCGGCTGGATACAGGAGTGCAATATAGCAGTGGGGTGTGGTTTGTATGTATGTATGGAGGGCCCCCATTATTTTATCTCACCATTTGTGTTTTTATTGTCTGTATGGGATGATTACCACATGTGTGTGCTGGGGCTGTTGCAATAAAATAAAATGTTGTTTCCTGGCAACTGGTGTATGTATATTTAGTGCCTGTCTCACACTTAACCTTGTATTGTGTGGGATTCACTTTGTTAAGTAGTCAGTGTACAGCTTGTATAACAGTGAACATTTGGTGTTCTCCCAAATAACTCACCACACAGTCATTAATCTCTAAAGTGTCTACCCCCCTAGATGAAAATGGCCAAATTAGGGCCGAGTTAGCCATTTTCCCTCCCTGGTATCATGTGAAGGTCTCAGGTATGAATGGGGAGCAGGTGTGTCACAGTTCAAAATGGCCTCTTATGGCAAAGAGCTCTCTGAGGATCTGAAAAAAAGATGTGTTTCTCTACATAAAGACGGCCCAGGCTATAAGCAGATTGCCAACACCAGGAAACTGATCTGCAGCACAATGGCCAAGACCATACAGTGTCGGTGTCGAAGTTGAGTGTACATGCTCAGTGTATCCAGAGGTTGTCCTTTCTAAATAGACATGAGTTCTGCCAGCATTTCTGCCAAGGTTAAAGGGGGGTCAGCCGGTCAGTGCTCAGACCATATGTCATACACTGCAGCTGCATGGCTGTTGTCCCAGAAGGAAACCTTTTCTAAAGATTATGCACAAAAAAGACTACAGTTTGCTAAAGACTGGTTTGGAGCTGCATGAGGGGACTATGAATAGCTACATGTACAAGGAAGCAGATCCTCTCCCTTCAGAAACTGGGCCACAGGGCAGTATTCCAGAACAATCCCAAACACACCTCCAAGACCACCACTACCTCGCGAAGAGACTTTCTTAGACCAAGACCAAGCTTGTCTCCAGACCTAAATTAGTGGAGCATCTGTGGGGAATCCTCAAATAGAAGGTGGAGGAACGCAAGGTCTCTAACATCCCACAGCTCCATAAGGTTGTCATGGAGGAATGGAAGAGGTTTCCAGTGGCAACGTGTGAAGCTCTGTTGAACATCATGCCCAAGAGGATCAGCACGTGTTTTTTGCCTAACAGGCGTTGGTCTGGGTGCCAGCGCAATATAATTAACTTGGGGGGCATCCAGAATGCTGGAGCCCCCCACACATCCCTCCCCAGAACGCCCGTTATTTTTACTTTATCCTCGAGCCTCCACCAGAAACAGAGCTCTGTGATTGACCGCATGTGGTGAGCTGTGGGTGGGTCATTCTGGCAGCCAGAGCCATGGACATATCCAGGTGATCTCCAGCGTAGGCTCGAGACATTCCTTAAGCACAAATGGGGTGTGTTTAAGGCTGTGTTGGGAAAAAAAATGTGGCCCCACACAATTGACACTTTGAGCACAATTTGACCAATTTCACTTACAGGCTAATTCATTACTAACGGCAGGTAGCGACATATGAGCGTCTGTAGCAGGCATTTCAGAGCGCGTTCGCTAGTTCAGAGCGTTGAGGAATGCGTTGTGGGGAGTCGCTATATGAGCAGTACAGCGCTGTATGGGAGCGAATGGTCAGTGCGACCGACTCACACCATATTCATCAAAAAAACAGCTCTCAAAAATGCTTCGCTGTAGCCCAGAGCGCCGGAGGCTGTGTGATTAAAGGCTGTTTTTGAACATGTATCCACTAACAAAGCGAAAACATATGGAATGACATTGTTATAACATTGTGACATGAACACATTAATGCCAGACCTGTAATGTCAATTCTGCATAAATATATAAAAAAAAATTTAAAAGTTTTCAAAAATGGCTTTCTTTAGGCCAGGAAAGGTCCCAACATTATTTGAGAATAAAAAAAAAACCCTGTTTAAAGAGAAGTAAAAGAATGTCCATTGAAATGTATGGGAGAGTGCCAAGGAATCGAGAGGTAGGACGTGGCGCTCTGAAAGTTTGAACGCCGGCACTGTACGCTGAGGTTGGGGGATAATGATGAATCATACGCTACATGGCGTTATCCCAGACGCTCAACAGAATCAGCTTCATATATGTGAAATTGCGTGCTGTGGCCAGCCTTCTCATGCCGATACCTGCCGCTTAACAGCCACTTCCTGTTGCTATCCCTTCATGAATCAGGCCCTTGGAGGTGTGCTCACTTTTGTTGACGGGGATTTAGACATTAATGGCTGTGTGTGGAGTAAATTTACATGGTTAAACCAGTTATACACTGATTACATTGATTACACTGATTACATTACATAGTATCAAAGTGTCAGATCTTTAATGTTGTCCCACAAAAAAATATATAATAAAATATTCACAAAAATGTTCTTAGGCTTTCTTTTATGTTAAGGAAGCATACTTCTGAGCCAACTTTTGCTGCAATAAAGGCATATTGCTATTGCATGCTTTTACACTTTTGAAAGGCTTAGGGGTGTTAGAGTGGTTATTGCTACTGTTTTCAAAAGACTGGCTCAAGAGACAACAGTTAGAGGTGATCAATTATCCCCTGTAAAAGTGGAATGGTACATTCAAAAACTTGTCACCTCTGTTTCTACTTTCTTCCGATAAATAAAAACAACATGCTTGGATGGATTAACCTATAGCAGTGTTCCCTAACGCTCTCTTCGAGAGCCACCAACAGAACATGTTTTGTGGAACGCCACACAGGTGGTTCTTTAGGTCTTTCTAATTACTTCACCTGTGCATCTGGGTGGAGATCTACAAAACATGACTTGATAGCGGTTCTCAAGGAGAGTTTGGGAACACCACCTAACAGTGCAAAAACAAAACATGCAGCTTTTACTCAACACTAGTTACAGGTCACCAAATTGCCTACATTTTTTCCCTTTCTTTTCTTCATTCATCAGCAAGTAATACAGACATCTGGTTTACTACTTTTATTATATGTTATATATAAAATTGCAATAAACGAAAGTAAGTATACTGCCTGACCCAAAAATAACACCTTTACATCTGTAACTAAGCCAACCGATAAGAGGCTCCTATTGTTTAATGACTGCATGTGTGATTATGGGCCTGTTTTACAATCTGCAAGAAGCACATTTACTAAATCATTAGTGTTGCAGCAACATGCAGAAAAAAATATAAATTATTTTTTGCACCACTCTAACCAATGTGGAGAATTCTGGCAATGTGGCATATTCTGTAGTTCATGACTTCTAAATCTGCTCCATGGCACACCCGTCCCAGCTCAGCCATCACCCAGAAATTGAAGAAAGAAAATTAAGTTTCTTCTAGAATACATAAGGTACTTACATATAATAAGAGAATTTCAGGTGCTTTGAATAGTGAAAGTGCATTTCCACAGTGAGGCTATCTGGTAAAAACAGCTTCAATTAGCTAAGGAAGAATAAAGATTGGACTCTGGGGCACTGGAAGAAGGTCCAGAACTGAGAATGACTGTCCAAGCAGTGAGCGCTGTCACTGTCGTTGTTCCGACCGCCAAAAAGACCCGCCCACGTGAGCACCAGCAGGCAATCACGGCGCTGGATTCCTGGCCAGGATCGGGGCTAAAGGCAGGTGTGTACTGGGCCCATAGAAATGGGGGCCCTGTGCAAGCTACCTGCACTACCGCTTCAGAGTGTACACCCCTCCCAGCTCCATACTCACCTAAGCAGCCATGTCGCTGATTTATTCTACAGATCAGCGATTTCCTTGCACTTGCTGTGTAACACACGCATCCCTCGTCGCTGCATGCATGCCTCCCATGCCACCTCCTTCAGCAGATCCCATGTCTGCCTGGGGTACACACTGCCCTTGTCGCTGTGCCATGCGTATCCCTCATTGCCTCCTCCAGCTGATCCCGGCCAGCTAGTGTCTTCGGGTGGGGTTAGGTTGCGGCTGCTGATGGGGGTCCATTAATGGGGCCTCATCAGAACTATGTACACCCCTGGCTAAACGTAAGAATTATGAGTGTTCTGGGAGCGATGGATGCCCCCCCCAGACTGTCTTATAGCAGCGGTAACACCTGCGCCCGGATGGGTGTTGGTCCGCTTTAATGCAACAAATAAATGTTGTGACATTGCAGGAGCTTTTGAAAATAATGCGTAATAAACGCTAAAGGCACTTTAACAAAATAGTGTGACTTTTTTTTTTTATCCTGTATGACCCCGAAACACATTGGTTGTTCTGGATATTTTGGAAGACACGTGACACTGGTTGCTGGTTCTTCTCTTCCTAATGCTTTGTTAATAGTATATCATTTGGGTCCATAGCCATTAATGAAGGAAAAAGGAATCTCTCTTACTTCAAATCTGATCATAGGCAGAAAACAAGCCCTAATCTCTCTCGTTGGGTTTTGTGAATATACCACAGATGTGGATGTTTACACTTTTCGGAAGTGAGTCAAGTAATGTGGGAATTACATCTTGTCATTGTAATAATGACCTCTACAGAAACAATTGCGTTGTAGATATGATGGAGTCACCCAGTGTATTGGAAGATCTTGAAATGTCCCCATCAGCTCAACAAAACTATTATGAAGACAAAACTGAGGATAAATAAGGAAGACTGTGCTTATTATGCTGGTTTTAATTTCCCCCTCAGGAGCTAATTAAATTCCTTATTGAAGCCAGAGGCTTGAAATAAAGCCATGGCATATTAACTCTACAGTATCCTCTCCCAGTCTGTACATTGGCAGAGAAAACCAAGATCTCAAAATAACACATAAAATATAATTCACCACAATGCGCTTAAACTCAAGAGTTCACGCTGATCGACCTCACTTTGCTTATTTACTGGACAAACCACAACATTTCATTGATTGCGCTAGAAAGAATCTATACCTATATTGTTTAGTTTTAGGCTTTCCGGGGGTATTTGAATATGTAATTTGAGTAAAATAATATTTATTGTAAGTTTTGGTAAAGTAAAATAGGGGCTCTAGTGCAACTGTACATTTTTAAATATTACGTTTTTATTGCTTTTGTGTCTCAAGACAAAATACAAGCAAGAGATAAACTAAGAACAAATTTCTTACACTTTTATTGTAGCCATCATTTAAAAGGTACAATAATTCTTCCTTGATCACATTCATAAAAGTAGTCACCTCTGAGTGCTGCAAAATTATAGTATTTCATTTTTTTTTTTTTTTAAATAAAAATGAATCTACATTACCGAACAAGTAACACTTGTATGAAATTATAAAACAGTGGAAAAAATACATGGCCGTTTTATGAGAAGTACTTGACTGAAATTATATAAGGAGGTATAATGTATATACAATTAACAACCTAATATTCAGGGTCATGGTAAAGACCTGGTTACCTTTGGATGCGCTTTCAGGTGTGAACTGAAGTTTACATCTGGGTGAACTTTTTAACCTGAGCGCACAAAGAATTATGTAATTATGTTTTAATTTTTCACAAAAAAGTCAACTACCCCTGTGATGGGCATTTTATGAGGGACTTCATTTTTCAAATGGTGCAAGGATATTTTTTTTATTAGTTTGGAAAGGATAGCACCCAATGAGCTATACTAAGGCTATAGAACAAATTGTTCTACATAGCCCATAGGGTGCTAGTGTTTCCAAACAATATATCCTTACACCTGTGGCCCGGGGGCCACATGTGGCTCTCAGAGCCATCTGATGTGGCCCCTGAACTGCTGTGAGAAAAATGGGAGGGGTAAATAAAACGGACATGTAAAGGTAGTTTAATATGGGTACTCAATTGCACTGAGCGTGATATACTGTAGAGGGGCACATTGGGGCAAATAGAGAATATATCGATGGCCTGGAGAACGCAGTGACATTGATTGTACAACACCACCCTTGGGTAAAATCTTTGGCACAATAGTTTGGTAAAATTGTTTTTCTATAATAATTGAATACTTAGCACTGGTGGGAGCTAAGATAGGGTGAGTATTGCGAACGTGGTTATGTGAGACTGATGGGGGAGGGCTATAAACAAGAGACCCATATATTCAGAGAGGTAAGGCAATAGGCGTGTGTACTGCTAGCCTGTGGGGATTGTTACATATGAATGTGGGGGTGTAGTGGAAGGAAATGAGTGGAATTTTTTAGAGACAGCGGGTCTTCTAATTGATGTAGAAAATCTCCATTATGCTATTTCAAATAAAAAAAATCTGAAATTCTTTGTGGGCTACAACCAAGAGCCAAATAATTTATGTGGCCCTCACACCCCCCTGCCTTACATAACTGAAAAACTCATGTACACCTCCTGTAAAAATGCACCATCACAAAGGTAGGTGATTTTTGGGCAAAAATTAAGAACATTTTTTATAGAATTTTCTAGCGCATTCCAAGTTCAAAAGCCCACTCAGATGTAAAGCTTCAGTTTACACCGTAAGCTCAACCAAAGGAAAACTTGCTTCACCAGGTCTTTAGAACAACCCCCAAAGTTGATTTATACTCTTATGTATTGTTTTATATTTGTACCTGTGGGATAAATAGAAATACTAAAACATGCAAAAAAATAAATATGAATACATACATATATACAGTTATTTATTTAACATAAAAAACACAAAAAATAGTATTTTACATATTCTCTTCTAAAATTGTCACAAATTTGATCATTTGGCATAGGATTGAGAAATGTTACTTACACATTTTGTTTTGAACACTGATTTAAAAAAAAAATCCTAACAAGTTTTTAGGAATCAAAGCATAACATTTTAGCATTCACACCTATAGTACACAGTAGTATATTGAAAGTTGTATAGACTTCTATCGCTTGAACCTGGGCCACATTTTTACGAGAGCAGAACAAGCTTTAGATATTTAGCAGCCTTTATCGTCACAATTACTAAAAATTACAGAGAAATACTGAAATACATCATTCGCCTTTCTGGTGTTTTGGGTGGATACTAGCGACCAGTATACATGAGATCTCAAAAGGTTATTCAATACCAGTGGTCAATATGAGAAATCAAAAGATACAAACAGCACAATCAGTGCATCAAAAGAAAATAAACCAAAAGACACCTTGTGATAAAACAGTGATAAAAATAATAATCGCTCCATTGATGGGTCCTCTAAAAGTTACACGTAATAGAATGATAGCTGATCCCGCTAGTTCCTTGACCGTTACGATAATGACGTTTCCGAAGCAGGTGAACACACACACATAGATATGCAAGGTCCTGATTATTTCAAAGTGGAAACATCCATTGTTGAGCCTTTTGTTGCAGCGATTTCAGGGTATAAGCAACAAACCTCTTCTCAGTTTCACTTTCTACGAAGTCAGATTTAAAGGGGGAATACAAGAAATCCAGAGAATGTGGAGAACTTCCAGCCTCCCTTCAAGTCCCCCTTGTCTAGTTTTAAATAAGCTCTGTCCCCTTTCTCCATCTGAATAAGAACTCCATTGCTGGCTGCTTCTCTTGTCACGTCCTGGTCACCTGCAAAAGCAGATATCACTGGCCATCCGTTTAGCATGAGACTTACCTGTAGGGGGAAAAATATTAAAAAAAGATTACTCTTTTGTTTATCATATTAAAGCACATCCTTAAAGTATTTGGACAAAAGTTAAAGTCATTGTTCCCCCCCCCCCCCATCAAGACAATTGCTTCTAGTCCAGTGCTCTGATACGTGATTAGCAGTTTCAAATCTCAAGCGACCTGGCCACATCTCTCGCCATTTCCATAGTCTTGACAATGTACAAAGATTATGGCATGCCTCCTATACTCAATGCAATGGAGCAGGTGTACCAATAGTGCAGTGAATAGAGGGGGCATGCCATCGTTCGCGCAACGGATGGTGGTCTGTCATCAAGACTAGAGAAGGGGTGTTGGGCTGATGTAGATATGCCGATCAGGTAAGTATCAGAGCACCAGACTAGGAGTGATCATCTGCAGATTCCCAGATGATGTCAAGAGATAAAACCTGTGTTAGACTTTACACACAAAAAATTGGAGAAGATTTGATAAGTCACTGGTATGGATTCCCTGTTCACTTGATCAAGATGTAAGTAGGGAGCGATTTCAGTTCAAGGTGGGCTTAATTGCTTTTTGATGATGATCACCTTATTCTGACACCTCCCTGGACATAATATATGTAGGGCAAAAGGGGCATAAAGAGTCCCAGTTATTGCATATTAGTATTCTAGCATATGTTCTTTTCAAATGTACTGACCGATCTTAACCTTAAACTGTGAAATTCTCAATAAACACACCAATATGTTAAGGGTAAACTATATTATTATGCCATCCTCTTTAACACTGTCATTTCAGAAGTAATGGAAACACATGTTTTCCTTATTGCATGGCACGGCCCGCTTCGGTATTCATTAAAGTTGGTTATTCCGCCACTAGGTGGCGCAGTGGTACTGCAGAAAGCTGTGACATGTCCAGGCTCCCTATAAAAACGGGATTAACCATAGAGTTCCCAGTGTTTCCTCTGCTGTGATACTGCAAAGTTAGAAGATGGCTCTCTCTCTTGCGCAGGTGAGCGGGGCAACCAAGCCTGCAGCCCTGCATGTCTATTTACATCCGTTTCTGGACCCTCACTGCCTCCCAGCCTCGGCTGACAGATCGGGTGAAGGTAGAAGAGCACTAGGGTCAAGTGCTCCAGGAGCGCTGCTCCAAGCCGCAGACCCTGTTCCACAAAGGGTAGCTGGCCCTAGGCTTTATGGTGAGCCTAATAGGGATGCGGAGTTTCAGTCCTGGCTTCTGAGGGAGTGAGTAGTATTTTGGGTCGCCCCGCCCCCCCGGCCATGGCTGCTCGCCGCTGCCTTCTCGTCTCTCTCTCTCCCCCCCTCTCTGACTTCGTTCGGTGGGGGGGGGGCTGTGGTAGCAGCGAGTGGCGATATCTGTGGTGTTTTTGATGTTTTTTGTGTATTTTGTGGTGTTTTTGCTTTGTCATGGCGCCGGCCGGGTCACGTGAGCGCCGTTTTTCGCGCTCTTGGGGGAGCGGGGCCAGGTGATGACGTGTATCGCATCGTTCCCCCCGCGGCCCGCCCCTCGAGGTACCTCTGCTGGTGCCATTTTGGACAATCTGCGCGTCTGGGATTTTCCCTTCCTGGCTGCAGCGCTGCTTCCTCCAGTGGGTCGCCTTATCCAGGTCTGTGCCTGTGTGACCCCGCGGTGTCTTTGGTCCGTGAGTCACCCTTTGGGGGTTTCTTATTGAATTGGGGTGTATTTGCCGCGGGATGCTCATGTGGGATACCATTGGGTTGTGGTTTCTCCCGGCTCCACTCCTTCCTTCCCCTCATTCCCCCTTTATTGACTTCTGGGGGCATCCCGTGGGAGGGCATCCCGGGTGGCTTCAGCCTGTACTCATGGCTGGCCTATTGCGCCTGTGTTAATCACCATATGGAGGCTTCTGGGGATAGCATGCTTGGGGGCCCTTCGGGGCAAGCCCGGCTGTGTTCCATGTGTGGGGTATCCCCTGTGAGTAACAGTGTCACAGTGTGCGTGCCGTGCGCTTCAAGCTGGTTTGCCTGCTTCACTTCCCAGCTCTGCGCCTTACTCGGCTTCACCTACTCCCCCGCTCCTGCAATTGGGCCCCAGTGAGGGGAATGTTGGCAGGGAGTCACATTCTGATTTGGCTCTGCGGGTGGCTAACATTGAAAAGCAGCTTGCCAGGACTGTTTCTAGGAAGGCCTCTGGCAAGAAGAGACACCTGGATCCCAGGCCCACTCCCCTTACTGAGGTGTATGTGGGGATTGATGATCTTGGTGGCTGTCACCCCCTTGAGATGGGGGGAGCTTTCCCAGGATTCTGACTTCTCTGGGAACCAGCAGGAGGGTTGCGATAGTGACCCTGAGTCTGCGTCCGGAGAGGAATAATGCTACCCTGAGGACACTGATAATCTGCTGTCACATTTTTTAAAATTTTGCACATTGCTGCCCCAGAGGTAGCTAAGAGAAAGCAGGGGGAGCTTTTTCGCCCTGGTAAACAGCATCTAGAGTTCCCTGAGCAGGAACATTTTACCACCTTGGTGCTTAAAGAATGGGAACGTCCTAACAAGCTGCCTGCTGTGCCCAAGGGTTTGGATAAAAGGTATCCCTTTACTGCTGATCTTGTTAAGAGGTGGTATTTTCCCCCTGAAGTGGATGCTCCCGTGCTAGGCTTGTCCAATACTTCGGTCATGCCTTCCCCTGACACTACCACTCTGAGGGACAGTGAGGACCGGCGCATGGATCAACTGACCTGCCATGCTTTTACCTGTGTGGGGACTGGCTTGCGCCCGGCATGTGCTGCCACCATTACTACTATTGCCCTTACGAAACTGCTCAAGTGTCTAATTGATGGAGCAACAGCTGGTAGTGTGGGGGAGGAATATAGGACTCTCTTACTTTGCTCTGATTTTGTGGCCTTTATCCTTACTGCTATGGATGATGCTGTGCGGCTGTGTGGTAGGGCCTCTGCGCTCTTGGTGGCTATGCGCCGATCTGTCTGGTTGCGACATTGGGCAGCTGATGCTGCGGCTAAGAATGCTCTCACTGGCCTCCCCTTCGTGGGGCTGCTGCTATTTGGGGAGCGTCTTGATGTTCTAGCCAAGGATGGAAGACTGCCTCAGCGTAGGATGCCGTCTCGGCCCTTTCGGGGGTCCTCTGCCCCCCTCCCTTTCTTCTGTATTCCCAGACGGGGCCGTGGCTCCCTCCTCTCCAGTGGTTGCAGAGATTCTTGGGGCCGTGGCAGACCCCGTGGTCGTCCCGGTCTATCCTGGAATCCTAAGCCCAAACCCTCTCCCAAGCCCCCTCAGGCATGAAGGGGCGCCCTCACCCATCCGGGTGGGGGGGGCGGCTTCGGCTCTTTGCTCACGTCTGGAGGCTTTGTCTCAGACTGGTGGATTCAGGAGGTAGTGTCCTCTGGTTACAAGATAGAGTTTGCAGCCTGGCCGCCCCCAAGATTCATCGGATCCCGGATGTCTTTAAACCCCCTGTCTGCTCAAGGGTTGCTTCTGGCAGGTCATTGCCTGTTAGAGTCCGGAGTCATTTGTTTGGTGCCCCATCATATCTTCCCAGGTCATCAGAGATTTCTCAGGTTCGAGCTGCAGGATCAGCATTACCAGTTTGTGGCTCTACCCTTCGGTATCACCTCGGCACCTCGGGTGTTCACCAAGGTGCTGGCGGGAGTGATGGCTCTGCTAAGGAACCAGGGCATCCGCATCATTCCTTACCTGGGCGACATCCTGATTGTGGCCTCTCAGGTCAAGGTGTTCCTTCCTCAGCAGAAGGTGGAAGGTCTTCAGCTGCAGGCTCGGGCTCTGCTGTCGTGTCCTCATCCCTCCATCCATCAGGGGATGCAGTTGGTGGGCCTGATGGGGTCCTGCTTCGAGGCAGTCCCCTTTGCTCAGTTTCACATGAGACCTCTTCAGTTAAACCTCTTGTCAATTTGGGATCGGGTCCCTGGATAAGAAATTTGTTCTGTCCCCCCTGGCCGGACAGTCTCTCTCGTGGTGGCTGGACTCAAGAAACCTTCTGGGGGCAGGACCTTCCTGCCCCCGTGCTGGGAAACGGTCACCACGGATGCCAGTCTGACTGGCTGGGGAGGCTTATGGAAGTCCCTGAGGTTCCAGGGTTGGTGCGGCCCACGAGAGGCCCATGCTTCCATCAAAGTCCTGGAACTGAGGGCGATCAGGTTGATTCTTTCTCGCCTATCCACTCACCTTCGGGGTTGGGCTGTTCAGAGCCGCTCAGACAACCAGACGGCGGTGGCCTACATCAATCATCAGGGAGGGACTCAGAGCAAGCGAGCCTTCAAGGAAGTGTCCCTGATTCTGTCTTGGGTGGAATAGCATGTTCCCTGCATCTCAGCGGTCTACATCCCAGGGGTGGAGAACCATGTGGCGGACTCCCTGAGCAGGGGGGATGTCTCGTCTGGGGGAGTGGTCTCTCAACAACCAGGTGTTTCTCTCCCTCTGTCACCGCTGGGGTCAGCCGGATGTGGACCCGCTTGCGTCCCGTCACAATCACAAACTTCCCAGATTTGTCTCTCTGTCTCAGGATCCTCTGGCCTTCGCCACGGATGCCCTGGCAATACCTTGGATGGAGTTTCAGCTTCTCTATGTGTTCCCTCCATTCCTTCTTCTGGGCAGGGTCATGCGCAAGATAGCCCAGGAGCGGGTACCAGCCATCCTGGTGGCCAAGAAGAGTTATGTTCACAGAAGTCGTGCAGTTGGCAGTAGACAGGCACGTCTTGCCCTAGGATCCAGATATTCTCAATCAGGGGCAGCTACACCATCCCAATTTACAAACTCTGGCTTTAACGGCTTGGCTGCTGAAACCTCCATCTTGATGTAAAAGGGGTTACCTGCCTCTGTTGTGGATACCATGATTCAGGCTAGGAAGAAGTCCTCGTACTTTATCTGTTACAGGGTCTGGCACGCTTACATTGCCTGGTGTGAGTCCAAGTCTCTTCCCTGTCGGGTGTTTTCTATTCCCAGGATTCTGGAATTCTTGCAACATGGTTTGGATCTGGGCCTTCAACTTAGTACCCTAAAAGGCCATGTTTCAGCTATGGCAATTTTTTTCCAAAGATCTTTTTTCAGTTTCATCGGTTGGTTAAAACCTTTTTTCAGGGTATTTCTCATGTGCGTCCACCTCGTAAGCCTTTGCTACCAGTCTGGGATTTGAATCTGGTGTTGTCTGCTCTGCAGGGTCCTCCCTTTAAGCCTATCCATGATGCTACCTTGTCTATTCTGACCCTTAAGGTAGCCTTTCTGGTGGCTATCACCTCTGTAAAGGAGATTTTCTGAGCTAGCGGTACTTTCCATAAAACCTCCTTATTTTGAGAGACATCAGGATAAGGTGGTGTTCCGGCTCAAGCCGGACTTCCTGCCAAAGGTTGTGTCTGCTTTTCATCTTAATCAGGACATTGTCTTGCCTTCATTGTGTCCTAATCCTGCTAATTCCAAGGAGCAGACTCTGCATTCTCTGGATGTGGTCAGGGCTCTGAAGTTTTATTTGGTCGCTACTGAGACTTTCAGGAAGTCTGATGCTCTATTTGTTCTCCCTTCTGGACCTAGAAAGGGTTTGCCTCCGGCTAAATCCACTATCAGCAAGTGGATCCGTCAGGCGGTGGTTCAAGCCTATTCCGCTAAGGGAAAGGAACCTCCCTTTAGGATTACTGCTCATTCCACTCGTGCTATTGGTGCCTCTTGGGCTTTTCAGCACCAAGCTTCTGCTGAACAAGTTTGCAACGCCGCTACTTGGTCTTCTGTTCATACTTTTTCTAAGTACTACAAAGTTGATGTTAAGGCCTCAGCGGATGCTGCTTTTGGCCGCAAGGTTCTTCAGGCGGTAGTGACTTAAACTACTGGCCGTTACTCTTTGGGGAACCCACCCTATTCTGTACACTGCTTTTGGATGTCCCAACTGTAATGAATACCGAAGTGGGCCGTGCGATGCAATAAAGAAAAAAGCAATTCTGTGAGTACTCACCTGTAGAATTGTTTTTGTTCTTGCACGGCACGGCCCGCTTCACCCCACCCTTGTTATTGTTTTTCTTGGTTGCCTCTTTATGGTGATTGTTCCAAGTTAATTGGGGTTTTTTACCTTTTTTACATTCTTTACCTTATTCTCTCCCGGCTTCTTGTCTCACTGCTTGTCTACGCTGGGAACTCTATGGTTAATCCCATTTTTATAGAGCCGGGACATGCCACAGCTTTCTGCAGTACCACTCCACCACCTAGTGGCGGAATAACCAACTGTAATGAATACCGAAGCGGGCCGTGCCATGCAAGAACAAAAAATTCTACAGGTGAGTACTCACAGAATTGAATTTTATTTTTATATGTTTGCAATTCCATAGAGTTTGCAATTCTACGTACCACTGCTGCTATTAGGTAATAGTGAGTGCACTCCCTTACACCCACACACATTAAAAGATTACAGTATAACCACCGTTTTTCTTCCAATCCATTCCAGGCACTCCTTACTCTTGGGTTTCCCTTCTCCTTGCTGATCACGTGACTGCAAGAAAGAAAACCGGTGCGGCCCTCCCAGCCCATAAGTAGCAGCCGCCCCCAATCAAATCAGTTTTCTTTCTTGCAGAGCCAGGATGACTGTGGAAGATTTAGAGTTGCTCTCAAGGTTTTGGCAGTAAGCGGGGGACTGAACCCTGTCAGCTCGCTGCGTAGCCTTACTCCCGCGGCCCCCTCAAGACCCAAGTTATGCCTCCACAGCATTGGCTGTTTTGGAGTCCGTGAAGGTAAGGTGGAAGCGCCGGGGTCTGGGGCGCTCACAGAGTGTATATGCTCTGGGCTGCAGGTTTTTTTGAAAGGCAAGTCAGCCGCAGGTTTTTCTCTGGTGTACCTGCTGAGGAATGTTTTTTATTTTTTACCCAACCCTTCCTTCTTCCGGTAGGCAGGTTTTTTTATAGGTAAAAGAAAAAAAAAAAAAAAAAAAAAAAAGGAGCGCACATGCTAAGTGGGCATACCGTGTTACAGCCCTGCGCAAGGATGACTTGTTTTTGGAAAAAAAAAAAAAAAAAAGAAGGGAGGAATGTTTATTATATATTTATATATAAAAAAAAAAAAAAAAAAGGAAAGGAAGCAAATTCTTTTATTGTATGGTATGTCTTTAAGAGCTGAGCTGACGTCACCCTGGGCGTGATGTTTTTCAGGCCACGTGTTACATTCAGTACTCCTTTACTTGGGAAGGAGATCGCGCCAGAGAGGCGTATGGTTTCTCTGCTGGAGTCAGGTAGGAGACTCGACAGCAAAGTATGCAGGGCTATGGTCTCTCCCTGACTCTCTCCTCTCTTCCTTTCCCACACTGCGCTCGGCGCCTGGCCTGCGGGGGGAGCCGGGGCCATGGGCGCCTTGCTCCTCCAAGCCCTCCACCTTCCTCCCAGCCCTCCGCCTTCCTCCCAGCCCTTCCTCTCTCTCCCACACCACGCCGGCTTGTGTTCCCGGCAGCGGCAGACCGGCTCTTGCGGTCCCTTATCTCTGACAAGCCGCGGCACCGGCTCTGACACCGGCAGGGGGGGGAGGGGGCTATGGTAGCGTTTTGTTTGGTGGCTCGGCTACCATTAAACTCTTAAAGGCTATGATGGGGGGCGACGCAGGCAGCAGCCGAGTTTGAAGACTGTGGTGTTTGTTTAGTCTGTAAGGTATGGTCTTGTCTCCTCAGGGTGAAGACAGATGGCAGTGGTGAGTGGATCATTTGATTCTTTTTTTCTTTTGGACTTGGATTGATGTATTAGCAGTCTTCAGTTTAGATTTCAATCATGATTATTTTAAATATTTTAAATATTTTTAAATATTAAATATTTTTTGGGAGAGTATATTTTCATGATGTTGAAATACTAAAATATTTTAGATATTTTTAGTTATCAACTGTTATTATATTATTGTATTATATTATTATATTATATTATTGTTATATTATATTATTTTATTATTATTATTATTATATTTTTATATTACCATTATATTATTATGGTTTTCTTAGTATTATATTATAGCCTCAATATTTTTATATTATTAGATGGTTATATATCACATTATTTTTAATATTAATTAAGCTGCTATTTATTCCTTTTTGGAGCTAAAGTTATAGGTATTAAATCCTTCTTTTCTCCTCTTTTATTTCTTAGATTGGAAGAAGGACAGAAAGCAGGGTTGCGGTTCCTCCCGGTCCCTTTTTTGGGGGGGATTGGTTTAGGCTCAGGGCCCCTTGGGTCAGCTGGCCAATATAAAAAAAAAAAAAAAAAAAAAAAAAAAGGATATATTAAAAGAATTTTTTATAATAAACACCATGAAAGAGGCATCAGGGGATAGCGATACGGGCATCCCTCTTGAACAGGGCAGGATTTGTCCTTTATGCAGGCAGGATCCCCTGGGTGGTTTTGGCACGGTTTGTTCCGCCTGCGCCTTGAGGATCGGCCTAGATCATAACAGAGCGGCTGACCGGGTATCTAGCCCGGCTGTCAGAACACCGGGTGTGAACCCTGATTGCGGAGACTGCAACACTGCTCACCTCTCGACCGGGAAGCCTGGAATCTAAGGACCAACCTGGTATTCACTAGAGCCTCTGATGGTGAGGATAGACTGGGCTGCAGGAAGGCCCCAGGTCAGGCAACCTAGGAGTGGGTTTTGCAGAATTCCGGGTAGGAGACAGACCAGAGCTGATCTGGGAGTGTGAGGCAGGCTGAAGTCGTGGGCTGGCAGATCTGGATCAAAGTCGAGAAACAAGCAGAGGTCGTGGGCAGGCAGATCAGGATCGTGGTCACAAAACAAAGCCGAAGTCGTCAGGAAAGCAGGATCGTAGTCAGAAGCAAGCCGGGTCGGTACACAGGAAGGAATCACAGGAACTCAGGAGCATGCAGGAAAAGACCAACTGGCAATTGAGGACAGGCCTAGTCTGTTTTTATAGGCCCCTGCACATGCTCAGTAGTGAGGACTCACAGGCGGCCTCTGCTGGTCAACAGGAGGAACAGTCCTGGTTCTCCGGCATAGACGAACAGGCGCCCTCTGCTGGACTACAGAGGGAACAGTCCTGGTTCTCCGGCATAGACGAACAGGCGCCCTCTGCTGGACTACAGAGGGAACAGTCCTGGTTCTCTGACATTGCCCCCCCCTTAAGGGAGGCCTACGGCCGACTCTAGGACCAGGTTTCTCGGGATGGGACCTATGAAAGTCCCTAATCAGACGAGGAGCATGGACATTCTTAGACGGCTCCCAAGAACTCTCTTCGATTCCATAATTCTTCCATTTAATTAAATATTGAAGACCCATACCTCTGCGACGGGCATCCAAAATTTGCTCCACCTCATATTCTTCTGATTCATCCTCAATCAGAGACTCAGAACCGTCATCTAAGGTTTCGGAAACTGGTGCAGGTTTAAGTAAAGAGACATGGAACACTGGATGGATGCGGAGGGAGGCCGGTAAGCGAAGTTCCACGGCCACTGCGTTAATAAGCCTCTTAACGAGAAATGGACCAATAAATTTAGGGCCCAGCTTCTTAGAAGGACAACGTAGCTTAAGGTTTCGGGTGGACAGCCAGACTTTGTCACCGACAGCATATACTGGGGAGGCCTGACGATGACGATCGGCACTCCTTTTATACTGTTCCTGGGCTTTGAGAAGACATTCCCTTAACTCACGATGTGTCTCTGCCAAGAAAGAGGCCAAGTCCTGGGCAGCGGGTAAGTTCACCTCTTTAGGCATGTCTGGCAAGATATTGGGATGAAAACCGAAATTTGCGAAGAATGGCGATCTGGCAGTGGAACTGTGACAGGAGTTATTGTATGCAAACTCAGCCAGAGGTAGGAGCCGATACCAATCATCTTGCAGGGCAGAAGAATAACAACGTAAATATTGTTCAAGCGTCTGGTTGGTACGTTCTGATTGCCCATTCGACTGAGGATGATAGGCAGATGAATGAGCCAGAGAAATTTGGAGCGCTTCACACAGACGGGACCAAAACCGCGACGTAAACTGAGATCCTCGATCGGAGACAATTTCGGTGGGTATACCATGAAGCCGGACCACCTCCCTGATGAACACTTGAGCGAGTATAGGCGCGGACGGAATACCCACTAAGGGAATAAAATGAGACATTTTAGAAAATCTATCAACCACCATTAAGATGGTGGTAAATCCCTCAGAGGGAGGTAATTCCACGATGAAGTCCATGGAGATGTGGGACCATGGTCTTTCAGGCACTGGCAGGGGAAGAAGTAACCCCACAGGCTTGTGAGAAGAACCCTTACTTCGGGCACAATTCCGGCAGAGATTGATAAAGGAAACACAGTCTTTCTTCAAGGAAGGCCACCAAAAGTGCCGACGGATCAACTCCAAGGTCTTGTGTAGTCCAAAGTGCCCTGCCAAGGGGTGGTCATGAAAAGTCTGTAAAACCGCAGTTCTGGTAGACCTAGGTACAAATATCTTGCCTTGATGGATAAATAAACCGTCAGAGCAAGGCAGGTCTTCACAATCCTCAAGTGGTAATTCCGAGGAGGCTCTCCGGATCTGAGAGATGAGTTCGGATTCTAATACCAAGAAATGTCCTTCTGGGAGGATTGGTAGTTCCGAGGAATCAGTGTCATCCAAAGTGTCTGGAAGCGGCAATCGGGACAGAGCGTCAGGCTTGGTGTTACGGCTGCCCGGTCGATAGGTAACGTGAAAATTAAAGCGGGAGAAAAACAGGGACCAACGTGCCTGACGAGGTTTTAATTGTTTGGCAGAACGTAGATATTCCAAGTTTCTGTGATCAGTCAGGATCAGAATAGGATGAACTGCTCCCTCTAACAGGTACCGCCATTCCTCAAGAGCCAATTTAATAGATAGAAGTTCTCGGTCTCCTACGTCATACAGGCGTTCAGTAGCTGACAATTTGCGAGAAAAGAAGGCGACCGGATGCAGAACGGCCTTCTCCCCTGAACGTTGCGATAGGACGGCCCCCACAGCAATGGATGAGGCATCAACCTCCAAGATGAATGGTAAGGAAGAGTCCGGGTGCGTGAGAACAGGGGCAGAAGTGAAGCATTCCTTTAAGGTCTGAAAGGCTTGCTGAGCAGATTCAGTCCATTCAAAGGTCTTGTCTTTCTTTGTTAGATCCGTGATAGGCCGGACTATGGCAGAGAAGTTACGGATAAACCAGCGATAAAAAATTGGCGAATCCAATGAATCTCTGGACCTCCTTTCGGGAGGTAGGTGCTGGCCAATCAAGTACAGCCGAAACCTTACTAGGGTCCATGGAGAACCCCTGATCCGAGATGAGGACCCCCAGAAAAGAGATGGATGCTTTTTCAAATTCGCACTTCTCTAACTTGGCAAAGAGTTGATGTGCCCGAAGTCGTGAGAGTACTGTTCGCACATGTTCCCGATGTTCGGCCAGGTTTTCAGAAAAGACAAGAATGTCATCCAAGTACACAATGACAAAAATATCAAGTAGGTCCCTAAAAATGTCATTGACCAAGTGTTGGAAGGTTGCCGGGGCATTGCACAAACCGAAAGGCATGACAAGATATTAAAAGTGTCCGTAACGAGTTCGAAATGCCGTTTTCCACTCATCCCCTTCTCTTATCCGGACGAGGTTGTATGCCCCCCTAAGGTCAAGCTTGGTAAAAATCTGTCCAGTTTTAAGGCGCTGAAAGAGGACTGAAATCAAGGGTAGAGGGTAGCGATTCTTGACAGTGACCTTGTTCAGTTCCCTGTAGTCGATACAGGGCCGTAAGGAACCATCTTTCTTGCCTACAAAGAAAATACCAGCACCTGCGGGGGAAGTGGAAGGCCGAATAAAACCCTTCTTCAAATTTTCATCCAGATACTGACGAAGGGTTAACAACTCTGGATCGGATAGTGGGTAAATCCTGCCAAAAGGGATGGATGCCCCTGGCAAAAGTTCAATTGGGCAATCATAAGACCGATGGGGAGGAAGAGTGTCGGCTCCCTTTTTGTCAAAGACATCCCTAAAGTCCATATAGGCTTCAGGTAAGCTTTGAAGATCCTGTTCCTTGGCAGAATCAGTCAGAGCTAGTTGGTACCTGGTAGTAGAATTGGAAAAGCAGGCATGAAGACAATAAGGAGACTCGAAGTGCACTGTACCCGTAGACCAATTTATTGAAGGGTTATGTGCCAATAACCATGGTAAACCCAAAATGACAGGAAAAGCAGGGGATGGTATGAGATCAAAACTTAGCCATTCAAAATGATCAGGATTAATGCATGCTGATAAGGACAAAGTTTGTAAAGTAATAGGACCGTTCTTGAGCAGGGAACCATCAGCCAAGGAAATGGTAAGTGGAAAGGGGCGTTGTCTGAAAGGAATGTCATGGGTCCTTGCAAATTCTAGGTCCATGAAGCAGCTGCAGGCTCCAGAGTCGATAATGGCTGCCACCTCAATTTTTCTTCCGGGCAACTGAAGACAGAGCGAAACAGAAACATGATTAGCACCAGAAAGCAGGAGGGAGCCCGAACAATGTCTAGTAGGTAACCTCCTACCTGGAGGACGGATGGGGCATCTATAGAGGAAGTGGCCGGCTTCCCCGCAGTAAAGGCACAGATTGTGCTGGCGTCTGCGAAGGCGTTCCTCAGATGTCAGTGAGGGGCGAGAAACCCCGAGTTGCATCGGCTCCGAACCACTGTTAATAGTAGTGGAGGATGGAGAGGAGCTGGGAGCATCGGCACGAGGAGGATCCAAATGGAGCGACTGAGGATTACTTTTCTCAAGACGACGTTCTCTTAGTCTCCTATCAATCTTGATGGAGAGTTTGATCAATTCCTCCAGAGATGCGGGCAGATCAGAACGAGCCAGTTCATCTTTGACAGAATCGGCCAGACCCAAACAGAACTGATGACAGAGTGCAGGGTCATTCCAAAGAGTCTCAGTACTCCAGCAACGGAATTCTGCCACATACTCCTCGACAGGACGGCGTCCCTGGATAAGGGTCAGAAGCACAGCCTCAGCTGAAGCTATACTCCCAGGGTCGTCATACATAGTCGCCATAGCATTAAAGAAAGACTCCAGAGAGGATATGATAGGGTCTGATTGTTCAAGTAAACGATGAGCCCAAATCTGAGGGTTCCCCAGCAGCAAGGAGATAACAGTCTTAACCCTGATGACCTCTGTGGGGTAAGTCCGGGGTTGGAGATCGAACAGCAACTGGCAACTATTCTTAAACGATCGAAAACGGTTGCGATCGCCAGAAAAACGTTCAGGCAAAGGTATGCGAGGTTCAAAGGTACTGGGTGCAGAGCTGGCATTGTCGGCAGCTGCAGGCATAACTGAGGCTGATGGCGGGACAGGGTTAGTAGCGGCAGGAAGGCTGGCTTGCAGTGTATCCAGGCGGGACTCCAGCTGTAAAAATCCACCATGTAGATTGCCCACCGCCTGTGTCAGAGCGGTCATCTGCTGAACCAAAGCGTCAAAAGCCGGGTGATCTCCGCCAGAGCTCATTATTGGCCAGTTGGTACTGTCAGAACACCGGGTGTGAACCCTGATTGCGGAGACTGCAACACTGCTCACCTCTCGACCGGGAAGCCTGGAATCTAAGGACCAACCTGGTATTCACTAGAGCCTCTGATGGTGAGGATAGACTGGGCTGCAGGAAGGCCCCAGGTCAGGCCACCTAGGAGTGGGTTTTGCAGAATTCCGGGTAGGAGACAGACCAGAGCTGATCTGGGAGTGTGAGGCAGGCTGAAGTCGTGGGCTGGCAGATCTGGATCAAAGTCGAGAAACAAGCAGAGGTCGTGGGCAGGCAGATCAGGATCGTGGTCACAAAACAAAGCCGAAGTCGTCAGGAAAGCAGGATCGTAGTCAGAAGCAAGCCGGGTCGGTACACAGGAAGGAATCACAGGAACTCAGGAGCATGCAGGAAAAGACCAACTGGCAATTGAGGACAGGCCTAGTCTGTTTTTATAGGCCCCTGCACATGCTCAGTAGTGAGGACTCACAGGCGGCCTCTGCTGGTCAACAGGAGGAACAGTCCTGGTTCTCCGGCATAGACGAACAGGCGCCCTCTGCTGGACTGCAGAGGGAACAGTCCTGGTTCTCCGGCATAGACGAACAGGCGCCCTCTGCTGGACTACAGAGGGAACAGTCCTGGTTCTCTGACACCGGCTGATGCTGAGGGCATTACGGCTCATCCGTCTCCTGCTTCCCCTAAAGGGGGAGAAGGCAGTGAGGTGCAGACAGAACTTGCTCACAGATTGGATAATCTGGAGAGGCAGTTGTCTTTTGTGTTTCCAAGGAAGGCTGCCTTTAAAAGAAAGCATTTGGAACCGGTTGGGGAGGAAGAGGATATGTTTGCCTCCTTTGGGGAAGAAGAGGACGAGGAGTATTTGGGCGAGCTGCGGTCAGGAGAAGATAGTAACTCCATCTTATTTTCATCTGATGAAGATCCTCTACTCGTGGATGAAACAGAAGGTCTGCTTTCTGTGGTGTTTGATACCTTGAATATCTCCCCGCCTGAGGTAGCAAAAAGAAGGAAGGATGACCTGTTTAAGCCTGTTAGGCAAAGGCAGGTGTTTCCAGAACAGCCACATTTTTCCAAAATGATACTTAAAGAGTGGGAAAATCCTAATAAGCTACCGGCTGTTCCCAAGATCCTAGATTCTAGGTATCCATTTCCAGCAGACATGGTTAAACTTTGGTCCTATCCACCTGAGGTGGAATCCCCAGTTGCAGGCTTGTCTAACACTTCGGTGATGCCGTCCGCCACTATGGGTTCCCTTAGAGATCCCACAGAGAGGCGTATGCATCAGTTGGCCCGCCATGCCTTCGCCATGATAGGTTCTGTGCTCCGCCCCGTTTGTGCCACGGCCATTGTGTCTCTGGCTACGAGGAAAAAGATGAAGAGGAGCTTAGCTAGGGCTAAATCTCGCAGGCTGATCCAGGAGTCCAAGGACCTTAAGGACTGTTTGGACCTTAATGCATTCGCTATTACTGCAATGGAGGATGCGGTCAGGCTGGCGGCGAGAACCTCTGCTCTCCTTGTGGCTTTGCGCCGCTCATTGTGGCTTAGGCAGTGGTCGGCAGATGCCGCCGCTAAGAAGGCGCTTACGGATTTACCCTTTTTAGGGAACAGACTTTTTGGAGAAAGGCTGGACGGTATGGTGAAGGATGGCAAACTGCCTCAAAGGAGAAGGTCGACTCTGCTTTTTCAGAGGTCTTCGTCATTTCGGCCTTTTCGGAGGGGCAGAGGGGCCTTCCGGCCTTGTTCCCGTAGAGATTTTTGGGGTAGAGGAAGAGCGCGTAATAGGGCAGGAGGGGCCTGGAGAAGTAGGCCTAAACCTCCAGCCAAGTCCACTACAGCATGAGGGGGCGCCCTCACCCAAGCACGGCTTTTGCTTTTTGCTCATGTCTGGAGGCGCCATGTAGCGGTTCGATGGATCCAAGAAGTGGTGTCTTCAGGTTACAAAATAGAGTTTGCAGGCAGACCACACGCAAGGTTCCTTCGACCAGGGGCATCCCGGAACCAGTCAAAGCTAGTGGCCCTTAAGTCTGCAGTTCGGCACCTCCTTCAAAAAGGGGTAATTTGTCGAGTACCCCTTCAGGAAGGTCAGGGTTTTTATTCCAACCTTTTTACAATCCCCAAAAAGGACGGATCGATTTGTCCCATTTTAGATCTGAAGGATCTCAACAGGTATATTCGCGTGAAGCATTTCCGCATGGAGACGTTGAGGTCAGCCTTAACAGTAGTTCGACCCAGGGATCTTATGACTACCATAGACATAGGGGACGCGTATCTGCATGTGCCAATTTTTCCGGGGCATCAAAGATTCCTGAGGTTTGCCCTAGAAGACCAGCATTTCCAGTTTGTGGCTCTTCCGTTCGGGATATCCTCGGCTCCAAGGGTATTCACCAAGGTCTTGGCGGGCCTCATAACAATCTTCAGGAGCCAGTGGATATGTATCGTCCCTTATCTGGACGATCTCCTAATTTCAGCCAGTTTGCATCAGCAGATTTTAAAGGACACGCAGACGGTTCGGTCATCTCTGGAAGAATTCGGCTGGGTGAGCAACTACCCGAAGTCTCATCAAAGTCTCGTCAAAGTTTATCTGCCAGAGCAGAAGGCTCGGCTAATTCAGAATCAGATAGAGTGCCTTCTGGCTTGCCGGCAGCCGACTATTCGGCTGGGAATGAGGTTAGTAGGCCTGATGGTGGCCTATTTCGAGGCAGTACCCTTTGCCCAGTTTCACATGAGGCCCCTTCAATGGAATTTATTGGCAAGCTGGGATCGGACCCCGCAGTCGCTGGATCAGGTCTTTGTACTATCACCCTCGGCCAGACACACTCTTCTGTGGTGGATGGACCCTCTTCATCTGTCGGTAGGCAGATCCTTCTTGACCCCACAGTGGCAGATTGTTGCCACGGATGCCAGTCTCACAGGATGGGGCGGCATCTGGCAAACTCAGAAGATCCAGGGTCAGTGGGGGCCGAGAGAGAATCAGCTTCCCATAAATGTATTGGAGTTAAGAGCTATCCGGCTAGTGCTTCGGTATCTGACCCCCAGCTTAAAGGGGCAGGCAGTCCAGGTCCTGTCGGACAATCGGACAGCGGTAGCCTATATCAATCATCAGGGGGGTACTCGGAGCAAGGGTGCTCTGGAAGAGGTAAGCCGGATTCTGACTTGGGCAGAGGAGAATGTTCCCTGCATTTCGGCAGTTTATATTCCGGGGGTAGTAAACCAGGAGGCCGACACTCTGAGCAAGAAGGTCCTGCGTCGGGGAGAATGGTCCCTCAGTCGGAAGGTTTTCCAAGCCCTTTGTCTTCGCTGGGGGCATCCGGAAGTGGATCTCTTTGCGTCCAGACACAATCACAAGCGGCCAGTATTCATGTCCCTGTCGAAGAACCCTCTGGCGCCCTGTCAGTCCCTTGGGCAAGGTTCAAACTTCTGTACATTTTTCCCCCGTTTCCGCTTCTGAGTCATGTTCTAAGAAAGATAATTCAAGAGGGGGTACCTACCATTCTAGTAGCTCCTCATTGGCCAAGAAGTTGGTTTTCGGACATAACAAGGATGGCGGTAGATCATTGGCGCCTACCGGTTGAGCCGGATCTTCTCACTCAGGGGGCGCTTGGCTATTGAGACCTCCGTCCTAGCAGACAAAGGTTTGTCAGCCAAGGTTATTTATACCATGATTCAGGCTCGGAAGAAGTCTTCTTCCATGATTTACTACAGGGTCTGGAGATCTTTCATATCCTGGTGTGAGGCTAGGAATTTGTCATGCAGAAAGTATTCGATATCTAGGGTCCTAGAATTTCTGCAGGATGGCTTAGAAATGGGCCTACGATTAAGCACCCTAAGAGGGCAGGTATCAGCTTTATCTATTTTTTTCCAGAAGTCTATCGCTAGTAATAGACTCATTAAGACTTTTTTTCAGGGAGTCACTCATGTCTGTCAGCCGCGCAAGTCTATCCTACCGGTATGGGACTTGAATTTGGTGTTGACGGCTCTACAGGGGGCTCCTTTTGAACCTATGGTCGACGCTCCAATGAGCATTTTGACACTTAAAGTGGTATTTTTAGTGGCAATCACTTCTGTGCGGCGTGTCACGGAGTTAGCCGCTTTATGTATGAAATCTCTTTATTTTGAGTTACACAAAGACAAGGTGGTTTTTCGGTTTAAGTCAGATTTTTTGCCTAAGGTCGTTTCTCCCTTTCATCTTAATCAGGAGGTAGTTTTACCCTCCTTGTGCCCAAGTCTGGCTAATGCTAAGGAAAGGGCACTGCATTCCTTAGACGTGGTTAGAGCCATAAGGTATTATTTGGCAGCTACAGATGCCTTCCGCAAGACGGATCTTCTTTTTGTTATTTCAGAGGGACCAAGAAAGGGACTTCCACCGGCTAAAGACACCGTCAGTAAGTGGATTAGGCAGGCAGTGATTAGAGCCTACTCGGCCAAGGGGAAGGAACCCCCTTTTCGGGTCACGGCCCATTCCACTAGGGCCATTGGTGCTTCTTGGGCTTTTCAGCATCAAGCTTCGGTGGAACAGGTCTGCAAAGCTGCCACCTGGTCTTCGGTTCATACATTCACCAAGTTTTACAAGGTGGATGTTAGAGCCTCAGCTGACGCTGTTGTTGGTCGGAAGATTCTCCAGGCAGTAGTGAAGTGAACTACCTGCTGTTCTGCGTCAGGGGATCCCGCCCATACATGGCACTGCTTTTGGAGGTCCCAAGAGTAAGGAGTGCCTGGAATGGATTGGAAGAAAAAACGCAATTCTGTGAGGTACTCACCTGTAGAATTGGTTTTTCTGGGAATCCATTCCAGCCACTCCGGCCCACCCGTTTTTTGGGTTATGTTATCTTCTGACGCTTCTCTGTTGGTGTTAAATCCATTTCTTTTTTATTATCATGGCATATAAAAAAAAAAAAAGAGAAAATTTAATTTAACTTATTTTTGAAAGCATTTTTTGAGTTTGATGTGTAGTAACATGGACTCTTATATGGCCCCCCGGCCTGTCTCTAGATTATTTTTACTGCTGTTTAAGTAAACTGATTTGATTGGGGGCGGCTGCTACTTATGGGCCGGGAGGGCCGCACCTGTTTTCTTTCTTGCAGTCACGTGATCAGCAAGGAGGAGGGAAACCCAAGAGTAAGGAGTGCCTGGAATGGATTCCCAGAAAAACCAATTCTACAGGTGAGTACCTCAAAGAATTGCGTTTTTATTTTCATGTCCACTTTCTATGGCATTTTTGAAAGCGTATATTTTTGTGTACCAAAATCATGACCTCAAGATTTCATCTTATGTTACCAAATTGTGTACATACAGAACCCTGCTGCTGGGCATGTGTAAAGTTGAGTGAGCTCCCTCACCTCAGCAGTGGCCATAGCAGCAGTGTTCTGTGTGTTTAGAGCTTACTTCTCTAATCTTGTAAATCATGGTGTAAAGTTTTGGGAATCGATGTAAGAATCTCACTTGTTCCTTGCGGCCCGCGGTGACCTCCATCAGCAGTCCAGCCCTCATTGTAAATGGGCCAATTAGCCTTTGTGTTGGTTAATGGGCTATATAGCTCTTTTGGTATTGTGGCCCAATGAGCCCCTCTATTGAGCCCTTATTGTGTTCACAGCCAATAGCTTGGCCCAGCCTTTTCTCTAAAGTAACGGGTTACCTCCCCTTTAAAGCAGACTGAAAGTCCATTCCTAAAATATAAAATGGACATTGATAAGCGTGCAAACCGTTGTATGCTTACCATTGTCCTTCTCATGTTACCTGGCTGCCAGCTCCCGAAAATCATGTTCTCATGCCACCATCTTGCTGC
Organism: Gastrophryne carolinensis; assembly: GCA_027917425.1. Taxonomy (NCBI): domain Eukaryota; kingdom Metazoa; phylum Chordata; class Amphibia; order Anura; family Microhylidae; genus Gastrophryne; species Gastrophryne carolinensis. The sequence continues at coordinate 63,057,319 of CM051241.1, read as the reverse complement.
ACCTGAAAGATGTATGTATCCCACCCTCCCGGGTGCAGCCTTGTGGTTGCACTGGCTGAATTGATGTGGAGGCATGAGAACAGCTGCTGCGGACAGGGTGACATAAGACCCCTGAGTGTCCACATCTGCTGCTTGGACATTGCTATATGCTAGCTCTGCCAGGCCCAACCGTTTGGGCCTTTCACTCCACTTTAAAGCCCAAAGCCCATATAGGGCTCCCTTGCACCCACCTGACTACCTCAGTAAATGCAGAGGCCAAACCTGCCTGGCATTTTTGAGATCCGACAATCTGCGATCTCATGTATGCCGGCTGAAGTGATCCAGGTCGCAGGCTACTTCCCTGGCTTCCCTGTAGACTTGGAAGCATTCCTGCTTCCCTGTAGACTTGGAAGCATTCCTGCCTCCAGCTTATTTGAATGGCTGGGCACAGGAGCCCTTTTGGAATGGGCTGCTGACTGACCAGAAGGCAGGTGTCCAACTGGGCATTAGATCGGATTTACTATTTGCTTTTCAAAAGCACAGGACTGACCTTGGTAAGCTCCATTTTGCTGGATTTTGGGCACACCATAGTGCTGCCTATAGCAAGCTGTCGTCTAATGAGGAACCACCACCAAATTGGCACCAGACTCTAGGGCTGGCTGATCTCGATTCAGGATGCCCTGTTTGTGTGAGCCGCCTGCAATTGCCCCACAACACTAACCTTTCTGGTGCTCACACGCTGCAATCATGGGGATGCGGCTGCTTCCTTTCTTCTATGCTGATGCTCCATTACAAACAAAAGTGTTTTTTAATAGCAACACTGAAACAACCAGACTCCTCCTTTAATATGCAGCAGCAGGTTGTACATCTGTTCTGCTTAATTAAAAGACAGGGCCTCTCTTTTGAGTTGCGAGTACCACGTGACCGTAAGCAGCCTATCATGGCGGCCAGGGCAGAGCACATTACTGTGCATCTGCGGGCTACTCTGCACCCATTACGTGTATTGACTGCACCTGTTGTTACCTGTAAAATAAACACCTGTCAACGCAATCAATAACACTCCAACATCTCCACCATGGCCAAGAGCAAAGAGCTGTCTAAGGACACCAGGGACAAAATTATAGACATGCACAAGGCTGGGATGGGCTACAGGACAATAGGGAAGCAGCTTGGTAAGAAGGAAATAACTATTGGGACAATGATTAGAAAATGGAAGCAACACCAACCTTCCTTGGTATGGGGCTCCACACAAAATCTTGCCTCGTGGGGTAAGGATGATTCTTAAAGGAATCAGCCCAGAACTATACTGGAGGGCCTGGTTAATGACTTGAAGAGCTAGGACCACAGTCTCAGGGATTACTGTCATGGATTAAAATCCTGCAGGGCATGCAATGGCCTCCTGCTCACGCCAGCACATTTTTGAAGTTCACCAATGACCATCTGGAGGCATTGGAGAAGGTCTTGTGGTCAGATGAAACCAAAATAGAACTTTTTGGTATCAACTCCACTCGCAGTGTTAGGAGGAAGAAGGATGAGTACGACCCCAAGAACATCATCCCAACTGTGAAGCATGAGGGTGGGCACATCATACTTTGGGTTGATTTTCTGCAAAAGGGACATGACAACTGCACCGTACTGAAAAGAGGATGGATAGGGCCATGTATAGCAAGATTTTGGCCAACAACCTTCTTGCCTTAGTAAGAGCACTGAATATAGGGTCGTGGCTGGGGCAACTAAGAAGTGGTTCCATAAGAAACATTTCAAGGTTTTGCAGTGGCCTAGCCAGTCTCCAGACCAGAACCCAATAGAAAATCTTTGGAGGGAGATTAACATCAATGTTGTCCAGCAAGTCCACTTTATTTACAATAACTTTAAAAAGTGGGGTCAGCTCCAGGATATACTACATATCTGGTATCATATCCTTGGTGTACAGTAGCCAACCACAACAAATTGAAGGTAGTAAAAATGTTTTCTTAAAAAAAAAACAAATAGCGCCAAAGGGAGCTGAGAGGTGCCACCAGCTGCATCCCCCGCCCACCTTGCAGCCATGATGTGTCTGTGCTGCCCATTCAGAAAGGCCGGGTGCAGGCACGGCTAGAGGTGAGCGAGGATGTGGCTGGAGCGCAGTGAGGGTTCCAGGAGAAGGTGAGTGAAACCGTCAATCAGGGGGTTTTTACACAGCAGGACATCCCAATTCGAGATGCTCCAAAGAGTGGAACTCAGATGGCCTTGGAGTGCCTTCGATGTTCCTCTTTAATGAAAGATAAAACTAATACTAGATCAGCTCAGTGCCTTGAGGACATCCTTTTGGCGCCCCAAAATATACACTTAAAGCAGAACTTCAGTTAACAAAGAAAAAAAAATTACCTTAGCAAGGCGCCCGCGCTGTCCTCCGGGCCTACCACGGCCGCCACAAGAAAAGAACCAAAGCCGCAACCCTGGCTCCATGCAATCTCCCAAAGTTTGGGATGCCTCTACAGTTATAGATCTCTTTAGGAAGCCACTTTCGATGAAATTGTGTGTATTTTTTTTTCCAAAATTATGTCTTCAAGGTGCTGAGTTGATCTAGTATTTGTTTTGTGGCAGCAGGTTTCACTACATGCCATCTGTTATTGGCAGCCATAGACCACTCAACCTTACGAATGTCCAGACGCAGTGTTCTGTATGTACAGGCCTCATCTTTTTTCTTGGTGTACAGACATGTTTCCGTTGCCAATGGTGAAATTGCAAAAAACTGCTTTCATAAAGCACACATTTTCTAACTTAAGAAATAATAAAAAAAATACTAAATCAGCTCAGTGTCTGGGGACATCATTTTGGCACACAAAAATTACACATTTTTTAAAATATTCACTTCCAAAATGAAAGTGGGCTCTTCATTTAATGATGGGGTCCCCAACAGATGCAGTTAAGCTAGGTAAAAGACAGTATCTGTAAAGCAGGGCTCACTGATGGTGTAAGGGGGTAGGTTAGGTTAGTTTACTGTCCCTGTGAACCAGGACCCACCTTGGCACATAGTTGAAAGGGAGAGTGTAGGTCCGCTTTAAGTGTGACTTGACATTTTTTGCCTGCCCAAGAGCTTTTCAGTCATGCCGCAGCCAGGATGCGAACCAGCAACCCTCCAGTGAAGATCAGTTTCCTAACCACTAGGCCCCATGACTTTTAGAGGGAGGGTGGTAGTTTCCTGTGTGCATATGTCATGAATATATAGAGTGGACCAAACCCCCCCCCTCATGCTTCCTACCCCCACTCGAGTACCTGCGGCAGAGCTGCTGGCTCGGCTGCAATTCTCAGCGGTAGCCACACCCAGCCAGCAGATTTGAGATCGCCGATTGGCTGATTTTAAGTATACCGGCTCACAAGTCCACTGGCCGCATCCTAGCTTCCCTCCTAGTCTGACGAGCGCTCCAACCCTCAGACTATCTGAATGGCTGGGCCTGCAGCACGCCTCGACTAAAGGGAAGCCAGGGAAGCACACAGTGGGAGCCCTGGAAAAGGTGAGTTGTGCTGGTGATCGGCAGGGTTTTACGCGGCGTGGTATCAGGATGCCTTCAGCACAGCCAAGCATAGACTCCAGAGCTGGTCGAAAAGGGCTTTAATCCACTTTAAAGTGGACCAACACCCACGGGTGATCGGCCCGGGAATCTATAAGATTCCCGGGCCGATCACCCCCCACCCCGCGGGACATCCGAGATCGGGATGTCCCGCGGGGTGTAACCCCCCCAAAACCCCCGAAAAACCTTACCTGATCTTCGGCGGCGGCCGGCCGCCGCCGCCTCCCTCGCGTCAAAAGGGACGCGCGGGAGGCGGCGGCGGCGGCGGCAGCCGCTTAGATGTTCCTGGACCTGGCTTGTACGTCGGCGCTGGGAGCGGGGAGAGGTGAGTTTTTCGGGGGGTTAGGGGGGGTTTCACACAGCGGGGCACCCCGATCGGGGGTGCCCCACCGAAGTGGACCAAGACCCAGGATAGTCAAAATCCTGGGTGTTGGTCCACTTTAAGGGCTAAGTATACCCCCTGGTGCTCTCCTGCGATTATTCATTCAGTTACACACAGCTCAGCTTTGAGCGTTATTGCTAGTTATAACAACTGCAAAAAATCTGAAGGCACTACAATCCACACTGCCACATACACTTCTTGTGGCAGTTTAGCTCCTAACTGCACTCAGTTACAAGCTAAACTGTCACATACAGGCGTATGTGGCAGTTTGGCTTGTAGTGCCTTCAGATTTATTGTATTCAAACTTTCATGAATCATTGCTGGAGAGCACCAAGGGGTGCTGCTGCATGGCCAGCATTTGATCATTAAATTACATACTGTTTTTATGAATATTGGGCAGCAGCTTTGGTAAAAAAAAAAAAGTAACACGCGCTGTTTGAAGGTACTGGGCAGGGGATAAACATAAAATGTCCCTTCTGAGTATAGGATAACTTTAATAATTTTGCTGCCAGCCTTCCTAGAGATGTTGTCACCCTCTGTTGACACCCTCTGTTGACACCCTCTGTTGACACCCTCTGTTGACAGGCCATTTTTCACTATACATACTTAACTTTGATTTTTGAAGGAATGTCCAGGGATTTTTTAGTGCTCGATATTTTTGGTGAATATGTGTAAACAAATTAAAACAATGTTATGTTTTACATTTTGTAGCTTTTAAAAAAATTTATTTTTGCTTTTTTTTTTATATATTGCATGTAAAAGCCTCATTCCTCCCCATTACAACAGTACCACATATGTATTGGTAGATATCCATTACTGTCCAGGACACAACCAAAATTAAAACAGTGTAATAATGTAATACTATGTGCACCTTGCAGTTTTTCACCTTTACTTTTAAAATCCCCCCCACCCACAAACTATATATACACACCTCAAACTTTCTAGGTATACCAGGCTTGTTGTCGTGGGCACAGGTCACTGGACATAAACCCTAGAGAATTTGGTGGCACATGGTTTCCCTAAAAATTAATTTAAAAAGCAGAACAACCATATTTTCTGAATCTGAAACCTCCATGTCTTCCGAATATAAAATACGCAACATGCATTTAATTTTAACTCTTAACTGCCAGCCTACTTAAGATTTTATCACCCTGATTTCTGCAGGAATTTCCAGGAAAAATTATATCGTTTTTTGGCAAAGTTTGAGCATTAAAATGAAATGACTTGTTTGTAGTTTTCTGTGTTTTATAAATACTTATGGATAAAAATGTTAAAAAAAAATTTTACATTTTGTCCCGTTTAAAAAAAAAAAAAAATGTTTATTGTTTTCCTGGCTCTTAGACAGCTCAAGGCCATCATCGCAGATAATAACCTACTGGAGACCTCTCAACTCCCGCCAACAGAATTTGAAGCTCTAGTTACCTGAACGCCCCCTCCTACACACTTGATATCAACCCTCTACTCGCTACACAGATTGGTCCAAGCCTCTCCCACTCTGTCAGTAAGCGAAAAAAGGGAGCTGGGGATCCAGAGATCAGAGACTGTCAAGATGTATGCCTACACTCACGGCATGTCCTTGACCTGCACCACACAGGAACGAAACCACAAAGTACTTTCTAGGTGGTACAGATGTCCAGTGGACATCAGCCGATTAGCATCCTCCCAGTCAGACAGGTGTTGGAGATGTCTGACGGCGGTGGGCAACATGATCCACATTTGGTGGGAATGTCCTGCGGTCAAAGCCCTGCGGGAACTTATCCTAACCATATATCAACAAGTGTCTGGTACTAGTATAAACAATACGCCGCTGAGGACTTGATCTCAGACATGAAGGGCACCGGTGAACTATACCTGCGGTCTTGGTCTGGATCATTTATCGCAACTCCCGATTCCCCTCCCTACTCCAAGCGAATTGATGAGTAGGTAGGAACGCAGTTCAACCACCTAGGCCCCGATATGACATGCTTCTCATGCATTAGTCAGGGTTAAATGATAAGGAATTCACTCTCCAAGCTTCCACTATACCCTCCTGCTTTTTCTTTTCTTCCTCCTCCTCTTCTAACCCCTCTTCTCCTCCCTATACCCTGTGTCCTGCTGGAGGTGTAACCCACATTTAGCAAACATTGGTCCCGGTTCATACTTTGACAGGCACCTGTTGCCCCTTACACTCCTAAGACAGCTCAGGGACTCCTTCCACGCTGGTACTTGTAATAGGCACGCAGATGGTTATTACTTACCCAAGAGCCCCGGCAAGGGCCCTGTGTTCTGCCACAGGCCTACAGCTTGAATTATTGAGTACCTCTTAGTATAGGCTCTTTGTAAGTGTGTATTCTGTTTCTGAATGGCTGCTCCTATTCGTGAATTTATTTTGATGGAAATGCTATGCATCCCCCTCCCCCTTCTCTTCTGTATCCTTCTCCCTCCCACCCCTTGTTATGCTCCTGAAAAACAATATACATTTTTAATATAATCAACTTTTATTATTTCAAGAATATAATGCGTGTAAATTGCTGTAGATTATAACGGTACCACTTACATATCGGTAGCCCCCTGTTCCTGCCCAGGAACCCCCCCCCCCCAAACTGAAACAGCGCTTTAATGACACTTTAAAATAAAATACAACCACCATCTGCATGATCAAGGGTGTATTTCTTTTCCCCAGTAAAACCAGCCCAGGCATCAGCAATGTGGGCTGGTAGACCAGGCTGCAGGGGCCAGCTAGGCTGGCTCCCATCCCTGAAGGCTACCAGCCCGCAACCCTGGGATTTTGGGAGGCAGGTAATTGGGCCGGGTTGCCGCAGGAGACTTGCAAGCTGCTGGGGGGGGGCATGGAATGGGTGTTCTCCTGCCTGCTGAAGATCCCTGGGGGGGATCAAATGCCCCTCAGGGGAAGAGGAGACCCCCAGCACTAGATGCCAGACTGAAGTGAGCATTTTTGGTTTTGTTTTTTGCCACAAACAGGAGGAAAAACACCAGGCAACCACGTGAATTTCACAGGCTTGGCATTTAAAGGGTTAATACATACAATGCATTTTATTTATTCAAATGTGCAGAGTAAAGGAAAAGGCTCTGCCTCATTCACTGCCTCTCAAATTAAAAATCACTTATATGACAACTGTTTACAGTGGGGGTCATGCCACAAAACTGGTGAAGAAAGTTTAGCTTTGGCTGCGCTTTCAGGTGAACTGAAGCTTACATCTGAGTGAGCTTTTTTACTTGAACACACACAAAAATTCTATTAAACATTTATGTTTTATTTTTTCCCCAAAAATCACCCACCCTGTGATGGGGCACTGTTACAGGTGAGGGCATCTTTTTTTCAATTAGGTAAAGTCATGCAAACAGCAGCCTATGGGCTATGCAGAACAATTTTGCAAATTTTTTAGCATAGCCCATAGGGTGCTGTTTTTTGCAAACACCATTGGGACAATGCCCTGTCACAGGGGTAGGTGTTTTAGGAAATATTAGTACAGTTCAAGTAAAAGGCTCTCTCAGATGTAAGCTTCAGTTCATACCCAAAAGCATACCCAGAGGTAAACTTGCTTCACCGGATCTTTAGCATGACCCCCACCCCAAAAGTAGAGTTAAAATGTCAGTGCACCCTTACCACACCATCTTAGCCATCTTTCTTGTATTTGCTGCACAGAGTCGCTTCCCTTGCTCAGTGTGCAGCCCCGTCGGGTCATGCATTCACAAAGAGTGCGGAAAGCTGTCTTTGCCCCACCCAGATAACCTGGATCCCAGGTGAAATTGAAAGCTTACTTTTTCTAACCTGCCTAAGCAATGATTGGGAGGGGGTTCTGCCATACTACCCATTATATGATTGCACAAATTTGCACCACACTGCTTGATATAGGGAACACGTGTCAAACTCTGGCCAGTAGTGTCATCAGATTTGGCCTGTGAGCCCTGCCCCCCTTCCCACGCTTTTATCTGTGATAGACAAGGCTAGGGCAGTTGCCGGTGTTAGCTTTAAACCAGGCACCCGGATAAATACTTGCCCTGCACCAATTAGATAACCAGTTAGTTAACAAGCCCGTCCAGAGGCTGGATTGCACTGCCAAATTGAAGCCTGGCGGCCAACGAGTTTGCAGAATAGGGCTTTTATGTAAAACCCCACCCCTATGATGATTTAGTAGGGAAGTACATCCAAGTGGTTGACAAATGCAACTGCCCACTAGGCTGAGCTGGCTGCCCCCTCCCTCTACGCAGGATGATGTCAAGCCCGCATCAATGACTGTGAAATGCAACTGCCTATGGTAAAGGAAGACAGGGAACCATATCCACAGGGCAGGGATTCTACCACACTGCTTGTTACAGGTTTTTGGAGGGGATTCTGCTACAATGCCTCATAGGGGATTGGGGGGAACTATGGCACACTGCTTGTTAGTGAAGGGGGGATTTAGTGAAGGGGGGATTCTGTCACTGCATATTATTAGGTTTTTTTTTTGGGGGGAGGGGTATTTTAGCACAGTATTTGGTTCAGAATATTTTTTCTCCCCCCAAACCCCTAGGTGAGTCTTATGGAGCAAAGAATATGGTAGCTGATAAGACTTGTTCCAGACAACATATTTCTTTCATATTACAGCAAAGCTTAGTTTCTCAGATCATACTTCTATTTTCTCTGTAATGCTCCCTTCTATATAGACTCATACAATCATATACTAGTGCAATCGTAATGCGTGACTCATCTAAATGCAATAACTCTGATTTTCCACGAGTTTATTTATTAAAAAAAAGGGGGTAATGTTAAAAAAGGAAGTTCAATGAGAAGAAAAAAAACACCATTTATTTGGCAATTCCTTCCTGCAAAGTCAAACATTCGATGGGGCAGACATCATTTATTTGGCAATTCCTTCCTGCAAAGTCAAACATTTGATGGGGCTGACATATTCAGTTCCCAATAAATAAAGTTGACATTCAAGTGGCTTCTACTGATATTTAGATGCCATTGCACATCTTCTAGTAGGTGTCTGTTGATTAAATAATTCATGCCAAGGTGTATACAAGGTATCAATTGGTCACACCTTTTATTAAGTGCTTGCTCATTTATAAATTCCTCACAACAAACCATCCGCTAAGCAGAAAGACAGATGTTTGCTTTTTAGCCACAAATATAAAGTGGCCAGCACATCAAATCATAGGAGCACCTCGGCAAACATTCAGAAATGACATATTCTGTTTTCAGACTCCAATTTTTCTTATTATTGTTATTATTCTTCACCAATTTTTCTGCAGTTAATGAGGCCCGAAACCTAAAAAACAGCATCCGCCGAGTCTGTATATTTTTCAAGACTGACAGGTGTGCTATTTTTTTTGTGAGCCCATCGGGTTTGTCGTTTATCAAAAATATATGTTTTAAAATAAAAACTCTCCTAAAAAGAGGTCACAAACTCACAGACAGAGCACACAAACACAACCTGTGTCAAAAATTCACTGCTGTTCACTCCACACAAGTGGATTGCAAACTTAAAAAAAAAAAAAAACTCCAATAGAAATTAATGGTGGAATTCTTTAAACCATCATCATCTAACTTTCATCGATTTCAGGGTCTAACAACTACCCAGTCTCACAGACAAAACACACAAGCACAGCCCCTCTCATAAATTCACTCACTGACACTTAAGCTGCACTTTAAGGTAAATTGTAAAACTCAATTTTAGTGATAATACTTTATAATTTACCTGCCCTAGATGATATTAGAGTCTAAGGGCCTGGTTTATCAAGCACTTCTGCCAGACAGTGCCATTTCAGTGCATGTTAGAGTAGAGCAAAATGTAATTTATACATTTTTCAGCATGTTGTTGCACTGCTAATGTTTTATTGTAAAAACATTGTATTGTAAATGTGCTTCTTGCAGTGCAGCAACATGCGTAAGTGTGAAAAAAATATTTTATTATATTTTTTTATATATTGCCTCTTTACAGGGCACTGGTGCGCCCTCACCTGGAATATGCCGTCCAGTTCTGGGCACCCATTCATAGAAAGGAGGCTCTGACTATGGAAAGGGTGCAGAGGAGAGCCACTAAACTAATAAGTAATGAAAGGTCTTAGTTATGAGGAAAGATTACGAAATTAGTCTTGAGAGGAGGCGATTGAGGGGGGACATGATTAACTTGTATAAATATATAAATGGCCCATACAAAAAACATGGGGGGAACACTATTTCATGTAAAATCCTCTCTAAAGACAAGGGGGCACTCCCTTCGATTGGAAAAAAAGAAATTTAGTCTCCGGAGGCGACAATCGTTTTTTACCATAAGAACTATAAATCTATGGAATAGCCTCCCACAGAAGCTTGTTACAGCATCAACCGCTGACAGCTTCAAAAAAGGATTAGATGCTTATTTAGATGAAAATAACATTAACAGTTACTATTAGCGGTTATCAATACAAAAAAATAAAATAGCTTCCCCTATAAAATAAAAAATAACTTCCCTTACCCCAACACCCTTGGTTGAACTTTTTTCAACCGTATTACCTATGTAACTATGTAAATTTACGACTCTAATTTGCACTGATGTGGCACTGCCTGGCAGAAGTGATTGATAAATCAGGCCCCAACTTTCACCCCGTCTCCCAGACGCAGCTCATAAACACATCCCCTCTCATAAATTCACTGCCACTTCAGGTCCACTTTAAAGTGCATTGTGAGCTCCCCCCCCAAAGATTATATATCAATATAATGTAACTACCACTCACCCTCACTACACATGCACAGTCCCTCTCCGCAGTGATCACCAATCCTCACCTATAAGGCAACAGCTCATGTTCAGGTCCACTTTTATCTAGATCCCACAAACTTTGTATTTCCTCCTGGAAATGCACTTCTAGTTTAAAATGAACCATTTCAAATAATGAAAAGAGAACCATATTTTACAGGTGATCTATCAGAGGTCGAACTGCAAAATATTATGAAATAAAAACCATTAAAAGGAGTTTCCATCCCACATATGTGTATTTTACTGTGACCTGTTAAAGTGGACCAAAACCCAGGATTTTTACTATCCCGGGTTCTGGTCCTTCCCTGCTGTGGTGGGGCTGCACGCAGCAAACAGGTATGAAAGTGATGCCGATGCTGGCCGAGCATGCGCTGTGGGCTCGGGGGAAAGGTAAGAACTTTGGCTGGTTTCACACAGTCCAGGATTCCCCAGAGGGAGAGAGTATGGTGGGTTTTGGTACACTTTAACTATTCTTTTGGTATAACTTTGATCTAAAAACAGTATTTTTTTTACCACTTACGGTATATTAATAGTTGAGAATGGGCTCCCTGTCATAACATGCCCATGCCATAAAAAAAGACTTTATGATTTATCACATGCCGCACATAAATAGGACACATTAGCATATCACGTCTCAAGAAACCAAAAACGCTGCTTGTTAGTGGAAGCATAGAGATGACAGATTAAAAATGGGATCATTTGTATCCCGAACTGTCCTCTGGGGAGCCCGAGCTTCTAAAATGACCAACAAACCTTTGCACTTTATTTTATAACCACGCTTTGCAGTTAATGTGCACTGCAAAGGTGATCAGGGGCATTTCAAATTGAGCTTAATATACCTTAAATAAGAAATATATCATTTTGAATGTAACCACATTTTTGAAAAGCACAGAAGATAATAACTTCATGTATTATATATGCAGTTAGTGAAATCTCCAGGACAGGGAGAGTTATAAACCCAACCACAAATATTTCAAATGAAGTGAATTATCATTTGGTAGGAAAATATTTGAATTGTTTTGTATTTTTGTAAAGCTTTTCCCCCCTTTGCCTTTAAAAGATATATGGAGTGGAGTAAAAGAATATTACAATTTGATAAGCTTGTTGTAATGGCTGTAAATATTTGCTGGTATAAGAAGGAATAAGGAATAAAGTAGAGTAAAAACACAGAAACACCAGTCTAACCTGTATTGTTTGTCGGTTGTAAACTTTAACCACGTAGAAATTGAAGCTGTAGATTCCTTTTCTTGGCGATATGAAAGTACTTCGTTCTGAATCAAAATTGCTCCCAATGTTCACTAGTATCTAAAGTTGCAAAAAAAAATTTATCTACGTTGAAAATAAATAAATATACAGAGAGAGTATAATTTATTATATTAATTATATTATTTATAATGTATTATATTATTAATGCTATTATATATTTATAACATACACACACACAATGTAGATAGACGCACACACACACTTGATGTGCATAATACTTTACATAATTTTACATGCGATGATTGATATTTTAATAGACACTTATTTCTGGAAAATACATAATAACTAAAAAGACCTCTTTTATTCTAATTCTATGTTCAGGTGTTCTTTATAAAAAAAAGCTCATTGTCTGCCTCTGATAATCATGAATGTATTTTACTTTTGACCCTAAAAAATTCCTTATTAATTAGAATATATATAATTTCGCTTTCTCAGATATAGATTTACAGTATGGGGTCGATTCAGAGCCTGGCGCGATACCTGACTTCACTTTCATTGTCTACCGGGTGTAAATTTTCACCTGGCTCTGAATCAGGCCCAAGGTAGACAAGGTAAGTGAATGGCAATATTCTCTCGTAATAAAGTATTGAGTTTTCTCAGTAGGCTCTGATCCAAACGCTTTATCTATTTTAATCTATCTATATCCAACTATATACGTATGTCTCTCTATGTCATAATATAAATATATATATATATATTTATTAGAGATATCCATCTATACTATAGATAGGTAGATAGACAGATATTATGCTTAGATGAATGCTAACTGCTAATATAAATGCGTATGCGTGAATGAATATGCCACACAATCATCATGTTGTATACAAGTACATGGAGGGTAAACCACTGTACAGCAAAATATAAACCATTACAGAGAAAGGCTAATTATTTGGTGAAACAAGGTTTACTTTGGGTGGAGTTTTCCCCTGGCTATAGGCTGCTGTTATTTTTAATGTTGGAAAAAAATAGAAAGCAAAAATATGTTTTGTACATTTTTGTGTGTTAAAATTGAAAATCTCAGAAGCAGGTAGAAATTCACAACCAAATTAAAGTAGCTTCAGTAACATGATCCTCCAAATTTAGCTTAGAAGAAGGTTGCAAATCACGCACAGAGTACGTCTCGCAATGAACCTTGCTTTAGCAAAAATTGCTTCAAAACAGAAAAAAAAAAATAACTGACCTGACCCCTGAGCCAGCCAGGGCTGGAACAACAGCTTATTGCTGTTGCAATGGAGATGTTTTTACCCATCATGCAATTCTCTGAGACATATTAGATTGATTAATGCTGCTGCTCCTTACAGGCTGGCTCAGGGGGCATTGAAATGGAGCAGACCACCCCTGTAAAAGTGGAATAGAATGCTCCAAAATCTTCTGTCACCCCTACCAAAATAATCACAAGCTACACTTAGTATTCAGCATGTTTATATTATATTAGGTGATTTTGTGAAAGTATATAGTTTTTGTCCCAAAATGATGCCATCTAGGTGCTGAGCTGATCCAGTATATTTTGTTTCTTATGCTAGCATTTAATTGGAAACCGTGTGTTTAATGGAAACAGCTTTCACTACCTGCAATCTGTTGCTATTGGCAACCGTACACCAAGTCTGTACACCAATATCTACAAGAAGAGAGGAGTGAGCCCTGTACACATAGAAGACTGCTACTGGGCATGTGAAAGTGTGAGTGAGCTCCCTCACCTCAGCAGCGGCCATAGCAGCAGTATTCTATGTGTACAAGGCTCACCTACCTCTTCTTGGTGTACAGACTTGGTGTACAGTTGGCAATAGCAACATACTGCCTCCAAAAAACACACATTTGCTGACATAAGAAAAAATAAAATACTAGATCAGCTCAGCTTGAGGACATCCTGCTGAGCCACAAATTAGACTTTAAAAAATGCCACTGAACGTGGACGTTCCCTTTAAATTACCTGTATTGCAAAATCACCTATTATAAATCCAAATAAACACGCCAGATAGTGAGAGGAGCTTGTGATTTTCTTCTCCTGGTAGGATAAAATCTAGGGGTGACAAGTGGAAAGTTCTCATGGGATCCATATACTCTTTGTATCCTAAGCAGCAACATAACACATATGTTAGAATAAGCAGAATATTCAGACCTAATAATATAAATTCAATAGCTTTAAAAGATTCAGGACTACAAACAACTAAGCAACCTGCATAGTATTTTACACTCATTAAAGGAAAGAAAGGTTGGTGGATTGTGGCTAGGGTTAAGGTGAAAGCTATAAAGGCTGATAATGAACCCAGGGGAACTGGGAAGGCGTCTGTATTACAACTTATTTCGCGTCGGAAAGTAATTTTAATTGGCAATTGCGCTTGACGCACAATGGAGGTCTTCTTTATGCTCCATTAGGCTTATTCGGCAAAGCTGTCTTCCATAGACGTGGAGATGATCTTCATCCTGACCTGAAATGCAAGAGGTGCCAATCTGGGTGTCGGTGGGGAAGCATGTATAATGCGAAGGCATCACTTTAACGAAACAACAAAGGGGGGGGGGGGGGTTAGCTTGTCAACTGTAAGCTCAGCAGGATGCCTCGTGATTACTGTGCAGTCTGGAGACTGAACTGGAGAAATATATATATATATATATATAATTTTTGTAAAATTTTTTATATAGAATATATACCGGTAATTATATAGATATATACCTATATAGTTATGCATTATATGTATATTTTTATATTTTTGTAAATCTAACTGCAAACTTTAAAAGCAAGTTATAAAATGCATACATGAGTTAACAGCGTAAAAGCTCTAATAGTGGCCAAACCATCCACTGCCTTGCACAGTCCATAACAGATAACAACAGTGTAGATAAATATTACAATGTATCAATCAATTTGACAAAAATACAAACAGTTAATATTTACAAGCAGGGAAACGCAAGAAGAGTAACTATTGTGGACCATGCAGAATCTTACGTGGAGGGTTTGGACACCATTAATACTATTAGTGCTTTTTTGTTGCATATATTGTAGGGTCTCATCCACGTCAGCATGTAGGTGCTGGGAGCACCTTTTGTTTCCATACAGGAGTTTAGATCAGTGGTTCAAAATAGACATAAATAGGCACAACAATAGACTTACAAAACATACAGATAAGAATAAATACGGAAGACCATAAGCGGATGGTTTGGGCACTGTTACTATTTTCCGTAATGTATCACCCACAGTAGCAGGTCCTGTATTATACTATTAGGCAATTGCAGCACCTTTTGTTTCCATAAATGAGTTTAGATGGGGGGGGGGTTACTCAGCCAGGTCACAGAATGATCTGTAACCTCCAACCTGATCTGCTGCTATGTACACTATACCGAAAAGTCAAAAACATCTCCAGAGCAATAGTTAAATGTAAAAAAAAAAAATAAAGTCCAGTAAAAACCTCTCCAGAGCAAAACTAGGAAAAAGAAAATTAAAACCTAACTTTTACTTTCCTGGTCAAAATATCATAGGTCCATCCAGGTAGGTATCCCCATTAATGAAACAGCAATTCATTTCAGGGGTGTCCATGGGTCCATACAGATAGGTATCCCTATTGAGGGAACAGCAATAACGCTATAGCGGCTGAGCAACACTGGAATCGTTGCTGTTCCCTCAATAGTGATACCTATCTGGATGGACCCATAATGCACCTGAAACGCACTGCTGTTCCATCAGTAAGGATACCTACCTGGATGGACCTATTAGCGCCCCTGAAATGCATTACTGTTCCATCAATAGGGATATCTACCTGGATGGACCCATGAGTGCCCCTGAAACATGTTGATGTTCCCTCAATAGGGATCCCTATCCTGGTGGACCCATCAGAACCAAAGAATTAAAGGTTGGTTTCAAGTTTTCTGATTGCTCTGGAGAGGTTTCTGCTGGACTTTTTCCTATTGGGGTGCAGCCTCCTTCCGTGCAATTCCTCCTGTGGCTTCACTAAGTAGTACTTAGCCGCCGTCCTTTTCATTCTCTATCTATACTGTACTTTACCCCCAGCCCAATATGCTTCACAAGTACCAAAATATTCAAAAAAAGTACTAAAAACTATTTTTGCACTCTTTGATTTGTGCGCTAGTGATGTGGTTTTGGGTGACCGACAACCTCATCAGTACTGCCCAGGTGATACAAAAATTGAGATCCTGTATTGTTTGGACCACTGGTGGTAAGTGAGATCTTATAAGGATGTTCTTAGCCAGGTCACAGACTGATCTGTACCCCAAACTGATCTGCTTGTCATCTAAACTCAAAGTTCAAAAAGGTAAAGCGACCTATGTATGTACATTTCATACACTTTTCAGAAATGTTGTGGGCCCCTGGGTTAGATGAAGTGCTCACCTAGAGCCCAGCCCTCCCCGTCAGGTTCTTCTTACCTGGTCGAAGTATATGGTCAAGGAGCGGTTGTTCATCTCGGACGGCTCGTGGTTGGTGCTGCGGATGGCGGAGAAAGCCACCTTGGCGCTTCCCGAGCGCACCGATATGCCCAGCGCGGTGCCGGTGGGGTCGGCAGTGGGGTTGGAGTCGCACACCACCAGGCACTTGCCCTCCAGCAGGATGGGCTCCGTCTCGTTCTGACAGATGGCCAGTCCGCACAGCCACAGGAGACCCAAAACCGGCAACCGCATTGCTGCTGCTACTATTGCTACCGCCCCCGGGGAGCGCTCCGCGCAATCCACACTAATGGTCCACTTCTAGGAAGAGCCGCCGCGGTGCTTGGAATCAAACTGTAGCGATCATCCACCTCCGACCTCGTGCTCCTCCGATCTCGGGTCCCGATCACACGTCTGCCGCAGCTTCTATTAGCATGGCGGAGGAGCTCCGGACATCGCGCTGCTCCCACCACGGCGGCCACGCGTCCACTACCAGCTCCCAATCCAACAATCCGGCCAGCAGCGAGGGAGGGACCCAATGGGACACGCCTATCCCCCAGCCGCTGCCAATCAGCGTCAGCGAGCATCAGCGGCGCAGCCAATCCGCTGGCCGCTCGCTGGACTCCGTTTTGATGGTTGAGTGTGGATTTTGTTACGGGAGTTAATAGACTGAAGGCGGCAGCTCCGCGATCATCCCGGCAGCGCACCGAATATAACGAGCGAATCGCGACTGCAACTTGTGCACAGGTAGGTGGAGAACCATGGTGACCCGACTGTCGGGACTGGCCCGGACATAGCACTTGTCCTCCACCTTCACTGACTTTATATATTAGCTATCCTCCAGCTTCACTGACTTATCTATTATTCAGCTTCACTAGCTATATATATATATATATATATATATATATATATCCTTATATTAGCTATCCTCCAGCTTCACTGACTTTGTACATTATCATTCAGCTTCACTAGCTATATATATATATATATATATATATATCCTTATATTAGCTATCCTCCAGCTTCACTGACTTTAAATATTGTCTTGTTTTACCTATCCTCCAGCTTCACTGACTTTATATATTGTCTTTTTTTACCTATCCTCCAGCTTCACTGACTTTATATATTGTCTTTTTTTACCTATCCTCCAGCTTCACTGACTTTATATATTGTCTTGTTTTACCTATCCTCCAGCTTCACTGACTATATATATTGTCTTGTTTTACCTATCCTCCAGCTTCACTGACTTTATATATTGTCTTGCTTTAGCTATCCTCCAGCTTCACTGACTTTATATATTGTCTTTTTTTACCTATCCTCCAGCTTCACTGACTTTATATATTGTCTTGTTTTACCTATCCTCCAGCTTCACTGACTTTATATATTGTCTTGTTTTACCTATCCTCCAGCTTCACTGACTTTATATATTGTCTTGCTTTAGCTATCCTCCAGCTTCACTGACTTTATATATTGTCTTGCTTTAGCTATCCTCCAGCTTCACTGACTTTGTACATTATCTATTATTCAGCTTTGCTTATGAATTGCCTCATACTGGCTGTTCTTCAGCTTCACTGATTTATACATTGCCTTAGATTGTCTATCCTCGTGCTTCACTAACATATATATATATATATATTCCCTTTACTGTCTATTTGCTGACCATATATATTGCCTCATATTCACTATCCTCTAGGTTTACTTTTTATTTATTGCCTCATATTGGCTATCCTCTAGCTTCACTTTTATATATTGCCTCATATCAGCTATCCTCTAGCTTCACTTTTATATATTGCCTCATATTCACTATCCTCTAGCTTCACGTTTTATATATTGCCTCATATTGGCTATCCTCTAGCTTCACTTTTTATATATTGCCTCATATTGGCTATCCTCTAGCTTCACTTTTTATATATTGCCTCATATTGGCTATCCTCTAGCTTCACTTTTTATATATTGCCTCATATTGGCATCATCTAGCTTCACTTTTAATATGTTACCTCATATTCGCTATCCTCTAGCTTCACGTTTTATATGTTGCCGCAAATATGCTATCCTCTAGCTTCACTTTTTATATATTGCCTCATATTCGCTATCCTCTAGCTTCACTTTTTATATATTGCCTCATATTCACTATCCTCTAGCTTCACTTTTTATATATTGCCTCATATTTGCTATCCTCTAGCTTCACTTTTTATATATTGCCTCATATTTGCTATCCTCTAGCTTCACATTTTATACATTGCCTCATATAAGGCATCCTCTAGCTTTCCTTTTTATATATTGCTTTATATTGGCTATCCTCTAGCGTCACCTTTTATATATTGCTTTATATTGGCTATCCTCTAGCATCACTTTTTATATATTGCTTTATATTTTCTATCCTCTAGCTTTCCTTTTTATATATTGCTTCATATTGGCTATCCTCTAGCGTCACTTTTTATATGTTGCCGTTTATTGGCTCACCTCCAGCTTAATTTCTTATGGGAGGATAGGCACTTTTTCTGAACTATCCATACCAGCCTATTGATTCCAGTAGGTTTGCATGCACGTAAGCCTTCAACTGCCATTCTGATCCCTGGTAACTAATTCACTCTAAAGGGATACTATACACAGAAAGGAAGTCCATCTACTTTTTCCCCGGCCCAGTGCCCCAAAACAGTCTGTGTTTCTTTTTAACTAAAGCCTTTGTCTAATATTCATAAAAACAGGCTGTGATGTTCGAATGGAGGCTACTTGAGTCCCTGCTGCACAGTAGTTCCCCCCTTGGTGCTCTCCAGTGATGATACT
Source organism: Gastrophryne carolinensis (assembly GCA_027917425.1). Lineage (NCBI taxonomy): Eukaryota > Metazoa > Chordata > Amphibia > Anura > Microhylidae > Gastrophryne > Gastrophryne carolinensis. The sequence continues at coordinate 63,038,255 of CM051241.1, read as the reverse complement.
TTCAGTTACAAGGTAAACTGCCATATGAGTTGTATGTGGCAGTTTACCTTGTAGTGCTTTCAGATGTATTGCAGTTATTATAACTGATAAGGCTGACCCTTAATGCTTGACTGTGTGTAACTAAATAATCACTGGAGAACATCGGGGGGCGCTGCTGCACAGCCAGGAAGCCGAATGACCACCACTCAAACATCATACTGCTTCCTTTTAGTGTTTTTATGAATATTGGGCAAATTATTTCGTCAACAAAGAAACACAGGCTGTTTAAAGGCACTGGGCTGGGGATAGAAGGTGAGGACATAAATCTACCCTGCCTCTTTCCTTCATGTCGGCTTCTCCTGTCCTGTCCAGCCACACTACTCTCCGCTCCGCCCCCTTGCGTGCCTCCATACACACCTTCCACATACCTCCTGTAGACGGGCACTGCCTGATTTTATTTTGGACCCGGTTGGTGAGTACTCCCAAGCTCTGCTATGGGGCTCCATGAGGGCTATGTATGCCCCTGCGTTCTCTAATCTTCTTCGGGTCTTTCCACCGTGTCCTTGCTGGAGCAGAGGGCCGATGGATCCTAAGAAGGTGGCTATTGCAAGTGCCAGACCAAAGGAGAATGGCGGGTCGTCTGTCTTCTCACTGAGCTTCTTCCTTCAATGTTGCCTCCCACTCCAGGTCTGCGCTGCCTTTGCTTAGGGTCAGGTGGAAACGCGCAATGTGGGTTATTTCACCTTTGATGGCCTTTTTAAAAGTTTCCATTATCATGTGTCAAAATGGTGTGCTCAATGTGCTAAAGGTATCTGTTATTTTTTATTTGTTTGCAACTCTATTACACTATTTGTGTAATAAAAGAAAACAGTTTTCTGTAGCGACAATGTGTGAATTGTTGCTCGATTTGATCAACGGCAATGAGCTAATGAGCTCACCTATTACAGTGAAATGATTCTGGGACTTGTAGTTTTTATTCAAGGCCAGGAAAGCTGCCCCACTTTAGCAATGCAGAGCCACAGGAATATAAGAACATTGGCTAGAGCGTGAGGTTAGTTTCCTTCCCCCCTTCAGATGAAGCTCTACTACGAAAAGGTCAGTATCTCTTTAATACCTGATGGTGAGAGGAGGTAGGTGAGGTTAGTTTCCTGTCCCCTATCAGATGGAGTTCTGCAAGGAAAAGTGAGTATCACTTTATTGCAGGACTACCTGATAGAGAGAGAGGGTAGGTGAGGTAAAATGTCTTGTTCCCCTTCATATTGAGCTCTGCTAGAAAAATGTGAGTAGCTCTTTAATGCAAGGCTTCCTGGTGGCATGAGAGGGTAGGTGAGGTTTGTTCCCTGTCCCCCATCAGATAGAGATCTGCTAGGAATATGTGAGTATCTTTATTCTAAGTATGTCACACACCCCACTTCAGACATTAATTCATTAACATGGGTACTCACCGCTAGGTGGCGCTGCTTTGCAGAGAAGTCCAGAAAAAGCAAGCCCCTCCCGGTCTATACATACCTGGTATCTCCTAACAATTCCCCAGTGTTCTTCTCTGCAACGTGGCGACAAGACAGAAGAAAGAAGTCTCCTGCTTGCAGGTAGCCGGGGTATCACCCCGCCCCCCCCCCCCCCCCCCCCCATGGTCTATTTCTGCCCGGCTTCTTTTTGATGTAGCCCCTGGTTAATGGTAGCCTCCCAGCTTAGGCTGTAGGCTGGGCAAGGGTAGATAGCACCTTAGGTGCTTAGGAGCTTAGCTCCTCTGCTCGTCCCCATATTATGGGGCATAGCGGCGATCCGGTTTTGGTGATCCGGATGTGGGATGCCCCGGGCCTGATTCCCCTTAGGTTCCCTTCCTGTCATTTTCCTTCCTTCATTTATACGTGTGCTTGTGTGTGTGTGTGTTGTGAGGCAGGGACGGGTGGCCTGGCTCCGGCCCGTCCGGTCTACCTTTATAGGGTGCTTGGTGGTTACTGTAGCCCCTGTGGCTTGTGATGTCGGGTGGCCTGGCGGCGCGTTGCGCCGGTCCGCCAGGGATACTTTCACTGGGCGGGCGGGCCGGGCGGCATGCTCCGCCGGCCCGCTCGACGGCTTCTGCGGGCGTCATCGCGGCGCCCGCGGCTTGGGCCTTGGCGCGGCTGCTGTGGATGCCCCGCTGGCAGGTGGGGCCGGGCGGCATGCGTTGCCGCCGGTCCTCCTGTGGGCTTATGCGGGCGCCATGGTAGTGGCGCTCGCGGCCTGGTTTCACGGGCTGCGGCCTGCGCGGGCCGCGACGTGTATGACGGGGTACATGGGGGACGGGGCTACAGAGGTCCCACGCTCTTGGCGGGCCCGCCCTTCTTCCCCGTCTCCGTCTCGTTCTGGCGGCGTGTCTGTGCGGAGCTCAGGTGGGTGCCTGCTTGTTCTCCTGGCAATTCATGTTGTCTGGACGCTCCTTTTAGTGTGAGCGTCCAGTTTGCTGATAAGGGGGGGGGCAGCGTTCTTGTCTCCTTGGGGTTACACTGGCCTTGGGTCCATTTGGTCTGTGCCTCCGTTCCCCCCCCCCCCTCCCCCCCCCTCTCTTGGGGGTGGTGGCGGGCCTTGGGGCATGCTGGCTGTCAATGCATGTATTATTATATGTATATATATATATATATGTATAGCCGGCCCTGTGTTTGTTCTTTAGTCTGAGCCACCTATTGTGTGCATGTATTTACTATTGTCTTTTCTTTGTTTTCCAGATCCCGGGATTCCTTCACTCTGGGCTCTCCCGGTCGTATATACCTGGCTATTGGGTTTTGGGTCCCTTTTGCTTTTCCCTGACAGGCCTATTTACACATTTCATCTTATATATATATCTATTTATATATATATATATATTTATAGATATTTTATTAAAATCCCAGAGGGGCATCCCGGGTCGCTTACTGCGTAAATCCCTGGGGTCTGCGAATACCATAAATTCACCATATGGAGGCTACCAGAGATACCAGAACTAGTCCTTCGGGGCAGTCCAGGCTGTGTGGGGGATGTGGGACTCCGCTCCCAGGGGATGATGTTATCATTTGTATTCCATGTGCGCAGCGGAACATTGAGCGCCAGTCCGACACCTCGGTGCCTGGGACTTCTTCTACCGCGCCTTCTCCCTCCCCTCCTCGCCTGTTCCGGACACCACGTGACGCGGTCGTTGGGGGTGATTCGCAATCTGAGGTATGCGCCCGTTTGGCCAGCCTCGAGAAAATGTTTTCCGCAATGGTCGCTCAGAAGGCTCCAGCCAAGCGGAAACATCTGTCTCCGCCTCCGCGGGACTCAGATGAGGAAGTTGAGGTACTGGACTGGTCGGTTCATCCCCTTGAAGAGGGTGAGCTTGTTGAGGAGTCAGAGGATGCCGAGGTTCAGCACTTGTCGGGCGCTGAGGGGGACCTTGAGGAGGGGCCCCCCCTTGATACGCCCACTATCCTGGCCCAAATGTTTGAGGTTTTGGATTTGGATCCGCCGGAAGTTACTCCTCGGCCTAAGGGTCAGCTTTTTGGGGGGTCCAAGCAGCGCTTGGAGTTTCCCAGTCAACAGCATTTTGAGGACATCGTCCTTAAGCAGTGGGAGCAGCCTACGCGGCTTGTCGGGGTTCCGCCTAGTTGGGACAAGAAGTATCCTTTTCCATCGGATCTGTTGAAGCGTTGGTCTGTCTCTCCCGAGGTGGATGCTCCTGTTTTGGGGCTGTCTAATACGGCAGCTGTTCATCTCCCTGACACTACTTTTCTCAAGGACGGCGAGGATCGCCGGATTGATCAGTTGGCCCGTCATGGGTTTGTCTGTGCGGGTTCGGTTTTGAGGCCTGCTTGTGCTTCTGCCTTTCTGTCGTTGGCGGTTAGGTCTATGGTCAGGGACTTATGTGTGGATCTTGATCCTACCGGTGATGAGTTTCTAGTTCTTAAGCGTTGTGAATCCTTCTTGTCGTTTATTCTGGCCGCCCAGGAGGATGCTATGTTGATGTGTGGCAGGGCTACTGCTCTGTTGGTGGCTATTCGTCGTTCAGTTTGGCTGAGACAGTGGACGGCTGATTTTAATTCTAAAAGATCGCTTACGGCTCTCCCCTTTCTGGGTTTGAGGCTTTTTGGTGAAAAGCTGGATTCTGTTGCCAAGGGAGGCAAGTTGCCTCAGCGCAAGAAATTTCGCCGTTCCTTTCGGGGGGCGGTCTCCTTTAATCCGTCCTTTCGGGGAGCCAGAGCCGGCAGGGGTGCGGGCTTCTCGGCCTCCAGGGGCGCCAGTTGGCCTAAAGGTAGAGGCCGTGGCCGTTCCGTTCACGTCTGGGGCGCCAAGCCCAAGCCTGCGGTCAAGCCCGCTCAGCAATGAGGGGGCGCCCTCACCCGTACGGGTGGGGGGACGGTTGCGACTCTTCTCCCGGGTATGGGACCAGGAGGTCTCGGACAGGTGGATCCGGGAGGTGGTGTCGGCCGGTTACAAGCTGGAGTTCGAGTCCCGCCCTCCTCTAAGATTTTTCAGGTCTCGGGTGCCCTCGGATCCTTTGGCCGCACGGGGGCTCCTGGCGGCGGTAAGGAATCTTCTGGAATTGGCAGTCATCTGCCCGGTCCCTCCTTCAGAGGTGGGGCGCGGGTTTTATTCCAATCTCTTCACTGTACCCAAAAAGGACGGTTCGTTCCGTCCGATCCTGGATTTGAAGCTTCTCAACAGATTTATTCGTCCCCGGAAGTTCCGCATGGAAACCCTGCGGTCTGCGATCGGTGCACTTCGGCAGGGGGACTTTATGACGTCCATAGACATCAAGGATGCTTACCCTCACATCCCGATCTTTCCGGCACATCAGCGGTTTCTTTGCTTTGTGGTGGAGGATCGGCATTTTCAGTTTGTAGCTCTTCCGTTCGGCCTCACATCTGCGCCGAGAGTGTTCACCAAGGTGTTGGCGGGAGTGATGGCCCTGCTCAGAGCTCAGGGGATTCGCATTGTACCTTACCTGGACGATCTCCTCATCATGGCGCCTTCCTTCAGTCAGGCGGAAGGGGACACCACTTTGGTGGTGTCTATGTTGGAGAGGTTCGGCTGGGTGATCAATTACCCCAAGTCCTCTCTGGTCCCGGCCAGGGTGGTGACTTTTCTGGGGATGTCTTTGGACTCTTGCCTGCACAGAGTCTTTCTCCCCCAGGCCAAGGTCCTTTTGATTCAGGAATTGGTTCAGCTTCTTCTTTAAAATCCTCGCCCGTCCATTCGGCTAGGAATGAGACTGGTGGGGTTGATGGTGGCCTCGATGGTTCGAGGCAGTTCCCTTCGCACAGTTTCACACGCGGATGCTTCAGCTTCATCTTTTGGCGTCTTGGGACCGGCGACCGCGGTCGTTGGATCGGTCCTTCCGGATGTCCCCTCGGGTTCGGCAGTCTCTTCTGTGGTGGATGGTCTCGGACAATCTTCTGACCCCGCTTTGGGAGACTGTCACCACGGATGCCAGTTTGTCAGGATGGGGAGGTTTCTGGAAGGATCTTCAGTTTCAGGGGCAGTGGGACCCTCGGGAAGCTCACTTGCCCATCAATGTTCTGGAGTTGCGAGCCATCAGGTTGGTTCTGTCTCAATTGACACATCATTTGCAGGGCCTGCCGGTGCAGGTGCGGTCGGACAATCGGACGGCGGTTGCTTACATCAATCACCAGGGAGGGACTCGCAGTCTGGGTGCCCACAGAGAGGTGTCTCTGATTCTTGTTTGGGCAGAGACTCATGTCCCTTGCATCTCGGCAGTTTACATTCCAGGAGTGGAGAACACGGAGGCGGACTTTCTGAGCCGGTGTTCGTCTCGCCGGGGGGAATGGTCTCTCCATCCCCAGGTGTTTCGGTCCCTGTGTCTTCGGTGGGGGACGCCGGAGGTGGATCTGTTTGCCTCTCGTCACAATCACAAGCTTCCGACGTTCGTGTCTCTGTCCCAGGACCCTCTGGCTCTGGCGGCGGACGCCATGGCCCTGAGCTGGAGGGATCTGGGGTTTCTTTATCTGTTTCCTCCGATTCCCATGCTGGGCAGGGTTCTGCGAAAGCTGGTTCAGGAAGGAGTTCCCGCCATTCTCGTGGCTCCAAGGTGGCCAAGGCGGGTGTGGTTCGCGGACATCGTTCGTCTGGCAGTGGATCAGCTCGATCTGCCTCTTCGGCCAGATCTTCTCACTCAGGGTCAGTTGTGTTACCCCAGTTTACCAACGCTGGCTTTGACGGCTTGGCTGCTGAAACCTCCATCTTGAAGGAGGAAGGTCTTTCGGATTCGGTCATTCGGACTCTTATTAGTGCTAGGAAGAGATCCTCTTCTTCCATCTATTATAGGGCTTGGAGATCGTATATTGATTGGTGTGAATCTAGATCTTTGCCCTGCCGGGTCTTTTCCGTTTCCAGGATTTTGGATTTTCTTCAGTCAGGGCTGGACTCTGGTCTTCAGCTGAGTACTTTGAAGGGGCAGGTTTCTGCCTTATCTATCTTTTTTCAGAGGTCTTTTGCAAGCCATTCTTTGGTCAAAACTTTTTTCCAGGGGGTTTCGCATTTGCGGCCTCCTAGGAAGCCGTTGCTCCCTGTTTGGGATTTGAATTTAGTTCTTTCTGCCTTTCAGGCTCCTCCCTTTGAGCCTTTGCGGGATATTGCCTTGTCTACTCTGACTCAGAAGGTTGCCTTTCTGGTGGCCATCACTTCTGTTCGGCGTGTTTCAGAGCTGGCGGCCCTGTCGATTCAGGCCCCTTATTTTGAGAAACATCAGGACAAGGTGGTTTTCAGATTCAAGCCGGACTTTCTTCCTAAAGTGGTCTCTGCTTTCCATCTTAATCAGGACATTGTTCTTCCTTCTTTGTGTCCTAAGCCTAAGAATGACAAGGAGAGTGCGTTGCACTGCTTGGACGTGGTACGTTGTGTCAAGTTCTATCTGCGTACTACGGCTCCTTTTCGTAAGACGGATGCCTTCTTCGTGGTGCCCTGTGGGCCTAGGAAGGGTTTGGCTCCGGCCAAGTCTTCTATTAGTAAATGGATTCGTCAGGCGATTGTTGGAGCCTATTCTGCCAAGGGGAAGGCTCCCCCTTTTCGTGTTACTGCTCATTCTACTCGTGCTGTTGGTGCGTCCTGGGCTTTTCAGCACCAGGCTTCGGTTGAGCAGGTTTGTAAGGCTGCTACCTGGTCTTCGGTTCACACCTTTTCAAAGTTTTATAAGGTTGATGTGCGGGCTTCAGCGGATGCTGTTTTTGGCCGCAAGGTTCTGCAGGCTGCAGTGGTTTGAGTGTGTCTGCATTATTGCCTGGTTGGATACCCTCCCCATTTTGGACACTGCTGTTGGATGTCCCATGTTAATGAATTAATGTCTGAAGTGGGGTGTGTGACATACTTAGAATAATACCATTTTGTGATTACTCACCTGTAAAATGGGTATTGTAAGTATGTCACACACCCCACTTCACCCGCCCTCTTTGGTATCCTGGCTCTTTATATGGTGAAGTTGTGTTTATTCACAGTTGAGGGTTACTTTTGTGTTTTGGTCTCCTGGTATCTTGCCTTTATTGCTGTTTGAATACTGGGGAATTGTTAGGAGATACCAGGTATGTATAGACCGGGAGGGGCTTGCTTTTTCTGAACTTCTCTGCAAAGCAGCGCCACCTAGCGGTGAGTACCCATGTTAATGAATTAATGTCTGAAGTGGGGTGTGTGACATACTTACAATACCCATTTTACAGGTGAGTAATCACAAAATGGTATTTTTAATGCAGGGCTACCTGATGGTGAGAGGGGGAAGGTGAGGTTAGTATCGTGTCCCTGAGAACCAGAACCCACACAGTCACAAGGGAGAGTGTAGGTCCGCTTTAATACATTTCCATTCATTTCACATTGAATGCAGCTCTGAGTATTGATTTATCCTTGATGGTGACAAGAGCTGTAAATCTCTTTACATCTCATACACGCTATTTATGGCCAACCCCTATGGATTAAGGAATTTTCCACTCTGTTGACTTATTGGAGGTACTCTTTTGATGTCCTTAAAGGGAAAGTCCACATTCAATGGAATTTTTGAAAGTGCATATTTTTGTGTGCCAAAATGATGTCCTCAAGGTGCTGTGTTAGAAAATGTGTTTTATGGAAGCAGTTTTTACTATTTGCAATCTGTTGCCATTGGCAAAGTGCACAAAGTCTGTACACCAAGAAGAGAGAAGTGAGTCCTGTACACACAGAACACTGCTGCTGGACATGAGTGAGATCCCTCACATCAGCAGTGGTCATATAAGTAGTTGTCTTTGTGTACAGGGATCACTTTTCTCTTCTTGGTGTACAGACATGGTGTACGGTCATGGCCGGGTTATGAGAGGGGCGCAAGGGGCTCTAGCCCTGGGGCCTCCACCACTTGCCCTGCAAAGGGGGCCTCCACCAACCTTTGGGTTTCTCCTGGTCCAGGAGGCATATCTTGATCCAGCAACAAAGCTATTGGCAACCCCCCCACCCCCGCTCCTGGGCAAGCCTTTTTGGTTTTTGCAAATCTGCAGCCAAAGCCACCACAGGCAGAAGGGAGAGTCTAGAGCAGCAAAGCTACAGTGATGGGTGCATGCAGAGCTGTCACTGCACATAAGCCACCAAGCACAGCTGCTGGCAGCTCAATCCAGGGAACTGTTTTCTGCTGGACCAGCTGGGCGACTACACATCCACCACCCAGAATGGCAAAGCAGGAGTTCCCGAGCAGCACGCACCTGCACAAGGGTGGCACAAGGGACTTAATCTGATGTTTCAGTAAGTAGGCGGGTGCCAGACAACCACCAATCAGTTACTTGGCTGGGCTATTATTTTAAAGGGAAAAAAATACTGTATCTGGGGCCACCAGATTTTGTGCCCAGGGGCCTCCACCGCACTTAATTTGGCCCTGTGTACGGTTACCAATGGCAACAGATAGCAGATCATGAAAACTGCTTCCATAAAACACACATTTTATAACATAGAAAAAAATGTAAAAAAAACTAGATAAAAAAAATATTCACTTTTAAAAATTCCATCGAAAGTGGTCTTTCCCTTTAACTTTAACAATAAAACTTTCTTGGGGCTCTTAGGGAAACTGATGGTAGGCAGTAATTTCAGACAACGATATCATGGCCTTTTCCACAAATTGCTTAATTTAAATTTGAGGAGGGCATATTTTTTCTTGGTGGGGGGGAGGGCATAGAGGACACCATAACCTTTGGTTCTCTAATCAGACCTGGTTTCTGGAGCAGCGTGCATCCTGGGTGGTCTTGTTAGAGATGTGCAATATGTTTTGTTGTGAGTGGGATAACCCACCTATACCTTTCTGGTCAGTCTAAACCACCTTCTACCACATAATACTTTTAACATAATACTTTATTTTTTGTTTATAAACTGAACCTTTTGCTGGTGTCACAATTATTCCATATATACAAAATGATTGGAATGAAATGATTCATTACTAACGCCAGGTATCGGCAGATGAGCGTCTGTATAGTGGCGCTTAGAGCGACCGCTAGTAGACACTGTAAGCGGTTATCGGGCGCTGTAACAGAGTGTCTCAGTGGCTGTAGTAACCTGGCCCGCATTGATGAATGTGATGTAGGTTGGGCGCTCTAACACAGTACATCGCTGCAGCAAGCAAGAGGTAGCGCCAGCTCAGTGCGACCGACTCTCATTGCTCCACACCATACTTATCAAAAAGGACACACACAGCGTCGGAACTCTAAATCTGGTCGCTATAGCATAGAGCGCCAGACGCTGTGTGATTAAAGTCTGTTTTTGAACACATATCCACCAGTAACAAAGTGAAAACGCATGGAATGACATTGTTGTAACAATAACACGTTAGTGCCAGACTTGTAATGACAATTCTGCATAAAAATATAAAAAGTCAAAAAAGTTTCTAAAAGTGTTTGTCTGCAGCCAGGAGAGGTCACTCAATGATTGAAGCAAAAAAATAATAAAAAATGTCAAACACGCTGTTTAAACACAAGCAAATTAACAGCCATTGAAATGTATGGGAGAGCGACACTGAGCGAAAGGTAATACCTGGCGCTCCAGAAGCTAGAGCGCCAGCGCTATACACTGAGCCGCCTGTAATAATACATAGGGCACTACATGGCGCTGTTAGAGTCGCTCACCAGATTCGCTTTCATAAATGTGGTTTTGCGTACAGCGCCCAGCGTTCACCAGAAGCTGCCTGTCGCTATGAGGCTCTACCTGGCGCTATCCCTTCTTAAATATCCCCCTTTGTTGACTTTTTTTTTCTGGACTTCCCGTACATTTATGTCTTGGCTAAATACATCGCTCGTTTCACAAGGCAGATGTAATTTAACGTGTCTGATTCCTCCAACATGTTTCGCCTTAGCTTCCTCAGGGAGAACTATGATCCAGCTATATAACAATATATTGTGTGTTCACCTTTTAAAGCGGCCCAAAACCCACTTAACTTGCCGATACTCCCTTCTTAGGTTGTAGAACTAGAAATGAATATTTTCGCTTTTCGAATTGTCCTGGACCACTGTTTTTTTATTGCTGTTCCTCTCTGTAATATGGCATGGGATAAGTCATTGCATAGGTATGGCAATGACATCATTGCCACACACAACAGTGACAATGAACGGAGGAGGTGGAGCTTTACAGATAAAACAGACACCATTATCTGGGATTGGAGTGAAGCAGGAGCAGTGGAAATTGGCAAAAGGTTCTTTTCATGGGGACAGGAATTCAGGGAATGCTACTTAAAAATGTGGGTTTTGGTCTGCTTTAAGGATTAGTTTTTCTCAATGCTTTATCAATTCAATAAATGCTAAATATGAATCATGAAGTGTGTTACAGGCAGGGAGTAAGTTTTTAAGTGACTAAAAACTTATACCTAGACTAAAAAAAATATTGATTTTAGTTTTTTAACCCTTTAAGTGCCAGGCCCATGTAGAAATCACTCACCTGACCCCTCGTTCGAACCGGCTGGGTCTTCTGTTCTCCTTGGGGGTATCTGATTACTCCTCGGGCTCTTCTGGCTTCAGGAGGGGGAAAAAATAGCCCCGCTTTGGGGCTTGTAGCCGGCAGGGCGGGCAACATCAAAGCTGCCCCCCGCGCCCTGTTCTACAAGCCCCCATAGCCGATCCCCAGGCTGCTTATGCTGGGTAGGGGGGCCTCACACCATTTTTTGGGGGATATTTACTGGTTTTTAACCCCTACATTTCCCAAAAAATCGGGTCTCCCACCCCGGGAGGGGGGACCCTATGTCATTATTTTTTTAAATTAACTCTTTGTTACCTGTCACCCAGCAGCTATAAAAGGCTTCCAGCAGCAGCAGAACAGAAGCCAAAGTGATCAGTGTGAGGATGGGTGGGAGAAGTATCTAAAAAAATAAATAAAATAAAATAATAGTAATATACTTTTTTCAGAAGGGTCCAGGACATTTGGCTGTGTGGACTTGTAGCTGGCCCCTGCTCCCTGTTCCTACAAGCCCTGTATAGTTGGACCCGGGCTGGGTAGGGGGGACCCCACGTCATTTTTTTGTGGATTTTTAAGCCTTAAAATTCCCCCCAGGAAGGGGGACCCTACGCCATTTTTTTTAACCCTTTATAGTGTGGATATTAATTATTTGTAAATGTTATAAAGTGCTCTTTTCAGTTTGGAGGGTCTCTTGGCCAAGAATGGGGGGGCTTTCACATGCAATATGGTTTTCTTTAATAAAACAAATGTTTTATTTAAAATAAAGGAAACCATTTTCTAAAAAATATTTTATTATTTATTTTAGATTTTTTAATTCCAAAATAATTTAAAAAACAGTAGAAAAATTACAAACAAGACATTTCATGTTAAAGGCTATAATAATTTATATTTTACCTCCTATATTCCTGCAAAAATCACAGTTAAACATTTAAAAAAAAATTCAAGTAGGCTGGCAATTAAAGGGGTTAAAAGTACCTATGCATGTTGGGTATTGTTCTGCTCGGGGGACCTTACGCTTTCAGATTTAGCTTGTCTTTTCTTGTTTGCATATAGATTTTTTGTGGGGGGTATTACAAATGTAAAGGGTTGTTTTGGTTGAAAAAGCGCAAAATATAAGCGTAAAATTACCCTCAGGCACATACTTTACTTTGGGGTGTTTGACAACTCTTCTTTTGACAGTAGCTATGCATGTTGGGTATTGTTCTGTTCTGCTTTGTCAGATTGATTCTGATTTTTTTATTTTTTTAGTGAAACTCTGCAACCAAAGAATTCATTGAGGGATTACTTCCAGAAAACTGTACCCATGTCAACAAGCCTGGTACACCAAGAAAGCTTGAGGTGTGTACTTCCAGAGAATAGTTTGTGGGGGGTATTTCAAATGTAAAGGGTTGTTTTTCTTAAAAAACTGCAAGGTGCACATAACATAGTTGTCTTTTATCTGAAAATCCCCTAAAGCGCTGTTTCAGTTTGGGGGAGTCTTCTGGGCAGGAAAGGGTGTCTACCAATACATATGTGATACCGCTGTAAACGGGAGAAATTGGGATTTCACACGCAATAAGATTTTATTGACAAACTAAGTGAGAATACACGTAAAAATTGACAAACAAGAGATTTCATGTTAAAGCCCAGACTCTCTCAATCACAGTTGAACACGTGTAGCACAAAATAGTGAAAAATGGTCTGTCAACAAAGGGTGACAAAATCTCCAGGTAGGCTGGCACTTAAAGGGTTAAAGGTTTGGGCTTTTCTTTAACTGATGGTGAAGGTCTGGTTTAAGTAAAATGCTTTTTATGAGTATTATGTGGTAGAAGGGGGTTAGCCTGACCAGTGAGGTGTAGGTGTAATATTATTACAGGTACCCATACGGCCAGAACACACCCCTCCCACTTTGATATAAGGTTAAAGTGGACCAAAACCCAGGATTTTGCCTATCCTGGGTTTTGGTCTTTGCCCCCTGGGCACCCCGATCGGGGGTGCCCCACTCCGCAACCCCCCAGGTTGCCCGATCTCACTCACGCTTCCCCAGTCCTACAGCGCATGTGCAGGCCTCTCGTCCAATCGGGTCAGGAGTGCATCTAAAGCACATCTAAATCTACCGCTGTCGTCCTGTGCCAGGAAGGCTCCTGGTCTACAGGGGCACTAACTGTAACTAACCTCATTTACCCCTCATGCTATCAGCCTGCATTATTAAGAAACACACCTTTTCCTAGCAGAGCACCAGTAACCACATTTACTCAAATAGGCGGTGGGCAGCACTGCAGTGTGCATCTAAGTCGTGTCCCAATCTTAGAGAGCTCAATGCCTAATTATGGCTTCCAAAAGAGCTTGCAGTGTGGCTCTAACGTCCACCTTCTCTGCGAGCTCCTTAGCCCGTCGCTCTCTTGTCTTCCTGGGTCCGCAGGTTTTCACTGCTGCAACTGGGTACTCTGTGCTCTTTGGCATCACTGCGGCACCAGAAACCACATAGAAGGAGAGCATGGGAAAGAGAGAGAGGGGGGGGGGGAATGTGAGTGAAAAAGAGATATGGACAATATAGAGAATTGGGGAATGTGAGAGAGAATGCAGAATGAGGATAAGAGGTAGAGAATTAGGGAATGTAGAAAAGAAAATGAGTGGGAGAATGTGTAAAAAGACAGGGAGAGAGGAAAAGAGGGGGTGTGGAAAAGAGAAAGTGGAAATGTGGAAGAGAAAGAAAGATTGAGAAGGAGGGAATGTGAAAAAAAAAGAGAAGGAAGGAATGTGGAAAATAGAGGGAGGAGGGAATGTGGAAAATAGAGAGAAAGAAGGAGAAAATGTGGAAAAAATAAAAGGGGGTGAGTGCTGGGATTTGATGAGAGCGTTAGTAAAGGTAGCATCCCAGACTGCCCCAAAGCAGTGCAGCCCATCGGCATTTGGTCTTCCTTTGACCAGTCTGCCACTGCCTCCTCATACCCCAGTCTGGCTATGGCTACACCCACAACTCAGATCTGCTCCCTGATCTCTTTATGGTGGCAAGTGCGGGCTGGGTGATAATTGTGGGTCCCACCAGCACTCCTGTTAATGTGCCCAGAAAAATACCCAGGGGGCCTGTCAGTGTAAAAAATGTGACAGGAGTCGAGCGTCTGGTGCGGGAGGGAGAAACATGGGTGATCACACATGAATACTGGTCTTACTGCTAATGATGCTGCTGGAACTGCTCTCAACTATTCCTACCCCCTGCTCGCTTTTTTTTACACTGCTGGTGACTTTTCTGAGGTCCAAGGCTGTCCAGGGTCCTCTGAACCTGCCCCTCCTTCCTCCTGGCTACCAAGAAATCTCCTTCAGCTTTGGCAACCTGTAGCCCAATTAACAGGTCACAGTCCTACTGGTTTTCTGGCCAATGTTTTTGAATACAATTTCCTTTCGATTCTGCCATGCCAAAGTTTTTATTTGAAAGCCTGTTTCTGGATATTTTTATATTAAAGACTTTGATCTACTAAACATGCTCAGCAAATTCATTTCCAGGCAGTTTTACTACCTGGCAAGTATTAAACTCATTTTGAAACACTGTAGTAAATTCTGGTGTTAGTCTAACACTTTTCGGTGTAATGGTCAAGTAGTAATGCAGACACCTTACTGCTAGCCCAGTGCCGGATTGTTGTTCAGTTGCTGTTGTTCAGCCACCATTGGGGTTCTGCAGGGCTGGTATGATTAGTAATCATTGGATTACTCCACCACGCTGAAGGTAAGTCTAGATCCCACACTCTCAGCTAGTAATGGCAGGATACTTTTACTTTACTAAATAAAAGGGGTCGCACTTGGTGAACTTCTATCCAAGCTTGTCCCAGGGTTTGTTTCCCTCTTATATTTCCTCTTGTTGTGTCCAGAGGCAGGCCGGCCTTAATATATCCAGAAGGTGGTGAAACTCAGTCCTTTCCCATCATACTTGGTGCTATACTTGTCCGTCAAGCTTCCAGAAGGTCAAGATGCTCCACCGAAAGTGGGACATCTGGTCAGTTTATTCTACCTTTAGTCTACCTTTTTTTACAATCCTCCTTCTGGATCTCTACCTGCCTGAGCTTGTCCCTTGGTTGCTACTTACCTGAGCTTTGCTCCTTTGTCTGGATTGCTCTCTGCCGGTACTCCTGTGCCTTTGCAGGGGTCTAAAAACCTGCAACTAGGATAATACATTATGTGGCTGGGGGATATAGTTGAAAGCTATTTTCCAAGTATACAGCACGTCCTGTTCCAGAAATTCCTTACGTCTGGGTTATTCCGCCACAAGGTGGTGCTGGACTGCAGAAAGACTTGTGGCCACTCCCGGCCCCATAAATAGCCTAGTACCTCCCACCAATTTCCAGTTTTTCTCTGCAGTCTGGACTGCGAAGATAGAAGATGACTCTCTACTGCGCAGGGAGTGGGGCTTTCAAGCCTGGGGCCCTGCAGGCTTATTTCCACCCGTTCTGGACCCACTGACTCCCAGCCACGGCTGACGGTTCGGGTGAAGGTAGGACAGCACTAGGGTCAGGTGCTGAAGGAGCTTGGCTCCGAGCCGCAAGACCCTGTACCAAAGGGTAGTCGGGGACAGGCTTTCTATGGTGAGCCTCATTGGGATGCCCCAGCCTCAACCCTTGGGTCTTGGTTCCCTTCACCCTTCTCCCCTCCCCGAAAGTTAGGCGCGACCCTTGTTGTGGCCCGCTCGGTGGGCAGGGGGGCTGTATTTGTGTGCTTTTTTGGTGTTGTGCTGTATTTGTGTGCTTTTTTGGTGCTGTGCGGACCATTGTGCGGCGCTCCGCGGCGGTTGCCGCTATGTATTTTTTAGGTTACTGTCATGGCGCCGACGTCTCACGTGATCACAGTTTACCGCTATCATCGATCTGTCCGATTGGTCCGTGAGTCCCTTACGGGGGTTTTGTTATATTGCTTTACTATTTATATGCTGGGGATGTTTGTGTCTTGCAGGCTGGTCACCTCTGACTTTGGTTCTCCTGGCCCTGCCCCTTACCATTCTCCCACCTTCCCTAGCGGGCTTTGGGGGCATCCCAAAAAGGGTGGCTATTGCTATCTGTGTCCCTGTACTGGCCGTTACGCCTGTATCTAAATCACCATATGGAGGCTTCCGGGGACGATGTGCTTGGGGTTCCTTCGGGACAAGCCCAGCTGTGTGTTGCGTGTGGGGTATCCCCTGTTACAGACGGTGTCAGGGTGTGTTTGACCTGTGCCCAACATGTGATTTCGCTGCAGCCTGGGTCTTCTGCTACGGGTCCCGGTGCTGCGCCCCTTTCTGCTTCGCCTACCCCCCCACGCTTGCATCTAACCCCCAGTGAGGGGCACATTGGCGGGGAGTCTCATTATGAATTGGCTTCACGGGTGGCCAGCATTGAAAAGCATATTACTGGGTCAGCCCCGCGTAAGGCTTCTGCTAAGAAGCGGCATTTATCTCCCGCTGCTTCCCTCTTTCCTGTGGAGGATGAGGGACTTTACTCATTGTCTGGCTTTTACCCCCTCGAGGAGGGGGAATTATTCTCTGATTCAGGAGGAGCAGGCTAAGTTATATGGTGGTATTGGGTCTTCTTTTGGAGAAGACCCATGGTCCTCAGATGACACTGACAGGTTATTGACTCACATTTTTGAAGTGCTGTGTATTTCCCCTCCTGCCGTGGCTCCGCAGCAGCAGGATGAGCTTTTCCATTCTGTTAAACCACGCTTGGAGTTCCCTGAGCAGAATCACATTAATAATCTGGTGCTCAAGGAGTGGGAATGCTCTAGTAAGCTACCTGGGGTGCCCAAGAGTTGGGACAGGAGGTATCCTTTTCCCGCTGATGTGATTAAGCGTTGGTCCTGTCCACCCGAGGTGGATGCGCCCGTCCTAGGGTTGTCTAACACATCAGTCATGCATTCACCTGACACAACTACCCTGCGGGATGGTGAGGACCGGCGATTGGACCAGCTGTCCTGTCATGCGTTTGCCTGTGTGGGGACTGCACTGCGCCCAGTTTGTGCCTCTGCCATAACGGCTATTGCTATTAAAGGGTGGCTTAAGTGTCTCATAGATGGGGCCTCTGATGACTCGGCTGGGGAAGTGGTCCCTCAGCAACAGGGTGTTTTGCTCCCTGTGCTGTCGCTGGGGTCTGCCAGATGTGGATCTGTTTGCGTCCCGTCACAATCACAAGCTTCCATTCTTTGTCTCTCTGTCTCAGGACCCTCTGGCCTTCGCCATGGATGCGCTAGCAATGCCTTGGAAGGGGTTTCGGCTCCTTTATGTGTTCTCTCCTTTCCCTCTGTTGGGCAGGGTGCTGCGCAAGATAGCCCAGGAGGGGGTGCCAGCCATTATGGTGGCCCCCTGTTGGCCAAGAAGGTTGTGGTTCGCAGACATCGTGCAATTGGCAGTAGATCAGTACGTCCTGCCCAAGGATCCAGACCTGCTCACTCAGGGACAGCTGTGCCATCCCAATTTACAAAAGCTGGCTTTGACGGCTTGCCTGTTGAAACCTCCATCTTGAGGGAAAAGGGGTTGTCTGCCTTTGTTGTTGATACCATGATTAGGGCTAGGAAGAAGTCCTTTATCTATTACAGGGTCTGGCATGCTTACATTACCTGGTGTGAGTCCAAATCTCTTCCCTGTCGGGTGTTTTCTGTTCCCAGAATTCTGGAATTCTTGCAACATGGTTTGGATTAGGGCCTTCAACTTAGGACCCTCAAAGGTCATGTATCAGCTTTGGCAACTTTCTTCCAAAAATCTTTTGCCAGTCACCGTTTGGTTAAGACTTTTTTCCAGGGGGTTTCTCATGTGCGTCCGCCGCTTAAACCTATGTTACCAGTTTGGGATTTGAATCTGGTGTTATCTGCTCTGCAGGGTCGTCCTTTTGAGCCTCTCCGTGAGGCTACTTTGTCCATTTTGACTCTCAAGGTAGCCTTTTTGGTGGATATTGCTTCTGTCAGGCGTGTTTCTGAGTTGGCGGCGCTTTCCATCAAACCTCCTTATTTTGAGTGACACCAGGACAAGGTGGTGTTTCGTTTCTAACCAGATTTCTTGCCTAAGGTTGTATCTGCTTTTCATCTCAATCAGGACATTGTCTTGCCTTCCTTGTGTCCGAATCCTGCTAATTCCAAGGAGAGGACTTCATTCTTTGAATGTGGTCAGGGTTCTGAAGTTTTACTTGGTAGCTACTGAATCTTTCAGGAAGACTGATGCTCTTTTTGTTCTTCCTTCTGGTCCTAGGAAGGGTTTGTCTCTGGCTAAGTCCACTATCAGCAAGTGGATTCGTCAGGCGGTGGTGCAAGAATATTCTGCTAAGGGGAAGGAACCTCCCTTCCGCATTACTGCTCATTCCACTCGTGCTATTGGGGCGTCTTGGGCCTTTCAACACCAGGCTTCTGTTGAACAAGTTTGTAAGGCCGCAACTTGGTCTTCTGTTCATACTTTTTCCAAGTTTTACAAGGTTGATGTTAGGGCCTCAGCTGACGCTGCTTTTGGCCACAAAGTTCTGCAGGCAGCAGTGGTTTAAACTGCACACTTTTGCTCTTTGGGGATCCCACCCTACCTTACAGACACTGCTTTTGGACATCCCAGACGTAAGGAATTTCTGGAACGGGATGTGCTGTATACTTGGAAAAATACAATTCTGTGAGTACTCACCTGTAGAATGGATTTTGTAGTATACAGCACGTCCTGTTCCACCCCTCCCTTGTTATCAGTTTTCCTGGTTACCTCTGTATGGTGATTGTTCAAGTTTATTTTGGGTTCTTATCCATTTTTTGATTCTCCCGGCTTCTTGTATAACTGCTTGTCAACACTGGAAATTGGTGGGAGGTACTTGGCTATTTATGGGGCCGAGAGTGGCCACAAGTCTTTCTGCAGTCCAGCGCCACCTTGTGGCGGAATAACCCTGACGTAAGGAATTTCTGGAACAGGACGTGCTCTATACTATAAAATCAACTCTACAGGTGAGTACTCAAAGAATTGTATTATTTTGCCCTATAAATCTTACTACTGAAATCACACATACCAATTCCGGATGCCCCTCCGGAGGATAGTCAAATTCCACTCAAGTCCAGTCATATAGTAACCCCTTGCCTCCCTTCCCTGGTGCTGAGGCAGGATTGGGGGGGGGTTACAGGAAATCTTACCTTGTCCACAATCCAGTGCTATTTTTGCACAGAGCATACCACGCTCTGTGGGCTCTCCTGACAGCCCATTTAAGTGAATGGGTGGACGGGGAAGCACACATACATACTGTTTTTTTAGCCTGTGGTCTACCAGCACCCCAGATCCTTCTCAACAAGTGACTTCCCCAGATTTACCCCCACAAGGCCTGCAAATTATTACACCCCAAGTGCATGACTATCCACCTTGAACCTCATTTGCCAAGTGGATGTGCAGACACTCAAAGTGTCCAAGTCAGCTTGAAGCTTGTGAACATCTTCAATAGACTGTACTATGCTACATATTATCTGGAAAAATAAATCAGAGTTAAACCTATTCTATATCATTTAGAAAGAAGCTGAATAATAGTGAGCCCAGCACTGAACCCTGGGGTACATCGCTTACAAGTGGTAACCATTCAGAGTAGGTATCATCTCTCTGCACACGATCCTTCAGCCAGCTTTCAATCCAGTTACAAACTGTATTTTTCCTTTTATCAATATTTTTATTCAGTAAAATCCGCAACTTATTCTGTAAATACAGTATTGTACATATATACTATTAAAAGATATCGGACAATTTAAGCTCAAACAAAAGCTTATTTGCTGTACATAAGAATATCAGATGAGATTCAGATATTGGCATAAGAGCTAAGCTACAATAAAATGGAACAAAATACAGTTCTGTGGGAGGGGGGAAATAAGGGAAGGGATCAAGGAGGAATCAGATCCTCATTAAGTTTACATCAAAGTTTATAGGCAGAATATTCTTAACCCAAGGATCCCATACCTCTCTGAACAGCTCCAAAGTTCCATTATGTATGGCTCACATTTTCTCCATTGCCATAATGCAGTTGACCTTGTTTTTAAAAGCGATGAAGCTCAAGGCGGGGGACTTCCATGCCCTAGCTATCACCAATTTAGCCCCTGATAACATATGGTATATCAACTATTTTTGAAGTTTGGTGTTGTGGGGGATTGGTCCATTGAGGAGAGCCAACCAGGGGTCTCTGACCACAGTTTTACCATAAACCTTACTGAGAACTTTAAAGACTTTTGACCAAAAAGGCTACTGGACAATCCCACCACACATATCGGTACGACTCCGAAGTAAGGCACCCCCGGAAACAGTTTCCCTGGGAATCGGTAGAAAAATGTTTTGTTCTCTCCGGGACCATATACCATCTGATAATTAATTTTACATTAACCTCGATTAGGGTCACAGAAGATGAGTTACCAAAGGAAGCATTCCACGTCCTCAGCCACTTTTCTTGGTCCAACTCTCCATCCAGCTCACGTTGCCAACTTTGGATATAGGATGGGCATGTATCTGCAACCTCTAAGACCAAATTGTGGTAAATTTCTGAGATTGCTCCTGTACCTCTAGGGTCTTTACAGCAGCGCATATCAAAAAAGGTTAGTTTCTCTCATTCCCCACCATGGAACTCACAAAATGGCAGACTTGCAGATATCAAAAAAGCTTGCTAGATGGTAGGTGAAATTTTCCCTCAACTGCTGTACTACCCGCTGAAAAATGCAGGCAATCTGAAAGTAGCCGTATACCCGCCTCCTTTTATGTGTCAAATTTGCCAGGAATCTCTGCCCCTGGAGGAAACATTGGATTATTCCACAAAGAATATATATACGTATATTTTACATCATCCCACACCTGGAGCGAATGTCTAACAATGGGGTTTCGTAGTGCCGGTCTAAATTTAGATGCAATCCACAGAAGATTTTTCGCCAAAATCGACATACACACACCTGACTCAATCTGAACCCAGTTTGGCACATCTGAAGTGATATGGAAGGCAAGTAGCTGCGCAATCTGAACCGCTTGATAATACTTTGCAAAATTCGGCACCCCAGCCCTCCCTCTTTTCTAGGCCTGAACAAATAAAGGTCATGACTTTGCTTTGTAATATTTTTAACTGTTGCGAGGGAACTCTAGTTGGGAGGACTCTGGTGACATACAGAAACTTAGGCAACAATGTCATTTAACTGCTGCTATTCTCCCCAGCCATGACAAATTATAATATTTCCATTGATCTAACAATTTACATAATTTCTGAAAGAGGCATGTATAATTTGCTGAGGCCAAGGAGTCGTATGAGCTTGTTAAAAGTACTCCAAGACATTTGATGGTCTTCTCCTCCCAGCTAAAGTCGAAAGATGCTTTAATTTAGGACCAGGTCTTCCTAGGTATCGTGATATTCAACGCCTTGGATTTTGCTGTATTCACCTGCAGCCCAGACACAGTTTTGAACCTACTCATAATTTGAAGCAGATTAGGTAGCGAGACTATAAATTTTAGCTGATCTCATAAGCATTATATATCTCTACGGTAAGAAAATATATTCTATTCTCGTGAAAACTTAATGGGTATGGGAGTAGTGTGAGAAATTTTGCATTCCCGGGTGTGTCTACCTCCAGCAGTCCGCCAGCCAATATTTATCCAACAATTTTCTAAAGGATCTAGCTGTCTTCATCATATGAGACGTTACCAACGCGCCAGACCTAGATTGCCTATCTGGGGATTCAAAACCATATTCAAATCCCCGCAGATTATGGTCATGTCTTATGCTACTGCCGCCACTTCATCAAAAAACTCTAACATGGTTGACATTTGGGGCGTAATAGCCGGCTACTGCCAACCAAAATCAAGAACCTCCCTTCTGGAACTTTTTACAATGAAATTGTGAGCCCCTCTTAAACCCAATAAGGATACCCTTTTGTTTGGTATCAGTGCATGGCAAAAAAATTTGGGCTTGGAACTGTTTGAGAAATGTGTTTCCTGGGGACACAGAATATCAGAATGCAATGATCTAATTTTATGAAATGCTTCTGGTGAATTAAGCCCTTGTACATTAAGAGAGAATACCATAGCCATTATTTAACTTGTAGCTTAATGTAAAGAAAAAAGGAAAAGAGGGTAGGAAGAGAAAGAAAGAGAAAAGAAGAGGGGAGAGAAAAGGAAAAAAAACAGGCAAAAAGGAGAGGAGAAGAGGAAAAGAAACTAAGGATTTAACAATAAAATGAATTAACCAATAAAATGGGAGAAAAATTCCCTCGGACTCTACAAATGCCGGTGGGATTCTTCACTGCTGGACATGGAGACCGAAATATGTCCCCGTGGCAAATTTGGTTAACTGGGATCTAAAAAAAAAGAACAATAGAATGAAATGGAATATGCCAGACTGAGTCTTCCAGATAGATATGAGTGTAGCATGTGAATGCTGCTGAGCAGAGGGTCTTGATACATAATCACATTAACTATGAGCTAACCAACCTAACCCCTTAAACACTTATGGGTCCTCAAAAAGACAACAGAAACCCAATCTTGTTTCTGCTCCCCTCACCAGTCCCCCCGTAACTCTCTGCAACAACTTACAGGCAACACACTACATACCCTAGAATGTCCTGTGGGGGTTCTTCAGGTGTCTTTCAGGGACCTAGTGCTCTATGTACACGATCCAGCTCAAGGCGTTCAATAACTATTCCCGGGAGAAGTTCTTGGCATATAGCAGTAATCACAGATTTCACATTCTCTAAATGCTCAGGTAACCCCCTGAAATGCAGATTTGACCTTCTATCTCTGTTTTCCAAATCTTCAAGCTTAGCATGCAGTGCACTATTATCTTTCTACAGCTGATCAATTGTGAAGGCATGCATTTTCTGGGTGACTATAACATCCCCTAGTTTCCCTTCTAAGGCTCCCAAGCTTCTAGTCACTTTCTCTGTCTCCTTGGTGAGATAATCAGTTATCTTTTTATTGGTAGAGAGCTCTCTTTGAAGCATATTATCAAATTTATCTACCAAACTATGAATTTTTGCATGCTTAACCACATTACTGAGTGAAAACCGCTCTCCTGCTTCACCGGTCAAAAATGACACCTCACTTCCAGCTACCTTATCCATATCAGCTTCACTAAAGCTGGCAGTCATCTTGTGTCACAGGCTATGCTGAGGCTGAGGCACTCCGCGCCGTGTACTTCCCCTCATCCTTCTGAGCTGGTAAATATACAGAGGTGAGTCCTCTCCTGGGGTCCCCTCGCTCTCACCTCACCTCTGAGACACAGCAGAATGCTCCGCTCACCTCAGACACTCCCTGTCAGTTTGGCGGATGCAGGGCTGTTTTAACTGGCGGCCATCTTGGATCTTTAGCTGTGCTGAGCCGCACCACCCTGCGCACCTCTTTGACGTCCTCAGAGTGATCTGAATAATAGAAGGGGGGCTTCTCCTGGAGTCCCCCTACTCTCGAACCCACCACCCGGCAGCTGCGCTAAAGCTCCCCGTCGGCGGACACGGAGCTCACTTAGCAATCGGCCATCAGCTTAATGCGCGCATGCGCACTCACAAACTGTATTATTCAATCCTGAAGACCTCAATTTCCCCAATTAGCATCTAAGGGGGACACTGTCAAATGCTTTCGCAAATTTATCTACAGTTGCCCCTCTGACCAGGCCTCTACTCACCTCCTCATAGAAGCCAGTCAGGTTAGTCTGGCAGATTCTGCCCTTAGTGAAACTGTGCTGTTTGTCACTTTATAATATTATACATAGTTACATATTCATTTGAGCTATGAGCGTCTCAATCAATTTTATGTAAGGGAGATTCCTATGAGGCCACGCCCACATCAGACATAGGGGCTGGGGTACCCATGGCTCGGAGGCCGAACAACAAGCCTCTGGCCATAGAAGGAATGACAGAAAGAAAAAGAATGAAAGAAGAATAGAAGAAAAGACAAAAACTTGAAAGCAAGAAAGAAAGAAAGAAAAATCAGAAACATAGAAAGAATAAATGTAATGACAGAAAAAAACTGAAGAATTGGAGGAAAGAAAGAAAGAAGAACTGAAAGAAAAAAGAAAGAGAAGGAATAACAAAATAATAAAATAATAGAAAGGAATGGCAGAACAAACAGATGAAAGAAATAAACAAAGAATAGATGGAAAGAAAGAGCGCCCAGAGGTATAAATGCCCCTCCCAGGGTCAGCGAGAGAGCAGAGCCTGGCATAGTACCAGCCTGGGAGGAAGGGGGACCCAGAAGAGGAGCCCACAAGAGACCACAGAGGTGCCAGAGCAACTTGAAGATATAGGGGCTGTCTAGGATAGAGGGAACAAGGTGAGCCCTTCTACTTGCCTTGCTCACGTGCTCCTCCCAGGTTAGTTATAAAATGGTCTGAGTGGCTGCCACCCCTCCTTTTGTTTCTTTTGCAAGCACATGTGGTGTGGGGTCTAGGGCTGTACTGCAAAGCCTACGACCCTTCGACCCCATGAGCTGCACTCAAGGTTATGGGGCAACCGTAGGCAAGCCTGCTCCCAATTTATCTATTGCATTGTATGTCCCAAAGGGGGCTTTCAAAGATTAGAGTTTGGATTGCACCTCACAGAGGCACCTTGGAGCTTGGTGATGCAGCTTCAGCTACTTCTGCAGATGTGTGTGGCCCGAAATGTTGTTTTTAACCAGATTTAGAGACAGATTATAGGTTTGTCTGCAAGCTAACAGGGTTGAGTGCTGTGGCTCCTTTAAAACAAGGTAAGCCCTCCCAAGGTGCAGGGGCCCTGGCTCCTCCCCAGGCACACCCCTATACAATGGATTAACCTATGGCTATGCCTGACCAATGACTTTAACCAAACATTGGTCCTGCCGTTACATGTATTTAAAGTCTAAACATATTAACACATTAACACTCAGTAGTAATATTTTGACTGATAACTACTAACAATCCATATATATATATAATATATATATCATGTATATGGCTTTGGTCTGAAGTTGTATAAAGCCTTGAGTGTATATGACATATTCTCTTTTTCCAAGAAAACAAAACATCTGGCCTAAGGCTAAACATTGTTTTAGTGTAGCAGTTTTTTTATTTTTTTTACCACTAGATGAAAGATTTCCAATATCTCCTGAGCTACCTTCATTAAGAGTATATCACAGACTGAAGCTATAGATTACTTGTGACTTTTCTAATTTTACAGAGATTTCTGAAAACTGTCAGGTGAAAACAAAAGAAAGAAACAGTACTTTTGGCAACCACAAACTTCCTTGTGGTGGGCACTAAAGATTGTTCATTTGAGGTCACGTTAAAGCCAATCTCTGGGCAAAATACAAGAAATAACCATATTATATGTTCCTCAGATAATGACTCCTAGTCCGAATACTGTATTTTCACCAGTTCTGAAGATCCAGGTCTCGCCATCTAAAACCTCGCCCTCGCTGCCTCCTACAAAGGGATTGCCAGGCATGCCTCCTCTGTTAAATTTAGGCTGCATTTTAGCTGGTGGTCAAATTACACATTGGTAAGCAAAAATGAAATTTTACAAGAATAAAATAAAATGACATTTGGCGACATCTAGGACCTGCGTTTCCATTATTGACAAGTCACAATGCAGGTTTTGCACAAATAAATGTATGTAATATTAATTATAAGCATAAAACAACTCAATACAATTCTGCCCATTGTGCTCTATGGGATCTTAACCTACAGTGCCACCATAAACTAGCGCAGCTTCAACCAGAGCTCCCGGCGCTGCAACCTATATGGCGCTATGGGTTAGATTAGACACATGCTGGCAGCTGCATCGGCACAGCCTGTATTTTTTTTTTTTGTTAAACTGCACAATGGGTGCCGCTGAGGCAAATAAATTGGCTTTGAGTGGTACTAAAGAGGATCTTCCGCTCATTGGGGCATCTCACATTGGGATGCCCTGCTGTGTAAAACCCCCCAGAAGCCTCATTCCACTTACCTTGTCCTGGAGCCCTCACCACGCCTCTGCGCTATGCCCGCATCCCTTCTGAATAGGCAGTGCGGGCACGCAACAGCTAGGAGGTTAGCGGGGGAAGCGGCCGGCGACTCACTCCGTTCCCTTCGGTGC
The DNA here is from genome assembly GCA_027917425.1 of Gastrophryne carolinensis. Lineage (NCBI taxonomy): Eukaryota > Metazoa > Chordata > Amphibia > Anura > Microhylidae > Gastrophryne > Gastrophryne carolinensis. The sequence goes on along the minus strand of CM051241.1, from coordinate 63,012,398 downwards.
AGCTCGACTGCTTAACCGTCAGCAGACCGGGGGGGACACTGATTGAAAGCGAGAGCACCGATTGTTTGAGCGGGCTTGCTCAGCCAAACAGCGAGCTTGTTCTCGCCCAAGTCAGCGCCGTGGGTGCGTCAGGAAGGAACTAAAAGGAACACCACCCCGGAAAGTGAAAAATAGGTGTGTTGTTCCTCTTTCACAGGCACTGGTGCCTGATAAATCAGGCTCTAAATTCAAAGCGATCTCCATCTACATTACCTCCATAGCTGACCCCTATAATAGGTGAATACAATATGTGAAATAAAATTACAGTTAAAGCGGACCCTCTGAACTTGTAAAACAGATTTGACCAAAGCCCCTGCCGATATTCCTTAGGGTGTAGAGCTAGAAATTGATATTTTTGCTTTTCGAATCCCAGAACACTGATTTTTTTGCTGTGTCTCAGTGTGAGATAACAGGTGATCAGTCATTGCATAGGTGTGGCTATGACATCATTGCCACGCACAATAATGGCTAAGAGGAAATGGAGCCAGGTGCCATTAGCTGGGATTACAGTAAAGCTGGAGCACTGATAATTGGCAAAAAGTAATCACTATGGGGGGAGCAATTCAGGGGATGCTAGTTAAAAATGTGGGTTTTGGTCCGCTTTAACAACATTGACAATTTTAAAAACACCTAAAGTCATTGTCCAGGTTAGGCCGCCGATACATATGGACCAGTGTTAAATTTACATAGAAATTTTTCATTGTGGTTTGGTAACCTTCTCATTTGATCTAGATTTTAGGATTGGAATTTAAACCAGACCAACACTCGCTTTTCCTTTGACGGGTGTCGGTCCCTCACACAATGAATAAGAACAAGCTTGGGGCAGCGGATCCAGAATGTTTGAGCCCCCAGAACGCCCAATATCCTTACCTTCACTTCGGGAAAGGAGTTCTGCGACTGGCTGCTGTGGGAGGGTCGTTCTGTGGCCAGTGCCGGGGACACAACCATGACCCATGTGACCACCCAGCGGCCAATAGCAGGGCTCCTTTCCCGGCAATGGCTCCAGGTGAAGGTAAGGATATTGGGTATTCTGGGGGGTTATGCTCTTTTTCGCTGTCTGGGGGACCAACAGCCGTTGAAGAAAAAAACGGGTGTTGGTCCCGTTTAATTTCTGCAAAAATCAAGGTGACCTCTGATGAACCTCACTTAGTGGAGGTATCCTACAACCTTTCTTGTCCTTACAATAACTTCAGGATGATGTTTATCTGAGCAGCTCCTCTATGCTGCATGTGTGCACCTTTGTTACCCTACTCTCCAGTCTTACTGAGAGAGTGGGGTTAAAAAGGCAAACGTACAACTACAGAATATCCATACCAGTCGTCACAATTACGGATGCCCTGCTCACCTTTTCTCAGTTCCCACAGCAGCAAAGCCACTGTCAGCAATGCTACAGTGATGCGTGGGTGCAGAGCTGTCAGTCGGCGGCCGCTCACTGCACATAAGCCACCAAGCACAGCCACTGGCAGCTCAATGCAGGGAACTGTTTTCTGTTGGACCAGCTGGGTGACTACACTACCCCCCGGCCCAAAATGGCAAAGCAGGAGTTCCCGAGTGGTATGTACCACCACAAGGGACTTGATCTGACGCTCCAGTAAGTAGGGGGGTTCCAGGCAACCACCAATCAGTTACTTGGCTGGACTATTATTGTAAAAAAAATACTGTATCAGGGGCCTGTGCCAGATTTTGTGCTTAGGAGCCTCCACCACACTTAATCCGGCCCTTGTTCTATCTGTCATCCTGCAGGCGCCTGTAAACACTTGCTTTTTCCATCTCCAATGGTGCATGTCCGGGCTCTAGTCCATTGAGAGCCATCTGCCATGGTATATCATTTGACAATAGGCTCTCATTGTTGTCAATGCATCCCACTCCCACCACAGCCATTCAGAGCGCTGGAGTGCACATGCCGCCAGGGATGCAAGGTATTCAACAACATGTACTCCCCATTGCAGTCAATGAGAGCCATTTGCCGAATGCGGTAGGCGGCTCTTATTGGACAAGAGCCTGCGTGTGCGTCGTTGGAACCAGGAAGAGATGAGTGAATAGTAGCATTCTAGGGGGTATCACACAGTGGCTTCCCAATTCAGGATGCCCTGGGGGAACGGAACAAATCCTAGGAAAGTCAAATTTTTGGGTTTGTTTCACTTTAAAAGGGAGGCATATAAATATGGCCTTTTTTTTTTTTACAATTTTGGTGTGATTTCCGATGTTTACGGCTTTATTCGAGTTTCGTCTTCCCTTGGTTCAGCATCTGTGTTATGACTGGGGAATACCATGGCAAATTGAGCTATAATTGCAATGGGGAATGAAGCTGACTTTTTGCTGGCGTTTTGCACTTCAACGGGCGAAGTAATTCAGTACTTATTTTGAAAAAATGTTTAGGTGAAATCAGGTGAACTGCTGCAGTGGATTTAGTTTCTCTGGAGCATCTTGGTTGCCTTATATAAAAAGCTGAATAAAAAAGTTGATCTAGCACTTCCATCCACGAAATTTTGATCGGGAGCTTCTGATCATTTAGTGCCTAGATTACTTTCTTAGTGGTGGTAGAGAGGAGCAGAACCCATTTTTCTTTTCTCTTTCTTTCCTTTTTTTCTCTCTTCCTTTCTTCTGTCTTTTTTTTCTTTCTTTTTCCTGTTCGGATCTTTTTTCTTCTCTTATATCTATTTCTACCGTTGGCGAGGGCCAAGGGCACTTCTTGTTTACTTACGCTTTGGGTGGTGTATTTCTGGCCAGGGGCAGCAGGCCTGTTAGAGAGAATTATTGTGTGTTGGTACGACAATGAGGAAAGGGCCTGTCCTAGGAGGTGTTTGGGGAATTGGAAGGATCACTATGGGAGGAGGAGGTGGTTAGTTGTTTATAGTGGTCAGACAATGCACTTATTTCTTCTCGTTTGTCATTGTTGTGTGGTTTGCAATAATAGTTTGTTAAAGTTGTATTCATCTAACAAAATGTACAAAACTTTATAGTATATTTGATGTAAGGCCAATTTTAACAATAAAAATTATTGAAAAAGAAAATTAAAGAAAAAAGCGAAAAGTAATGTGGAAACAATGTTATTAGTTGTTTCTCCAGTACTAGTTATTTATGAAAGACACAATTTCACCCCAAAATAACATTGATTCCTGAGGTATTCACCCCAACTACTGTACAATGAATGAGAAGTAAATACTGAAAACATGGACATCACCTGATAAACATGCCACACCTGAAAATCTCCGATTGTATGATAATACCCCATGTATTGTAGGCGAAACTGATTTTATTTCTCGGTCATGACTGTACTAGGAATGGCATGTCATGGAGCAGATGTATGTCTTTGTCTTAAACATGCTCTGCCGTGGCCAGCTTTGGGACCACTGTGGATTGCTGTGTTTGCTCAGTCTGAGAGCTCCAAGAGACATAATAGCTGTATGGCCATTCTTTTGCTTGGTGCTGGAGAAATATATTTGAAAAAAATGCAAATTTGGAGTCTTGTTATGGCGCCTACCCTAGGCCACTGGAAATAGAGAAGACGCATATGAGACAGACAGGTGGCCTGCTACCAACCTTTCCTGTTATTGGCTTACTTAATTATATCTGATTCTGAGCTAAAACCACAAATAATAGATTAGAGTGACCCTCTAGTCAAATAACAGGTGGGGGGTATGCTGAGCAGGTATGTTATGATCCACATACTGGCAATGGAAGCCCTATCAAGGAGCCTATTATTTCCCTACTTCTGCGATTTTGCGTTTTTGTTGACGTTTAGGAACATGCAATCAAGTGAGAACCAGGGATTAGGCTTCCCCCGTTAGTATGTTGAGATGGATCCTCTAGTTTTATTTTACTGGAGGGTCCCTTTAAAGTAATCCTATACCGAGAAGGAACGTTTATATTGTCACCTTCTATCTCCAGCCCAGTGCCCAAAAATGTTTCTTTATTTCCTAAAGCCTTTGCCCAATATTTATAGCAACAAGAACCAGAGGCAGTCGGCCATATTATACTACATTCAGTTACAGTACACACAGCTCAGCATTGGGGGTCAGTCTGATCAGTTTTAATAACTGCAATAAATCTGAAAGCACTACAACCTAACTGCCATTATGTGACAGTTTTTAGCTTGAAACTGAATGGATTAGCATATGGCTGCCACTTGGACATCATACTGTTTCCTGTTAGTGTTTTAATCAATATTGGGCAAAGGCTTTATTAAAAAAAAAAACACAGGCTGTTTTGGGGCACTGGGGTGAGGATAGAAAGTGACGACCTTTCTGCGTATAGGATCACTTTAAGCTAAACATTTTAGAAAATAACTGCTCCCAATTGCCCCTGAAGATGAGGTATAACAGCCAGTTTCCAAATGCTTTTCTTTAGAAGGTACATATTGCTTTTTTGTGATGTGCTTGATATGTCAACTTATCATTTGATATAATGACATGTTCATTCTGCAGACAAAAGACAAATGAGACTCAGGTGGGTAACTGAGACAACCCAGGACAGACTGATAATTCCATCAGAAGGAAACTCAGGTATGTTGGAGGAAATCATTTAACTAAAAATAAAGTACACTACCTCTGTAGGATTTATCGGACTATAAATTTACTTCAAACTGCCTTTATGTCACAAAGCTGATACACAAACCTCTGCCTTAAAGGGACTGTACAGACAAAAACAATAAACAATACATATTCACCTATAGTTCCATGCAGAGGATTGGCACTACCGTTGCCGGAGATTCAGACCATGACATCCCCGCCTGGTACTGTGGTCGCGTCCTCGCAATGACTGGTCACACCTACTCTATTCATTTAAATGTAGAAGGTGTGCCAAGGGCTGGCTGGCACGCCCCTTCCAGTGACTGACACCAGGGGAGGAGTGCTCAGTTCCAGGATGGCAGGGATGAGATCGACGATGCTGGTAATTTTCAAACTCCCTTAATTGTGCATTTCAGCTGTGTGGACATATAGCTGAGTATACCTGTATGTTTTTGCCCAGACAGGGACATTAATGGCAACAGATGGTGCCCCAAAAAAATGTATATTATGAGATATTATAATGGAAGTTTATGGAATCCAGGCTTATCACCAATTGCAAAGGAGAAGAAGTCTTGCCAGTTGGACTGGGTTCTTCAGCTGCATCACAACACTTTCAAGCTCATGTTTCCCAAATGTAATAGCTCAAAGGAGTTTACCAAGAGCATTCTGCTGAATACACTAAGAATCATGGTAGATTAATAGACCATTGTGGATGATGTCGCTTGTCTAGGCCTAGTAGTTTGCTGGGGTCTAATGTGTTTTTTGGGGGAAGGTGTTCTGGGATATTGTTGCGGAATTCTATACTTTGAGTAGACGGAGCTATGCAAATCATCTCTTTATGTCTCTGTGCTATTACCCTGTGATGGGTAATGCTATCTGTCCTTGGACTGGGTACTGTGCAATACTTTCCGTTCTAGGAATGCGCCTCTTTTCTTTTAACTAAGTAGAGGGTATTTGGTCTCTTTAGCCCCCATATATTAAGCCTAACATGGGTCTCTCCACATACTGGCTTGCGACTATGTTTTGATACTTTGAGTAGAGTAATTGGAGCATGCCAAGTGAGTGACTGTATTGCTCACCCGCCCAGCTCACATCAGCAGCATCACTCTACCTTACCCAGTCTGACCCTCCACCATCTTTAGGCTATGCTGCTGTCCCCTCACAGCTCTTATGCTGGATGCTGGGCTGGACAGACAAAACCATATGAGTGCAACCAGCTCCATCTGATCCCCTCCTTCCCACAGCTACTAGGCCAGCTAATCTACATTCCAAGCCCGAGCTTGCTTACCTGAACACAGAGTGGCTCAGCTTCCCAAAAGCAGGACATCATCTGGTCCTGCAATCTTATTCACATTTAACTTATTTAGTCATTTTTGGATGATATCCATGTTTAGCTTGTTGAGTTTTATACTTGGGCTATTGCTATCAGTGGCATCCTCTGTGTTGGCACCTTGCTCTTCTCTTGTGTACACAGAGCTAAAGAATCCATTTAACTGCTCCGCCTTCTCTTCATCCCTAGTGACCATTTCCCCCTTTGTCAATAATTAGGGAACCTACCTGTTCTGATATAGTTTTCTTTAAATTTATATATTTAACAAAAGTTTAGGGTTTGTTTTGCTTTCTTTGGCCACATCATTCGTTGTGTGCTTTTGCAAACTGAATTTCTTTCTTACGTGTGTTATTTACTAATTTATACTTCAAGGGTTACAGCTGAGAGCTCAGCCTTATAATCAAACGCCCCTTTCCTGTTCTTTATTGCCCTTTTAACCGCAGGTGTCAGCCATGAGGGGTTTCATCACAATTGATTTAAAGCACTATTTGCCATCTGTATTCTTATTCCTCAACAGACGCTCCCAGTCTATGTCCTGGAGTGTATCTTTAAGCATGGGGAAGTTGGCCTTCCTTAAAATTCAGTGTTTTTGCCCCCCCCAGACAGAAAATATTTCTTACAGCTTATGTTAAATTCAACTATATTGTGGTCACTGTTACCAAGATTTTCACGAACTGCTATCGTCCCTTTCAGGTCATCATCATTTGATATTACCAGATCCAAATGAGCATCACCCCTAGTAGGTGCCGCCACGAACTGATTCATATAGTTATCTTGTAGCAAACTGAGGAATGCCCCCCCCCCCTTGTAGTAGAAGCTGAACCATGTCTCCAGTTGATACCTGAGTAATTGAAATCTCCCATCTCCACCACTGAACCAGCCTGTGACGCCCATTCTATCTGTTCTTACAGCTGACCCTTTATTTCCTGAGTTATGGTTTGGGGGTCTATAGAACACTAAATTGTATTTTATTATACTCCCATCACTTCTACCCACAAGGATTCTATATTTTCACAATCTTCTGCTATTATCCTGTCATTAATATATGCTTTGAATTCTTGCTTTACATAGGGACACACTTCTCCCCCTTTCCGATTTGCTCTGTCTATCGGAAAGAGAGCAAAACCTTGATTGACAGTCCAGTCATGTGTGGAATCCAGTCATGTCTCAACCACACCAATAATATCAATATTTTCTTCCAATACTAGAGCCTCAAGCTCCCCCACCTTACTTGCCAAACCTCTGGCATTTGTGAATATATGCTTTAATTCCTCTCTAGTCTGACACATTGAGCTTTAGTATTAGCTTCTGCAGTAATGCATCCACCTAATTTTTCAATGCTGGTTTGCAACACATGGGTCTCCTTATCCAACATAGCAGTCCTCCCCCCTAATTCTACACCCATTCTCATATGCTATTCCCTAAGTAACCTGCCTTTCCCTTTGTTTTCACTCTTGCCCTCCCCCCTCATCTCTAGTTTAAATACCCATCCACCCCTTCTAGTATCCTCTTACCCAGCCTAGCCCAGCCCTTTTATTCAGGTGCAAACTATCTGTAGAATACAGTTTGTACCCCAATGAAAAGTCAGCTCAGTGTTCTAGAAACCCAAATACTTCTGCCCTTCACCAGGACTGGACTTCCAGAAAATACAATATTTCTCTTCAACTTGGTGCCTAATTCCTTAAAAGTATTCTTGAGGATCCTCCATCTACCATTAATTCTGCCATTGGTCCCCACGTTGGATCAAAAAATCTCTCTATCACTATAATATTACAGCACACGCTGCCCACTAAAATGTGTGTTAATGTAACACAATCCTTTTTTTTCTTTCAGTGAAGAGTTTAGTAATTCTTGGTAATATAAAGAAAAATGTACATATATATATTCTCTGATACTAGTTGTTACCTAAATTATTTTGATAACTACTGCATTTTGGAGAGGCTGACTTGCACAGACTTTTTCACTTAAAGGAAACATCCTGGCAAAGGTTAACAAATGAGACACTTCCTTATCTCATGAATAATGGCAGTATGTATATCTGCTCAGCACTATATCTGCTCAGCACTGGACAATTTTGTAAATCAACTACTCTTCACAGTTTTTCAGGAGCGTCCCACACAGAGCTCTGTGTGCTGTAATTACCCTTGTCTCAACACTTACACCAATACTCTCTTTTTCTGCCTGTCGGCACACTCGCTCCGCTTGCTTGCTGTGTGCGCAGCAAAACCATGAAAGAAAGCAAACTAGCAAATATACAAATACTGTATTAGTTGTGTATGAAATTGTGGCGTAGATGAGGGGTCAGGTGATGCAACACACTGTCTGGGCCACTCCCACTTGAATCTCAGGCTGCAATTGAAGGTACGTTTGTAAGCCTTCATATCTTTGTCTTTTAGGCTTTTATTTTAAGACCGAGGGCAGTTTAGGACATTGTCAAGTGTAACAGTCAACTATGCCTGTGCAGAGACTTTAACATGCAAAGTGCAAAAAATAATTCAAATGCCATACTACACTTTATTCCTAGTATGTCACACACCCCACTTCCAAATATTCATGACACTTGGGAACCCGGCCTGTAGAGGGCGATCTTGCAGAGATGACATGGAAAAAGGAGCCCCTCCTGGTCCATAAGTACTGGGTTCCTCCCACTATTCCTCAGTCTTTTCGTCTCTGCAGTCGGCGAAGCATTCAGAAGATGACTCTCCTTCAAGCTGCAGGTAACCGGGTTTGCTCCCGGCCCCTTTTTTTCTCTATTTCTGTCTGATACTCTTTAAACCTGTTTGGTTATATTGTATGCCTCCCAGCCCTGGCTGTATGGTTCAGGCAAAGGTAGTTACATACACCTTCTGGTATATACAGGAGTTTTACTCCTCCGTAAGACCCAAATGTGGGTAGGCGGTTTCCGGGTTGGTGTTTTATAATCCCCTTGTGCCTTATGGGTGCATTTATATCCTCTCCCCTTTAGTTCTCCTTTACCCTGCTGGGGTAAAAAGGAGGGGGGGGGGAAGGTTATCTGGGCTTATTTGTCACCATGCACACAAATATTAAAATAATAAAAAAATATATATATATAAAATCTTTATTATATTATTATGTATGTTTACTATACTATTTAATAGGATATGTTTTATTTAGATTTTCCTATTTCTGTCTAGGCAGCATTCTTTTGCTTACCTTTTAAAGCTCTTTGTTTTCTGGCCATGTTCAGATTTGAATTTCCCTCCATTCTTGGTCATGTGATTCTGGGGGTGGACGGGGCTTAGGCACACAGCTCTCTTTGTCTGCCTGGCTCCTGCTGCTTCCCTATGGTCTTCCCTCATTGTGCTTGCTTTGGCAGCACATATACTAAAATTGGAACAATACAGAGAGGATTAGCATGGCCCCTGCGCAAGGATGACACGCAAATTTGTGAAGCGTTCCATATTTAAAGGTGCTGTGAGTACCCCTCAGCTTGCTGAAGGGAGTTTCTGCCATTTTTTTCATGCTTTGTCATTTATTGTATTGTGTGCATTGGTGACTGTTTGTTTTCTTTGTAGGTGGAAACTCTTTATTTTAAAGGGGTTTCTCCTGGTCTTTAGCCCTTAAAGCCTTATTTGGGAGTCCATTTGTGTTAATATCCTCCCACTTGGGACTATTTAAAGGGGCATCCCGGGTAGCAATTGCGTAAATCCCATATATACTTGGCGACTATAATCAATTATAGTATAATACTAGACAGAGAGGACCATATACAAAATATAGTGTGACTCCGCGGGATAACAGCATGACAGTCTATGCAAATATCAATCCTCCGCATATATCTTCACCAAAAGTGCATTTATGAGTTTTTTTGAAAAGATTAATCAGTCTAATTGGGGTATTTCTTTCACGTGTGAAAAAAGCACAGAAAAGGTGCATTTTTTGGACCTTGAAATTAGTAAGGTGGGCACAGAATTGGTGACTAGGACGTTTTTTAAGGAGACGGACACCACCCTAATTGGCTTAGTAACATTCCAAGGGGCCAATTTGTAAGGATTAGGAGGAACTGTAAGAGGGATGAAGATTTTAAGATCCAAGCTGATATTATAGGAGACCGGTTTGTCAAGAAGGGTTATGATAGAGACAGAAAAAAAGAAAGCAGGGAAAATGGATAGAAATAGGATGCTAGATGGGATGCCCCATATAAAAAGAAAAGAAAAAAACCCAGCAGAATTTGCCTTTGTAACTCAATTTGGGAAGGACCATAGGCTTTTAAAGAAGGTGTTGGAAAAACACTGGTATATCCTCAAAAATGATGAGATCCTGGGACCAAATCTCCCAGAAAAACCTAGGTTGATTTTTAGAAGACCCCCCACATTAGGGACAAAATTAGTAAAAAGTTATGTGAAATCTGGACAGAAAAATAATTTGGGAACTATTATGGATATGGTGGGGTTTTATAGATGTAAGAAATGCATGGGATGTAAGATGTGTGGTGAGAATACACCCCGTACCTGTAAGGAATTTAGATCAAAAACTACGGGAGAGAAATATAAGGTGAAACAGTTTATAACATGTAATAGTGTAAATGTAGTTTACCTTTTGGAATGTCCATGTGGCCTTCAGTACATTGGTAGAACCAGTAGGACACTTAAAACTAGAATAAGAGAACACCTCTACAATATAAGGAAAGGGGTTGAGACACATAGTGTCTCGGCACATTTTAAAATAGCACATGGTTGTAACCCAAATGGGATAAAATTTCTTGGGATAGAGGTAGTTAAACTTGGTTTAAAAGGAGGAAATATAATGAGGTTCCTTTCCCAGAAAGAATCACAGTGGATATTTAAAATGAAGACCTTGACCCCATATGGACTAAATATCGAGTTTGACATAAATTGCTTTATAGGTAAACATTAATATTGTTTTTTTCCCGTGATCTATTTATTTATACTCAGTATATCAGCTTTTATATGATTAATAGGTTGTCATGTTATTATCTAGTACTAATATCAATTTTGAAACATATAATAATAATAATATTCTCTCTCAAACTATTCTATAATGTGTATAGTATTATATGTAAGGAGATGTATTAATATCTTTTTATATATTTTTATGGTTCTGTGCTTAGGGGGTAGTTTGCATAATAATTGTTTTTTTGTGATTAATAGTTGTTTTTAATAATGAGTCTTTTTATAAAAATGTGTGAACTTTTTAGTCATATGAATATTCTAAATGTTTAACTTTTATAGCAAAATAGTGTTAATAATTGTATTGTTTATATTTTTAATAGCATGGTAGCATTGCCTTTATTTCCCCGTTAAATTTGGGTAATACCTTATCTAGATTCCCTTTGATAAATGCATTTGCTCGCAAGGAATGAGCCGATTTGAAGTAGCGGTTGTTTTCATTAAAAAACCCCCTGGAGATGCTATAGTTAAGTTTGCCTCCCACGTCATCAATGCGAGGTGAATAAATATTAAGGACGGTGGGTGGGCCCGCAGCCTAATGACAAAGTCTGAATAGACGAAACGCGTTGGGCGGGGCCTCACCACACCGTCACGACGTGCTTCTATTGATAGCTGCGAGCTCCCGAGATTAGCAGCGCTAGCCCACGGCCGGGGCAGCGCGGCGTTTAAACACTACCTGGAGGTGAAATACAAGGCAACGCTCCCTCCTGCTCAGGAAAGCGCTAAGTTTGGATGTTGATATTTGGTGTCTTAACAAGTTTTTATCTGGTAAGCGCAATAAATAGCTTTTAAAGTTGTAATCCCCAAACGGTGTTACGCTATGTGCGTTTTTATTCCCCTCTGCATCTGCTTTGCAAATCCTATGATATAAGCCAATTACGGAGTTTATGGTAAAAGAAGGAAGTTGGTCTGCGAGATTCCTCTATAAGTTCCATGTTTTTGAGCAAGAAGTGTTCTGGTACGTGCATTAAAATATCTGGTGGCTGGGACACAATTAATGCCTGAAAGCACTTTTGGTGAAGATATATGCGGAGGATTGATATTTGCATAGACTGTCATTGCTGTTATCCCGCGGAGTCACACTATATTTTGTATATGGTCCTCTCTGTCTATTATTAATTGGACTGCTCTGACTCAGTCTGAAGACTCCCTGCGGTGGATGTTAATTTACATGTTTATATTGAATGTGTAGAGATACAAATGTAGAATGAATAGTTTGTTCTAAAAATAGCAGCGCGGCTTATACATTGGTGATTGAGTTGGGTGTCATCTCTAGTCCACTCTTTTTCTACCAAACTTGCTCCTTATAGTATAATACTAAACACCATATGGAGGCATCTCAGGACAACGGGCATGCAGTTCCCTCTGCACAGACTCGGCAATGTTTTGGATGTGGGGCATCCCTTGTTGGGGATAACGCAATTCTTTGCGTCCCTTGTGCTCAATTAACTATTATGCAGCAAACTGGGACCCAGGCTTCGGCGTCTGCGGCTTCTGCCTTATCTCCTTCTCTGTCATGTCTTGTCCGTACCCCCAGTGATATTGTCATGGGTGGTGAGTCGCATTCTAATTTATGTGCCAGATTGGCTCATCTTGAAAAATTAATGTCTAGCTCTGTGGCCAAGAAGGCCTCAGCTAAAAGGAAACATTTGACTCAGGCCATTCCGGTAAGTGAGTTGGATAATTGTGAAATGCTTTATTGGTCTGATCCTTCTCAGTTAGAAGAAGGAGAATTATATGAGGATTCAGATGTTTCTGATGAACAGCAATTTGTTGGTACTGTGATTGAGCAGGGTGAAGCTAGTGTTGTTGATATCCAAAAGCTCTTGCTCAGTTATTTGAGGTTTTGGTTATCACTCCTCCTGAAGTAGTCCCTCCTCAAAAAGGGGAATTCTTTGGAGTCTCTAAACCTCATTTAGAATTTCCAAATCAAAAGCATTTTGATGAAATGATTCTTAAAGAATGGGAGAAGCCTGCACGGCTTCCTGACATTCCCTTGGGCTGGGACAAGAAATATCCCTTCCCAGCTGATACTGTTAAGCGTTGGTCATCACCACCTGTGGTGGATGCCCCTGTGCTTAATTTATCCAATTCTTCTGTGTTGCATTCTCCTGACTCCACTACACTTAAAGTGGACCAACACCCAGGATTTTGACTATCCTGGGTCTTGGTCCACTTCGGTGGGGCACCCCCGATCGGGGTGCCCCGCTGTGTGAAACCCCCCGATCACCCGAAAAACTCACCTCTCCCCGCTCCCAGTGCCGACGGACAAGCGATTTGACAGCCGCGGACAAGCAGCTCCTCCGCCGCCGCCTCCAGCGCGTCACTCTTGGCGCACGCCCGCGCCGTCCATTCACAGACGGCGGGTGTGCGCACGTCTAGAGGGGCGCGAGGCAGGCGGCGGCGGCGGAAGACAAGGTAAGGGGATTTGGGGGGTTTGGGGGGGGTTTCACCCCGCGGGACATCCCGATCTCTGATGTCCCACAGGGAGAAAGGTGATCGGCCCGGGAATCTTATAGATTCCCGGGCCGATCACGGGAGGGTGATGGTCCACTTTAAAGATGGAGAGGATAAGCGTATTGATCAAATGGCGTGCCACGCTTCTTCCAGTGTGGGCTCGGCCTTGCTGCCTGTTGGTGCTTCTGCACTCATGAAAGTGGCTATTAGGTCTGTTGTGAGAAATCTAATGAATTACTCAGGGCTTGATCCGGCCTCTGATGAGTACGCCGCTCTTAAGCGATTTGAGATGTTTGCATCTTTTGTACTTTCTGCCTCATGTGTAGCAGAACCTCTGCCTTGTTAATCGTCATTCGGCGGTCAGTATGGTTGCGGCAGTGGGCAGCTGATATTGTAGCCAAGAAATCGCTTACAGCGCTCCCTTTTGTTGGATTGCGCCTCTTTGGAGAAAAATTGGACTCTAAAGGAGGTGTCACTAAAGGAGGTAAATTACCTCAGCGTAAGAAACAACGTCGTTCCTTTCGTGGAGTGGCCTCTTTTAACCCTTCCTTTCGGGGGTCTAGATCCGGTAGAGGATCGGCCTTTTCAGCCCCTAGAGGGAATGCATGGAATAGAGGAAAGGGACATGGCCGTCCAAGTCAGAATTAGGGTTCCAAAACCAAATCTGCCACTAAGCCTGCTCAGCAATGAGGGGATGCCCTCACCCTTACGGGTGGGGGGACGGCTGCGGTTCTTCTTCCAGGTCTGGGGTCAGGAGGTATCAGACAATTGGGTTCTTCCGGTTACAAACTGGAATTCGAGTTCCGGCCTCCTCCCAGATTCTTCATGTCCCAGATGCCGTCAGATCCAGCAATTGCGCAGGGACTGCGGGCAGCAGTAGCGAATCTGTTAAACATGGCTGTCATCTGCCTAGTGCCTCCAGCAGAAAGGAGTTTGGGGTTTTACTCCAACCTATTCACGGTACCCAAAAAGGACGGCTCTGTTCGGCCTATCCTAGACCTAAGGAGATTCAATCAATTTATCCGTTTCAGAAAATTCCGCATGGAGTCTCTGCGATCAACGATCGATGCTCTCCGTCAGGGGGACTTCATGACATCCATAGACATCAAGGATGCTTATTTGCACATTCCTATTTTTCCGGGTCACCAGAGATTTCTCAGGTTCTCGATAGAAGACCAGCATTATCAATTTGTGGCCCTGCCATTCGGCCTTACCTCGGCCCCAAGAGTCTTTACCAGGATGCTGGCAGGAGTGATGGCTATATTCAGGGTCCAGGGCATCCGCATTGTGCCTTTTTTTTGTGCAATATGATTTTATTGAATGTTAACAAGCAAGTACATACAAAGCAAAGCATAAAGGAGAAGGAATGCAGAAAGGGCGAGCATAACAGCAATTATTAAAGGATACACGTTACAACTATGCTCTACATCAATGTTTCACAGGTCATAAGCCAGCAAGATGCTATTTGATACCTGTAGGGTGGGGCGAGCCTCCCCAGCCGGGTCGTCCAAACTAGGTTGCCAACGATCGCTAATGCAAAACTTGACGCCGGTAGGAGAGATCCGGAACCCCACCCGCCCTCATGTGTCCCTTATAGGTTACCCATGGTCAAACACTGCTCCAGAAGCCCTGCCCGTCTACCGGAGAGAAGGAGGGTAGACGGTCTGCCCGAGAGAAAGAAAAACAGAAATATGTGAGAAAGGGGGAGGAAAAAAGAGGAGGAAAAAGAGGAAAGAAAGAGAAGGAAGAAAAGTTGATCCACGACCCCATCACAACCACTGTCACGTCACCTAGGCCCACCTCCACTTGTTTCGTCCCAGCTCTCACACACCCACCCCTAAGCATTCTTTAAGAGGCTCTGAAAGTCCAGGGATTCCTTAGCGACCTCCCAAACCGACCACGTACCCAGGTACCTCTCTGTCGCGCCATCCATTTTTTCTGACACCAGATCTTCCATCCTCCTTATGTTCTCCACTTCTCCATACCATTCCAGCAGGGAGGGGGTAGTATTAGACCGCCAGTGACGAGGGATCACCACCCTGGCCGCTGTAAGGAGGTGTCTCAGTAAACCCCTGCCGCCCGCGGCGACCGATCCCGGGATCATAGACAATAGAGTCACCTTAGGGTGGTTAGGGATGCTCTCAAGCGTCAAGAGTTTTTAGATCCCCAGTATCCTCTCCCAGAAAGTGTTGACCGCCGGGCACTCCCACCAAATATGGGTAAGGGTCCCGGGGGCATTATTGCATCTCCAACACTCCCCGGATTCCGATCCACCAAACTTAATCAAGTCCGCTGGACACCTGTACCATCTGGACAAAATTTTGTAGTTTTTCTCCTGAGCTCTGCACGCCATAGAGAATTTATGTGTCAAAGCAAAGGACTTCCCCCATTCGTCGGCCTCGAATGATTGTCCCAGCTCCCCCTCCCACCTCTTACAGAAATGGGGAAGCTCCTCCTCCTCTCCTCCCTCCTGGAGGATCTTGTATAACCTAGAGACTGTATGTGTGGGGGGGGTTGGGTTCCTAAGCATCCTCTCAAACGTTGTAAGGGGGCGAGACAAGATTGACCCAGGGGAAAATGATTTAACAAAGGCCACTAGCTGAGCATGCAGGAACCATGATAGGCCCCCTCCCCCGCTAAGCTCCCTCAGGTCTGCAAGAGCGGGGACCCCAGACCCAGAGATCACATCACCCAGTCTTGGATCCTGAGAAGCGCTCCACACAAGGAAAGCAGGAGTGCGCATTCCAGCAGGGAATGCCGGGTTATCGAATAGGGGGGTAAGGGGACCCGGTCTGTGTGATATGTCTTTTTTTATAAGCTTGTCCCACAGGGTCAGCAGGGGTCCCACCAGAAACGGGAGCTCCTGTCTCCTGTGGCGGTGGGATGGCTCCACCCAAGGCAAGGCCGTCAACCCAAGTGGAGAGATGTCCTGTTCAAGAGCGATCCATCGCTTACTATCCTTATGGTGGAACCAGTCAGTGAGGCGCACCAGGACCGCCGCCGCATGGTACACCTTAAGATCCGGGACCCCCAGTCCTCCCTCGGCCCTAGGTCTACACAGGGTAGCTCTTCTAATCCTGGGTTTCTTGTTACCCCATATAAACTTAAAGAAGGCCTCTTTTATTGATCTAAAGAACCCTCGCTCCGGAATAATCGGCAGGGCCTGGAACACATACAGGAAGCGGGGGAGGATATCCATCTTCAAGATGTTGATTCGCCCCAACCATGAGTGCTTCCCCTTCCCGTAGGCTAGAAGGTTACTCAATGTGGCATTCAGGAGCGGGGCGTAGTTAAGTCTATACAACTTCCCTAGCTCTGTAGGTATCTTGACCCCTAAGTATGTGATTGCCTCCTCCTGCCACTTGAAAGGAAAATTCGCTTCCAATAATTGCCGAGTCTGTGCTTCCAAAGAAATATTTAACACCTCTGTTTTAGACAAGTTTACTTTGAAATTACTCAAGCTACTGAAGCGGTCGAATTCCGCCATAATAGAAGGTAGGGATGTATGGAAGGAGGTGATATATAAAAGCAAGTCGTCGGCAAAAAGTGAGAGCTTATATTCCCCCTCCCCGCTGGTTAACCCCTTAATCGAAGTGTTGGCCCTAAGTGCATTAGCGAGATGCTCCATTACTAGCACATATAATAGAGGGGACAAGGGGCACCCCTGTCGTGTTCCATTCCTGATTTGGAACGTCTCCGACAATGTACCATTAATTTTGACCCTAGCAGTGGGGTCCTGATACAGGGCCATAATTCTCTCAACCATCACTGGGCCTAGTCCCACTTGAGTCAGAGTGGCCTTTAGAAACCCCCAGTGAACCCTGTCAAATGCTTTTTCAGCATCAACCGCTAATAAGCAAGCAGGTATCCCCCGGGACTGGGCATAGTGCATCAGGGAAACAGTCTTAATAACATTGTCTCTAGCCTCCCTTCCTGTAATGAACCCCACCTGATCCAAATTAACTAGTGAGGGAAGCAGAGGTTGTATCCTGTTAGCGATAATTTTGGCGTACAATTTAACATCAATGTTGATTAGCGATATTGGTCTATAGTTCCCGGGTAAGGATCCGTCTTTACCTGGCTTCGGGATAACTGCGATGTGCGCTTCTAGGGCCTGTCTCGGGAAAGGGGCATTACTAGAGACTGAGTTAAACACTTTCATTAGAAAAGGGGTGACCAGGGGCCCCAGGACTCTATAAAACCGAGGGGTGAACCCATCTGGGCCCGGGCTTTTCCCAATGGGGGTCTTGCCTATGGCGTCCGCCACTTCCTCTAGTCTGATGGGATCTTCTAGGGCCTCACTCTCCTCCCGGGGTATGACTGGTAAGGCAGTTTCCTCAATATATTCGTCAATAGAGGCGACTGAGTCCTGGCGCGTCCCACACCCGGCCGGCCCTTTGATATTATAAAGGTCTGAATAGAAGGTCCGAAAAACATCAGCGATCAGAGGGGTTTTGTGAACCTCCTTCCCTCCCACTGTTTTAATGCTGGGGATATACGTACATCCCTGCCTTGGATGGAGAGACCGGGCTAACAACCTTCCACATTTATCTGAGTGCTCATAGAAGTAAGCCTTACCTCTGTCCCGAAATCTGAGGTAACACTGGTCATAAAGGCCTTTTAGCTTTTGCCTGGCCTCCAGCAGTTCTCTCAGCTCTGCGTGTCCAGAGGAGGCCTTGTGTTTGCTTTCAAGTTCCCCTATGCGATCCAGAGTGACCCTGATCTGCTGCGTCCGTTCCCTCTTGAGCCTAGCTCCATGTTTAATAAAAATTCCCCTCAGTACACACTTAAGCGCCTCCCACTGCATTGGCAGCGAAGTGCTGTCACTACAGTGGTCTAGAAGAAAACCGTTCACAGTGGCCTTGACTTCAGCCAAACAAGCCTTGTCTTTTAATAAATTGTCATTGAGGCGCCACGTGCATTGCCTTGGGGTCGCGTTAAGGATCGGAAGGGTCAGGAAAACGGGCGCATGATCAGACCAAAGTATCTGCCCAATTGACGTCGTCGGGTCCCGAGCAAGAGCGTGATGACTAAGGAACAAATAGTCCAATCTACTATATGAGTTGTGAGTGTGGGAGAAAAAGGTGTAATCTCTCTTCCCCCCGTGTAGCACTCTCCAGGCGTCTACCACCTGAAGGGATTGGAGGGCCTTGCGAATTCTGTTAAGTTTAGCATGGGGGATTGCAGATCTACCCTGGGATGAATCCACCCTTGGATCCAGGGCTATATTAAAATCTCCCCCCAGGATTAGAGTACCCTCAACAAACTCCTCCAGTGTTCTCAACATCCCCAAACCCGCCTCCACCTGCCCCTGATTTGGCAGGTACAGATTGGCCAGGGTGTATCTGGCCTCACACAACACAAATTTAAGGAATAGGAATCTACCCCTCGGGTCAATCTCAATCTCCAATTGCTCCAGGGGAACGCCCTTATGTACAGCGATAGATACTCCCTTAGATTTATTTTCTGGGTTGGGGCTGTGGAACCACCTGTCGTAGTACTTGTTTTTGATCTCTGGGATCTTCCCTTGGCAGAAATGTGTTTCTTGGAGCATAACTATGTCCACTCGTTCCTTATGGAAGCCATATAAAATTTTTGCCCTTTTCTCGGGTACATTGAGCCCCTTAGCGTTAAACGTGCATATTTTTAAATCGGTCATGAGGGGCTAGAGGTGGGTGGGGCAAACACTCAGCCGTTCGAGACGGCGGTGCCCCGAGCGATACTACTGGACCAGGTGCTCCGGGGCCTAGGTCGGGCCGGGCTTTTCTACAAAGAGAAAGATGAGAGATAAGAGAAGAGGGAAATGGAAAGAGAAAGAAGGGAAAAAGATAGCAGGAAAGACGTTGAGTAAATTGTCTCCCCGGTCTATGTCGGGTGAGACCTAAACCTTAGAAATTTTTGAGAACTTTAGGAAGCCTCCCTATAGGGGGGGGGGCAATTAAACTAACAGGGGCTAAACCCCTTTGCCTTGCGGATCCTGACAGGCCTAAACCTTACAGGATGACGCGGCACTCTATTGGGGGAAGTGACCTCGCGACACCAGAGGACCTCCCAGTAACCCAACACTGAACCGCAAGTGAATTTCCAACCATACGCTAGTCGTCTAGGCCGATAGATGGTTATCTTTTCAGCCGGACGAATATCTACATAGTGCAAGAACCGACCCCCACGTCAGCACCTATATATTCTCTTAACTAAACTAACCTACAGTAAATGAACAAACCCACACTTTAACACTAGGATGACGGATAAACGTCAACAATCGGTGTGGACAATCCACCCTCCCCAAACTACTCATCCAGCTCCGTAATCCCCCAGTCCCCGGCCAGGGAAAACAAAGTGGGATGAACGGATCTCCGTCCACCCCCGGGCCAGGAGCCTGGGTATAACCTATAGACCAATAGCAAGTCCACTTAGGAAGTTTCCTGCCCCGCCAGGACTCCTCTTCTCCGACATCGAACCGTGGACGCACAGCGGCCTCTAAGAGCCGCTAAGTGAGGAGCCCAGAAGGGGCATAAGAGCATGAGAAACGGCGTCCAAGGGTAATCTAATGAACCGGATTCCTCCGGGGCCCGCCCCCTCCCCGCTCTCGGATCCATCGAGGCCGTCTGGGGACTCTCTGTGGGAGCGGGGGAGAGCGATCAAGATCAAGCCAGTCCGGTATCAGGAACGGCTCCATTCCCAGGAACTCGAACATGTTCGGCAGGTCCGTCTTGTTACGTAGGGCAAAAGTGGAATTGTCCTTCCGGATTATAAGATGAAATGGGTGCCCCCGTTTGTAGGAGGCCCCCACTTCCCGCAGCTTATCAAGGAGTGGTCTCAGGATCCGTCTCATCTGGAGGGTACGGCGGGAAACATCTGGTAGGATTGTGATCTGTGAACCTCTCCAATCAAATCCGCCTCTCTCCCAGGCCCGTCGGAGGATGTCCTCCTTGACTGTGAAAAAATGAATTCTGCATAATACGTCTCTGGGAGCCTGAGGGTCACCCGCCGGGCGCCCAGATACCCTGTGGATTCGATCTATGACCAGTTCAGAGCCCTGCGGGCGCTCCAGCAAGGAATTGAACAGTTCTGTAGCCGATGAACGCAGAGCCTCGGATTTCACGGACTCGGGAATACCACGAATCTTAAGGTTGTTGCGCCTATTTCTGTTTTCGTGGTCATCTACTTGTAACCAAATCTCGTTTATCTGCTGTTGGTTTGCCTCTTGCGATCTCTCCAGGTTCGCCAAACGCGTCTCGTGGTCTGCTCGGGAGTCGTCGAGGGCGGCAACCTTTGTTTCCAGCGCGGAGGATTTCTGTTGAATATCTTCAATCTCCCGGCGTAACGCCCTCTCAATCCTGATCGCCACCGCTTCCAGATCTGCTTTAAGCTCTGTTTTAGTCGGTAGATATTGAAGAATGGTCTGGATGTTGGGGTCAATAGGCGGATCCGGGGGCATCCGGCCTCCGGAGTTATGCGACATGAGAGAACTCGGTGAGGGGCTGGCCAAGCGGGCGCTCACACATTCGGGCCCCCCCTGATCCCAGGAGCAGGGACCGCGTTCAATCCCCCGGCCAAGCAGAATGTTACAGCCTGGGCTCTCACTGGATCCGGAGGACCATTCAAGATCTAGGGTCCCCAAGCGACCTCCCGCAGACCCCGATGGTGGGCAGGAGGGGTCCGGGGCAGCGTGCACCAAAGCCCGCACCACCTTGAGGGCAGGGGCCGATTCCCTCTCTATATCCCTCCTGAGCAAATCCGTGGGAGCCGGGGGTTCCCCCATAATCGGGGAGATGTGATATGGTGGTCCCCCAGCAGGGAGGCTGTCTTCTCCACTCCTCTCCATAGCTTCTGTGTGTGGCATAGGGCTAAGGTGAGCTGGGGACAGACTGCAGGGGAAGCTGTCAACAAGGCTGCTATTGCCATCCGCAGCCGCGGAGCTACTGAGAGACGCAGCCTGGTGTGACATTGTAGCTGGGGGCCCGGCTGTTTCGTCGCCCCAGCCCTTCTGCCTCCCCCCCCGGCTCCCGACGCTCACCTTCGGCCCGCCGCCGCCTCTGACAGATCCTTCCGTACACTGGATACAACAGTCCTCGGCGGCGTGACCTCGCGTCGGCTGCCAGCTGTCAGCTCTCCGCTGTTCCCCGCAGGCTCCGGGCTTCTCTCGCAGGCCTTCACCCTCCGCCGCCTGTGACACAGCGGGGACCGGGCACACCTCCTCTAGCTCACCGAGGGCAGATCTTGCTTGCGGACTTGCGGTGAGTCGCTCCTCTCCCCTGGGGCCGACAGTGTCTCGGGGTCCGCTGGTCGCCATGACATGCTGTCTCTCCTCTGCCGCAGCATGATTGTCAGGCGATGAGAGCGGCGCCATCTTGACTGGGGTCACTGTCTTCCCTTTAGGTTGGAAAAAGGCGCCGATTGCAGCTTTCGGGGGGTCTCTGGCGCTGCCCCCAGTCCTCCTCTTCTTGTTGCCTCTCATGAGGGGGTTCAAGGTTGATTGTGGGTCAGAATATCAACTGGAAAACGCCTGGGTCACTCAGGAGCTATGCCTCGTGCCTCCTCACTCTAGCATCCTGAAGCCACACCCCCGCATTGTGCCTTTTCTGGATGATCTTCTTATCGCGGCCTCCTCCCTCGAACAATCAGAGTTGGACACCAGGACGGTGGTCTCTACGCTAGAGAGGTTCGGATGGGTAATAAGTTACCCCAAATCCTCTCTCTGTCCGTCCAGGGAAATTCCCTTCCTGGGCCTGATTCTGGATACATTTCAGGCCAAGGTTTTTCTTCCTCAGTCCAAAATGGTTCTGATTCAGGACTTGATTTGTCTATTCTTGTCCAACCCTCGTCAGTCTATCCGTCTAGGGATGAGACTAGTGGGATTGATGGTAGCTGCAAAGTGGGACAGGTGCCCACTATCATCGAATCAGACTTGTCTATTGTCTCCCCACGTTTTGCAGTCTCTTCAGTGGTGGTTAATATCGCTCAACCTCCAGAAGGGCAAGTCATTTCTGACTCCGCGTTGGGAACTGGTTACCATGGATGCCAGGCTGGGGAGGCTTCTGGAAGAAGCATCAGTTCCAAGGATTGTGGGGGCCTCAGGAGGCTCATTCTCCAATCAATGTATTAGAGCTTCGGGCCATACGTCTTGTTCTACTTCGACTGACCCATTTCTTACAGGGTCTGCCAGTTCAGATTCGGTCAGACTACCGAACAGCTGTTGCATACATCAATCACCAGGGAGGGACTCGCAGTTGGGGTGCCCTCCGGGAAGTGTCTCTGATCCTTCAGTGGGCAGAGATCAATGTTCCCTGCATATCAGCAGTTTACATTCCGGGGATAGAGAATGTGGAGGCAGACTCCCTGAGCAGGGGATGTTCTTGCCATGGAGAATGGTCTCTCAATCCAAGGGTCTTTCAGTTCCTCTGTCACAAGTGGGGGACTCCACGGCTGGACCTGTTTGCTTCTCGTCACAATCACAAGCTGCCTGCTTTTGTGTCTCTATCCCAGGATCCTCTGGCAGTGGCAGCGAATGCCATGTCTTCTGTGCATACTTTTTCTAAGTTTTACAAGGTTGATGTGCGGGCCTCAGCGGATGCTGCTTTTGGCAGCAAAATTCTGCAAGCTGCAGTAATTTAAGTTATGCATTATTCCTTGGGGATCCCCACCCATTATAGACACTGCTATTGGATGTCCCAAGTGTCATGAATATTTGGAAGTGGGGTGTGTGACATACTAGGAATAATACCATTTTGTGAGATATTCACCTGTAAAATGGTTATTACGAGTATGTCACACACCCCACTTCCCCCGCCCTTTTTTGTTCTAAGGGATCCTTTATATGGTGATTATTATTTTCAAACTATTTTTCAATTATCGAATATAATTTGCTCTTCCTGGTTCTTCACTGCTTTTTAAAAAGACTTAGTGAGAGTATAGGAATAGTGGGAGGAACCCAGTACTTATGGACCAGGAGGGGCTCCTTTTTCCATGTCATCTCTGCAAGATCGCCCTCTACAGGCCGGGTTCCCAAGTGTCATGAATATTTGGAAGTGGGGTGTGTGACATACTCGTAATAACCATTTTACAGGTGAGTACTCAAAAAATTGTATTTTTTTGGTTGCTTTTAAACACGCATACCTGGGGCTATTTTTAAATAGCCCTGGCTATATTTGTTAAAATAGGCTACCACCCTTTTTTTAAATGAGGTTGTCTGCCTCGGCAACATGCTGTGCAGCAAGGGATGGTTTCCCTCTCCTACCTCAACATGTATAATCAGACACTAGGGCAAAGCATGAGGGGGAATGAATGTGAATTACAGGCAGCGGTCCCGACACACGCAGGGGATCTGATTTGGTTGCTTCAGAAGAAGCATATTCAGGGGGGAGAAATCAAGATTTTTCCTTCACTCACCCCCTCAAAACCCCAAAGAAGGTAGTGTGCAGAACCCCCCAGAACCCCATAACAGGCAATGTGGGACATCTTTTAGCAATCTTTGTTTAACTTTGGCATCACTGCTTTGGGCAAGTTACATTGAAGTGGGAGCATTAACAACATGTCTCTGTGTTACCTGACTTTAGCAAATTGTTTGTGAAAACAGAAGTAAAGGTGTTAGACCTTTTATTTGATCATTAAGGAGGCCTAGATTTTTATTAAAGTTTGTTTACCTGTCCTATGTAACAATGATTCATCCGATTTCTCATGTTTCAATTCTGGCGTGAACCTGATTGATGACTTTATAAGAAAATACACTCTCTCTCTTGTTTTTTGTAGCTAAATCAATGGATGTCTTCTGTCTCTAAGAGGACACACAGATGTATTTAGAAAAGGTCAAGCTTGCCAAGATTCTGTTGAGCTCAAATATCCATGCAATAGTCTGGCAAGCATAAGTATTATAATGTAATTGATTTTAATTGTATTTTTATTATTCTAAATTGCTCATGAATTTAAATGTGCCTGGTAGTTAGGACCACGTTGTTTGATTATTTATATTTACAAAAAAAAAAAAAAATTATTAGGTTTTAAAAAGACAGTCACCTGACCAAGTGTTTGTGATGTAAGCAACTCCAGTATGGTCTGTTATACGAACTGTGTTTTCTCATCTCTTCCATTCCGGGGCCACACCAGTAGCAACGCATAGCTCAAAACTTCTTCTCATGGTCTAAATAGGGCAGGCTGTGGCAGGATCTCCTCAGTTCTCTTCTTGCAGTCGCAAGGGACTGTTTGGATGTTTGGATTTTTCTTTTTCGGTTACAATGCTGACCATGTGCGGGGGCTTTGACTCCCAGCCCCTCACCAGCTGCATCGTTCCTGGGGACCCCCATTCGATGTCTGAAGTCCGTTCCTAAGCCAATAGCATGAGATTGTGCAGATTGAGGGGAGCATGCATGAGTCCAGGTAAGTGTGCTGGGCTCGTCTGACTGGGTCTGAGCCTGAGGATCAGGACCCCCCTGCAGCACCAGCCTTAACCATGGCTGCTGGGTGGGGCCTGAGCTAGGTGGCTGGGTGATTACTACTGCTTCACTACTGCATTTGGAGAGGGAAGTGGCCTTGTCGTGAGGGGGGTTTGGCCAATGGCCATGAGTTGGCTAACTCGGCAAGGGGGTGGGCCGGCTTCACCTACCATGTCAGTGGGAGGGGCGTGGCTTGAGCCTGCTCAGGACTTACAGTGGAGGACGGGAGGAGGGGATGGGACAGTTGCATTTGCGAGGTCCGAGGCTCTGTTCTCCATCTCACTTACAGCACGAGGCAAAAGAATCTTGTGTGGTGCTCGGAGGTCCCTGCTTCATCCCTGGATCATCACTTGGCAGCTCCTGCACTGCCTCCTTGTTCTACTGGGCTGAGAATCGGATGCAGCATGGCTGCTGTCCCATAGTTTTCCCTGGTCAGGTAGGGCTCCCTCTGGGGAGACAAAGCCTTTGACTTGTACTGATTCCTTTAGGAATCTGGCATTGTTCTTGTTGTTGTACAGTGGGGGTCCGGAAGCCGCTGCATCCTTGGCCGGTAGGTTGATCTCAGCTGTGGGTGGTTGCTTTTGCGGTACTGCAGGCAGGTCTGACCCGAAGTCAACAGGCAGGAGGGTGTGGGGACCAGCGCTCCAGCTATATTTCTTAGCAGTCAGAGCAGCCATTTTACCACATTTCATGGAGAGTGGTGCCATGTGGCCCATGTGCCAAGCGCCCCTGACCTCGGACAAGGGACCCCTATACACTGGGTGCACTACTTTCCTGCGCCGCCTTACACAGTTGGCAGGTTCTGCGCCTCAGTCAGATCGTCCATTTTCCCCTGCGGGATACCCCTTTAGGGCGGCTGCCATGTTCATTTGTGTCCCAGGGTCCATCCACAGCTTGGGTTCCCTCTTCAGACGTAGTAGACAGGGTGGCTCGGTTGGAGAGCATGGTCAGTGGCCTTCATCAGCAGTCTTTTCTGTCCACCCAGGTGGAAAGGCTATGGGCAAGCGTGGGCATATTCAGATGGAATCCTCTGAGTATTCTAGCTCCTTTGTCGATTACCTATTTAGGGGTTCAGGATCTAGTTTTGTTGGTCAAAAAGGTAGGTGTCATCCAGAGAGGAACCGGAAGCCTCCATACGCCGTGGAACCCTCCCGATTACCAGACAGGTCAGCTTATTGAGGCATTATTGGCGTCCAGGCAGGTTTTTCTCACACTTGCCTCTTTAGTCATTCCTAAGGTCCTGGATGTCAAGTACCCCTTTCGGGGTCTGGATGAAGCAGCAGAGGAGAAGTTTGCAACATGGAGGTTTGCGTTTCTCTGCACTTCATTTGAATTCCTTCGCTATGAAGGTCTTCAGATACATGGTGCCAGCTATGGGAGACTTGGTGCGTCTTGGTGGCTGGACCAGTAGTCACTGGAAATGGGTCGGTCTTTCCTGTTGGTCCAGTGGGTCATCCTGACCACAGAGGCCAGTCTGATGAGTTGAAGTGGTGTTCTGGAGGACCAGATGGTTCAAGGTGTCTGGAACCAAAGGGAACGCAGTCTTCCAATCAATGTGTTGGAACTGAAGGTGATTCTGCTGGTTCTCAGGCATTGGTCTGCCCAGCTCCGGGACCTTCCTCTCAGGGTACAGTCAGACAATACCAAGGCAGTGGCCTACATAAACCATCAGGGGAGTACCAGGAGCTGGCAGGCAATCCAGGAAGTATGTTTATGGGGGTTTTGTTAAGTGTTACCTGCCCATCCTTAAATGGTTTGGCAGGGGTACAAAAAAACAAAAGATAGGGGGCTTTTTGATTTCTCTATACCTTTTAGCTAATTTGAGTGTATCTTGTGCATAGTATGTGGTATCTTCTGTACAAGGTATTTTATACATTATTCATTATTTTCATGAAAAATTACAGAAAGATTACAAATGCGCATCATTTATCTGTTTTGATCAGTTTTATAGCAAGAGTTTTGTTTGTAGTGAATAATCCAGTTTGTAGCAAGTGTTTTTGTATGTAGCAAGTAGTACAGTTTGTAGCAAGTATATTGTACCCTTCAAAAAGGTGTAGACGCGTTTCGCATTATTGCTTCCTCAGTACACCAGTTACTATAATATAAAATAGAAGATGCGCATATATATTTACATATTTCTATACGCATGCTTATTGTTTACATTTTTGTTGTCCTTAGTGAGGTAACTTTCAGATGGGCAAGGTCCATAAGGGATAATATAATACAGAGCCACTATGTTGAGCAGAGAAGGAAAGAATGCTGCACTACCAAAGGGACATATCGCTGCCAGAGTTGCAGCTCTTGCCAATATGTAAAACAAGGGCAAGAAATCAGGATACCCCCAAACATCATAATAAAACCGAAACACTTTGGAAACTGTAACTCCACCGATCTAGTATATATCTTAATCTGCACGTGCCCTAAGTACTACATAGGAAAGACAAATAGAAAATTACGGAATAGAATTTATGAACACGTCAGAGACATTAAAAAGATGAACATATTGACACCAGTGGGCAGACATTTTGCCACATATCATAAGTAGGGATGAGTGAATCGGTTCTAACGAACCTGAATTCGCTCCGAATTTCAGGGAAAATTCGATTCAGCATGAACCCGAATTTTTAGTGGTTCGTGCTGACCGAATTTTCCCTGAAATAAAAAAAAAAATGCCGGCATGGTGGGAGCGGGGAGACCGGCTGCGCTGTCAGCAGGCGGCGGAAGCCGGCTTCCGCCGCCCGCTGACAGCGCAGCCGGCCTCCCCGCTCCCACTAAGCCGGGAAATGGAAAAAAAAATGCCGGCATGGTGGGAGCGGGGAGGCCGGCTGCGCTGTCAGCGGGTGGTGGAAGCCGGCTTCCGCCGCCCGATGACAGCGCAGCCAGCCTCCCCACTCCCACCATGCCGGCACAGCGCAGCCGGCCTCCCCGCTCCCAACAGAGATGAGCGATTCGCAAAAGTTCGATTCGGACAAACCCGAATTTCTCTGAGAAATTCGGCGAATTTCCCGAATCGAATTTTTGAGAAGTTCGCTCATCTCTAATCATAAGGGATCCCCAGAGGGTCTCTACTTCCAAGTCCTAGACAGTTCATCCACATCCTAGAGGAGGGGGATATAACCAAAATAAACTCTCCAAAAAGAAACTAAATGGATAACAATGCTTAAAGCCAAACATTCCCCTAGCCTAAACGATACCTGCAGTTTTGTCCCTTTCCTTTCCTGAACTAAATTTTGCATACATATATAGAGTAAAAACAAGAAGCACTTGTATCCCAACCCCATTATATACAGATACACAGACAACAAGAGATAAAAAATTAATAAAATGATTAACAATGTCGATTATTACTATGTGCCAGTATGAACTTTGATGTAATAGTGAGTGCACAATACTTGTAAGACAATATTAATTACCGTATATACTCGAGTATAGGTCGACCCGAATATAAGCCGAGGCACCTAATTTTACCACAAAGAAATGGAAAAAGTTATTGACTTGAGTATAAGCCTAGGGTGGGAAATGCAGCAGCTACCCCACTAACAACCAAATATGTTAAAGCCTGAGAATAAGCCCCACATATTACCCTGTAAACACAGACCCTCCCTGTTCAAAAAAAATGGCCAAGTAAGGAAAGGGACTCCAGAATAGTTTTTTTTGTCCTGCCCTGCAGAGGGGCCCCGGTGTCCCTCCCAGCAACAGTAACGGCCGGCCACCATTTTGAGTGGCTGAAGAGAAGATGAGAAGATGAAGGGAAGGGAGGGAAGGGAGGAGGCTGTATTATTATAAACACTTGACGTTTCCCGGGCCCAGAAATTCCTGGTGTCGTTCCTCCTCGATCTATCTGTATCTTACTCTCTGACTACACACAAGTGATCCCCATATACCGTAACTAATAATATGACTATGGAAAATAATTAGATGCTCAGTGTTGATTTATGAGGCTTAATAAAGAGGGCGGATGCTTTCTGCAGTTTCGTGCGCATAGAGAGGAGGGCGAGCACTTACCGGAGGGCGCGTCCGAGACAGGATGGCTGTCTCCGTGGCCACAGGCCGTCACTCCGAGCCGCTACTCAGCGCCGGCCTCTCTCCTGCCTGTCCCTTCCTCTGGGCAGCCGCCTCCGCCGCGCTGTCACTGTCGCTGTGTGAACGTGGCCAGGGGAGCCGCAGCAGGCGGCGCCGCCCGGCTCCCCCCGGACCGAAGACCTGCGGGAGACGCTCTCCCCTCCTCCTGCAGCGGCGCCGCTCCCCGGCCGGCTGCCGCCCGCTGTCTCGCCCCCCCCTCTCCTCCAGGGGACTCTCTTCTGAGAAGCCACCTCGCTCTCCTCCGCCTGCGGCCGGCCCGCTTCGGATCTTCCCGCTCTCCTCACCTCCGTCGCTGGAATGATTGCGGGGGCCCTCTGCCTCTCCTCCGACTTAGGGGCGGATGGAGCTGCCGCTCCAGGCCAGCTCCCCCAGCGGGCCAGCGGTATGACTCGAGTATAAGCCGAGGCGGCTTTTTTCAGCCAAAAAGTGGGCTGAAAAACTCGGCTTATACTCGAGTATATACGGTAATGACCGTGGGCAAACTGACTTATTTCAGTAGCATAAATAATCATTAATTCGTATACCACGGGTACCTAAATGAAAGATAAGGAGCTGGCAATTTTTGGTGCACAACCAATATATAATGTAATCCTATGTATACCCCATGATTAGCAAAGTGATATAACTATATAGTTAGTATTCCGGTATACCACTGATACCTGAATGAAAGATAAGGAGCTGGCAATCTTTCTGTGCGCAATAAATATATACTGTATATTTGATATCTTATACCCCGGGATAAGGATAATAGTACAGTATACTAGTCCTCAAGAAAATGGCGCCGGCAACACACGTAGCGTAACGGCCCATTACAGTTAAGACGGCCCTAATACTCCCCAAAAGTAATCAACAAAATGGCGGCGCATACAAAGAGACAAGCTTAATAACCAAAAACATGGCCGCACGCGTCGCTAAGCGACGTGTTTCAAGTAACCGGAAGGGGCCGCATGGGAAATGAGGCAACGGCGTCGTCACCAAGACGACGGACCCGCCCTCTCCCCGTGTCCGGCCCTGACATTGGCCAGGAGAGAACTGAGGGGCAGGCCCCCTCAGGTGTGGGGCCCCCTGCGACGCAAGTTGGAGGACTTTTTAGCGCGAACAGCGCAGGAAAAGAGACACATGCCGCACAGCGCGAATAGCGCGCACCTTTAAAGAAAATGCCATCACAGGGTGAGGACACATACAAACGGACCTCCACCTTTCCACAAGCGCAACCCCACCAGAAGCTCAAGGTTGGGGAAACCGGTACAACGCAGCAAGCTCGTAGGCCATACCAAAGAACAAGGTAAAATACTGTTCACATTTCATGTTACACACACTCAAACACTGAATCCCCAGCTTCTGAAAGGGCTGCATGTAACTATGTATTCTTGGTGTGCCACACACCCCGCTTCACCTTTAATATTCTTCACGATTGGGTTACTCACCGCCAGGTGACGCTGTTGCAGAGAGGAAGTCTTGTAACGAGCCCCCTTCCGGCCTATATATACCTGGTACCTCCCACTTATCACCAGTGTTTTTCACTCTGCATGACGACAAGACAGAAGGTTGAAGTCTCCTGCTTGCAGGTAGCCGGGGTCTTACCCCGGCACCCCCTTTGGTCTATTTCTGCCCGGTTTTGATTGTTTGTTACCTTTGTGGTTAAATGGAAGCCTCCCAGCCTAGGCTGCTCACTGGGCAATTGGTAGACGGCACTATAGGTGCCGAGGAGCTTATCTCCTCCGCTCGACCCCCTGTTTTGGGGGCAATGCGGCTATCCGGCATGGTGATCCGGATGTGGGATGCCCCTGTCCCGAGGGTCCCCTTGGCCCCTTGCTCTCCCGTTTCTGTCCCTTCTCCCTTCACTATGGGGGGGGGGGGTAGAGGGATGTGTATTGTGTGTATGGTTTACTGTATGTTTATTTCAACGTTTGTCAGGCTGCACCACAAGCGAGGGTGCGTGTGGCCTGACTAAGATTCCTCCTTATATGGCAGTCTCTGTTATGCGGGCTGCTGCTGCTGGCCTGTAGGGCCAGAGCTTTGGGTCAGCTTTAGGGGTGGCCGGGGCGGGCTGCACGGTGTCAGGCTTGCCTGTGGCTGCCTGCGCCCTTCTCAGGTTATTCAGGTCCCCCTCCCCCCTCCCCTTGTCTCCTTTGTTTAAGACGGCCGCCGCTTGGCGGGCTGCGTGCTAGTATTTGGGGGCAGCACAGGCTGCCTAGGAACTCCTGTTCCCCCTCCCCCCTTCTCCTTTTACTGAGGGCTTTGTTAGTCCTCTGATTGCCTTGGCACTGCCGTCCGGCGGGCCGCACTGTTCAAATTCGGCGGGGGGGGGGGGGGGGGGCGGGACCCGGATGACGTCAGGGGTGGGGGCGTGGTTCCGGCGGCGTGTCATCTTACCGGCCCCAGCCGCACTTCCTTCCTGTTATCAGGAGGACGCGTGCGGGGCTCTCAGCCGCATATGTGTGCTGCTGCCCGCTCCGCCGCTTCTTCCGCTTCTGCGAGCTCTGCCGCTACTGCTCCCACTGCTGCCACTGCCGCCTTCGCTGACATTGCTGCCTGTCTTCCACCACTTCTATTGGTCGGGTGCTGGGCTTTTTTAGCCTTACTTGGGCAGGTAAGCGGCCTCACCTGGCGTGGGGCCGTCTATTTTTTATTGTGTCTGACTGTTTATTTAAAAAAAAAAAGTAAAATATATATAATGGAGAAATACTTTTATTTAAAAAAAAAAAAAAAAAAAAAAAGGGAGGAAAATCAGAGGCCAGTTTTTTCTTTGCCTCTTCAAAGCACTCTGGTGCTGTGTATGAATGTTGTATTGCATGTTGCCATTGGTTTCTGGGGGTCTTACTGTTGGTTTGTTTCTTCCCCCACAGATCCTGGGATTCCCTCAATACAGTGGCCTCCCAGTTCTATTTTGCCTGGCTAGTCCTTTTTTTCTCCAAATTGGGACATATATATATATATATATATATATATATTTATTTATACAATTTTTCTAAGGGGATCTTTATTATAAATTAAATCCTCCCTCCCGGGACATTAACATAAAGGGGCATCCCGGGTGGCTTATGCCTTAAACCCAGGATTTTGCGAATACCATAAATCACCATATGGAGGCTTCCGATAATACCGGAAATGGTTCTTCTGGGCCATCTAGGGTGTGTGGAGGCTGTGGGACTCTGCTCCCAGGTGATGATGTTATTGTATGCATTCCTTGTGCAAGGCAGAATATTGCGCGTCAGTCTGTTGCTCCGGCTGCTGGCTCTGCGCAACTTCCATCATCCCCTACCCCTCCCTCCCTGTTCCGGACCCCGTGTGACATTGTCAAAGGTGGGGATTCGCAATCCGAGGTGTCGGCACGGTTAGCCAACCTCGAGAAGATAATTTCCATTAAAGCAGGGTTAAAGGCCACTGCGAAACGGAAGCACCTTTCTCCTGTACCTCCGGCTTCAAAGGATGAAGTATGTGAGCCTGTAGATTGGTCCGATTGCTCCCTGGACGAGGAGGGAGAATTCCTGGTGGAGTCAGATGAGCCTGCAGATCAGCTTGAGGTTGATGCTATTGGCGATTTGTCTGCGGGGGTTTCCCTTGACACCCCCTCCATTCTGGCTGAAATGTTTGAAATTTTGAATTTAGATCCGCCTGAGGCCATCACCCTGCCAAAGGGTCAGTTGTTTAATGTGCCTCAGCCGCGTTTGGTTTTTCCCAGACAACACCACTTTGAGAGGGTTGTGCTTAAGGAATGGGAACATCCCACGCGGTTAACTGGAATTCCTTCCAGTTGGGAGAAACGTTATCCCTTTCCGCCAGAATTGGTGAAGCTTTGGTCGGTTCCTCCTGACGTCGATACCCCTGTGCTAGGGCTCTCCAGCACGGTTATGGTGCAGTCTGCTGAGACCACTGCCCTTAAGGATGGTGAGGATCGTCGGATTGACCAGTACGCTCGCCATGGTTTTATTTATGCCGGGTCAACGATGCGCCCGGTGTGTGCTTCGGCACTTCTTCTATTGGCGGTTAGATCTGTAATTCAGGATCTGTGTGTGGATCTTGATCCCACTTGTAAGGAGTTTACTGCTCTCAGGCAGTGTGAGTCTTTTGTTTCCTATGTTCTGTCCGCTCAGGACGATGCGCTGGCTATGAGTAGCAAGACAGTGGCAATGCTGGTGGCTATTCGTCGGGCAGTATGGCTGCGCCAGTGGTCGGTGGACGTAGCTTCTAAAAAGGTGCTCACAGCTCTCCCCTTTTTGGGATTGCGACTGTTTGGTGATAAAATTGATTCAGTTGCAAAAGGCCTCGTAAGAGGCCTCGTCGTCCCTTTCGGGGGGCAGGTTCTGGTAGGCCTTCCTTTCGGGGATTCAGAGCGGGTAGGGGGGCTTCCTTTCCCGCTACCAGAGGTGCAGGTTGGACTCGGGGGAAGGGCCGTGGCCGCCCCGCACAGTCCTGGGGCACCAAGCCCAAGCCTGCCGGTAAGCCCGCTCAGCAATGAGGGGCTGCCCTCACCCGTGCGGGTGGGGGGACGATTGCGACACTTCTCCCAGGTTTGGGACCAGGAGATTCCGGACAGATGGATCCAGGAGGTAGTGTCGTCCGGTTACAAGCTGGAATTCGAGTCTCGCCCTCCTTCACGGTTCTTTCGGTCTCGGGTGCCTATCGATCCTTTGGCCGCACAGGGGCTCCTGGCGTCGGTAAAGAATCTGTTAGAAATGGCGGTCATCCGGCCGGTACCACGCTTAGAGATGGGCCTCGGTTTCTACTCCAATCTTTTCGCAGTCCCCAAAAAGGACGGGTCGGTTCATCCCGTCCTGGACCTGAAATTACTCAACAAGTTCATCCGTTTTCGGAAGTTTCGCATGGAAACTTTGCGTACGGCCGTCGGTTCCCTTCGGCAGGGGGACTTCATGACGTCCATAGACATCAAGGATGCTTATCTTCATGTTCCCATCTGCCACGCTCATCAACGTTTTCTTCGATTCGTGATGAAAGATCAGCATTTTCAATTCGTGGCACTTCCGTTTGGCCTTACCTCGGCTCCAAGGGTGTTTACCAAGGTGCTGGCAGGGGTGATGGCCATTTTCAGATCTCGGGGCATTCGGGTCGTACCTTATTTGGACGACCTTCTCATCATGGCTCCGTCACTCAATCAGTCGGAGACAGACACCAGGATGGTGGTCTCCACGCTGGAAAGCTTTGGTTGGGTGATCAACTTCCCCAAGTCCTCCCTCGCTCCGGCCAGGGTGGTGTCCTTTCTGGGGATGCAGTTGGACTCTCATCAACACAGAGTGTTTCTCCCCCAGTCCAAAATTCATCTGATTCAGGAGTTGGCTCGGGTCCTACTTTCCAATCCTCGGCCGTCCATCCGTCTGGGGATGAGGCTGGTAGGGTTGATGGTCGCCTCTTGCGAGGCAGTTCCTTTTGCTCAATTTCACACAAGGACGCTTCAGCTTTATCTGTTGGCGTCCTGGGACCGGCAGCCTCGGTCGCTGGATCAGCCCTTCCAGTTGTCCTCCCGGGTCCGGCAGTCCCTCCAGTGGTGGTTGGTCTCGGCCAATCTCGTGAGGGGCAGGTCCTTCCTGACCCCTCTTTGGGAAATTGTCACCAAGGACGCCAGTCTTTCGGGATGGGGCGGATTCTGGAAGGAGCTTCAGTTCCAGGGGCAGTGGGGACCTCAAGAGGCCCACTTACCCATCAATGTTCTGGAACTGAGAGCCATCCGTCGGGTGCTTGCTCTCCTGACTCATCACGTTCTGGGCCTTCCGGTCCAGGTGCGTTCAGACAATCGAACAGCGGTTGCTTACATCAATCATCAGGGAGGGACTCGCAGTCTGAGTGCTCTCAGAGAGGTGTCCCTGATCCTGACCTGGGCAGAGGCCCATGTTCCTTGTCTCTTGGCGGTATACATTCCAGGAGTGGAGAACCAGGAAGCGGACTGGTTGAGCAGGGGCTCTCCCCGTCTGGGAGAATGGGCTTTCCATCCTCAGGTTTTTCGCTCACTGTGTCTCCGATGGGGGACACCGGAGGTGGACCTGTTTGCCTCTCGTCACAATCACAGGCTCCCGAGCTTCGTGTCGCTCTCCCGGGATCCTCTGGCTCTGGCAGTGGACGCCATGTCCCTGAGCTGGGGGGATCTGGGATTTCTATACCTGTTTCCTCCGATACCCATGCTGGGCAGGGTGGTTCGGAAGTTGGCTCTGGAAAGGGTGTCCGCCGTTCTCGTGGCCCCAAGGTGGCCAAGGCGAGTGTGGTTCACAGACATCGTTCGGCTGGCAGTGGACCAGTTCGTTCTGCCTCTTCGGCCCAATCTGCTCACTCAGGGTCGGTTGTGTTACCCCAATTTACCAGCGCTGGGTTTGACGGCCTGGCTGCTGAAACCTCCATCTTGAAGGAGGAGGGTCTTTCTGACTCAGTCGTCAAGACTCTGATCAGTGCCCGGAAGAGGTCTTCTTCTATCACTCTACATCGCTTGGTGTGAGATTAGATCCTTTCCTTGTAGGGTCTTCTCGGTCTCCAGGATTCTGGAGTTTTTACAATCTGGGCTGGACTCTGGTCTTCAGCTAAGTACTTTGAAAGGGCAAGTTTCTGCCTTATCTATCTTTTTTCAGAAGCTTTTTGTGCTTCATCGTTTAGTTAAAACTTTTTTCCAGGGGGTTACGCATGTGTGGCCTCCCATGAAACCATTACTCCCGGTTTGGGATTTGAATTTGGTTCTTTCTGCTCTGCAGGCTCCTCCTTTTGAGCTTCTGCAAGATATTGCTTTGTCTACCTTGACTCAGAAGATTGTCTTCTTGGTAGCTATCATTTCGGTCCGGAGTGTCTCGGAGTTGGCGGCCTTGTCTATCCAGGCGCCCTACTTTGAGAGACATCAGGATAAGGTGGTTTTTCGGTTCAAGCCAGACTTTCTTCCTAAGGTTGTTTCTGCTTTTCATTTGAATCAGGATATTGTTCTACCCTCCTTGTGTCCTAATCCGAAGATGACAAAGAGAGGGTTTTGCATTGTTTGGATGTAGTACGCTGTGTTAAGTACTACTTGATTATCACGTCTCCTTTTCGTAAGACGGATGCCTTTTTTGTTGTGCCCTGTGGGCCTAAGAAGGGTTTGGCACCAGCCAAATCTGCCATTAGCAAATGGATACGTCAGGCCGTTATTGCGGCCTATGCTGCTAAGGGGAAAGTTCCCCCTTTTGGTATCACTGCTCATTCTACTCGCGCCGTTGGAGCGTCTTGGGCTTTTCAGCACCAAGCTTCTGTTGAACAAGTTTGTAAGGCTGTCACTTGGTCTTCTGTTCATACTTTTTCTAAGTTTTACAAAGTTGATGTGCGAGCCTCAGCGGATGCTGTTTTTGGCCGCAAAGTTCTGCAGACTGCAGTCATTTAAGTTATGCTTCACCTTGCCTTGGGATGCCCATCCCTTGTGGACACTGCTTTTGGATGTCCCAATCGTGAAGAATATTAAAGGTGAAGTGGGGTGTGTGGCACACCAAGAATAATACCATTTTGTGAGTACTCACCTGAAAAATGGATATTGTTGGTGTGCCACACACCCCGCTTCACTCCCACCCTTTTCGGTATCCCGAATCCTTTATATGGTGAAGCTTTTATTTATTTTGATTTATTTTGAGGTTACCGTTAAATTACTGGTACCTTGTCTTTCTGCTTTTTAATACACTGGTGATAAGTGGGAGGTACCAGATATATATAGGCTGGAAGGGAGCTCGTTACAAGACTTCCTCTCTGCAACAGCGTCACCTGGCGGTGAGTAACCCAATTGTGAAGAATATTAAAGGTGAAGCGGGGTGTGTGGCACACCAACAATATCCATTTTTCAGGTGAGTACTCACAAAATGGTATTATCAATGTCAATGGTCTCGGCTGCCACAAAGCATTGCAACAGTTGTTTACTCTATTTATACAATTTTTATAAGATTACTAAGCAGTGCTGAGTCATTACACCTTGTGGCTTTTTACTTCTGGCAAGATATAAACCATTATTTCAAAGAGATTTAGGGTAATTTTGACCATAGGCCCGGGTTTTTCAGAAGCAGGGCAGTCAGAATTGTGGGAAGGTGGCCACTATCATGCAGTTCAGTAAGCCCTCCCAATTAAGGGATGCAATTTACTAAACTTTGATTTTTTGACTGAGGTTTGCTTTAAAGTAGACAAACAGCCTTGCACAGTTGAAAAAAAAACTCCCCAAAACTCACTTTCCTAATCTGCATGCATGATACTGAATCATTGTCAGCTCCTAATTTTGCTCCTAAATTCACCCAAAGCTGAAATTCTGCCTCACCAATTTTCTCCTGGTTACGGCCATCTTGGAGCACCCGAGTGGCTTCTTCCTTGTTGGCATCCCTAGCCAGCTGGCTGATCCTAACCAACTTGGCCCACAATGCAAAGCGGCATGAAAATCCAGCAACTCTTCCTCTTTCTAGGCCACTGGCAGATCCATAGGATGCCAATGCGGGGAAAATCAAAAGGAGGAGGAGTTACAAAAAGGTAAATTAATGTTTGTGTACAGCATTCTGAATTGCCTTGGAAAGGATGCATATGAGCACTGCTTCCTATAAAGCGGTTGGTCTGGATTATTAATTTAGTAAAACCATATATATTGTAAGGGGGTAGCATCAAATATCAGGCTTCTTTAGGGATTTATTGTATATCTAAACCCAAGGGGCTATCAGTGTATCTGGAATCCTACGTGTGCAGAAGAAAATGCAGCTTTTAGCATTTTAAGCATAAACGCATATAATGTATTTTTCATAATGTACCAAATACTGTGGTGATTTCTGGAAGTAGGTGGGGGTTGCACAAAAATCAGTAGCCTTATGCCTTACTATTGGGATTTACCAAAACATGTCCAGGCCTTTCAGTTCCAGCCTACCCTGAGACGTTGTCACACTCTGTTTCTAGACCATTTTTAACCACTTTGCGCAATATATGTTTAACTATGATATTTGCTGAATTTCCAGGGTTTTCCAGCAAAAATATATATTTATTTCAGTAGAGTTTGGCCTTTCCTAATATGTTTGGGTAAAATATGCCCCAATATAGCCTGTTTCTTTTTTTAACAGAAAGCAGCATGATGTCTGAATGGCAACCATATGCTAATTCATTCATTTACAACTGTCAACATTTTGGCAGTTAGGTTGAAGTGTTTCCCAATGCTGAGTTGTGTGTACTGTAACTAAATGTATCCTCTCTGAAAGCACCAGGGGGCAGGGCTGCTTGGCCAGGGAGCAATATGGCTGACTGCATCCAGTTGGTGTTGTTACAAATATTGAGCAAATGCTTTTGTAAAAAAAAAAGAAACACAGGCTGTTTTGGGGCACTAGGTTGGGGACAGAAGATGACAACACAAACTTCCTTTATGGGTATAGGATCACTTTAACTATCAAGGGTTAAACACTGAAAATAATATAAAAGGCTTGGGGCCCCTCTCTTCAGTAAATCCAGCCCGGGTACCAGCTATGTGAACCGGAGATGGAGACCGAGCAGCTGGCTCCCGGCTCTGAGGCCTGCCAGCCCACAGGGGCCATGGGCTCTTCTGCACCCCCCTGGGCTTTGGGGATGCAGCTAATGAGGCAAGTGACTTGCTTGCTGGATGCCCCCCTTTCACTGTGAAATGGCATAGGGGTCTCAATACCAGTTCACAAATAGTTATATTCGAGATAAAATCCTTTAACATTTTTTTTTACTAACCTCCGTCCATCACTGATTGTCATGTCCCATGAAGCTCACTGGCAGACAGAAATGATAGTCGGAAGGGCCGAGCGAGATGACAGAAGCTGCTGTGAGGGGCAGAGAATGGGTGTTGTGTGCCCCACTGAAGACCCAGAGCCCCCCCCCCCCGGGGAAGAGAAGGCCCCCGTGCTGGATCCTGGATGGATGGATGTATAGGTGGAGGTTTAACCCTTTAAACACCAAGCCCATAGATTCTACGTGCTCGCCTCTCCTACTGCCAAGCACATAAAGACGTTGCTTGGTGCTTCCCCCAGTTGCAGCAAAAAAAGCAGCTCACCTTTGTCCAGGATCCAGCAGCTGGGGTCTCCTCCTCCAATCTTCAGTGGGGCAGAGAGGGCATATTTCCTGCCCCACTCGCCGGTCACTGCCTCATCTGATCTGCCCAATAAAAGGCTCTCTGTGGCAGCAAGCGAGACAAAAGCCAGGAGTAATCGGCAGAACTAGATTGGGGGGGGGGGCAGAGGGCTCTGATCCCCTACCCCCTTCACGTGGCTCTACCGATCACTTCTGCCTGTCAGTGACAGCGGGTCATGTGTGTGTTTTATATTTGACCATGGGAGATATTTGTCCATGAGACCCCTATATCAGTTCAGAGGGCAGGACGGGTTTGGCAAGTCACATGTCGGCCATCAGGTTCCATGCCAATGACCCCCTGCCTCATTACCTTCCTCCCTTAAGCTCGGGGGGGGGGCAGAAGAGCCTGTGGCCCAAGAGGGCTATGTGGGATGGTAGCTCTCAATGTCGGGGGCCAGCCTGGCTGTCCCCTACACCCAGGTCTGTAAGCCCCCATAGCTGGTGCCTGGCTGGTTTTACTGGGAATGGAGGACCTCACAATGTTTTTTTTAATTTTTAACCCTTAAAAAAAATGTCCGGCACTCTGTTTATGAAGAACCGATTGCCAAATGACGCAATCCATTCTGATTGGAGATTGCACATGTGCCATCGGATTGCCATAGAGGTAAGAATACCAGACTAAGGCCCCTTTCACACCTAGCCATTTATGTCACATCTGAATAGAAATACTCCAACTTGTCAGAAACCTGCAGGAATACACAGCCCGTTATAGAAATATTATCATGCATGACACACAAATGTTTACTTCGCTACATATGTGTGCTTCCACTGCAATATGGGGCCTACCTGCGTGTTTCAGACAATGGGACATCCCAGTAAAGTGGACCCAAACTTTAAGACTTAAAAATTACAATTAAAAAAGCCAGACCTTAGAGTGGGTGGGGGACACCAAGTACTGGCATACTAGTACACCCATCCCCTGCAATCTGTTAAGTTTCCAGATGCACACGGCTCCATAAGACACACATTTTCCCCCAACTTTTAATCTTGGCTTAAGCAACGAAAAATACAGTAGCTTGTGGAGATGATAAACAACAGACAGCCTAGGTCACATTCAGGGCATTACCTCACTGCTTCTGTAGGAGCCCCTTCAGGTTAAATAGTTTTTCATGCAGGTTGGTCAGCAGGGGCGGGCTGGCCATAGGGCACACGGGCAAAATCCCGGTAGGCGGGCACCAGCAAAGGCTGCTGTTCCCCAGCCCCCCCCCCCCCCCCCCGCTGCGGCCGTTCTCACACATGGGCACACACACACTCACTCACACACACAAGCACACAAACTTACTTACCGGCACTTCCTGGTTGTTGCGCAGTGGACGTCGGTGGGCGTTGTCCCGCCCACAACGCCGGTAAGCATATGTGTGAGTGAGTGTGTGTGAGCGGCCGCGGCAGGAACAGCAGTGGGGGCAGACTGGCCACCCGGGAACCAGTGTGTGTAAAATCCTGGTATGATGTTTGGCCCCATTGCCTATAGCAGGTGCTCCCAAACATTTTTCATCATGTATCACTTTCTATTATCTAAGGATCTTTATCAACTACCCTGAGAGTTTCAGATAGCAGGTGCCTCCGAAGCAGGCTAGTGGCCGCCCTGGAGTTTTTTTTAAATCCAGGGCTGCCTGGCAAATGTTTTAATCTACTTTAAATATGACTTGGGTGGTCTGTATGAGTTGTCAGCAAGCTAAAACCATATAAAAAATGCACACAACAACCATTTGAGGTGCAACCAAATGCATACAAGAAGAGTTTCCATCACTTTTTGGAGCAGTTTTTCTTGGGGAATATATATATATTGTAGCAGATTGAGTTGGGGTACAGAGGAGTCTTCAATCTTGCTGAGCACTAACTGACAGGATCTTGAGTATCGCCAGGGGTATGTCTGTAATGGGGCGGGGGGGGGATTTATCACACCATTTAGTTCAGAACATTTTCTTTATTATTTTTCTCCTCTAAACCCTGGGTGC
This sequence comes from Gastrophryne carolinensis, assembly GCA_027917425.1. NCBI lineage: Eukaryota > Metazoa > Chordata > Amphibia > Anura > Microhylidae > Gastrophryne > Gastrophryne carolinensis. Next base: position 62,971,592 of record CM051241.1, on the reverse strand, counting down.
ATGTTGTGGAACGAAAAATAAGATGTATATGTAATGTGACGTTAAGATACTTTACTGGGCCAGAAGCATACAGCAGGGCCGGTGTGCCCCAAAAAGTCCTGGGCCGTTATTTAGCCCCAGTCCGCCCCTGGTGGTCAGTTACATCAAGGACCTGCTTAACTGGCTGATTCCTGCAAAACTCACATTTACAACTCACAACTCACAAGGTGAGAAAAATCTCCCAGCTGGCAGAGAAAGAGTTAAATTCCCTGCCCAACCTGCTATAAAAGCACTGTGAGATGTTTATTGAAGAGAATCTCAAGATGAGGTCATAAAAAGGGTCTTTAGCTGAAGTAAAATCTTAAAATGCCTTACTTGTTTCTTTATGAAATTGTTAGCTTTCCCTGTTATTAGCTTTGTTTCATAAGCACTCATAAAACCAGGACCACCGAGCTGAGGGAGGAGACACAGACAGTTTTGTTTGATAGGCACAGTATACCCTATTTACACTGAGCAATGATATTCAAGATCTGCATTGTCTTTATTCTAATATAAATGCAACATGTGAGCTAAACTCAGATATTTAAGACTTTTTCTATGTACACAAAAGGCCTTTTTTCTCTTAAATATTGTTCACAAATTTGCATAATCTTTGTTAGTGAGCTTTTTTTAATTTTCTGAGATAATCTCAGAAAATTGATTGCCTGCAAAGGGCAATCAAAGCCTTTTGCCAAAGGATGTAAGCAAGGCAAAGGGCTCTGATTGTATGAGAGCTCGCTTCGTTAGACCGAGGAAAGGTGAGTTTTACTGGATGAGGGGGGTTTACAGGAGGTTTCACATAGGGGGGGAATCCCAATTCAGGATGCCCCAGGGGCACGGAACGGAACCTGAGAGTCAATTGAGCACGGGGCTATTCAGCTTAAAGGAGCACTATCGTGAAATTGTGTAATATTAAAAATACATATAAACATGTTGGCTAAGGAGAGGAGGGGTCACTTATACACCCGAACTGAATAAAACTCCAGCCAAGCTTGTGGTTTATTCTCTCATGGTAGGAATAAAATCCAGGGGTGTCGGGTTTAGTCTGTCAGGGGATGCCATTTTTCTTGAAAGAAAACAAGCCTAGCTGGATATTTCTTGATGCCTGGTGTATAAGGTCCTGCCATCCAGCATATTCATATGGATTTTTAGCATTGGGCCATTTTTCTCAATAGCGCTCTTTTAAGCTTATTTGTTGGGGCGCCCTATTCTGAATCCTTGCCCTGGGTGCAGAAGAGTCTAGCTACGCCTCTGTCTTTAGCTGATATGCCTTGTAGAGGCTTGTAACTCTGTACCCCAAAACCTCAATGACCTGATGGCCATCTTTCATGAACAGTATCTCGCCCAGCCCTGTGCTTGTCTTCCTGGCATGGCGAGTGTGCAGACCTGAGATGCAGGAGGTGAATAAATGGTGATTCTGAGAGGCAATCTTTCATCCAGCCCTAATCGACTAAAGAGTCAAGTTCTCTGGTTTTTGGTTCCCATTCATCAGCGCAAATGCATTCACATACTGGCCTGCACAAGGACAAGCGCAAAGTGCATCTGCGTGCACATGTATGTACGCTCCGGCACATGCGTCCACAAGTTTGTGCCAAAGAGACAACACAATCCTCTATTTTAAGCCCGGAACTCCTGCTGACACATTGGGAGCATACTCCTCCTGTTACTCATGACTGGGCTACCATGTTTCCACTTTCAGTCCTAAAGACTCCAGGGCTGGCTACTAGCCTTCTTCCAGGGTATTCAAAACTGTTATACCCTGCTGTGTGACCCCCCCCTCCTCGGGTCATCTGCTAAACCCACCCTTACCGGCATCCCCATGGTGCTGTCGCTGCCTGCGGTCACATCCCTGGCTTTAGCTTAGGCACGCTCATGTGCCTAGCCATTCAGATAGATTGGGGTCTCAACACTACCCAAACTACAGAGAAGGTGGGGATGGGACCAGCTGGCAGGTCACGTGTCCACCATCGAGCTGGCATTATTCCCTGAGGTACTCAGGCAGGGAGGGCAGGTGGGAGGCACAGGGGACCCTTTATCGGGTTTTGGCTTTCTTTAAAGGAGCAGAAAAATAAAGATTTTTTTACACATAAAAACTGTGAAGAAAGAAAGAACAGTAAGAAAGCTTGGTTATATGTTGTTCATTTCAGGGCAGTTTCTAGGAATAATAGCGCTCAGTGCTGGAAGCAAAAAATTCTGCCCTCTCCTCACCCAGCCTATGGTGTTGCTGCTGTTCCAATCAGGTATATGTCATGCTGTTCCTTAGCAGCAGGCCCTGCCCCCTACCCATGACTGTGCCCAATATGAGAAGCTGAGGAGCCTGGCGTATGGCCAGCACCACTAAAAATGGCCTTCACTCATCTGCAGGCTGGGATAGATGCCCCCAATGGGCTTATCCTCCAGGGCTAGCCCTCCCCTAGAACCAACCCTGATTAATTTACAAAGCTGAGGATCAGGAGGGTTAAGGACAAGTATAATTCAGATTTTATTGTTTTTTTTTATATTTTGTATTTTAATATTATAAAGTTGTAGAACTAAGCAGTTATTGTATTCTGGTTGGTGGCACTCCATGAGTTTTCAACAAAAAATGGTCAAAACATTGTCTTAAGTAGGAGTACTACCAGTGAAGCATGGCCTTTCCTTTGTTTAGTTAGAAGAAGTATTTATTATGCATTTCTCTTAGGTTTTAATGTTTAATATTAATGCATGTTTTCATTCAAAAGTTTCAATAGTCATTTGTACGATTTCTTTTTTTTTTCTCTTCTTTAGACAGCTATTTGTAAGTGTATAATAAAAAATCAGGGTCAAACCAAACAATATACTTATTGCGGTTATTACGGTACAGTATGGCCTTCCTTAACCATTCTATATGCCAGTCAAAAGGGATGCTGAACCTTGTTACCATGGCAGCACATACTTCAGCATTGTATTTTGTTCTCTGAAAATATGTTAAAAGCAAAAAAATTAAATTCATAACAAATAATAAAAAGATATTTTCTTCACATTTTTGAGAATATCACAAGTGATTCATTGATCATGTAGTGCAAAAACAAAGTATGATATATGGACAAATAAAAAGTAAAATCTAACATTATCTAAAACTGTAGAGCTCCATATTTTCGTTTCTTTTCTGTAATAATATTGTTACCAAATAAAGCAAAATTGGACACCCAGTATATACTAAGCATTTGCGTAGAATGCATATAAGGATCGATTCAGCACAGGTTGAAACTATTCTCAGGTATTAATATTGTGGGTAGGTGTCGGCACACCAACTATGAGTAGATAACACTTAATAGTTTAGATTGGGTGCAGATAAATCCCAAGGCACCTCTCCAATATGTGCCTCACAGACAAATTTCGAGAAGAATTGGATTAATGCACACCACACATACTTGAATTGCAATTAAGTGTATTAAAGGTCAATGTCACATTTCAACAGTCAATACAATTCTCCATATAATAAAGGATACAGATTGATTTTTTGAGACATGCCCATATATTCAGTCTCCAGGACCCTGGACCACCTATATATACAATAAGGTAAAGACCATAATAACCTATGAGGGGTTGCTCAGACGGTCCTGAAGAGTGTTTCAATAATCACCTTTGGGTGTCACAATATCTGACCAGTATAGTTAGGGACAATAGTAACAAAGCAGACCATATAGTAGTGCAGATAATATCTGGTCAGGGTGTATACATTTGCATCATACCAGATCAGGCAAACATGGAGTATTCAAATCATGACGTGCATCATCCCATAGCATAAAGTATAACAGGCATAAGAACAGGTTACCAATATAGAGTGCACCATGATCTCAATGAGAGCCCACGTTTCGAGGCCATCCGGCCTCTTTCTCAAGGCTGCGATAGTGAGAGAGAGAAATTGTTACCGTTTAAATGTGCATGCGGCGTCCCCCCTGGCCGGCTAGTGCGTCACTTCCGGGCGCGCTCGTGGAGCGCGTCCTGGTGCGTCACTTCCGATGACGCGGTCTGGCGGCGGATGACAATACGTGTGTTTGCCAACTGCCTCTCAGTGACGCGGGCGCACGGGGCCTGCGTGCATTGGAGGCTGCTATTTTGTTCAAGCTTTATTTATAGAGCACAACAGGGCAATAGACAATCAAAGTGGCAAAGCAGGCAAAATGCAGCTCGGGGTGTCGTTCTTAGCGCGGGGTGGAGGCCGTAGGAAATATTCTAAAATATTCTAAAAGAATAAGACCGGTCTTTTACATTTTGCCAAAAATACACAAACACCCAAGACGCCCCATTGTTACGGGCACCGAATCAGTTTTTCAAAATATAGCAACCTTTTTGGACAAGGTACTACAGCCCATAGTTATGAACACCAGATCATATCTACTTGACACCAGGTATTTCCTTAATAAGATCAATAACTTAGGAATCCTCCCAGACAATACCTTTCTTTGCAGCATGGATGTATCGTCACTTTACACATCCATTCCTCATAGGGATGGCCTTGCTGCTATTGCGCAGGCTCTGGATATGTTAGGCGGCTCCTTGGACTTTAATCAATTTTGCATGGATCTGCTTAAAATAGTACTCACAATAGTACTCAGATATGACCAACAATACTATTTACAACTCCAAGGGACCACCATGGGCTCTAATGTCGCCCCCTCCTATGCGAATCTGTTAATGAACTATTTTGAAACACAACATGTATACACTGATGCACTATTCGTATCCAATGTTCTATATTGGGTTAGATATATAGACGATATCTTTTTTATCTGGCATGGTTCACAACAAACCCTATTACAATTTGTCACTCATCTCAACGAAGCAGTACCCACCATCAAGTTCACATTAGAATTCAGTCCGGAACAAGTACATTTCCTTGATGTACAAGTATCCATTAAAAACCATACCATAGTCACAGATCTTTACAAAAAGGCAACAGATAGAAACACTTTTTTACACTTCAGAAGCTTTCATCCCAAAAATATGAAGGAAAGCCTGCCGTACAGTCAATACATACGACTCAGGAGAATTATTACTGATGATGAGACCTTTCTGCAAAGAGCTGATTCCCTTACTAGGGATTTTCTAAAAAGAGGATATCCTAGACATATTCTAGAGACAGCAAAAACTAAGGCCTTTGCTCAATCTAGGTCTGCACTATTACAACACAGACCCAAACAGACGATGACACGAATCCCAATGATATTTACCTACTCAAGAATGTCACCCCAGATAGAGCTTATCGTTAAGAGACACTGGCACTTATAACTGTTCAGATATCTGAATCCATAGGTGACAGTGATATATAATTTACTTCTATAGGACAGCCTAGCCCATATATCTCCCTTGGGATCAAGATCCATCATCCGATAACAGTCCAATGCCCCACTCCTCTAGGATCAATATAGTCCATACTTAATATATTATTAAAATAGGATACATACATTCACAACTGTGAGCTGGAAGACCTCTCTAATATCCACCTCTTATTTTACATATATAGTAGTGCACCGTTGATTTTATCTTGTTTTTAACTTTGTTGTTTTATGTTCTTTTAGAATATTTCCTACGGCCTCCACCCCGCGCTAAGAATGACACCCCGAGCTGCATTTCAAGCCTGCTTTGCCGCTTTGATTGTCTATGGCCCTGTTGTGCTGTATAAATAAAGCTTGAACAAAATAGCAGCCTCCAATGCACGCAGGCCCCGTGCGCCCGCGTCACTGAGAGGTGGTTGGCAAACACACGTATTACCATCCGCTGCTGGAAGTGACGCATGCCGGGACCGCGTCATCGGAAGTGACGCACCGGAACGTGCTCCACAAGCGCGCCCGGAAGTGTCACACTGGCCGGCCAGGGGGGACGCTGCATGCATATTTAAACGGTAACAATTTCTTTCTCTCACTATCGCAGCCTTGAGAAAGGGGCCGGATGGCCTCGAAACGTGGGCTCTCATTGCGTTCACGGTGCACTCTATATTGGTAACCTGTTCTTATGCCTGTTATACTTTATGCCATGGGATGATGCACGTCATGATTTGAATACATGTATTTACTCCATGTTTGCCTGATCTGGTATAATGCAAATGTATACACCCTGACCAGATATTATCTGCACTGCTATATGGTCTGCTTTGTTACTATTGTCCCTAACTATACTGGTCAGATATTGTGACACCCAAAGGTGATTATTGGAACACTCTTCAGGACCGTCTGAGCAACCCCTCATTATTATTATTATTATTATTATGGTCTTTACCTTATTGTATATAGCTTTAGACTTGTACGGTTACAGTTAATGTTATCTATACTCCTCTTTTGTTTCATAAGAGGTGGTCCACGATCCTGGAGACTGAATATACGGGCATGTCTCGAAAAATGTTGAAATGTTACATTGACCTTTAATTGCAATTCAGCTATTCTCAGGCCCTTGCGCATTCCATCTGGCCTATGGAAATGTCTTCTTATTTCATGCGATTCAGGGACACATGCAAGACTATCCTGCATATGTGCGTGAAAGATGAGAGAAAGCCGTGAGAGAATTCTCTCTTCATACAAGATATTACAACTCTGATGACAGTTTACTGGATCACTATATGCAAGGTATTAGTTATTTAATTGAAAAAAGCCATGCTGCAATTGCCAGAGACAGGCAGCATTGTACTTTTTATTTCTACAAATAGCAAACTAACCCGGGGAGCAGGCTGGTAACCCAGGATTCAGAGGCCGCCCGGCCAGTATATGAACCCTTATCCCCTTTGGTATCTTCCAAGGCTGCCATGGCACTGATGTGCAGTGGGCTCTTCCACACCCCTGGTGTCCCATATTGGGCTACGGGTGATCAGCTAGGGGGACAAGGTGGCACCTAAACTGGTCTAGGTTCCCCCTTACTACTCCACCTAAGTAAAAAAAAATACATACAAATGAATTTGAATAATCATAATTTCACTACTTACCAGTCCGCTCCACGCAGCATCTCCTGTTCATATTCCAAGTATGTCACACACCCCGCTTCCACTATTCATGACATATGGGTTATGGTCCAGTAGAGGGCAAACCTCTGCAGAGATAAAAGCAAAAAAGAAGCCCCTCCCGGTCCATAAATACCTGGGACCTCCCACACATTCCCCAGTTCCTTCTCTGCAGGACAGCGAGCAAGTCAGAAGATGTCGGCTGCTCTTCCTTGCAGGTAAGCCGGGCTTACGCCCGGCCATGCGGTGCCTTATTTCTGCCCGGACCTTTATTTTTTTAATTCCAGTATGGCCTCCCAGCCTTGGCTGCAGGTCCGGGTGATGGTAGGCTTCACCTTATAGGTGTTAGGGAGCCATGCTCCCCTGTGAGACCCCATACAAGGGGGTAGGCGGCTTCCGGGTTGGCGATCCCGGTTTGGGATGCCCTGTCCCCATTCACTTCCCTGGCACTTTACGGTGAGGGATTCTCCCCCTTCCGGGTCCCCTCCAGTGGGGGGGGGGGCATTGTGTTTATATTTTTCACCTTGTTACATGTGTGTGTGAGTGTGTCTGTGCGTTTTTGCTGCATGTTTCGCGCTTTGCGCTCTGCTGCTGGCCGGGGAGCTTCTCCCCCTCAGGCTGAGTTGCGAGGGGGCGGGGCGGGGCCGGGCGCTCGCGCGTTGCCGCTGCCCGCCCCACCTTCTGTTTGCCGCCTTTGCGGGCCCATCCCATTGATGGGATCCGTATTGCTGGCCTAGGAGGGAAGGGGGCGGGGCCTGGCACGGCGCGCGATCCGCGCTGGCCCGCCCCTTCTTCTTCTCCCTCTCCCTCTCTCTCTCTGTCACGGAGGCTGCTGCTGCACTGGACGCCATTTTGCGGTGTGTGTGAGTGCCCTGCCAGGCTTCCCCTTCTAATTGCTTGGCCAGTATGTCCCAGTCACGCTGGCCCCCCTCTGCCACTGTGTTTCATTACATGTATATTATTATTCTGTGGTGTGCATGTGCTTATTGCCATATTTTGTGACTTTCAGGAGGACTCCCTGTGCATTGCTTAAAAGGGGGTCCTCCCGGTCCTAGGGTCCCTAGCAGTATTTTGGGGCACTTATAAATCCTCCCACTCGGGACAAAAAAGGGGCATCCCGGGTTGCTTACCAGCATAATTCCCTCTGGTCATTGCTACTACCTTAAAAAATCACCATATGGAGGCTCCACAGGATACCGGGCTCGGGCTCCCTTCGGGACAATCCCGGATGTGTGTGGGTTGTGGGGTACCCCTTACGGGGAAAAATGTACTGATTTGCATACCTTGTGCGCAACAGGCCATAACGCGGCAGTCTGGTTCCCACGCTTCTGGGTCAGGGCCGTCCGCCTCATCGCCTACTCCACCCCGCATTATCTGTACCCCAAGGGACCCTGTCATTAGTGGGGAGTCGCACTCGGAGGTCTGTTCTAGGCTGGCCGGCCTCGAGAAAATTATTTCTAGCTCAGTGGGCAAAAAGGCCCCTGCTAAGAGAAGGCATCTGTCACTGGCTACGCCGGTAATTGATTTTGATGATTATGACTCCCCTGACTGGGCTGATTATTCCCCACTTGAGGAGGGGGACCTGTTTGAGGAATCAGAGACTGAGGAACTGCAGTTCCTTGATTCGGATGCCGGGCAGGCGTTGGGGGATGCTGTTGATACCCCCAAGGTCCTGGCACATCTCTTAGAGGTTCTGGATATTTCCCCTCCAGCGGAGGCCCCTCCTAAGAAGGGGGAATTCTTTGGGTTCTCTAAGCCCGCTTGGAGTTTCCAAATCAGAATCATTTTGACTGCATGATTCTTAGAGAATGGGAGAGGCCGAGTCGGCTTCACGGTGTTCCTCAGGGATGGGATAGAAAGTATCCCTTTCCGGTGGATGCGGTGAAGCGCTGGTCTTCCCCTCCTGAGGTTGATGTGCCCGTTTTAGGATTGGCCAACACCTCCGTTGTTCATACCCCTGATGCCACTACCCTTAAGGATGGCGAGGACAAGCGCATTGATCAGATGGCATGTCATGCCTTTGCCAGTGTGGGTTCAGCCTTGCGGCCTGTCTGTGCATCTGCACTCGTGGCTGTGGCTACCAGATCTGAGATTAGGGACATGTTAAATGGGTCCCAGCTCAACCCGGACAGCGTTGAATTCACAAACCTTAAGAGGTGTGAATTGTTCATGAATTTTGTTTTGTCGGCTATGGACGACACTATTACCATGTGTAGCAGAACCTCGGCTCTTCTTCTGGCCATGCGCCGATCGGTCTGGCTACGCCAGTGGGCGGCTGACATTGCGGCCAAGAAGTCACTTATTGCCTTGCCCTTCCTGGGTACGCGGCTGTTTGGAGACAAATTGGATTCTGTGGCGAAAGGTGGAAGGCTACCTCAGCGTAAGAGGCAGCGTCGCTCCTTTCGGGGAAGCAAGCTCCTTCAATCCTTCCTTTCGCGGTGCCAGAGGGGGCAGAGGTCTTGCCTACTCTGGCTTCAGAGGTGATTCCTGGAACAGGGGCAGAGGACGTGCCGTCCAGCCTCTACCTGGGGTTCCATGCCCAAGCCCGCTGCCAAGCCAGCTCAGCAATGAGGAGGCGCCCTCACCCTTACGGGTGGGGGGGCGGCTGCGGCTCTTTTTCCAGGTCTGGGCCCGGGAGGTTACGGACAAGTGGATATTGGAAGTGGTCTCGTCTGGGTACAAACTGGAGTTCGAGTACCAGCCTCCTCCCAGATTCCTAAGGTCTCGGGTGCCTTCGGATCCTCTGGCGGCGCAGGGGCTCCTGTCGGCTGTAAAGAACCTCCTGGACATGGCGGTCATATGCCCAGTGCCTCTTTCAGAGAGATGCCGGGGCTATTATTCCAACCTTTTCACGGTTCCCAAAAGGGATGGCTCCATAAGACCCATTCTGGATTTGAAGCTTCTCAACAGGTTCATCAGAACCAAGAGGTTCCGCATGGAGACTCAGTCATCGGTTCCCTTTGTCAGGGGGATTTCATGACGTCCATAGACATCAAGGATGCTTACCTTCATGTACCAATTTTCCCAGCACACCAAAGATTTCTCAGGTTTGTGGTCGGAGATCAGCATTTCCAGTTTGTGGCCCTCCCGTTCGGGCTGACCTCGGCACCGAGGGTGTTTACCAAGGTTCCGGCAGGCACTATGGCCCTGCTCAGAGCCCAGAGCATTCGCATTGTGCCATATCTGGACGACCTGCTCATTACAGCTTCCTCCCTCTGCCAGGCGGAGCTGGACACCAGGACGGTGGTGACGATGCTGGAGAGGTTCGGATGGGTGATCAACCACCCCAAGTCTTCTCTCTCCCCATCAAGGAAGATTTCCTTTCTGGGCATGAATCTGGATACCAGTCAGGCCAGAGTGTTCCTACCTCAGTTAAAGGTGCAGAGGGTTCAGGATCTGATACGTGTTCTCCTGACCAACCCTCGCCCTTCCATTCGGCCAGGGTTGACTCTGGTGGGTTTGATGGTGGCCTCCTTCGAGGCAGTCCCCTTTGCTCAATTCCACATGAGGTCGCTACAACTCCATCTATTGCTGAAATGGGACAGATGTCCACAGTCCTTGGATCAGTCATTTCTGATGTCTCCCAGGGTTCGGCAGTTTCTTCAGTGGTGGCTGGAATCAAGCAATCTGATGAGGGGCAGATCGTTCCTGGCCCCTCGTTGGGAGACGGTTACCACGGATGCCAGCCTGTCGGGCTGGGGAGGTTTCTGGAAAGATCATCAGTTCCAGGGGTTGTGGGGTCCTCAGGAGGCTCACAACCCCATCAATGTCTTGGAGCTCAGAGGTATCCGCTTGGTTCTGTCGCGTCTGACACTTCACCTACAGGGTTTACCGATTCAGGTTCAATCAGACAATCGTACTGCGGTAGCTTACATCAATCACCAAGGAGGGACTCGCAGCAGGAGTGCCCTCAGGGAAGTCTCTCTGATTCTGACATGGGCGGAGAGCAATGTTCCTTGCATCTCGGCAGTATACATTCCGGGAGTGGAGAACACGGAGGCGGACTCCCTGAGCAGGGGATTCTCTCGCCGAGGGGAATGGTCTCTCAACCACAGGGTGTTTCGGGCCCTGTGTCACAAGTGGGGGACTCCGGAGGTGGATCTCTTTGCCTCTCTGCACAATCACAAGCTCCCAACCTTTATATCTCTGTCTCAGGATCCTCTGGCCCTGGCAGTGGATGCCTTGTCCCTTGCCTGGAGGGATCTGGGGTTTCTGTACCTGTTTCCCCCCTTCTCCATGGTGGGCAAGGTAGTGCGCAAGCTGGCTCTAGAGGGGGCACCAGCAATTCTGGTGGCCCCAAGGTGGCCAAGACAGGTTTGGTTCGCAGACGTCGTAAGATTGGCGGTAGATCAGTATAGGCTGCCCCTGTCTCCGGATCTGATCTCTCAGGGTCAACTACGTTACCCCAATTTACAAACGCTTGCTTTGACGGCGTGGCTGCTGAAACCTTCATCCTGAGGGAGGAAGGTTTGTCTGAGGCGGTTATTCAAACTTGATTAGAGCTAGGAAGAGGTCTTCCTTTATCATTTACTATAGGAATTGGTGGTCCTATATTGACTGGTGTGAGGCTAGGGCCTTACCTTGCAGGGTGTTTTCGATTCCTAGGAGTTTCTACAACACGGTCTGGATCTGGGGTTCCAGCTCAGTACTTTGAAGGGTCAGGTTTCTGCCCTGGCTGTATTTTTTCAAAGGTCTTTTGCTTTGCATCATCTGGCCAAGACTTTTTTCCAAGGGGTCACTCATGTTCGGCTCCCTAGAAAGTCTTTGGTTCCCGTTTGGGACCTAAATTAGTTTTTTTTCGGCCCTCCAGGGGCCTCCCTTTGAACCGATGCAGGATGTGGCTCTTTCTGTGCTCACTCAAAAGGTTGCCTTTTTGGTGGCTATTACCTCTGTTCGGCGTGTCTCTGAGTTGGCGGCTCTGTCTATTCAGGCCCCTTACTTTGAGAGACACCAGGATAAGGTAGTTTTTCGCTTTAAACCAGATTTCCTTCCTAAGGTGGTTTCTGCCTTCCATCTCAATCAGGATGTAGTTCTCCCTTCCTTGTGTCCTAGGCCTAGCAATGACAAGGAGAGGGTTTTGCACTCTTTGGATGTGGTTCGTTGTGTGAAGTACTATTTGGTGGCTACTTCTCCTTTTCGTAAGACGGACGCCTTGTTTGTGGTGCCCTCTGGGCCCAGAAAGGGTTTGGCGCCCGCCAAGTCTACCATTAGTAAATGGATACGCCAGGCCATTGTTGGGGCCTATTCTGCTAAGGGGAGGGTTCCTCCTTTTAAGATCACTGCTCATTCTACTCGTGCTGTTGGGGCTTCCTGGGCTTTTCAGCACCAGGCTTCTGTTGAACAAGTTTGTAAGGCTGCTACTTGGTCTTCCGTTGAAGAGGTTGATGTGTGGGCCTCAGCAGATGCTGTTTTTGGCTGCACACACCCCGCTTCATCCCGCCCTTTTGTATTCTGGATCCTTTATATGGTGAACCTTTTTATGGTTAAGAATGTTTTATTAGATCTTCGTGGTCCCCTTACTGCTGTCATATACTGAGAAATGTGTGGGAGGTCCCAGGTATTTATGGACCGGGAGGGGCTTCTTTTTTGCTTTCATCTCTGCAGAAGTTCGCCCTCTACTGGACCATAACCCATATGTCATGAATAGTGGGAGCGGGGTGTGTGACATACTTATAATACCCATTTAAAAGGTGAGTAATCACAAAATGGTATTTTTCAGAGCTTTTTGCTTTCCTCCGCCATTTTCTTTAGGTGGCGGCAGACGTCAAAATATGTAAAATGGGGGAACAGTTTTTGGGGGTGAATATTCCCAATGGGAAAAATAAAGGAATACAAAGTGTGGCCTCCCCCCCCTTCTAAAGGGCCCCCATTTATAAACCAGGCAAAAAGATTGGTAATCCCAGGGCTCAAGGGCCAAACTGGCAGTCCTATTTATTATCGGTTCTTACACCCTACACCACAGGTCTGATGCTCATCACTAGGCCCATGCTACAGAACACTGGGCTTATCTGCACCAACCTGGCCATTGGTGATGAGGGTAATGGCATTGAACCGGTATAGGAATAGGAATCTGTCTCTAAAATCTAATTAAAAACTTGGTTGACACACATCTGCAGAAGTATGTTAAAGCTGCACCACCAAACGCTAAGGTGCCTTTGTTTAGGTGCAGTGCTAACACTGTAACATACTGTACGATGCAAAGGATAAATTGAGAGCAACTTACCTGAAGTTGCCATATAATTCAAATGCAGCAAATGGGCAGGTTGAAAGCCTCCCCATACAGCTTTAGACCCACCGCCCCACATGCTTGCACAAAATCAAAAGATACAAAGGAGGGGGTGACACCAAAGGTGAACCAAAACCTGGCATTTTCACTCTCCTGGATCTTGGACCCTGGGGCATCGGTTTGAGATGCTTCTCTGGTGGAAACTCTTCAGTTCCCCTCAAACCTGCTTTACCGATTTTCCCACAGTGCAAATGTGGGCTCTTGTCCCATCTGCACCATATGCCATGCATACTAATGCCCTGGGGACAGTAAAGCCTTTTAAACTCCAGGGCCGGTGTTGTAGGTGGTAGGTCATCAATGGCTTGTTATTCAGCATGGCAGGAAGGTAGTGATTCTAATTGTTTTCAGTGCTCTGTGTCACAGAATCCCTGAATCGCAGAAGAAGTAGATAAATAAGGTAGATCTCCCCTGTACACACAAAAAATTGTGTGTCTGATGTAAGAGGGGTGAGGGACAGATCCACCTCTCAATGGGGGAAGAAAGGTGGTCATGCATGAATAAAACATACCGTAGTGGTTATTTTGCAGATTGGTGGCTAGATCTCTGCTTCAAGAACTTTATTCAGCAGAACACCAGGTTGAATCTTTTGCATGCATGCAGGTAAGCAAACAGTGATTTGTATTTACACTTAGCCTGGAATTCTCTATGAATAAATGGAATGTAGGGCTAATTATAGAAATAGCAGTGTTTAATAACAAAATGACTGCCCAAATGATGTGCGGTTATGCTTCTGCTCCACAGACCATGGGGATGATTCAGAGCCAGGTGAGAATTCTCACTCCTTTTTTGGAGAGAAAACTGCTGTTGACTTTCATTGTCTAATGGATATAAATTTGCACCTGGCTCTGAATTAGCCTGAAGGTAGACAATAAGCCTGATTCATAGCCTCTCCCATATGCATTCCTGCATGTAAGAATGGTTTAAAACTCTAGTCTTTTGCCTTTTTTTTTCCTGGGTCATGCTATTAGTGCCATGTTTTTTAGGCCGAGTTTGCTTTTTTCCTGAGTTTGCTTTTTTTCCAGGACTTTTCGGTTTGAGTTCGTGAAAGTTGGGTCAGCAAAACTTCGGTCCATATAAATATGGGTCAGCATTCTGGCATGCGGAAGTTTATAGGTTTGGCTTGTGTTTTATTCCGAGCTCTGATTTGATCATTTTTTGCGCCTATAAAAACCAGAAGTTACCGGTGCCAAATGACGCCTTCTTTTTGCATGCTAGAATGAGAACTGGTTGGCATACGCATTGATGATGGAGCCCCTTGATAAGTTCTTGGAAGTGTATGAGCATCTGCATTGCCATGGGCTGCTTACCTTGTACCTTCCATAGAGGATTTGCCCTTCTTTTTCAGTGTTCTGGCAGGCCTCCCTGATCAAGCCACAATGCATTTTTCTGGCGGAGCTCAAGTCTCACTTTGAGAGTTGTGATCTGAGCGGTGGTTGGCTTCTGGGTAAGTATGTTTTGTTTGGTGTTTATTGGTGGGGCCTATTTGTCTCCCTGCCTTCCCTCTGTAATAGTGTACTTATGTCCCCAGTTTCAGTCCCCATTTACCCTGTTCCCTATTTAACTCATTTGTCCTTGTAGTGCGCCTTACCTTTAGTTTTTTATGCAAACTGTCTGTGTAATGGCCATGGAAATCTGGTCCTCCTTGCAACTGTGGCCCCTATCATATCTTTCCTTTTTTGGGGGTGGTTGTTAGATTTACCCCATTTGCCCTTGTGTGTTTGTTTTGGTTGATTTTAATTTTTGTTGCTTTTTAGGTGTTTCGGGCTTCCTACGCTTGCCTTGGCTGCTGAGGCATACAACTGAGGCCACCGCTGGACTTGTGAATTTGCAGTGGTAGCGCACTGCAATATAAACCTGAGAAGTTTGTCAAGATCATCATTTTGTGCATTGGCCCTCATAATTTAAGATGATGCCCACAGGCCAATAAAAGGGGATACTCAAAAGTCCATGGTGGCTGATTAGGGATAGGTTGCCTGTTCCTACCTGGTTGGTTGATTTGGCCCCCCAAATTTGCATTCATGCGCTGCTGCTCCACCACCCCTGCAGCCAGGTCTTCGTGAATCAAACTGGCTGTCTGACGCACCACTTTAAAATACTGTGTTTAATTTTGGCGGAAAGTGGTGCTGTTGGCCCGCCTGTTTGCCTCCATGATTTGGCAATGCTGTGCCATCGAGAGGGGGTGACTGGGCACAGGGCGTAGCTTGCTGGATCCGGGGCACTGTTGAGGTTGTGCTACTCGACTGGGTGTGTGTGCTGGGAGGTGGCCTGGGGTCCCATGTGTTTTCAGTTGGTTGTGGGGTCCGAAGCAGATTAGGGACAGCTCAAAATTTTCCTGTAGTGGGGGCCCAGCTCCTGGATTTCTTCCAGCAACGGTGGCGTCTGTGTGGAGAAAGGTAAATATTAGCCAAGAAATGCATCACCCTACACCTCCCTCCTGCCCATATCCATCTGCTCATTGCTGCTCCACATTTACATCACCTAGGGCTTGGGTCCGATCACTGTGGGTGGGGCTGGTGGATGGGGTAGGTCTCACATGTGGTTCTGGTGGCTGAAGGGGAGCCAGGCTGCTTGAGGCCCAGTGGTTGGCACAGGTGGAAGCGGGGCTGCTGCCTAGGCAGTTGCTGCAAGGCAATGTAAGCCAAACACATTCCTTAGCTGCACGCCTTCAGATAATCAACATGGATTCCACACTGGGCACCACAGCAATGCGTGCCCACCACATCTTTGCAAGCTATTAAATTGGCAGTTTGGCATTACAATTGTAGGTAACCCCATCTGGCCAAATCTGCATTGCGAAGTCAACCGCTATCACTGGTGGGAACGTGCCACCGATTAATGTTGAGGGCCCCTGACACCCCCTGGTAGATGTCGGGGTGCAGCATTCTGTGCACCTAAAACCAAACCCACATGGATGAGGTTCTGAGTGGTCCAATGTGTGACCCAGAAGCAGCCCTCTTGGCCCTCACCTCTTACCGTTACTCATGTTGATTTTTCTCCAGACCACATTTTTAGATTTTCCCATTTTTTGGAGACCTACTTTCCATTTTTGGTCTCCACCCCCGCACTAGTGATGTTGTGGGCAATCTGTTCCCAGAGGTCAACATGCACTGCTTTTGGTGTAGTGTGGGACTGGGCTCCAGCCAGCATGGCCAAGGTGTCGAAGACCAAGTTCAAAAGGGCCTCCAACTGGGCCACTAAGCTTCCCCCTGGTGAGCTTACACCTGGTCTGGGGACCGATTCAGCCTTCTGGCTAAGAAATTTTTGGGAAGGGGCTATGAATAATATGGGCATTTGCAACTTCCCAGTCTAGAAGTTCACGGTGAGGCTTTGAATCAAACTTGAATTAAATGAAAGTCAAAAGTGGCAGTTTTTTCTCCTAAAAAAGGAGAATTCTCACCTGGCTCTGAATCAATCCTATAGGGACTAATACAAAAACAATAATAAAAAAAGACTGAATCAGACAAATTTAAAAAGCCTTTTACGTAACACTTGAGCTTTCATGACCTCAGTGATAATGTGTGGCTGTCAATTGCACTGAATTATTCATTATAAACCTATGAATATGCTCCTCTTTAATCAGAATTCATTCTTATACACTGTTAACACAAAGTGAAATCTTGAACAACAGAATATATTTTCGTCAGACAAGCCACTAATGTTAAAACGGAAAATAAAAGCTCTGCAATTTTTGAAAGGAGCAAACAAATGGTTTGACGTATTGTTGTTATTGATGGGCATGTCATGGCACAGCGTTATGAGTCTTGGACATGCTATGTTGTGGCCAAAGACCACTATGGCTTGCCATGCTCACTAATGCTGAGAGCTCCAGGGGACAGAGTGGCTGTTTTTTTAGGAATGATGAGGAAATAGGGTTTTGAGGAGATAAAATATTCTGAAACAAATGGCAAAAATACCCTCCTCCCAATCACCCTGTAACAGGCAGAGTGCAGAATTACCCCATTACAGGCAGTGTGCAAAATCCCCTCTCCCTATTGCACGCAGTGTGCAGAATCCCTCCATTAAAGACAGTTAAGTGGAATCCCTCCATTACAGGCAGCATGCAAAATCCTCATAACAGGTGATGTGTGTAATCCCTCGATTACAGACAGCGTGGTGGAATCCCCCCATGACAAGCTGTGTGGAATCTCCCATTACAGGCAGTGTGTGGATTTTCTAGTTACAGGTAGTGTGGCAATGTGATGAATCCCCCCCATTACAGGCAGTGTGTAGAATCCCCTATTAGGCGGAGTGTGCAGAATCCCCCATCACAGGCAGTGTGGCAAAATCCTCCCCAACCCCTCCATTTCAGGCAGTGTGGCAGAATCCACCCCCCATGAGCTTGTAGATGACTTTGAGCCTCCACAAATCAGCCTCTATCAACTCTAGAGAATTGGCAGAAGTTGGCACTGTTGTTGTACCAGGGTAGGTTCCAGGCATATGGCATGGAGTTGCCCAATTTGGCCAAGCCAAGCATCCTCCAGATCTGCAAGCAGTAAAAAAAAAACAGCAAATGGTGTTACTTAGGACAGTTCCTAGCCAGGGGCAGTTGAAGGTTAACGTGGGCATCAGCATGGTTGGTATGTTTGGTACTCACTTCCTGCCCTTGCAAGGCTCTGTTTTTGCTTTGGGGTGAACGCTGAACCCCGGCACGGACTTCTGGGTGAAGTCCGTGTTTGGGTCCAGGGACCTGATCTCACGAAATTCGGTTTGGGTTCACCCATCTCTATTCATAGGTTAAAAAGCGACTCTTTCCCTAACACAAACAAAATTCAGTGTCTTCACAACTAGGCAAAAGTTCTGTCTATAAAAGCTTTGTTTTGCCTTCATAGAGATATGCTCAATTCAGAAATTGAGCATTCAGAAAAAATGCTTGACTTAGTTCTCAGTCAGAATCAACCAGCAGTCAGAATGCCCCCATTACAAACAGTGTCATAAAACTGTTATCAGGTGAAAATTGCTCTACATACTTCAGGAGGAACAAAACCCAAGAAAATGACCTTCTTGGGTGTTGTTGCTCTTTGGTGGGGCATCCCTATTTGCAGGCTGCGTGTATCCCAATGGTTTGGCTGAAAACTGATCAAGTCGTTGCAACAAATAAATCAGAAAAGGAATGAAGCTGCCGCACCCCCCCCCGCTGCCTCTAGATAAATGCCTGCATCACCTGTTCATAGAGGCCTGGTCTAGCAGTGACACAGAGATGTGCTATGAGTACAACAGAGCAATGTGTCTATTGTGCGATCTGGGAGTTTTCACACAGCAGGATATGCCAATTTGGGATGCTCCAAAAAGGTAGGTCAATCCCCTTAAAGGGTATTTCGATGGAATTTTATGAAAGTGTATATTTTTGTATGCCAAAACAATGTCAAGGTGCAGAGATGATTTAGTATTTTTTACTGAAAGTTATTGAGAAATATAAAGCAGGCTGGATGAGAGATGCCACCCCTGGCAGCCAGCATGGGAGGGACAGAAAGCAGGATCATTTAACCCTTTACTTAGAATGCACTTTTAAAAGATAGTAGTTTAGAAAGTGATTTTTTTTTTGTGCCAAAAGGATTTGCTGAGCTTATCTAGTATTATTTATTTTTTTCTATGTTAGAAAATGTGTGTTCTATGGAACCAGTTTTCACTGTCTGCAATCTGTTGCCATGGACAATGTACACCATGAGTCCTGTACACACAGAACATATGGTTCATGGGAGCAATCACAATAAATTACCTGTGCCTGCCACCACTTTGCCATCTATTGCGATGTATGAGTCGAAGAACTCCCCTCTCCAACCAATAGAAGCCAATTGGGCCACATACCACAGTAATCCCATCATGGGCGCTAACATAAACCACAAGAGTTATTTAGACTGGGCTGTCACTTCAGGTCCCTGTCAAGGCACACACTAACTTTCTCCCATCTTATACCCATTGGGAACAGTGTAAAATGAGCCATTTCAAAGCATCTCTAGATTATATGTAAATATGTTATGTCTTCTAAGCTAAGTCACCTTTGATGCTGCTGTTTCTGGGTCATTGAGCTGGGAAGGATGTGTCATGGCACCGCTTTATGAGTCATGTTCTGCTGTGGTCAGATCACATATATAGTGTGGGCACCACCATCCGAAATAAACAATTAGTAATATCCCTTTGACGGGAGGTGCTCCCACGGCTCTAAATCCCCACAGAATATAGGCTAAAACTTCGATTAGAGCCAAACAAATGGGCACTACAAACCGAAAACATGTAATAAAACCAATAATTTT
This sequence comes from Gastrophryne carolinensis, assembly GCA_027917425.1. NCBI lineage: Eukaryota > Metazoa > Chordata > Amphibia > Anura > Microhylidae > Gastrophryne > Gastrophryne carolinensis. Next base: position 62,952,085 of record CM051241.1, on the reverse strand, counting down.
TATTAATAGTTAAATGCCACAAAAATTTGTTTTAGAAAAAAATAACAAATTTGACAAGATTAAAAAGCTGTCTTCGCTGGACCATAATACTCAAATATGCGCATTAAATATTGGGTTAAATATCTTGGGGGGCTACCTCCATTACCGTAATACATAAGAACCCCCACCTCCCCAAAAGGAAGTATAATAGTCTCTCCCCAATAGAGTCAAAATAGTAGATTAAGTATGTAAAAAATATAAATTCACAAATCCATGTATAAAGTGCAAGGTTCTATCAATAAATAGTTTCTGCAACCATTGTCTTACTGGATGTGCTAATGGCAAATTAATCCTATACAAAATGAGTGTTATAATAAAAATATAATAATCTGTTTCACTATTTAATGTGCTAATACCAAGTTAATCCTATACAAAATAAGTGCTGTAGTGAGGGTATAATAATTACATCTAACTAAATGTGCAATCAATAATTACAATACTTCTATTGATACTATAAAGAATACAATAATAAATGCGGTCTGTTCAAAACATACATATAAATATTAGCAATATGTTCAGAGAAGTGGACATAAAAAAACATATGTTGCAAAAAAGAATAAAAAAAAAGCCCTTCCTCCTGCCCCAAAGCTGGCTAGTTTGATTGGAGGTGGGGCTATCTCCCCCTCCCACCCAGACTTCCTCCTGCCCCAAAGCTGGCTAGTTTGATTGGGGGTGGGGCTATCTCCCCCTCCCACCCAGACTTCCTCCTGCCCCAAAGCTGGCTAGTTTGATTGGGGTGGGGCTATCTCCCCCTTCTGCCCAGACTTCCTCCTGCCCCAATGCACTGCCTTACTAACTTGATTGGAGGTGGGGCTATCTCCCCCTGCTGCACAGACTTTCTCCTGCCCCATGCTGTCGATGTCGGCGATGATTGCAGAGGGAACGCTGACAGCCTGTCAGAGAGGGATTGAAGAGGCGCCCTGGCTGCACTGTCAGTGTCTGCAGAATTGCCACAGAGAGGGTAACTTTTACTTTTATATAATGTGCCATAGTATTTCTATATCTGTATCTGTATTAGTGCAAATGCAACCATTCTGCTTGACCACCTTAGAAAGCATTCAGCTTTTGGTGGATAAGCTAAATGTTTTCTATGGTGGATAAGATGATTAAAGTGGACCAAAACCAGACTTAGGCCCTTATTCATCAAGCGATAGCGGCAGGTAGTGTCTGACGAGCGCCAGGTAGCGGCAGCTAACGGCGACTACCGACTCAAGTACGCCCGGCGGCGGTCACAATGACGCATTTATCAAGCAAAATGAGGCTAGCGCCGGCGAGAGCGACGGCTAGCGCGGCATTCATCATGAAGCCGCCTGGACCGAACAGCGCCGCTGCAAATTCCCTCACAGCGCCAGGTATGAGCTGTCGCTCCCTGGCGATGTCCAATGCATTTCAATGGAGCAATCTATAATTATTCATAATTAATTGGTAATAATTTTTTTTTTTTTTTTTTAATGTCAAAAAATCGGAGACCACTTCTGCAATGTTAGGATTTATTTTTAAGTCAAAAAAAAAAAAAATATGTGCAGAATTGATCTAACAGGTCTGAGATTAATGTATTCATATTACAAAATGATTCTAAAAACATGTATAATGTTACATTCAAAAAATATGGTTGTTTAGGGGTTAAAAACTAGTTAATACAGATCGCCGCCAGCGCTCTGGGGTTTAAACAAGGAATGGACAGCGACAGCACATTCGGAGCGTGATTTGTTGATGAATATGAAGCTAGCCGTTCGCTCTGGCCATTCGTTGTCAGGCGCTCACATACAACGCTGGACCTGTGAAACAGCGACCCCCCAGCCCATATTCAACATTACCGCACACCGACTGAGTCGCTGTCATCAAGCTAATGCCGGCCAAGCACAGCGAATACTGGCTGGCGCTGAAAAAATCACGCTACAGTCGCTCATCTGTCGCTACCTGGCGCTATTGATGAATCGGCCTCCCCTTGCCTCTCCCCGGGGCATCCCAAACAGAGATGTGTGAAAGTGTAACAAAACCCATACGGTCTGGCCCTAAGAGATTCCAGGGCTGGCTGCTGACTTTTCTGTGTGAAACCCCCAGAACGCGGGTTTTCACCCACCTCTTCCTCGTTTCAGCACGTGGCTCTTGTCCAATGAAAGCCACCTGCTGAATGACAAAGTCACAGCAGCCGGCTCTCATTGGATGAGAACTCGCACATGTGCCATTGGAACGAAGAGGAGGTGAGTGAATAGTGGCTCTCTTAGGGGTTTCACACAGCAAGGCATCCTGGTTTGGCATGCTACGAGGAGAAACAAGTGGCCCTTGAATCTTTTAGATCTGCTGCCAGCTGTTTACACTGGGTGTGGAAGCACATCAGGTAACAAGGTATGCCAGATCTACAAACAGAACATTAAAGTGACAAAGGGGGCCCACTGAGACACTGTTGCCCAAGGGCCCACAAAACCCTGGAGCCAGCCCTAGCTGAACGGATCTGTATTTTTTTTCTATTTGTTTGCAACTCTGTGTTAATAAAGTACCTGTATGCTCTGGCAACAATCTGTTTACCTTAGCAACCATACACCAACTGGTGTGTTTGGTGTACAGAGCAGAGACTTCCTGATTCTGGCTTGATAATTATCTAATTGGCTGAGGCAGAGATTACACTATTTTCCCAACAGATTGCCATGATCCAAAATTAGAAAGGTTGTGGTGAAGGTATACAGCCTATAATGATCTTTTAAATTGGAATAACCACCTCCCTTTAGCCTATAAGACTCTAGGGTCAGTGATCTACCCCTTAATGGGGCAATTGGTGTGAAACCCAGGGTGTCTCCAATTGACTCTCCTCTTCCCTGAACCCTTAACGCATCTCAGGACTTAAGCCACATCGCCACTAAAGCTCTATCTGGAGCATGTTCCCGCACCAGACCTTTCTGAATGGCTGGTGCGGGCATTCCCACAGCTTTTTTTTGGTGTCTATTATTATTCTGGGTACAGACACTATAGTCTTCCTGTGTGCCAAGCACAATGTAAGCATCAATGGGATCCTATACCCAGAAAGGAAGTTTATGTCTATGTTTGTCAAAACTGTGTTTCTTTTTCTTTGCCCAGGACAACAAGAAGCAGGATGATGTCTGAATGTTGGCCATATGCTAATTTATTCAGTTACAAGCTAAACTCCCACATATTGGCAGTTAGGTTGAAGTGCTCCCCAATCCTGAACTGTGTGTACTGTAACTGAATGTAATATCACTGGAAAGAATAAGGGGCGGGGCTGCTTTAATGTTTTCCCCATCCTGATTCGGGATGTTGAACCAGCTGTAACTCTGAAATCCCACAAATCGGGTAGAATACCCAACCTACAATGGTCCTATGGCCCTATCCAGTTATTTACTGCCCAGTTATTTAATGCCCTAAGTAGTAAGCACAAGTTTGGACATCCAGGGATAGAGTGAGCGTCAGCACTTGGACCAGAAGCTGGGGACATGCTAATGAAAAACAGGGATTTTTTTGGTTTTCTTTAATTTTATTGCACAACTTTCTTTCTTATGATTTACGTGCAGGATTGGCAACTCCTGGATGCAACGGACGATTCGTTGGTAACCAGAAGCAGAGCGGACATTGGCACAGACTCACATGTCACATTTTGTATACACTGTAAAATAGATAAAGGGCACACTTAGACACAATTAAACTTCAAGTCAATCACTGCAAAATAAATCTGTCCGGTTATGAAGCAACAACGATTGTGAATCAATTTCTCCTGCTATTGTGCAAATGGAACAGACAACAGGTAGAAATGATCGGCAATTAGCAAGACACCCCTTCTGCTGGTGATCACAGACCAGTTCTCTGTTTTTATTCCTTTTGGTCATATTTGCATTTTCTAATTGCACTCAGCATGAGGGGGTGTCTAGTAGTGAAGCTCATCCAGGAGGGCATATTAATGCGAGCGATGGATGAAGGTTAGCTGTGTCTGTCATGACAGTGCCCAGAGCATGGAGCAAGTGCCATGAGACAGGCCAGTAAACCAGGAGATGTGGAGGGGGCAGTAAGAGAGCAACAGGCAACCCAGCAGCAGGACGGCTACCTCCTCCTTTGTGCAAGGAGGAACAGGAGAGGCAGTGCCAGAGCCCTGCAAAAGACCTCCATCAGACCAATAATATTCATGTGCAAGCCTCTGTGGAATCCTCCCATGTGACTAGTGCCTTTACTGAAGGGGGGGGGCATGGAGGGGGATTCCCCAAGAGTGGGCAAACTGCATCATGAAAACCAAGGAATACACCAGACAGCTCAGGGATAAAGTTGTGAAGTATATTGCAGGGTTAGGTTATAGAAAAATAACCTAAGCTCTGAGCATCTCACAGAGGACTGATAAGACCATCATCCATAAATAGAAGATGTATGTTACAACTGCAAACTTACTAAGACATGGCCATCCACTTAGAACACTAATTAAATAAACAACCAAGAGGTCCATGTTCACGCTGAAGGAGCTGTATTGACCTACAGCTCAGGTGAGTGATTCTGTCCACAGGACAACTATTTTTTGTGCACTCTTCAAATTTGCCCTTTATGAAAGGGTGTAATGATACATTTGTGAAAAGCAAGCCATAAGAAGTTTGCAAGCACCTGGAAGTAGGTGCTCTGGTCATATTAGACCAAAATTAAACTTTTTGTCATGAATGTCAAATACTATGAATACTATGTGTGGAGGAAACCTAGCCCTGCACCTCACCCTGAACACAAAATGGAAGATGGTGGTGGCAGCATCATGTTTTGCTACAGCAGGAACTCGGAAGCTAGTAAGAGTTGACAAGAAGATGGATGGAGCTAAATTCAGGGCAATCTTGGAGGAAAACCTGTTAGAGGCTGTGAAAGACTTGAGACTGTGGTGTAGGTTCACTTTCCAACAGGACAACAACCCTAAATATTCAGTTAAAGCTACAATGGACTGGCTTAAATCAAAGCATATTCAGGTGTTGAAATGGTCCAGTCAAAGTGCTGATCTAAATCCCATTTAAAAAATGTTGCATGACTAGAAAGTTATTGTTCACAAACACTATCCATCCAATCTGACTGAGCTAAAGCAAAAAAGAATGCACACACATTTCAGCCTTTAGATGTGCGATGCTGGTAGAGACATACCCCAATAGACTTACAGCTGTAATTGCAGCTAAAGGTGGTCCTACAAAGTATTGAATCAGGGTCAATACATATGCTTGCCACACTTTTTGTTATTTATTTGCATTAGCACATATCCTTTTCTTTAATTAATATCTTCTACTTTGTGTTGCTTTATCACATAAAATGTTTAAGGGGTATGAATACTTTTTCAAGGCACTCTGTGGCCACAAATTATAACCTTGGTCTTATTAGCCCACAAGACATTTCCCACATGCTTGTAGCAGAATTAAATTAAGTTTTGGCAAAACCTATCCAGCCTTGGATGCTTTTGTTTTAAGAAAAGACCTCTGCCGATCCACCCTACCCTACAACCCAGATATAACCCCATTAGAGAAAATGCTCTACCCCATGGAAGAAAACACAAACTGAACAGAGGTTAAAAGCCCCACCTCTTCCTGCCTATCTCAGTCTTTGTAAAGTAACCCAAGTTACCCCTAGGACTATGGGTGGGTAATATGTGGTCCTGCTGAAGTATTCTTGAAAAATCCATTACCGGTAAGTCTAACGGGGGGTTTCCAAATCATACTTCAGCATGACCACACAGAGATTAGGCAAGTAATTATACTTTAGGGATGGTAAGCTGCAAGTAGTACCCTTCTACTCAAAGCCGGATGTTTTGCAGAAAGTAGATCAAGTCTATAATGTTTAAGGAAGACGTGGGGTGATGACCAAATTGCTGCTTTGCAGATCTCACATCAGTCCTCTCTGAAAACGTAGAATCAGTGCTCCGGTCAGTAAATTAAAGGGCTAGAACACCCGCAACATAAAATTCCTGCCCGGGATGGTTAAGGGGACAGCACACTACTCATGCTAGTTAGACTATTTGGGGATTAGCCCTGGCTGTCCCACGTCACAGGATGAACTCCACCCGGATATATAGTACTAGGGTACAGGAAGCTCTTACAGGACTCTGGAGTGTTAAAATAAAAAACTACAAAGACTAAACATATTCCTAGCACACTCTGTCCAGTGGTTCCCTAGGGAGAACTGAGGTAGGCAGAAAGGGGTGGGGCTTTTAACTTCTGTTCAGTTTGTGTTTCCTCCCAGGAGGACATTTGTGTCACATGCAGTACACAACCAGTACTATGCAGCTAAGATCATGAAAATCCTATTAGACTGTACTTTATACAGGGTTAGTCAGAATCACCTTAATTGATGGTTGTTTATCATGAGTTTAGTCTGTTTCACCTATGCAACCACATTATTTGTATTTATTTTCCATGATGTCACTTTTTTCAATGGATTTGTCACAATCAGGTGGAAAAAGTTTTATAATAATTCTTCTTGGTGTAACTTAACGCAATGAAAGCTTACCATTTTCATAGGAGTGTGTAGACCCCATATTTGGGCGAGAGGGAACGTCACTGACTTCAGGTGAAAGGGCTGTTCCAAGTTATATCAGCGGTTCCAGATTGTCACAACTGGCTTAAGTTGCTGCTTCCTTGCCGATTGGAGCATAGGTGTTAACTAGTGATGAGCAGGTCAGTTGAAATTCAGGTTTGCCGAACTTTGGGGCACAAAAATGGCTAGTGGGCTGAAAACTGAGGTGAACACCTGAGCGATTGCCCTGCACAAAATGGGCTAGGGTAAGTACTCGAAACAATAACAGAAAGCTAAAAAAAAAAATACACAAATAAATAAATAAATACATTAATCGATATATACATGAATGAATATTAACATCAATAAATTAATATCTGGTGCAAATAGGCACCAGGTTTTGCAGTGTATTTTTTCTTGTAGGCCCCAATACGCTGCCAGAATGGTTAGGCCTAGAACACTTTGAGGTAGTCGCAGATTATTTGCAGAGTCCTCCACCTCATCCCCCTTACAATCAGTGAGGCCGTTCCAGCCACATGGAGTCAATAATGCTCTATGATGACACCCCTGGCTGGGATACAGTTGCCCATCTATCTGCCCCTGCCTCAGTCAACTGCTGACTGCCATGGCTTTCAGCAATGTGGAGGCTGAGAAGGAGGGTAGCGGGGAGTAGTGGGTGGAAGACAGTTGAGGGGTAATGATGACATAGACATCTGACTAGGCAATCAGATTTTGGCAGAAGAGGTGGTGGCCATGCAGCCCCAGCCAGCCAGCACAAAGAGGGGGAAGGGTGCCAACCATCAGCAATCAGCCTCATTGCTACTACTGCCCACCACGCCCAGGCACTGAGCACTTAAAATCTGGATCTCCCCAGCGTGGCACTTTTTGTGCACTGATGACAAGATACAGGTAATTTGCACACTGAGCCACCAGTCTCTAAAGTGAGGGAAACGTTTTAACAATAATAATTAAAAAAAATTATTAGTATTATTTAAAATATTAAATAATTAAAATAAAAAACAGGCCCATTTTCCCAGGTGTCTGGCTACTTTATGGTGGGTTGCTGGACTAACAGCTGCCAGCCAAGGGACACTTTTGGAGGCTTCTGAGAAGGACTTGTCCTCACAGCAGGGTGGAGAATGTGCCATTTTTGTGACAGCATGGCAGGAGAAGAGCCTAGCGACTGGCATAATTATAACATAAATTAATGACATCCATCACCAGGCACCTGTAAAGCAAACAGAAAAATACCCAATCTTTTTTTCACCCCCCCCCCCCCCTCCCAGGTTTCTTCTTCACCAAATTGTAGACATAAGTATGGAAATGATCATTAAACTTACGCCGAATGTTTGTCTTCCACTTGATGAATTACCATGCCAGTCCTTTTTGAGCCATCTTCTTTGGCATATTCTACTTGCTTCCCAACTAGGCTGTCCACAATCTGTACTTGCTTTCTTTCTGCTGTAGAGTGAAGCATGGTACGAAGATCTCCATGTCGATAGCCAGGCACCTGCAAAGCCAAAAAAAAACAAAATTATATGAAAATGTTTTAAAATTTAAAGGCCAGGCCACTCCATGCGTAGCTCACAGGGTGGGTTGCTAAACTGACAGCAACCAGCCAAAGGAGAGTTTTGGAGGCTTCGGAGGAGAACTTTTCCTAACAGCAGGGTGGCACCCAGCTCAGCTCATGGGCATCACTGGAGTGTAGCTGGGGGGATGCAAAGGAGACACCTCCCACTGAGGACAGCTTCTCTTTGACTCAGAGTAGCCTGGTTCACAAGAGCCACTACATGCTCCAGTGCCTGTGGACTGCCCACAGCGTTACCCACCTAGTCAACAGTGCTAATTACTGGGTGGTAACCCTGCTGGATCCCAGCCCCGCCCTGATAACATCACCTCCTTGATTCCAGCATTGGAGCAGGATGGAAAAATTATGGTACAAATGCATACAAACAGGTCATTTGCATGCTTTGTCACCAGTCACTGAAGCTAAGGCAATCTGTGCACAACGTTTGTCACCAAATGTGGCCTGCAAAGCAACCAGAAAAACATTTGTTAATATTATTTAGTTGTTAGTATTGTTATTGTTAGTATTATTAATTTTATTAGCCCTAGTTAGTATTAATTATTAATTAGTTATAATTAGTATTACTAGTTAGCATTTGTATTAGTATTTGAATTTGTATTATTATTATATATTTTTTTCCACCACCCCTTTTTTGTCTCCCCCAAGGGGGATGTAAGACCACTACCACCAAGCCTACCCACACCATCCCAGTGTAGCAATCAGCTTTCTATACCCCAAACAACAGACAGAAAGTGGAACCCCCGGTCTTGAATGCAAGCATTATTAAATTGCTTACCTTTGAAATGTTCCCATTCTGGCCGCTGGAACTGGAGAGCTTTAAAAACCTTATGGTGAGGGGGGCAGTTATCTCAGAGCATGTTGCTAATAAAAAAATCTTATGTCTGTGGCTGCCCTAACATACATCACTCCCAGACGCCACAACTTTTGGTCGGCAGGCCATCGCTGCCCTGCACCAGCAGGTTGTGAAAAAATGAGGTGTGCAATGCTATATGTTGCAAGTGTCAGGATCTGAGGCCAAGGGCAATGACTCTGAAGACAGTTCTTAGTCAAATAATAAGCTATTTCATTTTTGAAAATAAAGTCCAACAGACAAAATCTCTTAACTTCAGAGTATGATGCAGCATACAATGCAGTACAGCAAGCAGTTACCTCACCAACTTTAGCAATGTCCCGTGTAGGATAATTACAGCGTATCGCAAGTCCTTGATCTAACAGGTCCTCTTTCAGGGCATACAAGGCTGTTAATCCACAAGTTCCAAGTACAGATAACACACAACGTCCTTCGGCTGCAATGCAGCACTGTCAGTATTGGGAGCAGCAAGATATGGGCTCCTCATCCCAGCCCCTTCATCTCCTCTCCGAAAGCCTCAGCAATTCCTTTTATAGGGCTTCCTTCCTTCAATTAGTCTCATCACCTGGGAAGACCTGTGAGTAGGGGAAAATCTTGTAGAGGACCCGGGATGTGGATTGGATCTCTGATATCCCGGCATGGATCATGCCTGCCTGAAAAAGGTAATCATCACAACTGACATGCAGACAACTAAGCATGGGCAGGGATGTTACATCTCTTCAACTGCCCACTGGGTTAATGTAGTCGCTAAGCGCTTTGCTGCATATACTTCTACAAGCCAGGATTGCCAGACATCACTTGTTGACTCCTACTCCACTTTCTCCTCTCCTGACTTCTCATCCACTGCTGAAAATCATTTGCCTGTTGAAAGACCATACACCACCCAGGAGCTGTGGCCTGCCATCCATGAGCAGACTGATGATCGGTTGCTGCCTCTGCACCTAAAGTCTGACAAGGTGGTGTGTGACAATGAGCAGAACCCAGTAGTAGCCTTGGACTGAGCTGGGTTGAGGCACATCCGTTGGCTGGTGCATGGGCTCCAGACATGTCATAGCTGCTGCATAAAGTGCGTGCCATGTGCGCACACTTTGGGCATTCACACCCTGCTGCTGCTCCCCTATCTGCACCGCTGGGAAGGGTGACTACTGCTGCTTGACTTAGCTAAACCTGCTAATGTGGTCATCTGTTACAGTGGAAGGTTTTTGAGATATGTAGTCAGTGCGTTGTACTCGAGGCCAGAAAAAACACTCCCATCTTAGCATCACAGACACATAGGAAACAGAGTGCTGATAAGTAAATCACAGGTCTGTGAAATAAACACATATGTTTATTTTACATTCCAGAAGAGGAAAACAATAAGGTGGAACACCTGACAAACTTTCATGAAATATTATTAAAGTGAAGTACTGTCACTTCCCCAGTGTTCAGAGAAACTTTTGGTATACCCCAGTGTGATATGGTGAGACACTTTCAACCCAGTCTTTAAAGCTAGTTGTGTTATAAGGGTACACTCTGATCCCAGTATTTACAGCTAGGTGGGGTATAAGGGGGCACTCTCACCAAGTCTTTACAGCTAGTTGTGGTATAAGGGGACATCTCACCCCAGTCTTCACAGCTAGTTGTGGTAAGGGGAACACTCTCACCCCAGTCTTTACAGCTATCTGTGGTATAAGAGGACACTCACACCAGTCTCCACAGCTAGTTGTGGTATAAGGGGACACTCTCGCTCCAGTCTTTACAGATAGTTGTGGTATAGGGAGACACTCTCACCCCAATGCTTAGAGAAAGTTGTGGTATAAGGGGGCATGCTCACCTCAGTGCTTGGATCAAGCTGTGGTATAAGAGGGCAGACTCACCCCAGTCTTTACAGCTAGTTGTGGTGTAAGGGGACACTCTCACCCCAGTGCTTAGAGAGTTGTCTTATAAGAGGGCACACGCACACCAGTCTTTACAGCTAGTTGTATAAGGTTACACTCTCACCACAGTCTTTAAAGTTGGTTGTGGCATAAGGGGACACTTTCACCCCAGTGCTTAGAGCAAGCTGTGATTTAAGGGGGCACATGCACCCCCATCTTTATAGCTAGTTGTGGTATAAGGTAACACTCTCACCCCAGTCTCCACAACTATTTGTGCTATAAAGGGACACTCTCACGCCAGACTTTAAAGATAGTTTCGGTATAAGGGGACACTCTCACCCCAATGCTTAGAGCAAGTTGTGGTAACACGCGCCCCAGTCTTTACAGCTAGTTGTTGTATAAAGGTAACACTCTCACCCCAGTATTTAAAGTTAGTTGTGGTATAAGCGGACACTGTCACCCAAGGGTTCAGAGCAAGTTGTGGTATAAGGAGGCACACGCACCCCAGTCTTTACAGCCAGTTGTGGTATAAGGGAAACTCTCACCCCAGTCTTTACAGCTAGTTTTGGTATAAAGGGACAGTCTCACCCCAGTGCTTAGACCAAGTTGTGTTATAAGGGGACACTCTAAACCCAGTCTTTACAACTAGTTGTGGTATAAGTGAACACTCTCATTCCAGTATGCCCTGAAAAGGGCATTTTTTTGTTTTTTTAACCAAAAAAGAGCCTATCTGTCCCTAAACTGCTGCAGCAGTATGAATGACGTGGACCCCACTTGATAAATATATATCTATATATCATATATATATCTATATACCATATATATATCTATATATATATATCTATATCTATATCTATATATATATATATATATATATAGCGGGGTCACGCGTCCTTCTAGGCCAATGGAGAGAGCGGAAGGAAGAAGGCTGATTGGCTGCTGTAGTTGAAAGCAGTGTTCAGCTTCGGGCGCACAAACCCGCAAACTTCAGTGCGGATTCCAAGTTTGCAATTCGAACTTGCTTATCCCTAGTGTCAACCACTTTTTTTGGCTCATGTCTTATTCCCCCCCCCCTCAATTTTTGCATTGCTTTAGGACATCCTAAGTGAAGTGAATGAAAGGAAATAAACTCCCTGCAGGTAAGGAAAAGAGATTTTAGTACTTATCCTAAAATCCTTGAAGTCATGCAAGGGGCCTAGTTCCCACCCACACGTGCTGTTCCTTTTTGTTGTTTCCCTTTAGATTCTTGGACTCAGGCATGCAACAGGGAGAGGTGGAACTTAACTGGTTGGGGTCTTCTCCTTTCTGGTACTACTTCATGCAAAATGAAGATCGTCTGTGATTTGAATATTTGAAGTACCGGTATATATTTTTTGTCAGTTGTTTCTGTTTCCTGAAATGATCATAAGGTCTAAGTGTAGTGAATGAAAGGGCACCTTCAATACAAAGAGTTTATGAAGATACTTCTTGCATAATATACCAGCCAACTAAAATAACAAGCCTGTTGTCTGACAAGTACAGATGAGCAAATTTCTTAAAAATTTAAGCATAGAAACATAAATTCATAGGTTGACAGCAGAAGGAGACCATATGGTCCATCTAGTCTGCCCTTATGTGTATATTGTATGTACTCTTTAGGATAAATGTGTGCTTATCCCAGGCATGTTTAAATTCTATTTGATTTGGATTTCCCTAATAAATTGAAAAAAAAAAAAAATACTCCTTTCCTCTATCCAGTGACGGACAATGTCTTCATCGTCTGGCAGGGTTACCCCTGGCTCTGGTGGTTGCAGCGTCACCTGTGTCCTCTTTCTTTATCAAGCAATCTGACTCCTCTTTTTTCTTGACCCCGCGTGGTGCAACCTCTGACATCCAGGGCAGTCCTCAACCTTTTTTGGTTGGCCACCAATTTACACACAAGGAGACAGAGGTCTGCCTTATTTAGCCTGTGGCCCACTGTGTGGTACCACCTAATAGAAGTGGCCCCAAGGAAATCTCTTTTGCATCACTGTGGAATGGAGGAATAATGGATAAAAGTAGACCTGAATGTGGCACCATCACCAACAGGGAGCCACAGGCTAACATAGGGAGACCTTTACTTCTCTGTGTTTAAATTAGCAGCAGCCTGGCTGTTTTCCACCACCTGAAGACAATCAAGGGCAGCACTGAATGACGGAGGACATACTTCACAGGGTCAATAAAAAGGAGGACACTGGTGCTGCTGCCAGTGTCCTCTTTTGGAGTTGCATTTCAAGCTAGCAATGCTACCCCAATACCAATTGGGTTGGTACAATACAGAGACAGTCAAGTCAACTAGAGGTGAGTATATATGGGCACATTCTGAGATTCTCTCAGTTGACTGTTTTATTGTTAAGGCCACTCAGCTAGAAAATAATTTTAACAGAGGCAGATGCATTATGTGCATGTTCTTTGAAAAAAATATTGATAAATTCGTCAGTCTTATTTTCTTAAAAGGTATGGTAGCAGAACCTTGGCTTTTCCTAGCCACAATAGATATGACCTGGATAATTGCATTTCATGCTTGAATGAGAAAAGCATTTTAACCATGCTTTGAGTAAGCCATCTCAGGGCAGTAAAACACTGTGTCAACGTATTTCTTTTTACGTTGAAATTATCTCTTAATAAACATGGGCTAATGTGCAAGTTCACATTTTTGTAAGTGTTGAAAAGGTATGAGTGCAGTAAAAGCAATGGCTATTGGTTAAAATATATATATAACAAATTCAGTTAGAGAATATTTAACATTTATTTTATTTAGTTTTATATTTATAAAAATGACAGAAACATTTGCATAAATAAAAAACACCCATGCTAGTACAAATGCTAGGCCAGAAGTATATTTTAAAGCTGCCCCCCCGAGTAATTGAAGGCATGCTGCTGACTTGGTGGTGGCCAGTGTTAGGCTACAGATTCAGATCCGAGATAAAGTATCCGGCATGCAACTCACTGATGCTGGCAGGTAGCATTCTAGCGGTCAATTCCCTGTAAAGTGGTATACAGGGTCCCTTTGATTTCTTACCAGCTCACAAACTGTTAAAAGGGAAAACAATACATTATTTAAATTTAAAAAAACTCCCTGTAGCTTCTTCAACAGTCCCCCATCAAGCAGCATCCTCTCTGCAGGCTGACCCAGGGGACCTGCAGAAAGGAGGTCGCCCACAGGCTACCATAAGCAAAAACAGGTTAAGACAGACCTGGTTCGACTTCACAGCCTTACTTCAGTGCAAGTTACCACCATGAAGGAATCCTGTGGCCTTGACCCCAAGTCTTTAGATACATGCTGCTAAAGGCAGACACAAGGAATCCTGTTGCCTTGATCCGCCACTTCAAACCCATCATTTCGCACATAGGTTTCAAAATGTGGCCCTTAGTAAGGTCTGGGCTGACTTCAAATGCTTCTTTCACTGGTAGTTACTGGTCTGTAATGTTAAGCGAGGCTGCTAACTAACTAGAAGAATGTGCTGGATGCAACAGGATTCAGAGATGTATAAGCCAGATATCAGCACTATTTTTTTTTAACTATTGTGACTCCATCGAAAGTTTGTAAGTGTGGATTCTCTTAAATGTTTCACTGTGTGTGTATGTATTCAACCTGGTCTTAATCCCAGATGACCCTTTCAGATAGAAAGGTTCCTGGTAAGCTTTATTTTCATTAACATACTCTTTACAGCTGGTACAAAGTGTTGTATCTTTGACAGAACTCACCATGGAAACCAATCACATATGAAACACGTCATAAAATGATGAACAGAAAAATGGAAAAGCTAACTGCATCAGAGCTGGGCTATGGTAGCAGAACAGGGACAACTTACTGTGTATAGAACCGAACAGCCCTATGTAAAACAGACTGAATAACAAATATGAAACACAGGTCCTGGAACATGACATTAAGGGATTGATTCAGAGCCATTGCCTAAAATTTCACTGGGGTTCTTGATACAACTCGCCGGCTACTCGCCTGATTCAAAGCCCCTTCCAAGATTGTTTTGGTTGGGGGGATTGAATGGAAAATTCTCGTGAGCATTCTTGCTTCCATCCATTATTTTACAACTCGCATGACAGTTGAATGAATCACTGTCAGTGATGTGTACTCATTTTCATTGATAAAAGCAATGCCACTATACTATATCAATGAAACTGACTTGTTTTTCTGTTATTCTTTTGTTTAAATATCTATTTTTTTTTTTTTTTTAAATTGGGGTCCACCCAAAAGGCAACCAGCCCAGGCACCAGACATAAGGACTTGTAACCAGGGCACAAAAGCCACATCAGGCGCCTCCCATGCAAGTTACAAGCTCTTATGCCCTTCAGTATGGGTTCAGCGGCTCTTCCAGGGGTGCACAAATACCCCTGAAAGTACTACATTGCCATACTGATGGACACCAAACACTTCAATGGGTTACACTGTGCTTCTAGTGTCCCACCCCGCTCCCCGCTGGCTCTTTAGGGCTCTTCTGCCCCCTCCACCATCTTATGTGGCAGTGCAGGGCACCAGGACTGATGCCCGGTGCTACCACCTTATTCCATCCTTGCTACCCAGTGAGGGACTGATGTCAGGGCCAGGGGAGACGACTTTTACACTGAGGCAGAGCCTCCAAGGAATCTCCCTCATGTGACTAAATACTGAATATATCACATGAGGGGAGGGGCAGGGAGGGGTATCCTCTGGTGGTTTTTAAGCAAGATTTAACAGACAGACAGACGCCTGCCCTTTTTATATTTTGGCAGCAATAGATTTTGGTTGTACTGCACGTGAAGCAGAGAACGAGGTTGGCAGCAAGGGAGAAGCAAAGCTGTTTCAAAACCCAAAGGTTAGTTTAATAATCAGCATGAAGATGAAACTGGCTAAATAAAGAGAAAATCTGGTTAGAAGGATCGGGAATCTATCAGAAAACCCATAATCATTAGGACAACCTTGTGTCTCATGTTTGAGGATGATCAGTGCTTTAGTGTCATTTCCTGGGTCAAATCATCCCGCATTCACCTGCCAGTGGAAAAAAAGAATCACCTCTTGGCGGCTTCTGTTTCCTCCAATTACTATGTAACCCCTAGGTTGCAAACTTGCTTAGCCTTTTAGATTAAAACATAATATACCTTCATGAATTACCGCCCCCCCCCCAAAAAAAAAATTCTGTTTCCATTCAAAGAATATGATGTATCTTGGAGGCTGATTCACTACTAGTGCCGTGTATAGCCAGATGAGCGTCTGTAGAGCAACCGCTAGTAGATGCTGTAAGCTGGTATCGGATGCTGTAACCTAGTGTTGTGGTCGCTGTAGTAACCTGGCCATCATTGATGAATGTGATGTGTGTTCGGTGCTTTAACAACAGTATATGATGGACTTACTTATGCCTTGAGAAAGAGACCCGTGGGAGGTCTCGGAACGCGTGGGTCTCAGCAGCCGCGGGGTCGCCATTCTTTTAATAGTAAGGAAAGATTTTGTGGTTGTACTTTTGCTGCACTTTATGCCGATACTTTGGACCTTTTGTATATTTTGCACATTGTGTTGGATACTGATGCAATATTTACTAGGCACATGCACTTTAAAAAATTGAGGAATTAATTAAGGAGGGTTAATAGGATTGATTATAATATATATGATAATACAAATGTATAGAATGGCTCCCCCTTGTGGCGCATTTTGTAAGTAACAGAATAGTATTTTATGTGTTTTTAACTAAAGATTTTGCTGCATTGAAAATAAAAATTATATATTGATATTACTTATGTAGTGAGTTCAAATGTTAGTCCCCGGGACTTCTCACGGGGGGTGGAGGTAACCCCCAACTTTGGGACTTCAAAGTGGTTTGGGAGAGCTGTGCAGGGGCAGTGCACCACATTATGAAGGCTGTTGGCTGGTGCCACCCACATCTCTTCATTAACAACAGTATAACAGCGAGCAATAGGTAGCACCAGCTCAGTGTGTCCGGCAATCGGCGCTCAACACAGTACTTAACAAAAATTTACACACACACAGCTTTGGCGCTCTAAAGCTGGGCGCTCTTGCATAAAGTGCCAGATGCTGTGTGATTAAAGTCTGTTTTTGAGTACATATCCACCAGTAACAAAGCGAAAACACATGGAATGACATTGTTTTAACACTGGGGCAATAACACTTTAGTGCCAGGCCTGTAATGACAATTCTGCATAAAAATATAAAAAGTAAAAAATATTAATAAAAGTTTGTTTGCAGCCAGGAGAGGTCACACAATGATTTGAGCAAAAAATACTCATTTTAATAGCCAAACACGCTATTTAAACGCAAACAAATGAAAGCTCTTCCTATTGTCTCCTGTGCCACGACACGTGGTTTAAACCTTGTGGCATCTAATTTTGTATTGCTCCCTGTACTATATGTTTTACCTTGTCTGTAATCAAACCTTGTAAAGCGCTATGGAATATGATGGTGCTATATAAATAAACAATAATAATAATAAGCCCATTGAAATGTATGGGAGAAGGACACTGAGTGAAAGGTAATACATGGCGCTCTTGAACCTAGAGCATCAGTGCCATACGCTGAGCCGCCTCTGGTAATACATGTGACGCTGTTAGAGGCGCTCACCAGATTCACTTTCTTAAATCTGGTTTTCCGTACAGTGCCCAGTGTTCACCAGATGCTGTCTGCCGCTATGAAGCGCTACCTGGCGCCCTGTTCTTTCACTTGTATACTTTCAGAAAATATATTGGGCCCTTATTTATGATGCGCACCTTTTAGCATCATTTTTGTGGCTATAGCGCCGCCATTCCCATCTTATCTGATGCTGTGCTGTGTACTACATTGGCGCTAGCAGTCACTGTGCCAAACCCTACTAACTAGCTTTGATTGTTGCTTGATTGAGTGCCAGTGAGCGCCACAGGTCCTGCATTTGAATTATTGTCCAATGCAAGTTCTGTAGAAATAAAAGTGTTTAATATTAAACACTTCAATCCAGTTCTGCCCATTGTGCTCTATGGGATCTTAAGCAAATGTGGCAGATTTTATCCTGCGTTGCTTCAACCACAGCGCCCGGCACTGCATCCTTTTCAGCGCTAGTGTTAAATAAGACAGTAGGCCGCCCACTGCATTGGCATTGACTTTTTTTGTTGTTAAATCATACGCAGGGGCGTATTTAGGTTTCATGCTGCCCTAGGCACTATTTAGGCTTACGCCCCCCCCCCAGCCTTTTTTAGCTGTACAGAAATAGCAATGCAGGGGGGAAAACCACATCAAAGGACCAAGAAGCAGTACGGCGGAGAAGATAGAAATCCCAGTAGAGGAGACTGCAACAGTGGAGGACAGGGCAGAAAAAAGGGAGAATAAAATCTGAACAGATCAGCAGCGAATGAGTGGAGGAAATGGCACTAGAGAGTGGAGAAGTCAGTGGACACTGGTGGCAAGTCTGCAGTGATGGGTGCCAGAAGGCCAAAGTGCAATTCAGTAAATGTTCCCTGTGTTGCCCATTGGCAGATATGGATTTGCTGCGTTCATGTTAAAGGCAAACAATGTATGCATTAATTTCCAAAGCATGATGCACAGGGGTCTGGAAGCTGTCACATAAACAGCAGCAGGTGCTACCTTCTCCAGTAGGTGGCACTGGAGTGTGTGCATTGGCTTTCGGTTCCCCATCTCCAGCATGGGTAGCTTGCAGGGGGGTGTCCCTATCCAGACTGGAAAAAAACAAAGCACTTACCTCTCACACTCGATACCACAGAGTCCTGTGGCGTTCAACCCTCTGGCTTTAGCACTGTTGACAGTATGCTGCCTGCAAGGCTCCACCAAACATCTCTGCTGCCAGTCATGTGGGAGCAGGCTCACTTACTGACTGGCAGCAGGGGGAGCCGCAGGTGAATAGAGGTAGGCTGCCCATTTTTTCATAGGGAAAAATGTGAGACGCCAGGTCAATTTTCAAGTGACACCATTGGTCACACATCATATAATGTTGTCACTATCGAAAATGAACATAGCAATTTGTTAAGCTGTCATAATGTATGTTAATTTTCGATAGTGACAACATTATATGATGTGTGACCAATGGTGTCACTTGAAAATTGACCTAGCCATTTGTTAAGCTGTCATAAGTGTGCCAAATGTATTCCTCTGAAAAAATGCTCAGATTACTAGAGCCGACTGGTCAGAAACTGGAGCGGTGCAGCTATGAGATCAAGCCTGCTGGCTGGGACATATGTGTCTTTGCTATTTTCCCAGACCTTGCACTGGCCATTTAACATAATGTCTGACCTGGCCTCAGGGGGGACCGGAAATGACAGAGCACACACAATGTCCTCTGAATTGTGTGCTATGCTTTTATTTGGTGTCTATTTGGTGAAAGTGGACCAAAACCCAGGATTTTGACTATCCTGGGTTTTGGTCCTTGCTCCCGGGGCACCTCGATCAGCAGATGCCCCGCTGTGTGAAACCACTCAGGTCTGCCAAACAAACTCACCTCTTCAATGGTGAGTTTGTTTGGCATGTGCAGCCCTCTTGTCCAATCAGCGCGCTCGGATCTGCTGGAGACCCTTCATCCAGGAGCTTGTCTAATATGAGTGGATCCGAGCACGCTGACAGCCGCATCCCCCTCTACCCTCTAACAGGGAGCGTGCCCCTTGCTGCCCATTCACAAATGCCTGGCGTACCCTGCTAGAGGGATAGCGGGGATGCAGCTGTTGCTCGCACATGCGACGTTAGACTGGGTAAGAAGGTACATTTATGGGCTACCTGGGGGGTTTCACACAGCTGGGCACCCCGATTCTGGATGCCCTGGGGGGCAGAATCAATTTGCTCGGGAATCTTAAATTCCTGGGCCGATCTCGGTGGGTTTTGGTCCACTTTAAAGAGACCAGGCCAATATGAGTTTATTCTTTGGGGGGATAAAACTATACTGTACAGCCGTTTCCAGCTAACGGGTGTGGGTCCAGCCGCATTCAGACAGGTTGTGGGGGCCATCAAGAATGCTGGAGCCTCCTCGTGCATGGGCCTTCTAGGATGCCCAGAATTCTTACCTTATCCTCAGCCAGGAATGATAGCCCTTTGACTGGTCGCCGGCTGAGGGTCGAGGAAGGTAAGAATTGTGGGTGTTCGGGGGGGGGCAATGCACAAAGGGGCTTCAGCAATTCTGGATTAGAAAGGCATTTACAGGCGCCCCTGGGGGGGTATCACACAGATGGGGATCCCCTGGGGTAAGGCCAGCACCAATCCCTAGAATCTTTTAGATTCCAGGGCTGGCCTGGGTGGGTTTTATTATGCTTTAAGCCCCCACAACTCCCATCACTCACCTCCCCTCACACTCCCATGATGCATGTGCAGACCTCCTCTGCACGGCAATGAGCTCACTGACATGCACTTAGCAGCCATTCAAAGCTGCCTGGGGTGGGGCACATAGCATGTGGGGATGCAGAGGAAGCCATTTTGTAGCATGGAGGAAGGTAAGAAACCAGAGATTACAGGGATACCCTGCTGGGGACAAAACCTGGGGGGCATAATGTCACGTTTTGGTCTACTTTAAAGTGTTCTAAGGCAACAACAGATGAAAAGCATTCAAAACATTCACCTTCTCCCATTTGCTTTGTAAATCATTGGTGGCTCAATGGTTAATTGCCCCTTTCCCTCTGCCTGCAGACAAGTACCTGATCACAGATGATGAATGGGCCGTCATCGCCACACAGCTCCTTTGATGGTCGCTGCTTAGGGTGACGTAATACATTCCCAGCCTCCCCAGAGTTTCTTATCGAGGAAGTGGGTGGTGATTGGGCTGCCTCATCAGTCACATGCTGTCTGCACACAGCACAGAGAGATAGTGAGATGAGCCATTAACTATTGAACCACCAAATGTTATATACAACCTGAGGAGATCCTGATGTTCGCCCCTGCCTGTTTGCTCTCACCTATGATGATGGCTGCCTCACTGCTATATGATTTTAAATGAAATTGCTGCTGGATGCTGCCCCGCCCCTGCTGTAGCTCCGCCCTAGGCACGTGCCTATGTTTGCCTTGTGGCAAATACGGGCCTGATCATACGCAGAGTGCAACTGAGGCAAAAAGAAAATTGGACTCTCATGCTGGTGACAGCCCTACTGCTCCCAGGGACACCCATGGCATTTCTGTTATATTTATAGGGGGCTCTTGTAATGGTGACATCCCTCTGCTCCCAGGGATGTCCATGGCATTTCTGTTATATTAATATGAGGCTCTTGTGATGATGTCACCCCTCTGCTCCCAGGGATGTCAATGGCATTTCTGTTATATTAATATGGGGCTCTTGTAATGGTGACACCGCTTTGCTCTCAGGGATGTCCATGGCATTTCTTTTATATTAATATGGGGCTCTTGTAATGGTGACACCCCTCTGCTCCCAGGGATGTCCATGGCATTTCTGTTATATTAATATGGGGCTCTTGTGCTGGTGACACTGCTCTGCTCCCAGGGATGTCCATGGCATTTCTGTTTGATAAATATGGGGCTCTCATGCTGGTGACACCCCTTTGCCCCCAGTGACACCCATGCCATTTTTTCTTTGATAAATATGGGGCTCTTGTGCTGGTGACACCCCTCTACTCCCAGAGACATCCATGGCATTTCTCTTTGATCAATATGGGTCTCTCGTGCTAGTGACACCCCTCTGCTCCTAGTGACATCCATGGCAATTCTGTTTAATTTTAACAGATTAATATGTGGCTGATTCCTGATTCAGGATCCCGCAGGGGCACTTGAAAATGTAAAAAACTATGTCCTCAAGGTGCTGATCCTCTCTAGAGTTTTTTTTGCTTATGTTTGTAAATGTGTCAGTGGCCGGCTGGGATGACTGCACAGGGTCTTGTTCCACTTTAAAACAATCTTAGGGTTGTTGGTGTTGGTCTACCACTTTATGGGGCATCCCAAATTCAGCCCACACATGTGCCCTTGGATTGGGGATCAGGTTTGTTTTACCGGGAATTTCCGGGCTTTCACACAGTAGTGCCAAACTGGGAGTGGGAAGCAGGTGACCCCGGAGTCTTCCGATTCCTGGGCATCCTGAGATGGGTTTTTGTCCACTTTAAAGTGGACCTATCACCGACCCCCGCTACATCTCAATGGCATGGCTCACCTGAGCGGGGATGCACCTGGCAGTGCTCGCTTGATTCAGAAGGCTAAGAGACATTCATTCTTCTAATGACTCTGATGGCAGTTTCCCCTCCAATAAAGGTGGCAACCATTAATGTTGCCAGCATTACATTTGTGAGTCTTGTTTTATGCCTTATTTTTGATTTGATGCTGACATTTTGTTTTAGCAGGAGACCAGGCTGGCCAACATCCACGTTGCAAAGTTGGAGTTGAGGCACGGACCTTCCTTTTGGTGTCTTGCGGCCGAGCCTTACAGTGGACTGGCAGTGCTTTTTAACCCTTTCGCTGCCAGCCTACCTGCAGCATTTGCCACTCCCTGTTGCCAGACGATGTTTCACCATTTTGCGCTACACATATTCAACTGTCATTTTTGAAGGGATTTCCAGGGATTTCCCAGGAAAATTATATATTGTTTTTTTCAACAGAGTCTGGGCTTTAACATGAAATGTCTTGTTTGTATTTTTTAGGTGTATTCTCAATTTTTTTGGGTGAAATGTGTGAAAAAAAACAAAAAAAAAACATTTTTTTACAATTTGTAGAGTTTTTTTGTAATAAAAAATGTAAGTTTGTCAATAAAATCTTATTGCGTGAGAAACCCCAATTTCTCCCGGTTACAGCGATACCACATATGTATAGGTAGACACCCTTTCCTGCCCAGAAGCCTTTTATAGCTGCTGGATGACAAATGGTTAATTAAAAAAAAAAATGACATAGGGTCCCCCTTCCCGGGGAGGGGGACCCCATTTTTTTTTGGATTTTGAAGGGTTAAAAACCCTTCAAAATCCAAAAAAAAAAATGACGTGGGGTCCCCCTTACCCAAAGTAACCAGCCCGGGACCAGCTATGGGGGCTTGTAGGCACAGAGTGGGGGGGCCAGCTTTGGTGGCCCCCCCACCCTGCAGCCTACGAGCCCACATAGCCTATGTGGGCCCGGGCTCTTCTGCCCCCCCCTGGCCTTTGGGGAGGCAGGTAATGGGGGTGCGGGGGTTAATGGCAAGCCACCCGCTAGGGCAGGTGACTTGCCACCCCCCCAGCCTTGTGAACTGGTATAAGGGGTCTCATGGACCCCTTACCAGCTCACAAAGGGTTAATGTGAAAAAAAAACACCACACAATAATAAAAAGTATTTTATTAGAAAAAAAAAAAATTTTTTTTTACTGTACTTACCTTCGATTGCAAGCTCTTGTCCCTCGCCGCTCAGCTGACAGATGCCGGTGATCGGCATCCAGAGAAGGAGAAGGCAGGAGATCAGAGGATCTCCTGCCACCTCCTTCCAGGGCACCGATCACCGGCATCTGAGAAGCTGAGAAGGCTGAAGCCTGAGATCGGGGCCGGGATGACTTCATAAGCCCCGCCCCCAAGGGGGCGGGGCTTAGAGGCATGATGGCGGCCGCCATCGTGCAGAAGAGAGGAGAGAGCCTCCCAGGCTCTCTCCTGAAGATCGGTAAGTCCTGGGGGGGGATCGGAGGCCCCCCAGGTGAAGAGGAGGGACAGCGGGAGCCAGCGCACACACAGGTAAGTGAATGTCATTTTTATTTTTTTTTTTTTTTACAGTTAGAAGCTGCTGCTGCAGAAGCGGGGGGGGGGGGGCGGCCTATTCCGGGGGCTCTCCTGGAGCCATCCGACCCCCCACGGGGGATCGGATGGCACCAAATTAAAGAGGAGACCCGGCCGGATCCAACAAGGGGTCAGGTGAGTATTTGTTGTTTTTACTTTTTAAACTACAAGCGAGGAAAGTCAAGCACGTAACACCTACGTGCTTGGCACTTAAGGCCCAGCCAAGCCAGCACGTAGGTGTTACGTGCTTGGCAACAAAAGGGTTAAACCCGATATGGTAAATTACCAGTGAGCCATTGAGGAGGAAATTACTGCATGGTCTTCGATGTCCTTGTGAAGGGACCTAATAAATATCCATGGACCCCAAAATAAGTGGGACAAGAAATGCCTCTTTACATAGATCAAGCCATTCCTTTTTACAGCCCGGCCAGTAGTCTTTGGAGGTGATTTTAACACAGTGATTAGGCCAATGGACAGGAAAGGCTTCGAAGGCAAGCTGAGCTGTGATAGTCTCTTTTTGAATAGTATGGCAGGTCTGGAGGATGTGCACATTAAGCACTCCCTGGATCTTACGGGCTTCACTTTTCAGTGAGCTAGCAGTCAGAGTATGATAGACTTTGATGGAGTGCTCGGCTTCTCAGCCTCCGCCGGCTGATTACCTTTTACCATCAATGGTCTGGAGGATGAATTTGTCATCCTCCTTGAGGAGGAGAGGGTCAGACAATCCTTTGAGGATTTTTTTCAGGCACGGGTTTTTATAAACAGCAGGTCTGAGTGGTGGGAGCTGACCAAAATGAGAATTGCTGGGCTTTTCAGAGGCCTAGGAAAAAAGGAAACTTTTGGAGTACTTTTCCAGTACTTTTGGAGGAAACTGGACCTCCTTGTCTCAAATGGTGGACATCAGGGGGCAATCTCTGAAGTCAAGCTTCTACTCAGGAAGTGTCAGCATTATCGGCATGCTCCTCTGTTTTTGGAGAGGGATTATGGGAAGTACAACTTGCCCGATCCTTACCAGAATTGCAGACAGGCTTCAGCACTCAAGACTGTCCTTGGCCTAAGGGATAGCACAGGTTCCCTGGTAACATCTAAATCAGTGATCCTGGAGATTATTAGGTCCTTTTATGCTGACCTCTCGGTCAGAAAGATTGTTGATCGGGCAAGAATGGAAAGTTTCCTGGACTCTACTCCAGGATTGGCAAATGGTGACCTTTCTTTGACTAGCTTGACAGAGACGGTCACAGCTGATCTTTTGATCACAATCTTTTTATACGGCACCTTTGTCTGTATTTTGCCAGTATCTCTCTACACCAGGGTCAACAGTGTGCTTTTACACATGTTATGGGAAACTACATGAACCTGGTGAAATTAAATGTCACCTACCTGTCTAGGTGGGAGGGTGGCCTAGGGATTGTCAACCTGGTTGTGTTTTTCTCTCTCCTGTTTATAAAACATAACTTTGGTAGCATGTTTGCAGAGAGCCCGTCTGTCTGGCTGGGTATTTTCCAGTCCTGGTTTAAGCCCTTCCTGCGAGACAGAGAGAGGTGGTCGAGTGAAAAGCCCTCGAGTTCCTCAGGCTCAGCTCCCAGCCTATGTTGCCCCATGCTTGAAAATACTTTGGCAATGGCAATTGACAGCAGAAGACATAAGATCTATTTTGAGGAAACTGCCAGGGGGGTCAGGTCCTGGGTCTGGCCTTTCATGAGCCATTGTCCCTCAGGGATTGTCCAGGTGTGTGAAACACCCTGAATCCAGGCTCCATCATGAGAGAGGGTTTGAGGCTTATTAACTCCTAAAGGATTCCTTTGAAATTCCAGGATATAGCCTGGATCTCCTGCCAAGGAAAACTCTTGGGGGGATCTGGAAGCATTGCAGCCTGGCAGAGTTAAATTCCAAATTGGGATGGGCCAGTAAAGTTGACTCAGGATGGTCAAAATCCAGGATTTGGGTCCACTTTAGAGAGGCTCAACACCCCATTCAAGTTTTAAAGACTATTGTAATCAATCGATAATTAATCTGTGGAAACCCACCAAATCGCTCAATGGCATAGTCATGGCAAATGGCTCTAATTGATTGAGAAACTGCACATGCATCGTTGGACCGAAGAGAGATAAGTAAATACTGGTGATTTGGGGGTTTCACACAGTGAGACATCCAAAAGGAGGTGCATATTTTAGATTCCAGGGCTGGATAAGCAGGGTTTTGTTCCTCCTTAAAAGACTCTTGGGGTGTTGGTCTCTACCTCATTATTGGGCATCCTGAACCGGACTGCTCATGTGCCATTAGATTGGGGATCGGAGGATTCAGGGTGTTTCACACAGCGGAGGGGCAATCAGGCAGCCCTGGAGCCTTTTAGATTCCAGGAATGCACTAGATGGGTTTTGGTCCACTTTAAAGTGGACCTATCACCAGTTTTTTTTCCTATCCTGGCGATAGGTCCATTTACCTGGGGCATACCCATTTGGGATGGCACACTGTGTAAAACCTCCCTCCCCCCAGATCACCCGGTTTCACTCACCTCGTGGCACAGCAGGATCCACAGCTCAGCTCTATGCGAGGAACATACCTGCGCCAGGCTTTTCTGCATGGTGGGCGTGGGCATACCCACAGTAAGAGGTGATGTGGCCGGTGATGCTCACTTGATTCATATAACCTTGTAACTCCAAGCTCAGGCAAGTGAATTTAACAAGTGCCTCTGATTGGCTGTGAGGCCCATGTGGGAGCCAGGAAAAGGTGAGTTTTAAGGCTATTGGTGGATACACACAGTGAGACATCCCAAATCTGTATGCCCCACCATAGAGAAGGATGAAGTAGATGTAGGCTGGGGACGGGAGTGTGGCACAGACCACAGGGAGGCCGTGGATGTTGCAGCTCCCCCTTCTCTATGCTGGGCTCTGTTACAAACAAAGCTGAATGCTTGCATGGCAATAAACGCCCACTGGATGAAAACCCATGCATGCATGCACAGTGGAACTGGCAAAAATTTGAGTTTTTGGGGGCGTTTAGGGGGCAGGAAAAAGTTGTGACCTTCAGAGAAGCATCCCAATTTGTTAATATGCACTGCATACAGCGCTGATTGGATGAGAGCCTGCACATGCAGCATGGGACTGAGGTAAGGTGAGTTTTTGGGGTGAATTGGGGGTTACCCCATGGGAATGCCAGAGCCTAAAAGATTCCAGGACTGGCCAGGTTGAGTTTTGTTTTCTGCTTTAAATTACAAATTGGGATACCATAAGAAATCCCACATTTGGGTCCAATTTAAAGATGCTCAACACCCCCCTTGAGTATAAAGTGGACTAAGGCCCAGGGTGGCTGGCTCACGGGGGCATCCCAGAGTGGAATGCCCTACTGCATGCAAACCCCTGCCCCGAATCCCTAGTAAAACCTACCCACAATCCAACAGCACATGCGCTGGCTGAATTTGGAATGCCCTACAAAGAGGTAGACCAACACCCCCCCCCCCCCCCCAGTGTCGTTTAAAACAGAATAAAACCCTGCCAGCCCACCTTTCCCCTCAGGCACCCCAAATTGGTGAAATGGCCAGCCCTAGAGTCTACTACACATTTTTCCTAGGGCTATGCATTGTTCAAAATGGACCAAAACTGGCGCATGTGCAGGCTCTCCAGTTCAATCAGCATTGCAGGACACTGCTGCTGGGCATGTGTAGGTGTGAGTGAGCTCCCTCACCTCAGCAGCGGCCATAGCAGCAGTGTTCTGTGTGTACAGAGCTTGCGTCTCTCTTCTTGTAGATCTCAGTGTACAGACTAGGCGTACAGTTGATAATAGCAACCGATTGCATGTAGTAAATGTTTGTTTTTTGGAAGCAATTGTCATTAGTTACAATCTGTTGCTATTAGCAATTATATGATGCAAGTCTGTACACCAAGATCTACAAGAAGCAACCCCTGTATACAGAACACTGCTGCTATGGCTGCTGCTGAGGTGAGGGAGCTCGCTCAACCTTACACGCAGTGGCATTAGTAATTGTGACGGCGGCCCTTGTGCAAACTTTATAAGCACAGACAGTAAACTTTTTTTTTCTGTATTTTAACTCAAATGGATGCAGCTAGACAACTAAAGACTGAAACAGTAGAGACGAATGCTGCTTACTTTCGCCAAATGATGCCAAGTGAGTACAAATATGAACAATATTTTGGATGAGCAACAATAAGAGGGCCCCCTGACATCTGGGGCCCTGGTGAGGTCGCAACCTCTTCATCCTCTATAGGTATGCCCCAGCTTATACATGGCCAGCAATTATTGGTAATTGTACACCAAGGGCTTTATTCATGAATGGTTAGCGCCAGGTAGTGCCTTGTAAGCGGCAGATAGCAGCAGGCAGCATCAGGTGAACGCCTGCCGTGGCGCGCAATACCACATTTATGAAGGCGATTCTGGTGAGCGACTTACAGCATCATGTAGCAACCGATTCATCATCGCAAACAGCTCAGCGGATCCCGGCGGCACTCTGGCTTTCAGAGCGCCTGGTATTATCTGTCGCTACCTGTCGCTCTCCCATACATTTCAATGGACAATAATTTTCTTCTCTGTAAACATTTTCTTTTTTTAAATAAAATCCTTGTGTGACCTCTCCTGGCCTATTAAAAGTTATTTTTATGAAGAATTGTCATTACAGGTCTGGCATTAAAGTGTCACAATGTTATAAAATTGTCATTCCATATGTTTTCGCTTGGTTGCTAGCATTTAAACTTTAGAAAACAGACTTTAATCACACAGTGTCTGGCGCTATGGACTTCAGTGACACAATTTAGAGCGCCTGCGTTATGTAAATGTTTAATTTTATTAAATATGGTATGAGTCGCTCAGATTCTTTCGCACTGAGCAGTCGCTGTCGTTCGCACCATGCAGCGCTCTACTGTTGTTAAATGTGGTATAGGCGTGTGTCGCTATAGCGTAGAAAACTGCATTGTGTACGCTGTTTCAATGTTGCGTTTTATAGCTTAATATTGGGTGTTTCATTGCGTTGTTAGCTTGCGAGGGGGGTCAAAGGTTTTGCTTTTGTTTTATGCACTTCCGGTTTACCACCTCTGAGGATCCAGCCATGCGACCTAGAAGGCCAGCCCGTCGCCTCCCCAGCTCATCCTCTGAGTCTGAGTTTCTTGACCCTATGTGATAAAGGCAGCAGTTGTTTATTATATTATTATTATTTATGGCTTTTTATTCCTGCTACTATAGTAACTGCCCATTCATTCATTAATATATACAATCATTAATTAACTTTGATAGGTGAATGGTTTGATATCACCAAGACATGAAGTACATTCTTCCGCTGGTCAAGTAGGCCTTATTTGGTTAGTTTAGGTAGTTTCTGATGTGAGACTAGGGTGGATAATATAGAATGGAGGGACAGGTTTGATTATTTTGGCATCTATTATTTCTCCAAACTTGCCTGTTGTTTAAGGGTTATAATAGTGTGAATCAATAATCTTTACTCTTACTATTTTTTTAACTTTCATAGGTAAATACTGTATATTTTGAGCTGCGGTACTTAATTTTGTATTTTCTTTGCATCGCAGACTGTGGCAGTACATCTGAAGGACAAGGAAAATGCTGCTGGGGAACAAGAATCAGCCACAGGGTGGGGGGAATTAGGGTTGCCGCTGTGTGGCCAATTTACTTTTTGGCCCATGTTGGGCCTTTTTTTTAAATAATAAAAATAGTTTATAGTTTTGAATATACATTTGTGTCTTGTTTTTATTTGCTTAAATTAGGTCTCACTCAACACACACACACAAAAACCACATCAGAATAAATAAATAAAAAAAAAAAAACATTTTTAAACTTATATTTAAACTTATATTGCCAATGTGATCAATGCCTTTATAGCGACTGACAACCATCACATTCATCAATGGTGAACATGTTACTATAGCGACTGAGGCTCTCTGTAATAGCGACTCACAGCCGATCAGCACCGCTGTACAGACGCTCATCTGCTGTTACCTAGCACTAGTAATCAGCCTGCCCATCTCCGTAACGGCGGCTACATCCGTATAAGTGACTTCTTGTCTTATTAACCATCATGTGTATTTGGATAGCAATTATTAAACAATTTTGTGATACAGCTCCTTTAAAGAAGACCTACCCTCATAAAAAAGAAGATTGGAGGTCTCCTCGGCCTATAGCAGACCTACACCCCTTTTGGTGCTGAGAGAATGTCTTTTCCTGCCTATACTTAATGACTTTTCCAGACTTGGTCTGACAAAGAGATTGGAATTTTAGGGAACGTATTAGCATCAAGCCCACTTTAGCACAAAGTACATCTCACCAATTTGGAACAGGGGTTGCCAACCAATGACACTCAAGATCAAGTGGTACTCAGCCAGGTCCCAAACTGATCTGTACCCAAACCCAATCTTCTGCCATCTACACTTTACCCAAGCCTGATTAGCTCCATTAGATAAAACTGCTCCAGAGGAAATGAGAACTATGTACGTGCATATTATTACAATGTATATGGTTGCTTTGTGTGTTTTTTTCACACTGTTTTGGGTGCAAAAAACCCAAATAAACTATCCGGGTGGATATTAAGAAAGTGGTACTTGATGAAAATGTTGCAGAGTTTAAAAGTTGGGAGACACTTTGTGTGGGAGCAAATTGGTTTAACATGGCGGATCGCACACATGCAGGCAGAATCAACTAGTACACTGCAATACAGGACGTACAGAATAGAGATTACTCATAGGTTTCAGTGCCACCTACTGTCTTATCAATAAACTGCAGTCCTTCCAGCACTATAAATGGAATACACATAATAAGCTGAGGCTGTTGTATCCCCAACAAAAAACATGTTGGGAACCTCTGGTTTATGATACCTGCAGCAGTAGTGAGTTTACCAGTCCCAGTCTTTCGTGTCTTTTCCACCCTCTCATACCTGGGGGCAAACTTCCCCAACATCATAGGCTTTTAAATATATCAATGGCAATGTAAGTTGGCTGGAGCATGGCCCATGTCCTTCATCCTAATACCTATCCACAGGCTGTGTTCCTGCTATTCCATGTTTCTGATATTTGCTCTGACTTTGCTCTTATTTTTGAACTGTATTCCTACTACCTGCAATTTAAACCCATAACAGCAAGCACTGAAAACTGGGATTCTCGAGCCCAAAACAAACTACAGGTCTCAGCAAACCTGTTTAAGCTCTGGGGCTTTAAGTGATCCTATATTGAGAAAGAAAGTGTATGCCTTCTATCCCCGACTGAGTGCCCCAAAACAGCCTGTGTAGTTGTTTTGACTAAAGCCTTTGCCCAGTATTCATAAAATTTGAATCAGTTTGAATAGCGGCCATTTGGCTCCCTGGCCATGCAACACTATACACTTTCAGCTTCCTTTTATTTTTTGTAACAAAAAGAAAGTATAGACGTTATAAAAAAAAACATAGCGAATGCACTTTTCTCAGGGCCTATTCACTGGTGGTCAATTGCAGAGAGGTGTGTTTGCTTCTCTACAGTGACCCAGGGCCAGAATAATTGTGTCCAGGGTACAGAGCAGCTCTTTTAAGAGGGTCCCATCACTCTGACACCTAAATTGGGCCAGTTTGAAATTGCCAGGCCTTTTCCTAATTTTGGCTCAAATGCAGCTGAATCACCTAAGACAGTGATCATTATGCCCATCCAGCCATATTCACTTCCAGTCATATTCACTACCAACCACCCCATGCAATAGGCGATGCCAAAGTTGCTTATTCAATCAGAAAAGGTATTAAAAAGGAGCAACATCCAAGAACTTGATTTTTTTGGGCTTTGTTCATCTCTTGACGGGTTTCTCAATTTGGGATCCCCACTGTGTATCTCACACATTCAGATTTACTTTGCAGCTCTGAGATCAGGAGATCAATCCCAAATCTGGATGCCCTATAAAAAGGTAGACTACTGCCTCAAGAGTAAGAGTGTGAGTGCTGGGTGCAGCAGAGACAAATCCAGATAGACATTTGTGGTATAACAGGAACTGGCTTTACTGGAACATGAGTGAAGGTCACCTTACATGATGGATAACATAGACCGGAAAAATAAGTCATAGAGATCACCTCAATGCAGCAGAGAATGTACAACAGAGACTAAACAGATATATCCAACAACTACTGCCATAAATGTAAACTACATTAAACTAGCAATATAGATGAAGATCACATACAGAGACAAGCTGTAAGATGTTGCACATTATCTCTAACACCCCTTCTGAGGCTTAGTCTATTAAACCCATCCTATTTATAAGCCTCGAATGTCTTTCATTGTTCGGGGGCTTGGTAAGGATATCTGCTGCCATATCCTCAGTAGAGCAATAAAGTAACTCAAGAAGTCTCTACTCTTGAAGATCCTCAGTCTCAAAGTGCTGACTTTTGCAGTATTGCAGTTTGCAGTATTTCTACTTCATCCTTTTCTTGCTCAAAAAAGTCAGCTTACAGCCCATGACTTTCCGTCCAGGTGCTAGTTCTGTAAGTGTCCATGTTTTGGTGTCATACATGGATTTTCTCTCTTCCTTAGCAGCCTTTATCCATTTACTGGCTTCCCCTTCTGCAAGCTGAGATGTGTCTTCCCAAGTTGCAAGTATATTATTACCGTACCTTTATTTTCTCTTGTTGAGCATCTTGGCTCTGTGTCTGTGCGTGCTTGTGTCTGCTCTTCAGTACTGGTAGGTTCTGCACCCACTTCAACTGTTTCAATTTTACCTCCTCTGTTGCCATCACATTGTCTCTCAGAAAAGTTATGCTGTTGCTTATGGTAACCTTATTTATTCTGGGATTTTAGATTCTGTAACCCTTAACATTGTCACTGTATCCAATAAAGATTCCTTCAAACGAGCTGTTTTGGAGTTTGTCCTCTGGGATGTAGATGAATGCTTTGCATCCAGAAACTCTTAGTTGTTTTACACTTGGCCTCTTATTGTGTCACAGTCCATATGGAATTTTTTGATCATTACAAAGCCCACTTTGTCTTAAGCATTTAAAATGTCAAATATGAGTGTTACAGTTAGTATAAGGAATTTGGTTTCAAAATATATACATATATATGTAATTATCTTATTAAAAGACATGAGTGAAATAAACCAGTAGCTTTGAATTGCTGCTGCATGTGACCTTGCATGGTCCTGAAATGTTTTGTCTCCTCTTCTGAATAGCGTGCTTTTAGGACCAAGCCATGCGTGGAGCAATGTTTGATTTCTCTCTTGTTCACTAATGTCCTTGAAATGAACTCTGTTAAGAGAAATGAATACATTTCTGCATATGATTTCTAACACTTGTTCATCCAGGGGGTGTGTGTGGGCTATGTTGAGTCACTCTGCTCACATGTCCTTGGTAACCATATACAAACAACTTGTCTAATATAGAATATCTACATTTGTTAATAACCATTTGGAATCTTGATTATATTCTGCAGAACTTTTATAATTGTTTAGCCAATAAGTCTGAGAAACCATTTGTTGTTTAATCATTTGGCTGCCAGCCTACCTAGAAATTCTCTGTTGCCAGACTATTTTTCAGCATGTTGTGCTATATATGTTTAACTGTGATTTTTCTTTAGTCTAAGTTTTTGAGTCTTTAATTTTAGAATTTTGTTTGTAACTTTTTCAGTGCCTTCTCAATACTTCTAAAATCTTTTTTTTTTATTTTGTAGCTTTTTTTTACAATAAAGTAAGTTTTTTCAAGAAAACCATATTGCCTGTAAAAGCCCTGTTTTTACAGTACCAAATATGTATCATTTCCTAGTGCCTGGCTCCTTCCACAGGCTACGGAAACTGTCCGTTGGCAAGTCCCAGCCTTTGCTGAGCCACAGCCTGATTAAATTTCTCAATGGCATTGATGGCCTGCAGGAGAAATCCTGACATCTTTTTTCCTGACAGCGTGGCAGGCAGAAACACGGTGGTCTATTTTTTTCCAAATTGCCTCAATGCCTAACATTGCCAGTGCAATTGACTGCACGCACGTGGAGTTGGTGCCTCCCTCGGCAGAGCAGTATATGTATAAGTATGTATATTGGATCATTGCCCCACCCCCGCTGTTAGTTGCCAATTATGCTCGTTTTTTATTTTTATACTTTGTTTGGTCATAATGTAGGTAGTTGTGACTCCCTTGCCACAATGTTGTCCAAGCTGCCAATGTATAAGTTTTGTTTTTCTGCTGCAGTACTGTTGCTATGATAGTAGTAAGGTATTTTTTGTTATTTCTCTCAACATCCAGTTCCAAAGTGTGTTGGCAGGTTTCCCAGGGTCATGCCATGATGCTTTTATTTTCTGCAGCTCCAGTGGTGCTTGGCTCTTTGGTAAGTGTCTGCATTTGGTATCCCTTTCTGCTTTTGTAATGTTTAGGTTGAAATTAGTATGGAGGAAATTTCAGTCCCTGAAGTCCCTAAGGGTTTGAATTGCTGTGCCTTGTTTCTCAATTTATCTTTTGTTCACTGAACCCCAGTCCTTAATGAGGATGTACTGTTCATCTTTTAAATGCAGCTTGGTCCCTCCGTGCATCTTACATTTTTTTACCAATTGTCTTGGGCTACTTTTAGCTGTTGCCCCCTTTCTGTCCTGCATCCCTTTTTTGTTTTTTAAGATGTTTTGGGTCCACTTTGCCCTCATTGTGCCCCTTCCTTGTTGCTCTGTATGTGTTTTGCATTGGCTTGTTAGAGTACTCATTTATTTTTGTTTCTGCCGTCAGGTGACTTGGGATACCTGCTCCTGCCATGACTGCTGACCCCCTTTCATCAGCCCCAGAAGCCAGCCCAGGAGGCCTACAACAAGGCCCACCAGAGGACGACGGCTGTTGTTGACATGCTTTCGGACTCTTGAAGGCCCCATTTGCTGCCTTGACCAGACAGGTGGAGCCCTGCCACACTAGCTATCTAAGGTGGTGCATAATGCTCCATAATTTGGCCCTGATGGAGCATGTTCTTGCTTACCAAGATATGGACACTGGGGATGGGCAAACTTGCCTCTAAAATTTGGTTTAGGTCCCCGAACTCGAACCAAACACGAACCCGAGCCCCATTGAAGTCAATGGGGACCAGAATTTGGGGGGGCTATAAATGGCTGTAACATGGCAACAGCAAGGGCTAGAGGGTTACAAATCAACACAAATTGGCTGGGGAAAGTACTCAAAATCATAACAGAAAAAAGAGATGGATTGAACTTACTTACTATTAACAGAGCCCAAAAACAAGAGTTTGACCTTTTACTATTAACAGAGCCCAAAAAAAAGACATGGCTTGACCTTTTACCATTAACAGAGCCAGAGCCTTGAACTTAAATGCTATCACAGCAGTGACACTGAGAGGCTTTTACAGTGTACTGACACTTCTACAGTACTATCACAGTACTGGCACTGACAGGCTATTGCAGAGTACTGGCACCCTGCCTATCTCACCCTCTCTCAGGCAGCTTTCCTTGACTAAATATTCTGAAAAGGGCAGTCGTTTTAAAATAAAAAAGCAGCAGCGCCTCTCCCTAACTTTTCTGCAGAGTGCACAGTGGCATAGTGCCATGTGCATGTTGGGCTCGCACAATCCTAGTGGACACCAGTGGAGCATCATGAGATGCCTAGCGAGCTGCCCTCTGGGACCCAGAACAGTTCTGCCCAGTCTGTGCACCAGCATCTAGTGGACACTATTTTTAGTTGATTTTTTGTTTGGAATTTGCTTGTTTTTTTTTTGTCTGTTACAACCCCCCCCCCCCCATTTGGTGGTTTGCTATGAATAAACATGCAAACACATTTCTCTGGTGGCACCACATTAAGGTTCGGGTGTTACATATCCCATACAGTGCTACAGTGCTACTGCCTGCTCCTAAACATCCACCCTGTCCAATAATGCTGACTACCCGTCTGTCTGAGTATGGACCCCTTACAATGGTCCCTGCTTCCAATGCACCTGCTTTTGTTTGCATCAGTGTGCCACTCTGTACCAGTTGTCCCTTTCAACCAACATCAGGTGCACCCACATTTACCTCACTCTATGGTTAGGTCCCATCACTCTGGCTGTTGGTTGCTGCAGGTAAAGTGGACGCGTCGGTGGGGGCCTGGGTTCCTGTTGCCTGAGTGCTGCAAGATACAAGCAACCAAATGAGTCACCCTTACATAGCTGTGCTCATCAAAAAGGATGGGCAAACCCGCTGATATGCTGCTAAAGTCCGCTTCCAAGTCAATGGGGACCCAAATTTTGAGGACCAAAAATGGTTGTAAAATGAGGGTAGCAAGAGCTAGAGGGCTGCAAATGGAGGGGAATACCAAGGTGATATCCCTGTATGAAATGGACTGGGAAACAGAAAACTAAAATCATAATACATAAATTCATCAATCAATATATACATAAATGAGTAAATAAATAAATAAATAACATCAATACATATATACATAAATAAATGAATATTAACATTAATAAATATATACATAAAAATATTATCAAATCATATATACATAAATACATATACCATATCTTTCGCCCTATAAGATGCACCTGCCCATAGGATGCCCCTAGGATTTGAAGGAGGAAAATTTGAAAATAAATATTCTGAACCAAATGTTGTGCTAAAACACCATCCCCCAAGAACCAAATAATAGGCAAGGTGCAGAATCCCGCCATTACAGGCATTCCTTTAATCATTCCCCATGTACAGTGTGGCATTCCCCCTCCCAATCCCATAGGCAGTGTGGCATCCCACATCCAATTCCCATAGGCAGTATGGCATTTCCCCTTCCTATCATGCCCTGATGGGCAGGCAGAGGATAGGGATGGTAGCGCTGATCGGGTGCAGTGCAGCCAGCTTACAGCACAGCTCCCATACTCCCCCTGCTCCATTAAAAAGATGATACAAGCGACACACCACAGGGTAAGCTGGATGCTTTATCTTCTCCTGTCATTGCTAACAGGACAGAGAAGCTGAATGGAGGGCGAATAGGAGCTCTCTATGCAACAGGGAAGGGGGGTGGCTTGTCAGTGATTCTACAGCAGACAGGGTGGGAAAGAGAGACCCTTGTTAAACTAGGCCACGTCCCCTCATTGAGGGATGGATAGGAGATAGGATATAACAGTTAAAACAATATAAACACTTTGAATAGGAAAATAGATCATTTATTGATGACTGCATGTTACACCTCAAGGAGGTACAAATAGGAATGAGGGACAGGGGGCAGTATGTTTGAGCTGCACATGGCGTTTCTTACAACAGGCTGGCTCAGTTCACAGGTCTGCAGAGCACCTATCTCCCGTAGAGCGCAGATGGTAGGAAGTACTTCACTTCATAACTTTGAGAAAAATATTGTTAGTCCAGCTCTGGGTCACCATCAGAGCAATGCTGTCATTGAGCCTGGTAACAAAGGGAGCCCCAGCTAGCAACCATGATGTCAGCCAGTATGAATGGTGACCTGTTGGACTCATGCAGCTAGCAAACTTTCACCTACCAATGCTGTTCTGATGTTCCGATTCAGAAGGGCAGTGAATACTAATGAGCCAGTGTGATGACTCAGAGAAGCCGGGAGGGGGGCTGTCACAGTACTGCACAGCAAGAGGACTTGCAGGCAATGGTAATTGTTACACAATTGTGTCTAGCTACATTTGGCCTAAACTGTCCTGTTTTCTGTTTTTAAATTGTAGCAGAAAGGACCGAGATAACGGGTTTACAGGTTCAGCCAATCACATTATTTTTCATACCATCCCCCCAATAAGCTCAGCAGAGCGGGACAGGATTGCTGGTCCCTCCCTCCACCTCCTTCTCCCACTCCTCCCTCTGCCTCCTCCTCCAGATTCATCACAGATTATGTAGCATCACAGATCCAAAGGCCACGCCCCCTTTTTCGGAAGAGAATCATAAACGGAACCTGTAAATCAACCATTTCTCTACCATTTCATTTTCAATTTAAAAAAAGAAAACAGATTAAGACCAAATGTGGCCAAATGTAGCCTGACACAATCGCTCCACAGCTAAAGGTACACATTGTTTAGCTCCACCTATATAGTCTTTTCATCTCTTCTCTACTTCGCCTTCTCCTTCCCCCATCCCCTATATGTACACAGAATAACCTCCTGAATTTCACTCCATCTCCTTCTCTTTTATGGTCGCCTAAGCTGCTTCTGCTTCTCAGTTCCATTTTTACTG
The DNA here is from genome assembly GCA_027917425.1 of Gastrophryne carolinensis. Lineage (NCBI taxonomy): Eukaryota > Metazoa > Chordata > Amphibia > Anura > Microhylidae > Gastrophryne > Gastrophryne carolinensis. The sequence continues at coordinate 62,914,527 of CM051241.1, read as the reverse complement.
CTTCTCAGTTCCATTTTTACTGCTTCTCTGTTCCATTTTTACTGCTTCTCAGTTCCATTTTTACAGTTCAGGATGCCCCATGGAAAAGCCAGCTAACAGCCCTGGAATCTTTTAGACTCCAGGCCGGCCCCTGGTGGGTTTTGTTCTGCTTTAACTCATCTCTACACTTTTAATGATTTTGCTCCTGTCTTCTTCATCTCTATTTGTGTAATGTTATCTCTAACCACCTCTTTCCCTGTCTTATAACTATTTTTCTATGACCCTTATTCTCACAAATGTATGAGGCAGATTGATATATCAGGGTACGGGCCACTGTGATAGGCCAGTCAGGCTCTTTTACATCTATGTATGCAGAGTGTTTTGTTCATTTACCAAGTTTTATTGAAGAAGAAGACAAGACTACCAATCCTGTGCACTAGGCATTGGGGCTGGCATCCCCAAATCTTGAGGGCTTTATGCCCAGTGACTGGCCATGGTGGTATACGATCCCACATGAGAGGAAGGTGCTACTCCTACCCTATTGGTGCTGCAGCAGCCTAACCAGGCCCTGGCTGCTTGCTCCCAGGGCCAAGCTACCACCATCTGTCCAGTGCCAAGTCACCAACTACGGGGCCCCACCAATGCTGGCCAGAGCCAAGATGTTAGCTACCAAGCCCTGCCACCAACCAGGTCCCTGCAGGTAGCAACCCTGGCAATGCAGCTGCTGCTATGACCATTCCAGCAGGTATTATGCTGGAAGTATATAGTTGGCTGGGTTATTTAATGCTTGGGGGGGGGGGGTGATTTAATTAAAGTTCAGTGTTTTAAAGGTATGGATTTCTTTCCAGGTTACTCTGTATCTGCCCTCTTGCTGCCTCGATCCATGGTTAACTGGGGTGCCACAGGTGGGTGGTTTAGCCACTATCGTCTATGGTGCTATTGGAAGCTGGCTGTGGTAAGCCGGAAAGCAGAGGTCATTGAGCTGATGGTGCATGGAGGCTCCTCAGTGACCTCACCTCCTGACTGGGCGCAGGGAATGTAATCCACCACCTACTGCTGCCCCCGCTGAGCCCTATGATAGACCTGGAAATGACTGCATACACCTGCAGTATGGTGCAACCGGGAAAGCAAGGAAGAGCAACAACAAGGAGGGATGAGGTGAGTGACACTGCAGGGAGCATTCGACAACACCGGATGTCCCAAACTAGGAGTGCAGCAACAGCAAAAAAACATGCGTATGCCTGCACTGAAGATTACACAGCAATGAGAACGAAGAACGAAGTGCGGCAACATGCATGTGGATAAAGGTAATTTCTTGCATTTAAATGCAAGGTGGAAATGTAAATACTCAGAAAAAAACTAAAGCTCACGCAAACCACTCATGCTTGCATACAAACTCGGCTTGGATGTGGCTCAGAATCAGATGAGTGGATGGAACTTCTCGAGCTAGCATATGCAAAAAAATAAGCGTTTCCATGGAGGATATGAATCAAGCAATGGGTGTGTATTACAGTTTATACTTTCATGTATAATAGATGTTGGCGATTATGATTATATTTTTACATTCATATGTTTCTCACAGAGGGCATTGAGAAAGCCCATCAGGACGAAACATATATGCCTGTGTATCAGCTAAGGACAGACATGTCACTTTTGTAAACAACAACTATGCAACATGCTATTCAGCCATTGTATAATGTATTACACAATTTGTGTATATAGAGCAAGGACCATGTCCATTTTAAGAGTATTACAATAAAAAGAGGAATGTTTTTGAGTTTGGGATAAACCAGATCCCACCTATACTATATATCACTATTTTATATTACCCTGAACAACCAATCAGTAGGCAGTGATGTGTTCCATCTTGGAGGTAGAAGCTGTCTAACTGAGTGGACAACTTCATTAACTGGTAATTATCCCAAACTAGGTGAAAAAATAAGAAATTAGCTGGTGACAATTTCCATCTATATCTTAACTAAGGGTGAGCTCCTGGAGAGATATATATTGGATAGGAGTTATAGAATTGTTAGCGTTTCACTATTGCTTTACTATTACTAGTGATGAGCCGAGTCTGCCTCTATTCTGTTGTGGTGCAGTTGTGCCATATAGTTTGTAATATTCTGCTTCTGTATCACCCAATCCCCAATCCCAAATCCCCAATCCCATTAATGTCTATAAGGGTGAAAATTCAGAATAAGATTTTGAGTCTATGAAAGGTAACAAAAACAGCCAAACACCCCCTCGTGTTGCTGTGTGTCCCAGTGTGTAGCCCTTGTGGTGATTTTGCAGGGGCACAGATACTGTAAAGAGTGAACTAACAGTGCATATTCCTTGACTTTGCAGTAACCCCCCAGCCAGCAACAACTGACCCTCCAGCTGCTGCCACAGCTGCACTCTCTGCTGTGCCTACCACCAAGCCACCAGCAATGGTGGGCCCACCCCCCAACCAGCCACCCAGGGAGTGCAGTTGAAACAGTGGTGAGATAAATGTGTGTGCTTAATTAGAAAAGGCCAAGTTGAAGTGTGGGGGAGGAGGGTGAGCCCCCCTTTTTTGGCCATGTAGGCTGTGTGTTAACATTAAGCCAAACACTAATGTTGACCCTTCTACACACAGATGGCAGAAATTAATGAGCTGGAAGAAAGGCAATTTGAAAATCTGGATGAGATCCCCAATATCATTTGTACACCTCCACCAACTGCTGGCACCAGGGGCACTGGGCATCACTACTCCCAGCATCAAGATCGTCTTTCTTCCAGCAGCAGCTCCCCAAGAGTGCCCAGGAGGAAGTCAGCCCCGCCCTGCAGCCAGGCAGCACCTGTCTCTGCTGAGGTGGTGCCAGATCATGGAGGCAAACTGGCGGGCCAACAGCACCTTTTTTAGGCAAGATGCCAATAGATATTTCAAAGTGCTTCAAAGGACCACCAGTTTGCTCCATGAAGACCTGGTCGCAGTGGTTGTAGAGCAGCAGCACCATCATCAACAGATGGAGGTGCTGCTTGGGGCTATTATGGAGACCACCTGGGTCACAACCAGGTTGCCACACAAAGGCTGGACAGGCTGACAACATCACCCTAATGGCCCACCTTGGATCTTGGGTGTGGGGGGGGGGCACAATATTTTTGAAAGCCGAAAGGCACATATTTAACACCAATTTTATGTTTACCTGCGTCCAGAGTTGAGCCATAACCCAACAACTTTTGACCCTAAACACTTAATCAGCTAAGATAAATTACAAAATATATATACTTGGTTTGGATTTTTTTAATCACACCCAGAAAATCCAACAAGCTAGACTAATTAGAAAATAGCATAATGGCAAAAAATAACAAATTATGAGAAAGAGGAGTCCACCAAATGCTGGCAAATGCTTTGGGCAGCATGGCTCTGGGTTTCCAAATAAAGATGATCTGGAATTTCCAGAGCAGAAGCAGGGGTTGTCTCCTCCACATATTCTGCCACTCTCTGTCAAGGCAAAATTATGGAGGGCGATGCTGGCCAAGCTGATTTTTATGACCTTCTACGGCTTATATTGGAGGGTGAAGGCACCATCCACTACTGTCCATGTGCATTGGTGGGTCCAATTATAAGCATCCTGGACAGCAGTCTGGGGCCTTAGGAGCCAGGAAAGCAAAGGATAACCAGAATTCCCTAAAAGTAACGAGAAACAGATTATCCTCACAGGTAACTCAACAGCAAGACAAGTAAAACAAAATAGTACAATTGTAAGGCAGGCTGGGACCAAGCAATTGTAACAGCGACAGGAAGAAGGGGGCATTAGAAGAGGGCTATGAACACAGCAGCAGTGAGGGAGGGCAGGCAGATAAATTGGCAAACACACTTAACTTGGGCCTAAACCAAGAAGTGTGCACATATTAGACATGCAAATAACAATTGCTAATGCAAAACAGCAATAGATAGGCAGATCTACTAAAAAAATGGGTGTACAAACAAGAACTCCTCAAGATGAATGCATCATGGGGTGAACCAGGGAAGCAGGCCAAAATCAAAGAAAATGTAAATCTGTCCCCACAATGAATCGGACGTTAAGCAAAAAATAAAGGGTCACTAGACTGCCAACGCAAAATACATAGGAAAAATAAAACAAAACAAGGGCCAATTGGTAGCTGGTAGATGAACCAAGACTAGCCTAAAAAGTGGAGAGTGGGCTAGACAGGGGAACAATGAGGACCTGAACAGGGTAGGAGCCCTGCAGGTTTGAATAGTATGGGTGTAAATATGGGGTCATTTACATGTATATATGGATGCAACTTGGGGCATCCCTGTACAATAGGGCCCTGCTTTGGTTGGTCTTTACCTATAGGGTTCTATGATTATCAATTTCTTCCTATTTTGGTTATAAGCTGTTTGTTCCTTCTTCCTTTTTCAGTTGCTCTTTGTTCCATTTTGGTATGGGCGTCTGTTCCTATCTTACTGTATGGCCTTAAGTCCTGTCAATTTGTATGGCTACGCAATGGGGGTGATCATTAGGAATATGCAAGGCTGCCTCCTTGGTATGTGGATTTATTCATGAATATGATATAAGATATAGGGAGAGATGAGCATGTGAAGTGAAGTGTATGAGAAAGAGAGTGAGACTAGCCACTTACAACAGTTACAACAATAAAAATGCTTAAATGATGCTGTAAACTTGGTTGTCCAAGCCATTTGCTGTGTATGCAGCCCGCTTGAGAGTCCCAGGCACGGAGGATCCCTATGTGCCGAGAATACGTTGATCAGCTGACGATGGACTTGAAAGAGTTAAATACGCAATAGCTGAGACCGGCCTATAGAACGAGTGCCAAAGAGGATAAATAGCGGACTTAGATTGGCTGGCGTCACCCTGACGAAGCCCCGGTAGGCGGGGCGAAACGTACGTCGGCGGCGGACGGCCGGCCCCTCCACGCCCTTCCCTGGCTTCCCTCCTTACACACACTGGCCGCATGTGACTCTGACGTGGGATTGGCTGTGCTGGCAACGCGCGGTGCCCGGGATAGCGAAGACTACCTGTAGCTGCTTCCCCCCCCGTTGAGAAGGTATTTGGCGGTCGAGTGGTGCCAGGTATATTGGCCCTCATAGATGTGGCCTGACCTGTGCGTCTCCCGCCGGTATATACTGATTGTTACTTAGTGCGCATATGAACTTGCGAGCACGTGTTTTGAGCTCCGTCTTAACACAGCTGAAAAACTGTTGTATGGAAAATCAACTGAATTGCTGCTATATGGAATAGGAGCCGTGTGCCAATATCGGCATTGAAAGCATTTGCACTTTATACATCAGTGCCTTATTACAGTTGTGGAATCTCTGCACAGGACAATTGATCCATTTGCTGCTATGTGTGATGGGAACCGCTTGATATAATCGGCCTTGGAAGCATTTGCACTTTAACCCCAGTGATGCTGGACTAGTGACTGCCCGTCCTTCACTCACAGTTTCCCCATCCATCTACCTTAGTTGGCTGGCCAGCCATTGATAACTAGGTGTGTGTGGTTGAGAGGGATGAATGTGTGTCAGGGAATGTGGCTGAATGGGGGGGCCCCCGTGTTTAGTAGGCTAATTAGCTTTTTAATCTTTTTAGGGAATTAGGGTATCATTAATTTGTGTGTTTCATTAAATAAACATGTCTTTATAGCAGAGTACTATCTAATTTCGAGTTTTTGTTAAAGTGCCAGCCCTATAGGAACCTGCTTGTCTGTATGTGTATTTGTTGCAAATTGATTTTGGGTTCATGGGCGCCCCTTAAGTGAGTTCTGGGCAGAGCACTGCATTATACTCTAGGTTCTCCCTGGGGCCTTTTAGCCTTTTACTAGGACCTGAACATACTGGGAACACAGGGAAACTGGTTTAGTGTAGGTGAAGCAAGGCTAGCCTAAAAAGAGGAGAGTGGACTACAAAGAGGAGCAATGTGGACCTAAACATACAGAAACATATACTCCTAAAAAGCTGGGGGAACCAGGGTCACATGCATGCTAGCGACGGCACCCATGACACTTGGCATATTCGCAATTTGAAAAAAGCCCAACCTCACTGAATTCCATACTGTCAGGAAAAGAGATGTATTTCTCCAGCAGGACAGCCATGCCATCAAGAAATTTAGTCCGAGCGCGGCTCAGTGAAGGCTGGTACACGCCAACAGACAGTGTCTCTTGCCTCTAGCAGGAGCCATTTGATAAAAATCTGAGGCAGCAGACCAAATGCATGCTCATTTTTTGTGGCAGGGGCCAACCATGGCCGCAGCTATGAGTGAAGATTTTCAAGAGAAAGAAGATTCAGTTGGGTCAATTGAACACCTGCTGATCGGTCATCTGATCGATATCCAGGTGGTGGCGAGTACGCCTAACCCCTGGAAGGTAAATGGTTAACAGCCCTCATTGCTGCACACGCTCGTACAGAAATCATCGAGGGGCTATATCGTAGATGCGTTGACCGGTTCCCTCTAGCAAAAAGAGGGTGTAATTTTGAACCGGAAATCTACATATTTGATAGGCCCAAAAACAAACCAAATATGGTTAAAAAAGCAATATGGTTAATACCATGTTTGGCGTACGCATACCGTATTTTCACAATAAAAGGGAAACAAGGACCAAAAAACATGGCCCTAAATCACCCAACATGAAAAATAGCCCAAAGACGGGTCATTGATGTAATTCCTGCTGACGGGAATGCTTGCGAGTAAAGGCTCTGAATCGGCTCTGAATTGTGCAGATATTTGTTCTGATTGCATACAAAAACATCAGAGGTGTCCTAAGCTAAGACAAAATTTAAAAAAAATGTAATAAGCACAAAGATCTGTATGTAAAACAAATGGTTTCATTTGCTTGAATAACGTATATTAAGAGAGGAAATCTCTCTTCATTCATTTAAAACATTTGTATGTAATGTTAGACGACCTCTAGTAGTTCAAATCTTCCTCGTTAACATAGTGGTCAGTATTCCCACCTGTCAAAATGGATTATTCGTAGGAGTATTCTCTAAAATGTACTTCAAAACCTGCCATATTAATGGCAAGCATGTGAAATTTACATGGCGGCATGTCTATCTGCTTACTGCCAACCACATAAATTGCAGGTGCCTGGCATTTCCCCAGTTTATACCCCTCCCAAAAAAAAGCTCACCTCCTCGAGGATCCGGCGCTAGGGGTCTCCACATGCCCAGTGCCCAAAATTCACAGTTAAATATATATTGTGCAAAATAGTTACAAATGGCCTGGCAACAGAGGGGGACAAAATCTCTAGGTAGGCTGACAGCTAAAGGGTTAATGGGCCAGCAAGAATATCTGGATTTATTGATCTGTTTTTTTTATAGATCTATGAGTCTTTAAGTCTAATAAGACAATATAAGAGGGAACTTTGTATGTATAAACGTACCAGTATACTATATAATGTATTATTAGATATTCAAGAATGCATTTGCATACATTGTTATTATAAATGGACCATTGCTAATATCTTGTTTACAAAATAGTTAGTAAGGCCGCGGTTATTTTGAATGCTCTATTTAAATAAAAACAGGTTTGAAAACGTCCACCACACTGGGAGAAATACAGAACTTGTCACATTAGCTCTAAAATTATATGAAGCAGTCACAAAAGAAACCTTGTGCTATCTCCGCGGGACTAGTTTGGCAATAGGCTTTACACCATGCGCACTTAATAAAGCTATAGTTGTGTTCAATCCACCACCAGTCACAATATACATGTACCAGATAGCTTCTTGGGTTTACAGCGTTACAACTCCTCTATAGCTGCCGTCTCAATTTAGCTCCTTCATAGAGCGGGGAAATGTATTTGCCCCTATATATCCACTTGATATTAGGACTCATCCACTTATGATTTATATATCGAAGATCTCATTTAATATAGTTGGCATGTAAAAACAAGAAAATCCGGTACATAGCGTAATACAGTTATGATATTTTGTGCAAAAGAGAAGAATCCTTCTTACCAGACTCAATATGTAATCAAGCGTTTCCAGTTAGTTTTCAGATTTGGAGGAGGGTTGTAAACAATCACTCCTCATAAGCCCCTTGCAGGCTGTGTGCGCATCAGCCGGGCGGCAGACAAAAACTATACCCGAAGCTTTAGGCCTTTAGCTTCTGAGATTTTCGTCCGCTTTCGGGGTCACGTGGTATGCAGCAGGCTCCAAGTGCTAATTGCTAATATCTTGTCTGTGCTGTGCATACATTCAATAAAAAAAAATATTGAAAGAGAAAAAATTACTATTTTACAGTAGATAAGGGGGGGGGTTTTTCCTGGTAAGGTCACCACGGCTGGTCCCGTGAGTCCCCTATCGGAAAAAAGATATTACCTCTACGCTTGACTCTGATGTTGTATGTATTTTATATTTTTATATTTTTATTAATGGTGATATGACTATACAAGTCTTGTGTTACAAAGGTACATATAATCCATGTGCTGTTCAAAAAGATAGTCCTTTTGCAGAAACTATTGTTTCATAGTCTGCTGGTTAGGTACAAAGTCCCGGTAATAGATGAAAGAAGGAAGGGGGGGGCTAGGGTTACTTGCCCGGCCTCAATTTTTGTGGGGATTGCCTCCAGTTTGTAGCAAGGTTGAGTTGTAGCTCCTCAGTTTGTAGCCAGCTGGTCACCTTTACAGTTTGTAGCAAGTACTTGTAGGCTCCTTACAAACGCGTTTCGCTCGTTGCTTCCTCAGTGTAGGAGCCCTTGCTCTCTAGTAGTTAATACATACAGGTACACAGATGGATATTTACACACAGTTTCTGCTAGGCTGATATATCAGAAAAAAGCCACGGTTGTGGTCACTCACCGGCTGTTGAGGGTGCCCTGGTACTTTACTGGTGTGATACAAGTAATGCTGGAATTGGTTGCTATGAAAAAAGGGGAGGGGGAGAGGGGGGGGAAGCCCTTAGTATGGTGTGGTTTCATGATGAGCGAGTGCCTGGTATAGTGTAACTATATAGTGTAACTATATGGTGTAACACTATATAGTGTAACTATATACTTTGATTGGTTGGTGCTTGTTAGTGCTTACCTGGTGCTACTCATGGCTTGTGGATAGGAGAACCGGTCCCTCCATAAGGTATGCGGAGGGTAGCGCCGCTGATGCGTGTTCAGTGTGATCAGTGGTATTAGCTGTGCAGCCTCGTTCGGTCTCCCTGGTGTGCGTCAACGTGTTCTGCGATGTTGTCAGCCGGCGCGCTGTGGACCGCCACTTGCCGGGTGGGAGGGATTTATGTCCCTGTCCCCACCTAGGCAACGTCCCTGATTGGTGGAAGGCAGGGGCGGAAGTACGTCAGAGTACTTCCTTTGTGGCGGTCCCGCTCGGGTCTCCTATAGTGTATGTCCCCGTCCATGGCGGCGGCCATTTTGTTGGTTGTCATGATACAAGGTTATTGCTTGCGCGTTTGTCATGTTACTATGACACAACTGAGTGGCCCAAATTGGGACCAGATGATCAAAGAGTTTTCTAAAATCTCCACAGACACACCCCTTGGGAATTCCGCAAACACAAACATACAGAACAAATTCACTAACCTGGAAAGGATACTCTATAAAAAGACAAAGCTTTTTTGGAATATAGAATTTCTTAAGAAATACCTAGAAGAAAAAATAATCCCATTAGGATTAAGGATCAGGATTTTCCCCCAGATATATAATATAGACCCTACTTTCAAAGAAAAATGGGAAGAAAACCTACACCAATTGTCACGATCAGCTTACCTGTGCCGCGTTCCAGCGGTGTCTCCGTCGCCCCGCCATCCAGGCGCCGGCCGCGCCGGGCGGCAGCTCGCGCGTCTGCGGGCGCACCCCCTCCTTCTCCTCCTGCCGGCGTGTCCGGCATCTGCACACGTGCTCGCGCGGGTGCGCGAGCACGTTCCTTCTATGCCCTCCGGCGGCGCTGCATTCAGCGGGGCCGCCGGAGGAGGTGAATAAATTAAAAAGGGGCACGCCCCCTTTTTAGTTAAAGGGCCTATGAGCCCAGCTGGCCAGCACGTCCCCTACTCCTTCTGAAGGGCCAATGAGCCCTGGGTTCAGTGGGGGGACACGCCCCCTCCTGTTGTGCACTCCAATCATCATCATGATCCTGTGTGCACCAATCACAATTCCTTCCCTCTTATGTCTGTCCCTATAAAGCTCTTTTCCCCGCAGTTGGTGGTTGCCTGTGATAGCGCCTAGACCCCAGCCATTGTTAATCCCTGATTTTGATCCTGATTCCTGTTGCCGACCCTCGTTTGTTTGACCATCCGTGATCTCCGCTCCTGTTGCCGACCCTCGCTTGTTTGACCATCCGTGATCTCCGCTCCTGTTGCCGACCCTCGCTTGTTTGACCATCCGTGATCTCCGCTCCTGTTGCCGACCCTCGCTTGTTTGACCATCCGTGATCTCCGCTCCTGTTGCCGACCCTCGCTTGTTTGACCATCCGTGATCTCCACTCCTGTTGCCGACCCTCGCTTGTTTGACCATCCGTGCTCTCCACTCCTGTTGCCGACCCTCGCTTGTTTGACCATCCGTGATCTCCACTCCTGTTGCCGACCCTTGCCTGTCCTTGGACTCCCACCATACGCTCACATACCGGCTACCCGATTCCACTTCCAGCCGCGGGCTCTCCAGCACTCTGTACCGTAAGACCTCAACCTTTGAGCCATTAAGTCCTGGGGGCAACCGATCCCGAGCAGGCGTGCTCTGCGTCTCGGCAAGCGGGGGCTCCTATAGGTGAAGCTGGCTGCGGAGATTGGGGGTTGAGGTCCTTACCAAGAGAGCTGGAGTTGTCCAAGTGGTAAATTGTGGTTCCGGGAGCGTGATATTATCACAGGCCCTCATGGATGACCTGGTACAGCAAGTACAGGCTATGGCCACAGCTATAAATCAACTTGCCCAGAGAGTGGCCAATCAGGAAACCAGGCAGATTCCTGCATCCGCTGTACCACCTCACGTGTCGGAGCCGAAGGTCCCGTTACCAGAGAAATTTTTTGGAGACCGAGCCAGATTCTCCAATTTCAAAAATTCCTGCGAGCTGTACTTCAGATTGAGACCTGGGTCCTCGGGCACCGAGACCCAACGGGTGGGGTTAGTTATCTCCCTTTTGCAAGGAGATCCCCAATCATGGGCCTTTAGCCTGCCTCCAGATGATGCTGCCCTGCACTCAGTTACTTCCTTTTTTCAGGCTATGGGTGTGTTATATGCTGACCCAGACCAGCAGTCCACAGCCGAAAATAGGCTTCGGGCCTTGAAGCAAGGTCGGAATACTGCCGAAGACTACAGTTCTGAATTCCGGCGGTGGGCAGTAGACTCCAGATGGAATGACCCAGCCCTGTGTAGCCAGTTCCGAATGGGTCTATCAGAGGGTATCAAGGACGCTTTGGTCAATTTCCCTACACCAGCAGATCTAGACCAGCTAATGCAGGTCTCCATCAAAATAGATCGGCGTCTTAGGGAGAGAGCCAGGGAAAGGGTTAGGACTTCTTCGTCCTTTAAGCCATCTCAGTCCTCCAACCCACTCCCTTCCCCTGGGGCAAATACACCTTCCTCCTCACTGGAAGAACCCATGCAGATCGGTAGAGCTCGTCTTACCCAGGACGAGAAGCAGCGTAGACGCTCCATGGGTCTCTGCTTATATTGTGGGAATCCGGGACATTTTGCTAGGTCCTGTCCTAACAAGGGATACCCGGCGGGAAACTTTCTCGCCTAGATCAGGAGGGGAGTACTGGTCTAGGTGAGTCAGTTAATTACTCTCACTTGAATAAAATGTTAATCCCCATAGAGCTTTCTTGGGGACCCTCCAAACGGGCAGTATCCGCCTTTATCGACAGTGGAGCTGCAGGTAATTTCCTGGACCGGAGCATGATCTCCGTCCTGGGGATTCCGCTGGTACCCCTTGGAAAATCTCTACAGGTTCTAGCCATAAATGGGAAGGCCATCCAGGGAGGTCCGGTTTGTACCAAGACCCCACCTCTCAATTTAATCGTTGGCTCTTCTCACTCTGAATATATCGAGTTCTTGGTTTTTGACTGTCCTGAAACCCCGGTAGTACTGGGATATCCCTGGTTAAAACTCCACAACCCCATTTTAGACTGGCAGACTGGGGATTTAGTGAGGTGGAGTAATCACTGCAAGACACATTGTTTTTCCACTGCCCTCAAAAGTTTTCAGATGCTGCCACAGGGATTGCCTCAGCCTTACGCAGATTGGGCTGATGTTTTTTCCGAACGTTCTGCCGATTCCCTTCCCCCTCATAGGCCCTATGACTGCCCTATTGACCTGCTCCCTGGGACCATCCCTCCTAGAGGGAAGGTTTATAATCTCACTCGGCCGGAAGAACTGGCCATGAGGGAGTACATCTCCGAGAATTTAAGCAAGGGGTTCATCCGTCCTTCAACATCACCCGCGGGGGCTGGCTTCTTTTTTGTGGAGAAAAAGGATGGTGGTTTAAGGCCTTGTATAGACTACAGAGCCCTGAATAAGATCACGGTTAAAAACCGGTATCCCCTTCCCTTGATTGGGGATTTATTTAATCAAGTAGTAGGAGCTCGGGTGTTCTCCAAGTTAGACCTGAAGGGGGCCTACAACCTGATTCGTATTCGACAAGGGGATGAGTGGAAAACTGCATTCAATGTTAAAGATGGTCATTACGAATATCTAGTCATGCCCTTTGGCCTTTGTAATGCCCCTGCGGTCTTCCAAGACTTCGTTAATGACGTCTTCCGAGACTATTTGGGCAGGTTCATGGTAATTTATTTGGATGATATCCTCATTTTCTCTAAGTCTTTGTCCGAACATAGACTGCATGTGAAAATGGTACTTCAAAAACTAAGAGAGAATAACTTGTATGCAAAGATTTCTAAATGTATGTTTGAGGTCACCACCGTTCCCTTTTTGGGTTATATAATCTCTAGCCAGGGGTTAGAGATGGATACGGGGAAAGTTTCGGCGGTGCGGGAATGGGTACAACCCAAGACTTTAAAAGAATTACAGCGTTTTTTAGGTTTCGCTAATTTCTATCGACGCTTTATTAAGGGTTTCTCCAAGATTGTTGCTCCTCTCACCAACCTTACTCGCAAGGGCGCCTTCACAGTAAACTGGTCATCTTCGGTCAATGAGGCCTTCCAGACTCTAAAACAGGCTTTTACTTCGGCGCCAGTTTTAGTTCACCCTGACGTTAATAAACCTTTTACCATCGAAGTAGATGCATCTGAGTTGGGTGTGGGGGCGGTGTTGTCTCAATACTCTGGTCATCCTGATCGTTTGCATCCTTGCGCCTACTTCTCACGGAAATTTAGTACCGCGGAACAGAACTATGATGTTGGAAACAGGGAGTTATTGGCGATTAAACTGGCTTTTGATGAATGGCGTCACTGGTTGGAGGGGTCATTGTATCCGATCACGGTCTATACTGATCACAAAAACCTCGAGTACATTAGCTCAGCTAAGAGACTGAACTCTCGTCAGGCCCGTTGGGCATTATTTTTCTCGCGTTTTAATTTTATAATTACATTTAAGCCAGGAGTGAAAAACTCTAAAGCAGATGCTCTGTCCCGCTTGTTTGGGGATTGTAAGGATCGGGGCGATATGGGTGAACCTATTTTGCCTGTGGGATGTGTGATTGGGGCCTTGCTTCCTGATCTTTCGAATGCACTGGCACCATTTCAAAATGAGTCCCCTGTAGATATACCTTTAGGATGTCAGTTTGTACCACCGCATATGCGTTCCGATGTAATTCGCGAGTTTCACGATGCCAAAACTGCTGGACATCTAGGAAATCGTAAAACTTTCATTTTAGCCCGACGCATTGTATGGTGGCCTACTATGCGCCGTGATATAACTACCTTTATCGACGCATGTTCTGTTTGTGCACGAAGTAAGGGGGTTCACAAGGCTCCTAGTGGGTGTTTAGTCCCACTTGAGATTCCTAAAGAACCATGGACTCATATCTCTATGGATTTTATTGTAGATTTGCCTCTCTCACATGGGAACACTGTGATTTGGGTGGTCGTCGACCGTTTCAGTAAGATGGCACATTTTATTCCTTTATCTAAGCTACCATCAGCTCCTGAGCTTTCGCGGTTATTTATCTCGCACATTTTCCGTATCCATGGCATACCATCTAACATAGTTTCCGATCGGGGTGTGCAATTTACTTCGCGTTTTTGGAAGAACTTCTGTTCTCGCTTGGGGATTCAGATATCTTTGTCTTCTGCTTACCATCCTCAAACCAATGGACAGACTGAGAGAACCAATCAGAGTCTAGAACAGTATTTGCGGTGTTACATTTCCGACGCACAAGAACAGTGGTCAGAATATATTGACTTCGCGGAATTTGCATACAATAATGCGCCGAGTGAAAGTACCAAAGTCTCTCCGTTTTTCTGCAATCTTGGGAGGAATCCCAGGGCTTCCTCTCTCTCTGGGTCCCCTTCCAATTTACCGGCATTGGAAGAGTGGCTCCAAGAGCGGAAGAACATCTGGACCCGCGTCCAGCAGACTTTGAAAGAAACTATTCTTAGATACAAAAGGTTCGCCGATCGCCACAGGTCTCAAGAACCCGCGCTTCAGATTGGGGACTTTGTTTGGGTTTCTACTAAAAATATTTCTCTGCGGCAACCGTCCAGTAAGTTAGGGCCCAAGTTTATTGGCCCTTTCCCCATTATTCAGAAATTAAGTAACGTGTCCTTTAAGGTTCAACTCCCGCAAACCATGAGAATCCCAAATTCTTTTCACGTGTCACTGTTGAAACCAGCCAAGAATGTACCGCGTCCATCATCGCCGCCTATTCTAGTAGATAACGAACCAGAATATGAAGTAAACAAAATTCTTGACTCGCGCAAGCTCCGTAATTCTTTACAATATCTAATTGACTGGGTTGGTTACGGTCCTGAGGAGAGATGTTGGGTTGCGGCAAAAGATGTGCATGCTAAAGTTCTTATTAAAAAGTTCCATCGTGACAATCCGGGGAAACCTGGTGAGGGTCCGGAGGCCCCTCATGAAGGGGGGGGTAGTGTCACGATCAGCTTACCTGTGCCGCGTTCCAGCGGTGTCTCCGTCGCCCCGCCATCCAGGCGCCGGCCGCGCCGGGCGGCAGCTCGCGCGTCTGCGGGCGCACCCCCTCCTTCTCCTCCTGCCGGCGTGTCCGGCATCTGCACACGTGCTCGCGCGGGTGCGCGAGCACGTTCCTTCTATGCCCTCCGGCGGCGCTGCATTCAGCGGGGCCGCCGGAGGAGGTGAATAAATTAAAAAGGGGCACGCCCCCTTTTTAGTTAAAGGGCCTATGAGCCCAGCTGGCCAGCACGTCCCCTACTCCTTCTGAAGGGCCAATGAGCCCTGGGTTCAGTGGGGGGACACGCCCCCTCCTGTTGTGCACTCCAATCATCATCATGATCCTGTGTGCACCAATCACAATTCCTTCCCTCTTATGTCTGTCCCTATAAAGCTCTTTTCCCCGCAGTTGGTGGTTGCCTGTGATAGCGCCTAGACCCCAGCCATTGTTAATCCCTGATTTTGATCCTGATTCCTGTTGCCGACCCTCGTTTGTTTGACCATCCGTGATCTCCGCTCCTGTTGCCGACCCTCGCTTGTTTGACCATCCGTGATCTCCGCTCCTGTTGCCGACCCTCGCTTGTTTGACCATCCGTGATCTCCGCTCCTGTTGCCGACCCTCGCTTGTTTGACCATCCGTGATCTCCGCTCCTGTTGCCGACCCTCGCTTGTTTGACCATCCGTGATCTCCACTCCTGTTGCCGACCCTCGCTTGTTTGACCATCCGTGCTCTCCACTCCTGTTGCCGACCCTCGCTTGTTTGACCATCCGTGATCTCCACTCCTGTTGCCGACCCTTGCCTGTCCTTGGACTCCCACCATACGCTCACATACCGGCTACCCGATTCCACTTCCAGCCGCGGGCTCTCCAGCACTCTGTACCGTAAGACCTCAACCTTTGAGCCATTAAGTCCTGGGGGCAACCGATCCCGAGCAGGCGTGCTCTGCGTCTCGGCAAGCGGGGGCTCCTATAGGTGAAGCTGGCTGCGGAGATTGGGGGTTGAGGTCCTTACCAAGAGAGCTGGAGTTGTCCAAGTGGTAAATTGTGGTTCCGGGAGCGTGATACCAATGCTCTACCAGAATGCTACAGTTACTGATTGACCAACAGATTACACAATTAAGGGAAATAGAAAGGGAGTACAGCGACTTATGCACAGAATTAAATACACACCAGGACTGGATCCATTTCGACATCAAAAATACCCAGGTCACAAAAGACATAGGGAAGCTCAATAAGGAAGTTTGGGAGAATAAAACCAGGAAATTCGAAAGGGACCTACAGGCATATCAGGAGGGCAGGGCATACAGGTGGGGTGCACCACAGGGCAGGGACCGTACCCAAAGACAACGACTAGGAGACCCCACCTACTCCGGACACAGAGGGAGACAGTACAGACGGGACCAGAGACCATATCAAACCCAAATTCACGACCCTAGAGGAGCCCAAGGGAGACCCACAGAGACAGGTAAGACCTTCCCCTCCCAAGACCAACATACCAGTGAAACCTCGTCAGAGGAGAGTTTTTTAGACTTGGACATAAACCACCACCCACCACGTGCACACCAAACTCAACAACCAAAAAAACTAGCCATAAACACAAGAAGCCAAGAAAAAACCAAGACAAAATGACAGCGGAAAAACAAATAGTTAACTTAGCAGCAATACAGCTAACTGAGGAGCAAAACCAGGTTTTAGAACTAGGCCTAAACTTTTGTCCACAAACCAACTTTGATAGATTTGAAATAACAAAAGATGTTCATCTTTTTGCCAGAAGGGCATTACTGAAATATCAATACCGAAATTGTCCGGAACCAGAACCTATCACAACCCTCGCCCCGAGCGACAACCAGGCCCTAGAAATCCTACAAGAGTTACTCTTGGAACAGAGTACACAAGATCAATACGTAACACATGATCATACTCCCCGCACCCAGGAAACCACCCTAACTAACACCACCACCAATATCCCCACATGGAAATTTAGGAAACCATCGACCTATTTTCCCCCCTTACAACTACAATCCAGCATTAAGACCTTTGTAAACCTGGTCACTTATGATTTAGAGAAACTCCCGAAAATTGGACAGCGACCCACCAACATCACCATGTCCCAGAAAAAAGCACTAAAGGAACTAGAATCTAATCCCGAAATCATCATAAAAGCAGCGGACAAGGGGGGTAACACGGTCATCATGAACAAAACACAATATGAAAGGATGTGTGAGAAAATACTCAATAATAAGGAGTGGTATAAGAAAATCCCCATGACACGTTTACAGAAGGACCTACAGGAATACCGGACACTGATTGAACACGCCAGGACACATAAAATCATTGATAAGCAAACAGCAGAGTTTTTACTAATTGACAAACCAGTAACACAAACATTTTATGCCCTACCGAAGGTTCACAAGTCCCTCACAGATCCACCAGGGCGTCCTATAGTATCAGGAATAGGCTCATTTACCAGCACAGCCAGTCAATACATCGATACTCACTTACAGCCCCATGTGCAGACTTTACCCTCTTACGTCAAAGATACACCTCACCTTCTAAGAATACTGGAGGGACTAAGCCTACCAAAGAACACAATCCTGGTATCATTTGACGTTGAGGCACTTTATTCAAGCATACCCCACTCTATGGGCCTAAGGGCTGTCAAAACCTTTCTTGACCAACTTGACATTACCCAATACGATCACAGCTCATTCCTCATCAAACTACTCGACTTCATATTGTCCCATAACACTTTCCTGTTTAAAGAGCAACTCTACCATCAAATTCAGGGTACGGCTATGGGCACAACCTGTGCACCATCATATGCCAACCTATACTTGGGTTGGTGGGAAAGAACGCTGTGGCAGGATGAGAACATGCTCCCACACATGGAAAAAGTGATTTCCTGGTACAGATATATTGATGACATACTGATATTCTGGGAGGGAACCGAAACCGAACTGAGCACTTTCCACGAACTCCTTAATCAGAACACCCTCAACCTTAAACTGACATTGGACTACAACACAACCGAAATAACCTTCTTAGACCTCAAAATAGGAAAGGACGACGAAGGCAATATTTACACAAATCTATACAGAAAACCCACAGCTGCCAACAATATCCTCAGAGCCTCCAGCGCACACCCAACCCCCCTCAAACAGAGCATCCCCTACGGCGAATATTTGCGCGCCAGACGAAATTGCTCATCAGAAGAAGATTTCCAGATAGCGGCAGCAGGAATTAGGGAGAGACTCACACGTAGGGGGTACAGTAAGAAAACCCTTAAAAGAGCATATCACAGGACACTGGAAAGAGAGCGACAAACTATCCTTTTCAAACAAAAGAAACAGACCCAAACAAAACCTACCCTCCCAATAATACTTACATACACCAAGCAACACACCACCATCAGGAGAATACTGAACAAACACTGGCACATATTGACCCATGACAGAGACCTACAGGGCATAATCCCCGATACACCAAAACTGGTATATAGAAGACAAAAATCACTAAAGGACTCACTTGTGAAAAGTCACTACAGCGACCGTAACTCTAAATGCTGTAAGAATCACGGTCTCTATAACTGTGGGGGATGCAATGCATGCCAGTACCTCAAACAAGGCAAAACCTTTACCCTTCCGAATAACCAACCCCATACTATAAGACACTTTGTAAACTGTAACTCACCCAACATCATCTATCTCCTCACATGCCCTTGTGGCAATTTCTATGTAGGAAAGACAAATCGAAAATTCAGAATTAGGATTCTAGAACATATCAGGGACATTAGAAACAAAAACATCACCACACCAATAGGACGCCACTTCCTTAAAAAACACGCATCTGACACCAGAGGCACAACCTTTCAAGCCCTGGACAGACTACATGCGAATGTGAGGGGAGGCGATATTCAGAAACAGACACTGCAGAAGGAAACAAAGTGGATCACAAAATTAAAGGCCACCCACCCACCGGGCCTCAATGAAACCTGCAGTTTCTGCCCCTTTCTCTGACCAAACCCCGGACAAATACCTTCTACATTGCTGTAGACCCCTTTCCCCCCCCCCCACTTCCTGATCCAACTCCCACCGATATACTCTGAAAGAGAACTGAGGCATCTAGGCCTCCAATAAAATCTCAGTGACTGTGGAGAACTTCAGCCAACAATGGACAGTGAATTAAATTGATCAATTAGGACCCACACACACACGCGAATACAATAGTAGACAATTGATACCACCACAACCTCATTTCTCGGATATAGGCGCTTTTAATGACCTTATGTATTTATTAATTACTATAACTACATCTTCATTCCGTATGATTATGGTTATGAATAATGATATACCGGAAGTACGGAAGTACTAGTGTCACTTAATCCACGGCTGTGAGATTTCCCTGGGTACTTTTCCTTATAATCTCCTACCAAGCCCATCCCCGCCCTTAATCTGCCCCAATACATGACAGCCCCCAGAACTGGGACACACCCACCTGTCATTCAATCTAATCACCACATCCCAGGCATGAATAACCAGAAACATGGCCGCCACTCAATACAGGGGCCGCGCTCGGCGCATACAGCCACCCACAAAATGGCCACCGCCACAAGCGGAGACAGGAGACCCGGGAGGGCTACCACGCTAGGCGGGTGATACAATGGGCCACCACACAGGAACACAACATAACGCATCTTCGCCCACACCTTACCCCACTACTAGGCATCCCGACAGAAATACATTAACATGACAAACGCGCAAGCAATAACCTTGTATCATGACAACCAACAAAATGGCCGCCGCCATGGACGGGGACATACACTATAGGAGACCCGAGCGGGACCGCCACAAAGGAAGTACTCTGACGTACTTCCGCCCCTGCCTTCCACCAATCAGGGACGTTGCCTAGGTGGGGACAGGGACATAAATCCCTCCCACCCGGCAAGTGGCGGTCCACAGCGCGCCGGCTGACAACATCGCAGAACACGTTGACGCACACCAGGGAGACCGAACGAGGCTGCACAGCTAATACCACCGATCACACTGAACACGCATCAGCGGCGCTACCCTCCGCATACCTTATGGAGGGACCAGTTCTCCTATCCACAAGCCATGAGTAGCACCAGGTAAGCACTAACAAGCACCAACCAATCAAAGTATATAGTTACACTATATAGTGTTACACCATATAGTTACACTATATAGTTACACTATACCAGGCACTCGCTCATCATGAAACCACACCATACTAAGGGGTTTCCCCCCCCTCTCCCCCTCCCCTTTTTTCATAGCAACCAATTCCAGCATTACTTGTATCACACCAGTAAAGTACCAGGGCACCCTCAACAGCCGGTGAGTGACCACAACCGTGGCTTTTTTCTGATATATCAGCCTAGCAGAAACTGTGTGTAAATATCCATCTGTGTACCTGTATGTATTAACTACTAGAGAGCAAGGGCTCCTACACTGAGGAAGCAACGAGCGAAACGCGTTTGTAAGGAGCCTACAAGTACTTGCTACAAACTGTAAAGGTGGCCAGCTGGCTACAAACTGAGGAGCTACAACTCAACCTTGCTACAAACTGGAGGCAATCCCCACAAAAATTGAGGCCGGGCAAGTAACCCTAGCCCCCCCCTTCCTTCTTTCATCTATTACCGGGACTTTGTACCTAACCAGCAGACTATGAAACAATAGTTTCTGCAAAAGGACTATCTTTTTGAACAGCACATGGATTATATGTACCTTTGTAACACAAGACTTGTATAGTCATATCACCATTAATAAAAATATAAAAATAAAAAATACATACAACATCAGAGTCAAGCGTAGAGGTAATATCTTTTTTCCGATAGGGGACTCACGGGACCAGCCGTGGTGACCTTACCAGGAAAAAAAAACCCCCTTATCTCATGTACTATTGTGGCCTAATCTAGGCCCAATAAATACCTCACCACTCTGATTAGGACATTCAACCAGTACAGTTACAGGAACCCCGATTCCTCCCCCTAACCCTCGTCTATTTTACAGTAAGAATACATCCTTGGCCGAAAAAAAAACAAATTGGCAAAATTCTGGTTGAAGTTAAGGTTGATATGCAGCTTATGCAGTTATTACAGTATTTGGTGTGTGTAATCAACAATTTTAATCAACAATTACAATCAATAATTATTCATTACACTACACCGAAAGGGCAATAGCTTCCCATTTTAGTATGTCATGACTACAAACTAGTATTTTTAGTGTTTTACAATAAACAAATGTATCAGGCACAAATTACTATAATCAACTATCATTTAAACAAAGAAATTTGGGAAAACCCTACTTTGTTTCAGCCACATATAGTCGCACACTTAAACCTATAAACAAACGTTATTAGAAAATGAGTCTACATAGACAAAATACTGTACACATCAGACAAACCTATGACTTATGAAACAAGACAGGCAGGATA
The DNA here is from genome assembly GCA_027917425.1 of Gastrophryne carolinensis. Taxonomy (NCBI): domain Eukaryota; kingdom Metazoa; phylum Chordata; class Amphibia; order Anura; family Microhylidae; genus Gastrophryne; species Gastrophryne carolinensis. The sequence continues at coordinate 62,893,088 of CM051241.1, read as the reverse complement.
TCACACCATAGGGGATCGTCTAATTGCTTTGCGCCATGTGCTGGTTCAACATAATCTAATCCAATACAGTCTGATAACTAATAAAATACTATTACAGCAGAAATATCCCCAGCAAAATGCTTTAACTAAACAAAATGCTTACTGTGCTAGACTGCATCATGGTTAACTTACTAATATGCAACTAATAGGTCAATAGGGATATTTTTATAAATAGACAATGTCCTTCAGTCTTAACAGTCCAAAATAGCCCCCAAAAATGAATATACCTGTTAATGCATAACTATCAGAGTGTAAATGTTAAACATTGTGAAAGGGAATGGGTCCCATGGAACCCCCCCCCCCCCAGCAATGCTTACACATGTGGAAGATACATCAGATGTCTGCCTTACTGCTTGCTGATTTCTCAAATAATGTGTTACTTAGTTGGCTGTGTGCTGTGCATTTTTTGGGGTAAATAAAATAGGATATCCTCATTTTCATGGTTAAATGGTCATTTATTTTCTGTATCTGGCCAACATGCCTTGGTTATTATTGTAGCTGTATAACATAGTCCACTGTTTGCCATTGACAGTACTTTATTTAAAGGGCAACTGTGAAGTCAAATTCAAGGTGCTTTGATTCACTGTCCTTAATTAAAAGTGGCAGTGTTTGATTTTGTATTTTTTACTCCATAAGATGCACACAGGGTTAATAGGATTAAAATAAGAAAAAAATATATTTTAAAATGGTGTGCTAAAATAGCACCTCCCAATCAGACAGTGTGCAGAACCCCCCCCCCCCCTTTCACCCATTACAGATAGTGTGCAAAATCTGCTAAGTCACAACATTATAGGCAGTGTGCAGCATCCCCCCATTACAGGCAGTGTGCAGCACCCCCATTACAAGCAGTGTGTGGCATCCCCCTCATCGTTTGTGTAAGGAGCGAATGCAATGGAGGACCAGCGAGCAGGAAATAGTTAAACTTACACTTGCTGCCTGCTGGTTCTCCGATACCTCTCACCACACACACACACACACACACACACACACACACACACACACACACCCCTTACAGTGGTCCAACACCACTGATTGCAGGTGGCCGTGGCCTATGCATGGCCAGCATTCATGAATTGGCCCCAGAAGTGGTTATGTCACCTGATGACCAACAGCCAGCAATTGAAAGTTTAACCACATTAAAGTTTTAATTTTTTTTGTTATCTAGTAAGCAGAGAGGTTTCTGCAGGGTCCCGCAGGTCCAAGCACAGGTGGGTGATAGTGGCAGCAGGGTGCATGTGTGTTTCTCCTGGAGATTGAGACCAAGTCACCTCCGGTTTGAATGCCATAAGTGCATCTCCTTACCAGCCCACCTACACTCACCCAGAGAGTGAGCTAGCTTGCTTCTAAGCCAACAAGGAACCCACTACTCCCACCCTTCTTGACTACGATGTATATTTTTATTTTAACCCTTCGACTTTAGCTAAGCACATACCATGCATGTCGGTTGCACCCTCTCATACACAGAGACAGTTCATTATATCACATTTCTTTCAAACTATTGGGTTGATTCAAAGAAACATGTAACAGCTTGGATTTGGGTCACGATCATCCTATTTTTCACGTCCGCTCGTGCGTTCGTATGAACTTGCGAGTGATTCAATAAGCAAATACGTTTCTATCCTAAAATATACGTCCGTTCGTATGGCAGTTCGGGAATCAGACCTATGTCAGTTTCCATCCTGAATTTTCCGTTTCATTTCTCAGGTTGCAACATTGGTTTTGCCCTTTTTCCTTTTTGGTCTGGACGTAAATCCTTCTGATCTTGCGGCTCCGCACTACAAACTTACCTCATTAAAGTGCATTCTAAATATTTGGTCTTTTATTTTTCTTTATTTCATTCATTTTTTAGTAACCAACCATTAATGAATGCATTTGCATAAGTAAATCTTACTTTGTTTAATTTTTACTTAACTTGCATTTTTTACTTGTGGATTTAATTTTAATATTTATGCTTCAAATGGTACAACTTTAAATTTTTAGTGTGGTTACCCACACCCTCTACATACAGATTGCTCACAAATATTAAAAAACACCCAGCAACTTCTGCATGTTATGAGCCTAGAAACAGCCAAGATGGCGGCTCAGGTATTATCGGGCAGCCTGCAAACAGAAAGGGCCTTGTGACTGTGTTGCTCTGGATTCTTTGATTTCTGACCTTTCCATGCCCCCAGCTCTGCTGTGTCTGTGCAAAATACAGCAGTAACCCACATCCTGCACTTTATCCCGCTCTCCTCTCCTCAGTAAGTGTGATGCATCTGACCAAAGATGTGCTTAAATAATTAAACAAAGCAAAGGTAAACAACTACACCAATAAATGCAATCTAAAAATATTATTCTAGGACCTCAATTTTAAAATAAATAACAAAGGACATAAGTTTCTTTAATTAACGCAAATATATTGCAAAATAAAGGTTTACATGCAAAGGACTAATTAAGGTCCACATTAAAATGCTTTTATAAGGCATACATGAATCAGGTATGCATTGCCATACAATTTATGGCCTCGGCCATGCTGATACATGCAGTTCATTGGAGCACAAGACGCGCAGACTCCTCCACATAGCCAAAAAACCTGTTCACGAACAGCAATCCGGCTGCTAAAAGGTGTCGGCTGTGGCTTTCTTTTAAAACGCGTTTAGAGGTTTCTCTGAATCACACCTAAACACATCCAATTAACCTAAGTTTTACGTTTTGATCGTAAGTTTTAGGATTTGATCCTAAGTTTTACGTTTTGATCCTAAAATTTAGGAACGAACTTCCGCTGATCGTAAGAGCATATACGCATTCGTACGTAGGCTCGTGCGAGTCGTAAATGGCCAAAAAAACAGGAAAAAATGACTAACACCCACCCAAACTTACGATTCTCGATACGAAATCAATTAACTTTTGCTCTTTGAATCGAGGGGTATATGTTGTATTTTGTAACAATTGTAAATATATTTGCATTAAAAAAGACATTATTTCCTTTTTTTATCAGTATCCATATTTGTTGTCTTTATACATTTACTTTATCACAGTGTTGTATATAACTTTTATATAAAGAATAATTTACAGCCAAGAAGAACAACAAAATTATTTCAATGTACCATAAGAATACAATAAATATGTTGTACAATAAACAACACAATTATAAAATTAGATAAATATGCATAATACATAATACTCCAAAAATGTAAAAATTATATACTAATACAAGAAAGAGAGAGGATAAAAAAGAGATATAGAGAAAAAAGTTAGTTACCTGGTAGCTTCTTTTCTAAACATCTGAAAGGGCAGCATACTCTTGAGACCTTATGGTGGAGACCCCTAGGTAGGAACACATGACCACCAGAAATAAATAAAGGGTTACCTCCTCCTCTCAGTCTCCAGTTGTTTTAGAGATCTGAAAAATACAAAGACAGACCAAGACACTACTGGTAATTTAGCATAAAGAAAATGCATCCAACAATAACCTGAGGGAGGGAATCCTGTATGTTGCTTTTTCATATATTTAGAAAAGAAGTAACCAGGTAACTAACTTAGGGCATCATACTCTTGAGAGAATAATCAAGAGCTACATCTACTGGGTGGGGAAGGCTGCCTGAAGCACACTACTGCCAAAGGACTGATCCTCTAATGTGAAAACCAGGTGGCCGCTTTACAAATCGGTTCAATAGAGGCCCCAGCTTGCTCCGTTCAAGATTTAGAAACACTTCTTGTAGAATGAGCTGGTACAGGGGATCCATTATAGGCAAAACATTGTACTCTTCTTCCAATGGGCCAAGGTTGTTTTAGACACCAAATGGCCCTTCCTAGAACATAAAAAATGAAATGAATAAGCTATCCGCCTTTCTCCAATACTTTGTTTGGCGAAGGTATTTCAGAAGACATGCTCTGACATCCAATGATTTATCCACAGAAGAATCTTTACTATACAATGACAGAAGAACAATCTCCTGTAATCGATGAAAGTCAGCAGAGATCTTCTGTAGGTAGCAGGGATCCACCCTTAAAATCACACGATCCTGGTAAACCTGAAGAAAGATGTGACAGCAGGATAATGCTTGGATATCACTGATTCTGTGGGCAGAAGTAATTTCCACTAAAAATAGTACCTTCCATGTGAGAAAGTTAATAGGTGAATCCAATACTGGTTCAAATGGAGGAGCTATCATGGCTTTTGGGACTCTAGCCAGATCCCATTGAGGTGCTACTTTCACGCAAACTGGTCTAGAACGCCTAACTGCCAGTAAAAACATCTGACCAATGAAAACGATGAAATCTCTTATCCAAAAATACTGAAAGAGCTGCCAGTTGCAGCTTCAGAGTACTGATACTGAGACCCAAATCCACCCCCTGATGCACCGGTACCATCTGACTGGAACACAAAGATTGAACTGCTACCTGGAGTATCTTTATGTTCTGGTAAGGCAAGACAAAAGGGTTGATTCAGAGACTTCTATGTTCCATTTCGTTTTTTGTTTCTAATTGCGTACATTACACATAGCTTACTTTAAGTATACGTGCATTCGCATGATTTCGAGCCTCGTTGCGTAAGCCATCGAGAAAGCTGTGAGTACGGCTTTCATGGCCTATGCCATGGACGTTGCATGTATGTTGAAGCAAAACTCTCATCTCCAGCGAGGTCCTACTAGTTCCCATTGAAAAAGATCTTGAAAAATTACGTTTTATTTTTGTTTTTTCGAAATGTATACGCATAAGCTGGCTTGATTGCTTATGCAACCCTCTTTTTCAATTGTTTACAATACCCTGGCCCTGCTATCCCATTACTTACTTATTGCTGTTTCAAGTCTCTTCTTTTCCAAAGTGCTTAGCTTCCCATACATTCTTCTTTTCTTCTTCCTAATGCTTACCTTAACCACTTTTCACTGTGTCATGCATTTTTCTTTTCTTTTTCCTAATGCTTACCTTAACCTCTTTCCTCTTTGTCATGCATTCTTCTTTTCTTCTTCCTAATGCTTACTTTAATCACTTTCCACTTTCCATGCATTCTTCTTTTCTTCTTCCTAACGCTTACCTTAACCACTTTCCACTTTGTCATGCATTCTTCTTTTCATCTTCCTAATGCTTACCTTAACCACTTTCCACTTTGGCATCTTCTTTTCTCCTTCTTAATGCTTACCTTAACCACTTTCTTCTTTTGAGCAAAGCTCATTCTCCTTGATAATTGTATATTTGGGATGCCCACATGGATATAATGTCAACATTACTCTGATTGCTAATTATATAAAATTAAAGACAGCACAATGTATTTTAATTCTTAATTCTGTTTTATTTTATTTATAATGATTATTTTTGGAATTGTAGTGATTAAAATGTCATTTTTTGATAATATAATATAGAAACATATAAAAAATATGTACATTTTTTAAAAAAACTTTATACAACTATACACAAAGGTGTAGTTAGGGGTGGGTAAAAGAAGGGGGCAGGCTCCCAGTGCCTTAAGGCTGGTCCTTAATATGATCCTCATTATCCTCCACCAGCCTATTCGAAGCAGCTGTAAGCTCCTACATGTATCTCTAGTGTGTGTATTGCAAAAGAAAAAATGAAAACAATTAGTGTCTAGCCTCTGCTTCCTGACAACCTGTTGAAGAAGCCATGTTAGTCACTTGTCTTAACACTTACTAGACTGGTGGGGGTTTCGGGGTTGGGGAGCCACTCTCCTGACTGGGACCTGCCACACTACAGTCCGAGTCGAAGAAAACAAAAACAATAGTTAGTGAATGTGTTAGAGGCATTTCTTGGCTTCTCTTTTGTGTGTGGTATATCACCCACCTTCTTCTTATTCTGGGATTGGAGCACCTCCACCCCCTGCTCACCCGCGGGGACATTTTTGCCATGTAGAAGGAAATGTCACAAAATTTCACATTACAACACATATGTGTGTGTGTTCAGTCTGTGTCATCCTGTGTGTTTTGTGTATAATGCTCGTACCTGTGTCCCCCTGTCCTCCATCATCCTCAGACTCCCTGCCCGACATCTGGGCCTCCACCTCTGCAGGTTGGTCCAGGTTAGGTTGGGGCTCACCTGCAGAGACTCACCTTCACATCCACCAGATCTTAGCAGCCTTGGCTGGGCTCAACGCCTCCGGATGGATGAACTCTGACACTGGAAGAGAATAGCATTCTTTTAAACACAGGCCTGCCTAATGCGATTGGAGAAGTAAATGTATTGGCAAGATTTGTCACTTACTTGGAAATAGTTTCCTGAAAAACGTCCTCAGCTGGAGCTTCTTCCTCCGTTTCAGGTCCAACCAATGCTGCATGATCTGCGTGAACGTGTAGGTGGTGTCGGTTTTCTCCTCCAGCGTTGCTACAACGTCAAGCAGGGCCGGCTCCAGGTTTATGTGGGCCCTTGGGCGGCATGGTCTCAGTGGGCCCCTTTGTGGTGAAGAGTCGTGTCACATCACTGAGGAACGTCCCATATCTAAACTAATCTAGATCCTCCTGATTTTGGATGCCCCTGTGTGTGACCCCCCTCCCCCTTTTTGTTCATTACTTTCCTGGAACTGGTCAATGCACTGTGGGATTGCCAGTTTGAGTTAAAGGCCAAACCAGGGGGTTCTTTCGCAAACATGTGCATCCCAAATTGAGATGTCCCTGTAAAGAAGACCAAAACTCAGGGGTGGAATTTCTTGCATATTGGGTATGCCATTGATCCCATGGGGTTTCACACATTAGGGTTTCTCAGATTGGGATGCTTCAGGGATAGGAAATCAGCTGAGGTGGGCAACTTAAAAGCAGAACAAAACCCATCACTTCCTGTCCTGGAATCTAAATCGAGATGCCCCATTGTGTGGAACCCCGCCATTTAAGGAGATGTGCCGTCACACACCCCAAAGGCTGGGCATGTCAGTGGGCCCCCGCAGCTGCCCAGCCTTGCCGAGTGCTGACGCCGGCCCTGCCTCTTAGCATATATGCCAGGTAGGAAGTCATATTGGTATGACTTTATCTACATGTTCAAAATAAGCCAAGCAGGTTATTAAATCCGCCCAACTACTTTAGCTCTGCATTAATGTATTTCTGCATCCTTGTTTTGTGATCTTAGTGGCCATTGTTATTACCACCTGGGATGCCCTCTGGTATCTTGCTGCCACACCCTGCTAGGAAACAATAGATCCATCTTGCCCCAAACAGACCCTGCATGGTGCCCATGTGCGCACTAGCTTTTGCTTGTAGTAGATAGAAAATGGTGGCGTTCTTCTCATCCTGCCCTCCTAGACATTTGGCCCCCCGACTAGCTATGTCCGATCAGCCTGTCTGACTATTAACTTGCGACCCTGAGTAACTAATCCTATTCCTAGGGATTTTTTTGCACTGACATGCATGATGGTATCCTGCTGGTCGCAGGGTGACCAGCAAAATTGTCATTTTGGGGATGTTATATGCGCCATCTGATGCTCTCATCAGAACCTGGGATGCATCGAAACCCCGGTGTGTAGGCATAAGCGGTGATGTAGTGGGGAAGTATAAGTTGTTAAAGTGGAGCTGGCACTACTCCAATACAGCAATTTTCCTTCTCATAATATTGAAAATGGCAGGAAAAAAACGCTGCCACAAAAGCTGCAACCAGGCAGAAACGCTGGATACTCACCAAGGGTCACACCACCACAGCTTGCCTGCAAGCTCTTGCCAGCAAACACCTAGGCAGAGTCAGAGCAGGGGTAGGCCAACTACCAGGACAAGCCAAAGCAGTCCTCGCCATACTGCTTGGCCAAACAAGTCAACTTACAGCAAGAGTGGTAAGGCAAAGCAGAGCAGTGGGAGGCCAGCTACTAGAGCAAGCACAGGTAGTCCCAGCCATAGTGCTGGCCCTAGCAAAACCTCAAACAGGAGTGGTAAGGCCATAGTAGACATCCAGCCAAGAGCTCCTCTAGCAAGAGTGGTAAGGCAAAGGAGAGCAGAGGCATACCAACTACCAGGACAAGCACTGGTAGTCCCAGCCATATTGCTGGCCCTAGCAAAACCTCAAACAGGAGTGGTAAGGCTAAGAAGAGCAGAGGGAAGACTAGGGCAAGACATATCACCCCCCAACAACCCCATCTCCCTCTGGAGGACAGCAGGACAGCTCCAATATGAAGACCCTCCTCTCCCCATCACCATCCACTCCTGCAACATCATGGGCCATCCAGGACCACACACCTAGCCCACCAGCAAGCCCTGTGCAGTGTATAGCCACTCAACAATCTACCCCCTTAGATTCATCCACAACACCTCAGGGCCAAATGTCCCCCATTTCACCAGAGATTTAATGATCGGCAATGTACGGCTTTGCCAACTGTTTTGTCAGACCATTTCGATGAGCTGTATGGCCGCAGTTTGAGAGCTACCCCTAAATCCGTCAAATACCACATCTGGGAGGTCATCACCCAGCAGGTGAATAGTGCGGGGCCAGAGAGAAAGGATGTCGATCAGGTCCATTGTAAATTTGCCAACATTAAGTATGACATGCGCCAGAAAATAAACAAGCGCAAGCAACAGGGCTAACGATGCTTTGTGCTGTTGTGGATGTTGATATTGGGCATGACCTTGACATGACAACATTCTTTTTATGTCTCTTTAAGGTTGCAAACTGGAGGTGGTCTACCATTAAAACTCCAAATGGTTTGTGGGCTACTAAACCCTGCAACACTCCAGGGCTTGTTAGGAACAGTTGATTCTAACCTGAATGCTGCTGCAGTAGGTAAATAGTTCTAATGCTTGGGCTATCCAAAGACATATGACTCATTGCAATTGTCTAGTTCATGATGCCATCATGGCTTAAGTGTTGTTGGTTGACCATCAAAGGCAAAGATAAGAGAGACCAAAAAACATGCTAAATCATAGTTAATTAAATAACTTTTTATTAATGTGTCCATTCCAATACAATCATAACTTGTCAAACATGGAAGCCATTGCTTATACACACAATGTATGTGTCTAGAATAACATTAATTCATCTTAACATTGCAGCAAAACAACAATAAACTAACATGGCCACCCAGGAACTATAACTACCAAGTACTGGTGCAAGTACATCAAGGAATGCCTATTCAAGGAGTGGAGCAAATGAAGATTTGGATATGGTAAGTCTAATGTGGGCAAACTGGTGATGCATGCAACAACATGCAGATTTACTTAAAAACTTGACTGTGTATATATAATACCAACCATCGAATTGATTTGTCTGGCCAAACAGACACCCCTGCTACTGGCTGTCATACAGGATCTTGAGGAGAATGAGCCACTGCATCAGCCTCAACCACAACAGCAGCATAAACACCCTCTGCAGATGCCTCTGAAACATCAACAGATGCCACTACAGCAGCAGCAGCAACATATGCCACTGCAGCAGCAGCAACATATGCCACTGCAGCAGCAGCAACATATGCCACTGCTGCAGCAGCAACATATGCCACTGCTGCAGCAGCATCATATGCCACTACAGCTGTACCAGCATATGCCACTGCAGCAGCAGCTGCAACAACACATGCCACTGCAGCAGCAGCTGCAACAACACATGCCACTGCAGCAGCAGCAGCTGCAACAACACATGCCACTGCAGCAGCAGCCTCCAGCACTCCCTCTGCAGCAGCAGATGGATCCATAGCTTCAGCATGAACAGCAGGTGGAGCATGAGGAGCAGATACATCCATCATCTCCACGGGGCAGCTCGATTGCATAGGATTTAGCTTCACTCACAAGCAAATACCCATGTGGAGTACTACTCCATCTGCAAGTGCCTCTATCCAGGGAAACCCACAAACCCAAATGGTTTGTGGGCTACTAAACCCTGCAACACTCCAGGGCTTGTTAGGGACAGTTGATTCTAACCTGAATGCTGCTGCAGTAGGTAAATAGTTCTAATGCTTGGGCTACTTTGTATCCAAAGACATATGACTCATTGCAATTGTCTAGTTCATGATGCCATCATGGCTTAAGTGTTGCTGGTTGACCATCAAAGGCCAAGATAAGAGAGACCAAAAAACATGCTAAATCATAGTTAATTAAATAACTTTTTATTAATGTGTCCATTCCAATACAATCATAACTTGTCAAACATGGAAGCCATTGCTTATACACACAATGTATGTGTCTAGAATAACATTAATTCATCTTAACATTGCAGCAAAACAACAATAAACTAACATGGCCACCCAGGAACTATAACTACCAAGTACTGGCGCAAGTACATCAAGGAAGGCCTATTCAAGGAGTGGAGCAAATGAAGATTTGGATATGGTAAGTCTAATGTGGGCAAACTGGTGATGCATGCAACAACATGCAGATTTACTTAAAAACTTGACTGTGTATATATAATATCAACCATCGAATTGATTTGTCTGGCCAAACAGACACCCCTGCTACTGGCTGTCATACAGGATCTTGAGGAGAATGAGCCACTGCATCAGCCTCAACCACAACAGCAACATAAACACCCTCTGCAGATGCCTCTGAAACATCAACAGATGCCACTACAGCAGCAGCAGCAACATATGCCACTGCAGCAGCAGCAGCAACATATGCCACTGCAGCAGCAGCAACATATGCCACTGCAGCAGCAGCAACATATGCCACTGCTGCAGCAGCAACATATGCCACTGCTGCAGCAGCAACATATGCCACTGCAGCAGCAGCAACATATGCCACTGCTGCAGCAGCAACATATGCCACTGCTGCAGCAGCAACATATGCCACTGCTGCAGCAGCAACATATGCCACTGCAGCATCATATGCCACTACAGCTGTACCAGCATATGCCACTGCAGCAGCAGCTGCAACAACATATGCCACTGTAGCAGCAGCTGCAACAACACATGCCACTGCAGCAGCAGCCTCCAGCACTCCCTCTGCAGCAGTAGATGGATCCATAGTTTCAGCATGAACAGCAGGTGGAGCATGAGGAGCAGATACATCCATCATCTCCACGGGGCAGCTCGATTGCATAGGATTTAGCTTCACTCACAAGCAAATACCCATGTGGAAGGAAAGTACTACTCCATCTGCAAGTGCCTCTACCCAGGGAAGAGGATGACGGGCCCAGGCACGTCCATCTTCCACTGGTGAGGCTGGTGCAGATGATGGAGGTAGATTGGAGAGCTGATAGTCGAGCCCTCAGGCAAAACAGTGCTCTGTTCCACCAAACATAGAGCGAAATTTAAGTCAGATCCACCAAGAGATCCATTTATTGGTGGAGAAAATCAATAACAACTACTGTCAGATGGAGACAATGGTAGGGCAGGTGCAGATGATAAATGATAACCTGTCACAGCTAGTGGTACTACAATCAAGAAAACCACCATACACCATAATGCAGGTCAATTACCCTACCAGTGATAATACATACTTTGTGTTTGAAGTTCATTTTCTGTTGGCTAAGATGTCTGTGCCACAGTGTTCACTATATACTATGATGTAATAGTTTAGTGACAACAATAAACCCATAAACAATTCAATGACTTTTTCTTTCAGTTTAATCTCACTGAATACATGAAAAGAGGGTTTGAAGCATACAGAACAAATCGTAAAGGCCAAGCATCAAATGGAAATGAACATATAGACATGTAAACATAGAGACACCACAAAGATGACACTGGGTATAACACAAAATAGACTTTAGAAATTAACTAAAATGAGAAGAGAAAAGGTGCTTCCTGACCAACTGACCAGAGGCACTCTGTGTGTCCCAATGAATAGTTTGTGAAATATCCAACATTTGTGGAGAGGGGGAAACATCCAGATATCGGGGCACCTTCTGCAGGAGGGCAAAATTGTGACATACTATTTATGCCACAATTGTTTTGATGACTTTCTCTGGCTGGTACTGGAGGGCCCCCCTGTGTGATCCAAACAATGGAACTGGGCCTTGAGTAAGCCAAATGCACGCTCCACAACAGCCCTGGTTTTCCTATGTGCCCAGTTTTAGGTGGCATGTGACTGAGTTTGTGGTCTCTGAATAGGTGTCATGAGCCATGATAGCAGGGGGTAGCCAGAAGAGGGGATGCATTGACGAATCCACTAGTTAGACATGAGGCAAATATACTAGAATACAGGGCTAATAATGTTAAGACTTACCAAGTAGCCATCCTCCAGATAACTCACCAGACTCAAAATGGCCATACAGACTGGAATTCCTCTGGATATAGACATCGTGGGTGGAGCCCAGAAATCCAGCCATCACACTCTTTAACCTAAGGTCAGAACTCACAACACATTGAACACTGATGGAATGCCCAGGCTTACGGTTCCTGCAAAAAACACACAAAGAACACTCGTCAAAAGCAAAGCTACATTCAAGCACACCTACCCTGACAGAACAGATGCTAATCAGGAAGGGACAACCACTGGTAAGATTGGCTTATTTGAATATAAAAAAGACTGATTGTATAAGTGGGGGGGGGCTAAATTCGTGTGGTAAAAAGGACAATGAAGTGGAGAAATACATGAATGCCTTTGGGACTACTAGTTGAAAGGGTTGATTGAGGTCCAATTTAGAGGAGCCAATACATTGCAAGGTGAAATGACACATTATATATGATGAAGCTAGACTCCGAAAATCATTAACTACAGTGCATGAAATGAAGGAGGCAAAGGGCAAAGACATACCTGTAGAGATACTCATCAGCGACTGGAGGCACCAGTGCCATGTGTGTGCAATCAATAGCACCCATGACATTAGGCATATTGACCAGCTCGTAAAATCCAAACTTGTCCGCATTCTAGGCTACCAGGGTGTCAGGTAAACAAAATGGATTTGTCCCCCAAGGTAGCCATGCCATCGAGAAATTTATTGAGGATGCGACTGAGCATATGCTGGGACATGGATAGGGCGCCCAGCCTCTGGAATGAGTCGTATGCCAGAAAAGGCAGCCCACCAATTTGGTCATACCTGCAATTGCATGCCCCTTGCTTGTGATGGGGGCCAACCATGGCCGCAACTCACAATACAGTTTTTCAAGGGAAACACGGTTATGTCGGGTCAGCTTGAATAGCTTAACAACGTGCGTGCGATTAACATCCACACACGGCTGACATGCAACGATGCAGACGCTCCATCTCAGCATAATAATTGTCGGAGGACTCCATTCCGTTTTCCCACACACCATCAAAGCACAAACTCACCAGGAAATAGAGCTCGTGAGTGGAGCCTGAAGGTCCCGTTTTATTGGCCTCTCTCGCAGCTGTAATCATGACTCTAAATCATGAGCAAGCCCATACTAATCACGGCTTATATGCATCAATGCGAAAACAATACGAAGCAATTACACATTAGATCTGCTAACAAAAGGGTTTAACGCAAACATGAAAACGCTAATATGAAGAATAAAACACACGAGAAGCTTGAAAATGGACCAAAAATAACCTAAAAATTACACATACACATGCTTTTTCATGTCTAAAAACACTTAAAAGAGGCTGTGAATCGACCTAAATATTCTGAAAGATCATATTTCTCGAACTCTAGATAAGTCATTATGGAACACCCACACTTTTGTGATGGAACTAGACAGGACTTTTCAGTATAGCACTGCAGCGAACAAGAGGTAGCGCCAGCTCAGTACGTCTGGCACTCGGCGCTCCACACCATATTTAACAAAACACTAGACACGCAGAGCGTTGGTGCTCTAAAGTTGGGCACTGTAGCACAGAGTGCCAGATGCTATGTGATTAAAGTCCGTTTTAAAACACATATCCACCAATAACAAAGTAAAAACACAAGGAATGACATTGTTTTAACACTGTGACAATAACACTTTAGTGGCAGACCTGTAAATACAATTCTGCATAAAAATATTTAAAAGTCAATCAAAAAATTGGCAAACACACTATTTATACACAGCTATTGAAAGCCCATTGAAATGTATAAGAGAGCGCTACATAGCGACAGGTACTACATGGCGCTCTGGAACCTAGAGCCCCAGCGCTATAGGCTGAGCCGCCTGGATTAATACATGTGACGCTACATGGCGCTATTAGAGACACTCACCAAATTCTCTTTCTTAAATGTGGTTTTGCATACAGCACCCGGCGTTCACCAGATGCTGTCTGCTGCTACGAGGCACTACCTAGCACTATCCCTTCCTTAATAATCCCCTAAGTGTCTAGGGGAACATGAACACTAAGGCCTTTATTCATGAAGGGATAGCGTCAGGTAGTGCCTTGTAAATGACAGGTAGCGTCAGGTGAACACCGAAAATGGCACGCAATTACAAATTTATCAAGCAGAATCTGTTGAGCGACTGGGATAACGCCATGTAGCGTCCGAATCATCATTATCCCAGCCTCAACACACAGTGCCGGCGTTCAGCCTAGCAGAGCGCCACGTATTACCTCACGCTACCTGTCGCTCTCCCATACATTTCAATGGATGCTCTTTCATTTCTCTTTAAACAGGGTTTTGTTTTATTTATTTTTTTTTATTTTAAAATAATGTTGGGATCTCTACTGGCCTTGAAAAAGCAATTTTTTCATTTTGTTTTTATATTTTAACTATTTATGCAGAATTGATATTACAGGTCTGGCATTAATGTGTTCATGTTACAATGTTATAACAATGTAATTCCATGTGTTTTTGCTTTGTTACTGGCAGATAGATGTTTAAAAACAGCCTTTAATCATACATCCTCCGGCGCTCTGGCTTCAGCATTTTTGAGCGCCGGTGGAGTTTGAGGCTGTTTTTTTTATGAATATGTTGTGAGTCGGTCGCAATGACCAGTCGCTAACATACGCTCCCATACAGCGCTGTACTGGTCATATAGCGACTCCCCACAATATATTCCTCATTGCTGCACAGCAACTGAGTGGCTATGAACTAGCGACCCACGGCCGAGCACAGCGACTACTAGCGGGCGCTCTGAAATGCCTGCTACAGACGCTACGCTGTCGCTACCTGGCGTTATTAATGAATCAGCCTGCCCGTATGGCCCTGACCACAGTCCATTTAAAAACCCCATAAACTTCATTGTACTGAAATTACTACATTACTTTGTTTATCTTACTGAAATATCAGTTTTTACTACAACTTGACCTTTAAATTTAGTTGGTTAAGAAAAATGATATCACTTAAAAAAAAGGAAAAAAACAATTATCTATCACATCAGTTGACTGCATTAGGCTGAGATTTCTCTGAGCAATTCTGCGTAGCTCATGTACGCGGTGATTAAGCCATATGTTTCAACTTGTCTGTAGTTTAATGAACACACCTGGGACAGAGCATGAAGCAGAAATTATTAGGTGCAATAAAAAGTTAAAAGATGATTCAAGTGATTTGATCAGGCAGTTATTAGCAGAAAAAAAAGGCTGAATCAGCTTGAACTATAAATTTACTCAAATGGTCTGCAGCAATTCACCAAGGTTGTCTGCAGCTGCAGTTAATCGAAAATGATCACATGGAAATAATATTGCGGGTACCATTGGTTTAATGGTGAACTAATTTGCCATTCTTTAAAGGATTAACCATTGATTATGTAAAATGGGTTAGAACACAAATGTATAGATAAGTACATTTCCCCAAGAATAAGATGACATAAGTAGCTTAATTGTCTTAATTGTCTTAATTTAGGAATCCTAGTGTGCTTCTCCATGTAAAACTAACAGAGACATCCATTTAGCAAAATGTTTGAAAGAGAAACATTCTTTCCTGCTGCTTTTGAGCACAAATTGTTATCTAAATGAAGAAGATTTAAGGCAAGAATTTCAAGAGCTGTCAACACTGAGCTCCTTTGGTTTACCTAGCAATCAGTGGCGTAACTAAAAGTGATGGGCCCTGATGTGAATTTTAAATGGGGCCCTTCCACAGCTTATACAGTAAACTTTTTTCTGTCTTTTAACTCAAGTGGATGCAGCTAAACAACCAATGACTGAAACAGCATAGACACATTGTGTTTCATTTCTCTAAATGATGCCATTCTGGGCCCCAGTGCGGTCGCTCCTCCTGCACACCTCAAGTTATGCTCCTGCTAGAAATAATGGTAGTCCCTTCAACTACAAAAACCACACCAAGCCGATCCTAAACAGACACACACTGTTTCAGTAAGTCCAATAAGTTAAGGGATGCACAAAACAATTTCCTAAAAATTCAGATCTAAGACAAATGGCCTCCTCTGTCCAGCTGGTGTTTTAAGACCTACCGAATGCCAAAAATGATCAGTAGATATAAGCAAATTTCTTTCAGATTTGATTCCAAGGGTTCACTAAAATTTCCCCAAGAGATCCTGTTAGTTCGGAATTGTGAAAAAATTGTAATGGCAGAATTAACCCCAATTACTGCCAAGGCTAGTGCTAAGTAGTGTGAATGCATAAACACAAATGTGGGAAAAGTACTGCCCAAAAAAACTACCTGCACAAATAGCCTATCAATAATATCAAATTTATTCACACATTCACACCTGGGGAGCAATCTCACTGCCACCTGATTTTTCCAAGCTTTGCTATGTGGGGGAGGGGAGCTCACCTTCGCTGGAAGGATTCTCGGTAGGATTGTAGGAATAACTATACTATGGGCTTTACTTAAGGCCAGGAAAACCACATCCAACACAAAAAAAGCAGGCAGCACTGATGCGGCCACCAGCCTGCATCTAATTTATCACTAGTGCCATATCGGTTGCAGTGCCGGACGCGCTTGTTTAAGCTGCACTGGTTCATAGTGGCTCTGTAGCACAGAGAGCCAGATGCTATGTAATTAAAGTCTGTTTTAAAACACATATCCACCAATAATAAAGCAAAAACACACAGAATGACACTGTGACAATAACGCTTTAGTGCCAGACCTGTAAATACAATTCTGCATAAAAATATTAAAAGTCAAAAAAGTTTTTAAAAGTGTTTGTTTGCAGCCAGGAGAGGTCACACAATGATTAGAGCCCCTCCAAAAATTGACAAAACACTATTTATACACAACTATTGAAAGCCATTGAAATGTATAAGAGAGCGCTACATAGCGACAGGTACTACATGGCACTTTGGAACCTAGAGCCCCAGCGCTATACGCTGAGCCGCCTGGATTAATACATGTGACGCCACATGAGGCTATTAGAGGCGCTTACCAAATTCGCTTTCTTAAATGTGGTTTTGTGTACAGCGCCCGGAGTTCTCCAGATGCTGTCTGCTGTTACGATTAGTGATAAGTGAACCCGCTGAGGTTTGGATTCGACAAGTTCGGCCGAACTTCTGAAAAATTTTGGTTTGGGTCCCGGGCACGGCCTGAACCCGAGCCCCGTTGAAGTCATTGGGAACCTGAATTTGGGGACAACAAAAATGATTGTAAAATGGGGGTAGCAAGGGCTAGATAGCTGCAAATCAAGGGGAGGCCAGGATGCTTGCCTTGCACAAAATTGGAACATTCTCAAAACAATAACAGAAAACAAAAAATACATTAAATACACACATTTGTAATACTTTTTTAAAAAATCTAATTATTTTTTTTATAGGTGTCAGAGGCCAAATGAAATACAGAAATAAATAAAATAAATGAAAATATTAGAGATCAAATTGGGGGGTAACACCCGGGAGACTGCTCTGCACAAAATGGGGTAGGGAAAGTGCTCAAAATAATTAATAAAAAATAAATACACCAAAAAATATCTAAATCAATAGACAAATAATATCAAGAAATACATATATACATAAATAAATATATACAAAAACTTTAACATCAATAAATAATTATCTACATAAATAAATTAAAATATTAAATGCTTTAAAGGTGCCAGTGGCCCCCACAGGGGGTGGTGGCATAGCCAAGTCCCATGAGATCCACACCTGGTTCATCTTAAGTTGTGATGAGCGGATCCAGCCCGCAAAGTTCGGGTTCCTTTGCGGGTTTGAACGCTGAAACAGAAATCAGCACTCTTTCCAGACCCGGAAGAACGCTAATTGGCTGCACAGCCAATACATGTTATTCCTTTCCCTCCTTCCATTGGCCCGCTGGAACACGTAACCCCACTGTATAGCAGGCAGGGTCCGCAGCTTCCTGCTGCAGAGGTTTAGGGACAGATATGCTTTCTTGTTTTAAAAACTGCCCTTTTTAGAGCAAATTATAGTCAGAAATAGCAGCTAGAATGAGGGCTAGAGTAGGGATGGACTGGGGGTCATCACTACTACTACACTAATCACATTAGCTTGTCACTACTGGGGTCTGGGTGTCCCCTTATGCCTCATCGAGCTCTAAGTGCTGGGGTGATAGTTTGAACCCATATAGCAGACCTAGCTGTAAAGACTGGGGAGTGAGTACCCCCATATACCAAATCTACCTGTAAGGTACCTCTGATTAAGGATCTTAATGACCTGAAATGGCCTTCATCAGAAGTACGCTATATTTGTCAGGGAGCACCCCTGCCCTTTTTGTAATGGTTATCTTATCCCCCTGGCTACCCACTTGACAGGAAGTAGCGCAGCCTGCCGCGACACTCCACATCACTTCCGATCTAGCGGAGGTCCCGATGCGCATGCCAGCCAAACCATCAAATAAGCTTGAGGGGGTCAAGGCCTTCAGTTTATATATCCAAAATAGCTTGCATTGACAGAGCCTCTGTCTAATGTCTCCATACCTCTTCTTTGGCTTCACTTTCTCAGTCACCATAAATCGCAGCTGTGCTATGTTAGGGGTGTCACTTAAAAAATGTTGTGCCACTGGTGATACTACATCACCCCTTCTGATGTTACTTCTATGTTCTGATATATGGTGTCTCACTTCCCTCATAGTTTGTCCTATATAAACCATCCAGCAGGGACATTTCAATGGATACACTACACAGGAAGTCGAGCTGTTTACAAATTCTGTGATGTTGTATTTTTTCAGCCCTGAATGCAAGCATTTCAATGTTGCTGATCTTTGAAATGCTCCCATTCCGCCTGGTGGAGATGGACTGTTTTAAAGATGTCATGGCAGTGGCTGTCACCTAATATACTGTTCCCAGTCACCACTACTTTTCTCGCTAGGCCATCCCTGCCCTATACCAAGACCTTTTGAAGAAAATAAAATGTGCACTGGGCAAAACCATTACTTCCAGTGTCCACCTAACCATGAACACATGGACAAGTAAGGACAGGCAGGGACCATACATCTCTCTAACTGCCCACTGTGTGAATGTAGTGGTGGCTGGGACTGAGGTGGGAAGCACTGTGGTGCAGATCCTTCCACCACTCAAAATTGCAGGACATTGGTGCCTCCTGTAGCCCCCTCCTCTTACTCTGCTTACTCTTAAAGCAGTCAGTGCAGTTTCTGTACCATCAATTTGAGCACTGCCATGGGTAAATGGCAGCTTGCAGTGCTAAAGCTCATCTGTCCAGGCAAAAGACCCCACAATGCCCAGGAGTTGTAGATTGGCATCCAGGACCAGACAAATGAGGCTGCTGCCTTGGACATGCAGCCTGGCAAGGTGGTGTGTGATAGTGGGCCAAAGTCTGCAGTATTCTTGCGGGGAGGCTGGTTGACACACATCCCATGCCTGGTGTATATGAGCTTTCTGGCCCATTATCCAGGGATGCCTGAGCTTCTGCATAATGTGCTTGCACCTTCGGCCTTCCCACCCTACCTCCGCTCACCTGTCTGGCTTGCAGAGGAATGTCAGACTTCCCACCCACTGCCTCATATATGACTTGCCCACCAGGTGGAATTCCATGTTGTATATGATGGAGAGGGGGCATGTGAGCAGCAGCAGGCAATTGTGGAGTTCCAGATACAAAATGCCCAGGTGAGTCGAACCACCAGTGAGTGGGCCTCCATGAGGGACATCTGCGTGGTGCTGCAGTGCTTCCAGTATGCCACCAATATCGTTGACGCTGATGACGCCATTGTCAGTGCTACCAACCCCATCCTCTGCCTTCTGGAAAAAACGCTTCAGGAAATGAAGGAGGAAGCAGAGGAGGAGGAGGAGGAGGAAAGCCCATTTTCCTCACTGAGGGCAGTGCACACCAGGCTTGCAGGGTGGGTTGCTTGGCCAACAGCAGGTGGGTATGGCAATGTCCAACCAGAGGACAGTTTTGGAGGGATGGAGGGGGGGGGGATACTTTCTCACAGCAGGGTAGCACCCAGCATAGCTCACAGGCATCACTGGAGCATGGCTGGAGGTAGAAGCAGGCGGAGGAGAAGGGGACACCTGACACAGAGGGCAGCTTCTCCTTGACTCAGGGCAGCCTGGCTTACATGAGTCACTACATGCTCCACTGCCTGTGCAACAACAGCAAAGTTGTCCGCATAATCACCAGTGCTGATAGTGGCCACCCTGTTTTATCCCTGTGTGACCAAACTGGTAATCAATGTGTGTGTGTGTGTGTGTGTGTGTGTGTGTGTGTGTGTGTGTGTGTGTGTATATATATATATATATATATTAGACTTTAGCTGACCTGTCTGCTTGGTGTAAACCCCTGATTTCTTGCCTCCCTCCCACTTGGATTTCACCTTTATCTAACCCTCTCCTACTCATTTCCTCCCACCTAGTAATAAAACCACTTGGATAAGCAAAATAAACAAATCACAAATAGATCCCCAATTGAGACAGCAAGGTTCCTCTTCTGCTTGTGTCACCCCTTCCCTTGGAATGTGGTCAGTTGGTATCATATAGCATAAACGAGATTGGAATACTCTGAGACAGGGTGTGATGCCAACACCAGCCCCCTGATAGGAGGGGTAAAGAGAGCCCCTGTTCCGGGGGCCTATAAGCATGGCTGACAAGAATGGCCAGACACTCTAATCTTACCATCAAGAGTGACACACGATCCCTTTAACAGCATAAGACCAGAAAGCATGTGGGGACTGAGAAACAATTTATTTGATTGAACCACAGCCCAAACAGACTCTTAAGTATATTTTTCACCTTTTTTATTTGTAATTGCTATCTAAATTATATGTACCGTGTTTTCTAGTTAATCCTGTTTTATCACCTTGTGTTTTTCTTGTTGTTTTTGTGTTTTTGTGTTTTTCTTAAATACATTCTAAAAATACAGCAGAGGGTCACTGTTGCTCTTAATTAAGGATATAAAAAGCTCACGCTATTTCTGTAGAGTTCTGGTGGCAGCGATTTATAGCCACGCGTGTTGCCAATTGAACAATTGCAGTGACAGACATGGGGTACGATTGTCCGGTTTGATCAGATGAACGATCACACCCAACTATAAGGACAACAGCCCCCCCCCCACTTAGGCCTCCGACACCCTTAGAAAAACGAATATTTTTTTTTTTTATTTTCACCAATTTCACGTATATGTCCTAGCCCATTTTGTGCAGGGCACGCTCCCTGGTGTTACCCCCCAATTTGATCACTGACACTCGTAAAAAAAAATATAGATTTTTTTATTTATGTATGTATTTCTTAAATTTGTTTATTTTCTGTGAAGATTTGGAGTACTTTCCCTAACCCAGGTTGTGCGGGGCAATCACCTAGGTGTTTCCTCCACTCATTAGGCCTCCAACACCCATAAGTAAAACTAATATTTTAACTTTTTTCTTTATTGATGTATTTCTAATTTTTTCTTATTTTAATTTTCTGTGATTTTGAGTATATTCCCTAGCCCATTTTGTGCAGGGCAATCTCTCTGTTCTCTGTCCCAATTTGGTCTCTGACAAACGTAAAAAAAAATTAAATTTTTTTATTTATGTATGTATTTCTTAATTTCTTGTTTTCTGTTATTGTTTTGAGTACTCTCCCTAGCCTCTTTTGTGCAGGGCAATCGCCCTGGTGTTCCCCTTGATTTTCAGCCCTTTTTACAGCCATTTTTGGGCCCCAAAGGAGGAGTCCCCATTGACTTCAATGGGGTTAGGGGTTCCGGTCCAGAAGTTTGGTGGTAAGTTCGGCCAAATTTGTTGAACGGAAATTTCAACCAACCCGCTCATCACTAATCTTAAGCAATGTAAGTTTTTTTCACGTTGGCTGTGGATAGGCTGATCCACCTGTTGATGAGGAAACTCCCTGCGGGGCTGAACAGGTTCTGATAGGACACCTGCTGCAGGACAGGTCAGCATCTCCAAGGCATAGAAAATAAGCTCTGGCTACTTGTCCAGTTTACCAACCCAGAAATTGAATAGGGGTGACCCATTTCTCAGTACCAGGAGACGCGTTGACAGATAGTCATCCACCATGCGAGTCAAAGTCTACCTCCTGGTAGTACCAGGTACTACTACTGTAGTATACAAAGGTGGTGGATGTGGTGAATAAATAAATAAGGTGTTTCACATTGTAGCCATGCTCATTCTCCCCTGAGAGGTGCTACCAGTGCCTCTGCTGTGTTGCCCACTTGCTGCTCCTCCTCCTCGACCTCGTGCCAACAGTGAGAGCTCAAATTCAGCTGGAAACTCTGCCAGTAGTACGTCCACCAGGGTGTCTTTTTACTCCCTCATCTTTCTATCCTGCTCCAGTGCTGAAATCAAGGAGGTGATGTTGTTCTTATAGCAGGGATCCTGCAGGGTAACCACCCAGTAATCAACACTGATTATGAAGGCAACTCTGCAGTAGTTGTACAGGCACTGGAGCTTGTAGTGGCCTAGAGCATGCCAGGTTGCCCTGAGTTAAGGAGAAGCTTTCCTCGGTGTCAGGTGTCTCATTCTCCTCCTACTCTTCCCAACCAGGCTTCAATGATGCCCATGAGCTGTGCTGGGTGCTACCCTGCTGTGATAGAAAGTCCTCCTCCTCCTCCTTCTCCTCTGGATCCTTCAAAACTCTCCACTGGCTGGACAGTGAAGTGCCAAGCTGCTGTTGGCCCAGCAACCCACAATGTGCACTGATGTCTGAGAAAATGGGCCCTCCTTCTCTGCTTCCTCCTCTGGCACCATTACATCCTCCGTCACGGCCTGAAGGGTAGCAGGCAGAGGATGGGGATGGTACAGCTGGCGATGACTTCCTCAGCGCTGACCATATTGGTGGCATACTGGAAGCACTGCAGCACCACGCAGATGTCCCTCATGGAGGCCCACTCATTAGTGGTGAAGTGCTGTTGGTCTGCACTTCAACTCACCTTGGTATTTTGGAGCTGGAACTCCATTATGGCTTCTTGCTGCTCACACACCCTTTCCAACATATACAAAGTTGAATTCCAACTGGTTAGCAAGTCACATATGAGGTGGTGGTTGGGAAGGCCGAAGTTCCTCTGCAGTGCAGAGAGGCAAGCAGCAGCAGGATGGTAACGACTTCTGCAAGGTTACGCTGTTTGTCGCACACCACCTTGCCAGGCTTCAGGCACAATGACAGCAGCCACTCATCGGTCTGCTCCTGGAAGCCTGTCCACAGCTCCCAGACAGATGAGTTTTAGCACTGCATGCTAATGTTTGCCCATGGCAGTGCTCAAATTGGTGGTGCTGGGGCTGTGCTGACTGAGGAAGAAGCAGAGTAGGAAGAGGAGGCAACAGGAGATACAGACTGACACCCAACAATCCTTGGTGGTGAAAGGATATGCACCAAATTGCTTCCCACCTTAGTCTCAGTGGTTACTACATTGATCCATTGGGCAGTTAGAGAGATGTAATGTCCCTGTCCATACTTACTGTGTCTATGTGTCAGTGGTGATGCAGACACTAGAACTAATGGTATTGCCCAACACACATCTTATTTTCTTTACAATCGGTTGGTGCGGGCAGGGATGGCCTGGCTAGAAAAGTAGTGGCAGCTGGGAATGGCGTATTGTGCAACAGCTGCCACCACCATCAGATCTTTAAATCTCCACCAGGCAGAATGGTAGCATTTCCAGGGATAGAAACTTGGAGCTGTGCGATTTCAGGGCCAGGGCTTGTGGGTGAGATGGGCCCAAATTCAGTTTCCTCTTTAAAGTTTGTGGGGTGGAAAGCTAAACACTTCCCTGGTGGGGTTGGTGGCGGTGGTCTCACATCCTCCCTTTGGGGGGAGAAAGGTAGCCTTGTCATTGAGTAGGAGGTGGTAGAGTCAACTGAAGCAGCGGAGGGAGCCTCAGGTGCATTTTTTAGGTGATTCTGCCACTGCAACTGGTGTTTGGATTGCAGGTGACAGATCATGGATGTGGTACTGTGATTATTTAGAATTTTACCTCACTTCAGGCACTGGTGGCACAGCTTGAATAGATGGCATATGTCTTGTCATCTGTGCACTGCTTGAAAAAATGCCATGCTGGTGAAATCCTTTGAGCCTACCTTGGCATGCTCTGTCCCTATGGTGGGCAGTGGCAGCAGCAGGCTGACCACGGGCACCCTTCTCCCTCTTCTGCTGGCTGCATGAGCCTGTGTGACCACCACCTCTTTCTCTGAACTCTGATGGCCTTCAGCACATGATGGATCTAGGACTTCATCATCACCCCTGGGATTGTCTTCCACCCCCTCCTCCATGCTCCCCTCCCTCTCAGCTTCCACAATGCAGAGACCCGTAGGAGTCAGGACTAGGCTTTCATCATCATCACATGGTGATGGTGATGGTCCACTGGCCTTGTCCTCAGCCTCCAGCACAAGTTGTTGGGTATCTGGGAACCCTAGGTCTGCAACTTAGACAGGCGCAGGGGGATGGCCCTGCCAGCTATGAGTGTCATCATAGAGCATTAGTGACTCCATAACCTGTTGCTGGGACATCCTTGCTGATGAGGTTGAGGTCTCTGCACTTTCAGCAGAATTGGAGGGGGTGGAATACAATCCTATGGAACTGGTAGCACTGCTGGTCTCACCACTGGCAGCAGTATTGTGGCCTACAAAAAGGCACTGCAAACTCTGTCGCCTGTTTGCACCAGCGGAAGGTGTAGTAGGAACAGATCAAACAAATCCTTTCCCTGTGGCTCCAGCTCCGTCGCCTCCAGAAGCAGCACAGCCATGTCCCTTTTGGAAGATTTGCTGAATTTCCCCTAAAAATTCTGTTAGTTCCATTAATTACTTCCAAGGCTAGTGCCTGGTAGTGTGAATGCATAAACACAAATGTGGCAAGAGTACTTCCTGCACAAATAGTCTAATAATAATATCAAATTTTATTTACAAATATAATCAGAATGCACAAAAAAACATGACACGTCAGACACATTAATTTAAAAACAACAAGATTGGATAACATTAAAAAGCTTTGTCCTACTTACTCTCCTTTTTGCTTTCAAATTGTGGTAAAAAAGAATCCTTTATTGGTATTTGGTGGGATTGTCTGGTAGCAAGTTTTTTTGGCATAAGGTTTTCCAGATCCTGTTAAGGATATTGGGCAAAAGAACCCCCCCCCCCCCCTTATAGCCTTGCAGGAAACAAAATCAGGTGCTCAAGGTATCAAAAGAATTTTGATTCAACATATACTCTAAGCGGCCAAACAAAC
Organism: Gastrophryne carolinensis; assembly: GCA_027917425.1. Lineage (NCBI taxonomy): Eukaryota > Metazoa > Chordata > Amphibia > Anura > Microhylidae > Gastrophryne > Gastrophryne carolinensis. The sequence goes on along the minus strand of CM051241.1, from coordinate 62,867,830 downwards.
CCTAGCAAAGGCAAAGAGGAGACAGAATATTCCTTTCCAAGAACTTAGTTATGTTTTTGGACCTACAGTATTGTAGCCTGGATTTATGTTTATTGACATTCTGATGTAAATATTGTGTTCTGTCTCATAATTCTCATGTACACAAAAAGTTATTATTTGGGAAACTTTATGTTACCCTCTGTTGGGGGTTGGTATCCCGTTGAGCGTCTGCCCCTGGAGAGTCTCTGCTTAGCTCAAGCTAGGAACCAGTATGACGCGAAGAAAAGTTCAGACAACAGCGTTCATCATACAGGTTCTGATTTATTTCACACACAGGAGAGAATATATAGAGCAGTATACAGAATTGCTCCTTACCCCTCCCTTCAGGGAGCAATTATTAACAGGACATTTTGCACATAGGCATTCACATAAACAATACAATAAGTTCTTAAAACAAGAGCAGAAATTAGAGGCGACCTTGATGCTGTCTCCTGAAGTGTACAGACTGACATTAGATAAGGCACATCTAGTTAGCTAGGTTATATTAATAATAATGAAATTTCCATTTTCTGGTAAATGATTACATGGAAAAGTAAGGGTCTTAAAGTGAAACTTTCACCTCTATTCTAAGCCTGAGCAAACTGGTTCAAGCAAGCCTTAGTTGTGGTATATAGCTGGATATTAGTATATTAGTATATAGCTGGATATTAGTATATATCTGGATAAATATCACATCCCATCCTTTCAATCCCCTCTTTTAAATCATTTTTTTATTAACAATGATTCATTTATGAGTTTCCCCACTCCCTTAAATATTGCGTGTAAGGTCCCTCCCGTTGGGAGGAAATGACACACATAAGGAGCTTGAAAAGCACATACAAAGTAAGAATAAAAAGGTTAATGGTACCTATTTGTGCCAGTAATCTCTTCCATCCTGAGAACATATTTAGGAAGTATTGGTCCCAGGGGTCGGTGACTCCAGCATTCTGCTTCATCTCCTTAGCCAAGGAGTCTAATTTGTTAATGGCCACCGTGGTCTTTCCATTAGGTCCCAAATTATCAGGGATGTAAGTGCAGCAGGACTCACCTATTAATTTGCATACACCCACTTTTTCTGCTAAGAGCATGTCTAAGGCCATTCTATTCTGGAATGCCATGGTGGATGTGGGACCCAGTTGCTCTGCGATCCCCTTAAGGCCATCTCGCGTTGCATTAACAAAATGCTGCTGGTTGTAGTAGAGGTAGTTTATCCAGTCAGCATTTTTATTGGCAGTGATAAGGGGAATAATGGACTCAAATCCTGTCTTAACAGGGTCCTGGGCCTTGAACTCATCAGGAACCCCTCTTGGGACTCCTATGGCATCCAGATACACATGGGGGTCGAAATGTCCCCCTAGGCCTCTCTTACGTCTCCCCTCGGTCAGCAAGGGGATATGTAACTGCTCTGTCACGCTATTGGAGGGGGTGATAAGGAAAGGCATTATATTTTTCACCAAGGTACATTGGCCTCTCCATGATTGTCGAAGTTTATATCTTACTTTCCCATCTCCACGTAGCCAGAACACATCTCCCACACTATTGGGTTGATTCAAAGAAACATGTAACAGCTTGGATTTGGCTCACGATCATCCTATTTTTCACGTCCGCTCGTGCGTTCGTATGAACTTGCGAGTGATTCAATAAGCAAATACGTTTCTATCCTAAAATATACGTCCGTTCGTATGGCAGTTCGGGAATCAGACCTATGTCAGTTTCCATCCTGAATTTTCCGTTTCATTTCTCAGGTTGCAACATTGGTTTTGCCCTTTTTCCTTTTTTGTCTGGACGTAAATCCTTCTGATCTTGCGGCTCCGCACTACAAACTTACCTCATTAAAGTGCATTCTAAATATTTGGTCTTTTAATTTTCGTTATTTCATTCATTTTGTAGTAACCAACCATTAATGAATGCATTTGCATAAGTAAATCTTACTTTGTTTAATTTTTAGTTAACTTGCATTTTTTACTTGTGGATTTAATTTTAATATTTTGGCTTCAAATGGTACAACTTTAAATTTTTTGTGTGGTTACCCACACCCTCTACATACAGATTGCTCACAAATATTAAAAAACACCCAGCAACTTCTGCATGTTATGAGCCTAGAAACAGCCAAGATGGCGGCTCAGGTATTATCGGGCAGCCTGCAAACAGAAAGGGCCTTGTGACTGTGTTGCTCTGGATTCTTTGATTTCTGACCTTTCCATGCCCCCAGCTCTGCTGTGTCTGTGCAAAATACAGCAGTAACCCACATCCTGCACTTTATCCCGCTCTCCTCTCCTCAGTAAGTGTGATGCATCTGACCAAAGATGTGCTTAAATAATTAAACAAAGCAAAGGTAAACAACTACACCAATAAATGCAATCTAAAAATATTATTCTAGTACCTCAATTTTAAAATAAATAACAAAGGACATAAGTTTCTTTAATTAACGCAAATATATTGCAAAATAAAGGTTTACATGCAAAGGACTATGCTGATACATGCAGTTCATTGGAGCTCAAGACGCGCAGACTCCTCCACATAGCCAAAAAACCTGTTCACGAACAGCAATCCGGCTGCTAAAAGGTGTCGGCTGTGGCTTTCTTTTAAAACGCGTTTAGAGGTTTCTCTGAATCACACCTAAACACATCCAATTAACCTAAGTTTTACGTTTTGATCCTAAGTTTTAGGATTTGATCCTAAGTTTTACGTTTTGATCCTAAAATTTAGGAACGAACTTCCGCTGATCGTAAGAGCATATACGCATTCGTACGTAGGCTCGTGCGAGTCGGAAATGGCCAAAAAAACAGGAAAAAATGACTAACACCCACCCAAACTTACGATTCTCGATACGAAATCAATTAACTTTTGCTCTTTGAATCGAGGGGTATGTGACTGATTAAACAAATTAGAGTCAGGGATGGTGGAACTACCATTATTAACACAAAAACCTGGAGTGAAAATACCTACATTCACAGTACCACTAGGCCGGGAATAACAGGTGTAGTTCCCGGGTTAAACCTCTATTCCAGGTCCCGGGGAAACAGTCTGGGTTAGTATAGGAGAGTTTCTTTTCCAGATTTCACATTACCCCTCTTTGGTCCTATTGCTGTACAGGCTAAGGAAACAATCCTCCTCCTCCAGGGGCAGGGTCAAAGGTACAGTGCCCAGATGAGGACGGGCGGCTGCACAAACATAGCAATCTGTTCTGTTCTGGCTCTATGCCGTATAATGAGCCCATTTCACCCATAAATTGGTGTTACTGTCAAACCCTGTATCAGAGGCAAAAATATCCTCAGGGGAAGGGTTGGTCATGACCTGGACCTCTTGCAGTGACAATTTTCTTATCCAAGGGGTAATTTGGGGGAAGTGTTGGGGCTCAGGGCTTACCACTAAAACTGGACATATCCCGGGAGTAAAACCTTCTTCCCCAATCTGAGCAGCCACTAGAGGAACGAAAAACCAATAGGTCCCATTGTCTGAGGGGGAAGGATTTTCTATAGTGAGGGTAAAAGTTGAGCAGGGATCTCTCCCTTTGGCCTGAAAGCGGCAGATGTGTGGGGTGGGAACCCTATCCTTATTTATCCCTATCATACACATAAACATTTTAAACAGAAAATAAAAAAGCAGAAGTATTAAAAGTATTGACTAGTATTGATATTGACTAGTTAAAAAAGAACGCTTTCCCTCATGATCTTTAACAAGACCATTTACAGGGATTAGGACAGCCATATAGCACCATCCTTTCAGCTCTAGTGGGAACCAGGGGTAACACACTTTCCCCCCAAATGTAAATGTTATTACACAAGCTCATGCCTTGTGTTATGCTCCTATTTATAAACTTCCGTTATATTCTCCTCCATCAAGAACATTATAAGAAATTCAGTTAGGCACGTACAGATTAATCAAAATGAAATTCCAGCCAGTTGCGTTGTACTGGGCATTGCTCTCAGCTGGCTTAGAAATATTAAACTAAGAATGGGCACATATTTTCACTTCCCTATTAGATTTCCCAAACTTAAAAACAGCAGTCTGGGTTGGGGGTCTTATATCTGAAACCCAATCATTTCTCATTTGGTTTTTATATATTAAAGGTCTGAGTGAAATTTAAAGGCATAGCTATCAACGTTGGATTCATTGTTTGGACACTTTTGGACATGCAGGGGCTCTAAGCGTCCCATTCTTATTTTGCTCTGTGCCACATCACTATATCTTAACCTTGGACCTACTGGGATATTTGGGTCATAGCACGTTGAGCAGTTCTCCTTTGTAAAACATAACAATACTTGTCACTATAACAAATTTTAGTGCGGTAATCTTTCTCAAATCTTTTTTTTTTTTAGCTATCAAAGGAATATTTGTAATATTTCAGGGTGTAATTTACTACAGATCCAACACTGGAGATCCAACACTAGACTTTCAGGCGTAGGCATCTATGAACTTTAGAAGTAGCATCTTAGGAGGTCACCTTCACTTGTCCCTCTTTTGCCTAATTTCTCTAATTTTACTTTTCCCACATATACCTTGAGTGGGGCCTAACACCTGTGGGTCATAAATGCATGAAGTAAGCACATATATTATCACAAAAAGAATAAAAGCAAGTATTAATAGTTTAGCCATTTCAGCCCCATAGTCCAGCAAATTAGGCCTGGTCAAATAAACAAATAAGAGCTGGGGCTTCTTTGTTCTTCCTTCTTCGGGAACCCTAGATCCCCCGCATTAGTCATCATCTTCATGCTTGTCCTGTGCTCTAGGTAGCACGGTCTGCTTGTCCTCCGCTCTAGGTAGCGGTGTCTGCTTCTTTCTTGGGCATTTCTTCACTCGGCACCCACGACTGGCAATCCTCCACTAGGACTGGTTCTGGTCACTGCGATCAACGTGGCAGCCTTGCTTCTTTCTGCGATTCAGCTACTGGATCACAACCGTCACCTACTTCAAAAGGAAGGATGGATGCATGGATGGATGGATGGATGAGGGACATCTGTGAAGAAAAAGAGAGAAACGAGAAAGAGAGGTGCAAGCCATATTTCTTTCAACATTTTCCAAAGTTTTAATCAGCTTCCTCACATATTCTTCCTATATCAGGTCTAGGTCCCCTCTTTCTAACATAAAGGGGCACCCTAGCCCAGGGGGTGGGGAATGGACTTCCCATTAAAACCTTGAATGATGACTATCCAGTGACTTTAGGAGGGGTCATTCTAATTCCTACCAATCCTACTCCTGGAAGTACCCTTTTACATTTAGCATAAGTTCCCTCCTGCGGCTTTTATAATTTATCCTCTCTGGACCTATTTATTTATTTATTTTCCCAACTATTCCTGGGCTCTGAGGGTGGTAAGAGATGTGAAACTTCCACTTTATCCTTAGGGTTTTCTACTAAATCCTGACATGTCTTCACAGTGAGGGACAGCCTATTTGGATTAACCTGCTAAGGTGCATGACCATTTAGGAATATTCTCTTGTGTGAGAATTCTTACCACCGCATCTTCCCTCGTCGTCACAAAAAGTTCAACTCACCCTGGGAACATATCCACTGTGATGCTCAGCGGGACACCAGCCTTCTGTAAGCAGGCAACCCCCAATCTCCACCGCCGCTTCTGCCTATAGTCAAGCCCCCGTTTGCCGGGACGCTAGGTGCGCCTCACCGGACACGGTTGCCCCCAGGTCTTAATAGGCGCAAAGGATGGCTGCTTTCGGTGAAGGCCGATGAACCACGAGGGTATCCCAAAGCCGAGGTCGTTCACAGGTAGTCAAACCGGAGGGTGCGTCAGAGTACAGGGATGAGACAGGTGCGTAGTCAGGGGTAGCCAAAGGGTCAAGCCGGGAGGTCAGAGATCGCAGGGTATCCAGAGGGGCAGGCAGGTTCATGGTCAGACAAAGCAGAGGTGGGTACAGGCAGCAGACAGGAATGGTCGATCAAGCCGGGTCGGAATCAGATAACAACTAACAGAATCACACCCTAATCACAAGCAACTATCACGGGCACTGAGTGCTGGGCTGACTCCATATTTATTGGGGAATCGACCAATGGCCACCCTGGGGGGGAGTGTATGTGCTGATTGGTGCAACTTACAACACTGTGAGTGATTGGAGGCACTATCCAGGGGCTGGTCAGTCTTGGCTGCAAGGCTGATCAGCCCCTGATTCCCATCAGGTGTGGAGCACTCTGTGCTGCCTGCCACTCGCAGCACAGCGCCTCCTAGTGGCGAAATCTACAGACTGCGGGACGCGCGCCTGCACAGCTAGAGAGGGGCGAGGGAGGCTGCCAGAGTGACGCGTCACGCTCCCAGCAGCAGGAGTGCTGCGTCGCCCTGCGGACGCTCGCCGCCGGCCCCCTGGTAGAGGTAAGTTCCTTACATTACCCCCCCTTGAGGAGGGGCCCCAGGACCCTCCACCCTGGGTTTAAAAGGATTTTCTTTATGAAATCTTTTAATTAAACGGTCCGCATGCACATCTCTAGCTGGAACCCAACTCCTCTCTTCTGGCCCATATCCCTTCCAGTCGACTAAAAATTGCAAGGTATTCCGGAGGAAACGGGAATCCAGAATTCGTGCGACTTCAAACTCCTGCTCACCATCAACTAGAATAGGAGAAGGAGAGGAATCCTCCTCCACTCCCCTGGCAGGCTTAAGGAGGGAAACGTGAAAGGAATTACAAATCCTCAGAGATGGTGGAAGTTTTAGTCTGTATGTGACTTGGTTAATTTTCTGTAAAATGGGATAAGGGCCAATATATCGTGGTCCCAATTTTACAGAGAGTTGGCGTAGCGCAAAATTTTTGGTAGAGAGCCAGACCAAATCCCCCACTTTATAGTTTGGATTCTTGGATCGGCGACGATCCGCAAAGACCTTCTGCTGACTCGATGCCTGGACCAAATGCCGCTGAATCTTGGCCCATAAATCTGGCCACTGGGGCAACCAATCGTCTAAAGAAGGCAAACCAGAGGACGAGCCTGAAAGTGCTGAGAACTTAAGATCCCTCCCATATACACACCGGAAGGGCGATACCCTCGTGGAGGAGTTAACTGCATTATTGAAGGCAAATTCGGCAAAGGCAAGAAATTGGGACCATTCTGGTTGGTCCTTTCCGTCTGCCCATTGGACTGAGGGTGAAAAGCTGAAGTCAGAGAAACAGTGAAGCCTAGCCAGGTGCAGAATGCCCTCCAGAAGCGTGACACAAATTGGACCCCCCTATCTGAGACCACATCTTCTGGAATTCCGTGAAGTCTAAAAATATGATCTAAGAAATATTGAGCCAATTCTTAGGCTGTGGGCAGCTTACTTAGGGGGCCAAAATGTGCAATCGATCTACCACAACCCAGATAACTGTATATCCCTGGGACTGTGGTAAATCAAGGCTTTGAAGGAGTGGACAGGGGCACCAGAGGTCCGACAGGAGCTGACCTGGGGGTTTTGCTAAGGCACAGATCTTACAGGCCTGAATAAAGGCCTGGGTATCTCTCCTGTAAGATGGCCACCAGACATGACGGCTAGAAGGGCCAAAGTCTTTTTAACCCCTGGATGACCCACCGTCTTGGAGTCATGAAACTGCTGAAGTACTGCCGGATGGTGGGACAGGGGTACAAAGAGGAGGTGATCGGGTTTGCCCGGAGGAGAATCTGATTGAAACTGGCTTAGCTCACTCGACAGGTCAGGTTGGATGACAGCTATGACCTTGTGTCGTGGGATTATGGGAAGGATCTCCTCTACAGGGACTTTATGAACTGTGAAACTTCTTGAGGGAGCGTCAGCTTTAATATTCTTTGTTCCTGGTTTGTATGTTATAGAGAAATTAAATCGGGAGAAGAAAAGAGACCATTGCGCCTGACGGGGGGTTAACCTTTTAGCTGAGTCGATGTATTCTAAATTCTTCTGATCTGTGAATACCATAATTGGGAACTGGGCCCCCTCTAACCAATGTCTCCATTCCTGAAAGGCTAATTTCACAGCTAGAAGTTCTCGATTGCCAATATCATAGTTCCGCGGAATTAAATTTTCTCGAGAAAAAGGCACAGGGATGTAGCCGTTCAGGAGACCCACTGTACTGTGAGAGAACTTCCCCTACCCTGAGCATCTACTTCGACTATGAAGGCTCGGTGGATATCAGGGTGGGTCAACACAGATGCCGAACTAAAGGCAGACTTAAGGTTCTCAAAGGCCTGGATGGATTGGCCCGACCAAGTAGGGGTAAACGTCCCCTTCTTAGTGAGGTCGGTGAGTGGGGCTACCAAGGTGGAAAAGTTTTTTATAAAGCGCCAATAAAAATTAGCAAACCCCAGAGACCTCTGTAAACCCTTCAAATCTTTGGGTTGTTCCCACTGGAGGACCGCAGATACTTTGGCCTGATCCATTGTTAACCCAGTATCGGCAACAATGTATCCTAGGAACAGAACCTCAGAAACCTCAAAAACGCACTTTTTTAGCTTGGCATAGAGGTGATTCTCTCTCAATTTCTGTAGAACCATTCGTACATGCTCTCTATGCTCGGTTAAGGTCGGTGAGAATATTAGGATGTCATCTAAGTAGATGACCACAAAACGGCCCAAGTATTCTCTAAAAACTTCATTAACAAAGTCCTGAAAGACTGCCGGGGCATTACATAGGCCGAATGGCATAACAAGATATTCATAGTGCCCGTCCTGGGTGTTGAAGGCAGTCTTCCACTCGTCTCCCTGACGGATCCTGATTAAATTGTAAGCCCCCCTCAGGTCAAGCTTAGAAAAAACCTGGGCCCCAATGACCTGGTTAAAGAGTCCCTCTATTAAGGGAAGGGGGTATTTACTTTTAACTGTAATTGTATTCAGGCCCCTATAGTCAATACACCAGCGCGCCGCGCTCCCAGCAGCAGGAGTGCTGCGTCGCCCTGCGGACGCTCGCCGCCGCCCCCCTGGCAGAGGTAAGTTCCTTACATCCACTATCACAAAAAGGTACTCCTGTCTTTTCCCTAAACTAAGCATGTGAGTAAAGTCAATCTGCAGATGTGTGAACAGGGTTGTTGGAATGTCAGGTGCTCATTTCTTGCTTTCTGTGAGTTAAAAAAGAGGTGCACCACTAGCAGCTGCACGGTTTCCCTAGTTTTCCCCTCTTTGCACAAAGTCCATGAACATTTGTGCACTCCTCAATCCTCCCTGTCTTTTGTACTAGCATATGTTTGTAAGTCAGTCAAAGTCTGGTCAGGGAGGGGTATGTCTGGTGTTAGCATGGGCATTTGCATGTTTGCTGTTTGCGTGTATGCTCTTAAGAAGGAAAAACAAATTGTGAGTAGTAAAGTAAGTTTGTATCATGTCACAAAAAGTAAAGGTTTCTGCCATTTCTACTACCACTACACACGAGGCCAGGGCTATGAGACGCACAGGCATGCCCTGTACCTGCCCAGGGACCACCTTTGAGAAAAAAACAGGGCACCTCCATGCTCTTATGCTGGGCCCCTGCTCACGATTGTACAAATCCTGGCAACTAAATGACATCTTGCCATAAGCCATAATCGGGAAAACCTAACCCTGGGGCTATTACCATATCTCAAATACACAAAACATTGGACATTACACATTTCATTTAGCCATTTCAGGGTGCCTCTCACGCGTCCCTCTTACAGGGAGCGCGCCCGCGCCAGCCATTCACAAACGGCCGACGCGGGTGTGCGCCCTGCTAGAGGGACGTGCGGCGGCCCGCGCATGCGTCGTTGGAACGGGAGAAGGTAAGGTTTGTGGGCGTCCGGGGGGGTTTCACACAGCGGGGCATCCCGATTTCGGATGCCCCACGGGGAGGGAGCTGATCTATAAGATTCCCGGACCGATCAGCCATGGGTGTTGGTCCACTAAGAGGAGGACCATTGCACCATTACACAAAAAAAACTATTAGCCAATACACATAAGCCTAGGGCAAATGTGACCTGAAACAAAAGCAAAGATGGGCTTTGTCTCCTTGTCCACTGGGACGCTGAAAAAACTATTTCTTAAATCAATGTTGCTATACCAGCCCGTGTCACGAGGTGAGAAGGGATGGCAGACAGGCACTAAAGGGGCATTTGGCATCTTTAAACTATTTATGTCCCTGAGATCTTAGACAAGTCTCATGGTTTCATTGTGGCTTTGTAAAATATTCTGGTAATAAAATCCCACATCCAGGGGCTCATCTGGTTTAAGTCTGCATACAACCTTTCTTGTTTTATTGTGAAACTATGTATGATTCCCTGTTTAGCCTGAAGGGGGTCAGAAATTAGTAAGGGCGGTGTATTTATCCCAATTGCTTGTGCTGCTGAAATCTGCTACTCTCAGTGCGTATTATCTCTGTCTCTCCCCACACACACACTTTCCGTTCTTGCCAGCTTGCTTGCTTTTAACCCATACACTGTCACACAGCATGGGATGTCTCTAAAATAATTTCATATTAGCCCAATCTCATGTGGATCCTAACAAAGCATCTATAATTCCCCCACATTGCATCCTGACCTGACTTCTATATTAACTTCTTTCAACTAATTTTACTCCTAGTTCAGCTAGTTCATTTTTCTCTTTGTGTTCCTCTTCATCTAGCGGAGAAACATCAGCAGACAGCTTCTGTCTATCGCTGCTCATTTGTTTCCTGACTCTTCTATCTCTTCCTGGGTAGAGGAGGGATAGAGGCTGTTTTTCTTAGGTGGCACGTAAGGTGAGGGGCAGTTACTTTTAACCCTAGACTCTTGTTTACGTTTTATTTTAATTTGTTCCTAGTTTGTGTTCCAGGGCATGAAACCCAGGGGACTCTTTGTCTCCTGAATTGGATGTCCTCTATAACTAGTTTATAAGTATAGCTTTTAGTCATCCCTTTTAAACCAATAGGGAGCATGTTTTAACCCATTTTCACCTCCCTTCTTCATATAATCTTTATCTGAGTTTGGGTCTCCTTGATAATATGGGAACCTTTCCAGTCCACTCCACCAGACAGTCTACAAAAGGTTGCACAAAAAAATCCTGCCACTCTCTCCACATATTGGAGACAAGTCTCTCCTATCTTTGGAGTCTTGGACTCTTGACTACCCATCATCAGTTAACAAATGACAAATTAGCAAATAACAACGTCCGTGGTTTAAAGCGTGCTCACCTTCACACTCCACACAAACAAATAATCTGAAAATTCTACGCGACAGCAAGAAAAGCAAAAGAGGCGCAGAGTCTCGTACCTGGACTCTCCGCGTCTCACCTGACGCACCTGTCGCTAAACCTGCGACTGCACCTGTCGCTAAAAACCTGTGACTATACCGGTCACTAAACCTGCGACTGTACCTGTCGCTATACCTGTGACCAAGCCTGTCACTAAAAAACCTGCGACTAAACCTGGAGTCCTGCTCCCTGCGTCTCCTGAGGCTACCTGTCGCTAAATTATACCTCCCAACCTGGATCTTTGAATTCTGCCGTTCCGGGGGTAGTTAAATGTAAAATGTCACTTACCCCAGAGAAGGTAGAATTGCCCACATTCTCCACCAAAGAACTGTTGGGGGTTGGTATCCCATTGAGCGTCTGCCCCTGGAGAGTCTCTGCTTAGCTCGAGCTAGGAACCAGTATGACGCGAAGAAAAGTTCAGACAACAGCGTTCATCATACAGGTTCTGATTTATTTCACACACAGGAGAGAATATATAGAGCAGTATACAGAATTGCTCCTTACCCCTCCCTTCAGGGAGCAATTATTAACAGGACATTTTGCACATAGGCATTCACATAAACAATACAATAAGTTCTTAAAACAAGAGCAGAAATTAGAGGCGGCCTTGATGCTGTCTCCTGAAGCGTACAGACTGACATTAGATAAGGCACATCTAGTTAGCTAGGTTATATTAATAATAATGAAATTTCCATTTTCTGGTAAATGATTACATGGAAAAGTAAGGGTCTTAAAGTGAAACTTTCACCTCTATTCTAAGCCTGAGCAAACTGGTTCAAGCAAGCCTTAGTTGTGGTATATAGCTGGATATTAGTATATTAGTATATAGCTGGATATTAGTATATATCTGGATAAATATCACATCCCATCCTTTCACTCTAATTGCACATCATATCTTTTATCTCACTGGTGATGGTATATATTTTTCTCATTTATGTGTGGTTGTTATTATGGAAATGTCCACATTCTCTTTGTGCAATCGTGTGTAAAGTATAATAAAGATTAATGCTACAGCCAAATGCTATCTTACTGTGACACAAGTGCTATATCAATTGATCCACGCCTATTTGCACAAATAAATAAAAGTAGATGAATATATACCTGTAGATAAATAAATGTGTTAAGAAATGTAAGTATTGCTCAATTTTCAATACTGTGTTCAATACTCAAACACAATACCCAGTACAATAAACCGCTAACCTCATGCCTCCACACTGTAACAAACCACAGTAAAAATTAATATGGCAGTATAAGAAAGACTAATAAATAATTATTACCAATTTGGGAATAAAGTTAGGAGCCCGCTCGTGACAACCATACATTCTGTGGACCGCTACACTACTTTTGAGGGGTGAATTTAGTACCAAATCGAGTTTTAACAAAACGCTGTTAAAAAGATAAGCTTACCACGGTCATCGTTTCAGTGTCGGGCAATCACCCAATGCCTTCATAGACCCTCGGTCCCCACACTATGGCTATAGCTGGCTTGAGGCAGAGGAAAACCCACTGATGTCACTGTAAGTGACAGGGGCCATGAAGGGCTTGAAAGACACTTAAAGGGTTAAGGTCAGTTGTAGCATCTTTGTGAAAGTTACAGCACATGCCTTAAAATATTAAATAATGGCTGCCAGTATTTTTCTTAATGTTCTAGACAGAGATATCTGTCAGGGAGATGCACAGCGTTTTTATTGTTGAAGGTCATTTATAACATTAGTTTATTAGACACTGCGTGAAGTCTTATGATTTATGTGTACCCAATCAACTGAAGATTGAAGTACGCAATAAACATTACTGCACAAAAGTTTCAGTATAATATATATATACATATATTCAGGGTTGCCACTAGGAATTATGCCCCCCCTTACCAATATCCACAATTTTATATATATATATATTTTTTTTTTTTTTATCGCGTCTAGCTGCTTCCCCTAGAATCTGATGACTGGGCCCCATGTTAATAAAGCGTTCCCACACTGTGCCTGTGCTGGAGCCTGTAGAGGTTGGAGGGCCCAGTGAGCATGACATGTCATGCTTCTGTGCTGAGCCAAGCAGCCCCACACAGCTAGTGTGATCAACTGGGAGGGAGGGGTGCTCTGCCAGTTATGGGCTGATTTGGGGGATTTCTCTGCCATACTGCCCATTATGGGGTGATTTGGGGGGCCTGCCCTGTCACACTGCTGGATTTGGGGCAATTTGGGAAGAATGCTCTGCTGCACTGCTGGTTATCATTTAATTTGGTATGGTTTATATATCGTTTATACTGCTGTTTATGGGGTAATTCTCTGCTACTCCCTGTTATGGGGTGATTTGGGGGATTCTCTGCATACTGCCTGTTATGTAGTAATTTGGGGTGATTCTCTGCTGCACTGCTGGTTATGGGTGATTTGGGGGGCTCTCTTCCATACTGCTTGTTATGGGATGATTGGGGGGATTCTCTGCTACACTGCTTTTTATTGGGTGATTTAGGGGGGATGCTCTGCTATACTGTTGTTTATGGGGTGACTCTCTGCCATACACCCTGTTATGGGGTGATTTGGGAGGATTTTCTGCCATACTGCCTGTTATGGGGTGATTTGGGGGGTTCTCTGACATACTGTCTGTTATGGGTTGATTTTGGGGATTCTCTGCCATACCCCCTGTTATGGGGTGATTTGGGGGGTTCTCTGACATACTGTCTGTTATGGGGTGATTTGGGGGATTCTCTGCCATACCCCCTGTTATGGGGTGATTTGGGGGATTCTCTGCCATACTGCCTTTTATGGGGTGATTTGGGGGGAATGTTTTGCCACATGGCTTGTTATAGGGTGATTTTAGGGGTTCTCTTCCATACTGCCTGTTATGGGGTAATTTGGGGGATGCTTTACCGCCCTGCCTTTAATGAGGTGATTCGGGGGGATTCTCTGCCGCAGTGCTGGTTCTGGGGTGATTTGGAGGGTTCTCTACTGCACTGCTGGTTATGGGGTGATGTGGGAGGTTCTCGGCCAGAATGTCTATTGCGGGGTGATTTGGGGGGCCTTCCCTGCCACACTGCTAAATATGGGGAGATTCGGGGGGGAATACTCTGCCATATTGCCTGTTGTGAGGTGATTTAGGATATTCAGCACACTGCCTATTATTGGGAGGGGGGTATTATATAGGGCCAGACACACTGCAGAAGGGCCTGTGTGACCAAAAAAGTCCCAGGCCGTTTTTTAACCCCAGTCTGCCCCTGGTTTTGGTACACCTTCATTTGCCACTGGCACTGACTGACTGACTGTCAGGAGTCTGACTGATTGTTAGGAGACTGTGGGAGGAGGGACATGGGTGGTGGACAGGATCCAGTGGGCCCTGTTACCTAATGATGGGGAGGGTGGTGTGAGCATTTTTTTCCCCTTCACTGAGAGCGTAGTTACTTTACAGAGCACGCCGCGTGTATGTGGCAGTGGAGCAACCGCACACCCCAGACCTGAGGTTGGGTCCCCCCCCCCATGCCCTGAGCCCAGGGTGAAAGGGCACAGTGTTTTATTGGGCTGCGTTTTCTGGCCATTTGTGACACATTGGAGTATTTATGGTAGGAGAAGTGAGCATGTACAAAATACACACTTGGAATTTAAAAGGTCCTGTATCCTGTAGAGTTCCTAATGCTTCTGTATGGTTGTCAATAGTAACAGATTAAGATAAAAGTTTCCTAACTGAACTATTTATTGCTAAATAATTTCAGTAAAAACAGCTTCCAAACCTTTCTGTAATTAGTGATAGCAATTGCTGGGCCAGGAGACTCAGGAGAATCCTGTGGGAGCACAGCCTGAGGTAAAATGGCGCCAACATTCCTCCTAGACTCACCACCAGAAAACTGTCTCAAAAAGTGTATAATTTAGTTCTTTTCATTCATTGGTCTTTTAGATACAACAGGCTTGATTCAGCAAAGTTTGTAACAAGAAATGAGTATTTTTTGAGAGAAAATACTACAGGTTTAGCTTTTTCTAATTCTTGTGATTCAACAAAGAAAAAAACATGCTTCATTTCCTACACTCATTTTTTCCACTTCTCTTATAAAGTGAAAGAAATTCACCTAAAGTAAAAAAAAAAAAACAACTGAAATTTACAATTGTAAAACATGAGTGTGATTGAGAATTATGTTGACCGTAGTTTTTTCTCCGCTTTTGAGCAATCTATTTACAGCTGCACCGAGCAGGTGTAAACATTTATCAGCACATTCACTTATGGTTATTTTACCCCAAAAAGCCAGGTCAGCAACTGGCAGCATGTTTTTTTTTTTCATCAGTGTAAAAGACATGCAGAATTAACTTTACATTTTTTATGACAGTTTTCATTTAAAACTGCCGACACCCCAGGCAGAGCACCAAACCTGAGCCAAAGACTAAAGGGGCTGGTGTGTTGCCAGGACCAGGCTGGTGCTCTGGACTAGTAATCTGGACGGAGGGGGCGGGATTTATTTTCATTTTCATATAACCAGTAAAAATAAATACCGTATATACTCGAGTATAAGCCGAGTTTTTCAGCCCACTTTTTGGGCTGAAAAAAGCCGCCTCGGCTTATACTCGAGTCAGTGAAAATTTCCCGCCCCCGTGCCGGCTCCCGCACTCACCCTTGTGTTGTGGAGCAGGCGGCTGGGAGCGGAGGAACGGCTGTGTCGGCCACGTGCGTCCCCGAGGTGAGGTGCGGGCGGCTGCGGATCTGCGAGGGTGTGAATCGAGGCGGAGGAGCGGGGAGGAGGCGGCTGTCCCCGGCGGGCGGCAGCACAAGACTTCTCCGGACGGCGGCGGAGGAGCGGAGAGGAGGCGGCTGTCCCCGGCGGGCGGCAGCACAAGACTGCTCCGGACGGCGGCGGAGGAGCGGGGAGGAGGCGGCAGAAGAGCCGGTGACACGGAGATACACCCACACAGTGCTAGGTGTAGCAAGATGGCGGCCGCCGAGTTCCGCACTAGCTCTAGCCACAGAGAGGTCAGATGACGTGGGAGGAGGAGGGGCAGAAGCAGGGAAACAACACAGTCACCGCTGATGCGCCCCCGTGGTAAGCGTGTGTGTGTGTGTGTGTGTGTATGTCTCTCTCTCTTTGTGTTTTGTGTCTCTGTCTTTGTGTGTGTGTATTTCTGTGTGTGTTGTGCCTGACGTTCTTTCCAGCCGCGAAGAGAAATAGAATGGGGCATGAAAGGGGGGGGGGAGAGAATATTATGGGGCATGGTGTGTGAGAGGGGGGGTGGAATAGTATGGCACATGGTGTATGAGAGGGGGGGGGAGAAGATAGTATGGCACATGGTGTATGAGAGGGGGGGTGGAATAGTATGGCACATGGTGTATGAGAGGGGGGGGGAAATAGTATGGCACATGGTGTATGAGAAGGGGGGTGGAATAGTATGGCACATGGTGTATGAGAGGGGGGGGGGGGGAATAGTATGGCACATGGTGTATGAGAAGGGGGGTGGAATAGTATGGCACATGGTGTATGAGAGGGGGGGGGGAAATAGTATGGCACATGGTGTATGAGAAGGGGGGTGGAATAGTATGGCACATGGTGTATGAGAGGGGGGGGGGAAATAGTATGGCACATGGTGTATGAGAAGGGGGGTGGAATAGTATGGCACATGGTGTATGAGAGGGGGGGGGGAAATAGTATGGCACATGGTGTATGAGAAGGGGGGTGGAATAGTATGGCACATGGTGTATGAGAAGGGGGGTGGAATAGTATGGCACATGGTGTATGAGAAGGGGGGTGGAATAGTATGGCACATGGTGTATGAGAGGGGGGGAAATACCGTAAATACTCGAGTATAAGCCAAGTTTTTCAGCCCACTTTTTGGGCTTAAAAAAGCCGCCTCGGCTTATACTCGAGTCAATAACTTTTCCCATTTTTTTGTGGTAAAATTAGGGGCCTCGGCTTATATTGGGGTCGGCCTATACTCGAGTATATACGGTAAATAAAAATTTAACTCCAGTAGGTTTGCATGAATAAATCTATGCAATTGCTATTATGCATTTTAAGTCATCCAGCCACCTATCCCAATAGGCAATAATACCATTTTGTGAGTACTCACCTGAAAAATGGGTATTGTTGGTGTGCCACACACCCCACTTCACCTTTAATATTCTTCACTATTGGGTTAACTCACCGCCAGGTGACGCTGTGCAGAGAGGAAGTCTTGTAACGAGCCCCCTTCCGGCCTATATATACCTGGTACCTCCCATTTATCACCAGTATATTAAAAAGCAGAAAGACAAGGTACCAGTATTTTAACGGTAACCTCAAAATAAATCAATATAAATAAAAGCTTCACCATATAAAGGATTCGGAATACCGAAAAGGGTGGGAGTGAAGCGGGGTGTGTGGCACACCAACAATACCCATTTTTCAGGTGAGTACTCACAAAATGGTATTATTCTTGGTGTGCCACACACCCCGCTTCACCTTTAATATTCTTCACTATTGGGACATCCAAAAGCAGTGTCCACAAGGGATGGGCATCTCAAGGCCAGGTGAAGCCTAACTTAAATGACTGCAGTCTGCAGAACTTTGCGGCCAAAAACAGCATCCGCTGAGGCTCGCACATCAACTTTGTAAAACTTAGAAAAAGTATGAACAGAAGACCAAGTGGCGGCCTTACAAACTTGTTCAACAGAAGCTTGGTGCTGAAAAGCCCAAGACGCCCCAATGGCGCAAGTAGAATGAGCAGTGATCCGAAGAGGGGGAACTTTCCCCTTAGCAGAATAGGCCGCAGTAACGGCCTGACGTATCCACTTGCTAATGGCAGATTTGGCTGGTGCCAAACCCTTCTTAGGCCCATAGGGCACAACAAAAAAGGAATCCGTCTTACGAAAAGGAGACGTGATAATCAAGTAGTACTTAACACAGCGTACTACATCCAAACAATGCAAAACCCTCTCTTTGTCATTCTTAGGATTAGGACACAAGGAGGGAGGAACAATATCTTGGTTCAAATGAAAAGCAGAAACAACCTTAGGAAGAAAGTCTGGCTTGAACCGAAAGACCACTTTATCCTGATGCCTCTCAAAGTAAGGCGCCTGGATAGACAAGGCCGCCAATTCCGAGGCACGCCGGACCGAAGTGATCGCTACCAAGAAGACAATCTTCTGAGTCAGGGTAGACAAAGCAATATCTTGCAAAGGCTCAAAAGGAGGAGCCTGAAGAGCAGAAAGAACCAAATTCAAATCCCAAACCGGGAGTAATGGTTTCCTGGGAGGCCGCACATGCGTAACCCCCTGGAAAAAAGTTTTAACTAAAGGCTGAACACGCTTCTGAAAAAAGATAGATAAGGCAGAAACTTGCCCTTTCAACGTACTTAGCTGAAGACCAGAGTCCAGCCCAGATTGTAAAAACTCCAGAATCCTGGAGACCGAAAAGACCCTACAAGGAAAAGATCTCATCTCACACCAAGTGATGTAGGCTTTCCAAGTCCTATAGTAGATGATCGAAGAAGACCTCTTCCGGGCACTGATCAGAGTCTTGACAACTGAGTCAGAAAGACCCTCCTCCTTCAAGATGGAGGTTTCAGCAGCCAGGCCGTCAAACCCAGCGCTGGTAAATTGGGGTAACACAACCGACCCTGAGTGAGCAGATCGGGCCGAAGAGGCAGGACGAACTGGTCCACTGCCAGCCGAACGATGTCTGCGAACCACACTCGCCTTGGCCACCTTGGGGCCACGAGAACGGCGGACACCTTTTCCAGAGCCAACTTCTGAAGCACCCTGCCCAGCATGGGTATCGGAGGAAACAGGTATAGAAATCCCAGATCCCCCCAGCTCAGGGACATGGCGTCCACTGCCAGAGCCAGAGGATCCTGGGAGAGCGACACGAAGTTCGGGAGCCTGTGATTGTGATGAGAGGCAAACAGGTCCACCTCTGGTGTCCCCCATCGGAGACACAGTGAGCGAAACACCCGAGGATGGAGAGCCCATTCTCCCAGACGGGGAGAGCCCCTGCTCAACCGGTCCGCTTCCTGGTTCTCCACTCCTGGAATGTATACCGCCGAGAGACAAGGAACATGGGCCTCTGCCCAGGTCAGGATCAGGGACACCTCTCTGAGAGCACTCAGACTGCGAGTCCCTCCATGATGATTGATGTAAGCAACCGCTGTTCGATTGTCTGAACGCACCTGGACCGGAAGGCCCAGAACTTGCTGAGTCAGGAGAGCAAGCACCTGACGGATGGCTCTCAGTTCCAGAACATTGATGGGTAAGTGGGCCTCTTGAGGTCCCCACTGCCCCTGGAACTGCAGCTCCTTCCAAAATCCGCCCCAACCCGACAGACTGGCGTCCGTGGTGACAATTTCCCAAAGAGGGGCCAGGAAAGACCTGCCCTTCACAAGATTGGTCGAGACCAACCACCACTGGAGGGACTGCCGGACCCGGGAGGACAACTGGAAGGACTGATTCAGCGACCGAGGCTGCCGGTCCCAGGACGCCAACAGATAAAGCTGGAGCGTCCTCGTGTGAAATTGAGCAAAAGGAACTGCCTCGAAAGAGGCGACCATCAACCCTATCAGCCTCATCCCCAGACGGATGGACGGCCGAGGATCGGAAAGTAGGACCCGAGCCAACTCCTGAATCAGATGAATTTTGGACAGGGGGAGAAACACTCTGTGTTGAAGAGAGTCCAACTGCATCCCCAGAAAGGACACCACCCTGGCCGGAGCGAGGGAGGACTGGGGAAGTTGATCACCCAACCAAAGCTTTCCAGCGTGGAGACCACCAACCTGGTGTCTGTCTCCGATTGATTGAGCGACGGAGCCATGATGAGAAGGTCGTCCAAATAAGGTACGACACGAATGCCCCGAGATCTGAAAATGGCCATGACCCCTGCCAGCACCTTGGTGAACACTCTTGGAGCTGAGGTAAGGCCAAACGGAAGTGCCATGAATTGATAATGCTGATTTTCCATCACGAATCGAAGAAAACGTTGATGAGCGTGGCAGATGGGAACATGAAGATAAGCATCCTTGATGTCTATGGACGTCATGAAGTCCCCTTGCCGAAGGGAACCGACGGCCGTACGCAAGGTTTCCATGCAAAACTTCCGAACACGGATGAACCTGTTGAGTAATTTCAGGTCCAGGACGGGACGGACTGAACCGTCTTTCTTGGGGACTGCAAAAAGATTGGAATAAAACCCGAGGCCCATCTCTAAGCGCGGTACCGGCCGGATGACCGCCATCTCTAACAGATTCTTTACCGACGCCAGGAGCCCCTGTGCGGCCAAAGGATCGATGGGCACCCGAGACCGAAAGAACCGTGAAGGAGGGCGAGAGTCGAATTCTAGTTTGTAACCGGACGACACTACCTCCCGGATCCATCTGTCCGGAATCTCCTGGTCCCAAACCTGGGAGAAGTGTCGTAATCGTCCCCCCACCCGCACGGGTGAGGGCAGCCCCTCATTGCTGAGCGGGTTTACCAGCAGGCTTGGGCTTGGTGCCCCAGGACTGAGTGGGACGGCCACGGCCCCTCCCCCGAGTCCAACCTGCACCTCTGGTAGCGGGAAAGGAAGCGCCCCTACCCGCTCTGAATCCCCGAAATGAAGGCCTACCAGAACTTGCCCCCTTAAAGGGACGATGAGGCCTCTTGCGTTGTGGCATCTTACCACCCTTTGCGACTGAATCAATTTTCTCACCAAACAGACGCAAGCCCAAAAAGGGGAGAGCTGTGAGCACCTTTTTAGAAGCTGAGTCCGCCGACCACTGACGCAGCCATACTGACCGACGAATAGCCACCAGCATTGCAGCTGTCTTGCTACTCATAGCCAGCGCATCATCCTGAGCGGATAGAACATAGGAAACAAAAGATTCACACTGCTTGAGCGCAGTAAACTCTTTACAAGTGGGATCGAGATCCCCATACAGCTCCTGAATTACAGACCTAACCGCCAATAGAAGAAGCGCCGAAGCACACACCGGGCGTATCGTTGACCCAGCATAAATAAAACCATGGCGAGCGTACTGGTCAATCCGACGATCCTCCCCATCTTTAGGGACAGTGGTCTCAGCAGACTGTACCATAGCCGTGCTGGAGAGCCCTAGCACAGGGGTATCGACGTCAGGAGGGACGGACCAAAGCTTCACCAATTCTGGCGGAAAAGGATAACGCTTTTCCCAACTGGAAGGGATTCCAGATAACCGCGTGGGATGTTCCCATTCCTTAAGGACCACCCTCTCAAAGTGGTGTTGTCTGGGAAAAACCCAACGCGGCTGAGGCTCTTTAAACAACTGGCCCTTTGGCAGGGTGACAGCCTCAGGCGGATCTAAATTCAGAATTTCAAACATTTGAGCCAGAATGGAGGGGGTGTCAAGGGAAACCCCCGCCGACCAATCAGCAATAGCATCAGCCTCAAGCTGATCTGCAGGCTCATCT
The DNA here is from genome assembly GCA_027917425.1 of Gastrophryne carolinensis. Taxonomy (NCBI): domain Eukaryota; kingdom Metazoa; phylum Chordata; class Amphibia; order Anura; family Microhylidae; genus Gastrophryne; species Gastrophryne carolinensis. The sequence goes on along the minus strand of CM051241.1, from coordinate 62,846,334 downwards.
GACTCCAACAGGAATTCTCCCTCGTCCAGGGAGCCATCGGACCATTCCACAGGCTCACATACCTCATCCTGTGAAGCCGAAGGTATCGGAGTCAGGTGCTTCCATTTTGCAGTGGCTTTTGACCCTGCTTTAATGGGCACTATTTTCCCGAGGCTGGCCAACCGCGCCGCCACCTCGGATTGCGAATCCCCACTCTTGACAGTGTCATGCGGGGAGGGGGGAGGAGGGGGGAGGAGGGGGGAGGAGGAGGGAAGGAAGGGAAGACTCAGCACAGCCGACGCTGACAATGCGGCGGCCGAACGGCAAGGAGACCAGCGGGGGAGGGGGGAGGGAAGGCTGTGCTATAGCAAAGGCTCAGGCAGTAAGCCAGCCTGCAACAGCGTGGCCCGCCCCAGCTGCCCCCTAAAGCTGACCTAAACACTGGCCAAGCCGGCCAGTACTTATCTAAAAGACCTGCCTGAGGAAAGCTCTTTAAGAGGAACAATAAGAGGAACAATCAGACCGAGTGCACACTTGCGGTGCAGCCTGCTAAGTTCATGAAAGTAATACACACATGTTACAAAAAGTCATACAGTGAAATACACACACACAATACACAACCCTCTAACCCCCCCTCCCATAGTGAAGGGAGAAGGGACCGTAACGGGAGAGTAAGGGGCTAAGGGGACCCTCGGGACAGGGGCATCCCATTTCCGGATCACCATGCCGGATAGCCGCATTGCCCCCAAAAGAGGGGGTCGAGCGGAGGAGATAAGCTCCTAGGCACCTATAGTGCCGTCTACCAATTGCCCAGTGAGCAGCCTAGGCTGGGAGGCTTCCAATCCACCATAAAGGTATAAACAATCAAAACCGGGCAGAAATAGACCAAAAGGGGGTGCCGGGGTAAGACCCCGGCTACCTGTAAGCAGGAGACTTCAATCTTCTGTCTTGTCGTCAAGCAGAGAGAAAAATACTGGTGATAAATGGGAGGTACCAGGTATATATAGGCCGGAAGGGGGCTCGTTACAAGACTTCCTCTCTGCACAGCGTCACCTGGCGGTGAGTTAACCCAATAGTGAAGAATATTAAAGGTTAAGCGGGGTGTGTGGCACACCAAGAATAGGGTTTATTCATCAAGGGATAGAAACAGGTAGCGCCTTGTAGCGGCAGGGAGCACCTGGTGAATGCTAGGCGCTGTAGGCAAAACCACATTTATGAAGGCAATTCTGGTGAGCGACTCTAACAGCGCCATGTAGTGTATGATTCATCATTACAGGCGGCTCAGTGTATAGTTCCGGCGCTCTAGAAGCTAGCAGGCTGATTCATCACTAACGGCAGGTAGCGACAGATGAGCGTCTATAGCAGGCATTTTCAGAGCGCCCGCTAGTAGTCGCTGTGCTCGGCCGTGGATCGCTAGTTCAGAGCGACTCAGTCCCTGTGCAGCAATGATGAATACATTGTGAGGAGTCGCTATATGACCAGTACAGAGCTGTATTGGAGTGCATGTTAGCGATTGGTCAGTGCAACCGACTAACAACATATTCATCAAAAAAACAGCCTCACACACCTCCGGCGCTCAAAAATGCTTCGCTGTAGCCCAGAGCACCGGATCCTGTGTGATTAAAGGCTGTTTTTTAACATGTATCCACCAGTAACAAAGCGAAAACATATGGAATTACATTGTAATAACATTGTAACATGAACACATTAATGCCAGACCTGTAATGTCAATTCTGCATAAATATATAAAACATGAAAAATATTTTCCAAAATGGCTTTTTCTAGGCCAGAAGAGGTCATACCATTATTTGAGATTTAAAATGAAAATGAATAAAAAAAACCTGTTTTTTTTATTAAGAGAAGAGAAATAAAATAATGTCCATTGAAATGTATGGGAGAGAACGACAGGTAGCGAGAGGTAATACGTGGCGCTCTGCAAGGCTGACTGCCGGCGCTGTAAGCTGAGGCTGGGATAATGATGAATCGGACGCTACATGGCGCTATCCCAGTCGCTCAACAGATTCCGCTTGATAAATGTGTAATTGCGTGCCGTGTCCGGCGTTCACCTGTCGCTACCTGTCATTTACAAGGCACTACCTGACACTATCCCTTCATGAATAAGGTCCTAGGTCTAGGTAAGACCTGTCGCTACCGGTCGCTCTCCCATACATTTCAATGGACGTTCCTTTTCTTCTGTTTAAACAGTGTTTTTTGTTTTTAATTTTTTTTTATCTCAAATAATTGTGTCACCTCTCCTGGCCTAGAAAGAGTCATTTTTGAAAACTTTTTTAGATTTTTTTATATTTTTATGCAGAATTGTCATTACAGGTCTGGCATTAAAGTATCAATGTCACAATGAAATAACAATGTCATTCCATGTGTTTTCGCTTTGTTACTAGTGGATATGTGTTCAAAAACAGACTTTAATCACACAGCGTCTGGCGCTCTATGCTATCGCAACCAGATCCAGAGTGTCTACGCTCTGTGTGTCTGTTTTTTGTTGAATATGGTGTTAGACGCTGCAAGTCGGTTGCACGGAGCTGGCGCTACCCCTCGCTCCCTGCAATAATGTACTTGTGTTAGAACGCCCAACATACATCTCATTCATCAATGCCGGCCAGGTTACTACAGCGACTGAGGCGCTCTGTTACAGCGCCTGATAGCCAATCCGAGCGTTAGTCTGGCGCTAGTAATGAATCAGCCTAAATGTTGATTCATACATACATCCCGTGGGATGAATAACAAAACATGGGGAGCAAAAGAAAAAGCAAGTCCAGTTGCCTTGCTCTATTACTCAATACATCTCTTTAGTAGATAATTTTATAATTTTCAATAACTTCTGCATATCTGTAGTAATAAATCTAGGCAACTGCAATAGCTTTTTTTTAACTTCAACATATTTCACAAGTCATTCAGCTGCCTTTCCTAATAGTGGGATGAATAACAAAACTTGTGAAGCAAAAGAAGACAGCATGTCCAGCTGCCTTGATCTATTACTAAATACATAACTAGCATTACATGGGTGGCTGGGATCCTTCATAACAAAATGACTAGTTGCACAAGTGCATTAAAAAGCAATTGTCATTTGAGATATATAACACGGGGAGGTCACCTGATCATTATAAAAATGTTTCTAGAGGGATGAAAAAATATATTCTTTCACTCCCAAAGCTGCGCTAATTTAATAAAACCACATATAAAACTTTGACCTTATCTAAAATAATTCTACAAATACACAATTATAATCCTGCGCAAAGAGTCAAAAAACTGTGTCAGTCCAGTCTCTAGCAGCAACAAGAAAAAGCTATGTAAAAAAACATAGACAGACTCTGCGGGTAATAAGCCAAAAAGATTGATCAATCCTCTCCTTTATAAAAGACTTAAAGGAGACGCAGCACTCAACCCTGTTAGTTTGCAGACCAACCTATAATCTGTCTCTAAATCTGGTAAAAACAGAGGCTCGGTCACACACATCTGCAGAAGTATGCTAAGCTGCACCACCAGCGCCAAGGTGCGTCTATGGGTGCAGTCCTAACTCTAATCTATGAGAGCCCCATTTATAGGTTGGTCTGCAAGCTAACAGGGTTGAGTGCTGCGGCTCCTTTAAGTCTTAAGTAACCTAATTGCCCTGCTGACTTGCACCTCCCAGGTTAGTTATATAATGGTCTGAGCAGCTGCCACTCCCCCTTTCCTCTCCTTTATAGTCTGTGGAAGTAAATTTCACCAACAGTGCTCCAATGATCTCACTCTGTGCACCAACCACCGGAATTTAAATACAGAATGATTCTTTAGTTCAAGCCTGTCTCAATCAATACTGCCAAGGGTTAAACCCTAATAACGACCATCCATCCAATTGTTAAATCCTCCGTAGTAATCGTATCGTATACTCATTGGGGGGCTTTTTCTTGATCATTCTAAAAGCTGTGTGAAATGTGGAAAACAAATGCACCGTTTGGGGTAAAGACATCTCAGCACCAGAGATGCTTTTAGAGATTTACAATTTTCGGCTGGAGTGAAATTTTCACTTACTAAAGCCATCTTTGTATGGAAACGTACATTTTTCACACGCATTTTCATCTGGACGAATTAAATTAGTCGGCTTTGTTGAATCACTCAAACTTATTTATGTTTTTCGCATGCGATCCAATTTTCCAACCAAATTGAAATTTTTTCTATGTTTGTTGAATCAAGCCTATGGTGTTTAATTGCTGACAAACAGACTGTTAGAACCCCGAGTTTGGCTGGGGTCAATTACCCCATCTGCGGTACCGGTAGCCACCAGCTGGTGTCAGCAGAGCTCTGGCTGCTCACCCCATCCGCAGTCCCATCAGTCACCAGCGAGTGTCAGCAGAGCCCTGGATGCTCTCTCCCCATCATCTGCTGCACCTGGTGTATGGAGCTATTTAAAGTGGACCAACACCCAGGGGGGATCGGCCCGGAAATCTATAAGATTCCTGGGCCGATCAGATCCCTCCCCACGGGGCATCCAAAATCGGGATGTCCCGCGGGGTGAAACCCCCCGGGAAGCCCACAACCCTACCCTCTCCCTTTCCAGCGGTGCATGCGCGTCTGCCGCCGCCGCCAGTCATCCTTATCCGTCGCTGCCTCTCGCTTGTCCGTCGGCGGGGATTGGATACAGCGGTCACGTGGGAGCGGGGTGAGGTGAGTTTTCGGGGTGGGGGGTTTCACAAAGCGGGGCACCCCCGATCGGGGTGCCCCACCGAAGTGGACCAAAACCTAGGATAGTCAAAATCCTGGCTGTTGGTCCACTTTAAGTAGGATCTGCCTTCCACCTGTTGCAGCAGGATTTTGTTTGCTTGTGTGTTTTGTGTCTGGTGATCTGAACCAAAGTCTGTACTTGTACCTACCGGAGTCTGGAGATTGCCGGCATCTGTCATAAGGCGCCAGCACCTTAGGGTTTCTGTTTTTGTTATTTGGTATTTTGTTAGCCTTTTTTTGTATCTGAAAATAAGATCTTTTGTTTTCCTTTTCCTTTATTAAAACCTTTAATTACATTTTGGTTTGTTGTGTCTTTGCTCTGGCCAAACTTTCTGCTCCCTGGCAGAGAGTTCATATTGGAGAACTCTCCGGCCTGACACAGACAATAAAATTAGGGGAAGCAGATTTATTCAGGAAGCTTCTTTATCTCCCGATATTTGGAACTCATTTGGTTTAACAATACTAAAACAGTATATTAGCCAGAATGCTTGTCCTTGTGGGTCAAACTATTTGGGCATTATCTACAATAAATAATTTATTACCGGCAAATATATACAGTGCATAACTCTATATTATAGTATTATTTCATAAAGCTGTATCGAATAAATATTGGTAAAGTGAATACCTATGTGCAGGGGATGAAGATGAAAACAAAGATAAGTTAATATCTTGTTATTATGAAAGAAAGTCAGGGGTTCTTAAACTTTTGACCACAGACCACTTAAACCGGACCACTTAAACCTGCTCAGGGGGGCATCCAGATTGCTCCGCTGGCAAAAGAGACAATTTGAAAGCGATTTGGAAACTGGCCCCGGAACACAACGCATAGGTTCAGAATGTTTTCATTTTGAATAATGTAATAAAGATTTTCTACAAAAATGAGGATATCTAGTGTCTCCACAAATTTGATTCTACTCTGGTGAAGTGTCAACAGGGGGTGCGAAATGCGTGGGTGGTGGGTCTGACAGGTGTTTTTCTTTGTATTGTTTGTATCATGTATTGATTATATTATGTGTGTTCTTACCGTGCAGTACTGTGAGTTTTGGGGGATTGCCACTCACAGGGAACAGCTTGTGTGGGTGGTTTATTGCTATTTGTTACTGTGTCATTTTCTGATTATGCAATATAATCCCTCTCCTCCCCATTCTAATTTAAACGTTATTTTTTGAGGTTTATTTTCTCTTTACTCTCCAACTGCAGGCCCTGACTTGTTTTAAACAGTTTTTTCAATTGGATTTTTGTAAGACAGCGAATAATAAGTCTATATCACAAAAATGAATGTCTTTCCATCTGTCCTCTATGGACTTCCGAATGCCTGGTCCGTTTGACCCCAAATTTGGCATGCAGGTACATTGGGTGCCCAGGAAGGTTAGAGCAATTCCCGTGCCTGCCATATATACAGGGGAGGAGGGGGAAGTACAGCCCTTAAAAAGGAATGGAAAAATCTCCATGAATGTGCACATGTGACATAAATAGAGCTGCAGCTCTCCCCGTCAATGCACAGGTGACATAATTAGAGCTGCAGCTCTCCCCGTCAATGCACAGGTATCACAATTAGAGCTGCAGCTCTCCCCTACAATGCACAGGTGAGGTCATTAGAGCTGCAGCTCTCCCCAGCAATGCACAGGTGACATAATTAGAGCTGCAGCTCTCCCCGGCAATGCACAGGTGACATAATTAGAGCTGCAGCTCTCCCCAGCAATGCACAGGTGACATAATTAGAGCTGCAGCTCTCCCCAGCAATGCACAGGTGACATAATTAGAGCTGCAGCTCTCCCCAGCAATGCACAGGTGAGGTCATTAGAGCTGCATCTCTCCCCAGCAATGCACAGGTGACATAATTAGAGCTGCAGCTCTCCCCGGCAATGCACAGGTGACATAATTAGAGCTGCAGCTCTCCCCAGCAATGCACAGGTGACATCATTAGAGCTGCAGCTCTCCCCGGCAATGCACAGGTGACATAATTAGAGCTGCAGCTCTCCCCGGCAATGCACAGGTGAGGTCATTAGAGCTGCAGCTCTCCCCAGCAATGCACAGGTGACATAATTAGAGCTGCAGCTCTCCCCAGCTATGCACAGGTGACATAATTAGAGCTGCAGCTCTCCCTGGCAATGCACAGGTGACATCATTAGAGCTGCAGCTCTCCCCAGCAATGCACAGGTGACATAATTAGAGCTGCAACTCTCCCCGGAAATGCACAGGTGACATAATTAGAGCTGCAACTCTCCCCGGAAATGCACAGGTGACATAATTAGAGCTGCAGCTCTCCCCAGCTATGCACAGGTGACATAATTAGAGCTGTAGCTCTCCCCGGCAATGCAAAGGTGACATAATTAGAGCTGTAGCTCTCCTCGGCAATGCACAGGTGACATAATTAGAGCTGCAGCTCTCCCCAGCAATGCACAGGTGACATAATTAGAGCTGCAGCTCTCCCCGGCAATGCACAGGTGACATAATTAGAGCTGCAGCTCTCCCCGGCAATGCACAGGTGACATAATTAGAGCTGCAGCTCTCCCCAGCTATGCACAGGTGACATAATTTGAGCTGCAGCTCTCCCCGGCAATGCACAGGTGACATAATTAGAGCTGCAGCTCTCCCCAGCTATGCACAGGTGACATAATTTGAGCTGCAGCTCTCCCCAGCAATGCACAGGTGACATAATTAGAGCTGTAGCTCTCCCCGGCAATGCAAAGGTGACATAATTAGAGCTGTAGCTCTCCCCGGCAATGCACAGGTGACATAATTAGAGCTGCAGCTCTCCCCGGCAATGCACAGGGGACATAATTAGAGCTGCAGCTCTCCCCAGCAATGCACAGGTGACATAATTAGAGCTCCAGCTCTCCCCTGCAATGCACAGGTGACATAATTAGAGCTCCAGCTCTCCCCGGCAATGCACAGGTGAGGTCATTAGAGCTGCAGCTCTCCCCAGCAATGCACAGGTGACATAATTAGAGCTCCAGCTCTCCCCGGCAATGCACAGGTGAGGTCATTAGAGCTGCAGCTCTCCCCAGCAATGCACAGGTGAGGTCATTAGAGCTGCAGCTCTCCCCGGCAATGCACAGGTGAGGTCATTAGAGCTGCAGCTCTCCCCGGCAATGCACAGGTGACATAATTAGAGCTGTAGCTCTCCCCGGCAATGCACAGGTGACATAATTAGAGCTGCAACTCTCCCCGGCAATGCACAGGTGACATAATTAGAGCTGCAGCTCTCCCCGGCAATGCACAGGTGACATAATTAGAGCTGCAGCTCTCCCCGGCAATGCAAAGGTGACATAATTAGAGCTGCAGCTCTCCCCGGCAATGCACAGGTGACATAATTTGAGCTGCAGCTCTCCCCAGCTATGCACAGTGGACATAATTTGAGCTGCAGCTCTCCCCAGCTATGCACAGGTGACATAATTAGAGCTGCAGCTCTCCCCAGCAATGCACAGGTGACATAATTAGAGCTGTAGCTCTCCCCGGCAATGCAAAGGTGACATAATTAGAGCTGTAGCTCTCCCCGGCAATGCACAGGTGACATAATTAGAGCTGCAGCTCTCCCCCGCAATGCACAGGTGACATAATTAGAGCTGTAGCTCTCCCCGGCAATGCACAGGTGACATAATTAGAGCTGCAGCTCTCCCCGGCAATGCACAGGTGACATAATTAGAGCTGCAGCTCTCCCCAGCAATGCACAGGTGACATAATTAGAGCTCCAGCTCTCCCCGGCAATGCACAGGTGAGGTCATTAGAGCTGCAGCTCTCCCCAGCAATGCACAGGTGAGGTCATTAGAGCTGCAGCTCTCCCCAGCAATGCACAGGTATCATAATTAGAGCCGTAGCTCTCTCCAGCGATGCACAGGTGACATAACTAGAGCTGCAGCTCTCACCAGCAATGCACAGGTGACATAATTAGAGCTGCAGCTCTCCCCAGCAATGCACAGGTGACATAATTAGAGCTGCAGCTCTCCCCGGCAATGCACAGGTGACATAATTAGAGCTGCAGCTCTCCCCAGCAATGCACAGGTGACATAATTAGAGCTGTAACTCTACCCAGCAATGCACAGGTGAGGTCATTAGAGCGGCAGCTCTCCCCAGCAATGCACAGGTGATATAATTAGAGCTGCAGCTCTCCTTGATAAAGATTTCTTCCTGGCCTGAATCATGGTCTGAATGACTCTGGCAGAAAAAAAAACCCTTTCTTCCAAGCTAAAGGATTCAATAGCCAAGCCATCCAAGCCAGAACTTGTCATCTGGGATGCCTTAGAGGTCCCTGTGTGAGAAGATCTGGATCGTCGCCTTCACAAGTTGCCCTCTGACATCCTTACTATGTCTGAGAACCATCTTCTTCTTGTCACCGAGGAGCCACCAGAATGGTTGTGACTCCCTTGTGAGCTAAACCTTTTTTAGTACTCAACCCAGGAGTGAAATCGGAGGGAAATGCAAAAAGAAGCTTGAATGCTGACCACTAAAGAGTCAGGGCATCTGTTGCTATTGTTAGAGGATCCCTGGGCTGAGACAAACTTCGGACCTTCCGACTGAGCCGTGATGCAAGGGATCTACATCTGGGATCCCCCAGCACATGCATAGGGATTAAAAAACCCTCTGGCTAAGAGACCATTCCCTCTGATGCAGGACCATTCTGCTGAGATGATTGACCTACAAGTTGTCCACTCCAGGTATGTGTACCACCAAAAGACATGGAACCGGTTTCTTGGCCCAAAGTAAAACCCCAGCTCACTTCCATCAGGGCTTTACTGCTTCTGATGACCTCATGGTGGTTGATATATACCACTGCCATCCAATTGTCTGTTTGAATCCGGACGGGATATCCCATCAGATGGGATGTCCAATGTCTGAATACAATAGAATAGTTCTCAGTTTCACGATCTTTATGGAGATTCTGCTCTCCTTCGGACTCCACTGTCCCTGGATCGTTTGTGACTCCATGACACTCCCCCAACCAGATAGACTGGCATCCATGGTGATGATCTTCCACTGTACTGGAAGAAAGGATTTGCGGATCTGAAGAGGCTGAGGACCAGGCTAGAGACTGCCTTACTGACGGTGTCATACAAAAAGAGTGATCCAGAGTGTGTGGGTCTCGACCCCAGATTGTGAGCAATTCCATCTGCAGGGGTCTTGTGAAAACAGTGCAAAAGGTACCAACTCAAGCAATATACCATCTGGCCCAACAGACACATTTCTTGATGAATCGTCGGGTGAGGGCAAGACAAGGGACCCTGTACCTTGGCCTGAAGTCACTTCTGTGTTGGAAAAGCACTTTTGCCTGAGACGTGTCATGACATTCCCAGAAAAGATCTCTTGAAGCTATGAAAAAATTTCCTTCTGGGCCCCCTGATATGATGGGGCCCATATCAACCGATAGATTACATGTATCCCTGACTTCTTAGAGAAAAACATGAGACCTTCCAACACCTTGGTAAACACCCTTAGTGCTGAAGAAGTAGACCACCTACTACAATGTAGTTATGCATCCTTATATGTACACTGTGGTTATAAAAACTCCAATCTCTAAAAGGGTGAGATACGGCAGATCTCAATGCTTCTGCTTTCTGCTGAGTTCGGGATACCCCTGACCAGGGATCTCTGATGGGGCTGGTTCCTAATTTGATTTTGTAACCTGAGGATACAACTTCCTGTATCCAAATATCTGTTACATGAAGCCTGCAAATTAAAGCCAAATGCAGAAGCTTTCCCCCCACACCTCAAGGTCGGGGGCATCCCTTCATGCCTGAGCCAGCTTCGAAGGGGGTCTGGCTATGTTTTGCCAGACACCTGTTGCCTTAGTTTGGAACTTTGTCTTATTCCAAAATAATTCTCTTCGGTATACCGAAAAGGCCGAACCTCTAACCGGAACCCCGAAGTATTTGAGGCCCTGCAGAAGCAGTATTAGACTTCGGCTTCTGTGGCAGATTAAATGACTTACCACTAGTAGCATGCTTTACCAAGTCAACCAAGCACTACCCAAACAGACGCCCCATCTTAAAAGGGGAGTCCCGTCATATTCCTTTTTAGAGGCTATGTCAGCTGGCCATCGCTTAAGCCATAAAGCACGCCTTAAGGCGACCACCAGAGCTAGGCCTCTGGCCCACAACCAGATCAAACCTCCATAGCCTGGATCACATACCTGTTAGAGCCAACTGTCTTTGATCACCTGGGAGCATGGCTTCCGTGAACGAGCCATACAAGTCTTAGAGTCCAGTTGTTTTAACAACCTCCTGCTCCCAAAAAATGCTATGGATGTAGCACAGGCCGGCCGCAAGGTCGACCCCATAGAAGCACGACATGCCACCTGATCCACGCGCTTATCCGCTGGATCCTTTGGAGAAGCACTATCAGAGGATGGCATAACCAAAATCTTAAAGAGACCTGGCCCCAGAGCGTCCACCACACGAGGGTGAGACCATAATTCAATCTGATCTGGAGGAAAAGGATACATAGTATCTAGTACTTTAGGAATGGTTGGAAGACAACCTGACTTCTACCCTTCCCTATTGATCAGATTATAATAAAGCGTATGCCCACAAAAAAAAAATCGCTTTTTCTTAAGGACCACTTCTCTTCTTCTCTTAGGACCACTTGAGGGCTGCCGACAGATTTTAAAAACTCAGAAGGAGACTATGACAGCCACAATATACTCTTCCACTCAGAAGACGCTGCGCTGTTCCCCCGGGCGCCCCCGGAAGTTCCCAAAGCACAGTCCCCCCCCCAGGACATGCCAATCCACTCCTCAATAGAGCGGCACTGACTGCCACTGAGCCATCAATGATTGTCTGTAAAGACATGACCGCATGCAGCAGTGCACCTGATCTCAGCTGCACCACTAAAGAGAGGAGTAAAAAATAAAATGAAAAACCAGGTCTAGTAATTGATGCCCCCCTGCACTGTCACCTGAGTCAGCTGCCTCACATGGCCTCATTATAGGTGCACCCCTGTGCGTCAATACAAATCATTCCACCCGACCACGCACTGGCCATTGGGGCCCACTGGAACAAAACCTAGTGGGACTAGTGAGAGTTAAACGCTTTCATAGGGAGCATTACAAATCAAGAAGCCCTGCAATGTGAACCCCCCTTACCTTCTGTATAATAATTTTGTCTTGTGACCCCCCACAATGGCTCACTAAAGAATCCCCACATTCTTGATTCTGTGAGTCCCTGCCTGCAAAATGTATGGTCCACCAGGCATGCAGAGTAGGGATGCTGCTGAAAAGATGTACAAGGGGTCCCAGAATGAGCTGAGTATGTGATACTGAGCAGCATCTCAAATAGGAAGTAAAGTAAACTCTGTTTCTGCTTAATTGTGTATACAGGTAGTTTACTATTTCACAAGTTGTCCTTCTAAAGTTCACCTTAGACAGCAACTAAAACTTCAGTATTCTGATTAAATGGGCTTGATACTATGTTTTCCCGAAAAAAAGACAGGTCTTGAATTAATATTTGCTCAAACTCAAACCATTAACCACTTAAACGACTTGCTCAGACCACTTGGGTGTCTGTACTCTTTAATACCAATTGTTAGTGGAACATCCACTGGTTCAGGGCACTTGTGTGTCAGTACACTTTAATACCATTTGCTCAAACTACTTGGGTGTCACTGCTGTTTGATACCAATTGTTCAGGCCACTAATGGGTCACTGCTCTTTAATACCAACTGTTAGTGAAGCATCCACTAGTTCACGGCTCAAACCACCTAGGTGTCACTACTCTAAAACCAATTGTTCAGGGAATGTGGATGTTAGTATGTTAGTACTCCATGGGTGACACTACTCTTTAATACCAATTGTTAGAGGAGTATCCAATTGCTCAAGCCATTTATCAGTCACTACTGATTAATACCAATTTTTCATGGCACTTGGGTGCAACTACTCTTTAGATAACAATTGTTAGTCGAGTATGCACTGGTTCAGGGCCCTTGTGTGCCAGTACTGTTTAATACCATTTGCTCAAGCCACTTTGCTGTCACCACTATTTAATACCACTTGCTCAAACCACTTGGGTGTCACTACTTCTTAATACCAATTGTTCAAGCCACTAGGTTGTCACTACTCTTTAGTATCAACTGCTAGTTGAGTATCCACTTGCTCAGGCCACTGTGCTGTCATTGCAGTTAAATATCAAGTAATACTGGAGCATACCCTTACTCAGGCAACTTAAAGTGGACAAAAACCCATGCCCCAATTGCACTGGAATCTAAAAGATTCCAGAGCTGTTAGATCCCCTCCTTCCGGGGCATCCAGAATAACATCAATAACATCATTATTTTCTTCCAGTACCAGAGGCTCTAGCTCCCCCACTTTACTTACCAGACTTCTGGCATTGTGAACATACAATTTACGTTTCCATCCAGTTTTACAGTTTAGAGTTTAGTATCACTAACTTCTTCACTATTGTGTCCGCCTACATTTTCACTGCTGGTTTGCAACACATGGATCTCCCTATCGATCATATCTGTCCTCCCCCCTTCTATTTCTCCACCCATATGCTCTCCATATACTGTCCCCTAAGTAAGTCCCCCTGTCATGCAGGTGCAAATTATCTGTAGAATACAGTTTGTACACCAATGAAAGATCAGCCCAGTGCTCTAGGAACCCAAATCCTTCTGTTGTGCACCAGAACTTAAGCCCTGCATTTTACTCCATATGCTTCCATTGTCATTCCCATGGAGCTCGTGGCACAGGAAGTATTCCAGAGAGTACAACCTTGGAGATCAATCTCTTCAGCTTGGTGCCTAGTTCCCTAAACGTATTATTAGGGATCCTCCATCTCCCATTAATTCTGCCACTGGTCCCCACATGAACCATGGCAGCTTCGTCATCCCCAGCTTCTCCCAATAATTCATTCACCCCTTTCCATCACATGTTGAACCCTGTCACTATGGAGACAGCAAACAATTCGGCGGTTTGGGTGACAAATTATTCTATCAGTTCACCTGATAATAGAATACCCTATGACCTCTAACTGTCTAGTCCTACCTGCAGTCCCAACCACCTGCTTACTAGTGGGGTTGTCCTCCCAGCTGTTAGGGAGGGCAGTATCTGCTAGGGCTGCCATTTCTGACACTGACACTCTTGCATCATTACCCTACTTGGAACTTTGGCTAGGGTGCCTTTTCTGTGCTACATTTTTACTCCCTCTATCTACATTTATCCAGCTACTTATCTGCTCCTCCTGACCCATTACTCCACCCTTACTGCTCTTACTACTCACTCGGGGAGCAGCATGCCCCTTTCAAGACTGTCAATCTCCCTCAGTGTTGCATTTTGTGCCTCCAGATCTCTAACCTGAGCTTCCAAAGTTGCAACATGCTCACATTTATCACAGTGGCTTTCACCCTGCTCCAGTAGTGTATACATATGACAAATTATGTGTTTATTTTTCCTCTACAATCCAATAGGGGCAGATGGAGAAAATGATACTCCTTTTATCCCTCAGTTATCATCCACATTATAACTAAGAACCCATTTAAACTTAATCATTACATTAGTACTTTTACAGGCTTCTCATGTAGCCATTGATTATTGAAATTAAAATTTTATTCTTTTATGGTTTAAAAATTAATTCTTGTCCACTTATCGAGTTTTTACCTTGATCACCATTAGGGGGATCTATAATATAGGTACAAAGTATCACAATAATATTGGTCAAGTCACAAAATTGATACATTGGCATAAACCTATACATATATGTGCTCATATTCTAATTTGCTACATGATATGTACTTATAGATTTAGGGGGTCATTTACTACAGCATTCTGCTGTATCTCCGCCGCACCTCGCTGGTCAAAATGAGGGGTATTTACTAGCGAACAGGGTGCTCTTGACAGCGAGTGAACTGCGGCAGTGCAGTTTATTATTATCAAAACAGAAATGGAGCTGGAAACCCACTTAACAGCTGGAATTTGTCTCAATGTATGCATGGTGTCTCTAGAGTGTTATTTTTTTGGGAAGCCCCTAAAATAGTTTTAAAAAAAAATCATTTTATTCTCCAATACTAGTTATCTATCTGACCTTCACTCTCTATTAGTGAAAGATATAGAAATGACAAAAACAGCCATTCTCGCCAAAAATAACATTGATTCCTATGGGGTTTGCCACTAAAAAAATTCCTAACTTCCCTGAGTGCCCTGTGACCTAATTTCCCTGGGCCTGACACCTCCAAATGTCAAGATACTATTTTTGACACATACCTTTACCCCTCACAAGGGCAGGTCCTCACTAGTAATGTACTCCAGTATCAATGTGTATTTGCTGCATCACGGTTACATCTGCCCCCTAATACCCTGTGCATTAGCATTATAAGTATTATTTGTATTAGCCTGTCTGAAATTTCTATTTTGTACAGTGACCCTGAATATAGTGGTGCCTTATAAATAAACATTAATAGTAGTAATAAAAATATTGCACCTGGGTTACTAAACTGCCCAATATCCTGAATGAGTGGGCAAACAGCCTGAGGCAGTAGAAAGGGCAGGGCAGCAAAGGAGGGGCAGGAAATTGTTCCCACTATCGTGGAATTAGAACAAATACCGGCTGATTCATTACTAGCGCCAGATATCGGCAGATGAGCGCCTGTACAGTGGCGCTAAGAGCGACCTCTAGTGCCCGTGAGTCGCTATTACAGAGTGCATTAATCACTGTAGTAACCTGGCCGGCATTGATGCCGGTAACACCAGTACAGCGCTATATGGGACTCACACCATTTTCATCAAGAAAACAGCCGCACACAGTGCCGGCGCTCAAAATTGGGTTGCTGTAGCCCAGAGCGCCAGACGCTGTGTAATTATAGTCTGTTTTTGAACACATATTCACCAATAACAAAGCGAAAACACATGGAATGACATTGTTATAATATTGTGACAAGAACATTTTAATGCCAGACCTGTAATGACAATTCTGCATAAAATATTTAAAATCCAAAAAGTTTTAAAAAATGAATCTTTCTAGGCCAGGAGAGGTGACACAAATATCTGAGAAAATAAAAAAAACCCTGTTTAAAGAGAAGAACAGGAACGTCCACTGAAATGTATGGGAGAGCGACAGGTAGCGTCAGGTAATACCTGGCGCTCTGGAAACCAGAGCGCTGGCGATATACGCTGAGCCATCTGTGATGATGAATCGTACGCTACATGGCACTGTTAGAGGTGCTCACCAGATTCACTTTCATAAATGTGGTATTGCGTACAGCGACCAGACGCTGCCTGCGGCTATGAGGCACTACCTGGCGCTAAACCCCATAGTGTGCAGCAGGCATGGTCGCAATACGGCCATGTAATGTGGCATGTTTGCCCCCAGCCCAGGAGGATGCCACAGATGCACAGGGTGCAAATAACACTACAGAAAAATTAGTGGGCAGAATTTCTTAATATCCAAACTGGGGGGGGGGGGGGGTGGACAAGGTGATTTTTTGGACAATAAGTTATTTTTTTCCCTGGATATCTAGTTTGATGTCAATTTGAGAATATCAGAAGTGTCCTTCAAGATGTGTTTTTCATGTATTTATTGGTTAAATAATACATACATCAAACAATAAAATCTTTTAACAAATTGACTTTTCTTACATTTGAGTAATGAAATGTTGAATAAGAATGTTTTAGACTAATTTTCTTTAGCTGTAGAAGCCACAAGTACTATTTGCTGGCTTGTCAGCACACAGTGATTAAACCTGAAGGATTAGCCAAAGCAACAATGGTGCATTTATGGTTAGAAAAAAAAATATTTATTGCCAAGTCAGTGCTGCAGTGCAATAATTTGCATAATCAGCACATTTGCTTTCTTTACACTTTACATGAAATTAATCACACATTGTTGAATTATTGCCATCTGTTAGCACCCTCAGCAGGAGCATGTGCCACTACATTTATATTCTCACTTTACTATGCATTGCAGTGAATATGCAGTTAAACATTTTAGAAAAAAAGCCCAGATGTTGTTTTTATCTTGTATTGTAATAACTGTTTTTACACACTTTATCAGCATGGCATTTTATTTTCAAGGCAATATAGACAATAAGTTCAAAGTAAATAATTTTATAAATAAACACATGCTAATATTTAATAGACTGTCTAAAAACATTTGACCTACAAACCTGCAGAGCCAACAAGTCTATAGAATGTGATTTGAGCTGTTTCTTTACAGGGTATCTTATAAATGCATGTCAATATATATATATATATATATATATATATTATTGTTTTTGCGTTTTGCGTGAATGAAAAAAAAATTGTTGAATGAGCAAAGGTTTTAGCAAAAAAATGTTTTCATTAACAAAAAAGGTTGACTAAGGAGGCACACCAAAATAAATATAATTGCAATATATACAAAGTAGTATAATAACCCAAACATGCATTCAGCTATTCAGTATTACAGGTGCATATACCATTGTACACAGCCATAAATTTATCTGCAATACAATGATCCAGTGTCTTCAGTGTAAAAGTGCAAAGTTTTCAGTGTCATGTAGGAGTGGATGGTGATCATGTTTTTATATTATTTTCCAGAATGTTGCACACCCTTGGGGATCCAGGTACTTTGGATATATCCTTAAGAGGCATTAAGGAATAATTAGCAAAATAGATAATTTGCCTTCTGCAAGGGATTCTGGGAGAAATTCTATTAACCTTGGCTTGTATGCCCCACGCAAATACTCCCAGTTTTAGAAAAGCCCTCTCTAGGGGTCAAAATTTGGTGAAGCCAGTGTGGCTTCTAGTGTGTATTGTTGTGGGGATTGAGCTTTTTACCAACAACACACAAAAAAGTGCAAAAAAAAGCCTTTTTTCTACATTTCCTGCTCAAAAATCACCTGCACATGTGATGCCACATTTTTACACTTTAGGCACATTTTTTTCCAGTGATGTAAGTATATATTTAAAACGTTTGGAAATAACAGCACCCTATGGGCTAGGCTAAAGTTTTCACCAATATTTTCTGCATAGCCCATAGAGTGCTGTTTCCAAACTTAAAGTGGACCAACACCCACCCGTGATCACCTCACCGATCACCCCCCCAAACCCCCCAAACTCCTTACCTTAGTTTCGGCGGCGGCCGGCCGCCTCCCTCGCGCCCCTCTAGTCGTGCGCGCGCCCGCGCCGGCTGTCTGTGAATGGCCGGTGCGGGCACGCGCGCGTCAACAGGGACGCGCGGGAGGCGGCGGCGGAGGAGCCGCTTGTCCGCGGCTTGTCCGTCGCCGCTGACAGAGGTGAGTTCGGGGGGTTCGGGGGGGTTTCACACAGCGGGGCACCCCGATCGGGGGTGCCCCACCGAAGTGGACCAAGACCCAGGATAGTCAAAATCCTGGGTGTTGGTCCACTTTAAACACAAATATCCTTAACTCATTGGAAAAAATGATGCGCCTAACCTGTAAAACTGCCAAGGTACAGATCATTTTTTTTTTGGGGGGGGGGGGGTAGAAAAAAAACAATTGCACTTTTAGTCTAAACACTAAAAAGCTCATTGGGATGCAGGTTGTAATCCCCACTGCTGCAGTGCAATGCACACTGAAAGTCACTCTAGCTTCACCAAATATTTAGCAGAGTCCCTCTGTCTTGCTCTGTCAAGGGAGGAGTGGGTTCCCTCCCTTGAGAAAGGTAAGATATGGCTTGAGTAGTGAGGCTCCCTGACGCTTATCCACTATACAGGTGATGTCCCCCTTTGGGGTTCTATTTGCAACTTTTTCTGTGTCTGCTTAGAGAGCTCTCTTATGCACCTTTGTACTTAGTAAACATGGAGGCTGATTTAATACTAGCGCCACGTAGTGCCGTGTGAGTGTCTGTGTAGCAGCGCCTCGAGCAAATGCTAGTAGGCGGTGCAAGCAGGTATCGGGCACTCTACCCTAGCGTAGCGGGTGATAAAGTGGCGCTGTAGTATCCCGTCCAGCAGTGATAAATGTGATGTGTGCAGGGCGCTGTAGAAGAGCTCTCCCTGATTCACTGCAGAGCCAATCGTGAACGTTAGGTGGTGTACCAAGGTCAAAGCACCCAAGACTCTACGCTACTTTTAACAACAGGACAACGCTGCAGTGAGCGATAGGTAGCCCCAGTTAAGTGCGTCCGGCACTCAGCGCTGAAACCCATATTCAAGAAAAGCTATACTCACCCAGCGCCGGCGCTCTAGCATAGAGTGTCAGACGCTGTGTGTTAAAAGTCTGTTTCTCAACACATATACACCAGTACCAGAGCAAAAGCATATGGAATGACATTGTTTTAATACTGTGACAATGACACTGCAGTGCCAGATATGCACATACAATTCTGTATAAAACAATAAAAGTGTTTGTTTGCAGGGCAGGAGAGGTCACACAATGATTTGAGCCCAAAATTAGATGTTAGAGGGGCTCACCAGATTCGCTTTCTTAAATGTTGTTTTCACACACAGCGCCCAATGTTCACCCTACGTGGTACTACCTGGC
This sequence comes from Gastrophryne carolinensis, assembly GCA_027917425.1. Taxonomy (NCBI): domain Eukaryota; kingdom Metazoa; phylum Chordata; class Amphibia; order Anura; family Microhylidae; genus Gastrophryne; species Gastrophryne carolinensis. The sequence continues at coordinate 62,827,227 of CM051241.1, read as the reverse complement.
GTTATCGTTTCTTAAATAACCCCCTAAATCTTGTTTGCCTATCCTATGCTCTCAGCACTTTATGCCTTGTATTACGAGAAATGTCTGCTCAGGATTACCACATGCCTGTGTAATTCCTATAAATGCTTTAGGCCACTGTATGATTCTGCTGTAAGCATATGTACAGTAACTGCGGACATTACACATACCTGCAGCTGAATTGAAATAGATTTTGTTTGCTTTCCTTAATACATGTAACTGACATAATCTGATTCTCAGTATTTGTATATCCCAACATTTTAATATCTTAAGAACCAGATAGAACCTCATTACCAAATTCTAGTGTGCTCATACAACCTTTATTTTTTGCTACTGTTCCTTCCCCTTTGGTGGCAGTATTGTGTTGTACCATGTTAGCCATTCTAAGTTGTAGATAGTGAACTAATCTTTTCAGTATATTTAAGTTACGCTTTCAAGAAAACTCATCTCTTCATTCATACATGATGTTATGGAGAATAACAGAAAAATCACTAGCTTTTGAACCTCAAAAGGTCTTAAAAAAATCTTAACAGACCATTTGCAAAGATTAATCCCCCTCAAGGGAGAAGTGGGTTGCCTCCCTTGAGAAAGGCAACGTAGGGCTTGGGAAGTGGGGTTCCCTGATGCTTATCCATTAAACAGGCAATGTCCCCCTATGGGGCTCTGTTAGCAACTGTCTTTTCTGTGTCTGCTTAGAGAGCTCTCTTATGCACCTTTGTGCTTAGTAAACTAAGGGGGATATTTAAGTAGTTAGTGCCTCGTAGCGGCAGGCAGCATCTGGTGAACGCCAGGCGCTGTACGCAAAACCACATATAACAAAAAGTGCCTCTAACAACGCCATGTAGCGTCACATGTATTATTACAGGCGGCTGGCATATAGCGTTCGCTGCGACGTCGCTCTCTGCTGTAGATGTAGCGTAATGTTGTGAGCTCTGGTCTCGGGGCATTCTATAGTGTTTGTACCTTGCAATGGGCATTTCATAGCGTTTATACTGTATGACTGGTAGTAAGTTTTTGCTTTCGGTTTCGCTTTATGCACTTCCAGGTTTTCCTGTGCGGAACAATAGCGTCTGCTAAACGTCGGGTAGGAAGATTCCCCAGCTCCTCCTCATCCTCCTCTTCCGAGGATCATGCAGCACCTAAGAAGAGGCGGCGTTTGGACCCTAGAGTAAATGGGCAAATTGTGAAGGTATGTATATATATATATATTTTTTTTTTATTTATTTATTTTTTTTGACAGTTTGTTTTGCTGTCTTGCAGCCTTTTTTAAAAGTGTTTTAGTTACCGGCTGTAGCACTTAAGTTTTAATTTTGTTAATGTTAAATTTGTACTTTAGCATTTTTACTGTTGTATTTTTTTGTATATTTTTTTTGTTTTTGGGTTCATGTAAATGTTTTAATAGTTAGTACTGTTATTACACTTTAAGTAAATGTAATTTAATGTCATTTAATATGTATTTATATTTGTAATATTTTTAGCCTAAATTTTTTCTTTTTATATTTCTTTTCTGTGCACCTAGGATTTTTGTGTACACGAGTACGACTAAGCCATTACGGAGAACGCCAGCATTGTGGAGGAGGTGAAGGTCACAGTGTCCCGGCGCTTCAATGCAAACTTGAGGGCCAAGTCCATCAGGTAGCGATGGTTGGACTTTGAGCGCCAGGACAACGAGGGCGGGTATCGGCTCTATGATGCCTATGCTTCTGGTAAAGCAGGGCAAGCAGGGGAAGGGTTTTCTCCCCCGAACCAGAGTCAGTACTTCTGATGACTCAGCGGGGGAGGGGCCCTCTCGACGCTCCCAAATTAAGGATCTAGGGGAGGAAGGGGCCAAGGCCACAGCTGTGAAGGTGCATAATGTGATTTATGACAATAAGCTTGTAGAAATGCATATGTATGTGTCCATGACCATGTACCCATGTTAGTGGCAGTCTAAAGTTGACACTTATACATGTAGAGCCTCTTTTCTGAATAATCAATCAGGATTGGCTCAAAGCATGCATGTTTCCTGCCCCTGCTAATGTAACTTGATGCTACCTGATAAAGGCAGAAGTTGCTTAGGTAATTTATGTGCTGCTTTTACATTTTTAATTCTGCATTACTTATTGTTTTGATTTTAAACGATATTTCTAGTAAAAGCTCACTCGACATATATTTTGATTAATTTGCCTCAGGTGTTATTGGCCAATATATCCACTAAATTCTTCCTGTGGTCAAGTAGGCCTTAATTGGTTAGCTTATTTGCTTTGTGATTTTTGACTAGGGCGGTTATGTTGAATGGCTACAAATCTTTGTAGTTACCTTATGGTAAACATCAATCTTTAACAAAGATCATAGGGATATACTGTAGTTGTAGAGCTGTAGTACTTAATTGTGTCTTTTCTTTCCCACAGCTCGCATTGAAGAGCATCACAGACTGTGGCAATATGTGAGGGAATCACGTCAAATGCTGCTGGAGATGTAAAATCAAGACAGGGTGGAAGCTGTGCAGGCCACGCCCACCTGCTGCAAGGACCCGGCTGTTCACTCCTGCCCTTGCCGGAAGAGGCAGCGGAGAAGATGCTGAGAAGAGGAAGGAACAGCAGGCACTGCCTCTGTCCCTGCCACTGCTATCGCTTCCGCAGCTATAGCAGCGGCGTGCACGGGGACAGAGCCATGGGAGCGGCGGTAACGTGAGTTTACTTTTTTTTTTTTTACATTTTTTTTATTTTATTTTTTTTAAAATTCGCCCGATAAGGCGCACTGACATTTTCCCCCCACTTTTGGGGGGATGCCCGCTGATGTGGCGCAGGCCACGCCCACCCAATTCACGGGGCCGGGTGTCTGCCCGGCCAGTAAGGAGCAGCGGCGAGGACGTGCCTCCATCTTCAACGCGGGAGCGCCAGTAACACGTGAGTTGATTTTTATTTATTTTTTTGTTATTGTGTGCCTATGAGGAAGGGGGGGGTGCGACACTGTTTCTATGGGGAATATCAGGGGAGATGCAACACTGTTTCTATGGGGAATATCAGGGGGGATGCAACACTGTTTCTATGGGGAATATCAGGGGGGATGCCACACTGTTTCTATGGGGAATATCAGGGGGGATGCCACACTGTTTCTATGGGGAATATCAGGGGGGATGCCACACTGTTTCTATGGGGAATATCAGGGGGGATGCCACACTGTTTCTATGGGGAATATCAGGGGAGATGCCACACTGTTTCTATGGGGAATATCAGGGGAGATGCCACACTGTTTCTATGGGGAATATCAGGGGGGATGCCACACTGTTTCTATGTGGAATATCAGGGGGAATGCCACACTGTTTCTATGGGGAATATCAGAGGGGATGCCACACTGCCTATATGGAGGATGGGAGGAGGGTGCTACACTGCCTATATGGGGAACGGGAGGGGGGATGCTACACTGCCTATATGGGAATTGGGAGGGGGTGCCACACTGCCTATATGGGGAATGGGAGGGGGGTGCCACACTGCCTATATGGGGAATGGGAGGGGGGTGCTACACTGCCTATATGGGGAATGGGAGGGGGGATGCTATACTGCCTATATGGGAATTGGGAGGGGGTGCCACACTGCCTATATGGGGAATGGGAGGGGGGTGCACACTGCCTATATGGGGAATGGGAGGGGGGTGCCACACTGTCTATATGGGGAATGGGAGGGGGGAATGCCACACTGTCTATATGGGGAATGGGAGGGGGGAATGCCACACTGCCTATATGGGGAATAGGAGGGGGGTGTTACACTTCCTATATGGGGAATAGGAGGGGGGTGCTACACTTCTTATATGGGGAATGGGAGGGAGTGCCACACTGCCTATGGGAATGGGAGGAGGGGAGTGGCACACTGTCTATATAGGAATGGGAGGGGGGATGCCACACAGCCTATATGGGAAATGGAATGGGTGGCATGCCACACTGCCTGTATGGGGAATGGGATGGGTGGCATGCCACACTGCCTATATGGGGAATGGGATGGATGGCATGCCACACTGCCTATATGGGGAATGGGATGGGTGGCATGCCACACTGCCTGTATGGAGAATGGGATGGGTGGCATGCCACACTGCCTATATGGGGAATGGGATGGGTGGAATGCCACACTGCCTATGGGAATGGGATGGGGGGAATGCCACTCTGCCTATGGGAAGGGGGAATGACACACTGCCTATTGGGAATGGGAGGGGGATGCCACTCTGCCTGTAATTGGAGGATTCTGCACTTTGCCTATTATTTGGTTAAAAATATTATTTTTCTTATTTTCCTCCACAAAATCCTAGGTGCATCTTATGAGCAGGTGTGTCTTATAGGGCGAAAAATATGGTAACTAGAAACAATGAGACTCTACATAGGGTGCACCAATGTAAGCCTGTGTGCTCCAATACAGCCAATCCATATTTATTGGATGTTTTTGAACTGGCTCAAACTGGCGCACACAGGTACACACACTTCTGGGAGAAAAAAAATAACAATTTAAGCAGAAAAACAATGTTGAGTACAATGGATGTGACAAACATAACACGTGTAATAAACATAATCTGATTTAAAACAATAAAAAAATGGTAAAATAACATGCATAATAATTTGCCCATTATATCTTATGGGAATAGCAAGCTGGGCTACAGAAAAAGCAGGCACCCTGACAGGGCCGTGCTGCTGTATGCTAATGAGTAGTGATAGACTTCGGATCCAGGAGAAAGCCCGATTCAATCCGGATTTTGTTGATTCGACCTCTCCTTATCCTGAATAACGGCAAAGTCTGAGTCAAATTATCCAACATGCCACCTGCTGATGCTAACAGGTGGTATTCTAGTCATCATTCCCATGTAAACTGGTGTAGGGGTAACTTGGACCCTTATCCGAATCACAAATAAAAAAAAAAATGTAAATGAAAAAGAATTCACCATTTCCCCATCTGTCCCACGCCAGACGGCGTCCTTTCTGCAGGTCCATGGGGTCGGGGGCTCCCTCCTGGTCCAGTGGGCTGTCATCTTTACTATAGATCCTTACTATAGATCCACCCCAACGGGATCTATAGTAAGGGGGAAACATGTCCTCCCCCTTGGTGGCCCAATAAGCTAATCCCTGCCCGGCTTTTATACCACAAAGGAGGAGCTGCCATGTGACTAATGATGTCCCTGGAGGGGAAGGACAACGAGGAACTTGCCAGTATTCAGGATAGGGAGTGGGCAAAATAACAAAATCCGGGTTTAATCTGGCTTCCTCCTGGATCCGAAGTCCATCACTACTCATTGGCATACAGCAACACGGCCATGTCAGGATGCCTGTTTTTTCTGTAGCTCAGCTTGCTATTCCCATAAGACATAATGGGCAAATTATTACGCATATTATTTTACAATTTTTTTTATTGTTTTAGATCAAATTTTTTTCTATGGCTTTTTGATCAGAGGAGCACAAAATGATGTTTATTACACTTGTTATGTTTGTCACATCCATTGCACTTAACATTATTTTTCAGCTTAAATTGTTTTCTTTTACAAATAACATTTTTTTCTCCCAGAAGTGTGTGTCCTGTGTGCGCCAGTTTGAGCAAGTTCAAAAACAACCAATAAATATAGATTGGCTTTATTGGAGCACACAGGCTTACATTGGTGCACTCTATGTAGAGGCTGTCTCGTTGTTTCAAGTTAGCTGAACTATTACACTCTATTTCACACTGAGCCACTAGGAGCACCTGAAAACTAGCACACTGGGCCTATAATGGCTAATGTAGTGGTGTTGGAATTTCAATAAGTCAGGCCTCTAGTGTCAATTATACACTCTTATAGCATGTATGACCATCACTATGTGCAACCAATAGTAGGCTCAGCAAATGTATTTTGCAACTTTTCCTTTTCACAGGGAACCTCTTCACTTAATCTCAGTGATGATTTCCACGTGTGGATAAAATAGAAGAATATATACCATGGCAAAAATTTGTAAAACCATGGATTCCCTTTTATTAAAATCATTGCACTTACAAGATGCCAATGTGGTAACCGACAACTCAGTGATATAGTAAAAAAAATCCCACAGTGCTGGTCGTGCCTAAAAGGATGGATGAAATATTTAGCTTTTTCACAATAACTCAGATAATACCCATCAATGTGTTTTTTCTTACATATTCTCAGTCCTAGTTATTCTTTATAAAAAGGCGTGATTAGGAGAATATACTTCCTTGTTTAAACCACCATGTAGACAATATATTTGCTTTGGTCTAAAGTCTAAGCCGATATCATAAGATCAGAAGTAGACCTCAAAACAATACAAATGTACAGTACTATAATATAGTCTTAAAATCCCAAGTGAGATTGTTAATGAAGCCCGTTTTTTTATCACCTGTTAAAACATGTCAAGCTCATATTTGTTGAGCCACTTATAGCTTTCATGTAATGACAGTATTAGAATTATTATACAGGGCATCCCCATCATCCCAACTAGAGATGAGCGAACCGGTTCGGATGAACCGGAATTCGCTCCGAATTTCAGGAAATATTTGATTCGGCACGAACCCGAATATTTTGTGGTTCGTGCCGATCGCATTTTTCCTGAAATTAAAAAAAAAAAAAAGCCGGCATGGTGGGAGCCGGCCGGCGGGCCGGTAAAGCTGGCCGGCCCGCTCCCACCATGCCGGCATTTAAAAAACAAAAAAAGCATTTTTGCCGGCATGGTGGGAGCGGGCCGGCCGGCTCCGCTGTCAGCGGAACCGGCCGGCCCGCTCCCACCATGCCGGCATTTAAAAAAAAGCAAACACTTACCTGCAGGTCCGGAGCGTGGAGGCCGGCGCCGCTCTCAGCTGTCATCTGAGGGCGCGTCATCAGAGGCTCCCACCATGCCGGCATTTTTGATGGGGAACTTCGTAAAAGTTCGATTCGGCCGAACCCGAATTTCTTTGTGAAATTTGGCGAATCGGCCGAATCGAACTTTTCAAAAGTTCGCTCATCTCTAATCCCAACCACAAAAGCCAGAAACTAACCAGACTTTTATTTTTTCACAAAAAACACTTGCTTTAAGAATAGAATGTTTGTATTAAAAATTTAGATTGAGGGGGCGTGGCCTGGCCATGAAGGAGTGAAGGTGCGGATCTGTGAGCTCTGCCAGAATCCCTAACTATACAGCTGATCTGGGCTCCCGAACCCCCCCTAAACCTGCTTAATGGGGAGCGGAAGGAAAAAGAGAGCCGGGGGATCCGTCAAGAGGCCCCCTAAGAAGGACCTCCATACTTTTTTGGGCACCGAGACCCGATGGGGCAGAAGGCCCAGACAATCAAGATGGCGCCCGGCCGACCCAGTGTGGAAGAGGAACATCGGGAGGAGCGCAGAGAGCGACGGGGTGCGGAGTTGGAACCACAGGCGCCACTTACCTCACTTTTAAAGCCTGGTCCGGGAGTCGTGGGAGCGGAGGATGGTGCGGCTGTGAGCGGCCCGGGGGATGTAGCGGCACCGCCGAGATGTGAGTCCCTCGCTGGGGTGGGGGGTGCAGCTCTCAACCATGCCTGGACTTGGAGGCAGCATCGGAGCTGCGGAGCCGACGCGAGCCTGCCTCGGCCCCAGCCGGGGGAAGCAGTTGACGGAGGCGGCAGCCGGGGGCGGGTGTCTGTGGAGCGCAGCGTCATCAGGGCAGAGAGACCTGCACAGCTCCCTTCAGCGTCTGTGACATCTTACATTCATACAGTGCAAGCACACAATGTGGGCAGCCAGGGTGTAAACCTTTGCCAAACAGAGGGGGGAATAAAGAAACACACGGTCCCAGCCTCATCCCAAGCACCTGAACCTTCACCTCATGGGTGGCCATCCCCAACCCATTCCAGCTGGGGAGACAGCCCTGACCAAGGCAGACAGGTGGTGTGGGCGGACGTGCACCCCGCTCCTGGGGGCTCTGGGCAATTCGCTTGAAGACGCAATTACCCTGGAGGAGGTGGTTTGGGCGGTGGGGGAGGCTCCCGCGGGTAAGAGTCCAGGCCCGGATGGGTTTACCCCTAGATTCTACAAGGCATTGGGGACAATGATAGCCCCCTTTCTGGTTAAGGTGTTTAACTCAGTTTCGGATCTCTGCCCCTTCCCGAGACAGGCCCTGGAGGCGCATATCGCGGTCATTCCTAAACCCGGTAGGGACAGTACCTTGCCGGGAAGCTATAGACCAATTTCATTAATTAATGTTGATATGAAAATATATGCCAAAGTTATCGCTCTGAGAATGCAACCGCTGCTCCCCTCACTGATTGACTTAGATCAGGTGGGGTTCGTCTCGGGGAGGGAGGCAAGAGACAACACCATCAAGACAATCTCCCTGATGCACTACGTACAGTCTTGGGCTATCCCGACATGCATACTGGCGATGGATGTGGATTAGGCCCGGTTATGCTGTCTAGAATCATAGCTCTATACCAGGACCCTACCGCAAAGGTAAAGGTAAAGGTTAATGGCTCCTTATCTAGCCCCTTTGGTATCCGAAATGGTACTCGTCAAGGGTGCCCTTTATCCCCGCTGCTTTATGTCCTAGTAATGGAGCATCTGGCCAATGCCCTGAGGGCTAACACATCTGTTAGGGGGATAGCCTGTGGGGGAAAGGAACATAAGCTTTCCCTCTTTGCTGATGACCTGCTCATGTACATAACCTCTCCGCATATATCTATGCCATCTGTTTTGAGTTCAAGCGCTTTAGTGAACTCAGTAATTTTAAGGTGAACTTATCCAAAACAGAGATCCTGAACGTCTCGCTTGATGCACGGACCCAGCAACTCCTACAGGCGAACTTCCCCTTTAGGTGGCAGGGGGAGGCTATAAGGTACCTAGGGGTTCAGCTGCCCTCAGATTTGGAGAAACTTTACAAACTTAACTACGCCCCACTCCTTCAGTCTACGGCCACCAATCTGAACCTATACAGCAAAAAACAATACACATGGCTGGGACGTATCAATATCCTTAAAATGGACATTCTACCTCGGTTTCTCTACATGTTCCAGGCGGTCCCTCTGGCCCCGGAACGTGGTTTCTTTCAGTCGCTTCAAAGGGTTTTTTTAAATTTGTCTGGGGCAATGGGAGGCCTAGAGTACGGAGGGCTACACTTTTTAGGTCCAAACATAGGGGGGGACTTGGGGTTCCGGACCATAGAACCTATCATGCTGCTTCAGTGCTGGTACATCTCTCGGACTGGTTCCACCACAAAAAAGACAAATGTTGGGTTAGTATTGAGAGGGACACTTCCCCCTTGGGTCCAGCGGCCCTGCCTTGGGTGGATCCCCTGCACCGGCCCAGGAAGAGGGACCTGCTCTATCTGGTCGGCCCTCTGCTGACAATCTGGGATAGGTTCTTGAAGCGAGGGGAGTTGTCACTCAGACCTGGACCTCTCACCCCGTTATTTGATAACCCGGCCTTCCCCCCTGGGACGGTTTCCAGGTCATTCCTCCTTTGGGAGGCATCTCAGGACATCACACTGGGAGACATTGTGCCCAGTGTGGGCGTGCCCTCTCTGGCTGACTTACGAGGTCAAGGCGGGCGTTGGAATATTTCTTGGCTTTTATACGCCCAACTGGTCGCCTTTATTAGATCCCATGTGCCAGTCTCGGACCTTTCCCGCCCCCTCACCCCCTTTGAGAGGCTATTGCGTGAACCAGCGCCCCCTAAACATGTGATCTCTACCCTGTATAGGATCCTCCGGGAGGAAGGGGAGGATCGGGAGCTACCCCGGTTTTGTAAAAGGTGGGAGGAGGAGTTGGGACAGACATTTGACCCAGATGACTGGGAGAAGTCTTTTGCACTTACCCACAAATTGTCTATGGCATGCAGGGCTCAGGAAAAGAATTATAAAATCTTAGCGAGATGGTATAGATGCCCATCAAATCTCGCAAAGTTTGGGGGAGCGGAGTCTGGAGACTGCTGGAGGTGTGGGAGGGCCCTGGGGACTATGTTGCACATTTGGTGGGAGTGCCCGTCGGTGAGGTCTTTCTGGGAGGGAGTGCTCGGAATTTACGAACACTTGACGCTCGAGGCCGTACCGCGGTCACCGCAGGTTGCTCTCCTGTCGAAGATCCCAGGGTCGGTATCGGCTAACAAAAAGGGGTTACTGAGGCACTTGCTCACGGCGGCCAGGTCGGTGATCCCCAGGCATTGGCGCACCAGTGTTGCCCCTTCCCTGCTGGAATGGTATGGGGAGGTGGAGAATATCAAGAGGATGGAGAAACTGACTCTGGAAAGGATTGAGGATGGCACACAGAGGTTCCTCAAGACATGGACGCTATGGGAGGTGTCACGGGTCTCACCTGAATTTCAGGCGCTCCTAGACTGTGTGTAGCACTGGGGTGGGGAGACTTGGCTTACTGTCGGTGGGCTGTAATTTGATAAGACCGGGAGGGTGGGGTGCGGGCGTAGGACGCTGGGCCTCGGGGTTCTCTTTTCTTCTCTTTCACCCACCTTTTTTTCTCCTCTAATCGCTCTCTCTGCTCTCTTTTTCTTCTCTGTTTCTCTTTACAATTTCTCCACTTCTTCGGATCGCCGGAGGGAATAGACACGGCTGCTTCACACTGGAAAAGGCCAATCGGGGGTGGCCCATGGGAGGAGGGAAGGTCGCCCCTACGGACGGTGACCCGATGTGCAGCGATAGGTTGTCGCTAGGCGCCGGTTATGGATCTTTCTTGTTTAACTCGGCTTGTGCCCCAAGTGGGGGTACGCGTTGTGATCGGAACCCCCCAGGCTGATTGGGATTGTGATGCTTTGTATTTGCTTGCTGTGTCATCTCCACCCTGTGATCCTCTGTGTTTTGTCTCCACTTACTGTTCTTTACAAAATGTTAAAATTCAATAAAGATATATTGAAGTAAAAATTTAGATTGAACAGTTCAGGTATATGTACTAGTTGATGGCTATCCCAAATCATGTTCAAGATACTGTGCAACAGCTTACAGTTTGTCTACATTTATGACAGTAGATGGTGCGGTTACAGATATCTATGTGTAGCCTCTGTTATACATTCTCAAATTGTATTTCCTGTACATTTGCGCTGTGCTCTATGACTTTTTTCAGTCTGTGTTATCCACTGTGTAAGGTGACATTCTCTTCCTGCATTTATGTTTCAGTAAAGCCAGTTCCTGTTGCACCACAAATGTGTATCTGGATTTGCACCCAGCACTCATACTCTGCAACAGGTTATGGGCCCAGTGACCTAATGAATCCACAGCAACAGGATAAAGTCCAGCAACAAAGTGCAGCCTAGGCAGAGCAGAGCACCAAACAGGAGACAGCACGGTCAGTGCTGACAGTGACATAAAGGCGCTTTCCAGAGACATCACCTGTATACAAGCAAGACTGTTCTTATAAATATAAAAATATATTGAGAATGGCCAGCAGCTCAGAGCTTAAAATCTCAGTGGCCAAGCTGAACAATGACAGTTATCAGCTATGGAAGTTTAAAGTGAAATGCTATTATCCAGAGATGACTTGTGGGAGGTATACAATACAGAGAGGCCCCAATGACGCAGGACACAATTTAGCCATACCAGTGAAGAGTCTGACAAAGGATGTAAAATTCCAAGGTGACAAGTGTTCTATTCCTGGATGGTAAGTAGACCATAGCAGTCGCCAAACTGGATTACCATCTTTATCAAAGGTGAGACTATGCACCCATAAACACAATGGCTGTATTCACATGTGACACAGGCATTTAGGTTTCAGACACCCAGAACAGATACAGGAACTACAAAAGAGGAATCTGACAGTATCTCCATGTCCAGTTAGTGTTAAGGGTGTGAATGTTGGATCAAATCCAAAGCTACAAGAGCAACACTTCCTAAACCCAGCTACATCTGGAGGCAACAGGTACATAGTGACTATTCAAGATACACCTACCTAATGCAAAACAAGTGTAAAATTCTTGACAAAGAACAGGACTATGTAGTAAAGGAAAGTTATGTTTGAGAGGAAACGCCTCACACTTCGAAGTGACAACGGAGGCGAGTTGACAGAACAGAAAGTACAAGAATATTGGATGGCGGGGCCCGACCGACGCACTGCGAACACCTGCACTGACTTTATCACTACTCTCGTGATGCTAAGGTGAGGACAGAAGGAACTTGATCTCTATTGTGTAACCAGGTTCGGCCTTTGTTAAAATTCTCTTGTACTCCTACAGCATTGTGCAGTCTCAGGGACACTAAATAGCCCCTCACATTGAAACCAGCTGGCTATTCCTATCAGAATCTATGATTTTTCAGAATCTAATATATGTCAATTGTGAAGGTGTGTATCCATTATGATTGATTTGAAATATTATTATTATGTATTACAACTTGTCATGTGCAATCTGAGCTACATTTGTTAGATTTTATTATGTGTTTGTATTTTCACAGCTTTTTCCACAAACTGGCATATAACGAAACTTGTTTAAGTCTGCCATGGTGTGAACCAACCTTGTATGACATCACTACAGATTAATATTTTCTTACTATTTTCTGTGCTGTGTGGTATCTACCAATGGTGAAAGTACATAATTCTAATATTTTCTTTTATAGAAGGCTGTACTAGCCAGAATGAAATAAAGAATAAAAAACATTTTTAATGTGATTAATGCTTTTATGAGGACTATGAGGAAATAAGGTTCAGGGAGGCCCACTCGCACCCCCCACTATACATTAAGACAAATGTTAACAGACTTGGGTCAACCACAGTGGAACCAACGAAAATCAAGGAAGCCTTGTACTTGTGCAGATGGAAAGAGTTAGCTCGAGAACACTTTGATGTGAAGTCCCACTTTGAGAGAACTTTAAGAGAAGGGACTTTTTGAGTTACTTTACTGCCCTACTGAGGATATGACCACAGATATCCTCAAAAAGCCCCTGACCGATGAAAGACACTTGAGGCTTACAAAGAAGATGGGTTCTACAGATTAAGCCTCAGCTGTTGGAGATACTGAACAACAGCTTACAGCTTGTCTACATTTATAACAGTAGATGACGCTGTTACATATATGTCTTGTCTCTGTTGTACATTCTCTGATGTATGTTGTATTTCCTGTACATTTGAGCTGTGTTCTAGGACTTTCCTTTTCCTGTCTGTGCTATCCAACATGTGAGGTGACATTCTCTTAGTGCATTCATTATCCAGTAAAGCCAGTTCCTGTTAAACCACAAAATGTCTGACTGGATTTGACTCTTATGCACCCAGAACTCACATTCTGCAACAAATCATAGGTTAATTACATGACGCCAAAGCGTCTGCCAGCCAGTGTCTTATCCACTATAGAAAACAAGATATCGCTGTGCCAGGCGCTTTAGATAAAACAGCGCGAGTGGCGCTGTAGGTCAAGATCCCATAGAGCGCAATGGGCAGAACTGGATTTCAGTGTTTCATGCTTATAAATAATATTACACACATTTGTACAGAACCTGCATTGGAAACGCAGGACCTAAATGTCACCAATTGGTATTTTTGTATAGTAAAATAGATTTTCATAGCTTTTTCTTACTAATGTGTAATTTGGACAACTAAAACACAGCAATGAAAACACTTTCATTTCCCTCTAAAATAGGGCTGTATTCCATTCGAGAACCGAAAAAAAACTTTCTCGCATTCATGAGACAGAATGCAAGATTGTTTCCCATGTGTCCCCTGATTGATATGAGCAAGTGAGAATTTTCTCATTCAAGATTGCTTTTACATGGCGAGTTTTATTCAACCTGTGCTGAATTGACCCTATTATTCTTACTACATTTTCTCACCCTAGAATCAGTACAAAAAAACCTTTGCCCTGAGCATATAGCTGGACTTCTTTAAGGTGTGATCAGACCATATACAGTAAATGCATTTATCCTCTTTTGAAGAGCTTTGCATTATTTTTGCTTTTTACATCAGTATTTCGAATCCACTTCCTTTGTCAGCATGAGTAATATGAAATTCAATTTATAATTTTCATTATGCCAACATGCTGCTTGTCTAAATATGTAAATTTGAGTACATGTATTCATTTTCAAACAAGTAGTCAGTTGCTCATTGACATGGATGTATGTGTCAGTGGGTGCTTGCAGCTTGTCATAGATAGAGACTTACCACAGCTAAATGGGGATTCGGGTTTGCTTTCTGTCAGTATTAGTGACATTCATAGCAACTAGGAGGCAGGCATATTGAAATGTAATTCTGAAACTGCTGAGATATTTAAAGAGATTCAGTAAGATGACAAAGGGCAAATGGTAGGTAAACTGTATAAAGAGTCATTTTATATTCCATAAAAAAGGGCACGTCCAGATATATCAGATTTTAGTTGATGACCTCAATTATTTAACCCTTTAACCGCCAGCCTACCTTCAGATTTTGTCCCCCTTTGTTGCCAGACCATTTTTTCACTATTTTGTGCTCCCCATGTTCAACTGTGATTTTTGAAGGGATTTCCCAGGAAAGTGATATAATGTTTTTTTTCAGCAGAGTCTGGGCTTTAACATGAAATGTCTTGTTTGTCATTTTCTAAGTGTATTCTCAATATTTTTGGGTGAAATATGTGCAAAAAAATAAAAAATAAACTATTTTTTACAATTTGTAGTGTTTTTTTTGTAATAAAAAATGTAAGTTTATCAATAAAATCTTATTGCGTGTGAAACCCCAATTTCTCCTGGTTACTGCAGTACCACATATGTATTGGTAGACACCCTTTCCTGCCCAGGAGATTCCCCCAAACTTAAACAACGCTTTAGGATATTTTCAGATAAAATACAACTATTACTTCTGCAAAATCAATTGCTGGGGTTAGGTCCAACCCCAAATGCTATAAGGACCTAGCGTTCCCACCAAAAATGAGGTGTGGTGGGAACGCTAGGTCCTTATAGAATTTGGGGTTGGACCTAACCCCAGCAATTGATTTTGCAGCAGTAATCTTCGATAGGACCTGCAATTCCAAACCCCCTCTATTTAAAAAGACATCAATAAATACCCAAATACTCTTTTTTGGGAGGGTCGCTTGTTACTTAGGAGAGATCACAATGTATGTGGCCTGTCCTGATATAGAATAGTTCTAAAATACAACTATGCTATGCAATATGCGCACCTTGCAGTTTTTCAAGAAAAACAACCCTTTACATTTGAAATACCCCCAACAATCTATATATTCCCTAGAAGTATACACCTCAGGCTTTCTAGGTGTACCAGGCTTGTTGACATGGGTGCAGTGTTCTGGAAGTAATCCCTCAATGTATTCTTTGGTTGCACAGGGTTTCCCTAAAAAAGAAAAAAAAAAGCTGAATCAAAACCACACTTTCCTAAAAAAAAACTATATACAAACAAGAAAAAACAGAAAATCTGAAAAAGCAATACCCAACATGCATAGGTCCTGTCAAGGAAAGAGTTGCCAAACACACCAAAGTAAAGCATGTGCGTAACGGTAATTTTACTTCAAAATTTCAGTTCTGCAGACAAAATGTGCACCTTGTGCTTTTTCTACCAAAACAACCATTTACATTTCGAATACCCCCATAATCCATATATTTCCTGAAAGTACACATGTTAAGCTTTTTAAGCGTACCCAGCTTGTTGTAGTGGGCTCATCTTTCTGAAAGTAATATCTCGAAAAATTCTTAGGTTGCACAGGGTTTCACAAAAAAATGTAAAAAAAGCAGAATAAAAAACACCTTTTCCTAAAATATCAATATGCAAGTAAGAAAAAACAAGCTAAATCTAAAACGCAAGGTCCCCCGAGCAGAACAATACCCAACATGCACAGGTACCTGTAAACTTTTAACTGCCAGCCTACTTGAGATTTTGTCACCCTCTGCTGACAGGATATTTCTCACCATTTTGCGTGATGTTTAATTGTGATTTTTGCAGGAGTTTCCAAGAAAATTGCATATTTTCTTTTTGTGGCAAAGTTTAGGCTTTAACATGAAATGTCTTGTTTGTATTTTTTATTTGATATATTTTTAAGTAAATAAGTAAAAAAAAAAAAAAAATAATATATATATATATATATATATATATATATATATATATATTTTTTTTTTTTTTAATTGTCTCCTTTATTTTAACTAAAACATTTATTTTATTAAAGAAAACCATATTGCATGTGAAAGCCCCATTTCTCCCGATTACAATGATACCACATATGTATCGGTCGCCCCCATTCCTGTCCAGGAGATCCCCTAAACTGAAAAGAGCAATTTATAACATTTACAAATAAAATACAACTGCTATCCACATAATAAAGAGTTAAATAAAAAAAATTGGTGTGGGGTCCCCTTTCACAGGGGGGGACACCAATTCTTGGGGGAATTTTAAGAGTTTTTGGGGAGGCAGGTAATGGGGGGTCTCGGGGTTAATAGCAAGTCACCCACTAGCCACAGGTGACTTGCCAGACCCAGAGCCTTGTGAACTCTGGGGGCTTCTAGAACAGGGCGCAGGGGCCAGCTTTAGTGGCCCCTGGCGCTGCAGGCTACAAGCCGGAATAGCCTAGGGCCACGGCTCTTCTGCCCCCCCCCCGGCCTTTGGGGAGGCTGGTAATGGGGGGCTCGGGGGTTAAGCCGCAGGTGACTTTCCAGCCCCTGAGCCTTGTGAACTGGTATAGGGGTCTCATGGACCTCTTACCAGTTCACAAAGGGTTAACAGTAAAAAAAAAAACACACACAGAGACACACTTTTACAAACACACTTTTACAAATAACCCGCAGCGATCTGTCAGTGATGGCTGGACAGAGGAGGGGGGAGGCAAGCTATTGGAGGATCACCTACCTCTCTTCTCCTCTGCCCAGCCGTCACCAGCATCTGACAGCTGAACCGTCGGGTGTCCCGACGAAGCCGGGGCGGTAACGTCATCGCCCCCGCCCCCGAAGTGAGCTCTGCGGGGAGGAGGGCTGTTAGGCCCTCTCCAGAAGGTGGAAGAGCAGGGGGGGGTGATCGGCGCCCCCCCGCGAATCGGAGAGCTGGCGGGAGCTATCGGGCACGAAGGTGAGTAAATTTCATTTTTTTTTTTTTACAGGCAATTCCAGCGGCTGCTGAAACGGGGGGGGCACCCTATTTTGGGCCCGAATGGGTGATCGGAGCCCCTCTGGTTGAAGAGGAGACCCGGCCGGATCGAACGAGAGGTCAGGTGAGTGACTTTTTTTTTTTACTTTTTCTGCTAGCAGGGGGGAAAATCAGGCACGTAAAATTTAGGTGGCTGGCGTTTAAAGGGTTAACTGTTTTATTAGTAATTTAATCACTCATTTAAAATGATAAATAAGTCTTTTAGCTAGTAAACCTTTATATTGACAATACATGCAAAAGTAAATATGTACAGTTATATTTAAAGCATAACTCCACTTCAGGGGCATTTTTAAAATTTTCCAATCTAACATGCTAATATGATGCATGCAAGGTGTTGAGTTTATCTATTTTTTACTTCTCTATGTTTTTGCAACTCCATAAAAAAGAAAAAGAAAGACCTGCACTACTAAAAATTAGTATGTTAGAAGGTGCTGGCGTAGACACACAACCCCTTTTTTAGGAGGTAATAGTACTATATTAGAAGTATGGCCTCCAGACTAGCCTACAAATATGTGCCACACACTTGTATCATAAAATATATCTATTTTATTATACTTCAATTAAAAGGCGCATACATATAAGGACATACATAACATACATTTATAAAACAAAAATTAAAAGAGGAATGGATATAACAAGGCTCTTAAAAATCTACATGATTGGTACGGCTGTTCCCTATGCCAGTTAATAATATGTGCTGAAATCAAAAGTAATTTACAGCAAAACATTATTTATGTACTTCAAAGTGCTAGTGCTAAACTAAGATAAAGTGATCAATGCAAGAAAGTGACCAATGCAAGAAAGTACTGCTGCATATGAACAACCAGTGCTATATTGCTCTCAATTCATAAACCATGTGCTAGAAGACCTGAATACATTAACTACAAAGTGATTCTATATAGTGCAATCCTAGGCATTAATAACATGGGAACTAGTAACAATGAATCATATCACCATTCAATGCGAGCCGTTATCCCTAGCCCATCGTCGCGTTGCGTAGTGGCGACCCCACTACTTCGCCAGGATTTGTACATCATAAAAACATCCCCAAAAAACTGCTAATACAAAAAACCCAATGAGTGTCCAAAACTTTTGAAGGCTTTGGTGGCCAACAAATACAAAATCTATAATGTTGTCAGATTAAAATATGAACATTCAGAGTAAAAATAATTAAAAGCAATTGTGTACCAACAAAAAATGTTAACTATGCCTGTCTATTGAAGTCTATAGGAGATAAGGTTACATTTTACAATTCGTGTTGGACTTTGGATTTGGGTGAAAGGTAAATTCAACCAGAGTTTTAAAAATTTGGTTTGGTTCAACCAAAAGAAAATACAGGTCCGATTCTACCAGATCTGTATATTTTCGTTTATAAAAAAAGAAAATTAACACCTGAAATTTGTAAATAATGTTAAAGATCACCATTAACCAACTAATGTATTTGGAAGTGGAAAAGAATAAAGGAAACCTGCTTCAACTATAGCAAACCTCACAACTCATGTTGCAGGTCTCCTTTAACAGAATGTATTGTGACAATGAAAGAATAATGAATCTTTAACTCCTTTAAATCATATGTAAAGCTTGAGTTAAAGTTAAAGTGATTCATCAAGAAAAAAAAACTCAGATTGCTGGATCTGAGCTCATACCACAGCCTGCGCTACCCACTCCATCCAGCGCACAAACATGGGGGATTTCCGGCCTGACAGGCTTGCGACCCACTCCATCAGGCACTGGGGTGTGTGGCAAGGGATTCATTGCAATGGAGGGGGTGTGCTTAGGACTGACATGCCCCTTCCATTGTGGTAAATGGGGGGTGCCATGCCCTTGTGACTGATGGTGGGGGTGGGAGCTGGCTCAGAAGCACCATTGAATGAAGTGTCAGGCCCAGATGATGCGGGGAGCAAGGGCTGCATCACAAGCTCGGATCCAGAGATTAGGTGAGTTGCTGATCGCCAGACTAGCACTAGCACCAGCTGCATGGGACAAAAGGTGAGTACCCCTTTGTTTTTTTAATTTGGCTGCTTAATGACATTCTTTATGGTAAAACATCTGCATATAATAGCCAATGCAACATATATATTAGTAACTGTTACATTTTTAAGGCATCAAAACAGTTAGAGTTGAAAATAATTCTCATGATAGTAAAAAATCATTTTAGGTGAAAAAAGAATGAGAATGTCACCGTTGAATCGCCAGCTAGAAAGACAATGAAAGTCAATGGCAATTTTTACTCCCAAGATTAGTTTTGAACCTTTTACTCCTTATTACACTGTAGTAAAAAGTGTCAGTGCCTTTAATTGGTCTTGATTATGTAAGAGTGAAAAAGAAATCTTATAATAGTAAAAAAAAAAAAAACTGAGAATTTCACTGTTGAATCACCATGGAAGATAAAAGTGTTTGTATCAGCAATGAGAAGATACCTTTGATGGTTAAATAAGGTAACCATGAATACTTCTTTTTAAGGTAAAAATAAGCTATTTGGGATTATTCTCTCTCATTTTAATGAGCTCTATCTTTATATACAGAATCTAAACAGATTGTTCCATTCTAAAACTTTGTTACCTGGTAACCTCTTTTCTAAACATCCAAACAGGCAGCATACTAGTGAGACCTTATGACCCTGCCCCTAGGTAGAAACACATGACTACCAGAACTGAATAAAGTTTTGACTCCTCCTCCTGGCCTCCAGTTTTTTAAAGATTTGCAAAATATAAAGACAGCCCAGTACACTACTGTTAAACATGCAAAAAATGCAAGCAATGATAGCCTGAGAGAGGAAAAATCGTGTATGTTGCCCATGCGGATGTTTAGAAAAGAACTCTTGGTTGAAGACCAAGGCCCCAGCTTGCTCCACCCAAGATGTAGATACACTTCTCGTAGAGCAAGCTGTAATTCTTCCAGGAACAGGGGATCCATTATAGGCAAAACGTCCTGCGTCCTTCATCCAACGGGCCAAGGTTGTTATGACACCCAATGACCCTTCCTAAGACCTGAAAATGAAATGAATAAACTATCCGCCTTTCTCCAATCCTTTGTTTGATGAAGGTATTCCAGAAGACATGCTCTGACATCCAATGATTAATCCACAGAACAGCTAGAAGAAAACTTCTGACCAATGAAAATGACAATGAGTCTTTTATCCAAAAATACTGAAAGAGCTGCCAGTTGTACCTTTAGAGTACTGACACTGAGACCCAGATCAAATATATCTTTCTTGTCAACTCCTTTTTACTGGAGAGTAGGGTCCTGAAAAACTCTTCCTTAGAAGCAAGGTGACTTTAGGGCCTGCAGAGTCAAACACCATCTCTGGGGATCTGGGAAAAGTACTGGTCCCTGGTATAGAAGGTCCGGTCTCCTCGGAAGATTCCAGGGTTCCAGTATGGACAGCATTATAAGTGTTGAAAACCATGTTCCTTTGGGCCACCATGGGGCCATAAGCAGAACTGTAGCTGGCTGATTGGATAACTTGTTGAGAACTTGAGGGAGTATTCAAAATGGAAAAAACTATGACGTCAGGCAGGAATTTCAAAAATCCTTTACTTAAATGGGGACTGCTACCATAGCACTGTTTGGCAGTCCACCCTGAGGAAGGGGGCTTGTATGACCCCCGAAAAATTGGCAAGCATTTGGACTACTATTAGCCATTGTATGGAGCTTGATCTTCACTGCACATGTTCTGTAATGGAATATTGATTTGCACGAATACAAAGATCTGCATTATTACTTGGAATGCTGGTCTTCTCTACTTCTTAGGATTTAAAGCGGCGCCACCGCTGTCCTGGCACCCAAAAATTAATGGACGTGTAAGTGTGCACCAGCTACCTTGAACATTTGTACTACTGTTTTGGCACCTGGCCAGATGCACCTACCTATGCTTGTATGTTTTTCCGTTTACTGCATCTCAATGGAGATTTTCCTGGATATTGATGGCAACCCAGACAACTGTGCTAAAACACACAGCTTCAACCAAGAAGAAATAGACATTATTACCCCTAACCCTTCAGTGGCATTTGGCAAAGGCACTTCCTCCGACTTCCTAAAGGAACTTAAGTGATTAAGAAAAAAATGTGTGGACTTGGAACTTCATGGACAGACGCTGTCCAAGTATTATTGGATCAAGAAAATCCCTCGTGGGTTTAGGATCAAAAATCAACCCATAGGGAGAAACAAACCTGAATTCTGAGAGCCCTGGTGCGAGGTTTCAAATCAAAACTCCCTAAATTATATGATCCTGGTTATAGAGGAAGTCAATAGGGAGATCCACTCAGAGCTTTGTGTATAGGAGGAGAAAACTGACACATCAAAAACCAAGGTGGACCTAAAAAGCCTAGAAACTGAAATATCTAACTATACTGATAGGCTGAAACGCTACAAGAGGGAGAAATTCAAGCAGGTGTGCTTGGATAACTCCAAAAAACGCGTATACCCCTGGCTTGCTGGCAAGGACTCTGACCAGCAATGGGAGGCGGGCGCCTCAACAAGAGGCAATACTAACCGACCACGACTATATCAAACCTCCGATAGCGATCCCGTCTCTGAAAACTGGTCTTCAGACAGCAAATCACAGACAAGGGGCCCCAGAAGGAGTACTAAGCCTAAAACTAGGGTCCCCCACAAATCAAACTATCCAGGAGCGGCGGGAGGAAATGTCGACAATGGAACAATGACCATGAGATCAGCCAGCAGGAGACCCTTGTGATGAACCTCTCCTCCAGACCACTCTCCAGCGACGAGGTAAGCCTGCTCAGCAGAGGACTTTCATTCTGTCCAACATTTCGATTTGACTTGTTTAAATTTGATATAGAGCTCTTTAAACTCGAGAGATCACTTAAACTGAAACAATTTTTTTGCCTCTCACCCGACTAACACCCGGGATAACACCCAAATGGGACCCACTGGCCTGAAGCTCAAGAGCCAGTTTGTATCTCCTGGCCATTTTGGCCCTACTGAAAGTTACATTAAGACTGTAGGAGCAGAGACCGTACGTACCATGCAGTCCAAAAATACCACCAAAATCTTTCAAGAGAGGAACTTATGGCACTATCTAGCCTTAGACAGGACAATACCATCATTATCAAGCCCGCCGATAAAGGTGGAGCTATCGTGGTAATGGACTAAGATATATACCCTACAGGCATCTTAGAGATGTTAATGGATCCCATAAGCTATGAGAAAATCCCAAATAACCCCATTTGGGGAATTCCAAACATTGTACATCAATATGTGTCCCTAGGTGTTTCCAATGGATGGCTGAGCGAGAATACGGCCAAATACATCGAGATCCAATACCCCATAACACCGGTGATTTATGGCTTACCCAAGGTCCACAAGGGTTGCAATCGCCTTAAGTTCCGACCTATTGTGGCAGGGACAAACTCAGATACCCAACCGTTAGCACAATGGTTGGACTATTACCTACAACCGTATATACCTTCATACTTAAGGGACACTGGGGATTTCCTACACAAATTTAGAGAGGTGCAGGTTGGAAAAGATGATCTATTGTCTACAATGGGCATCTCCTCCTTGTACACTAATATCCCAAATGACCAAGGAGTTAAGGCCGTGAAAAAAATTATTTCAAGGGAACCACCAGAGATACCGACCGAGTTCATTGCCACTGGACTCGAAATTGTTTTGCACAACAACTATTTCAGATTTGGTACGGCTATGGGGAGCACCATAGCTCCGGCCTTCGCCAACTTATTTGTTGGCTTCTTGGAGGAAAGATACATCTACCCCTCAACTCTATACACTGAACACATTAAATACTGGGGTCGGTATATTGATGATGTTATCCCCGTTTGGCCTGAGGACAGACAGGACTTTGACAAATTTGTTGAACATATCAACTCGGTCTTCCCCAACATCACATTTAATCCTGAGGTATCCGCACCACACGTGACCTTCCTAGATGTAGCAGTTGACAAGGGTCCAGATGGATCAATAACAATGGGCCTCTACTCAAAACCCACCGACAGGAGCACATTACTGCATTATGATAGCACACTTGTCAATAGTCTCCCCAGACCCCTTGTCAATAATCTCCCAATTTCTAAGAGTCTTGAGGATCAACTCTAATCTCGATATACGTACACAGCAATTACAACAGATGTTCGAGAAATTTCTCGTGCGGGGGTATCCCAAATCAGTGCTGACTCAAGCCAAAAAACATGCAGAGGAGATATGGGCAGGTGACAAACGAGAGGTGAAACATACTGAGGAATGGGTTCCATTCATGTTGACATTCAATCAGGCTGCCCCTACACACCACGAATAAACACAGATGCATACTGGCTGCTGACAATACTGTGTGTCCAGTGATTAAAAGACCATTACTAAAAGTCTATGAACGCAGTTGAAAAATACTCCAAAAAACCCGTCAAACTCACTACCCGTACAGGAGGCTTCAGGTGTAATAACTGTAATGTATGTAACTCTCGAATACTCGGCTCTGAGTTCACCCACCCGCAAACCGGACAACGGTTCAAAATCTGTGGCACATTTTCCTGCCTTACCGATTACTGTGTGTATCTACTTAAGTGCCCCTGTGTTCTTCTCTATATTGGAAAGACGATTGGGCCCTTCAAGAAAAGGTTCCAGCAGGTAGGGTGTCAGTACTATGTAATAGCATCTCAGTGTCACTACTCTGCAATAGCATTTCAGTATATATACAATACTGGGTTTAAAGGAAAAAAACATTAATAAACACATTAAGCCTCTGAACCGAGTAGGGGACTATTCGCTCATCACTAGTATCACCCAACCTGCTATTTGCATAGACACATAGATAGCTGCAGGATGGCTGTACAGTGGTCCCCAATCTGTAGCTGGGGAGTCCCACATGGCTCGCAAAAACAAAATGTGTGGCTTGCCAGTTGTCTGCTAGAGGTGGGGTGGGGTTCCCTATGCATAAAGTTGACAAGTGCTGCACACAATGTTTGCATAGAATCGAATAAAGAACAAACTGTGTAATGCTTTTGAAATGTGTATAAGCAATATTAAGAGATTGTATAACTTACTTGTGTCAGTTCTCTTTGGTTCTGAGAACTTCTACAATTTTTACAACTGGTTCTGCAGAACCGGGTAGAACCTGTTGAAGCCCAACCCTGGTTACATGGCGCCTAGGGCTGACACTGTGAGCATCATGCATTGAAGTTAGTGCAAAGTCAAGAAGGGGGAGAAATGTGCTGGTAAAATACGATTCGTTGCAAAGCCGAATTTCTTGGCATTCTCGTTGATCAAATCTTTCTCTGAAATAGTTAAAAAAACACAATCCTATCTCACTCTCCTCTATCACGGGTGTCCCATGTGGCTTTGCACTCTGCAGCTGAATGGAGGACACAGATCCTTGCCAGCTTGCTCACCAGCACCCTGAACAGCAAGGAGGGCCCTTTATATCCTATGGTGTGAGCTGCCAGGGGAAGCCCTCACCAACACCACTGGGCTCCCACCAAGTTGCCCCCTTCCTCTTGGCAGCAGCATTAGGAGCCCATATATTGCCTGAAAGACACACCCTGGAGTTGGCACCAGAATTAGGAGCCCATATATTGCCTGAAAGACACACTGGAGTTGGCAGCAGCATAAGGAGCCCATATATTTCCTGAAAGACACACCCTGGAGTTGGCAGCAGCATAAGGAGCCCATATATTGCCTGAAAGACACACCCTGGAGTTGGCAGCAGCATAAGGAGCTACCATGCATCAGCTACTACCATGGATCAGCCATTGGTGGGTGGAAATCCTGGCTGATCCATGCCTGATTCATCTTCACAAAGGGGAGTCTCTCCACATTTTTCATGGACGGACGCGTTCTCCTTGGCGTGACTATGGCCCCTGCCGCACTAAACACCTGCTCAGATGGCACAATACTGGCCGGGCAGGACAGCTTTCCCAGGGCAAACTCTGCCAGATGCGGCCACAAATCAAGTTTGGCTGCCCAGAAGTCCAGCGGATCCTCAAGGTGCGTTGGCATGGTCATGTCAAGGTATGACACGACCTGCTGGTTCAGGTCCTGCTCCAGGTCTTCCTGCTGCTCATGAGTAGCCTCACTATGCGGGTGAAGAAAGCTACTCATTAGCGACTAAAGACTCAGGCTGCTGCTGATGGAGCTGCTGCTGCTCCTGCCACCCCCCCAGCAGCCATGGCAGTGGAAGGTGAGCGCAGAGGTCCCCCCGAGTCAGACCTGCAAGTATGGACGATAGCGCAGATAGGCATCGGCCAACTGACTACGTAGAATGTCTCTGTAGTAGGGCAGTTTGTCCTCCCTCTCAGTGAGTATAAAAAATGACCCCATTTTGCGCCGGTATTGAGGGTCCAATAAGGTAGAGAGCCAGAAGTTATCCCGCTGACAAATGGAGACAATTCGGCGGTCACTACGCAAGCACATGAGCATGCATCATGCCATTTGTGCAATTGACTGGGAGGGACTGCCTGTCTCCATCTCCACTGCATACTGCCATGGTGTGTCTGGGTCCTCTGTCTCGCCTTCCTCACAACCCTATAGCTCCTCTGGCTGCTCCTGCTCCTCCTCTCCTGTCAGATGACTAGAAAAAATGCCCATTTCGCCAAAACTAAACTGTGCTTCACTGTGCCCCTCCTCCAGTTCAGCTGTCACGGGGTTCATGTGGCCGTGAGATGTAGGCGCCATGTCTCCAGTGCCCTGACCAGCCATGGTTTCCAACATGTGTTGTAGTACATGAAGCAGTGGAATCACGTCATTCATCCCGTAATCCTGGTGACTGACAAATAAAGTGGCTTCCTCAAAGGGCCTGAGCAAATGGCAGGTGTCACGTATGAGCTGCCACTGGTTTGCATTAAAGTTACAAAGGGGAGTCCCCCTATCTGCTTAGATCATTAAGAAATCAG
This sequence comes from Gastrophryne carolinensis, assembly GCA_027917425.1. NCBI lineage: Eukaryota > Metazoa > Chordata > Amphibia > Anura > Microhylidae > Gastrophryne > Gastrophryne carolinensis. Next base: position 62,801,348 of record CM051241.1, on the reverse strand, counting down.
TGATGGCTTTTCTCTGTTCGTATAGTTGATCCAACATATGGAGGGTGGAATTCCAATGGGTGGAAACATCGCAAATCAGACTATGTTGGGGGAAACCGTTCTGATACTGTAGCTCAAGAAGGGTGTGCTTGGAGGTGTAGGAGTGGCTGAAGTCTTGCAGATGGGGGGAAAATGCTTGACAACTAGGTTGAACACATGTGCCATACAGGGTGCATGGCTCAGGCTTCCTTGTCGCAGCGCAGACAAGATGTTCTTCCCATTGTCAGTCACCATGGTTCCCATTTGCAGTTTTCGTGGAGTAAGCCATGTTTTGATTTCTTGATGAATGAATTTTAGCAGCTCCTCCTCTGTGTGACTTTGTTTGCCAAGGCAAACCATGTGAAGCACAGCGTGACATCGTCATGCCCTGCACACATGGTAGGTTGGAGGGGCACTTGACGAACAGTGGAGGCTGAGGAGACGGAGGGAGCGTGGAGGCTGAAGCGGCGCGACCTGTCCAAGTTGCTGTTGTGGCTGTGCAGGAACCACATTCACCCAGTAGGCTGTAAAGGACATGTATTATCCCTGACCATAGTTACAGCTCCAGACATCGGCACTGCCGTGCACTTTGGTGCACACCGACAGGCTCAAGGACTGGCCCACTTTCTGTTCAACAAATTTGTGCAGGGCAGGTACTGCCTTCTTGGCATAGAAATGACGGCTTGGGACTCTCCACCTCGGCTCGGCACAAGCCATCAGTTCTCTGAAAGGTGCAGAGTCCACCACCTGAAAAGGGAGCGACTGCAGCACCAGCAACTTGGACAGGAGCACATTTAGCTTCTGCGCCGTAGGATGAGTGGTCACATACTGTTGTCTCTTGGACATGGCTTCGCTGATGGATTGCTGGCGGGATGACTGACTTGTAGTAGGAGGAGCATCTGGAGCGACAGAGGATGGGTATGACGCACAGCTACCTTCGGCTGAGGTGCTGGAGCCTTGGCTGTCTGAAATTGGGAGCGGCGTGGTGACGCTGCATATGTTGCCACAGGGGCGTGGTACCAACATTGGGGCCATGGGCACGCCTCACCTTCTATCTACACATCTTGTATGTGGCTAGGTTACCCTCCTGTGGAAGCTTGATGAAAAACTGCCACACTGCCGAGTAGCTAATTTTCCCACCAACAGTCCGCACTTTTCACTGCTACTGCGGCCAACTCCAGGAACCCTTGCTCCACTACCTCCCGGGAAGGTAGCCTGCCTTGCAGCCATGTTAGGCTCAGTGCTTCCTAATTCTGCCACCATGCTTACTGTCAACCATACTACCACCTTTCTGCCTTAGCTGCTGACTCAGGGGCAACCTGGGACCCTCTTCTCCTGGTGATGATGAAACCCCTTCTGCACCGGGCTCCCAAGTGCGATCGGCTTCATCATCATCATCGAGTTGTGTCTGCACGTCACTGATGTCCTTCTCGGTTTCCTCAACAGTGTCTGCTGTATCAGTGTTTGTCTGCCTAGCAAAAGAAGCGGCGGATGTCTCCTCCATTTCTTAGCTGGGCAGTAGCTGCTGACTGTCCTCTAACACATCGTCCTCACTGAATAGTGGAGCTGAACCCAAAGCATAAGATACGTCGCGGGGGGGGGGGCGTAGGACAGAGGCAATGAAAGGCTGAAATTTTCAAGTAGAATTACTGTTATGCGCACGCTTTACTTTGTGGTGTTTGCCAACTCTTTCCTTGACAGTACCTATGCATGTTGGGTATCGTTCTGTTCGGGGCATGTTGCTTTTTGAGATTTTACTTGTTTTTTTTCTTGTTTGCATATAGTTTTTTTTAGGAAAATGTGGCTTGATTCTTCCTTTTTATTCTATTTTAGGGAAACTTTGTGCAACCAAATAATACATTGAGGGGTTACTTCCAGAAAAATAAGCCCACACAAACAAGCTTGGTACGCCTAGAAAGCTTGAGTCGTGTACTTCCAGAGAATATATTTGCGGGGGGGGGGGGGTATTTCAAATGTAAAGGGTTGTTTTTCTGGAAAAACTGCAAGGTGCGCTTAGTGTGTAGCATAGTTGTATTTTATCTGAAAATCTCCTAAAGCTCTGTTTCAGTTTGGGGGAGTCTCCTGGCCAGGAAAGGGTGTCTACCAATACATATGTGGTACTGCTGTGACTGGGAGAAGTTGGGGTTTCGCACGCAATAAAATTTTATTGACAAACATACATTTTTTATTACAAAATTTTTTGCACATATTTCACCAAAAAGTATTGAGAATACACAAAAAAAGGCCATACAAGACATTTCATGTTGAAGCCCAGACATAAAAACAATATATAATTTTCCTGGGAAATCCCTGGAAATCCTTTCAAAAATCACAGTTGAACATGTGTAGCGCAAAATAGTGAAACATGGTCTGGCAACAGAGGGTGACAAAAGCTGCAGGTAGGCTGGCAGTTAAAGGGTTAAAAGACAAATGCTAGCATTCGGGATGCCCCCGGTGAAAGTGAATTACTGCTGCAAACTTTACAACGTGACTTTTGTTACAAAATGGAAAAGGTAAGTAGCCAGGTACTCCTAAAAGACAAATGCTAGCATTCGGAATGCCCCCGGTGAAAGGCAATGACTGCTGGAAATTTTACAACGTGACTTTTGTTACAAAATGGAAAAGGTAAGTAGCCAGGTACTCTTAAAAGACAAATGCTAGCACGCTTTTTAAAGAATGACACCAGGAAAAGCTAAATAGGCAGGTGTGTTATTAACACTAAATAGGCTTGAAAGCTAATGCAAACAATGTAAACTGTCTATGTCTCTCTCTGTCACTGTCACTGCCTCTCTCCTTTTCTCCCTGGCTCTGTCACTTGCTCTATCTATCTGTCCCTCGCTGCATCTATCTGTCACTTGCTCTATCTATCTGTCCCTTGCTCTATCTATTTGTCCCTTGCTCTATCTATTTGTCCCTTGCTCTATTTGTCCCTTGCTCTATCTATCTATCTATCCTTCGCTCTGTCTCTGCCTGACCCGTTCTCACCGCAATACACAGCCGAAATGAGCCTCTGCAAGATGGCCCCCGCTTATATAGGGCTGTGACATCATTGAGAAGCCTGGCTGCTGATAGGCAGCATGTGATGCCTACCCAGGAGATTCATTGCCCCATGGGACATGTCCTGACATGTGGATCCACTATTTTAGATGGCCTAGACCGCAGTAAATAGAGTTTTAAGGGAGTGATTCGAGCGATCGAATCGCGGCGATATTTGGATTCGTTTAGATTCAAATTTTTCCTGAAATTCTTAACGAATTTGGATTCATCAGATTCGATTCGCTCAGCTCTAGAGAAAACCACCAAATCACCCTAATTGAATCGTAAAGTAGAACAAGATATTGGTATATACTGCGCCCGGACTCTCTGCCACATCCCCCCCCCCCCCCCCCCGGCTGTGTGCACGCTCTCACCCTAGCATGTCTGAATAGGCAGTTTGCACTCTCCATTCTAAGCAATGAGAGCCATCTGCCAAATGACGTAGTCATAGCAGGCTGTTCTCATTAGACAAGAGCTCACACATGGGCTGTTGGCGTGGGGAAAGGTGAGTATGGGCTCCTTGGGGGGGTTTCACACAGAAGGACATACCGATTCGGAATGTCACAGGAAAAAACCCAGCCACTGGTGGGTTTTGTTCCCCTTTAAACCCATTCTAAAATAAAAAACAATATTATTGAAACAATTAGTAGTAACATTATTATTTGTATTGTGCATAACATGACGTACAATGTTATTGTAATTTTCAGTTACCATGTTTGATTTAGATACTTGATACTTGATTTACTACGGATCACTATATCAGTGTCAAGAAATGATTTCAGTAAATTATAAACTTGTACCTTTTCAATGGGACTCTAGCGCCACCTGCTGCACACAAAGGATGCCAAACACAATTTAAATTGTGTTATATTCTCAGTTTGCACGAATTTGATATTCAAAGTTAGAAACAAAGTTAGAAATATCTACCTTCCTGTTACCCCAGTCGCATGCTGCTTCTCAAAGGGCCACAAGTGAAGAGTTATAGTTACTGAGCCACCCAATCACAGTGCAGCAGATATGCCACAGCAGCACTGATTGGGTGTATCATCAGTTACTCTGGAGGGGATCACAATGCTTCTCCCAGTGGGGACTTACAAGCGGTAAGTGATTTTGTTATTTTAATGTTGTTCCAAGCACAGGGGGGTATCCCAATTCCTGATGACCCCTGCACATTAAGGGCATTAACCCTTTAAGTGCCAGCCTACCTGGAGTTTTTGTCACCCTTTGTTGCCAGACCACTTTTCACTATTTTGCACTACACATGTTCAACTTTGATTTTTGAAGGGATTTTCAGGGATTTTCCAGGAAAATTATATATTGTTTTTTTTCAGCAGAGTCTGAGCTTCAACATGAAATGTCTTGTTTGGCCTTTTTTTTAAATGTATTCTCAATACTTTTGGGTGAAATGTGTGCAAAAAAAAAAAAAAAATTTTTTGCAATTTGTAGTGTTTTTTTGTAATAAAAAATGTAAGTTTGTCAATAAAGTCTTATTGCATGTGAAACCCCAATTTCTCCCGGTTACAGCGGTACCACATATGTATTGGTAGACACCCTTTCCTGCCCAGGAGACTCCCCCAAACTGAAACAGCGCTTTAGGAGATTTTCAGATAAAATACAACTGTGATATGCGCTTAGAGCACCTTGCAGAGTTTCCAGAAAAACAACCCTTTATATTTGAAATACCCCCCACAAATGATATAGTCTCTGGAAGTACACGCCACAAGCTTTCTAGGCGTACCAAGCTTGTTTATGTGGGTGTAGTTTTGTGGAAGTAATCCCTCAATCAATTCTTTGGTTGTACAGAGTTTCCCTGAAAAAGAATAAAAAAGAAGAAATAAAGCCACATTTTCCAAAAAAAACTATATGCAAACAAGAAAAAACAAGTAAAATCTGAAAAAGCAACATCCCCTGAACAGAACAATACCCAGCATGCATAGCTACTGTCAAGGGAAAAGTTGGCAAACACCACAAAGTAAAGCATGTGCGTAACAGTAATTTTACTTGAAAATTTCAGCTCTGCAGACAAAGGCACATTGGGGGGGGGGGGGCATTTTTTGGGGAATTTCAAGGGTTAGACTAACCCTAACCCTAAAAATCCCCCGAAAAATGACGAAGGGTCCCCCCTACCCCTCATAACCAGCCTGGGACCAGCTATGGAGGCTTGTAGGAACAGAGTGGAGGGGCCAGCTTTTGTGGCCCCCCACCCTGCAACCTACAAGCCCACATAGTCTCTGTGGGCCCGGGCTCTTCTGCCCCCCCCGGGCTTTGGGGAGGCAGGTAATGAGGGTGCTCGGGGTTAATGGCAAGTCAACCGCTAGCCGCAGGTGACTTGGCAGCCCCCCAGCCTTGTGAACTGGTATAGGGGTCTCATGGACCCCTTACACAAAAATGTCATTTATTAAAAAAAAAATGTTTTTTTTACTCACCTCTGTCAGCTCCTGTGTCGATTAGATGACAGATGCCCTGGTGATCGCTGGCCAGAGGAGGGGGGGGGAAGGGGATCAGATCATCCCCTACCCCTCTACTGCTCTGCCCAGCGATCACCAGGGCATCTGACAGCTGAGCCGAGGGGAGCCAGGACGACACCCGGTGAGTGATGTCATAAGCCATCATAGTTGTCAAGATGGCGGCGCCCATCGGGAAGCAGGGGGAGAGGGCACGTTGAGCCCTCTCCTGAAGACTAAGCAGCATAGGGGGTGTGAACGAAGGCCCCCCAAAGAAGAGAAGAGCCTTCGGGAGCGATCGCAGCTTCAGGTGAGTAAATGTCATTTTTTTTTTTTTTTTCAGTTAGCAGCGGCTGCTGCTGAAGGGGGGGGGGTGGCACCAAATTAAAGAGGAGACCCAGACGGATCGATAGAGGGGTCAGGTGAGTATTTTTTTTTTTTTTTTTTTTTAGCTAGCAGGGAGGGAAAGTAACACCTACGTGCTTGGCTTGCCACTTAACGCTTGGACATGCCAGCACGTAGATGTTTCGTGCTTGGCAACAAACGGGTTAAACAGGGGAACTCTTTCCTTTCTCCTCAGTTCCCTGGAGAAACTGAGCTTTCTGATTGGGCATTGCAGTCATGTGGTTGCCAGCACTCGGCGATGTTTCAAAATTTCTGGTCATTTCTGTACTTTGAATTACTGTAAACTCACCTTTTCTTTGATCTCACAATGTACCTGCCAATCATTAGCACATTTTCATTTTAGCTGTTGTTTTGCTGCTAAGAGCTTCAGAGAGGTGAGTTTACATCAATACCAGGGGTTTCACACATCAGACACCAAAGTGTTATAGAGTTTAGGTCGGTGGCTGCTCCACCTCTATGGGCACTTTAAAAGGCTTAAAAGTTTGGAGAGTGGTGAATTGTACAAGAAAGAGCATTCCAAAGAAGCAGAGCATTATATGTGAAGTCCTGAAGTTAAGATTTGGAGGACATGATCAGGATTGAGGACAGGAGAGGTGAAGTGGAGGCTGCACCTGGGCTGGTTTCTTTGGATTAGCGATGAAAGGTACTGATTAGCGATGAGCGAATTTCCTAAAAATTTGATTTGGACTATTCACTGAATCTCCCAAAAAATTCAGGATCTTCAAAATCAAATTTAACAATTCGCTAAACTATAAATTAACTAGAACTCACTCATTTTTACCTGGTATGGGTGGGGTACCCACTCTTTGGCAGAACCAGCCCAAGCACCAGCTATGTGGGCTTGTAGCCCTGCCCCCAGCCTTAAAGACTACCAGCCCACATTGCCCACATGGCCACCTGCCCTTTATGCACCCTCCTGGTTGGTGGGAGTGGGGGTGCAGGTAATCAGGGGGCTTTCAATCAGTCACCTGCTTGCCCACAGATGACTTGCCCTTTGAAATGATATAGGGGTCTCAATGACCTCTTACCAGTTTACAAAGTGGTTAGACTGAATACAAACACCACACACCAGAAAAAATCATTTAATTAAGTCTAATTTTACACCAGTACTCACCTCCTTCCTCACTATCCATTGCTAGGTGCTGTCCCATCCTGCTTACCACTAAAGACAGATTCTCTACCCCCACACTGGGTCGACAAGGGGGACTATACCAGTTTACATGTTTTGGTTGCCGGAGCTATTGTATTCTGCATTGGGGAGTACCGAATGCCAGGTACTGGGGACAATCCAGTCGGAGGATTATCCCCACTCTGGCTCATCACCATGTGCTTGCACAAATTCAAGTTGGGTCTAGGCTGTATTGCAAGGTCTTTGACCCTTCCACCCCATGGCTTGCACTTGAGAGGTTTAGGGCAACCTCAGGTTGATTAGAGTTAGGACTGCACCCCACAGAGGCACTTTGGCGTAGTGGTGCAGCTTAAGCATACTTCTGCAGATGTGTGTGACCGAGTCCTCTGTTTTTAACCAAGTTTAGAGACAGATTATAGGCTGGCCTAAAAGCTGACAGGGTTGAGTGCTTTGGCTCCTTTAAGACTTTTGTGTCATCACTAAATATAACCTTTCTTAGTAAGTGCAGAGCTGTATTGTATTCATGAAGCCAGGCCCTTAAGACACTAACCATTTACTAATAAAATTATCTCACGCATTTATGAGATCTGGGCCTTCAGTAAACTTTCCTTCAAATATCTCATCAAAAGGAGATAGGCTGGTGTGATTGAAGAAGAGAGAACAATACAGGAGTTTATACATGATTATAAGTGCTCATATTTTAGTTATTAACATCTAAAACTAAGAAAAAAGATCCATTGACTGAAGCTTATGACTTACTGAAGATTTACATTAAAAAGCTGTCACATTGCTCTAGTGTGCAAATCATGCTCTAACCTCCTCCACTTACTGGATAGCTTATTTTCATGAGACAATTTAAGGTAAGTTTAACCCTTTAAATGTCAGCCTTGTATAATCTACAATGGTGCCTCTCTGACTGTTAAGTGCCAGCTCCGTAGATTCTACGGGGCTGACATTTTCTCCCCTTAGAGCAGAAAAAACTCAGCTCCATCCAGGATCCAGCATTGAGGGTCTCCTTTTCCCCCGGCAGGCCTTTGATCACTGGACCAGGGTCTTCAGCCCCCAGCAATGGCTTCTGATAGCTCGCTCACTCCCCTATGGAGGGTCTTTTATACTGGGGAGTGAGACGTCATCTTACTCGCTGATATAAAAGGCCCCTCCCTACACCAGGAGTGAAAGCCAAAAACCTGAGTGATGATCAGAAGCTGTTAGCAGGGCAATGGATCTATCTGCCCCACTGCTGGCTTCTGCCAATCACTTCTGGCTGCCAGTGAGCAGGCATGGACAGGGCAAGACATCAGCGATCATTAATGGCAGGAGGTAGTTAGTAAAAAAAAGACTTTTTCTGTGTGTGTTCTGTTTAACCTTGAACCCTTTGTGAACTGGTAAGGGGTCCTTGAGACCCCTATAGCAATTAAAGTGGACCAAAACCCTGGGTTTTGGTCTTTGCCTCGGGCCCCCCGATCGGGGATGCCCCGCTGTGTGAATCCCCCAGGTCACCCAATCTGACTCACCCTTCCTTAGTCCTACGGCACATGCGCAGCCTCTCATCCAATCAACGTGCATGGATCCACCCCCTTCGTCCTAGAGCTCGTCTAAAGTGAGTGGATCCGAGTGTAATGCTGGCTTTATCAAGGAGCATGCTCGTGCCGGCCATTCACAAATGCCTGGTGTGCAGGGGGGATAGCGGGGATGCGGCCACTGTTCGCGCATGTGTCATTGGATCGGAAAGAAGGTGAGTTTTCGTCCAACCTGGGGGGTTTGACACAGCAGGGCATCCAGAATCTGGATGCCCTGGGAGGAATGAGTATGCCTGCCCTGGAGTCTCATAGCCTCCAGGGTGGGTTTTGGTTCACTTTAACAGGGCAGGAGGGGCTCGCAATTCACCTGCGGGCAAACGGTGGACTTGCCATTACTCCCAGCCCCATTACCTGCATCCCCAAAGAATAAGGGGGTACAGAAGAGCCCAAAGGCCCATATGGGCTATGCGGGCTATTAGGTTTCAGTGCTCGGGCCAGCAGCTCGGTCTCCGCACCTTGGTCCACCAAACCCATATCTAGTGACTGAGCTGGTTTTGCAGATGAGGGGTACCCCACACCATTTTACTTTTAAGGTTTTATCCCTAAAAATTTTTTTAGAAAGTGTAGACTCTCCCCAGACAGGCCCCCCATCATCTTTTTAAAATATTTAACCCTTGACAGTGCACATAGTAGTTGTATTTTATCTCTTAAAATGTTCTTTTTAGTTGGGAAGTGTCCTGGCCAGAAAAGGGTGTACCGATAAATATGTGGCAACACTGTAATTGGGAGGAATCAGGCTTTCACATGCAATATACTTTTCTTGAAAAACTTGAAAAAAATGCTTAATGCTACAAAATTTTTAAAAATAGATCCTTTTTCACATATTTCACCCAAATATGTGAAAAACATTACAAACAAGACATTTCATGTTAAATTCCAAACTCTGCTGAAAAAAATTATATGGAAATTCCTGCAAAAATTGCAGTTAAATATATATTAGCGCAAAATGCTGAAAAATGGCCTGGCAACAGAGGGTGACAAAATCTCTAGGTAGGCCAGCATTGAAAAGAGTAATGCATCAAGGATATGTCTTTTCCTTTGTCTTTTGCATCAAGGTGTACATTTGTCCCTAAATCTACAGTGGAAGCCTGCATGCGTGTTTCTGAGCCCTGATTTGGTAGTTTTTGAGCTCATAAAAGCCGAAGGTTTGTGGTTCAAAATTACACCCTCTTTTTGCTAGCGGGAACTGGACAACACACGTACAATGGAGCTCCTTGATGAGTTCTGTGATTATCAATCTGTGAATATCAATCACATGACGAATCAGCAGGTGTTCGAATTGACCCGACTGAACCGCCTTTCTCTTTAGAAGCTTTACTCAGAGCTGTAGCCATGGTTGACCCCCACCACAAGAAAGGGGTATGCAATTGGAGGTATGACCAAATTGGTGGGCTGCCTTCAATTTTTAGTGAATGGCTCCTTCCAGAGGCACTGTCTGTTGGCATCTCCCAGCCTTTTCAATGGCATGGCTGTCCTGCAGGAGAAATACATCTCTTTACCTGACAGCATGGCAGCCTGAAACACAGTGAGGTTGGGCTTTTTTCGAATAGTGAATATGCCAAGTGTCATGGGTACCATTGATTGCACACAAGTGGTCCTGGTTTACCCCAGCTTCTCAGGAATATATGTTTCGATATGTTTAGGTCCACATTGCTCTTCCTTCTTGCCCACTCTCCTATTTTTATGCTAGCCTTGCTTCAGCTACCCTAAACTAGCTTCCCTGTGTCCCAATTGGCCCTTGTTTTGTTTTATTTTGCCTGCGTATTTTGTGTTGGCAGTCTAGTGACCCTTTTTGAGGAGTTCCAGTTTGTACACCAATTTTGAGAGTGGCGAGCTGAATGGTGGTTGGTGGTTTTAGTAGATCTGCCTATCTATTGATGTTTTGGCATTAGCAATTGTTTTTGCATGTCTAATATGTGCACACTTCTTGGTTTAGGCCCAAGTTAGGTGTATTTGCCAATTTATATCCCTGTCCTCATTTACTTCTACTGTGTTCATGGCCCTCTTGAAATGCCCCCTTTTCCCTTTTGCCAACTCCAAATAAGTACTAAATGTTTCACCTGTCTTGCTGTTGTGTTTCCTGTGAGGATGTAAATAATCTGTTTCTTGTTACTTTCAGTTATCCTTTGCTTCCCTGACTCCTGACGCCCTTTTTTAGACCCCAGACTGCTGGCCAGGATGCCTATAATCCGGTCCACTGATGCACACATGGAGTTTGCCAGATTTCGATGTCTGGAGCACATTGGGGCTGCCCTTCAATATAAACCGTAGAAGATCATCAAAATCATCTTGGCCTGCATCTCCTTCCCCAATTTTGCCTTGACAGAGAGGGTGGCAGAATATGTGGAGGAGACAACCCCTGCTTCTGCTTTAGATATTCCAGGTCAGTTTTATTCGGGAACCCAGAGCCGTTCTGCCCAAAACATTTGGCAGCATTTGGTGGACTCCTCGTTCTCATAATGTGTTATTTTTTTTCTAATTAGACAATTATTTGGGGTTTCTGGGTGTGATTAACAAACATCGTGAAAAATGATCATATTTTTTATAACTTATTGTTGTTGAGAATTGGGTTTTGGCACAACTCTGGACGCAGGTAAACATAACATTGGTGTAAAAATTTGTGCCTGTCCAGCTTTCAAAATGTTTGTCGACCCTCCCAAACTCCAGCATGGCCCATTAGTGGGATGTTGCCTGGCTTTCTCTGTTGGCTGCCTGCTGTCCCTCCAGCATGTCCAGGCTTTGCGCGGCCACCTGGTTGGCCTCCAGCCTGTCCAGCCTTTGTTTGGCAACCTGGTTGTTCTCCACAAAAGCCCCAAGCAGAGCCTCCATCTGTTGGTGGTGGCGCTGCTGCTCCACAACCCCTGCAGCCAGGTCTTGATGGAGAAAACTGGCGGTCCATTGCACCACTTACTAAAATATCTATTGGTATTTTGCCAAAAAGAGACGTTGTTGGCCCCCAATTTGCTTCCATTATTTGGCACCACCTCAGAAGAGACAGGTGCCGCCTGGCTGCAGGGCCAGGAGCTAGTGGGGCTGCTGCTGGCAGAATGAAGATAATGGTGCAGTGAGCCGTGGTGATGTCCAGTGTCCCTAGTGCCAGCAGCGGATGGAGGCATACAGATGATATTGGAGGTCTCCACCAGAATTTCAAACTGCCCTTCATCCAGCTCAATAATTTCTGCCATGAGAGGTGTTGTCTTTGTGTAGAAAGGTCAATCTTAGTGTTTGTTTGGCTCAATGTTAAAGTGGACCAACACCCAGGATTTTGACTATCCTGGGTTTTGGTCCACTTCAGGGGGGCACCCCGATTAGGGGTGCCCCGCTGTGTAAAACCCCCCAGAAACCCCCAAACTCACCTCACCACGCTCCCACGGACAAGCGGCGGACAAGGCAGCGCGTCCGCCGCCGCCGCCTCCCGCGCGCCCCTCTGACAGTGCGCGCGCCCGCGCCGGCCATTCACAAACGGCCGGCGCGCGCACGGCTAGAGGAGCGCGCGGGAGGCGGCGGCGGCCGCTGCCGCCGCCGGTCAGGTGAGTTCTTTTGGGGTTTTGGGGGGGGTCCCTCACCGCGGGACATCCCGATCTCGGATGTCCCGCGGTGAGGGGGGTGATCGGCCCGGGAATCTTATAGATTCCCGGGCCGATCACCCATGGGTGACGGTCCACTTTAACACACAGCCCAAATGGCCTAACATTTTTCGAGGGGATCAGCCTTCTCGTCCACACTGCCCCTTGGCCTTTTTTAATTAAGCACACACATTTTTTCTCATCACTGCCTGGCTCCCTGGGTGGTTTGGTGGTAAACACATCAGAGGGGGCAGCTGTGGCCGAAGGTGAAGGGTTTGGAAGGGGTGGTTGGGGCTAACTGGGGGGTTGCTGAAAGTCAATGTAAATTCACTCTTAGTTTACTCTTTACAGTATATGTGCCCCTTCAAAATCACCACAAGATCTACACACTGGGAGCCACAGCAACATGGGGGCCCTAAAGATATGCTGCTACCAGCATGTTAGGCATTACATTTATAGATAGACACATCATTATCATGCATGGAATCACAGGATTAAAACTAGAGCTGGGAGGGCAAGAGAGAAAACAAAGGGGAGGACAGATTACCTAGGGCACAGCATATGACGGTAGGTGGAGAATTAGAAGGGGGGATGACTGCTATTATGGATAAGAGATCCATGTGTTGCAAACCAACAAATTAGGCGGATGAATTACTGCAGAAGCTAATTCTAAAGCTCAACACATTAAACTAGATAGGAACTTGAAGTGTACACAAATGCCAGAAGTCTGGCAAGTAAAGTAAGGGAGCTAGAGCCTCTGGTACTGGAAGAAAATATTGATGTTATTGGTGTTGCTGAGACATGGCTGGATTCCACACACGACTGGACTGTCAATCTTCAAGGTTTTGCTTTCTTTCGGAAAGACAGAGCAAATAGGAAAGGGGGCGGCGTGTGTCTTTGTGTACAGCAAGAATTCAAAGCATATATTAAGGAGAGGATACTAGCAGAAGATTGTGTGAATGTAGAATCCTTGTGGGTAGAAGTGCAGGGTGATGTAAACAATGCTAAAATACAATTTGGTTTAATCTATAGGCCCCCAAATATAACTGAGGAAATAGAGGGTCAGCTGTATAAACAGATAGAGCAGGTACCACAGGCTGGTACAATTGTGGTGATGAGTGACCTCAACTACCCAGGAATCAACTGGAGACACACTTCTGCTTCTACTACAAGGGGGGGAGCATTCCTCAGCTTGCTACAAGATAACTAGATGAATCAGTTTTTAGAGGCACCTACTGGGGTGATGCTCTTTTGAATCTGATAACATCAAATGATGATGACCTAATAAGGACGGTAACAGTCTGTGAAAATCTTGGTAACAATGACTACAATATAATTGTACTCAACAAACTGTAAGAAAGATTTTCAGTCAAAAACACTAAATTTTAGGCCAACTTCCCCAGGCTCAGAGCTGCACTCCAGGACATGGGAGAATCTGTTGAGGTATAAGGATACAGATGCCAAATGGGAGTGCTTTAACTCATTTGCGAGCACCAACGTTGGAAAATGTATTCCCAAAAAAAGGACATTTAAAAATTACAAGGCTGAGCTCTCAGCTGTAACCCTTGAAAAGTATAAATTCGTAAATAAAGCTTGTCAGAAAGAAATACAGTTGGCAAAAACATAAAATGAAAGAGCTGGGCCCAAGAAAGTAAAACAAACCCAAACCCTTTTTTTAAATATATAAATTCAAAGAAAACTAAATCAGAACAGGTAGGTGCCCCAATTAATAATAATGGGAAAATGGTAAAGGCGGAGCTGTTAATGTTAAGTGGATTCTTTAGCTCTGTGTACACAAGAGAGGAGCAAGGAGCCAACACAGGAGATGCCACTGATAGCAATAGCCCAATTAGCTACATTAGCATACATAACATTAGCAATAATGTTTGAACTTGATGGACATATATCTTTTTTCAACAGTATTAACTATGTAATCACTTTGGTTTGCTTGCTAAGCCAACACGTGTGTCCCAGTCAAACCCTCAAATTTGGGGGTGCATGTGGGCACAGGTTGGTGGGTTTGGTGTTCGGACTCCTCCCACTGTGCCAAGCTTCAATTAGCTACCAAGTATTACTACTGGTGGGCACATGCCACCTATTAGTTTCCATGATTCCTGACACCCCCTGGTAGATGTTGGGGTGGAGCAATACCACCAACTGCTCCTCAGCATGGGTAAATTGCAGCGTCTTGGGGAGGCCCCCACCAGATTTCATCCTAGATTCAAACAAAGGAAAGTTTGGCTTTAGAGAGTTGGCCAATGTTTCAGGCACAAACATCCCTCTGGTTGATCAACACTTACCCCTCAGCCCCTCTGGTGCTGAATTTGTGCCAAACCACCAACATTCAGTTTGTCCCACTTTTTCTAGGCCTGGGCACCTTCCTTGGGTTCCGGTCCCACCCTTGTAAAGTTACGGGCAATCTCCACCCATATCTCCTCCCACAACCCTTTGAGGGTGGACCCGGACCCAGCCAGACAATCATAATTTTGGGCAACACTATCCAGCAGAACTTTCAGCTGGACATCATTAAATCGACAACTCAACTTGCCCCTTGTTAGTTTGCGCCCAGAGTGGTCAATGTAGGGTCTGCTGGGTGTTGGCTTGGCTGAAGGGGGAGCCACTATGCCCACTCCCATGCCTGAAATGGATGGAGTACATCATGAGTCACCCTTTCAGGCCATGTGCTTACACATGTGTGTCACATTACACTCCAGTCAAAGTGCAAACAGGTGACAAAGTGGCCGCGAAATACGAGTGAAGGCACATGGTGCCACAGTAATGGTGGAGGCCTAGTGTTCAAACATTATGGGCCAACAGTACTGTGCTGTCACATGTACCACTCTAGCATGTTTGTATGCAATGCTGGGGTGCCTAAGTTGTTTATGCATTGCCTTTCTAGCGGAGTGGAGAGTTAGGCCCGTCACTTGGCCTAAGGGTGTCTGCACTTGCAATCCGCCACTACTGTGGGATGGGAGAGCTGGCTGCGCCATGTTGGTGAGCGGTGTTAGCAACTGGAGAGTTAGGTGCGCCACTTGGCCTAACTGTGTGTGTGCTATCAATTCGCCACTACTATGGGATGGAAGAGCTGAATTAGGTGCTATAGACATACACTAGTGTATAGAAGGCTTTGGTGCTTTCATTGTCACAGACAAGACAAAGGAGACCCAAACAGAGAAGGATACAAGTGACTAATGCTAATGTGTTTTTTCTGTGCAGACTTTCATGGAGCAAAGGTACGACTTCTAGCCCAACACACATGTAAAGAGAAGAAGTGGCAACCCCTGTTAGTGGTGAGGGGACGTTGCCCTACACATTTATCCAAATAATGCAGCCTGGTCAGACCTCAAAAGGTAGAAGTGGCCCTGGGTGCTGCGATACTACAGCCAGAACTTCCCAGGTAAGGGGATTTATAACAGAGAAGGTGAGTTATCAGGGTTATGAGGGACATGTTTAACAAAATTGTAGTCTCTTTTGTAGTTGGGGAGCCCACCTGGAGGCAAGGGGTCTGACCAGAAGACAGGGTGTGGGTGTGAGGTGGTGGTCCCCAACCCGGCAATGTTCTTTTCCTCCTCTCTCCCCACCACCAGCCATAAATCCCGCTGAAGAGGAGGGGGTGTTGGTCAGCTTCTGGCCGCTCTGGTATGTCAATACAACAAAAAAAAAAAACACAGGTTGTGCTGCAATGAAAGTCAAATTACATGTTTGCTTAGTGCTGGGGTATTGTGCTTTTCTGTTTCTACAGAATCATTCGAGGGTGAGTACCGTATATACTCGAGTATAAGCCGAGGCACCTAATTTTACCACAAAAAAACTGGAAAAGTTATTGACTCGAGTATAAGTCTAGGGTGGGAAATGCAGCAGCTACCGGTAAATTTCGAAAATAAAAATAGATACCAATAATGTTTTTGAATACCGTAAAGAGCAAGAAGGAGGGAATGTGGAAAATGCTGGATGTAGAAAAGAGAAGACTGATGCAATCTGAAAAGGAGAAAAAAAGGTAAAGGCGTAAAATAAGAAAGAAATAATGTGGAAAAGGGAAGAGAGTAAAAGAGAGATGTGTAAAAGTTAATTACTAATAGTTGTAAATGCTTTACCCCTGCAGTGCACGTGTCCCAGCTTTATCAGTGGAAAAGGCAATATATCCCAGTAGCCGTCCCACAGCCGGAGGCTCTCTATGAAGGGACAGGGGCGGCAGGGGCAGTGTGACAGTGTGACTGAGCTGCAGGTGGGGACGCTGTGGCCTGGCTCTGGGGAAGGGGACACGGCGGCTCTGTGTGAGGAGACTCTGCGGCGCTGTTCTCCAGTTCCGGCTTTTGCCGCCGCTCCGCCGCACACAGGTAAGTCACCCGTCACCTCTGTGTGTCACACACACACCTACCTGATGAGGGGGAGACAAGAGGACCACATGCCCCGCACTGTTCCAGCATCTTGAACATCCTCACTGCCGACGGCGACCATGCACGGACTGCAGGTGTGGGTGCGCGGCCCACCTTAGCGGGAACAGTGATGGCCCTGCCCCTTTTTCTCCTCCATTTCGGCCAAAATTTTCACTGACTCGAGTATAAGCCGAGGCGGCTTTTTTCAGCCCAGAAAGTGGGCTGAAAAACTCGGCTTATACTCGAGTATATACGGTACGTAGCGATGGGGCCACCTGAGACGGAGGCTGTAAGGTGGGTTACAGGCCAGTGAAGCCAAACAATACACAAGCATTACACAAACTACAAATACACACAAACTCTAACTCAGGTTCTTTCCCTATACAGACCCTGAAGAAGGGATGGCGCAGTGGAGGAGAGTGGCCCCCTACAACTATGCCGACAACAGTTGTGGTAAGTATGTAAAAGTGTACATGCATGTACAGGCATACATGTGTAAAAACAAGTGATTATTTCTATTTATTTCTCTTTGCAGGTGCCATGTTGGTCCCACCAAATATTGTAAACAAAATATATATTTTTATTGTTTTAAAAAATTAAAAGAAATGTTATTGAGAAAAAAAATAAACAATAGTTTTACACTTCATATGCTGCATGGTGGCGTTTATTAAATACAATGACATAAAGCAGATGCAAACCAAAGGAACAGCAGAGTATAATGGTCAGACAAAACAGTAGGTGGCCTAAGTATGAGGTGAGTAACAGTGGCTAGAAGCAAATCACAAGGCTACCAAGGAACAAAGGTAGGTATGTAGAAGGATATGCAGACTACATGGGATGCCCTAGATGCCAGCAGGGGGGAAGTAAATATGTAAAAGGACAGGCAGACTACATGAGATGCCCTAGATGCCAGCAGGGGGGAGGTAAATATGTAAAAGGACAGGCAGACTACATGAGATGCCCTAGATGCCAGCAGGGGGGAGGTAAATATGTAAAAGGACAGGCAGACTACATGAGATGCCCTAGATGCCAGCAGGGGGGAGGTACATATGTAAAAGGACAGGCAGACTACATGGGATGCCCTAGATGCCAGCAGGGGGGAGGTACATATGTAAAAGGACAGGCAGACTACATGGGATGCCCTAGATGCCAGCAGGGGGGAGGTAAATATGTAAAAGGACAGGCAGACTACATGGGATGCCCTAGATGCCAGCAGGGGGGAGGTACATATGTAAAAGGACAGGCAGACTACATGGGATGCCCTAGATGCCAGCAGGGGGGAGACAGTAATTATGTAGAAGGACAGGCAGACTACATGGGATGCCCTAGATGCCAGCAGGGGGGAGGTAAATATATAGAAGGGCAGGCAGACTACATGAGATGCCCTAGATGCCAGCAGGGGGGAGGTACATATGTAAAAGGACAGGCAGACTACATGGGATGCCCTAGATGCCAGCAGGGGGGAGGTAAATGTGTAAAAGGACAGGCAGACTACATGGGATGCCCTAGATGCCAGCAGGGGGGAGGTAAATATGTAAAAGGACAGGCAGACTACATGGGATGCCCTAGATGCCAGCAGGGGGGAGGTAAATATGTAAAAAGGACAGGCAGACTACATGGGATGCCCTAGATGCCAGCAGGTGGGGGTAAATATGTAAAAGGACAGGCAGACTACATGGGATGCCCTAGATGCCAGCAGGAGGGAGACAGTAATTATGTAGAAGGACAGGCAGACTACATGGGATGCCCTAGTTGCCAGCAGGGGGGAGACAGTAATTATGTAGAAGGACAGGCAGACTACATGGGATGCCCTAGATGCCAGCAGGGGGAAGGTAATTATGCAAAAGGACAGGGCAGACTACATGGGATGCCCTAGATGTGTTTAGTGTATGGAGCAGAGACTTTCTGACTCCGGCTTGATAATCATCTAATTGGCTGAGTTAGAGACAATGGTCCTGAGCTCACAGGTTTAACTTCTAACCTGCTCTAATTCAACTTCCTCAGATGAGATGATCACAGTCTTGTGTTCCCGTAGCTAAATAAGCTTTGACAGTGTTCTCACCTGGAGTCATTATTTCTGTCTGACTTTTCCAAATTCTGTTTTGTGAAGGGAGGGGGAGATCACAGGTATCAATGAAAGGATTAGTAGTAAGCAGCTATACTAAAGGGCTTTACTCTTGATCAGGAAAGCCACACCCACTTTAGCAACACAGAGCCACAGGAATAAAGAAAGAGTCAAAACAACATGCTGAAGTAAATCACAGGTTAGGGGGCACAATCCTAACACAAATGTTTATTTTACATTGCAAAAGAGGAAAACAATCAGGCAGAGCACCAGACAGAAATTGAGTTTTCCCTAAGGCATATACCACTTTAACACATGCAGTGGGCGTACTGAAGTTTTATCTGGATCTCTATATCTCTTTTTCAGCATGAGCAGCCAAATGAAATGATGGATTGAAAACCTTGAATAATGTGACGGAGCCTGTGTCTTCATTGTAGAAATCAACAAGTAAGCCACATTACGTGTCTGCCCAAGGCCCTTCTATTGTTTAGCAACCTTAAACTGTCAAAGCATTGTCATTAGAATGAACAGGACATTTTTTATTCCAGCTATGGCACAATTTAACTTCATGTAGGTACTTTGCCCAGTGAATTTAATTTGCCTAACAAATAAAGTGTAATGATTTATGCAGTTATGGGCAAATAGCACTGATGCTTTCAACATGTTATAAAACAATAAGGAGGCTAATAGCTAGTGATGACCTGGAACAGGGCCTATTCAAGTCCACTAACTGGATAGTCTCAAGTATTCTGAATCTCGGATACAATTGCTCCAGCCACTATGTCATGTAAACTGGTATTGGGGTCCCTTGGACCACTTACCAGTTCACAGACTGTTAAATAAATAAAAAAACAAGAACTCACCTCTCAGCGTCTTCCTCCTCCTTTCTTCCATTGGCAGGACCAACTCTAGGTTTATGCAGGCCCTTGATAGAGCCTCAGTGGGCCCTTTGCGTTGTGACGACTGACGGCAATATGGCCAGCATATCCCTGAGCCAGTCTGGAACAGCATTCCACTGCACTCGGCCCGGAAGTTGAGGTACCTGATATTTCTTTACTGGCATGGCATGATAAGTTGATTGCTGGCCTAAAAGAGGACTTCCAAAGTCTGGACCTCAGAAGAGAGGCAATAGAAAATAAAACTGAGGAATCTATCTGCAAGATCAGTCAGCATCACAATATCATAGGGACCTGACAAGTTCATCCAAGGGATTTACTGATAACAGCTAATGGTAACTATTACCGTTATTTTCTTCAAAAAATGATTAGATTTTTTTTGGAAGCTATGAGCTGTTGATACTGTAACAAGCTTCTGTGGGAGGCTATTCCACACACAGATTTATAGTTCTTTTATTAAAAAAGAATTGTCGCCTCTGGAGATTGAATCTTTTTTTTTTTCAGGTGGAGGAAGTGATTCAGCACCATGAGTAGTTTTTTTACTCATGTTTTCTTTTTCTTTTTTTTTTATTTTAGAGAAAATGCTTTTCCCCTCAGTTTTGCATTTAAATCTCTAAGCTCCCAGTATTACAGAAACCACAACCTTGGAGGTCCTTCCCTCAACTTGGTGCCTAGTTCCTTACACGTATTCTTAAGGATCTTCCATCTCCCGTTATTTCTGTCTTTGGTACCCACATGGACCATAGCAGCTGGCTCATCCCCAGCCCCTCCCATTAATTTATCCATGCTTTCTACCACATGCCAAACCCTGGCACCAGGAAAACAGCATTTCATTCTGTTGAGACGGTCTTGTTGACAAATTATTTTATCCAATAATAGTAGTAGTGCTAATAGTGGCAATTGTCTGCATACACACACATGGAATTCTATATTTATATTATATTTTATATTATATTATTGTACCTTCCACTATATTAGTGAAGTGAATTACACCAGTGAATAAAACCATCAGTGTCTACACACATATGAATAACACACACACAAGGGACAGTGAAGTGCACATATGCCCAGAGCGGCGGGCTGCTCTAAACTTGGCACCCGGGAAGCAATTGGGGGTTATTGTAGGTGTCTTGCTCAATGGCACTTCAGTCGTGTATTGAACCTGCCACCCCTCGATCACAAGGTCGATTTCTTTATCAATCTTTTTATTGTGTATATTGGGCTGTAAGTATAATACTGTTCATACACAGAATTTAAAGATTACAGACAAGTTAAGTAACAGTCAGAAGCTTATTCACTGCATACAAGAAAATTGATTCAAGAGTTACTAAAAAAGTTCAATTCAAATGAATTAAAGAAAAATAACAACCACTATGAGGGGAGGAAAGGAGGTAAGGGGGGGGGGGGTAAAGGAAGGGGTCGAGGAAGGATCAGATGCTCATTAGGTTTACATCAAAATCTGTAGGCAGAAAATTCTGAACCCAAGGATTCCACACCTCCCTGAACAGCTCCAAAGTCCCATTATGAATGGCGGACATTTTTTCTATGGCCATAATGCAGTTAACCTTGTTTTTAAAGCCGTTGAAGCTTAAGGTGGGAGACCTCCAAGCCCCAGCTATCACCAGCTTTGTCCCTGATAGGATATAATACATCAAACGCCTTTTTCAGTCTAGGACTGTGGGGGATTGGTGAGTTGAGGAGAGCTACCCAAGGGTCTCTGACCACAGATCTACCACATACCTTGCTGAGAACTCTAAAGATTCTTGACCGAAATCCCCTAACTACTGGGCAATCCCACCACACATGCCTGTACGACCCCGGTGAGAGGCACCCCCAGAAGCAGTTCCCCTGGAACTCAGTGGAAAAGTGTTTCATTCTCTCTGGGACCATATACCATCTTGCCATTAGTTTTACGTTAGCCTCGATTAAAGTCACAGACGCCGAGCAACCAAAGGAAGTGTTCCACATCCTCCGCCATTTTTCTGCATCCATCTCACTACCCAGTTCATGGTGCCAATTTTTGGTATAGAAGGGGCAAGTATCTGTACCCCTTGAGGCCAAGTTATGATATATCTCTGAGATTGCTCCTCTGCCTCTGGGATCCCTACAGCAGTGCATCTGAAAAAAAGTTAGTTTTTCAAACTCCTGCCAATTCCCACTGTGAATCTCACAAAATGGCGAACTTGCAGAAAACGAAAAAGCTTATTAGTTGGCAGGTGAAATTTATCCTGCATCTGTTGGAATGTACTGACCTCTGAAGATTGCAGACAATCTGAAACTCGCCGTATGCCCACCTCCTTCCATGTATTAAATCTACCAGGGTCCTCTGCCCCTGTGGGAAACGTTGGTTTGTTCCACAAAGAAAGGAGAGGGAGGTACAGGGACACCAGTCCGCCCGAGTATTTAACATTATCCCACTTGTCTAACAATGGGATTTCGTAATAACTGTCTAAATTTAGGCGTAATCCACAAAAGGTTATTCACTGAAATTGGCGCACATACATCTGATTCAATCTGCACCCAGTTTGGCACATCTGAAGTGGAATGGAGGGCAAGTAGTTGTGCAATCTGAGCTGCTTGGTAATACTTTGCAAAATTTGGCACCCCAGCCCGCCCTCCTTCCTAGATCTAAGCATGACCCCCTTGGGGACCCTAGGACTCCTACCACCCCCAGACAAAGGACATGGCCTTGCTTAGCTAGGATTTTGACATCCAAATCAATTAGGGAAATTGGTCTAAAGTTAGACCAAAGAGAGTGGTCTGTATCTGGTTTTGGGATCATACTGATAGAAGCCCTGAGTGACTCTCCTGTAAAAGTACCCCAATTTCTGATATTATTAAACATTGCAGTCAGCTTAGGAGTTAACACTTCACTAAACTTTTTATAATAACAGGCTGAGAAGCCATCTGAGCCCGGTCTCTTATTAAGTTTCAAATTCTTCACTATCTGTAGAACTTCCCGTTGCTGAATTTCATCATCAAAAATTTCTTTCAGATTTTCGGGTAGGCTGGGTAGGTCGATTTCCCTGAAAAAAATCTCTCCAATGTCTCCAAGCTCGGCGTGAAGGATTAGAGTACAACTTCTGCAATTGTTGTTTGAACAGTTTTACTACCTTAGTTGGATTACTTGTGACAACCCCTCTCTCATCCTTCTAATCGGGCAGTAACTTTGTGGTGGAGCTTTTAATTTCTTAGCTAATAGTGAGCTTGGTTTATTCGCTTTATAATAATATTTATGCTTCAACCAACACAAAGCTTTCTCTGCTCATCCTGCTAGCACCAGATTCAACTCCTGTGACGTTCTATGAAGTTTGGCCCACAATTCTGGTGTCATACCCCCCTTAGCTGCCTCCGAAACCTGAAGAAATTCTTTTTCTAGCCTGTTTATATACTCGTTCCTATCTCTTTTCTTCCTAGCCTCCACCCGAATCAGCTTCCCTCTAATTGTAGCTTTATGGGCCTCCCAACATAATGTTGCCGATACCTCAGGGGTTTCATTCACTGCAAAGTAATCAAGCAACGCTTCCTTAAGAGTGGTAACAATTGATAACAGGGGCTCATTAATATTTTGATGGTCTGCTGATCAGGGAGCCCAGTTTTAGAAGCAAGCCATCATGATCAGACCACGAGATGGGAATAATTTTAGCAGATCTCATAAGCGCGAAAGATCTCTGTGGTAGGAAGATATGATCAATTCTCGTATAAACTTCATGTGGATGGGAGTAATATGTGAAATTTTGCATTCCCGGGTGTGCCTGTCTCCAGCAGTCCGCCAGCCAACATCTATCCAACAACTTTCTAAAAGATCTAGCAGAGGTCGTCATATGGGAGGTTACTAGAGAACCAGACCGGGACTGCCTGTCTATATGGGGGTTTAAAACCATATTCGAATCCCCACAGATTATGGTTGTGCCTTGTACTATTGCCGCCACTTCATCAAAAAACTTAGAAAGAAAATTAACCTGATTGACATTTGGAGTTTAATAACCAGCTACTGTTACGTCCACATCCTGCAGGGAACCAACTAAAATCAGAAATCTCCCTTCCAGATCACTAATTTCTTTTTTGCAATGAAATTGGGAGCCCCTCCTAAACCCTATTAGGATGCCCTTTTGTTTAGTGTCGGCACATGCCAAGAAAATTTGGGGATATAAGGAATCAAAGAATTTGGGCTTGGATCTGTTCGAGAAATGTGTCTACTGGAGACACAGTATATCAGGATGCAATGATCTAATTTTACGGAATGATAAACTTTTTTTCTGTGGTGAATTAAACCCTTGTACATTGAGTGAGAATACAGTAGCCATTGTTTAACTTAGAAACATAGAAGGTTAACGGCAGAAAGAGACCATACGGTCCATCTAGTCTGCCCTTATGTGTATACTGTATGTACTCTTTATCTTAGAATAGATGTGTGCTTATCCCAGGCATGTTTAAATTCAGTGACTGTTGATTTTTCAACTACTTGTAACTTGATATTAAAAGAAAAGGGAAAAAGAAGTGGGGAGAAGAATAAAGAATAGAGAGAGAAAAAAAATAAATAAGGAGGAGGGTAGGGGAAGGAAGGGATGAAAAGGAGATGGAGCAAAAGGGGAGGAGAAGAAGAAAAGAAACCAGAAATTTAGTAATGCAATGAAATAACTTTTAGATTGGGAGAAAAATTCCCTCAGACCTGGGGATAGAACAATGTCCCCGGGACAAGTTTGATTAACGGAGAGCTAATTAAAAAGGAAATGGTAAAATAAAACTATATATATCTATCTGCCAGACTAAG
The DNA here is from genome assembly GCA_027917425.1 of Gastrophryne carolinensis. NCBI lineage: Eukaryota > Metazoa > Chordata > Amphibia > Anura > Microhylidae > Gastrophryne > Gastrophryne carolinensis. Next base: position 62,777,059 of record CM051241.1, on the reverse strand, counting down.
TCTCCCAGACAGATATGAGTGCAGCATGTGAATGCCGCCAAGCAGAGGGTCTTGACACCTAAATGCTATAACTGTAAGCTAACTAACTTAAACACATATGAGGCCTGAAAAAGAGAGCCACAATATTGCGTCGCCGCTCCCCTTCTCAGGACCCCTCTGATTTTTTGCAACAATTCACAAAAAAAAATCCTACAACAACAGATCAAATAGGTCAGAGAAAAGGAAGGAAAAAAATTTCTTCTTCCCTTCCCTCTCCAACAGTTAGTCCGGTTCTTCCAGATGAACCACTGACAAAATAGCAATCATATATTTAAATTCAGTGATGAGATAAACCAAGAACCTCAACATGGGATCACCTCACGATTTACTAGTTACTCTGGAGCTATGAGATGAGCGCCACTCTACCGATTGTGCTCTGCGTCTCGGTCTTTTCCCTGCCCGTTGTATCTTGAGAGAGTCGTCTCTGTTTCTCTGGAATTTCATGGAGCTGTTCTGCCTTGCGTCCTGTAGGAGACCCGCCGAAGCCAGATGCCTTTGTAACTCCTCGACAGATACCGCCATAAAGGAATCGCCCCTATAGGAAAAAGATATACAGAATGGTAAACCCCATTTATAGGCAACTTCGCTGTCCTGTAGAATTTTTAGAAACGGCTTCATCTCCCTCCGTCTTGCCATTGTTGCAGGTGAGAGATCAGAGAACACCTGGAATTTGTGGCCTTGAAATGACAGGTTAACAGTGTCCTGAGCAGCCTGCATCACTTGTTCTTTAGTATTGTAAAAGTGAAACTTCGCTAGAATGTCCTTTGGAGGTTCCTCAGGTGGCTTTCGGGGCCCCAGTGCTCTATGGACACGGTCCAGCTCGAGGGGGTTAAATAGCTATTCCCGGGAGCAGTTCTTGGCATAGAGCAGTGACCACAGATTTCACATCCTCCATATGTTCAGTTAACCCCCTGAAACACAGATTTTACCTTCTATCAATGTTTTTCATATCCTCAAGCTTAGCATGCAGAGCACTATTATCTTTCCGCAGCTGATTAATTTTGGCAGCATGAGATTCCTGAGTGGATATAACATCTCCTAATTTCCTCTCCAGGGCTCCCAAGCTCCTTGTCACTTTCTCAATTTCCTTAGTAAGATGATCAGTAATAGTCTTGGTATTGGCAGAAAGTGCACTCTGAAGTATATTGACAAATTTATCTACCATGTCAGGGCCTCGTGCATGCTGGTTCACATTACCCAGTGAGAGCAGCTCCCCTGCCCCCCCCCCCCTCCCCCGGCCAAAACTGATGCCTCCCTTCCCACCACCTCAAGCATTTCAGTCTCACTGAAACTGGCGGCCATCTTAAACTCCATGCTATGCTGAGGCGCTGAGGTGTGCTGCGCTGTGCACCCCTTTAAGGCTTGAGAAGCTGGTGAATAGTCTGAGGTAAGATTTCTCCTTGGGCCCCTTTATTCCCACTTTACCACAGAAATATAGTCTCAGGAGCTCTTATTCTGTTTATTCTAGTTTAGCTGGCAGCCATCTTAAACTCCGGGCTATGCTGAGGCAAGCTGCGCTGTATATCTCCTTAAGATTAAAAAGCTGGTGAATAGTCTGAGGTAAGATTTCTCCTTGGGCCCCTTTATTCCCACTTTGCCACAGAAATATAGTCTCAGGAGCTCTTATTCTGTTTATTCTAGTTTAGCTGGAGGCCATCTTGGATTCCTGTCAGCATTAAGCCGCCTTTGTTGCTCGGGGCTGATAGACTAACATGAGGGAGGGACTCTCCTGAAGTCCCCTTACTCTCACCTCACTGTCAGGATGCTGTGGTTAGCGCCGCTCGCTTCTATAACACCCTTTTCACTCGGCGGGCACGGAACCAAACTAGCAGGCTGCCATCGGCTTCACGTGCGCATGCGCACTCCCCACAAGGTCGTTTTCATATCTCTAGGCAATGACTGCCCCACAAATCCGTACCCCTGATAATAATCTTCTATGACCACTAACTGTCTAGCCCTACCTCAGTCCCATCCACCCGATTACTAGCCGGGCTGTTCTCCGAGCTGTATGTGCTAGGGCTTCAATTTCTAAGACTGACACCGTTACATCATTACCCAACTTGGCAATTTTGCTAGGCTGCAAAGACACCGAAATATGTCTTCCTCAGTGTTGCGTTTTGCTCCTCCAGATATCTAGCCCGAGCTTCCAATTGTGTAACACGCTCACATTTATCACAGCGGTATTCACCCTGGAACTGCTGCTTCAGTAGTGTAAACATATGACAAATTGTGCACTGAAGTAGACCTCCAAAATTGTTATTATCCCAGTTACAAAAACAGCAGTGAAGACACAGTTTTAGTTATTTCTTTTTAACTCATTATTTTTAACTTTAACACTTAAGCAACACAACACTTATGGAAAGCAAGGCCAAAAAAATCAAAACACCTAAGCAAACCCTTAAAGCCCGCTAATTTAAAGTCCCTTAATTAGATGTTCACTCACTTATAAACTGGAAAATACAACCATTCACAAAAGCTCCTAAACTCTCTTCAAACAATCTTATTTATTTCAATCAATTCTTACCTTCACCAGTGTCAGCAGGCTAGTCGGGTCTTTCGAATTAATATTTTATAGCACTGTTGATTTTTTGTGAGGGAGGGAGATTATGTCCATTCCTCCTCTTTTTCTCTTTAATAGTTTTGCCCCCCCCCCCCCCATAAAGCAAATCCCTCTAATAATAATTTTAGGGTAGTGGTTTGCAATATCTATTCCACTATCACAGGAGACCTGGAGGGACTAGCCCCCCTGATCAGAGGGAGTGGTTCTCACAGCTGTGAAGTAGGTCCCTGATATCAGGCTGAGGGGTTTATTCATCAAGGGATAGCGGCAGGTAGTGCCTCGTAGCGGCAGGCAGCGTCTGGTGAATGCTGGGTGCTGTACGCAATACCACATTTATGAAGGCGATTCTGGTGAGTGACTCGAACAGCGCCATGTAGCGCACGATTCATCATTACAGGCGGCTCAGCATATAGCGCCGGAGCTCTAGCTTCCAGAGCGCCAGGTATTACCTCTCGCTCTCCCATACATTTCAATGGATGTTCCTTTTCTTCTGTTTAACCCTTTAAATGCCAGCCACGTAAAATTTACGTGGTTGCCTCTCCGTCACTTAAGTGCCAGCCACGTAAAATTTACGTGCCTGGCATTTACCCCTGCTAGTGGGCAAAAAAAAAAAAAAAAATTACTCACCTGACCCCTCGTTGGATCCGGCCGGGTCTCCTCTTTAATTTGGTGCCATCCGATCCCCCGTGGAGGGTCGGATGGCTCCAGGAGAGCCCCCGGAATAGGCCACCCCCCCCCCGCTTCTGCAGCAGCAGCTGCTAACTGTAAAAAAATAAAAAAATAAAAATGACATTCACTTACCTGCGTGTGCGCTGGCTCCCGCTGTCCCTCCTCTTCACCTGGGGGGCCTCCGATCGCCCCCCAGGACTTACCGATCTTCAGGAGAGAGCCCGGGAGGCTCTCTCCTCTCTCCTCCTCGATGGCGGCCGCCATCTTGCCGCTAAGGCTATGACGTCATCACGGTCCGTCTCTGCGCCAAGCCCCGCCCCTTTTGGGGGCGGGGCTATGACGTCATCCCAGCCCCGATCACTTCAGGCTTCAGCGTTCTCAGCTGTCAGATGCCGGTGAACGGGGAAGGAGGTGGCAGGAGATCCTCTGAGCTCCTGCCTCCCCCTTATCTGGATGCCGATCACCGGCATCTGTCAGCAGAGCGGCGCGGGACAAAGGAGCTTACAATCGGAGGTAAGTACAGTAAAAAAAGTTTTTTTTTTAATAAAATACTTTTGTGTGGTGTTTTTTTTCATTTAACCCTTTGTGAACTGGTAAGGGGTCCATGAGACCCCTTATACCAGTTCACAAGGCTCTGGGTATGGCAGGTCACCTGCGGCAAGCGGGTGACTTGCCATAACCCCCAGCCCCCCATTACCTGCCTCCCCAACGGCCAGGGGGGAGCAGAAGGGCCCGGCCCACTTAGTGGCTATGTGGGCTAGTAGCCTGCAGGGCCAGGGGCCACCAACGCTGGCCCCTGCGCCCTGTTCTACAAGCCCCCATAGCTGGCCCGGGTCGGTAATGCTGGGTAGGGGGGACCCTACGTCATTTTTTGGGGGGGATTTTTAAGGGTTTTTAACCCTTAAAATTCCAAAAAAAATGGGGTCCCCCCCCCCCCCTAGGAGGGGGAACCCTATGTCATTTTTTTTTTAATTAACCCTTTTGTTTTCTGTCATCCAGCAGCTATAAAAGGCTGAAAGAGTGCTCCACTATGGATGGGAGGTAAGTATTAAAAAAAAAATAACAATAAAATATTTTTTCTCTTTGTGTGTCTGTGTTTTTTTTTTACATTTAACCCCTTGTGAACTGGTAAGGGGTCCATGACCCCTATACCAGTTCACAAGGCTGGGGGAGGTGGCAAGTCACCTGCGCTAGCCGGTGACTTGCCATTAACCCCCGGCACCCCCATTACCTGCCTCCCCAAAGCCCAGGGGGGGGCAGAAGAGCCCGGGCCCACTGGCTATGCGGGCTTGTAGCCTGCAGGGCCAGGGGCCACAAAAGCTGGCCCCTGCGCCCTGTTCCTCCAAACCCTGCATAGCTGGTCCCGGGCTGGTTACTTTGGGTAAGGGGGGGCCCATGTCATTTTTTTTTTTTTTTAAGGATTTTTAACCCTTAAAAATCCCCCCAAAAAATGGACCCCCCCTCCCGGGAGGGGGGACCCTATGTCATTTTTTTTTCTCGATTTAACCCTTTGTAGTGTGGATGGTAGTTGTATTTTATTTGTAAATGTTAAAAATTACTTGTTTCAGTTAGAGGGGTCTCCTGGGCAGGAACAGGGGGCTACCGATAAATATGTGGTACCGTTCTAATCGGTAGAAATGGGCCTTTCACATGCAATATGGTTTTCCCTAATCAAATACATTTTTTATTTAAAATAAAGGAGGCAATTTTCTAAAAAAAATTTTTATTTATTTATTTTTTTTACTTAATAATAAATAAAATTAATAATAAATAAAATTTACAAACAAGACATTTCATGTTAAAGCCTAAACTCTGCTGCAAAAAATATATATATAATTTTCCTGAAAATTCCAGCAAAAATGACGCAAAACATGGCGCAAAACATGGTGCAAAATGGGGAAAAATTACCTGTCAACAGAGGGTGACAAAATCTCAAGTAAGCTGGCAATTAAAAGGGTTAATAGTACCGCTGCATGTTGGGTATTGTTCTGTTCGGGGGACCTTGCGCTTTCAGACTTAGCTTGTTTTTTCTTGTTTGCATATTTATATTTTAGGAAATGTGTTTTTTATTCTGCTTTTTTATACATTTTTTAGGGAAACTCTGCGCAACCAAAGAGTTCTTTGAGGGATTAATTCCAGAAAGATGAGCCCACTACAACAAGCTGGGTACGCTTAGAAAGCTTAACATGTGTACTTTCAGGGAATATATGGTTTATGGGGGATATTCCAAATGTAAAGGGTTGCTTTGGTTGAAAAATCGCAAGGTGCGCACTTTGTCTGCAGAGCTGAAATTTTCAAGAAAAATTACCGTTATGCTCATGCTTTACTTTGGGGTGTTTGGCAACTCTTCCCTTGACAGAACCTATGCATGTTGGGTGCTGTTCTGTTCGGGGGATATTGCTTTTTCAGATTATACTTGTTTTTTCTTGTTTGTATATAGTTTTTTTAGGAAAATGTGGCTTTGATTCTGCTTTTTTATCCTTTTTTTAGGGAAACTCTTTGCAACCAAAGAATACATTGAGGGATTACTTCTAGAAAACTGTGGCCACATCAACAAGCCTGGTACAAATAAATAGAAAGCCTGAGGTGTGTACTTCCAGAGAATATATAGTTTGTGGGGGGTATTTCAAATGTAAAGGGTTGTTTTTCTGGAAAAACTGCAAGGTGCGCATAGCCCATATCACAGTTGTATTTTTTCTGAAAATCCCCTAAAGCTCTGTTTCAGTTTGGGGGAGTCTCTTGGGCAGGAAAAGGTGTCTACCTATACATATGTGGTACCGCTGTAATTGTGAGAAATTGGGGTTTCACACGCAATAAGATTTTATTGACAAACTTACATTTTTTATTACAAAAAAACACTACAAATTGTAAAAAATAGATTTTTTTTAATTTTTTTGCACATATTTCGCCAAAAAATATTCAGAATACACCTAAAAAATGACAAACAAGACATTTCATGTTAAAGCTCAGACTCTGCTGAAAAAAACAATATATCATTTTCCTGGGAAATCCCTGGAAATCCCTTCAAAAATCACATTTGAACATGGGGAGCGCAAAATAGTGCAAAATGGTCTGGCAACAGAGTGTGACAAAAACTCCAGGTAGGCTGGCACTTAAAGGGTTAAACAGGGTTTTTTATTTTTTTTCTCAATTGGCCTAGAAAAAGTCATTTTTAAAAACTTTTTGGATTTTTTATATTTTTATGCAGAATTGTCATTACAGGTCTGGCATTAAAGTGTTAATGTCACAATGTTACAACAATGTAATTCCATGTGTTTTTGCTTTGTTACAGGACTTTAATCACACAGCGTCTGCCGCTCTATGATACAGCGACCAGATCCAGAGCACCTATGCTGTGTGAGTCTGTTTATTTGTTGAATATGGTGTGAGTCGCTGAGAGTCGGTCGCACTGAGCTGGCGCTACCTTTCGCTCCCTGCAACACTGTACTGTTGTTAGAACGCCCAACATACATCTCATTCATCAATGCCGGCTTGGTTACTACAGCGACTGAGGTGCTCTGTTACAGCGCCCAATAGCCAATCACAGCGTATACTAGCTGGCGCTAGTAATGAATCAGCCTGTAAATGTCTTTTGGATGGTAATAAAAAATTAACCAACAGAAATGCAGTGGTAGGCATATGAAATAGGACAGGACTTTTAACTCCAATAAAATCTTTGGTATTGATTTATGAACACAGCTCCATTGTGCACTGAGGTGACGCAGGAACAGGAAGCCCTGCACCATATTCTCCTTCGACACCTGACAAAAATGTTTGCAGCGCACACATACAATTTACAGTTATTGCACCACTTAGACACACAGCATGGTGCACAGTGGGAAGCTACCGTAGCTCAGTCTTAGGAGGCACAGGAGCTTGCGCTGCCATATAACACAATAGGAGAATATTTAGCAACAATGTTATTTGGCCAAAATATGTAGAGAAATAGAACTAGTGGTGTTGGAACTCAAATGAGTTTATGAGTTGGCCAAAGCCATAGGTGTATGGTGAGTATAGTAGGGGTCCCAGGATGAACCCCATGTGGTAGAAAAGGAGACACAAAATAGGATACACTAAAAGTGCAGTCTCATAGGTAGGAGGAGAGCCATGAGAGGGCAAGGTCTTGGATACCTAGAGAGGCGAGGAAATGGAGTTGGAGGGAGGGGTTAACAGTGTCAAAAGCAGAGGAAAGGTCGAGAAGGATGAGAATGAAGTACAGCAAGTCAGTTCAGAATGAACATACTGTTCTAGAAGTTTGGATGTAAAATGGAGTGGTCCAAGAAGTGTATTTTGAGTATTGGTTTTATATACCTTTTCAGTGAGGGGTGGTGTGTCCTCATCCATAAGCGGCGGCACCAGGCAGGTCATGTGGTTGGGAGCGCTCTGGGGCTGCACAGGTGCAGGTCATGCCAGATGCGTCTGCGCAGGTCCGAGTTGCGGTGGACGCTGCAGCAAGAGTGCGAACATCAGGCACCACGGCGTGAGTGCTGGGTACTAACGCACATGCACGGTCTGACCAGACTGCGCAATGACACCCCTTTTCTTTGCCAAGGGTAAGTTAATTTGGTCAGCTGCTCCATCAGCTGACTGTCTCCCCCAATCCCTACAATCCTGACCCTATTTAAGAGAGCCTAGGGCAATCAGTAGGCACCAGAAGATTCAATGAAAACTCTTGCTGTGTCCAGACTTTGCATCTTTGAATCCTGAAACCCTGAACTGCTTACTATGTATGACCCGGCTTCCTCTTGGACTTCGCTTCTGGATTAACCCCTGAGCTGCTTCCCTTGTATTATCTGGATTCCTCTTGGACCTTGCCTTCCTACTGCCTTCCTACATGCCTGACTTCAGCTTGCCTTCACTTCTGCCCCTGCTTCTGTCCGACTCCACTGCTGTCTGCCTGGACCTCGGTCTCCCCAGGGAATGCCCTGGGACCACCCAAGCAGCACATCTATCCTCCCTTGCGGGGAGCTCTAGGAAAGGCCAGGGTGTTCCTTAGATTCCAGTCCTGCAGAGTCGAGCTCAGGTTCTGCGACGTAGTCTATCTGTGCCATCCCCTGCAGTGGAGGCTGGGTGCTCTCCCTGTCCACAGTGCTCTACACCCCTGCGCTCTCTGACAATTGTGGTAATGACTGCATGTTTAAAGAGGGAAGAAAAGTTGCCTGATGGGATGGAGAGGTTGAAAAGAGAAGTAAGGGTCAGGGTGATAGAAGAGGACAGTTGTGGAATTAGGTGGGGGCAATAGGATCAAGGGACAGAGTAGTAAGGTGGGTCTTGGAGACAGGAAAGGATATTCTTTTGTTACACAGCAGGGGGAAATGGGATAGGGTAGCAGTCGTCTCTACAGGTCCCCCAGTTTGGAGACTCCCATGGGAAATCTCCCTCTATGTCCTTCCCCTCCAGTGATGTCATTAGTTACATAGGGGATTTCACAGTGGCTCCTCCTCCTCTGTATAAAAATCTCCCTACCCCAGCTACCCACCATTAGCTGGGACACCAAGGACACTAAGGAAGGAAGAGGTGGGACCTGGGTGCCCCCCCCCTTCAGTATAGATGCCATAAGACCAGGAGGGAGCCCCATACCTGGCAAACCTGCAGAGAGAACTCTGCCCCCATACCAGTTTCACATTGCAGTGATTGGCAGGACGACATGCTGGATAATTTGACATGGATCTTAATTGTATCTAGAATGGGGTCAGCGGTGCACATTTAGTTTAGGCCAAGTGAGGTGGTTGCCTCAGACAGCACTTCAGAGGGGGCAGCTATTGACCTGCTTTTTTATTTATTTTATATTTTTACTTTCGGTGTGCTGTTGCTTCATACACCCAGAGTAGGCGCCCACCCCAGTGCCTGGCCCCATCATACACCCAAGCCCCATGAGCTGTCCCGGCAATGTAACAGCCTCAGCCATGAAGTACAATCGTTGACTGGTTGAGAAGCACATTGAAGGCAGGACTCAATAGGGATTTTTGGGTCCAGTAAAATTCCAGGCTGACATTTTGCCCCAGTTTTCTACTGGCTACCAGCAAGTTGGGCAACTTGCATTACCTGAGCTTATGCAAGTTTAGCGATATATCCACCTGAGCCTGTATAACCTTTGGTCTTTGTTCCAAATAGGGACTTTGGCATTATAGAGACAATGTTAAGAATAAGAAAAAAAATAATAAAAGAAGAGGTAGGAAAAACAGAAAAGAGCAAGGTGTAAGAGGAAATTGGAATGCGTTATATTAACCTACCACCACTATGTTTGATATATGTATATATCAATGTGTATTTGATATAATAGAGAAAATTGTCGGAACATAAATCACATTTATACCTAAGCCATGTTTTTAGAGTTTTCTAATATTTAGTGTAAACATAATTAAAATGATCACATGACATGATAAATAGATAGATAGATAGATAGATAGATATCTGCATAACTGAACACAAGCTGTTTCGGTATCATTTGAAACTTATGAGAAGGGTGTTGACAATCACCTATCCCATTCTTTAATTTAAATACCCTATCCACTTTGCCCTGCCAAATCAATGTTTATAGAAGAGAAATACGCATATTCATCGCCATGACATTAACATTGCAAAGTAATAATGTTTCAAAGCTTCTGCCATACTTTTAGGCCTAATAGTTTTAGCAAAGGTTAATTTTTCAGGGAAGTGTTGACAGGCATGTGAGAAAGAGTTCCCCTATGACACATGGATTCAGCCGTTTTTTCTTATGCCAGTCAGGAATGTGAGCGTTGACACTTGGGTCAACCTTTAATTTAATTCTCAAAGCAGAATAACAGTGCAAGCAGTGCAGCACCACTCAAATAATAGAGTATGTGCCTAATTGGGGACTGCTGAGGTTGGAAGTTATTCTGTCCTAATTTTTATATTTCAGTTAGCCATAGATTACAGTAGTTTTTAACAACATTGTCAAGGAATTATTAATCCCCACCCAGCATAAATATATACCACTCCATAAAAAATGAATAGCACCTTGCATCTGTTAGTAATAAAGCCCTACAACAGAAATGAATAACAACCCCCTTGCCCTGGATGAGCACCTTACCCTCTTTGATCTGCCTGGAAGATTGTTTCCCCCTGTGCCCAGCCTGTGTAGCACTGGGTAGAAACAAGCTACCAGCAGTTGAACAGGGGGTTGCAGAGTGCAGCGGGGAGAAGGAGTTGATAAGTGGAACGGGATGGGTGATGTGGAGATGGGGGTGGATGAGAGGATCTGGGTGGGTGAATGGAGTTGTGTGTGGGTGGATGGGTGGATACGTGGAGCTGGAGGTGACTAAGAGGAGCTAGGTGGGGGGTTAGAGAGTCAAACTGGGTGCTGCTGGAAATGGGTAGAGCTGTGAGGGAAGAGTGGAGCTTAGAGGGAGACACATATGAAATAATTTCTTGCCTGGGGCAGCAGACGGAGACCCAGTGTTAGTAACATTTCACTAAACAATGCTATTGAAGCTACAGTGAGGTTGCACTTGATGTTGGCTAAATGCTATTTCTGGCCCTGCACTTTATTTGCTGCCTGAATAATCAGGAATATGATGTATAGTCACATGATTGGTGGTTATGTGTGAGAAGGAGAGAGAGGAGCTGTTTATTTCAGCACCACTGGCTGCATCTGCTATAAGTTAATATGCTACAGACCCCAGGCCCCATTCTTCTTCTAATGTCACTGAAGAGACTTAAATAATTCAAGAATATATGGGGTAGGGCCTTTTAAGAAGTTCCTGAGCTCCTGTGACACAGTCTACTAACCAATCTAGCAAGGCACAGAGCATTAACTTTTCATTCTCCATGCCTAGAAGGGTGAACATCAGGGCTATCCCTAGAAGGAAATAACACTGATCTTGGAAGGAGTAGATGGCACCCAGCATACCAGTTCTTTACAGCAACCACAGAGGCAAGATGGCACAGGGCAACACAAGTGGAGAGCACACAGCAGCAACTCCCGACCAGTCCTCGCATCAACAGGCATCGACTGTCCCAGCCAGGGAGCCACAACCAATACTCTCTGGGAGTGCCAGCTTTCCCAACCATTCATGACAGCAAACATTTGCCTTCTTGTAAGACATAATGGGTAAAGAATGGGCGGGCATCTGTGGAGCTGGCAACCATACTGCTGGGGAAAGCATTCATTGAGTTGGCAACCATACTGCTGGGGGAAGCATTCATTGAGTTAAGGAAAGTCCTAGACCTCAGCAACGACAAACTTCCTCATTCCCACCAGAAATAGCAAAAAGGAACAAGAATAGCAGAATACTTAGGGCCTACAAGAAAGAGACAATACTCAGATAACCTCCCTTGAATTTAGGCTGGGATGAAACCCTATACCAGTCCTTGATTTTCTCAGCTAAATGCCAGGGGCAACCGCGCTGCAATGCAAGTAGAAGACAATGGCCTCCCCGTCCTCAACACTAGTGATGAGCGAGTAGTATTCGACCGAGCCGGTATTCGATCGAATACTACGCTGTTCGTCATACTCGATTTCGATCGAGTACAGCGGCGATGGCGCACTCACAATTCGTTTCCCCTCCCACCTTCCCTGGCGCGTTTTTTACACCAATCACCATGCAGGGGGGGTGGGACAGGTCCTGGGAGGACGCTGGCATCGCGAAAACGGCGTCTACACGCATTGGCTGGAAAAACCATGTGACCTCGAATATACAAAACTCAGCACTTCCTCTTCGTCAGCATTAGCAGCTTGAACTTAGTGAGGGACAGACGCTCACAGCAGGGAAAGACAGGCTGTCGCTGGTAGGGCCCCAGAAGCTCGGAATATCGCTTTTACCACCATCTATACCAGCTACCAGAAGACAAGACAGTCCTTAAGAGCCCTTATTAGGGCTGCTACGCTGAACAGTATATAGCTCATTTTCTATTTAGTCAGGCAGGGCCCCAGAAGCTCAGAATATACCTTTTACCACCATATATACCAGCTACCAGAAGACAAGACAGTCCTTAATAGCCCTTATTAGGGCTGCTACGCTGAACAGTATATAGCTCATTTTCTATTTAGTCAGGCAGGGCCCCAGAAGCTCAGAATATACCTTTTACCACCATATATACCAGCTACCAGAAGACAAGACAGTCCTTAAGAGCCCTTATTAGGGCTGCTACGCTGAACAGTATATAGCTCATCATTTTCTATTTAGTCAGGCAGGACCCCAGAAGCTCAGAATATACCTTTTACCACCATATATACCAGCTACCAGAAGACAAGACAGTCCTTAAGAGCCCTTATTAGGGCTGCTACGCTGAACAGTATATAGCTCATCATTTTCTATTTAGTCAGGCAGGGCCCCAGAAGCTCAGAATATACCTTTTACCACCATATATACCAGCTACCAGAAGACAAGACAGTCCTTAAGAGCCCTTATTAGGGCTGCTACGCTGAACAGTATATAGCTCATCATTTTCTATTTAGTCAGGCAGGGCCCCAGAAGCTCAGAATATACCTTTTACCACCATATATACCAGCTACCAGAAGACAAGACAGTCCTTAAGAGCCCTTATTAGGGCTGCTACGCTGAACAGTATATAGCTCATTTTCTATTTAGTCAGGCAGGGCCCCAGAAGCTCAGAATATACCTTTTACCACCATATATACCAGCTACCAGAAGACAAGACAGTCCTTAATAGCCCTTATTAGGGCTGCTACGCTGAACAGTATATAGCTCATTTTCTATTTAGTCAGGCAGGGCCCCAGAAGCTCAGAATATACCTTTTACCACCATATATACCAGCTACCAGAAGACAAGACAGTCCTTAAGAGCCCTTATTAGGGCTGCTACGCTGAACAGTATATAGCTCATTTTCTATTTAGTCAGGCAGGGCCCCAGAAGCTCAGAATATACCTTTTACCACCATATATACCAGCTACCAGAAGACAAGACAGTCCTTAATAGCCCTTATTAGGGCTGCTACGCTGAACAGTATATAGCTCATTTTCTATTTAGTCAGGCAGGGCCCCAGAAGCTCAGAATATACCTTTTACCACCATATATACCAGCTACCAGAAGACAAGACAGTCCTTAATAGCCCTTATTAGGGCTGCTACGCTGAACAGTATATAGCTCATTTTCTATTTAGTCAGGCAGGGCCCCAGAAGCTCAGAATATACCTTTTACCACCATATATACCAGCTACCAGAAGACAAGACAGTCCTTAATAGCCCTTATTAGGGCTGCTACGCTGAACAGTATATAGCTCATCATTTTCTATTTAGTCAGGCAGGGCCCCAGAAGCTCAGAATATACCTTTTACCACCATATATACCAGCTACCAGAAGACAAGACAGTCCTTAATAGCCCTTATTAGGGCTGCTACGCTGAACAGTATATAGCTCATTTTCTATTTAGTCAGGCAGGGCCCCAGAAGCTCAGAATATACCTTTTACCACCATATATACCAGCTACCAGAAGACAAGACAGTCCTTAAGAGCCCTTATTAGGGCTGCTACGCTGAACAGTATATAGCTCATTTTCTATTTAGTCAGGCAGGGCCCCAGAAGCTCAGAATATACCTTTTACCACCATATATACCAGCTACCAGAAGACAAGACAGTCCTTAAGAGCCCTTATTAGGGCTGCTACGCTGAACAGTATATAGCTCATTTTCTATTTAGTCAGGCAGGGCCCCAGAAGCTCAGAATATACCTTTTACCACCATATATACCAGCTACCAGAAGACAAGACAGTCCTTAATAGCCCTTATTAGGGCTGCTACGCTGAACAGTATATAGCTCATTTTCTATTTAGTCAGGCAGGGCCCCAGAAGCTCAGAATATACCTTTTACCACCATATATACCAGCTACCAGAAGACAAGACAGTCCTTAAGAGCCCTTATTAGGGCTGCTACGCTGAACAGTATATAGCTCATCATTTTCTATTTAGTCAGGCAGGGCCCCAGAAGCTCAGAATATACCTTTTACCACCATATATACCAGCTACCAGAAGACAAGACAGTCCTTAAGAGCCCTTATTAGGGCTGCTACGCTGAACAGTATATAGCTCATCATTTTCTATTTAGTCAGGCAGGGCCCCAGAAGCTCAGAATATACCTTTTACCACCATATATACCAGCTACCAGAAGACAAGACAGTCCTTAAGAGCCCTTATTAGGGCTGCTACGCTGAACAGTATATAGCTCATCATTTTCTATTTAGTCAGGCAGGGCCCCAGAAGCTCAGAATATACCTTTTACCACCATATATACCAGCTACCAGAAGACAAGACAGTCCTTAATAGCCCTTATTAGGGCTGCTACGCTGAACAGTATATAGCTCATTTTCTATTTAGTCAGGCAGGGCCCCAGAAGCTCAGAATATACCTTTTACCACCATATATACCAGCTACCAGAAGACAAGACAGTCCTTAATAGCCCTTATTAGGGCTGCTACGCTGAACAGTATATAGCTCATTTTCTATTTAGTCAGGCAGGGCCCCAGAAGCTCAGAATATACCTTTTACCACCATATATACCAGCTACCAGAAGACAAGACAGTCCTTAATAGCCCTTATTAGGGCTGCTACGCTGAACAGTATATAGCTCATTTTCTATTTAGTCAGGCAGGGCCCCAGAAGCTCAGAATATACCTTTTACCACCATATATACCAGCTACCAGAAGACAAGACAGTCCTTAAGAGCCCTTATTAGGGCTGCTACGCTGAACAGTATATAGCTCATTTTCTATTTAGTCAGGCAGGGCCCCAGAAGCTCAGAATATACCTTTTACCACCATATATACCAGCTACCAGAAGACAAGACAGTCCTTAAGAGCCCTTATTAGGGCTGCTACGTTGAACAGTATATAGCTCATATTCTATGTAGTCAGGCAGGGCCCCAGAAGCTCAGAATATACCTTTTACCACCATATATACCAGCTACCAGAAGACAAGAGAGTCATTGAGAGCCCTTATTAGGGCTACTATGCTGAACAGTATATAGCTCATATGTAGGCAGGCAGGGCCCCAGAAGCTCAGAATATACCTTTTACCACCATATATACCAGCTACCAGAAGACAAGACAGTCCTTAATCCCTTATTAGTGCTGCTATGTTGAACAGTATATATCTCATATCCTATGTAGTCAGGCAGGGCCCCAGAAGCTCAGAATATCGCATTTACCACCATATATACCAGCTACCAGAAGACAAGAGAGTCATTGAGAGCCCTTATTAGGGCTGCTATGTTTTAAAAATTGTGTGGAGGCCCAAGAGCTGAGACCTTTTAAAAATTGTGTGGAGGCCCAAGAGCTGAGACCTTTTAAAAATTGTGTGGAGGCCCACGAGCTGAGACCTCTTAAAAATTGTGTGGAGGCCCAAGAGCTGAGACCTTTTAAAAATTGTGTGGAGGCCCAAGAGCTGAGACCTCTCAAACATTGTGTGGAGGCCCAAGAGCTGAGACCTTTTAAAAATTGTGTGGAGGCCCACGAGCTGAGACCTCTTAAAAATTGTGTGGAGGCCCAAGAGCTGAGACCTTTTAAAAATTGTGTGGAGGCCCAAGAGCTGAGACCTTTTAAAAATTGTGTGGAGGCCCAAGAGCTGAGACCTCTCAAACATTGTGTGGAGGCCCAAGAGCTGAGACCTCTCAAACATTGTGTGGAGGCCCAAGAGCTGAGACCTTTTAAAAATTGTGTGGAGGCCCAAGAGCTGAGACCTTTTAAAAATTGTGTGGAGGCCCAAGAGCTGAGACCTCTCAAACATTGTGTGGAGGCCCAAGAGCTGAGACCTTTTAAAAATTGTGTGGAGGCCCAAGAGCTGAGACCTTTTAAAAATTGTGTGGAGGCCCAAGAGCTGAGACCTTTTAAAAATTGTGTGGAGGCCCAAGAGTTGAGACCTTTTAAAAATTGATTGTATTAAGCCTAAGAGGTGAGCCATAATTTTTTTCATTAATACAGCAATTCTACGGCGGTTAAGGAGGAGGAGGAGGAGGAGGAGGAGGAGGAGGAGGAGGAGGAAATGGCACTTCATACAGATGGCACTTCACTCTTGGCTGCTTTCCACTGTTGTACAAGCAAAGTCCGGGTCAATCCACTTGCTGTTCATTTTGATTAGCGTCAGCCTGTCGGCACTGTCGGTTGACAGGCGGCTGCGCTTATCGGTTATAATGCCCCCGGCTGCGCTGAACACACCCTTTCTGATAGCACGCTGGCGGCAGGGCAGGCAAGCACCTCCAAGGCGTACAGGGACAGTTCCAGCCACGTGTCCAACTTGGAGACCCAGTAAGTGTAGGTCGCCGAGGGATCGGGGAGGACAGGGGTGTGGTCTGCCAGGTAGTCCCGCAACATCCGCCGATACTTGTCCCTCCTGCTGATAGCGGGCCCCGCAGTGATGGAAGTTGCACGAGGGGGTGACATGAACGTGTCCCACACCTTGGAGAGTGTTCCCCTGGTGGCTGTGGGCCTGATCGATGTTGTCAGACTCTGGGAGACACTCTCCTCTCTGCCGCCAGCGATGCTGGGTGGGAAAATCTGCATCATGTTCTGCAAGAGTTTCCTCTGGTATTCCAGTAATCAATTCGTCCTCTCCTCTACCGGAATAAAAGAGGAGAAGTTATCTTTATACCGGGGGTCCAGGAGTGCGAAGACCCAGTATAGTTTGTTCTCCAATATCCGGACAACACGTATGTCCCGGGAAAAGCAGCCCAGCATGAAGTCAGCCATGTGTGCCAGACTCTGAGTAGGCATGACGTCACTGCCCCCACCAGAAGGATCATTTTCCATTTCCTCCTCTTCCTCCTCCTCTCCGCCCCATCCGCGCTGAACCAATGGGACGCACACAGCCTGACTGCTACCCTCGCCGCCAGCATCCTCTTCCACAGCCACCTCCACGTTGTCCTCCTCCTCCTCATCCTCCTCCTGCAACTGCCACCGAGCAGCAGACAAAAGTGTGGTCTGACTGTCTACCTGCGTTGCGTCTCCTCCTACCCCCATCTCCTCTGTGTGCAATGCGTTCTCCCTTATTGCGATGAGCGATTCTTTAAGGACGCCTAGGAGCGGGATGGTTACGCTCACTATAGCGTCCTCGCTGTTGACCTTCTTAGTGGACTCCTCAAAGATACGCAATACATCGCATATGTCTGCCATCCATGGCCACTCGTGGTTGGCAAACTGAGGGAGCTGAGTTGGAGGCACGCGTGGATGCATCATCTGGTACTCCATCAATGCTTTCTGCTGCTCACACACCCTGGCCAACATGCAATAGGTGGAATTCCAGCGAGTGGGCAGGTCGCACAACAGCCGATGTTGAGGCAAATGGAGGCGTTGCTGGATTTTTTTTTTAAGCTAGCAGCAGCTACAGTTGACTTCCGAAAGTGAGCGCACAAGCGCCACACTTTGACCAGTAGCTCTGCCAGGTTGGGGTAAGTCTTTAGAAACTTTTGTACTACCAAATTAAAAACGTGGGCCAGGCATGGTACGTGATTGAGTTCTGCAAGCTCCAGAGCCGCCACCAGGTTACGGCCGTTATCGCACACGACCATGCCTGGTCCTAGCTGCAGCGGCGACAGCCACATCTCTGTCTGCTGCAATATGGCGTGCCTCACCTCTGCGGCGCTGTGCTTCCTGTCGCCCAAGCTGATGAGCTTAAGCACCGCCTGCTGACGTCTCCCCGTGCCAGTGCTGCAACGCTTCCAGCTAGGGGCTGAGGGCGATGTTAAGGCAGAGGAGGAGGAGGAGGAGGAGGAGGAAGAGGAAGAGGAAGAGGAGGAGGAGGAGGAGGAGGAGGAGGAGGAGGAGGAGGAGGAGGAGGAGGAGGAGGAAGAGGAGGAAGAGGAGGAGGAAGAGGAAGAGGAAGAGGAAGAGGAGGAGGAGGAGGAAGAGGAGGAGGAAGAGGAGGAGGAGGAGGAAGAGGAGGAGGAAGAGGAAGAGGAAGAGGAGGAGGAAGAGGAAGAGGAAGAGGAAGAGGAAGAGGAGGAGGAGGAGGAGGAGGAGGAAGAGGAGGGGGGTCTATCAGAACCCGTGCTGGCAATCTTGGGCGGGGGTGGTATGTAGGCCGTCCCTGTTTGCGACCCCGTCCCCGCTTCCACAACATTCACCCAGTGTGCCGTCAAAGAGATGTAGCGTCCTTGGCCGCAAGCGCTTGTCCACGAGTCGGTGGTCAAGTGGACCTTTGCGCTGACGGCGTACCTCAGGGTCCGCCTGATGTTACGCGACACGTGCTGGTGCAGGGCGGGGACGCCACACCGGGAAAAATAGTGGCGGCTAGGGACGGAATAGCGAGGTGCGGCAGCCGCCATCAGGTCGCGGAAGGCCTGCGTCTCCACAAGCCTAAACGGCAACATCTCCAGGGCCAGCAGTTTGGAGATGAGGCAGGTTAAGGCTTGGGCTTGGGGGTGACTGGAGGCGTACTTCCGCCTGTGGTTGAACGCCTGCGAGATGGACAGTTGATGGGACGAGGAGATGGAAGGTGCAGACGAAGATGCGGGGGAAGGGGGGGCTGAAGGAGAAGGCCCCAAAGTAGCCGAGGCAGAGGCAGATGTGGAGGTGTCCTGGCTGGAGGTCTGGACCGCAGTGGCAGCACACAACAAAGGGGAAGAGGCAGTGGCAGCAAGACCGGGCGCAGGTTGTATTGCGTTTGCTCTCTCCCACTCAGCCCAGTGCTTGAATTCCAAGTGACGGCGCATGCCTGAGGTGGTCAGATTGCTCTTCTCAGAGCCCCTACTCAGTTTTGAGTGGCAGATTGCGCAAACCGCGCTCAGTTTGTCATCCGCGCAAACATTAAAAAATCTCCACACCACAGAAGTACGAGGCCTCGATGGGGGAGCTTCGCGCGACTGCCTGCTGCCGGGAAGAGCTTCGGCCCTGCTGGCTGTGGCCTGCCTTCTCTGTCTGGACTGTCCTCTGCCTCTGGACTGTCCTCTGCCTCTTGCTGCCTTATTCGGTGATGCGCAGACCGCATCTCCACTGCTTTCCCCGCTGGACATCACCCCTGTCCAAGTGGGGTCGGTCATTTCGTCGTCCACCACCTCCTCTTCCACTTCCTCTCTCTGCTCCTCCTCCTGCCCACTGGACATTCCAACAGCCTCCCTTGATGGCAACTGCGTCTCATCATCATCATCGCTCATGATAGCAGATGCTGGTTCCGGGTCCACATCACTAGCAGATGGCGGATACTCAAGTGTTTGGGCATCACTACAAACAAATTCCTCTGCTAGCTCCTGGGATTCTTGCAGCACATCTGGAAAAGGACCCGAAAAGAGGTCCTGGGAGGGGTCAAGGGTGGGCTGACTCTGTTGGCCAGGTTGGGAGGAAGGAGGGTCAGAGTGAGACTGTGTGGATGACTGGGTGGTGGACAAGTGACTGGAAGCGTTATCGGCCATCCATTGCACCACCTGTTCACGCTGCTCAGGCTTTAACAGAGGTGTACCCCGCCCCCCGCATAACTGTCCCATAAAGGCAGGGAAGCTGGATGAGCGTAATGCTGGCTGCCCCTCACCAGCACGCATTGTATCCCCACTGGCTTCAACGCGGTTTGTGCCCCCACCAGCATTTCCGCGCCCCCGTCCTCGTCCACGTCCCTTTGCGCTAGCCCTCCGCATTTCAGACGTTTTACTTTTTTGGCCACGCGTTATGCCAAATATAAAAATATTTTTAAGAAGAACACCTGGCTATACAGCCGTATACTGCCAGAAGGTGAAATGGTGCCTATACGCACCGGGTATATAACAAGGTTTTGTTGGTAAAGAGGACACAAAACAGTAGTGCCAAATATAAAAAATATTTTTAAGAAAAACACCTGGCTATACAGCCGTATACTGCCAGAAGGTGAAATGGTGCCTATACGCACCGTGTATAAAACAGTGTTTTGTTGGCACAGAGGACACAAAACAGTAGTGCAAAATATAGTTTTGTATATAGGTGCTAATACACCACTGAAGTCTTTCTGTCCCTATTCCAGCATCAGCAGCTACCCCTCACTAAAGCAGCCGTTTTGAGCAGAGTGTATATAGTTTTGTATATAGGTGGTAATACACCACTGAAGTCTTTCTGTCCCTATTCCAGCAGCAGCAGCTACCCCTCACTAAAGCAGCCGTAGCTGCAGCACTAATAAGTGCTCAGCTCTTGGGCCTCCACACAATGTTTGAGAGGTCTCAGCTCTTGGGCCTCCACACAATGTTTGAGAGGTCTCAGCTCTTGGGCCTCCACACAATTTTTAAGAGGTCTCAGCTCGTGGGCCTCCACACAATTTTTAAAAGGTCTCAGCTCTTGGGCCTCCACACAATTTTTAAAAGGTCTCAGCTCTTGGGCCTCCACACAATTTTTAAGAGGTCTCAGCTCGTGGGCCTCCACACAATTTTTAAAAGGTCTCAGCACTTGGGCCTCCACACAATTTTTAAAAGGTCTCAGCTCTTGGGCCTCCACACAATGTTTGAGAGTTCTCAGCTCTTGGGCCTCCACACAATGTTTGAGAGGTCTCAGCTCTTGGGCCTCCACACAATTTTTAAAAGGTCTCAGCTCTTGGGCCTCCACACAATTTTTAAAAGGTCTCAGCTCTTGGGCCTCCACACAATGTTTGAGAGGTCTCAGCTCTTGGGCCTCCACACAATGTTTGAGAGGTCTCAGCTCTAGGGCCTCCACACAATTTTTAAAAGGTCTCAGCTCTTGGGCCTCCACACAATGTTTGAGAGGTCTCAGCTCTTGGGCCTCCACACAATTTTTAAAAGGTCTCAGCTCTTGGGCCTCCACACAATGTTTGAGAGGTCTCAGCTCTTGGGCCTCCACACAATTTTTAAAAGGTCTCAGCTCTTGGGCCTCCACACAATGTTTGAGAGGTCTCAGCTCTAGGGCCTCCACACAATTTTTAAAAGGTCTCAGCTCTTGGGCCTCCACACAATTTTTAAAAGGTCTCAGCTCTTGGGCCTCCACACAATGTTTGAGAGGTCTCAGCTCTTGGGCCTCCACACAATGTTTGAGAGGTCTCAGCTCTTGGGCCTCCACACAATTTTTAAAAGGTCTCAGCTCTTGGGCCTCCACACAATGTTTGAGAGGTCTCAGCTCTTGGGCCTCCACACAATTTTTAAAAGGTCTCAGCTCTTGGGCCTCCACACAATGTTTGAGAGGTCTCAGCTCTAGGGCCTCCACACAATTTTTAAAAGGTCTCAGCTCTTGGGCCTCCACACAATTTTTAAAAGGTCTCAGCTCTTGGGCCTCCACACAATGTTTGAGAGGTCTCAGCTCTTGGGCCTCCACACAATGTTTGAGAGGTCTCAGCTCTTGGGCCTCCACACAATTTTTAAAAGGTCTCAGCTCTTGGGCCTCCACACAATTTTTAAAAGGTCTCAGCTCTTGGGCCTCCACACAATTTTTAAGAGGTCTCAGCTCGTGGGCCTCCACACAATTTTTAAAAGGTCTCAGCTCTTGGGCCTCCACACAATGTTTGAGAGGTCTCAGCTCTTGGGCCTCCACACAATTTTTAAAAGGTCTCAGCTCTTGGGCCTCCACACAATGTTTGAGAGGTCTCAGCTCTTGGGCCTCCACACAATTTTTAAAAGGTCTCAGCTCTTGGGACTCCACACAATTTTTAAAAGGTCTCAGCTCTTGGGCCTCCACACAATGTTTGAGAGGTCTCAGCTCTTGGGCCTCCACACAATTTTTAAAAGGTCTCAGCTCTTGGGACTCCACACAATTTTTAAAAGGTCTCAGCTCTTGGGCCTCCACACAATTTTTAAAAGGTCTCAGCTCTTGGGCCTCCACACAATGTTTAAGAGGTCTCAGCTCGTGGGACTCCACACAATGTTTGAGAGGTCTCAGCTCTTGGGCCTCCACACAATTTTTAAAAGGTCTCAGCTCTTGGGCCTCCACACAATTTTTAAGAGGTCTCAGATCTTGGGCCTCCACACAATTTTTAAGAGGTCTCAGCTCTAAGCTTCCCTTACTGCTGGGGTGACACACTGTAACAAACCTCCTCCTGTAAGCTTCCCTGACTGCTGGGGTGACACACTGTAACAAACCTCCTCCTGTAAGCTTCCCTTACTGCTGGGGTGACACACTGTAACAAACCTCCTCCTGTAAGCTTCCCTTACTGCTGGGGTGACACACTGTAACAAACCTCCTCCTTTAAGCTTCCCTTACTGCTGGGGTGACACAATGACACAAGAGGACATGTCTGACCACATCTCACACACACACACACACACACACACACAATGACAATTAGGGGTGGGGTCTATTTATTTTCCCCCTTGCCTATGCCATCTGTGGTTGTCATTAGGCAACGTGATTTTAAGGGGTGCAGAATTTTGTTCTTCTTTTTTGTACAGTTTGGCTTGGGGTCCATGGCAATGTAGAGGAAAGAAGGTTTCCTTGTCTTGTCTCACTTTACGTAGAAGTAATATTGTGTTTGGAGTGTATTGTTGAGAGGCTGTGATAGTGGCGTAATAGTGCGACTTGGGCGCGTTATATGCACCCAGACATGCTTCCCCTGCTGTCCCAGTTGCATTCCAGCAGTGTTGGCATCATTTTCTGATGTTTCAGGGTGGACTTGGTGACCTCCAAGTGGTCGAATTGAGATTTCCAAGTGTCGAGCATTTTTTTCCCATAGACTATAATGGGATTCGATATTCGGTCGAGTAGTCGAGTAACGCGGTCTATTCGAATCGAAATTCGAAATTTCGAATATTTCACTACTCGCTCATCTCTACTCAACACCCACAAAATCTACCACTGAGGCGACAAATTAACGAAGGGGCATGGGCCATCTTATTAAACCCGCATTCCATCTTACTAGCCGCTTTCCCCCAAAAACGTATACCTCATTTCTAGTAATACTCTAGATATAAAATTAACTGATATTATTTGTTTAACATTTTTCTTTCTCTTTTCTCTTTCTTCTTTTGCTCCACCCTAACCCCCCTTTTTCCTTGGTTAACAAGATGTCAGAATTTAAACTAGTCTCTCTTAACGTTACAGGGAACAACACCCTTGAGAAACATTCCTTAACCTAAAAAATCTAAGGGGATGGAAGGCACAAATAGCCTTTCTCCAATTATTCTGCACGCCATACCACAGCTTCTCATCTGACTCAAAATAAAGGGGAGAGAACATAATAATGGCCAACCTATTTTAGTGGGTTATAGTTTATTCTCTGAGTCTATGAGCAGATAGTAGAATATGTCAAGGGCAATTTAGTTGTAGTAGTTGTAGACCCAACTTTAGACTCTCATGAAGCTTCCCACTTATTATAAAAATTAAAATGTATCATGAAAGCCCGCCACCTGGAACCCTGACAGCAAAAACTGTACCTCCTCCCCACCCCAAAAACAACATTTTCTAGGACAGATCTTATATTGGTCTCCCAAACACTGCCCCTAGAATATCTCAAACATCTATAGGCAACACTACTCAGACTGTGACCTTATCACGATCAAATGTCCTAAACCCACCTCAAGGTCATGGTAATGGCAACTCAATACCTTGCTTCAGGACCAACACAAAGTCAGAAATACAAAAAGACATTCAGCTTCACTTTGATAGACATTTTGCCTTGTGGTATAGCCTTCCAAACACTTCTACTGCAAACTCCCTCTTTGGGCGGAGGAAGATTTTCAGCACACTAGAATCAATCCATTAATGAGAAGTGCTGCCATGACCCACAGCCGGGAGAGCGGAGTTCAGCGCTTTGACATTACTAGCACTAGCACCCTACCCCCGTGCTTAAGATGCTGCCATATGGCTGCACAGGGATCAGTGGAAGCCTTGTTTTTTAATAAGATGTAACATGTCTCCAGAAGTGGCCCTTTCTAAGGTATGCACTGGTTTCCCAGCTTACTTCAGAGGCGCCTATCACCCTGTTGGAATTCTATGGCTCTGACCCAATCTTTTTTTTACTTTCGAAAAGTGCTTAAAGTGGACCAACACCCAGGGGGGATCGATCCCTGCGGGGCATCCGAAATCCTGTGAAACCCCACAGGAAGCCCAGAAACCTTACCTTAACCCCGTTCCAACGACGCATGCGCGGGCCGCGGCCGCGCCTCGCGCTTCCATCTAGCAGGGCGCGCACCCGCGCCAGCCGTTTGTGAATGGCCGGCGCGCTCCCTGTTAGAGGGAAGCGCGAGACGCGGCCTCCAGCGCTCAGAGCCGCTGTGGTTGGACGCCGCTTGTACGTGCATACCACAGTGGCTCTGAGCGCTCTGATTGGACGAGCGCCCGCGTAGGAGCGTTGTGAGGTGAGTGTTTCCGGGCGTTCTGGGGGGTTTCACACAGCGGGGCACCCCCGATCGGGGTGCCCCACCAAAGTGGACCAAAACCCAGGATAGTCAAAATCCTGGGTGTTGGTCCACTTTAAGATGCTGCAATATGCCTGCACCAGTATACTTAAAGTGGGCCAAACCCGGGATTTTCACTCATCTCAGGTTTTGGGCCGTCCCCCTGGGGCACCCCAGTTTGGGGTACCTCGCTTGCTATGTAAAACCCTGTTGTTCACTGAGCTGTCTAATGGCACATGACCTGTGAGGGTCTGCCAAGATAATTTATGTGAACTTAAGGGGTATTTTCCTCCCATCTGGACATACAGGAGGGGTGAGGGTGAAACACATGTACAAGTACATGTACACATGGCCACCAATGCCTATAAAAGTAAAACTACTATACCAGGAAAGATATGAAGGAGGGAATGGATTTCCAGAAAGAAAAGTCTTCCTCCTGTATAGTATGAGCCAAGTTGATGATGGAATGTGGATTCCATCTGCAGTAAGTTGTTGTTTGACCAAAGATGCAGAAATAGTGTTTTCACCTACTGTTTATGAAGTAATGTCAAGGTTTTGAAAGCTTATAGGATACTGAACAAAGTACTGGCAATCAAAAGAGTCAAGTTACAGCCATTGTTCATTAGCACAACACTGCTTTGATGTTGTCAATCAGGATGGGGCTTGGGGAAAAGCAAGTCAAGTAAGCTTCAATAACATGAAGGGCCAATTCTGCAGACATGTTCCATCTTACTGAGAAACAAGGCTTCCTGACACCTTAAGCATACTAATGCAGTTGCATGGAAGCATCTAAACTATTTTTCCAAAAGTAAAAAAAAAGGTTGGGTCTGGATCAGGCCATAGAATTACTCCAGGGTGATAGCTGCCACTTAAGGAAGCCCATGAATCACGTCCATGCCTCAGAAAGGGCCACTTCTGAAAACATGTTCCATCTTACCAAGAAACAAGGTTTTCTGATTTCTTAAAACTTAGTGATGCAGCTGCATGGCAGCATATTATGCATTTTTTTAAAAAGTAGAAACAGGCTGTAACTCTTAAATAAGCAGCTAGTATTCTTTCTGGTCATCCTCCTAAGGCGGTGAGCCCGGCTCCTCAATCATATAACTGAGAGGATGGAGTTTTCCTTTTCTTTACTGTTTCTTCAGGAAACATTTGTGCTAGCTAGGAGACTGGACCAGGGATAGCAGATCATGGCTACATGATTCTTACTGCAGCTGCATACCAGTTTTTGAAGGATAAAACAAAATATGAATTGGAATGGTGTTATGAAATCGCGCTCTAAATTCTTATAATTAATTATATCAATAAAAAGTTTGTATTTAAAAAGGAGAGAGATAAAAGGAGATAAAAAAGAAAATAAAATTAATAGACATCCCAGCCCTAATTATGGGTATAAATATGAGAAAAAGCACTTTAATAAAAATGAAGAAACTATTAAGAGTAACCCTTCCTATATCCCACAAACAAAAAATCGATTTTATCCTTTGAGAGAATTAGAAGAAACAGACTCATATGGAGACAAAAAATATAAAAGAAATATAGGGAATAGGGAATTTTCCTCTCCCCCTTTTTCCATAAGAGAAAATATGCAAAAAAAGCAGATGGGATGGAGAAACTACAGAGAAAGGAACAGAGATTGGTCACAGGAACGGGACCTCTCCACCCAATCTGTTATAAAGAAAAGAAAAGATATAGAGGAAAGAGAGGAGGAAGAAAACATAACAATAAAAAAATACAGGAGGAATCAATAGAGGAAACAGATAGAAATGGGATTTATAACTTAAGTGAAAAAGAATTAAATAAGGATGAAAAATTAGCACTAGACAAAGGCTTGAATTATGCTCCAAATGTAGCTCTAGATCCATTTCGAGTATTCATTGATGCCAATCTATTCTTTAGGAAATTAAATATTAAAAGATTTTTTAAAAATAGGGAAATTATGGATGAAAATAAAGTAAAACTAGAAGATAAAGAAAATAAAAATAATTATATTAAGTCCACCACTTTAAAAAATCCATCTATGTTTAATCCAACTCAAAATAATGGTACATGTATAGAAACTTAAAACAAAATGGTATTAAAAGATATTAAATCTACTTTACAATCCAATAAAGAATTATCAAAAAAATATAATAAAACAGAATTAGCTATTAAAAAAGGTATTAAGTCACTGAAAGGAGACAATACTAGACTAATTAAAAGGGCTGACAAAGGTGGAGGGATTGTTGTGCAGGATATCAAGGATTATACCAAACAGATTGATCTTCTGCTAAATGATACCGACACCTATAAGATACTAGATAAAGACCCGATAATAGAATAGAAAAAAGAACTAGAAAGATTACTAGTTATGGGTTTAGAAATGAAACTGATTACTGAAAAAGAATATAATTATTGTAATATAAAACACCCAAAATTACCAACGATATACGGACTTCCTAAAATCCATAAAAATCAAACCAATCCTCCTCTTAGACCTATCATTAGCGGCATCAACTCTATAACCTACAGTCTAGGAAAATATTTGGATTATTTCTTACAACCTTTGGTAGTAAATCTCCCGTCTTATATTAAAGATAGTAAATCGGTACTAAACTTACTGAAGAATATGAGAGTTACAGAAAATACACTATTAGCCACCATTGATGTGGTATCATTATATACCAACATACCACATAGTTTGGGCTTAAAAGCAATTAGACACTACCTACTAAGAAAAACAAATATGTTATTAATCCAAATTGATTTTCTAATAGACTTGTTCCATTATGCCATGACCCATAATTATTTCTGGTTCAATGAAAAATACTATGTGCAAACAAAGGGAGTAGCAATGGGAGCGAAATACGCTCCGAGCCTAGCTAATCTATTTATGGGTATGTGGGAAGAAATTGTTATATATAGTGAGCGCCCTACCTCTTTAAAAGTCTGGGGGCGCTATATTGACGATTGTTTAGTAATATGGGAAGGCACTCAACTATCCTTTGAAGAATTTTTCAACTCTCTAAATAAGAACGAATGGGGAATAACATTAACTGTAGAAATTAATAAAGAAAAAATTAATTTCTTGGACTTAGTCATAGAAAATATTGAAGGAGAACTTGTCACTAAAACATTTTTTAAGGAAACTGACAGAAATTCGTTTATACCAAAAACAAGCTGTCATCATCCCCAATGGATTGATAACATCCCCAAGGGTCAATTTTATAGATTAAAAAGGAATTGCACACAGGAATTAGATTTTTTACAACAAGCACAAACACTTGGTGAAAGATTTATTAGTAAGGGGTATGAACCAGAATTCATCCAAGAAGAAATAAAAAAAGTTAACAAAATAGATAGGAACACTATGTTATTAGACAACAAAAAAGATGATAAATCACATAAAAATAATAAGAAAGAGTTTGCTTTTGTTACACAATATGGAAATAATCACGGGAAATTAAATAAAATTAAAAAAAAAACACTGGAATATTATTAAGAGTGATGAAATACTCGGGCCTTGTCTACCCGAAAAACCCACTGTTATTTTTAGGAAGCCACCTACTTTATCTACACACTTAGTTAAAAGTTATATACCACCTAAAAACAAAAATAGTAATAGTCTCAACAAACATTTAATTGGATTTTATCCATGTAAAAAATGTGCAGGATGCAAGAATTGTATAAATAATAGTAAATGTATAAAAAAATTCATTTCAAATAATACCAAAAAAGAATTTAATATAAAAAATTTTTTTACATGTGCTAGCAAAAATGTTGTTTATTTATTAGAATGTCCTTGCGGTCTACAATATGTAGGCCGCACAGGTAGGGATTTTAAAACAAGGCTAAGAGAACACATTTATAATATTAAAAGGAAGTATGAGTTACACAGTGTCTCTTTACATTTTAAAAAAATGCACAACAGCAATCCAAATGAATTAAAATATTGTATAATAGACCAGATAAATTTGAATATCAAAGGAGGGGATATAATTAGAGAGCTATCAAAGCTGGAATCTAAGTGGATTTTTACTTTAGACACAATGCAACCCATCGGTCTAAATATCGAATTCGATATTAATTGTTTTATTTAAATCGATAGTTTATAAGTTTTATTTTTTATTTTTATTTCTGTATGATATAGATGTGTAATAATACTGATATATTTGTATTAAAGTTGTGGATAGGAATAATTATCTAATAGTATATAATAATATTACTGGTTATGTAAATTGTCGCACTGATAACATTTTAGTTCAAAAATAATTATGTATATTACAATATATTAAATAGTTGAAAATAACCAAGAAGTACATTTAATATAACTTTTTGAAGATCCATAATTGCTATATAGATACCATATAATTAGGAATGAGGTTTCTATGTGATAAATTAATGTTTTTTAAAGAATTGATGTTTTGGACTGTGAAATTATCAGTGCTACAGATTATTAAGATTCTGTATAAGGACCCAGATAAAACTGAGTTCTACCCCGCTAGGATTATTTAGATGCTCTATTTTAAATTCCTTTATTATAATGGTCATTACCATCTGCTCCTATAGGGAGTGAAATAGTTAACTAGCTTCCAATATGAAGCCTCCAATACGAAGCTATATAAGTATTCTCTGATTAGCGCTCCGTGCGCCTGTGAACAAGTCCCTAAGTGACGAAACGCGTTGGGCGGAGCCTATTCTAGTCACGTGATTCCCGAACAGAGCCGACGCCAGCCGAGCCCAAAGGCCTAGGCTTCGGCAACGTATGTGGTGCGGCGTCTGAGAACGGTCTGATAAATTTACTGGCGGAGTAGAAGCTAGTTTGTTTGGATTTTTACCCTGAAACTATTTTAATCAATACTCATATTTGTTTACAATCTGGTAAGCACCTTTTAGCTGGTCTGCGCACAAGAATTTTATACAGAGTTACGCTATGTGCGGTTATTTGTGTTTTTTATTACATGCTCAAAATAAATGAGGAATTAATTACACTGATCCAGTTTTAATGAATATATGAAAGAAAAGGAATCAAATTCTAAATATAGCGCTAATTATCCACTGGGCTATTTGGAAAATATTTGAAAAAGGAAGCAATTGTTTATACACAGAAAAACGCTGTCTGGCCATTGGCTATCTGGTACGTGTTGATTGCAGCAGGTGGTGGATACACTTGAAAGCAGTTGTTTTGCTACTCACGCGGTGATTTGATACACAAAGAAATATACTGCTATTTGTACATGATACACTTGAATTGTCCCGCGGAGATTTTATACACATTGTGTGTTATTTGTTTTCTAAAATATGAATTGGGTTCAGCTTGTAGAGAATGGAAATACTGTCATACTGTGATGCCCAGCGGGACACCAATCTTCTGTAAGCAGACAGCCCCCAATCTCCACCGCCGCTTCTGCCTATAGTCAAGCCCCCTTTTGCCGGGACGCTTGGTACGCCTCACACTTGGTATGCCTATTAAGACCTGGGGTTGCCCCCAGGTCTTAATAGGCACAAAGGATGTCTGCTTACGGTGAAGGCCGATGAACCACAAGGGTATCCCGAAGCCGAGGTCGTTCACAGGTAGTCAGTCTAGAAGGTGCGTCAGATTACAGGGATGGGACAGGTGCGTAGCCAAAGGGTCAAGCCGGGAGGTCAGAGATCGTGGGGTATCCAAAAGAGCAGGCAGGTTCGAGGTCAGACAAAGCAAAGGTCTGTACAGGCAGCGGACAGCCGGGTCGGAAACAGATAATGGAATCATACCCTAATCACAAGTGACTATAACGGACATCGGGTACTGGGCTGACTCCATATTTATTGGGGAACTGACAAATGAACAAAGGGGGGTGGGAGCAGCTCAATCACTATTTATACAAAATTATCAACATTATTATTCAGGGCCTGGGAACTAATTTTCTGCCCAGTTTAACCCTCTCATCAACTAAATATCAAGCAACAAACATGTCTAGCTATGTGGAAAGACAGAGATTTGGTTGCATATATCTGCAGATACATGTGGAAGCCACACTGCCCCGGCAAGGCACTCTGTGTTTAGTGTGGTCCCTACTCTTAATTCTGAGTCCCCAAAGTTGGGACATGCAATGCAGACAAATTTCTGAGAGCTACTCACCTGGGAAGCAGCCAGCCTCCCTTTAGAACACTTCACAGGGAGAAATCCATATTAGCTGAATTCCTCCCTGCTTGTGCTCATGGCAATTCAAATGAACAAAGGGGGGTGGGAGCAGCTCAATCACTATTTATACTAAATTATCAACATTATTAATAATAATGTTAATAATAATGTTGATAATTTTGTATAAATAGTGATTGAGCTGCTCCCACCCCCCTTTGTTCATTTGAATTGCCATGAGCACAAGCAGGGAGGAATTCAGTCAATATGGATTTCTCCCTGTGAAGTGTTCTAAAGGGAGGCTGGCTGCTTCCCAGGTGAGTAGCTCTCAGATATTTGTCTGCATTGCATGTCCCAACTTTGGGGACTCAGAATTAAGAGTAGGGACCACACTAAACACAGAGTGCCTTGCCGGGGCAGTGTGGCTTCCACATGTATCTGCAGATATATGCAACCAAATCTCTGTCTTTCCACATAGCTAGACATGTTTGTTGCTTGATATTTAGTTGATGAGAGGGTTAAACTGGGCGGTAAATTAGTTCCCAGGCCCTGAATAATAATGTTGATAATTTTGTATAAATAGTGATTGAGCTGCTCCCACCCCCCTTTGTTCATTTGAATTGCCATGAGCACAAGCAGGGAGGAATTCAGTCAATATGGATTTCTCCCTGTGAAGTGTTCTAAAGGGAGGCTGGCTGCTTCCCAGGTGAGTAGCTCTCAGATATTTGTCTACATTGCATGTCCCAACTTTGGGGACTCAGAATTAAGAGTTAAGCAGGGAGGAATTCAGTCAATATGGATTTCTCCCTGTGAAGTGTTCTAAAGGGAGGCTGGCTGCTTCCCAGGTGAGTAGCTCTCAGATATTTGTCTACATTGCATGTCCCAACTTTGGGGACTCAGAATTAAGAGTAGGGACCACACTAAACACAGAGTGCCTTGCCGGGGCAGTGTGGCTTCCACATGTATCTGCAGATATATGCAACCAAATCTCTGTCTTTCCACATAGCTAGACATGTTTGTTGCTTGATATTTAGTTGATGAGAGGGTTAAACTGGGCGGTAAATTAGTTCCCAGGCCCTGAATAATAATGTTGATAATTTTGTATAAATAGTGATTGAGCTGCTCCCACCCCCCTTTGTTCGTTCGAACTGACAAATGGCCGCCCTGGGGGGGCGTGTATGTGCTGATTGGTACAATACCAGTTGTGATTGGTGCAACAACACTGAGTGATTGACAATGTCCAGGGGCTGGTCAGTCTTGGCAGCAAAACCAGCCCCTGATTCCATCAGGTGTGAAGGACGCTGCACCGCCTGCCACTCGCAGTGCAGAGCCTCCTAGTGGCAAAACTGATAGACTGCAGGGCGTGCACCTGGCACGCGCCCGCAGAGCTAGAGAGGGGCGGGGGAGGCTGTCAGAGTGACACGCCGCACTCCCCATCATCCAGGAGCGGCGGCCACACTCAGCAGCAGGAGTGCCGCCTGCACTGAGTATTTTATGTTGCTCTTAGTGGCCTCTAGTTGACAATCAATTAATAGGATTTTTGCAGCCAGGGGTTTCCCCCCTGGAGGGTGAAGTGGTGTAGGGGACAACGGGACCTGTGGGTACTGCAGCGGGACTACTACTTATTATGGGTGATATTTATTCAGGATGTTCATATTATTGGCATTCTTTGCTCTATTTTCCTTTGCACTTGCTTATTGTTGAATAGTTAAAGATATTGATATAGATATTGTACCTCTAGTTTACTGCTTTAGAAGGTGCTGCATTACCTATTTGCTCTGTGAAACTTTTGGATATTTTATTGATTGTACTATGCTGTGATTAGTTTCTTTTTATTTTATGTTATTTTTGGTCATTATCATGGTCAATTCTGTGTACTATAGCATGTTTTTAATTGTTTTGAGTTGTTATATGTGTGTATGTTGGTCATGTTTTGGAATACAGTTATTGCAGTTGGTCTGTTTTGAGGGCAGACAGGTCTTCTGCCCCCCTTCTTTTCATTCTGTGTTTGGCCTCCAATCGCCATGTATGTAAATATTAATTGATCGTGCCAGTTTGTGCTGTTTTCATGTGATTTTTTCTGAAATACAATGCAAAGTAAAAGTTTGTTTTTGCAGCTTTGGGGGCTGCTCTTAATAACCTAAAAACTGGGAACATTAGAAGCTGTACAGTAATCTAGTGTATTTACCTGCCTTCCTCCTATTTTTGAGTCCCCAGAGTTGGGACATGCATTACAGGGAGGTTGGCAAGTTCATGTTGTATTGATAGAGCAATTATCCCTCCCTTTACTCAGCTGGCTCAAAATTGAAGGTAACAAAACATTTGAAAATTCAAAATATGAAATAAGACAGGGCAAGAAGTTACTAAAGTAACAAATGGCTTTGTTGAAAATGTTTTTCACTTATGAATGATTTCTGGACACCAGAAAAATCATCAACAGCGCATCTTGTGAAAATCCAATGAATAACTTGCAAAAACATGTTTTTCGAAAGATCCACTTATTTGAAAAAGACTGAAAATGAAGTATGCCTTGGCACCACAGATGCCCTGTAGTGCATAAAGCCTCATTGAGAACCACCAACTGACCTTTTTATTTTTATATTTACGATGTGTTTCAGTGTTTCCTTGAATGTTAGGTTCCATTTTACATAGATACGAGAATAGAAATACAGGTTACTTATGATTCTATATACAATGGCTTTGTCCTAGGGACAGGGATAAACACATAATGGAAGTCATTATCTATTATCTTCAGTATATTAATGACTGTTGTGCTAATATAATTTAATTGAATGATGTCCTTTCCTGTGCCAATATGTGGAAGTTGCTTTCATATTGCAACAATAAAAGTTTATGTTTAATTGAGTATACAACCATAATTCACATCAAGGTCACACTGGGCCACCAGAACACAAGAGGATCCTCCAGTGGTTACATTCGTCATTTTGTCAATAAAAATCAGATTTTATACTATTACAATTTAATTGTAAGCTGAATGGTGCACCTCAAGGATAATGTTTTTGGTGAGCCCAAGAAAGATTTTCTCTGGTGAGCTCAAAGTGTTCCAATCCTTGATTCATATAAGCAGTTCCAGCTCAAATGAACGCGTGCTAGGCCAAATATTCTGTTGGGTCCCCTTAATCTGAAAACAGTAAATTGTGTCACCATGAAAGTTTAGCATGACATTTGACTGCCAAAGTGCATGCTGCAACAGGCAGGCCTCTGTTGGGCTCAAGAGACTGGTCTGACATCTTCAGAAAACTCTTGATATTCATGCAAGTTTACTGTAAAGTAGAGCCTCACTATTCATGTTCAATAAAGATTAACCTTACATTAGGAAGTTTACATATGCATTGTTTTTGAAAAGTGTCAGATTTGGTAACAGAGATATTAGGCTCAATGCAGTGCTGTTTTCAAGTTTCTTATAATTCTTTGGCTCTGGGATCTTAAAGAGAGAGCTTTTTTCCTACTGACTGCAAGTCCCAGAATCTTTCTACTGCTGCCACACCCCCTTATCTACAGAATTTGAATTGATACAAAAAGGGTTAAACCCCTGCCTCAAGCAAAGCAAATGATTAGCAAGCCAGAGTCAAGATGTCTAAAGATATGTACCTGAAAACACTATTGCTAACATAAACTCATTGTTGCTACAGAAAACTTTTATAACACAAAGTTGCAAACAAATAAAATAAAATAATCAAAGCTAAGTTCAGCACATTAGGCTTGATTCAGAGAGACAAAAAAAACCTTCAATTTTAGTGCCGATCTGTTTTTTTTTGTGAAATGTTTCCGCTCTCGTATGAGTGTACGAGCGATTCTATGCATGCATTGCAATCCTTCTGTATAGTTTCCGTCCATTCGTACGGCAGATTACAAATACGAGGATGTCATTTTTCAAGGTGGCTTTTCCGTTTCATTTTCACATGTTACAATGTAGGCTTTTGTTTTTGCCCTTTTCCCATCGTATCCTCCCACGAATCCTTTACGTTTCCCATTAGATTCTGTTTCCCTTTTTCAATAAATATTCGTCCAGACGGAAATCCTTACGATCTTGCGCCTGCGCACTACAAACTTAACTCATTAAAGTGCTCCCCTACATATTTGCCACCCTCACTTCTACTACAATGTTTAGCTAAATCACTTAGCACTATTCTCCATCTTCCCTTTTGGCCCCGTAAAGCTCACCCAAACCACTTTGCGGTTAGGTACTTCTTCCATTTTAGCCCCCTAAAACTTACCCAAATCACTTCTCGGTCATGTGAATATTCATCTTTAAATATTTCTGGGCCCATTAATTTTGTGTTAATGTATTTTGTAAATGAAATGACACTGTAAAAAATGTTTTTATTCCATCATAAAATATAAAAATTTTTAAAATTTTGACAATTTCACATTTTTACAACTATAAAAAACAAAATACATAGCAATGGCAGGCCACAGAACATTATTCTTCATCTGTGGTCCCCAACGAGTTGCGCAGCTCCTGCATCTCGCCCACCAACTGAAGGACCCTGACACTCAGTTGTGCCACTCTGTTAAAAAATGTAAATTAAAATATTGGTATAACCTTGTTGGGGTCATACTGCAGTGCCCCCCCCCCGTATGGTCCAAACACCTAAATCTGGACTTCAAAAGCCAGGGGGCCCTCGCCACCACGGCCCGGGTTTTGCATAGTGCCCGATTAGAGAACCCCTGGCCCGCATTCTGCAGGCAAAGAATGGGCATCAGGAGCAAGGGCAGGAGTGGATATCCAGAATCCCCTGAAAGAATTTAAAAATACTAACATAAAATACACATTCTAAGCTACAATATTGTTTAACATGTCATCAAGGGCTAAAAACAGCCATAGGTTAAGACATGAGTCATCAACTATATTCATTGCCATACAGTGAAAATGGATTGATGGAATGTGAGCAAACTTACCCTGGAGCCATCCACCAGATAACTCTCCTGACTCAAACTGACGAAATAAGCCGGAGCTCTGCAATATATAAGCATCATGGGACGACCCTGGATGCCCTGCAAGAACACTGAGGAATCGCATAGCTGGACCAAACCCTGGTTGTATGTTGTGTGAGTGGCACATCTTTCGGTTCCTGCAACCAAATATAAAATAATTACACAAAGCAAAGGTAACCGACTAAAACAATAACTCCTACAACAAATTAAGATTCAAGTTCAACAATCCAAATATAATTCAAAAAGGACATAAGTCTAAAAAAAATTAGCAATTATATGGATGTGTGGGAAAATAATGGTTTACATGCTAAGGACTAATTAAGGTCAGCATTAAAATGCTTCTATAAGGCATACATGAAATGTATTGATTTAGGTATGCATTGCTATACAATTTATGAGCTCGGCCATGCTGATACATGCAATGCCTTGGTGCTAAAGGCGCGCAGACTCCTCCACATAGCCGCAAAACATGTTCAACAATAGCAATCCGAGCCCTCAAAGGTCCCGTAAGTGGATCGGAAATGAAACGGATTTATAGGGT
This sequence comes from Gastrophryne carolinensis, assembly GCA_027917425.1. Taxonomy (NCBI): domain Eukaryota; kingdom Metazoa; phylum Chordata; class Amphibia; order Anura; family Microhylidae; genus Gastrophryne; species Gastrophryne carolinensis. The sequence goes on along the minus strand of CM051241.1, from coordinate 62,740,989 downwards.
GGTGACCCTTCGGAAATCAGCTCTCTGAATCAGACGTAAGCCCATCCAAACAACGTAAGTTATCTGAACGAACGAAAAAAAAATTTCCGATTTTGTTTGGAAAATGATCCGAACTAACGGAAATGATCCGATTTGCTTCCGTTCATCGAAAACTCATATACACATTTTCCCGAACGTTCGTATGAATGAAAAATGAACGGAAAAAAGCAAAGAAAAAGACTAACACCCACCCAAACTTTCACAGACAGCTACGGAAGTCCGGACGAATGTGTCTTTGAATCGAGGCTATTGAGGGCATCATTTTGGCACACAATAATGGAAACTTTCAAAAGGCCATTGAAATTGGAATTACCCTTTAACCTTAGAGACAGGCGAGAAATAGGTGTGAATTTCCTCCAACAGAATGGTGCTGTTGCTGTGTTTTTTCTTTACCATATTTGGTAAAATGGAGCCTTTTCTTCAATACCTTGCATAATCATAATCTTTGGTGATTATTAGTGTCTTTTCTTTATTTCAATATTTTTATTAGTCATTTTTTGAAAAAAAAGAAAACATTTAAATTCAGAAATTATTACGTCCATATTGTAGCCGGTTTGCTATATCAAGACTAACAAGCCGGGGAAGGACACATGCATCCATTATAAACATAGTTACATTGTTCCAAAATCAAACAAGAAAATACAACATTGTATTGTTCCCTCCCAGTTTAGAAAGGCATTTTATTTGTCAGCGAAGCCATTTAGCTTTAAAATTATTGTACTCAGCCATGGCTATTACCATTGGTCCAACAATATAGAAGCAAAAGGAAAAAAGTGGAGCACGAAAAAGGAGAAAAAAACCCAAGTCCAGGAGAGAGAAGAGGAGGGGGATACCCTAGCTAATATAATATCCAGCTCTTCCCTCTAGTGTGTTGGATCCTTCAATCCCACAGCCACTCATGTTGTTGCCCATTGTTCATGTTGCTACATATTTTTTTATTCGCCATCAGCCAATTCACTTTTTGTTTTACAGCCCCAAATGGAATATCTGGTTGTTTCTAAGACCCTGTTAATACCATTCTAGCAGCTTATGAAATCAGAACAGTCAAGCTATTTTGTCTGTTAGACTCAGAATCTCTGAGCCCAACAAGGCCACCTTTGGATCACATATCACTGTTTCTTGTACCGCTTTACTTATGAACCGAAATGTTCTATTCCAATAAGACTTGGCTTTAGGGCAAATCCACCATATATGCCATAGATCACCCCTCATATTGCAGCCTCTCAAACATTCAGATCTATGATCTAATGGATCTCTATACAGTCTGTCTGGGACCATATACCATCTCGTTAAGAGTTTTAGGCCAGATTCCATGACTGCACTATTCATGGAAGATCTACTAATATTTTTACTCTTTTACTCCACTATTTGATTGATCCCATGCCTCTACAGCTTTCCCTCTATCTTTATTAAATTGAGTAGATCTGGAAGATGCCTCCTTGACCACTCATAGATGATAAGCAATATTTTTCATGTATTGTACATTCTTTCCCTCTTTCCCCTCCCCCCTTGGAGTGAACAAAATCTAACCTAAATCTTTCCCCAGGAGGCATGATACATAGATCATCTATTTCCAAGTTAGAGTGACCTCTTTTGATTTCAAGGAAGTAATCCTATTAACTCTGTCCCATATTTTCAGGGACGCCATCAAAAAGGGTCACTCAATCAGATTTACAATATCTGAGAATGTCCATTGAACCCCTGTTTGGGACTGAAGTTTTCCCTGAGTTTCAGGGGGCAGGTTAATGTTCATTGCTATTGACAGGAGCAGTCATCTGCAAAGAGAGCACATTTGTATTCATTCTTGCCACAGGTGACCCCCTTGAAAGCCCCTAAAGATCTTAATTATTCAGCTATAGGTTCTATTGCTAGGCTCAGTGAGAGGGGACATCTCTGCCTGGCGCCACAGTGGATAACCAGAAGGTTAGAGTTAAAGCCTTTTTTATTAAAATGGCTGCCTTCGGGTTGATTATATGCCACTAAAAAGATTCATAAACTCTTCCCCAAAACCCATTCTCTTTAACACCGCTTGGACATATCTCCATGATAATGTGTTGAATGTCTTCTGGATATCCACAGATAGCACCATTCCCTCCAACGGGTCTCCCCCTCCATACCCCGCTCCATAAGAGAAATTATATTGTAGGCCCTTCTTATTTGGTCCGCCCCCTGACTACCTGGCACAAAGCCCACCTGGTCCAGATGGACAATCTCCGGTGTAAAGTCTGGACACCATTATCGTGTAAGTAATGTCATTAATCAAAGAGATTGGACAATAAGCTAGTACAATCTGTCCAATCATTTCCAAGTTTAGATATAACCACTATATTAGCCCTTAATTTATTCATGCTGTTATACGACTGCACTAGCTAAATGAAGTCATACCAAACAATTTATAATACCTGCAAGGGAATCCATCCAGACCAGGAGCCTTCAAACCACCCATGCGGCCATCAGACCCGCTGCTCTTAGATGCACAGTGGGATCAGGAAGAGGTAAGTTGGCTGCAGCGATCTGCGGGGGTTTCACACAGTGGAGAACCCCCAATCGGGGTGCCCCCAGGTCCACTTTAAGACAACAGGCTTTGGATTCCTCAGCACAGCCACATAGCTTGCTGAATATAAACAAGATGGCCCCTGGGATAGATAAGGGCTGGACTATGTATCCAGGTAGATTACATTGTCTGAAAAGGGCAAACCTAATGAGCGCATATGCACAGTAGTGGTTTAGTATTGGAAATTACATTGACAAAATAATAACTTTGGCAATAGGAGTATCCCTGTTGCTGCTTCCATTGTTTCCCTATTTGCCAACTGAGTTTACACAGTGATGAGGAAACCCAACCGGCAACATGATTGGCTTTCAAGTGGGGCCAGGTCATGGCTCGAGAGTGAGGAAGGGGTAAGTTTCATTTTTGTGAATCCACTGTAGTTCAGCCTTTTGTGGAATCATTCCAATTTACTGTAGATTATTGGTATAAAGCAGTGCAGCATTAGTTATCTCCTGGTTTGAGATGCTCCCATGCTGCCACACTGCATGGTATGCAAAACAAACAACAGTCAGATTTGTTGGTCCTGTTTAAATGTATGTATTTTACATAAAAATACTTCTATTCTAATGTTCAGTCCACCTGCTCCTTGCTAGTCCTTGCTTAAAGCATTTGAAGGCCTTATTGCACAATGGTTTCCTCCTGTGCTTGTGTTAATATTATAATTGGCAGTATGTAGAACAATTATAAGGAGATTGTAAGCATTTCCTAGAAAGTGTATTGGTCATATTGGATGAATAGGTGTAGTCTAGTTAAACTGTATTTTTAAAGACACAGCAAAAATACTAAGATATTGTGCTAAAAGATTTCGTTAGAGACACAATAATAAATATATGTTATGTGTAATAAGTTATTCTATAGTAGAAAGATTGCTCTATATGCTGAAACCAATATTCTAAGAAACAATAATAATAATTGAAAAAAGCTATTCTAGATTAGGCTGTGTGAAAGAAACCTTCACAAATAGCTAAGACAATACATAAAAGCATAAAACCTTCCCATTAGTATTAACATGTGTAAAACAAAATCAAGGCCAAAAAGCAAGGTTGTATGTATGACAGTTACTTTTCAACTTTGCTTCTTGGCCTTTAATTCCTATGAAGTTCTGAGGGGGGCACTATAGACCATGCTTCCACTCTGCTTATGCCACGAATAGATGTTTTCACTGCCACAGCACCAGTCTAAGCGAAAATCGCAGGATGGCGTAACACGCCAGCGGTGGCAGTCTGGATGATCGAGCTTCTACACAGGGACAGCACGCTGGCGCTGAGATTGTTCACTTCCCCTCTCCTTATCAGCTGTTATTGGATTGGGCTGTGGTGGAATACGCCTGGTGTTCCCTGTTTTATAGTTTTTATAGCGCTACTATTCTTTTCACTTGTGAGTGGAATACCTTTTAGAATTAATGCTTGGTTTTTAGATTTTATTGCACTTGATTCTATTTATTTTTAATTTGCATGCCTCGAAAGTTGGATAACATTGGAGGAAACACTATTGCTTCATATATTCTTAATGATTTGATGGATTATCTCTTAAAATTTGATTACATTGTTTACCTACTGTGAATCTTCAGGGATCTCTAACTATAATGCCTGCATAAGGAAGTTTTAGTTGTGGCCTGAATACTCTAGAACTCTGGTAAGAGTGTTTTAAGCCGGAGATGGGCAAATTTATGCAGTATGGTGGAATATACCTTTGTGAACAGCATATTTTCACTGTTATACACCAAAATTTCTCCGTGCACTATTTGGAATTGAAACTGTATTTTTCCTTACACAATCTGAGGACAAATTGTCCAGTGTACAGTACGTTGTCCTAAATGTTTCTGAGAGAAGATAATATCGCACGTAATGTCATATCAGCTTGCTGGATACTTTCTATCTTTCTCTCCTGCTGTGCTACTATTACAAAGGAAGAATCTCTCTCTCTGCTCCTTCCCTCCCTCATTTGGGCCTAGAGTAAGTAAGCTTGCCTCAAAAATCCCATGAAAATAAGGACTGTTTCTTTCTTTTAAAGTAATTATACTGGCAGGTATGGCTTAAAGCTTCTAATGTTCCCAATTTGTTACAGTTTTAAAAACACAGCCCCCAAAGCTGAGAAAGCTTACTTTTACTCTGTACTGCATTTCAGAAAATCCTGGGAGTTAGGTGTGGTCATATACTGAGGACTTTAGTGCTCGTATGAGTATATGAGTGAGTATAGTACATTAGCATAGGGGAGAGCTGCAAGCCCGCTACTCTTATGGTATGGGAGAGATGGATTTTTTTGCACTGGCATACACTAGTGTATAAGGGGCTTGGGTGGTGCTCTGGTGTCCCAGAAATGTACTTAAAGTGGCAGGGGCATGCACGTGTCGCCAAAGGGGACCCAAACAGAGGACATAAGTAAGTAAACTCCACATCATCTTTGTTTACATGGATCATCAGGAGGGGCCTAAAATAGTTGTCATAACTGAAGCACACAAGCGGCTGCTAAATGACAGTCTGAGGGGGCACCCAGAATGCTGGAGCCCCCCCACACATAACCCCCAAGACCACCCGTAAATCTTACCTTAACCTCATTCCTATGCCGGGAGTCCAGCACCACAAATGGCCGCCCGGCACTCTGCCGCCCACGTAACCATTGGGCGGCCAATCACCCAGACTGACATTTAGCTGCAGCGGTGGCAACAACCAACACTGGCACCATGCAGGGTGTTGGTTAGCTTTAAAGGAGGACTATCACAAAAAAATGAGCCAATGAAAAAAATCCAAACAAATATGCTGGATAGCAGGAGAAAGGGTCACTTAAAAACTCGGCATCAAGAAATATCTAGCCAGGCTTGTTTCTTTCTTTTAATGGAAGGAGGAAGAAATCAGGGGGGGAGGGGCAGGTTCTGTCACCCCTGGTACACCCAGAAACCTGTCACTTCTGGATTTTATTCCTACCTGGAAAAGAAAACCACAAGATTGACAGGAGTTTTATTCAGTTTGTGTGTATAAATTATCCCTCCTCTCATTAGCCAACGTGGTTACATGGATTTTTAATATTACACAATTTCACGATACACCTCTTTTAAAGAACCATGTTGAAACATCAAATCCATGCTAGACAAAGCGGACAGCAACTACCCTGAAAGAAGCTTGGCTTTCACTGCTCATAAGCCCCGAAGGCTAAACACTGACATTGCCAGGTAAGGCAGCATCAGATGCCTCTTGGGTGTTGGCTTCTTGATAAGAGAGGCCATTGCCTCAAAGCTCACAAATCTTAGGGGCACAAAGGGGCACTCAGATCGCATAATCGCACTATGGGGTGATTGACGAACTGCTTTGCTCTTACTCATGGTATTCTCAGGTATTTGCCACATTAGCTGCATTTACCAAACAAAATGTGCCATGTTGCCCAATGGTGCCAGTGTTTTCTGTATTTAATGGTAGGTCGGCATAGTTGGGCGAATGCTGGCGAACACTTTCCAGCTTTTAGCAACAAACCCTATAGGAAGCAATGGTTATTTTGCAAAGAAAGTCTCTTTCACCCTTTGGTCACTTCTGGCTGAAGTCTGTGTTCAGGGTCCCGAACCCACAAAGTTAGTCACGGACCCAAACTTTGGGGTTCGAGTTTGCTCATCTCTATTCAGGATATAATGACATAAAAGAGGTTAGCTCTTGATTTGTTTAGATTACTCATGTGTGTTTTGTGAACATGAAAGATTTAAAAAAGACCTTAATTATGATATTAATAATAATTGATAATTATAATAAAAATTATTATTATAGCCTAGTTTATTATAGCCTATAGCCTAGACAAATTAAAGCTATTATTTGCAAGATTACGAAATAAGAGACAGGAAAGACAGTTAAAAGAAAAAAGAGAAAGGAAGTGAGGTCTTTCTTTGAAGTGTTATGAGGCTCTAGATTGAAAGAAGCCTTAAACTGGACCTTCAGCGTGATTTAATGAAAAGCCCAAACCTTTAAAAAACTATTTCCCAGCATCTAAAATTAATATATTTTAAGTTTTTAATCACTTACTTATTATTATTTCCCCCACCGGCTGCCACTCTGTTCAGGACTCTAGGATACGGGCGCCGCCATCTTGACTCAGATGCATCACATACTGAGGAGAAGAGGATAAAGTGCAGGGGGCGGGGTTAATGCTAATCATGTTTTTTTTTTCAGACCAGCAACAGCTTAACATGGAAATACTTTGTATAACCTCTTCAGTGCCAGAGGGTATATTTAGCAGAGAGATACACAAGGACATGCTGCTGCTTTTATATCAACCTGACTCCATATCTATATGCAGCCTTTCACTCATGCCAGCCCGTTCCCAGCCTGGGATAAACTATATTGCAAATTACTGAGTTCATTTGAAGAATATATGGTATATATATATATATATATATATGTTATTTTAGTTAATCTAGATTTATATATGTGAGATTACTTGGGATATTGGGATATGATTTGGATATTTATGCTAATATATATATATATATATATATATATTAACCTGCCTAGCCAATCAGCCCAAGCAGGTGGCACATATGTACGTCTCCTGCAGAAGCTTTGCTAGCCCCAAACAGACATTCCCACTGGGGCATCCATATCTATGTCCCATGGCTTTTTTAGGTAATGCCTGGGAGCTGCATGGCTTTGAACACAATTAGCTGACGCCTGTAATGTATATACGCTCCATGCAGCCAGCAAATGGAAGGACACCTCAGCCTAACACACATCTGCCCGCCGACCCCCAAAGCAAGCGGCCCTATCCATTTGCATTGGACCGCACCATTTCATAGGGTGGATCACCTTTGCACTCCACTGATATGTGACGACAACACCACACCTGTGGGACATCAATTTGTTCCATATACAGCTTCCCAAACACCGGCCCAACCCCTCTACAGAAAGCATGCAGGCTAAAACCTCTCTGTCGGTTCAGTCGCTTGTTTTTAACCCAAATTATGAATAGATTCAATGTTCTGGTGGGACACGACAGACCAATATTAAATGGGTAAACACCCATGCCCACTAAGTCCAACCCCATTCATCTGCCAAGCCCTGGTTGATTTGTTGTTGGAGCAAATCAAAAATAATAACTTGGTAGGAGGAAAAGCAGCCAGTGAGTAAGAAGCTGTAACTAATCAGACAGTAGCCACCATGGATCCATGGAGAATGCTTAATTCCAGGTGCCTAACAGGGTGGAGTACTGTGAAATGTCCAGAGCAAAATAGTGGACAAATGGGTTGATTCAAAGAAACATGTAACAGCTTGGATTTGGCTCACGATCATCCTATTTTTCACGTCCGCTCGTGCGTTCGTATGAACTTGCGAGTGATTCAATAAGCAAATACGTTTCTCTCCTAAAAGATACGTCCGTTCGTATGATATCTCCCGAACTTGCCTCAGTCAGTTGCCAATCGTAAAAATCACGTTCATGTGCTCACCTGTTGCGGCGGCAGCCTGTTTTTTGGCCTGCTTCCATCGTCCACCTCTTCCAATTACTTGCGTTTGCCTCTGGTTTTCATTGGTTTTTGGCCTCTTAGATTCGTGCGTTCGTATGTTTATAAGATCTTGCGCATGCGCACCCTCAACCAGAAACTTACCTAAATCCCTTAGCGCTTTCATCCTTCTTCATTTCTCGGTCCCTCAAACTTACCTAAACCCCTTAGCGCTTTCATCCTTCTTCATTTCTCGGTCCCTAAAACTTACCTAAACCCCTTAGCGCTTGCATCCAACTTCATTTCTCGGTCCCTAAAACTTACCCAAACCCCTTAGCGGCTGCATCCAACTTCATTTCTCGGTCCCTAAAACTTACCCAAACCCCTTAGCGGCTGCATCCAACTTCATTTCTCGGTCCCTCAAACTTACCTAAACCCCTTAGCGGCTGCATCCAACTTCATTTCTCGGTCCCTAAAACTTACCCAAACCCCTTAGCGGCTGCATCCAACTTCATTTCTCGGTCCCTCAAACTTACCTAAACCCCTTAGCGGCTGCATCCAACTTCATTTCTCGGTCCCTAAAACTTACCCAAACCCCTTAGCGGCTGCATCCAACTTCATTTCTCGGTCCCTCAAACTTACCTAAACCTCTTAGCGCCTGCATCCAACTTCCTTTCTCGGTCCCTCAAACTTACCTAAACCCCTTAGCGGCTGCATCCAACTTCATTTCTCGGTCCCTAAAACTTACCCAAACCCCTTAGCGGCTGCATCCAACTTCATTTCTCGGTCCCTAAAACTTACCTAAACCCCTTAGCGCTTGCATCCAACTTCATTTCTCGGTCCCTAAAACTTACCTAAACCCCTTGGCGCTTGCATCCTTCTTCATGTTGACGACCCTAAAACTTACCCAAACCACATAATGTACATATGTCTATATGTTTCTAACCGTGTTTTTTCTGGTTTGTGTAATTGTTTGTGTTTGCGCAGATTAGAAAAGACACATTTATGAAGTATTAAAAGATAATTTATTTTAAAATTTTTGGGTGATTTGGGATATTTTTTTGCCCAAATTTTTTGTTTTTATTGGGGTGTTGGTTTTCAAACCCCTTTTTTTTAATTTTTTTTTTTTTTTTAAATACAAACATCTTAAAATATTTTTAGGATTGCCTTAAAAACAGATTAAATTTTTTTTTTTTTTACAAAAAGGCAAAACTTTAAAAACTTTAAAACTATAACAAAGTTGCTAAAACTTTGAACAAAAGTAGCCAGGACCAAGGGCACTAATCCTCCTCGTCTTCTTCATCTGTTGGCCCCAACGTCGCCTGTATGGCCAGCAGCTCGGCCACCAACTCCTTCATTCTTTTTTTTTTCTCCGCCAATGTTTTGGGGATCATCCCTGTAACCAATAGAGAAAGAAACATAAATAGGAGTCCCAGACCGGTTTGTATGCTGGAAATAGATTTGGGGTTAATCAAATACATGTAAATGCATGACATATGTCATTCTTCCAAGGGATACAGTTAATGCATTTCCCACAGGTAAGTCTTTAAACTCCTTAAACCGGACCTTCAACATTATTTAATGAAAACCAATAACTAGTCCCAAATGATTCTGCACCAGCTCAAAGTAAATTTGGGTTTTTTTGGGATTACAGCGCCGCCATCTGGACTCTGAAGCATAACACTTAATGAGGAGTGGAGAGTTGGATAAAGTACAGGGGAGTAGGTTACAGTGGTGCGTTGGGAATCCCCAGCATAGCTGGGTTGAGGGAAAGGTCATCACTCACACAATGCATGGCAGCACCTTCCTTTTTTCAATCTGTATCCCATGCTGCCTGTAAATATTGCGCATTCCATATTCCGCAATATTGGTTTTGTTCAGTCTAATAACATGCATTAGATGGCTGAAGGGTGTTTTTCAATGTTTCTAGTCTGTAGGTACAGTGTGATGGCTAATTCTTAGGTTCTTAATACAAGTTAGGGGCCTCTTTAAGCTAACGAAGTGCCCACATGAAAGTGTGAACTACACATTGGCTACGCCTTTAGTTATGTGTGTGTTATTAGCTAACCAAACATTAATATGAATAATGGCATGGAGACTTACGGAGTTGGTGGCCGACAGATGGCTGGTTGGGGCCAACAGGCTGCCCTTGGTCCTGGCTATGCTGTGAAGAAGTCCCTGGAGAAACATGTGACATTTGGTTAGTACTTGTAGAGAGTCACTATTCCCAACATATCTGGCTCCCAGTCTGGCTGACATCACTCACCTTCGCCAGGATCGACTTCCAGCATCTCTGCTGCCTCCTCCTCCACTATCTCACCCGCACCAGAAGCTTCTACAAATACATAATAAAGGATAACTTAGTTTTTGGCCTGCCATGTATATCTTTGTGCCTATACATGAAGAGTGACATACCAGAGCCTTCCCCATGCCTGGCCAGGTATGACTCCACGCCCACGCGGTTTGGCCCCTCCTCTGTGGTAAGGTCCAGGGGCTGGTCTGAGGAGGCCACAGAGGAGGGGTAGGTCCGTCGCCCGGGAGATCCACCACCTTCACTCACAGATGCAGACTCATGCAGCACTGGTCGGCCTGTACGCCTCCGGGTGCGGCGAATTCTGAAATCCATTTCCAACACTACCAAAGAAAAGTCATTATAAATAAAGGCATAACTTATACATTTGGAACATATACCATGCAATTGCTTGTTACTTACTTGGGAAATGGATTCCAAAAAACCTCCGCACCCGGGGCATGTGCAGACGTTTCAGGTCCGACCAATGCTGCATTATCTGGGTGTGAGTGAAGGTGGTGCTGGTCACACGGTGGATTTCCGCGATGATCTCCCGGGCGATGTCCCTTTTCTCGCACACATTGGGCGCGAAGTCATACCGGCGCTGAAGCATGATCTGAAAAACATAATGGACACAGAGATTTTACTTTTACACACACACCCATATGTGTTGCATCACAAGTTGAGAATTTCATGTCATTAACACACACATTTAGAGTGGCAGCCATTTTTGGGGAGTGCCTTAAAGAGGACGTTGACTGTGATTGAGAGTCTGGTCTTATGTTATATGTATCACACACCATGTACATACAGATAATAGCCAACATCAAGAATCAGGCCACCTGCATCTATGGCATGTTAGGATGGTTTAAACATCCAAGATGTAGGCTAATGCTTAGGCTTTTGGACCACGTGTGTGGCTTCCCGTTGTGTTTTTATGGCTTAGGAAAACAGTGTTCCTCAAACATCCGCATCAAGGTCCGAGACAGGCCAGGTTTGCCAGCTAGCCCCGCTACTCCACAGGTTAATTAACTGTTGCTAAGCCGGAGCAATTGGCCGAATTAGGACATCATCATAGACAGGTGAAAACGTGGCCAGGCTCGGCCCTTGAGGATGAAGTGTGAGGAGCCAGTTATTAAACATTAAGAGACCCCAAACTAGTTCCAAACGCATCATTTACATTTAGGCCATCATTGACTATTAGATTAAAATGCACAGGCAGCCACTTACCAGCATGAGGATCTCTTCCTGTTGACGGGTGAAGATAGTGGGCGCCATCTTGATGCTTCTTCAAGGCAGCAGATAAGTGAAACCCCAGCGGTTTCCTGGTTCCGCTCGAACGTATGTTCGTACGAGCGCGTAGTCGTGCGCATAGGCGTCACACGCTGGGCTCATTATTTAAAGGTCCCTGCACCCAAAGCTCATTCTCTTTGAGCACTTGTGTAAGATGGCACCTAAAAAGCCTATGAACAAGCGACCCCAGCAAAGCCAGACCGCGGAGGGCCCAACAACAAGGTCCCAGCAAGGTAGGAGAAAGCTGAGAGGCAAGACTACTACCTCTGCCCCACCAAGGGACACTGGACCCTCAGGAACCCAAAAAAGGGGCCCCAAGCCACGTGCCCCTGCAGCCAAAAAGCAGCCAACTGCAGCACCCACCATCTCTGCCCCCAGAAGAGGCCGCACAAGGGAGCCCACACCGGCCATGGGTTCAAGTAGGGCAGTTCGGAAACCCAGGCCCCGCAGCAGGGCCCGAACCCCATCCAGGGCCAGAAGCCCATCCAGGGCCCGCCGAACCCCATCCAGGGCCAGAAGCCCAGCCAGAGGCCGCCGAACCCCATCCAGGGCCAGAAGCCCAGCCAGAGGCCGCCGAACCCCATCCAGGGCCAGAAGCCCAGCCAGAGGCCGCCGAACCCCATCCAGGGCCAGAAGCCCAGCCAGAGGCCGCCGAACCCCATCCAGGGCCCGAAGCCCAGCCAGAGGCCGCCGAACCCCATCCAGGGCCCGAAGCCCAGCCAGAGGCCGCCGAACCCCATCCAGGGCCAGAAGCCCAGCCAGGGCCCGCCGAACCCCATCCAGGGCCAGAAGCCCAGCCAGAGGCCGCCGAACCCCATCCAGGGCCAGAAGCCCAGCCAGAGGCCGCCGAACCCCATCCAGGGCCAGAAGCCCAGCCAGAGGCCGCCGAACCCCATCCAGGGCCAGAAGCCCAGCCAGAGGCCGCCGAACCCCATCCAGGGCCAGAAGCCCAGCCAGAGGCCGCCGAACCCCATACAGGGCCAGAAGCCCAGCCAGAGGCCGCCGAACCCAATCCAGGGCCAGAAGCCCAGCCAGAGGCCGCCGAACCCAATCCAGGGCCAGAAGCCCAGCCAGAGGCCGCCGAACCCCATCCAGGGCCAGAAGCCCAGCCAGAGGCCGCCGAACCCCATCCAGGGCCAGAAGCCCCTACAGGGCCCGAAGAACCCCATCCAGGGCCAGAAGCCCCCGAGCTGGCACCAGCCGGGAACGGAGCCCACGACCTGGCACCAGCCGGGAACATAGCCCCCCAAGAGGGCCCAGAATTGCAACCATGACCACATCTACACCTGGAAGTTCGGTGGCCAGCCACGCCAGAACACCCAGTCCCTTGGCCAGTCCAGTCCAGTCATTGGGAAGCCACCAATCCGGCCATTCCCCTACCCAGCCCCAGGCCATAATGTCACCACATGTGTCTGCACACATGGAGGAGCAGCCAAGCCAACCATCTGGCCGCACATTGCGCCGCGGCCAGTTGAGTGGGAGATTCTCCCATGACCAAAATATGGCATTGGCTAGTGGCCTTACATTATACTATGACGAGCTCTATGGGAGCAAATCAAAACACACCACAAAGCAGCGCAAGATGGAATTGTTTGAAACCATCCTACGACAAGTAAATGCAGCGGGGGAAGAGAGGAAAGATGTGTCCCAAATTCAGAAGAAAATCTCTGATCTGAAGTATGCTGTACGGCAAAAAGAAATTAAAAGGCATAATTACAGGTAAATAAATGTTTTCTCCAAATATAATGTTTAGGATGTACTGTATGCACCTTTTCTGAGTACCAAACGATTTTCTCTTTTCAGCCTGAAAACTGGAGGTGGCTTTCCTTCTAAATTGGAGTTTACCCCTGCTGAGGAGATTGTGCTGGGACTTCTCCATCCGGTCGCGGTCGGTGGACATGCTGGTCTAAGGGACACAGACTCACCGACCCGTACCCACGGTGAGTACTCTTAAATCTGCATGTTTGCCTGTTTGCTAAATAATCTAAAGTTCACTAGTAACAAGATAACGGGATGCCCCTATGGTTTGCCTTGCTTGGCCTCGCACTACTGTGCCTGTTTGTGTCCTCTTTTGGTCCCTGGGAATCACACATTTAGGACCACATCCATTATGGCAAAGATCAAATTTCCAATTGGATTGGTAAAGTCATGAAGTTTCTCCTGAAAAGTGATATATTTTGAATCAATCACAAAACACACATCATTATGTATGGGTTGCCTATTTGTTGTGTGAGTTGTGTTTGAGTTAACAATGTAATTAGCCACCCCCAAACATATCTGACCTAGAGCAGCGAGACTCAACTGGCGGGCCGGGGTACCAATGCGGACCTTGGCACCAGATTCCAGGACCCCTGCCCAGACAGCCCTGCACTCAGTTACTTCTGTGTTGACGTGCTCAGAGCTGCCCCCTTGATCGGCGATGTAGTGGTTGTTCTCCTGCCCAATGTGATGGCTCCCTGAAACATAGCATTGCAATATGAAGTACTGCACAGGAAGTGGCATTGCAAGGTACACAGTAACTTGGTAAAACTTTCTCTTGGCACAATCGTGTCCCGCTGCCCCTGCTCTGCCCCATCTGCCACAGTCCCCCCATGCCCCCCCCCACATAAGCCCCATACATTTGTAACAGATTTGCTCCATCCATCCCATCACCATCAATACGTTAACTCCCCCCTTTAGCCATCCAATCCCTGTCCCCTCAGCTCTGCCCCATCCAGCCCAGCAAGGGCAAGCAGCCTTTATTAGTTTGCACTTGGAAATCTCCAGCCCCTCCACCAGTGTGTTTATTTCTAACTAGACACCCCCTGCGTCAGCCCCATGGCCAGACATTCACCTCTCACCACATACCTTTAAATGGACCTTTCCAACAATTGTTTGAGTACCCCGGACCTAGCGAATGGTAGTCTAAAACCAAAAATGTGCGTTGAAAGTTGTATGCTGACTGGGTACACTTCCTGACTTAGAACTGAGGTCAGTTAGCAGTTTTCGCGAGCCATTGCACCTATCTAAACTTGCGTGTCTTTGAACAAATGTCCCCATTGCTCTAGAGTTGATTAATATTACAAATAGAGGTTTATTACCTATCCCAAAAATGGTTATGTGTGTGTTTACGTGGTTTGTTTTTCTCTTCTTCAGCCCAGCATGATCCCTCAGCAAGGGTAAACTCACCCCCCAGTTTGGTTATGCCTACCAGGTCCGTACAGCATAGGAGCCCAGATCCGAGATTTCCGGTAAGTTAATTTAGTACCATAAATACTACCAAGTGCTTAAGAATGTGTTAAACTGTGGGAATGCCAAATTTGGACGCCAACTTACACTTTTTTTTTTATATGTCCCTACAGACCCGCACACTCATGGAAGAGATCCAGGACATGGAGGAAGATGATGATGTCTCCATGCAGGGCACGTCGGATGACCTCCCCCTGGGTCCCAATTTGGAACTGCTCCATAATGTTTCTCTGGCCAATCCTCAGCAGCAGAGTGAATCTCCATCCATTGTGCATGCACATGGGGAGACTGACACTACAGTCCCCAGTGTTCACTCTGCTGCTGAGGATTTGCAAAGCAGGCCTGTTGCTGTTGAGGGGACGACACCACGCGGCAGGGCACGCCCAAGAGCCAGGGTAATTGTGCGGCGGACTCCATTACGCCGCCCCACAATTTCCCAGGGGAGGCAGAGTGCCCTGCTTCAATTATGGACCCAACAAAGGGACTCTTATGAGGCACAGCTCGTTACAGAGCGTGAGCAAAGGCATGCCGACATGGTCAACATCAATACCAGTCTACAGGGCATCCTCGTGGAGTTGCGTACCCTCAACAGCAACGTGGTCACTGCAAGTAATGGCATCCAGTCAGCCATGGCTGAGATGACCAATATGCAGAGAAACATTGTGGAGCAGTTTCAAATTCACAATGCTGCCATGGCCCAGGCTAGGTCCCATTCACATGGACCTCCACCTGGACCTCCACCTGGGTATTATGGGCAGCCACCCTATTAAGCCATGGGTGTGTGGGACATCTTTTCTCTTAACCCCCACTGTATTTACTTGTCCTTTGAGGTTTCAAACAATCCATTTTGTGTTGCTCATGCAGGTTGTGTTTTGTATTTGCTCCCATATAGCTCCTTAGAGTAATGCTTAAGGCCACTAGCCAATGCCATAGGTCTATGTGGAGGGTATCTGGCCACTTATGGCTATAAATATGTATTTGGTTGGTGCTCCTCCTGTTTGCAGACATGTTTGTGTGACATTATGGCCATGCCCAAATATCCCTGGGCACAGGCAATATTAATGACTGGACTAGGCTGGCCTTTGGACTGGGTGTCCTTGTTTGGTTGTGCCACTCACTTCCAGGTGTAGATGTGCTCGATGTTTTTGTAATGTTATCCATTTGTAACCACAGATGTATGTGGAATGTTTTCTGTTAAGCACTATAATTTTTAATTTTCTAAGTAAAAAAAAATTCTCACTTACAATACTTGTGGCGTTTTTAGTGGGAACACATTTTAAACAGCTTGGGCTAAACCAGATATTTTTGGTTTGAAGAGGTGTAACAATGCAAATCTAAAGCTAAGGAAACTACATGAAATACATTAGGCAACAATTAAGGTAAAAATGTTTTACTTTGAGGTAATGCCACATTACGGCAAAACAACATATTTAACAAAAAGGATAACACAGACACACAGAATGTTGAGACACGAAATAAAATTAAGTAAAATGCTGCAAGATCAGGTTGGCTCTAACTGATTGGCCAGACTCACTGGGTGGCCCCACAAAATTCTCGACATCATCCTCTACGGCTGAAGAGGGCAGGCTATCCACATAACGTGGGACACGTTCCAGGATGGCAAAATTGTGCAAAACAGCACATGCCATGATAATGTCGATAACTTTCTTGGGATCATATTGCAGGGCGCCCCCAGTATGGTCCAGGCAACGAAAACGTGTCTTCAACAGCCCAAAGGCCCTCTCCACAACAGCCCGGGTCTTGCGGTGCGCACGGTTGTACGCTTCCTGAGAGGCATCCTGGGGCCGCAGCACAGGCGTCATGAGCCAGGGTAGAAGTGGGTACCCGGAATCACCTTAAACAGACAATTAAATGTAATCAAAATTAAAAAGGCAACACAACAAACACAAAAAATTTAACATATATCATAATGATGTAAGGTCAAGGGGAAAAAAAAACACCCAGGGCACATTAGCAAAATAAATATTGCCACTAATGTAGTACCTAATTAAAAATGGCACTTCAATATACCAATTAATTAACAAACATCTGCACGGCCAAGGGGATTTGGAATTTACATATATTTTTAGTTTTCAGACATGTTACAATTAGGATGCTGCTGAGGGGCTATCCACATTTATATGGAAACTACAATGTATGCAGTTTAAGTCCACTTTGACATTTAAAGACCAATAGTACAAAAGGAGCCAAAGCTCAAAGATCCTTGGGTATAAACTCCCAACCAATATATTTAGGGACATGGAACTTACAGACATCCTAACTAAAGGGAAAACATTCTGAAGGACAAAGCGAGGCAAGCATTTTTTTTGGAAGTTCATAATATATGACCCAAGAAAAAGGCAGTTTCAGGCTTATGTAAAGAATTCAAATAATAACATATCAACAAATACAAGATTAATCCAACATTTAATAGCACACAAATAGGACACACTTACCAAGCAGCCATGCCCCCGAAAATTCACCTGCCTCAAATCTCCGAAACAACCCAGATCGCCTGAGGATATAGGAGTCGTGGGACGATCCTGGGTAGCCGGCAAGGACACTCATAAAACGCATGTCCGGACCAACCACGGCCTGGACATTAAGGGAGTGTCCCATTTTACGATTCCTTAAGGCAAAAACATACAAAAAGGGTAATTGATATTTGACCCAAAATAAAAAATTAACAACAAAACATGTCTGCACTCTATTGGGAAATACTAATGAAAAGCCTACAGAAAGCAGCTACACAAATGAGGGATAAACAAATATGCTGCCGCAAAGGAAAACAGGTTACATTACACGTTGGCCAACATAATAACCAATCTCAATAAAACCAAGTTATGCGTGACCAGCTCACCCCTGTAATATAGCACTCCGGCACGGACTCCAATGAAGCTCCCAAAGACTTCTCCTGATGCTGAAAGTTGTAGTTAGGAATCCAGCCAAAGTTAAAACATAGCTTTTACTTGTAAAATTAAAAGTCCAACTGGAAAAATCCAAACATGTGTAATGCACACCCCCTCAGCACCTCTCACTCTGTGACGCGTTTCAGGCTTCTAACGAGCCCTTAGTCATACAAATTGTGTCTCTAAGGACTTGGTATATATAGCAGCAACACAGGCATAAATATGAGACACCTGGGAACACCAGGCGATTAAATCAAAGACAATCACCTAATATCATGCACATGCTGTTAGATAATGATATAGCCACTTACCCCCACATTCCAACGCTGCTTCGTTCGTGTCATGCCAGTAGCGTGTAGGGAGATACACAACAACTTCCGCCCTTGTTGAAGCTGAAACGCATACTATGCGTCTACCCGGAAAGAGAGCAGCTTCCTGTGAGTACAGCCGCCGACGAGTGACAGACGTCACTTGCCCATACTGAAGCCTCGATGCGTCCCCACGTACGTGTGGGAAAAACCTCTTGTCTACCAATCTGATGGACGTAAACAGACTCCACCTATTAAAATTATACACACACCAAACGGGGGACCTATCAGAATGTTAAGGTTGAATTGTATCAAAAAACCAATATTATGATCGCGCGCTTCCATTCCTACTGAGGCGCATACTATGCATCAACCCGAAATGGACACACCTTCCTATGTATACAGCCGTCAAAAATACCTGGCGTCATTTGCTAATAGTGGAGCCTCAATATGTCTCCACATAAACAAGGGAGAGCCTCATATCTCCCGATCTGATAGGCAAAGGTGAACTTTGCACCCGAAACCCTACCGGGATATTTAATTGCTAATAAAGTTTTTTTATCTATATTAATCGGCCAGTATTAAGGTCTCGCACTACCATTATTGAGACATGGCAATTCCTAAGGTTACTGATTAAAGAAAAACTAAGCACAATTGACATATAGATTGTTTGTATCAAACCTACATTAAGAATTGCTAAAACTATAATTTATAGGGCAGGCTGTCTTTAAGCCTACACTTATAGAAGGGAAGCTACAGTGTATATTTATACATAGGATGGACCCTTTGAGGGCTCACTAACATATTATAGAGCAGACTGATTAAAGGAT
Source organism: Gastrophryne carolinensis (assembly GCA_027917425.1). Lineage (NCBI taxonomy): Eukaryota > Metazoa > Chordata > Amphibia > Anura > Microhylidae > Gastrophryne > Gastrophryne carolinensis. Next base: position 62,722,125 of record CM051241.1, on the reverse strand, counting down.
AGAAGAGGCTGAGGGGGAAGGAAAAAAAGGAGGAAGGCTAACACCTTGTTGCTGCTAGTAAAACCAATCCTCAGAGACGCAATATAGTGTAATTAAAATAAGTAGAAGTTCAATATGGAACTCTAACCTCAATCTTTTAAAAACAAATTGAATGTAAGGTGCAATGAATAACAATAGCATTTGTGTCTCTTCAGGCTGAAAAAATTCCAAAGTTAATCATTAAAAGTCTGTAAACAATGAGATGTCCAATCTGTCATTCAGACCATTTGGTACACGAGTCCCCAATTTCATGATCCATTTGGCTTCAGCTTTTAATAATTTTCGCCATAAATCACCTCCTCTTTTATCTTTCACAATACGTTCAATGATGGTAACCTGAATACTATCCACTCTACCTCCATGGTCTGAGCATACATGTCTCGCAACATTCGATTTCGGGAAGGGCATCCCAATCTGATAAACATGTTCTCTAACTCTCGTCTTGACCGCACGTGTAGTGCACCCCACGTACTGTAAACCACATAACCAATCTCAATACCTATATATATACTCGTCGGCAGCCCTAGGTACGAGTGCCACATGTGTGCAGTCAATAGCACCAATAACGTTGGGCATGTCGGCCACATTATAAAACCCAAGCTTAATGGCGTTTCTGGCTGCCATATCATCCGGAAAATAAATATATTTTGGAGTTATGGCAGCCATGCCTTCCAAAAATTTAGAGAGTGCGCGGCTCAGCGTAGGCTGTGACATCCCCACGGAGAGGGCACCCAGCCTCTGGAACGAGCCGTTCGCCAAAAATTGCAGGCAGCCAAGCATCTTGGTCATACCTGAAATTGCATGCCCCTTCCTTGTGGTGCGGGCTAACCATGGCCGCAGCTCACTATATAATTTATGGAGGGAAGCGCGATTAAGCCTGGTCAGCTCGAACAGCTCAACATCATTCATGCTATCGATGTTCATGCGACGACGCAGGGGCAATCTGCTCTCAGACATCTCGATCAACTCAATGCCAAAAAGCATAAGCCCTTGATGTGCCACAAACTCGCTCCGCTCCATCCTACTCCCGAGGCCAAATAGCTGCCGGCAAACATTTCGTAAAGCAGCTCTTTAATGGGCTTCAAAACAATTAGCAATCACCTCTCTGAATTGGTCGCAAGCCCATGTGAAGGACGTAAAAAATAGGATCGGACGCAAATAATACGATTTGGACGGGAAAAACACACGAACTAACGCAAATTATACGATTCTCGTACGAAATGCGTATGTTCATATACGTCTATGCGCGAACGATCGTGCGAATACGAAATGGCCAAAAAAACAAGAAAAAATGACAAACACCCACCCAAACTTACGATTCTCGATACGAAATCAATTAACTTTGGCTCTTTGAATCGAGGGGAAAGTCTAGTTTTGCTAAGTAAAGCACGGTTTAATTATGTTTCTGTGATTTTTAAATGCAAAAAGAAGAGTATTTAAAGCATACTGCCAAACAGTTTGGTAGTAAAAAAAAAAAAAATAATAACCTCCTTAAAGGTATTAGACTGTATCTGCATTAGACTGTATCTGTATCTGCAACTCCTGCCAGAGTGAGCAGGAGAGTCTGTCTGCACCAATATCACATACCCATTATCAAACCCCGAGAATACCTGTCTTCGTTGTGAGCCTGCAACCAATCTCCATAGCAGCCAGCTTCACCTATAGACAAGCCCCGTTTGCTGAGACGCTATTTACACCTTGCTGGACACGGTTGCCCCCAGGACTTGATGCCTCAAAGATTGTAGGCTCATGGGAAGTGAAGACAGTGCAAAGTAGGTAAGTACTGGAAAACAGTTCGGGTGCTTCGGAAACAGGTAAGTACTGGAAGCAATTTGGGTGCTCAGGAGAAATCAAGCGAAGTCAGACGTCAACCCAAGGGTCACACCAGGAGGTCAGAGAGCTGTGTGGTACAAAGGGATAAGGCAGAGACGTGTTTGAGATTCAAGCAAATGGTAAATAACTATATGTACAGGAAATCACAGGAGAGATCACAAAGCCAGCTAAATGCTATCACAGGCACTGGACTGATTGCCCCATCTGAACTTTAAAGGTGTACCACCCAGAACTGGACCTCCTAGGATTGGCTCCTTTAAACAGCCTCTGGCAGGCATGCTGTGTGCAGTGCCGGCAGAGAGGACATAAGCGGACTGTGCTTGCACGCAAGCACAAGCCGAATGACAGTGGACTAGGGAGGAGGGCGCGCTCGGCAACGCGCACCGCTGGAGCTGGCGCCTGAGGCGGAAGCGGCTGCCAGGCTGGAGAAGCCCCGGCAAGTGTTCTAAGGACACCACGGGCACGGGCTGAAGGTAAGTCATTCATGACACCCATACTGCACCCATACCCCATACAGAACACATTTGGGTCCCAGAAGAATCTGCTTCTTCGCACATTGCTGCCCACCCCTTTGCACATTTGCATTATGTATATTCAGTATGTTAACATGTCCTTCACAATGATCTCAACGCACTACCTTCTTTTCCTCAAATCTGTATTTCCCTTTTCACATTTCTATTGTTTATCTATTTACCCCCAATTTCCTTATGACTGTTCTATTTTATATGATTTTCTTGATTAATCCTATTGCGATATTCTCCTGTATTTCTACAACAGGGGTCCCTAAGCTCTTACCATGAGAGCTACTTTCACCCCTGATAGATGGTTGGGAGCAAATAGATCGTAGAAACAATATAATCATTTAAAAAGCTATTGAATTGAATAACTTTAATGCATCAAACTGGAAAGACTGACAGCCTTCAAGTATCTAGGTGTTCACATATCACAGGAGCTTTACTGGTCCTACCACATCAACTACTTAGTCAACCTAATCATAAAGGTCTCTTTCACTTAAGACAACTGAAAGACTTTAAACTTCCCCCAGCTTTGCCTAAAGTGGAACAAAATGGTTTATTCCCATCCCTCATCTATATTCAGGATGCCCCGCTGTGTGAAACCCTCAAGTTCCAGCAGCACATGCGAGAGCCACAGCCGCCATAAGCCACAACTTGCCTACCTGCACCTAGATTTAGTAAATGGTCGGTGCAGGCACATACCCTGTTAGAGGCTAGCGGGGATATGGTCGGCAGTGCACTTGGCTCCGCCAGGCTGCTTTCGGCTAGATTCGGCTCTTAGCCAATTCTTAGCTGGAAATTGATGAGCACAGCTGAACATGCTGATTGCAAAAAAACCTGTGCATGCACCGTGGGACTCGGGAGGGGTGCATTTTACTGGGTGACTTGGCAAGGACCACAACCCGGGATAGTCTAGAACTTTACCAAAAAACAAGGCCAAAAAGATAGCAGAGGACCCCCATCATCCAAACAATAGGCTCTTCATTAAACAGAGGGGCTTATTTATCAAGGGATAGCGGCAGGTAGTACCTCGTAGTGGCAGGCAGCGTCTGGTGAATGCCGGGCGCTCTGCGCAAAACCACATTTATCAAAGCGATTCCGGTGAGCGACTCTAACAGCGCCATGTAGCGTACAATTCATTATTACAGGCAGCTCAGCGTATAGCACCGGCGTTCTAGAGTCCAGAGCGCCAGGTATTATCTGTCACTACCTGTCGCTCTCACATACATTTCAATGGACGTTCCTTTTCTTCTGTTTAAACAGGGTTTTTTTGTGTTTAATATTTTTTTTTAATCTCAAATAATTGTGTCACCTCTCCTGGCCTAGAAAAAGTCATTTTTGAAAACTTTTTCGATTTTTTTTATTTTTATGCAGAATTGTCATTACTATTACTTACTTACTTGTCATAACTTACTACTACTATTACTACATTATTAATGTCACAATGTTACAACAATGTCATTCCATGTGTTTTTGCTTTGTTACTGGTGGATATGTGTTTAAAAACAGACAGCGTCTGGCGCTCTATGCTATAGCAGCCAGACCCAGAACGCTGACGCTGTGTGTGTCTGTTTTTTTATTGAATATGATGAAAGTCGGTCGCACTGAGCTGGCACTACATTTCGCTCCCTGCAACGCTGTACTGGTGTTAGAACGCCCAACATACATCTCATTCATCAATGCCGGCCAGGTTACTACAGTGAATAAGATGCTCTGTTACAGCGGCCGATAGCCGATCACAGCATCTACTAGTGGTCGCTCTTAGCGCCCCTGTACAGACGCTCATCTGCCGATACCTGGCGCTAGTAATGAATCAGCCTGCCCGATTTCAGAAGCTATTCAGACCCTTAACTGAGAAAATCCCATCAAGGCCTCAGCTTAGACACTGGTTCAGCAAATGCAACAGCCCACTAGTCTAGTTGGGCCCCCCATTGCCAGCAAAGCTGAACTTTTTTTTTTGCCGTCATGTCCTTTTCCTTATTTCATCATTGGTGGACCAACAGCCTGGCACAGGTGGAAAAGAAAGGAAGCGGCCATTTTGGAGCTTCCTCTCCCAGGTGACATAACTGAAATGCACTGTAACAGTAAGCCCCGATGATTTCCTGTTTGCAGGTGGCCTGCACACCCATGAGCGCCCATCTTGTTTTTAAAATTTACCTAAGCAGGCGTTAGAAAAAGGGTAAGTTATTTTTTATGTGCAGCAATCTAAATTGCCCTGGAAAGGGATGCATATGAGCACTGTTTGTTGTGTTGGTCTGATTTAATTCATTTTTGACTGTTGGTCTGCTTTAAGGGAGTGATGTCCCGGCTGGTTTCAGGGGCAGGAGAGTGTTCTGCTAATTCAACTATGCTGATGTAAGTTAAACAGCATGGCGCAATGCTGATCCTCCACTGCCACCAATACCAAAACTACAAGGGCAGGGTAAGCTGTCAGCATGTTTTAGACATATTGGATTTTGTGTGGGATCGTACCTGCTTTTTTTTTGGGGGGGGGGTGGAGTGGTTGGAAGATCATTATATGTATGCTATGTTTAAAAGGCTCCTCCCGGCAGTGGCTGTCAGAGTCAGAACCCGGAGGGATCAGCAGAAGCGGAGAGGGGGGCATTGGCCCTCTCTCCCGCTCCCAGCTTCTGACAAACACTTCTGGGCAGCAGCAATCAAATGGTGTGGGGCATCTTCCGGAGGCAAGTGGTAAAATAAAAAAATAATAAAATACTTTTTGCTGTGAGTTTTTACATTTAACCCTTTGTGAACTGGTAAGTAGTCCTTGAGCTCCTTATACCAGTCCACAGGGCAGAAGGGGCTGTTAAGTCACCTGCCAGCAAATGGGTGGCTTGCCATAGCCCCGCCCCATTACCTGCATCCCCAAAGTCAAGGGGGGTGCAGAAGAGCCCCGTGTGGGCTGGTAGCCTTCAGGGCCAGGGCTTCCTCGTCCTGGTCTACCGGCCCCCATAGCTGGTGTCTGGGCTGGCTTTTCTGGTGAGGGGCACCCAGTGCTGTTTTTATTTTTTATTTTTAAGGGCTTAACCCTTGATAGTGTGCATACTATTTGTATTTTAATTGAAAATCTCATAAAGTAAACATATACAGTGCAAAATGGTGAAAAATGGCTTGTCAACATGGACGAGGATGAAAAAATATCTAGATAGGCTGGCAGTAAAAGGGTTAAGGTATGTGTACTGGGCCAAAATGATTTTTGTTCAAATTCATGGGCACCAGCAGAGACTATGGCCTGCTGCAACAGGGAGTATGAGAAAAGCTGAAATGTTGAACCAGTCCTGTCTCTCATACAGTACCTGAGGGCTCCCATCCTTTGACCGAAACGTTGGCTTTCAAAGCCTTCCAGTGCAGCTCTCAATATACTGTACAAAAGTATTGATCTTTAGCAAAGGTATCACATGCTCAGTATAATTTACAGCTGTCAATAAGATCTTTTTCTTAGATGAAGATATTGATCTTGAGATCCATGGAGAACCATTCAGTATCTTGATTGAATTGTTTTAATAGTCACAACAAAAGGTTCATATAGAACAAAATCAAAATGATAAAACATAATGTGTCAAAAAACTAGAACACTACAATTAACTAATAAATACATTGTACAGTAGTTTAACTTTGCTAGTGTTGATGCCTGCAGGCCACCATGAATGATATTGAAGAAGATATAGGATGTAGTATGTTGCCATCTGCTGACCAAAGCTGTTACTGCTGAAGCAATTCCAGTGATACTAAATACAGCCTTCAGATTACCTTTGATTACCTTTGATTTAAAATAGACCTTCAGATTTCGCTAGTTTTTGATCAAGAATTTAAATACACAGGCAGCATTAGTAAGATAAGAAGCATTTTTAGGGAACTTAGAACTTATACATTAGGCAAAACATCACATGATAGCTAGTGCTGGGCTTCAGATTTGGGTCAAATGTTAATTTGGCCAAAACAGAATATTGGTAAAATTTGGGTCCAATTCAACCAGCTGTTTTTTTTGGTAAAAAAAAAAGTTTTTACCACTAGTAATGTGTAGTTAATAGCAGAGCTCACCATTAGCCAACAAATGTAAGGGGAAAAAGATAGAGGAAACCCCCTTTAACTATGGTAAACTCCATAATTAATCTTAGAGGTCCCCTTTAACAGAATAATGTTTTTTCACAGTCAAAAAATAATTCCTCTTTACAGTTTTGGTCTGTCCCCCTGGGGCACCCGGGTTTGGGGAGGCTGCTTTGTAGAAATTACACATCTAATCACCTCTCCTCAGTCCAACAGCACATGCGCAGCTGCTCGTTCAATCAGATTCTCCGGACTTAATGTGTGGCAGGAGAAACTGAATAGAAGCTGAACGGAATCCCCAGCCGCACACATCATTCACTACACTTCAGCTGTGCACTGGAACATTTTTGCGAAGGGCATGGTCAAGCACAGTTGAGAAGGGCGCCGGCCCCACATGCCTTGTGGGCTTACTGGAAACGTAAGAATTGTTGGCGAACCTGGGGTTTCAAAGAGCGGGTCATCCCGCAGGGGGGAGGGAATCAGCTGGCCCTGAGTTTGATCCACATTAACTCTTTTATATCATCTTTTTGTAAAGCACAAGGAGCCCTTTAAAGTGGACTCTGCTGCCTATGAGACTCCAAGGCAGGCATACTCCCCCGGGGCACCCAGATTCGGGATTTCCCACTGTGTAAAAACCTCCAGGTGACCCAGTAAACTTACCTTCTCCCCAATCCAACAGCACATGTTTGAGGAGCGAACACTCCCTCCTATACCTTTAGCAGGTTGCTAAGCATTTGTAAATGGGCGGTGCGGGCATGCTCGCTGTTATAGGGTAGTGGGGATGCAGCTGCCGGCTCTAGGCTCCTAGCCAAGCGGAGCCGAGTCCTTAGATGAGCCTAGATAAGTTAACATCAGTGCAGTCCAGAGCGCTGATTGGACGGGATCCCTGAAGGTTTGTTTGAGTGGGCGACCTGGGGGGTTTCACACAGCAGGGTATCCCGCATCGGGATGCCCCGGGGGCAAGGACCAAAACCTGGGATAGTCAAAATCTAACAGAATAATGTAATTTTAGATTGTATCTGTATATAAAGCCAAGGATACAAATATATCAGTGTTAGTCTAACATTTGATCATTAAGTGTTATAATTGTATCAACAAATAGAAGAAGTATTTGGTAAAATAATGGCAAAGTTACAAAAGCGTATTCCTTTTCAAGCAAAACCTTTTTTCTTTGGAAATGTTCTCAAAGGAGAGCTCTAGCGTTATATACAGATGTTGCACTAAAATATAAAAAACAATAAAATTACACTATTCTGTTAAAGGAAACATCCAGGTTTGGGGTTAAAAGGGGGGAGGATCCCTTTGGAACAATATGTCCCAGATGTTGTACACTTCCCATCATGCAATTTAAGTACATTTGACTGCGTTAGTTGCTTTCCAGAGACTCAAAAGCACATCCTGTATCCCCCCCCCCCCCCACAGACTTTAGCGGGATTGGGATTTGGGTGATGTAGAACCAAAATATTAGAATCCATTTGGCAGAACTGTAAGGGAAGAGAATAGCGGACGGTTTTGCTCATCACCAACGATAGCACATAGGGCACTGTAATTTGGGCTGTTCTTTACCAGCCTCAAAACAGCCTCTTCTATTCATTGCCATGCTCGGCAATAAACTTCAGTTAATGATCATTGTAGTACATCTTGCAAGCCTCTCCCTCCGGCTGTGCACTCCTGCCTTCATTATTTTTGGAATATCTGACTTGGGGTGCAGAAGATGTCAATGGAGGCCCATGCAGTTCGAGAAAAGTAAAGGGTCAACTGTGGGTTTCAGACACAGGAGCATCCCAAATTGAGGAGATGCTAATACTGTATATTGGCATCCTCAAAACATGAATGATAACTTGCATTTTTATTTTACAGCTGTTTGTAAGCCCCTTTATTTTCCTGTTGCAGGATTTAAATCTGCCATTTTTTTCTTAATGTCTTGCCCAGCCTTCCATAAACTGCTATCCCCTGAGCTGAAATAGTTAAGGGGATAGTGGTTTTCTTAGTTTTCTTTTTTTTATTTTTATCAGATCAGAAGATAGTGGGAGCTGGAGCTATTGTATTCTGCATTTGAGAGTATACCGAATGCCCAGATACTGGGGAATATCCAGCTGGAGGGCTTATAAACCCTAGTCAGTCAAGTTGTGCTAAAGCCTAAGCTACCATAAAGCACCATGACAGAAAGTTTTATAATGAAAAACTGCACCAAAGCACCACCAGATGGCACATGGCTCAATGTTCAATAAGCCACCTGGCACAATCAAGAAAGTCAAACTTTACCTTTAAATATTATTTTACCTTTACCTCAACTTTAAATAATACTTTAAGACTTAGGATGCAGCCATGCAGCCACATTAATGTTTGCCTTTCCTAAGTAGTTTTACAGGTCTCATTGGCTTCCTTCAGTTGCAGCTATCATTCTGGAGGTATTCTGTCACCTCAACACCACCTTTTTTTTGTTTTTTGAAAAATGCTTTAGGTGTAGCAATGTGGCTGCAATGTGTTTCCAGTGGTAGCCCTTTCTAGGGAATGTACAGGTTTCACAGGGATCCTTCAGTGGCAGCTATCACCCTGGAGGAAACCTGTCGCATTTTCGAAATCGCTGTAGATGGTGCGATGCAACAGTCCACTTAAACCGTAACATAATTTTTTAACAGAATAGTTATTGTAACCTGTTCTAGGGGGACATACTGGTAGCAGATCTACCCCCCCCCCCCCACACCGTGGTGTAATGCCTGCAGAAACACAAAATCTTAACTTTCAAATAGATCTCTTGGTGAAATTGAGCCCCATTGGCCACCGCGGACACCAGTGGCCAGATACCCAGGAGATACCAGTTGACCACATGACTACGGTTGCTTGATTTCACCAGGGGAGCTTTTTTAAGGTAATATTTTGTGCTGTTGCGGGCGTTACAGCACTGGGGGGCATCAGAAATGCATAGACCCCCTGTGCAAGGAACAACAGCCATTTTTTCAAAAACTGATGTTGTTCCGAGTTAAAGAATTAGCAATTCTTGTTTCTCAGTCAGATGGGACATCTTCCCACTTCGGGTAACACTGGGGGCCAGACAGCTTACAGACAGAAATCATTTTTACCAAGGCGTGTACAGGTTTCATAGGTTTCCTTTGGTGCCAGCTAGTCATCCTGGAGTAAACCTGTCACCTTTTTTTAATTTTTGAAAAATGCTGTAGACGCTGCCATACATTTGCAACAGTCCACTTGAGGAATCAGGAAGCCTTGTTTCTCTGTAAGATGGGAAGTGGTTAAGGCATGGCCACTGCCAAAGCCCCTGAAACCTGTACCTGCCTTAAAAAGGTACACTTCTGGAAATATGTGCAAAATGATTTGAGGTGGCTGATCAAGGTTATACTTGTTTGTAAGTTAAGACATGTCATAGGTGTTCATTTTTTTTTTCAAATTCTTTATTTAAAGGTTTTGCAGTTTTAAAACATACAAACATTGGGTGCAAACAATACATTACACAAGAGGTGGGGGGAGGGGACACATGAGGCTCCAAGTCACAGCATAGATATCATTTTACAGCTGAACATCTACATCTGTCAACATTACATGATGATAAATGGGGGTGTTCTCTGTCGTTGTCAGTTCGCGAGGTCGGGGGGTGGCCCCACCAGCTCAAAAAACCCAAGCCCCGTGTGATAAAGGCCGCCTGGCTCCCGCCCAGCCGGGCCAATGGAGCACACCTTCTACCAAATAGATATGTTTAACCACATCGCCCTCAAGGAGGGAGTGGCCTTTTATTTATGTATTGTCTTTATTGTCTATATTAATTGTCATACCTATTTCGATTTAAAAACGCCTTTAAGCTATAGTCCAGGAATGCTCATAATAAGGCAGCAACTAGCTCAGATAAAGTCTGTCCCATGTAGCACTGTAGATGCTTTTGCAGGGCTTCTAAGTTTGCCCCACCATTCCCCTGTGCCTCGGGGCAACTGAGCCCAGCAGGAATGTATTTCTGCTATGTTCATTTGGAAATAAGCCTAAAACAAATGGCCGCACCAACGAGGATAACAAAGAAGTGTGCAAACTTGGCTTAATACAGGTCCACCTTTCTCTCTTTTGGCTGTTTTAGGTCTGCACAACATTATGTCGCTAAATTTTGTGGGAAGCACATCTGAATAGATGTGCGGCAGGTCTTATGGGTAAGCTTATTGAATTAGAATCACTTTAGCAAAAACCAAAGAGACCCTTAAGGCAGTGGCGTAGCGACCCGGGGGCGGGGGGGGCGGACCGCCCCGGGTGACACCAGACCTAGAGGGTGACACCCAGGGGCGGGCTGGCCATAGGGCATACCGGGCAAAATCCCGGTAGGCCGGTGCCAGGGAGGGCCGCAAGTCGCAGTGTTCCCTGTAAGATGCGCGGGAGCGCGGCCGCGCACGTTGTGCAGCTGTCATTTCTTTTTTTACATTGGTGGCTCAGTGGAACCAAAAACTCCTCTCTTGTTTCCCCCCACTGCGGAGGACAGCCCAGAGCACAGCACAGCAGAGGCCAGCACTTCCGTTTCCTGTCATGCCGGCCGGCCAGCGCGGGGAGAGGATGACGTGAGTGACGAGAGAAACTGTGATTGATGGCTGGAGCCGACTGGGTCGGTGAGAGGGAAGAGTGGGGAGGGGGGAGAGAGAGAGAGTCTGGGTGTGAATGTGAGTGTGTGTGTTGCGGCCATGGCCCGAGGAGAGGAAGGGGGAGGGAGAGAGAGAGATGTGTGTGTCTCACCCACGAGGACAGGTTAGCAGCCTGCAGACACCATGAAGCAGAGAAGACGTCAACAACAGAAAGGATTCTCCAACTTGGCAGTGAAGTGACTCCAGGTGAGTCCATGCTGTTGCTGTACTGTGTTCCAATAAACCTCAAACTAAATGCTAATACTAATTAATGGTGCAATGTGTTTCTCTTAACTCACCCTGCCCATCTACCCACCTGCTCTGCCCATCTACCCACCTGCTCTGCCCATCTACCCACCCTGCTCTGCCCATCTACCCACCTGCCCTGCCCATCTACCCACCTGCTCTGCCCATCTACCCACCCTGCTCTGCCCATCTACCCACCTGCCCATCTACCCACCTGCTCTGCCCATCTACCCACCCTGCTCTGCCCATCTACCCACCTGCCCTGCCCATCTACCCACCTGCTCTGCCCATCTACCCACCCTGCTCTGCCCATCTACCCACCTGCCCATCTACCCACCTGCTCTGCCCATCTACCCACCCTGCTCTGCCCATCTACCCACCCTGCCCTGCCCATCTACCCACCTGCTCTGCCCATCTACCCACCCTGCCCTGCCCATCTACCCACCTGCTCTGCCCATCTACCCACCCTGCCCTGCCCATCTACCCACCTGCTCTGCCCATCTACCCACCTGCTCTGCCCATCTACCCACCCTGCCCTGCCCATCTACCCACCTGCTCTGCCCATCTACCCACCCTGCCCTGCCCATCTACCCACCTGCTCTGCCCATCTACCCACCCTGCCCTGCCCATCTACCCACCTGCTCACTCACCCACCTATTAATCCAACTGCCTAATCCACCCACCTATCTATATACCTGCCACTCACCTACCTACCTACCTACCCAGACCCTGGACCAGCAGCAGACTGGAGTGATGAGCAGGCGGAATCAGCGGATTCTGACGTGGAGGTGGCAGCCACCCACCCACCTACCTACCTGCCTGACCACCTGCCCACTCGCACATCTAAATACCCACCAACCAACCCTCCTGTCAACCCGCCCCCTTTATACCCTAATAGAGTGTAAGCTCTTCTCCTCCTGTATCCTCCCTTATACCCTAATAGATTGTAAGGTCTTCTCCTCCTGTATCCACCCTTATACCCTAATAGAGTGTAAGCTCTTCTTCTCCTGTATCCTTCCTTATACCCTAATAGAGTGTAAGCTCTTCTCCTTCTGCATCCTCCCTTATACCCTAATAGAGTGTAAGCTCTTCTCCTCCTGTATCCTCCCTTATACCCTAATAGATTGTAAGCTCTTCTCCTTCTGTATCCTCCCTTATACCCTAATAGAGTGTAAGCTCTTCTCCTCCTGTATCCTCCCTTATACCCTAATAGATTGTAAGCTCTTCTCCTTCTGCATCCTCCCTTATACCCTAATAGAGTGTAAGCTCTTCTCCTCCTGTATCCTCCCTTATACCCTAATAGAGTGTAAGCTCTTCTCCTTCTGCATCCTCCCTTATACCCTAATAGAGTGTAAGCTCTTCTCCTCCTGTATCCTCCCTTATACCCTAATAGATTGTAAGCTCTTCTCCTTCTGTATCCTCCCTTATACCCTAATAGAGTGTAATAGAATAGGGCGGCAGCAGGGGAATTAAAAAAGTTTGCTTTCAGCATTTGCATTGCACCAGTATTGTTATGGGGCCCCAGCAGCATGGACACTGCTGTTTTGTGGGGGTTTTTTTGTACAATTTTTACAGTTTGTGGTTGTTGATTTTCTTTTCCTTGAGTACCCCCCCGCCCGCACATGGTATGACCCAGTATCTATTGAGGACGCACAGGGGAGCTGGACTGTGGTGTAGCAATGTATTGTATAGACAGATGGAAGCTTCTTTACATGGCCCCTCCCTGACATCCTGATTTGGGATGCCCCATTGTGTCAAATTCCCAGTAAAAATACCTGGCCGCTAATCAAACAACACATGCGTGGTTCAAACATGTGTCTGCACCAGCTAGAGGCTGGTGGGATGTGGCTGGCAGCCAGCTCAGCTCCACCCAGCCCTTAGCGAGGAGAACCCATGCATGAGCCAGTGGATCGCTGGTCAGGTAAGTTTTACTGGTGATCTGAGGGGGTTGCACAAAATGGGGCATCCCAAATCAGGGCGCCCCACAGAAAAGGATTAAAACTCTTTGAAGTGGACCAAAACCCAGGTTTTTGACTATCCTAAGCCAGCGTCCTAAGTGCAGTGGCGCATGCGTGAGCCGCAGCCGCATCCCCAGCTACCCTCAAACGGGAAACGTGCCTGCACCGGCCATTCACAAATGCCTGGCGCGGGCATGCGCCCTGCTAGAGGGATAGCCGGGATGCGGCCGTGGCCCGCGCATGTGGTGTTGGACCGGGAAGTAAGGTAAGTGTAGCAGGTAACCTGAGGGAGTTTCACACAGTGGGGCATCCTGATTTTGGATGCCCGGGTGGAGGTCCCGGGCCGATCCCGCTCAGAGATATATATATATATATATATATACTTTACCGGGCCGAGCACAGTACAGAAGGGCCAGTCTGACCAAAAAGTCCAGGGCCGTTTTTTGGTCCCAGTCCGCCCCTGGTGACACCGCACACCCAGGGCCGGCCCTACCATGGGACCTGGTGGGCAGTGTTCCCGCTAAGCTGCGCGGCCGCGCGGCCGCGCACCCGTGCCCGCCTCCCCGCGCAGCTGCGCTCGCCGTCCGCGCGTTTCCGGGGCAGGTGTGAAAAAAAAAAAAAAAAAGCATCACACCGCAGGCGCCGCTTCTCCTTCGGCGCCTGCTCCTGATAAACCCCGCCCCTCCCCATAAACTCAAAACTCAGCTTTTCATTGGCTGGTGCGTGGCTCCACCGGGCACCGGCCAATCACAGGCGCAGGCGCTCGTTTGCTGGAGAGGAAAGAACACCCGCGACTCGCTGGCGGCATCACGTGACCTCCCCATCACTTGACTGTAAGGTAAGTCAAAAGCTGTTCTGTGCTGCGCGGGGCGGGGGTTTGGCTGGTATAAGTGATGACAGGGGGTGCTATGGTGTGTGTGGGGGATGCTAGGGTATGCTGGGGCTGGGGTATCGGGTGCAGTCGGAGTAATGACAGGGGGTATGGGGTATGGGGTGCAGTCTGAGTAATGACAGGGGTGGCTGGGGTATATGGGGTGCAGTCTGAGTAATGACAGGGGGGCTGGGGTATGGGGTGCAGTCTGAGTAATAACAGGGGGGCTGGGGTATGGGGTGCAGTCTGAGTAATGACAGGGGGGCTGGGGTATGGGGTGCAGTCTGAGTAATGACAGCCAGGGGGCTGGGGTATGGGGTGCAGGCTGAGTAATGACAGGGGGGCTGGGGTATGGGGGTGCAGGCTGATCGATGACAGGAGGGAAGCTGGGGTATGGGATGCAGGCTGAGTAATGACAGGGGGGATGCTGGGGTATGGGGGCAGGCTGAGTAATGATGGGGGATGCTGGGGTATGGGGTGCAGGCTGGGTAATGACAGGGGGGATGCTGGCGTATGGGGGTGCAGGCTTATTGATGACGGGGGGATGCTGGTGTATGGGGGTAATTTTTTTTATTTATTCAGTAAAGGTTGCATTTAAAATAAACGTTATTTTTTAAGAGCATTAACATTGAGTTCTTTCAACATACAAAAATTTTTTTTCTTTGGGGGGGGGGGGTGACACCATTTCCTACCGCCCCGGGTGACACCAGCCCTAGCAACGCCACTGCCTTAAGGACCTGTATGCCCAAATACCTAGGGATGCTTCCCAGGCTGATGTTGATCATTTGCAGGCACAGTTGGATACTGAAATGGAGAAGTATGAGAATACTATCGTGCAGAATAAGAGGGACAAATTAAATTGGGATCGGCTAGGGCCGAGTATATAAGTGGAAACATTATGGCAATGGCAGAAATAGATTTAGACATCATAGTCATCAGTCTCGCCGGAGCACCTCAGTGTCCAGTAGATCTTCTGATGAACACACCAGCTCACATTGTTTTTTAGGCCAGGAAGGATTAAGAGGACAAGGGGGGAGCAAGAGGAGACACAAACCATGCAGGATTTTTGGGCAGGTGGGATCACCATCGGCTCCGACCTTGGTCGAGCAAATGCTCCCAGGTCGAACAGAGTCCCTGATCCCAGCTGTTGCCTCCACCTGCCCACCTCCTGAAAATCATTTGCCTAACCAGGCCCTTTCTATTGTCAACCTTACGGACATCACACTCACTATGGAAGAGGAATCAGTACCCTCCAAGGGATTGACCTTCGCACCTACTGCTGACATGGATACATTTCTGGTGACCTTCCTTGACCTTACCATTTCTGTTGGGGAGGATGGCCTACTTAAAACTGGCCTGTATAGGAAGGAGACGGCGGTCAGTTCATTACTCCATTTCACAAGTTTCCATACTACAAAATTGAAAGAGGGCATCCCGACTGGACAGTTCTTAAGGGTGCGCAGAAACTGTTCTACAGATGTGGAATTCACACAACAGGCTGGTGAGCTGTCAAAATGGTTATTGATGAGAGGCTACCCTAAATGGGTTGTATCCCAGGCTTATCAACGTGCGAAGGGGACCCCTAGGGACACACGATTGGTCCCTAAGCAAAGGCCTACAAAGCTAAATGAGGTGGGCACTAGATAATGACTCCTCAGATGGCCCCTTGGCGCCCTGGCCCTGCACACCTGACATCTTTCTCTGCCACTTTTTGGAATGGATTATATTATGAAGAATATCTGGTATGGCCGATGTGCTACCTGATGACCAATGGAAGAGTCTCCTCTCTGGGTTCTACCCCTCTGATTATTTCATGTTGACAGTGTAGCCAATTGCCAATGTAACATCCAATGTCATTAGAATATATATCTATCTTGTCTGAGACTGATGAATGTTTCAAATTGAATCTGTTTAAGTAGTCCGCCTGTCCCTCTTCATAGCCTCCGTTTTCTCCCCTTTTTGGGGGAGTTTGTGTTGTCTGTCAGGAGACACAGTGGACATGTGCTAGCATTATGTTTTTGTGCTCTTTAATCCTTAAACCGGACCTTCACCATGATTTATTGATAAGCCCAAACCCTTAGAAAACGATTCCCCAGCATATAAAATTAATATATTTTAAGTTTTTAGGCACTTACTTATTATTCTTTCCCCCACTGGGCTACAATTCTGTTCAGGACTTTAGGATACGGGTGCCGCCATCTTGACCATCTTGAAGCATCACACTTACTGAGGAGAGCAGAGTGGGATAAAGTACACAGAGGGGGGGCATAGCTGTGCTTTGCTCAGACAGAGCAGAGCTGGGGTCAGGAAAAGGTCAGCAATCCCAGAATGCAGAGCAGCACAATCAGAATGCACTTCCTGTTTGCAGGCTGCCTGATGTCCCATGAGCCGCCATTTTGAATCTTTATAGGCTCATAACATTCAGTAGATGCAGGTAGGATGATTTTTAATGTGAGCAATATGTACAGGGTGGAGGAAACATATAAGATAGGCACTTATTCAGAGTGAAGGATCGCTTTAAGCTGGGCTGTCCCCATTTTCTAGGTAAGGTTGTCCCTCTTTATATTATAAAGATCCCTCTGGTAGTTACAATTTTGTGCAGCTGATCACATTGGACCATCACTTTTAGGATGATGTTGAAACAGTACCTGTAGTCCCCGCTATATTTAATAGGTTATCCCTTTTATTTTCCCTTATAGGTACTTTGGATAATCCCTGTTATGATTATGGCTCTCTTGTAGTTATATATGCTGTTTTGATGATTTCCTTAATAATGTTAATGATCTTTTGGTTAGGATTGTATTTATGTATATTATCATGTAATAATTCTAAATACTGTGATCCCTCTTATTAACGTTTCATTGTCCCAGCGTCTGCTTCCTTCTGGCCTGTCCCATTTTACTCACCTTCCCAATCGCTCCTGACACACCCCGCTGTGAGTCCCTGGACTGCAGCGAGGTACTTCTGGTTTTGAAAACCTGAAGTGCTTGCTGGAACGCAGGCCGCGCTCAGATTTTGGCGGGATGTGGTCTGGGGGGGGGAGGGTTGGGTACATTTAAAAGGGGGAGACTGGTGGGAGTGAGGTGCCTGGACTTCCATTCGCCCTGAGGAAGTGACGTTGGTCGCGTAACGCGTAGGCCGGGGGAGGGGATTGGTGGCATGTGGCACATGTAAGATCATTATATGGTTGTTTGTCCCTCTTGTTCAGCTCGCTGTGTCCCTTGTTATGGTCATTTTCTTTGTTATTCCTTCACTGATATGGAGGTTTACACTGTAAATTCAATTTGCACTTAGTCACCTTAGTATATGTAGTATTATCAGAGCTGATTATTTATTGTATATATAGCACAGAGCACTTTTGTTTGCAGTACTGGGACTCATTTCATAGGGACAGATACTTCAGATCTGACCTATATATTTGTGCAATACCACCAGCGCCCTCTAGTGGAATGTTCATACATTCAGTTTTTATTTTAATCCTTGTAGTTGTTTATATGATTAATAAAAGCTATTATTGTTACTACTGAAACGGAGTGGTGCAGATTGTGTCTTGGGGTTAGGGGCTGTGTGGAAGCCTCCTTTCTGTGTATGTGTTAGATTCATTTGGAAATAGAAATGAAAGAAGTACCCAATGTTGAAGACCCTAAGCAGGATCTCCAGTACTGCTAAGGAAATGGAGGTGTGTATCTGGGATTCCATTCAGTTTCTCCAATCGCACATTAATAAGCGCGGTCAGAGAAGCTGACTGGACGAGAGGCCACGCATGCACTGTTAGACCGAGGAGAGCGGAGTTTACTGAGCGAATGGCGGCGTTTCACACAGCGAGCCATCCCAAACTGGGGTGCTCCAGGGGGACGGACCAAAACCCAGAAAATCCTGAGTTTTGGTCCAGTTTAATTCATTTAACACGGGTCTCCCCCAAACCTGGCTTATGACATATGAAGAAAATAGAAAGAAATTGTATAAATTCAAAGCCCATGTACATAGCACCTGTATTTTGCTATAGGTGACAATAAGAGATGAGCAAACCAATTAGTCTGAATGAGCATTTGTTCTGAATTTCAGGGAAAAAATCCATTCGCCATGAAGGGCACATGCCACAAAGCTCAATACTGACTGTTTGTGATCCTTCCCCCTCGTCTCCACCCCTCATCCTTTAGACTGTAAGCTTGTAAGGGCAGGGCTCTCTCGCCTATGGTATCTTGGATTCAGAATATTCTCTGTAACACTGCATTTGTAATAGTCGGGGAGGCCGATTCATTAATAGCGCCAGGTAGCGACAGATGAGCGACAGTAGCGTTATTTTCACAGCGCCCGCTAGTATTCGCTGTGCTTGGGCGTTGTTCGGCTGTTGACAGCGACTCAGTTGGTGTGCGGTAATGTTGAATACGGGGTTAGGAGTCGCTGTTTGACAGGTTCCGCGCTGTATGGGAGCGCATGACAGCGAACGGCCATAGCGAACGGCTCCCAGCATATTCATTAACAAATCACGCTCCAAAAATTCTCGCGCTGTGAAATGCTTGTTTAAACCCCAGAGCGCTGGCGGCGATGGGTTAAAAGTAGTTTTTTAACCCACAAACAACCATATTTTTAGAAAAAAAAAAACATGTTTTTCAAAACATTTTGTAATATGAATACATTAATATCAGACCTGTAATATCAATTCTGCACAATTTTTTTTTTTTTTTTTACCTTAAAAAAAAAATCTAACATTGCAGAAGTGGTCACAGAATTTTTGACATTTAAAAAAATAAATAAATAAATAATAGCAATTAATTATGAATATTTAAAGATTGCTCCATTGAAATGCATTGGAGAGCGCCAGGTAGCGAGAGGTCATACCTGTCGCTGTTCAAGGTCGCTCGCTGGCGCTGTGGGGTGAGGCTGGAATAATGATGAATGATTCGCTATCTGGCGCTCTGTCAGTCGCTAAGCAGGATCGGCTTGATAAATGTGTGATTGCGGAGGGGAGCCGGCGTTCTCGTGGCGGCCGTTCGCTCACCATTCGCTACCTGGTGCTATCCCTTGTTAAATAAGGGCCTATGTACTGTATGTTTCTATCCTGTCTGTAATTACTACTTTGTACAGAGCTATGGAAGATGATAGTGCTATATAAATAAACACTAATAATAATAACCTGAACTTTGTGGGATTTCTTGAGATTCATGACGAAACCCCACCTGCTGCCTCGCGCCATCATCTGGTGCGGGCGTCCCATACTGTTTTCCACTCTGCGCATAGAGCTCCTATCCCAGAATATAGCGCCAATCATGTGGGGCCAATCGCCGCTGCAAGACCACCCACCTCTTAAAAGAAGATAGGATAGGTTTCACCTGCACAGCACAGCAACACCCCCCGCCCATCACTCAATCGACAGGCTGACAGGTTAAGTATACCAGCATGCCCAACAATGACGTACAGGCACAATGGGACCGGGACAGACACATTCCAATTGGCCAGTAATCCTGGTGTCCAGGCCGGATTACATAATACCCCTGATGGCACAACTGCATTCTGGGACCTTATATTGAGGGGTATGCACAGAGTGGGTAGCAGCATGGGACACCGGAAGATGGAGCAAGGCAGCAAGTTTTTTCTTTTTTTTTTTTTTTTTTGAGCAATTCAATGGATAGATCCGAATTTCATGGGGATATTCGGCAAAATGTTCAAATCAAATTGTAAAGAATTTTGCTTATTTCTAATTACAATTGTAAATGAAAGGCAAACATTGCTAAAACGCAATGCAAAGCTTACCCACGGGAACCCAAGAGAGGAAAGTATTTAGATCTGCCATGAAACCACCAGGTGGCACTGCCTACAAAGAAGACACTACTGTGAACAGAATTGTCAGTTCTAAGCTTCATGATATGTTTTCTTTTGGCGATGTACCCTTTTACAAACTATACTTGTATGGACAATTCTGGCATTAAAATTCAAATGTATCAAGTCAAGCAAACTGTTGTGACACTACCAGACTTTAACATCTTACACAGTCACATGACCCAATGCCTGGATTATGCCGCCCGACCAGCCCCCACATCGGCACCACACTTTTCATTTCACAGAATGATCTAGATTTTGCAAAGGCTGTTAAAAATGCATGGGATCCATGCATTTTGCACTTGATTCAACCACACACAAACATTCCCTGCGGGTGTGTGCAAAAACCAAGTGCACTTTTTATACAATTTAGTGGGTTAAAATGAATGAAAGCATATAATGCCATGCTATTTACACAGCGCTGAGCCTGTCAACAATTTAGAAGGGTCAAATATTTTGAACAATTTAATTAGGGCTTTGAGCAACAAACCTTTTTATTATTGTTGCATAAAAATCATCAAGACAACTATATCTATCCTGTAAAGTAAACAGAGGCGTCAGTTGCCCACATTTGCAAATGTACATGAAAATCCCAATTTGGGAAACACTCCACTTCGCTCAGTACTCACCTCGATCCAGCAATCCCACAGGGCATGTGCGTGCCCCTGCTGGCACCCATCCATAACATGTGTGCGCTTCTGCCAAGCACATCTGTATGTCTAGCAGTGGGTCTAGGCAGCTGGAGAAAGTCAGGGGGGCCCTGGCAATCTATGGATTCAGAAATAATTGCGGCTGCCCACTGGAGGAGAGCCTGTGCATGCCCTGTGGGAGTGTGGATCAAGGTGAGTTATTGGAAGAACCAGGGGGTTTCACACAGGCAGATCAAATTTAAATGCCCCTTTAAAGCTGACCAGAAACCAGAAGATTGAAACTGGGTGGGTTATGTGTGTTTTAAGGGATGCCTGAAGACCGACCATAAGAGATCAGCGACAATTTAGTTAAACCGGACAGTCACCCGGAATAAAAGCCTATTTATGTTTCCCCCATCCTGTACATACAGATTGTCCACATTAAAAATCATCCTACCTGCACCTATTACATTTTATGAGCCTTTAAACATCCAAAATGGTGGCCCATGGAGTTGCAAACAGGAAGTGCTGTCCTTTTCCTGGCGCCGGCTCTGCTCTGTCTGTGCAAAGAACCACTATAGCCCCGACCCTATAATTTGCGTTAGTTCAGATACGTTACATTATTGGTATGGGCTTGCATCTGATTCGGAGACCTGATTGCCGAGGGACCACCGCCCTGTGAAACGGTTTCATTTCCGCTACACTTACGGGACCATTTTTGCCTCGGATTGCTTAAACATGTATTGCAGCTTGGTGGAGTATGAGCGCCTTCAGCTCCAAGGCATTGCATGTGTCAGCATGGCCGAGGACAGATTGCACCGGCGACGCATGCATATCGATCACATGCATGACGTTGAGCTGTTCGAGCTGACCCGACTTAATCGCTCTTCCCTCCATAAACTGCATAGTGAGCTGCGGCCATGGTTAGCCCACGCCACAAGGAAGGGGCAAGCAATTTCAGGTATGACCAAGATGCTTGGCTGCCCGCAATTTTTGGCGAACGGCTCGTTCCAGAGGCTGGGTGCCCTCTCCGTGGGGATGTCCCAGCCTACGCTGAGCCGCGCCCTATCCAAGTTTTTAGATGGCATGGCTACCATTAGTCCAAAATATATTTCCTTTCTGGACGACATGGTAGCCTGGAACGTGCTTAAGTTTTTTAATATCGGCGACATGCCCAACGTCATGGATGCGATTGATTGCACCCACATTGCATTGGTCCCTCCCGCAGCCGACGAGTACATCTATAGGTAAGTTAATTATGTCATTTGTTTATATTGTTTATGCAAACTGTATTGTAACTATCTATTAATCCCTCCTTCTAAAGTGTCCCTGTGAACCACTTTACAATGTATCCCTTAATCCCTCCTTCTAAAGTGTCCCTGTGAAGCGGTTTAAAATGTATCCCTTAATCCCTCCTTCTAAAGTGTCCCTGTGAACCACTTTACAATGTATCCCTTAATCCCTCCTTCTAAAGTGTCCCTGTGAACCACTTTACAATGTATCCCTTAATCCCTCCTTCTAAAGTGTGCCTGTGAAGCAGTTTACAATGTATCCCTTAATCCCTTCTTCTAAAGTGTCCCCGTGAAGCAGTTTACAATGTATCCCTTAAGCCCTCCTTCTAAAGTGTCCCCGTGAAGCAGTTTACAATGTATCCCTTAATCCCTCCTTCTAAAGTGTCCCTGTGAAGCAGTTTACAATGTATCCCTTAATCCCTCCTTCTAAAGTGTCCCTGTGAACCACTTTACAATGTATCCCTTAATCCCTCCTTCTAAAGTGTCCCTGTGAAGCGGTTTAAAATGTATCCCTTAATCCCTCCTTCTAAAGTGTCCCTGTGAACCACTTTACAATGTATCCCTTAATCCCTCCTTCTAAAGTGTCCCTGTGAACCACTTTACAATGTATCCCTTAATCCCTCCTTCTAAAGTGTGCCTGTGAAGCAGTTTACAATGTATCCCTTAATCCCTTCTTCTAAAGTGTCCCAGTGAAGCAGTTTACAATGTATCCCTTAAGCCCTCCTTCTAAAGTGTCCCCGTGAAGCAGTTTACAATGTATCCCTTAATCCCTCCTTCTAAAGTGTCCCTGTGAAGCAGTTTACAATGTATCCCTTAATCCCTCCTTCTAAAGTGTCCCTGTGAACCACTTTACAATGTATCCCTTAATCCCTCCTTCTACAGTGTCCCTGTGAACCACTTTACAATGTATCCCTTAATCCCTCCTTCTAAAGTGTCCCTGTGAACCACTTTACAATGTATCCCTTAATCCCTCCTTCTAAAGTGTCCATGTGACCCACTTTACAATGCATACCTTCATCATTTTTTTTCATGTAGGCCTTATCAAACCATTTTAATGCTGACCTTAATTAGTAATTAGCATGTTAATCTTTATTTTCTACCACATACAGATAATCTTGGTTCTTTAAACTACTTATGTACTTTGTTAATGTTATTAGGATAAGAACAGTTTTTTTTAGGTTGTTAGGAGTTAGTGTTTGAGATACCTTAGCTTGCTGTAATTTTTTTTTTTTTTGTTTCAGGAACCGCAAGATGGGCCACTCACTGAATGTCCAAGCAGTGGTTGGCCCAGACATGTGATTCCTTAGTGTACTTGCCGGGTATCCAGGCTCATCCCATGATGCTTATATCTTGTGGAGCTCTGGATTATTCCGTCGGTTTGAGTCTGGAGAATTATCTGGTGGATGGATCCTTGGTAAGTTTCCTCAAATTCCATCATTACCTTTTCACTGTATGCCTATGAATATAGTTGATGACCCATGTCTTAACCTATGGCTGTTTATTTCCCTTGATGACATGTTAAACAATAA